>JAJHZJ010000782.1:203953-1678420 GCA_023548195.1 Bettongia penicillata ogilbyi | reverse complement strand
AAAAAAAAATGCTAGGGAAGGTGGCCTAGGTCCACCAGAACGCCAATTATATAACAAAGCAGCAATTATCAAAATCACTTGGTACTGGCTAAGAAACAGAAGGGTAGATGAGTGTAATATGTTGGGTACCCAAGACACAGTAGTCAATGAATATAGCAATCTACTGCTTGACAAATCCATGGACTTCAGCTTCTGGGTTAAGAAATCACGGTTTGACAAAAGTTGTAGGAAATAACAGTATGGATGAAGCTAGGCATAGATTAATGTCTGCCACAGTACACAAGAAAAGGGTCCAAATGAGTACATTATCTTGGTATACAGACCAATACTGCAGACTAATTAGTGGAGCAAGGAATGGTGTATTCTTCAGATTTATGGAGAAGGGAAGGATTTTTGACTAAATACAATATAGACAACATTACAAAGTTCAAAATGGATATTTTTGATTATGTTAAATTGAAAAGATTCTGCACAAACAAATAGGATGCAACGAAAATTAGAAGAGAAGGAGAAAACTAGAAAAGAATTATTGCAACTAACGTCTTTGATAAATGCCTCATTTCTAAAATATATAGAGAATTGAATCAAATGTACAAGCACACAATGAATTACCCAATTGATAAATGGTCAAAGCATATGAACAGGCAGCTTTCAGACGAAGAAATTAAAACTATTTATAGTTACATGAAAAAATGCTCTAAATCACTATTAGATACAAATCAAAACAACTCTAGATTCTACATCACACCTATCAGATTGGCTAACATTGCAAAACAGGACCATGATAAATGTTGGAGAAGATATGGGAGAGTCGGAATACTAATTCATTGTTGGCATCCTGCAGAGCAATTTGGAACTATGACCAAAAGTCTACAAAAATGTGCATACACTTTGGTTCAAGAATACTGCTTCTAAGACTGTATCCCCAAAAGATCATAAAACTGGGAAAGGGACCCTCATATACAAAAATATTTAAAGCAGTACTCTTTGTGGTAGCCAAAATCTGGAAGTCAAGGGAATGCCCATCAATTGGGGATGGGCTGAATAAATTGTGGTAATGGAATACTATTTTACTATAAGAAGTGATAAACAAAAAGACTCCAGAGAGGCCTGGAAAGACTTATATGAACTCATGCTGAGTTAATGGAGCAGAAGCAGGAGAACTTTATACACAGCAACAACCACTGTGTGCAAGATTGTTGTCTAGTGTACCTAGAGCTACATTGTAATTCCACGCCTTAAAAAATTCTCAGTGGTAACTTAAGGCAAAATACCTTCCACATGCAGAGAAAGCACTAGGGAATTCAGTCGTAGAATTTAGCAGATCATTTTCTTTTGTATTATGTTTTGGTTTGTTTTATGATTTCTTCCATTCATGTTAATTTTTCTATGCAACATGAGTAAGGGGAAAATATAGTTAATAGAAATGCATGTGTATAACCTATATAAAACTGTATGCTGTCTTGGGGAGGGTAGGTGGAGGGAGGGGGAAAGAGAGGAAGGGAGGAGGGGAAATCTAAATTATGTGAAAGTGATTGTAGAACACTGAAAACAAATGAAATAATTTTAAAGTATAACACAAATTAGTAGATGTCCTGGTATGTTTTTTTAACATTTCTCAGTGATTTAGGTTAAGAAATAGATTACATGGGGGAGGAGTCATTGCCAACATTGCAGAATGAGAGCAAGTACTCACCTAAGTTCTACAACAAACTACTTTAAATACCTCTTACATGAGTGTCTGCACAAATTTTAGAGTGGCAGAATTCACTAGGAGACAGAATGTAGTAGATTCAGAGCACAGGGTAGCCTGGAAAGTCAACAGAAAGGATATGTTGCGCAGTATTGTGTAACAGTACAGAGCAAATAGGCTGTACCAGCACAGACCCTGCCATAGCAATGCCAAACAGGAAATGCTGACCTGAATGAAGCAGAAGCAGCAGTGTGGAATCTCATACATATCAGCCCAAGATAGGAGTGGAGTGCAGCTGAGTGACAGAGAAGTACAGAAGCCCAGGTGAATGTAGCAGCAGCTCCTGAGACTATCAGTCCACAGATTAAATGTCTATAAATCACGTACTTGAACTTCCAGGAGAAAAGATTGCAGAGTGATCTGTTAGTGCTCTCCCTCTCCTCTTGTTGATGGTGAAAAACCAAAAGAATATTTCGCCAGGAAAAGTCTTGGAATAATAGGATCAGTCTAAGGGGTAAACAGTCTCTTAGTTGGAGAGAGCTGGAAAAATGGAAAAGGAGGGTGCCTTCTTGCTGTGGCGGAAAGGTTATAGTGCTGGGCTGCATTTGTCCCACAGAACCCCATCTCAGAGAACCAGGAGCACATCTTTACCCCCAGCAGGGTGGAGTTCATAAGTGCCAACCTCATGTTGCCAGGCATGCCTTTTCACAGCCTGAGGAATCACGAAGACAATATCACACACAGAGGTTCACCAAGCACTGAGCCTGCATGTGCTCTAGTTCAGGAGAGGAGATCTCCTGTGGCTAGACCACCCCTCCCCTACACCTCTAACAGCAAATTTCAGGGTAACTCCTGGGAAACTCAGAAAGACTTTACCAGGCCTCTGCTTTGGCACACAAGTCAGCTCAGCACTAGGTAAACAGTAGCATACTAGCTTCTAGCTGAAAGAACCAGAGCCCACAATACACAATATCTTAAAGTTCTCAGCAAAAGAACTGTGGGACAGAACCCCCTGTGCCCCAGAAGAGGGGATACAACTTAAAATCCAGGAAAAAGACAATCATCATGAACAGGACTCAAACCAGAAAAGAAAAGACCATAGAATATTACTATGAGGACAAGAACCAAAATACGAATATAGAAGAGATCGGCATTGAGTCTGGATTCTTATGAGAAACCTCAGAAGGGCATTTGAAATTCTTTCAAGACCAAAAATCATTTGGGAAAATTTCAAGAAGAATTTTAAAAAAAAACAAATTAGAAAGGTAGAAGAAAAATTGGTAAATGATATTGAAAAATATGAAAAAAAGACTTCACTGAAGAAAACAGTTTCTTAACAAGGAAAATTGGACAAATAGAAAAGGAAATCCAAAGCATAACTGGAGAAAATAACTCCTTAAAAGGAACAATTGTGCAAATGGTAAAGGGGATGGTAAAGGAAATGGTAAACGAAAACAATCTATGAAAAATTAGAATTCGTCCAGTACAAGCTAATAACTTTATGAGACATCAAGGATCCGTCAAGTAGAATCTGAAGAATGAAAAAATGGAAGAAAATGTAGCATATCTCACTAGAAAAAAACTTGGACCTGGAAAATAGACCCAGGAGACAAAATCTAAGAATCACTGGTCTACCTTAAATCCACAACGAAAAAGAAGAGTCTGGACAATATCTAATAAGAAATCATCAAGGAAAATTTCCCTGAGGTCCTAGATCCAGAGTGCAAAACACTCTTCGAAAGAATCCACTGATAACCTCCTGAAAGAGATCCCAAACTGAAAACACCAAGGAATATAGTTACCAAATTCCAGAACTATAAAGTTAAGAAGAAAATACTGCAAGCAACCAGAAAGAAGCAATTCAAATTTCAAGGAGCTAGAGTCAGAATCATACAGTACCTTGAAGTTTGTACATCAAAATTCAGAGGGGTTGAAATATGATATTCTCTAAGGTAAGGGAGCTGGAACTACAAACAAGGATCAATTACCCAGCATAAATGAGGGTAATATTTGAAGCAAGGAGATGGACATTCAAAGAAATAAAAGACTTCCATACCTTCCTGGTGAAAAGGCCGGGGCTCAGTAGGAAATCTGATCTTTAAACACGTGTCATAGTAAGATATAAAAAGTAAACAGGGGGAAAAACATTGTAATTCAATATAGGCAAATTATTTGCATTTCTGTAAGGGAAGGTGATATTTGTTAACAATGATAATAGTATATTAATTATGAATATTCAAAAGAGATATTCATAGATAGAGAGAGTGGGTATAAATTAAATGATCTGACGATAAAAATGAGATTTGAATGTGTAAAGGGATTGTAAGGGGAGATATGAAAAGGAGGAGGCAGAAAAAGGTAAATTCCATTGCAGGAGGAGGCACAAAATCATATCATAACAGAGAGAAAGAGCGGAGCGAGTTGAGCACTGTTTCGGATTTACTATCACGTGATTCAGTTTAAGGAGGGAAACACAAATTAAGCTAAATATAAAAATCCAACTTGCCCTACAGGCTGTAAGAGGGGAAAGGAATAAGAAAAGTGAGAGAGACTTATAGAAGGGTGGGAAGACTGAGAGATGTGGTGCTAAAAAATCAAAACTCTATCTTGGAGGTACGTATTTTATATATGATTTTTTTTTCTCTTTTACTATTTTACATTAATACTTATTCATGGATTAAAACAAATATTGTCATTACATGATACCATTAAAAGACAATTGTACATGGAACTGAAAATTTACTAAGCACGATTTGTAATTCCTTTCAAATATGCAAGAAAATTACTGTGTAAATTTCTTTTTTTTACCTTCTCCCACTGTGTCATAGAGATAGCTACTGCTAGACACAAATTGACATACACATGCGCACACACATATATACTCATACAGGCACATGCACATACACTCATACAAACACACACATATATGGATACATATATATATACACATATTTCTATGTGTATGTATATACATTTATATGTAAAATTATTATATACATCTCTTTTTCAGTGCTTTTTCTCAATGCAGGTGGCATCTTTCTTCATATGCCTTTCATAATTAATTTGGGTATTGATAAGAATAAAAAGAACTTATCCACTTGAAACTGATTTTAAAACAATATTGTTGTTACTACATACCACGACCTCTTGATTCTTTTCATTGTGCTCTTTGACATTGAATGCAAAATTTTCCATTTTTTGAAGTCATAAAGCTCATGGTTTCTCATAGTACAATGGTATTCTATCACATACAAAATACGTTCAATCATTCCCAAATTGATGGGCATTTCTGTAGTTTTGAGGGTTTTTTTTCCACCACAAAGAGAGCTACTGTGGATATTTTAGAAGATATAGGTTCTTCTCCTTTTTCCATAATCATTTTTGGGAGTATACTAAGTAGTGCTGTTGATGAGTCAAAAGGAATAAGTAGTTTTGTAACTCTTTGTGCATAATTCCTGATTGCTCTCCAAAATGGTTGAATGAGGTAACATTTCTTCCAAACATGAATGTGTCCCAGCTTTTCTACATACTCTCCCTTTCAATCATTCTAGACCATATGTTGCATGTATAATGATATCTTTTCGTTTTCATTTTTCATTTTCATTTTTTCTAATCAACAATGATTTAGGCAATTTTTTAATAGAACAGTAAATTGTTTGGGTTTCTTCATTAGAAAACTGCTTGCTCACATCTTTTGACTATTTACCAGTTGGAGAATGACTTGTATTTTTATAGAATTGAAAAATATTTTTCTATATTTTTGATATGAGACACATAAAATATCTATTTCTTTTCTCCAATCTTACTGCCTTCACTACAAACTTGGCTATATTTGTTTTATTTTTACAAAACCTTTTATATTTAATGTTAAGGCAGGGACCCAGGTAATCTCTACCCCAAGCCTTACAAATAGCTTTTAAAATGACTCTAAGCAAAGGGTAGAACAGAGGGGCGGAGCCAAGATGGCGGGGTAGAAGGACGCACGTTTACGAGCTCTGAAACCAAAAGCCCATAGAATTAATGTAAAAAGAGTCCCCCATAACTTCTGGGTCAATACAAGGTGTGCAGAAGCAGAGTGGAAGAGATTTCCGTTCCAGGGAGCCCTGGAGACCCGTCCCCAGGGTCCGGCGCGCCTCGGAAAGTGGACCCCACCCCCAGTGCTGCCCTGGCCGCGGCCCCAGAGAAGCTGATCCGAGCAGGCTTCAGAGACGGAAGCTCCGGCAGCAGGGCAAGTCCCTCCGCCCACAGAAGCTACAGGTCAGTGAGAGAGAAGGCCGGGCTGGAGGAGAGGGGAAGCAGGGCGTCTGCGTGACTCGGCCCCCTCGGGAGGAAGCGGCGGCGGCAGAGACGGGGGCGGGAAGCGGCGGAGGCAGAGGTGTGGGCGGCGGCTGAGGCGGCAGGGGACCGGGACTCAGGAATCCCCCAGCAGCAGGCAGGATCTTCATTACGGAGGATTCCCACATAAAACCTGATGGAGC
This sequence comes from Bettongia penicillata ogilbyi, assembly GCA_023548195.1. Classification (NCBI taxonomy): domain Eukaryota; kingdom Metazoa; phylum Chordata; class Mammalia; order Diprotodontia; family Potoroidae; genus Bettongia; species Bettongia penicillata. Next base: position 1,672,249 of record JAJHZJ010000782.1, on the reverse strand, counting down.
TGAGGCTGGGAGACGGCCCTGCCCCCACCCCGCTCTATTACTGAAGGCTTCTGCTCAAAGCCCCCAAGGGAACTGAGATTGCGAGGCGGGCCCCCCACCCCGCCCCGACCCGCTCCATTCCTGAAAGTCTCTGCATAAAGCCCCTGAGGGATCAGAGTCTGGGAGGCGGCCCTGCCTCCACCCCAGTACCTGAACTAAAGCTCACTGATTGACAGCCGGCAGGAGGAAAGCCCATTTAAATCTCAGAGGCCAAGCACTAGCTGGGAGGATCCAGGCGGGGGTGGAAAGGAATCTCAGAAGTCAAGTAACTGGCTGGGAAAATGCCTAGAAAAGGGAAGAAAAATAAGACTATAGAGAGTTTTTTCCAACAAATGCAAATGATCCCGACCTTCGGATCTGATGACGAGGACGTATTCTTGCCATAAGGGAAAGATGTGGAGGGCGGGGCCTCAGTATCCCAGACACCCCAGGGGGGTGGCGGGTGGGCTCAGGCCCTGGAAGAGCTCAAAAAGGATTTTGAAAAGCAAGTTAGACAGGTGGAGGAAAAACTGGGAAGAGAAATGTCAGAAATGCAAGAAAAGTATGAAAAACGGGTCAATACCTTGGTAAAGGAGACCCAAAAAAATGTTGAGGAAATTAACACCTGGAAAAATAGGCTCACTCAATTGGCAAAGGAGGTTCAAAAAGCCAATGAGGAGAAGAATGCTTTCAAAAGCAGAATGAGCCAAATGGAAAAAGAGGCACAAAAGATCACTGAATTTAATAGTTCTCTCAAAATTAGAATGGAACAGATGGAGTCTAATGACTGTATGAGAAACCAAGAAATCACCAAACAAAACCAAAAGAACGAAAAAAAATGGAAGAGAATGTGAAATATCTCATGGGAAAAACAACTGACCTGGAAAATAGTTCCAGGAGAGACAATTTAAAATTTATGGGACTACCTGAAACTCATGATCAGAAAAAGAGCCTAGACATCATCTTCCATGAAATTATCAAGGAAAATTGCCCTGACATTCTAGAACCAGAGGGAAAAATAAGTATTGAAAGAATCCATCGATCACCACCTGAAAGAGATCCAAAAAGAGAAACTCCTAGTACCATTGTGGCCAAATTCCAGAACTCCCAGCTCAAGGAAAAAATCTTGCAAGCAGCTAGAAAGAAACAATTCCAGTGCTGTGGAAATACAATCGGGATAACCCAAGATCTAACAGCTTCTACATTAAGGGATCGAAGGGCGTGGAATAGGATATTCCAGAAGACAAAGGAACTAGGACTCAAACCAAGAATCACCTACCCAGCTAAACTGAGTATAATACTTCAAGGGAAAATATGGTCTTTCAATGAAACAGAGGACTTTAAATCATTCTTAATGAAAAAACCAGAGCTGAAAAGAAAATTTGACTTTCAAACACAAGAATGAGAAGAAGCATGAAAAAGGAAACAGCAAAGAGAAGTCTTAAGGGACTTACCAGAAGTGAACTGTTTACATTCATACAGGGAAAGACAATATTTCTAACTCTTAAATCTTTTCAGTATCTGGGTAGTTGGTGGGACCACACATACACATGTACACGCATGCACACACATACAGAGATAGAGAGCACAGATTGAACTGAATAGGATGGGACCATACCTTAAAAGAAACTAAGGTAAATGGTGAGAGAGAAATGTAGGGGGAGGAAAGAGAGGGAAAGGGAAGGGGGTAACTATATGTCATTTAAGAGGCAGGTAGGAGTTTTTCTTAGTGGAGGGAAAAAGTGGAGAGCTGAGAAAAAAAAAAAAACAAACAAGAAGTTTACCCTCATCACATTTGACTAAACGAAGGAGTGAAATGCACACTCATTTTGGTATGAAAACCTATCTTACAGCATAAGAAAGTGAGGGAGAAGGAGATATTGCAGGGGAGGGGATGATGGAGGGGAGGGCAAAGGGAGGAGGGAGCAATTTGAAGTCAACACTTGGGGAGGGACAGGATCAAGGGACAGAAGAGAAACAATGGGGGCAGGTTAGGAGGGATGGTAATCCAGTTAGTCTTACACAACACGACTATCAAGGAAGTCATTTGCAAAACTACACAGATAGGGCCTATATTGAATTTCCTGCCGTCCCAAAGGGAATGGGTGGGGAGGGAGGGATGGGGAGAATTTGGAACTCAAAGTTTTAGGAACAACTGTTTAATATTCTTGTTGTAACTAGGAAAGAAGACATACAGTTAATATGGAATAGAAAGTCATCTGGCCCTACAGGAGAAAAGAGAAGATGGAGACAAGAGAAGGGAGGGATGACAGAAGAGAGGGCAGATTGGAGATAGGGAAAATTAGATTGCTTGGGGTATTGGGGTGGGGGGAGCGGATAAAAGGGGAGGAAATTTGGAACCCAAAAATTTGTGAAAATGAATGCAAGAAATTAAATAAATGAATAAATAAATAAATAAATAAATAAATGGATAAATAAATAAATAAATGAATAAATAAATAAATAAAATTAGAAAAAAAAATAGATAGAACAGGAGAAATCAAAAAAAGGCCGAGTGAAAACGTTTTCAGCTCAACACAACTTTAAAGGTCAGCATGAAAGGTCTACTGCATTTTGGAAGAGAAGAGCACAGTCCATTTCAAACTGGGCCTCAATAAATCCAGTCATAGGGTAACTTAATCATTGGCAGCAATGGTGGTTTACAGACTTTTCAGCCACAAAACGCCAACGAAAACTTAAAAGATCAACATGAAGGGTCTGTCGCACCTGAGTGATATTACAGCACAGTCCAGCTTACAGGCAATGTTGGCTTAGCTATGTCCATAGCAAACGAATCTTTAAGATTTTTAGCATGTAATTTGTGACCTGTATTGCTTTGTAAAGATACTACTTCTCCTTTGGCACATTTTAAAATTACAGGTCTGACATTTATATTCCCACTCTGGAACTCTAAATACCCCTTAATAAATATTTTGACATTCAGAGAAAAACCTGTCCCCAGAGTCAGAAAACCTAGTTCCATCCATGACATTTTGGTCAAAGATATTTAGAATCATGTATGCATTTCTCTGCTTTGAGACTAATTTTCACTCTAAATAAGATTTACAGTTTTTCGCTTCCTGAGCTATTAGGAGAGAAAAAATACGTTATGAGTGGTAAAATAACTTGTAATATTTGATTAAAACCTTCAAAATAATGTTAATATCTAATAACTCCGGAAAACAACCAATACAATATTTAAGAAGCCAATCTCTCCTCCTCAATGTATTTCTGGAATATAAGACCAGTTCCCCCATCTCAATGGTGGCTATGGCACTGTCCACGCATTTGGAGTTCCGTTATAACTCTATGGCTTACCTCCTCACTCAATTAAAATATGACCTCAGACATTTACTAGATGTGTGATCCAGTTTGCCTCAATTTGGTCATTTTTAAAATAAACTGGAGGAGGAAATGGCAATCCACTCCAATATCCCTGCCATTCTCTCCCCAAAAAAAAGCTCCATGAGGAGTCATGAGGAGTTAAACAGAACCGAATAAACACAAAAAATAAATAAGAACACAATGAATAACTGCTTCAAAACAAAGAAAAATAATTCAACACTTGATGAGACAGGGTTTCCTGTGTAAATTGAGGAGAACATGAAATCACAACATACTGTTCTTAAGTGGTACAAAAATATTTTGAGAATTATGAGAGAAAAGTTATTTTTCACACCAAAAAAAGTGATCAGCAGAGGGAAAAAAATCTAGAATATGTCAATGCAAAGCTCAATAAAAAAATAAGAAAAGGGTTCGGAGCCAAGATGATGGAGTAGAAAGACGTACATATGCTAGCTCTTAACCCACAGCCCATAAAATACCTGTAAAGAAGAAAAACTCTCAACAACTTCTAGACCAGCAGAAGCCACACAACAACAGTGTGGAGGAGATTTCTATCCCAGAGTGACCTGAAAGACCGATGAGAAAGGTCTGTGGCACTGGAGGCAGAGCACAGCCCAGCCTTGCCTTGGCCACGCTGTACTGAAAGGAGCAGATCTGAGTAGGCTTCAGTGAAAGAATTTCCAGTGACAGCACAGATCCCTCAACCCACAGGCGCCAAACGTTAGTGAGAGGGTCTTTTAGGCTTGCTGAGAAGGGATCTGGGTATCCCCATAACTCAGGCCTCCTTAGGTGGCAGAAGTAGAGGTAGCAACAGATAGGGCTCCCAAAGCAGGAAGTTGCTTGCATCCATTGTTGAAGGTCTCATTATAAACCCACTGAATGAACTGAGCCCTGTGTGGTGGCCCTGACTCCTCCCGGGCAGTTGATCTTAATCTCGCACTGAATAGCAGCCCTGCACTCACCTAAAGACCCTCAGGCTTTGGAGCAGTTCATCTGAATCTCAGCCCCCTGTGCTGGCTTGGCGGAACTGGAGGCCAGGTGGTTGTGGAGAGGAAACTCAGAAGTCAACTAACTGACTGGGAACATGCCCAAAAAAGGGAAAAAATAAGACCATAGAAGGTTACTTTCTTGGGGAACACGGGTGTAGCCCCATCCTTTCTGATGAGGAAGAACAAAGCATATTGTAAGACGAGGTCAAGCCCTCTGCCTCCAGGGCAAACAAAGGGAACTTAAACTGGGCTCAAGCAATAAAAGTCCTTTAAAAACAAGTTAGCAGTTTATTAAGGAGAACCAAAAAAATGCTGAGGAAAATAACAGCTTTAAAAAGAGGCTAACTCAACTGGAAAAAGAGGTCCAAAAAGCCAATGAGGAGAAAGAGGTTTTAAAAAGCAGAATTAGCAAAATGGAGGAGAAGGTTCAAAAGCTCACTTAAAAAAAAATAGTTCGTTGAAAGAGAGAATTGAGTTCAGGAAAATGAATGACCGTAAGTTAAACCAAACATTTAGTAATCAAAACCAAAATTTCCAAAAAAATAGAAGATAATGTGAAACATCTCATTGGAAAAACAACTAAACTGGAAAATAGATCCAGGAGAAAAAATTTAAAAATTATAGGACTACCTGAAAGCCACGATAAAAAAAAGAGCTTGACAATATCTTCCATGAAATTATCAAGGAAAACAGCCCTGGTATTCTAGAATGTGAGGGCAAAATAAATATTGAAAGAATCCACCGATCACTTCCTGAAAGACACTCAAACAGAGAAACTCCTAGGAATATTGTGGTCAAATTTCAGAGTTCCCAGATCAAGGAGAAAATATTGCAAGCAACTAGAAAGAAACAATTTGAGTATTGTGTAAATACGATCAGGATAACACAGGATCTAGCAGCTTTGACATCAGGGGATGGAGGGGCTTGAATAGAATATTTCAGAGTTCAAAGGAGATTTTACTAAAACCAAGAATCACCTACCCAGGAAATCTGAGTATAATACTTCAAGGGAATAAATGGTCATTCAATGATACAGAGGATTTTTAATCATTCATATTGATCAAAGGACCAGATATGTATAGAAAATTTGACTTCCCAAGACAAGAATCAAGAGATGTATGAAATGGTAAACAGGAAAGAAAAATCGTAAAAACTCTCTAAAGCTGAACTGTTTACATTAATACATGGAAAGAAAATATTTATAACTTTTGAATCTTTTCACAGTATTTGGGTAGATGGAGAGGTTGTATACACACACACACACACACACACACACAAACACACACATAAAAATGAAGGGGTAAGGGAGAAAAATACCAGGAAGGGAAAGGGAGAAATGGAATGGGGTAGGATATAACTCATAAAAGAAATAAGAAGAATCTTGTTCAATGGAGGAGAAAAGGGAGAAGGGCATAGGGGCAAAATGAAGCCCTTCTCTAGACATGTGGCTGAAGGAGGGAATAACATCCTCACTAAATTTGACATGAAAATTTATGTCACACCACAGGAAAGTAGGAGAGGAGGCATTAAGTGGAGTGAAGGAAATGTTAGAAGGGGGGGCATATGGAAAAAGGGAATCACTAGAAATAAACACAATCGGAACGGACAAGGTCAATTGTGGGGGGAAATATGGGGGGATAGAGTAGGACAGAAGACAATATAATCAGTATTACACAGCATGGTTATTATGGAAGTATTTTGCATAACAACACATATTAAGTCTGTATTGAATTGCCTGCTTTCTCAGTGGGGCTGGGGAGGGGGGGAGGAAGGGAGAGAAGTTGGAATTGAAAGTATTAGCAAAGAATGTTGAGAATTTTTATTGTATATAATCGGGAAATAAGAAATACAGGGAATGGGGCATAGAAATTTATCTTGCCCTACAAGAAAAGAGAGAAGATGGGGATAAGGGAAGGGTAGGATGTGATAGAAGGGAGGGTACATTGAGGGAAGGGATAATCAGAATGCAAGGTATTAGGAAGCAGGGTGAGGAGAGTGATGGGGAGAAAAATTGGACATGTTACAAAGTGAGGTAAAAGAAATTAGTGTTAAAAACAATTGACTGAATTAATTACTGAGAATAAATCAATGACATCTTTAGTTTGGGGAAAATAATTTTAGTCTAAATTTCATAGAAGAAGGTAACCTCGAGTAAAATTTGGCATTGATGGAAAAGTTAAGGTTTTAATGGTAAATTTGATTTTATGATTGCTATTTAATCAGGAACTAGAACATGTATAGAAAGGCACGTAAGCCACTTAAGACTTGCTTCCAAAGATGTTCCTTAGCTAAAGTGAACCTATAATCATATTTGAAACCTGGTTATTGGAACTTGCCATTTTTAGATGCTATGGGACTATTAACTAACTCCAGGTATGGGTAGCAAGAAAGGCAATCTAAGCCTCCAAACCATGATTCCAGTAAGCTGATGAGATGCTGGTATGAACTGCAAAAGGTGATCTCATGGGAAGTGTGGGAGAGTGGCTGTTGAACCTGGGCTGAGGTAGGATTCTCCTGACTCAATTTCTCCACTGACACTTGGCAATGGTGAATGCAAGTAGACAATCTAATGCTGCATGAAATTGACATGGAGTTGGGGAGACATTATATCCCTGCAACGTCCTTACTATTGGTGGCAATTTCCTGTAGTCAAGAAATTTATAAGCTTAATACCAGATCTATTCAATTATAGAATATGGGTAGGCCAATATCCGAGGTGAAGTCTAAAATTAAGTTATTAAGCATAAGACTTCAGGCCAACCACAATAAGTTAGGGTCCTTTAATTCTTAGTAATACTGTGGTGACAATTAGGTCAAGAGCTTGTGAAGTTAGCAAAGCAAATATTATTCATGTCTCAGCTGCTTAATGTTAAACAAAATTCTTTTGTGATCCAAATTGTAAATGCTTTAAAAAGAAGTATCACTTCACCAAATGTTTGAATTGTTTTATCTGTTATAAACTGTGTTAAAAATGAAAAATAAAATTTAAAAAAAAAATAAGGTAAAGAAAAAATAGAATAAGAATCGAAAATTATAGAAGTGAAGGACAACTTAGAAAAAGAGAAGGATAAAACATTAAACTTAAATATACTCACTATGCAAACATATATAGTCACCCCAAAGAGAGGATGCACAGGGACAACCTAGGGATCACAGGTCCCCTGTAAGAAAATGACGAGACAAAAAAACCTTAACATTATAAAGAAGAATGAAAGAGAACTGCACAGAACTTTGGAATATACACAATGAAATTTCAATAGAAAGAATTCTCAAATCCCTTAAAGACACAAAAGAAATGAAAACAGAAAACAAAAAAAAAATATTTAGATCGATCCTTGCTTAGCGTTCAAGTTTATTAGAGAAAGATTACCTTAATTCCAAGAAGATATAGAGGGCATAATAACAGCAATAGGAGATTTCAGTATTGAATTTTCAGTTTGAAATATGTTTAAAAACAAAATAAACAAGAAAATGAAAAATCTTGTGTAAATAGTAGAGCTAAAAAACATGATAAGTTCTAACTAGGAGAGGAAAAGAATATACATTTTTCTTGGCACCAGACCAAAACATTTTTAAAATGACGATTTGTTAGGAAACAAAGATAGTGCAAAAAAGTAAAAAAGATATAAGTAGTCAATATATCCTTTGTAGATCATAGTTAAATAAAAATGTAAACTGTTTCAGGACCACAAACACAATATACAGACATAGAAGGAGACTGAACAATAAAATCTCAAATTATGTGTCAAAAAACAAATCAGAGAAAAAAATTAGTATTTAAAAGAGAATGATAAAGATGAGACAACATATCAAAATTTCTGAGATACAGGTACTTCAGTTCTCAGTGAGAATGGCATAATGTTTCAAGTTTACACTGTCAAAATAAAAAAGGGACATTTAAGACTAGTATAAGCATTTAAAATTAGAAAATCAAAAGTAAACAAAAATTAAAAAGCATAAAAGAGGAGACTTTAAAATAGAGTTAAATTAAAAGGAAACGAAAGTATAGAAATGATAAATGACACTAAAAGCAAATTAGTTGAAAAGACTATTAAAACTGATAAAATATGAGCTTATCTGATTGAATAGAATGTAGAATATCAAATCAATATAATAGAATGTCACAAGTAATACCACAGCAAAGCATAACAAGTAAAAAGAATAATCAAACATTATATACATTCATATATTAAGAAAATTGAGAATGCAATAAAAAACAAAGAAATGCTTTCAATAGTATCAAATACCCAAACCTTTTGTAGAATAGATGGAGATCTTACAAAAGAAAAAAAAACCCTGATATCAGAAAAGGACACACATCTAGCCATAAAGGAACCTCTAAAGAAGAAAAGAAAAGAAAATTTATTCACAAGAGATATCTACCAAATATATAAAAGTCAATTAGAAGTCATACTTCCCAACTCATTCTCATAAATTAAGAAACAACACACTCTTCACGAATCTTTTACTTAGAGACATATATATTCCTAATACATAAACTAGGAAATAAAATTAAAAAAAACTAGAAAAAATACTACAGGCAAATATATTTAATTAACATTGACTCAAGTTTAAAGGAAAAATCCCATTATGGGCTGAGAACAGAGCCTAATTCTATCATAAAGCTCAAAGTCAAGAAATATGTTAAAAATGAGTGTAAAAGAAAAACCTGATCATAAAATGCTAAGGTAGTGACAAGAAAGATTAAGAAATAACAGCAACAACCAAATCAAAACAAACGTATGTACATATCTATACATATTTGCATGTAACTTTATCCTTTGTGTGTATAAATGTGCATATACGTATACACGCAAATTCATCACATATTTAAATGTCTATATGGATTTTTATACGTACACACTCACATACGTATGTATTGATTTTATGTATGAATCTATTTTTTTCCAAATATTAATTATGTGATCAGTACATCCTTCATTTCAATACCCTGATAAATAGAACTGGTCATTCCACGCACTTTCCACCTCTGATTGTAAAGATTTTGTTTCCCCTGTGCAATTTGGACTGAAGAAGATCCGACTACCTTTCAGCTATAAGTGCCTTTGAATTATTATTTTACAAGTGAGAAACAATATTCATTTAACCACCATCTTGTACATCATTAAACTTATTTTTTTTTTCCTTTGGTTAGTACAGAACGTGGTTTCTTCACTTCACTCTATCATTCTCTCATTTAACAAACTGTTATAGACCACTAAGGGGCACCCAATGTCTCTAAAAGCGGCTATGTCAGTTTTTTACTTCTAGACATTTAAAACTCTTGCCATGGAAAATATTTTAGATTTGACAGATATTTCTCGCATATAAGCGGAATTGATCAAAATTTTAATTGGTATTGTCCCAGTATTTTAAATAGGTTAAAAAAGGATCTAATTTCCTTCACTTATCCTGAAGCAAAGATAAAACAGTCACATATATGTTTTTGAATAGTTCTCTACCAAACAAGTAAGTCTGTATAATCTACAAGGAAGTTAATGTTTATAGAGTTAATAAAAATGTTAATGGTATTCAACAGTACTTTGAAAAGAGTCCTCATTTAGGATAGCTTTGTAACATTTCTCAAACTCTCGGCCTGGATCTGTCGATTAAAGAGGAAATTAATGGCATTTGCCTAGTATATTTAATAGTATATGATGATTTTGAAGAAAATGACTCCTCAGTATTAGAGTTGTAAAGGCCGTCCTAATTATTTCTTAAACGATTATAGATAAGGTTGATATCAAATTTGAGGAGATATCCCAAAGTCTTGAGATAACTAGGAAAGGAAAGGTTTCATAGGCAGGCAATATCTATACAGACTCTGGGGCAAATAAAACTTATACCAGTTCAGACATTTTCTTTATGATCCCAGTCACTTAAATAGCAATTTTTTAAATCCGACCACTACATCCTTGTTGCGCAGACTGTATATGATGGGGTTAAGCACTGAGGTTACAGTGGTATAGATGATAGGGAACACTTTGTCTAGTCCTACTGAGTGGCTAGAACTGGGTCTCAAATATGTAACGATGCCACACTCCATATATAGGAGTACAACAGTGAGGAGAGAGGAACAAGTAGAAAAGGCTTTGGATCTTCCCTGGGTTCCTGGAACATTCAAGATAGTTGTGATGATTTTCACATATGACCATATTATAAACAGAAATGGAAGTACACCAAATATTATGGTAATGGCATAAAAAGAGAACTCATTCACAGAGGTATCCCCATAGGCCAACTTTGGTAAAGGGCGAATGTCACAAAGAGTATGATCGAGTCTATTGAAACCACAGAAAGGCAAAGAGAAAATTAAATATGTCAGCACTGTGTAGAATGGGATCCCAATGATCCAAGAGCCAGTCGCCAAACAGACACACAACCTATGGTTCATGATGAGAGGATAATTCAGAGGTTTACAAATGGCAACATAGCGATCATAGGCCATTACAGTCAGGAGGAAGTTTTCAGTGATTGCCATAGCAAAGAAAGCACAAAATTGTGCTGCACAGGCTGTAAAAGAGATGTTTATCTCCTGGGTCCACAGATTAAACAGTATCCTTGGAACATTTGCTGAAGTATAACAGATTTCCAAAAAGGAAAAATTCTGAAGGAAAAAATACATAGCGGTTTGGAGCACAGGTGCAACTTTAGTAATTACACTGATAAATCCGTTTCCTATCAGGACACTGTAGTTGATGATCAAGAAAAGTCCTAACAGAAAACCTTGAAGTTTGGGAAGATCAGAAAATCCCAGTAGCATGAATTCCATTGTGAGTGAGACATTTCCTTCTGGCATTTGTTCTGATTATCAAATCTCTGGAAGTTGTGAATTCAGATGGGCAAAAGCATCTCCTCTCTCTCTGTGCCTCATGATTCCCTATAAAAGGAAAGGGTTGCAGTAGATCACTTCTGAGTTTTTTACCCCCTGTACTTAATTTTATTTTATTCTTTCCAATTACATGTAAAGAGAATTCTCAACATACATTTTCATAAGATTTTGAGTTCCAAATATTTTTCTCCCTCTTTCCCTCCCTCTCAGAGGCAGCAAGCAATCTAATATAAACAATATTTGTATAATGATATTAAGTTCATTTCCTCATGAGTCATGTTATGAAAGAAGAACCAGAAAAAAATGGAAAAGCCATGAGAAAGAAAAGGGAGACAGTGATAACGAGAAATGGGGAGAGAGAGAGAGAGAGAGAGAGAGAGAGAGAGAGAGAGAGAGAGAGAGAGAGAGAGAGAGAGAGAGAGATACGGAGACAGAGACAGAGAGATAAATAGTAAGCTTCCATCAGCAACCAGAATTGTACGCTTCACTCAGCATCGGTTCACGTACACTGTTTTCTTCTACTGAAATCCACTTGCTCATCATTTCTTAAAGTAAAATAGTACTCCATTGCATTCATATGCCATAATTTGTTCAGCAATTCCCTAATTGATACTCAATCACCCAAGTTCCACTTCTTTGTAACTTCAAAAAGAGCTGCTCTAAAAATTTTGTACATATCTATCATTTCCCCATTTTTATGATCTCTTTGGGATATAAACCTAGTAGTGATATTGCTGGATCAAAGGGTATGCACATTTTCAAAACCCTTTGGGCGTAGGTCCAAATTGCTCCCAAGAATTGTTGAATCAGTCAGTTCCACCGACAATGCATTAGTGTTCCAATTTTCTTACGTCTTCAACAATTATAATTTTCTTTTTTGTTATATCAGTCAATTAGATAGAAGTGAGATGCTACACCAAAATTGTTCTACTTTGCGTTTCTCTAATCAATAGTGATTTAGAGCATTATTCCCCTATTACTATAGGTATCTTTATTTTCTTCCTCTGAAAATTGTTCATATCCTTTGACCATTTTTCAGTTGGGGAATGACTTGTATTCTTAAAATTCGGCTCAGTTCTCTATACATTTTAGAAAAGAATTCTTTATTAGAGATGCCACCTGTTTCTCGACTTTCTGATTTCCTTATCTTGGTTACATTTCTTAATATTCTCCATCTTCTGTTTTGTCATAAATGTTTCCATTCTCCATAGATCTGACAGGTAAACTGTTCCTCCATTTCCTAATTTGTTTATGGAATCACTATGTCTAAGTCATGTACACTTTTGACTTTATCTTGGTACAGAGTATGAGATATTGGTCTATGCCTAATTTCTGCCATGTTGTTTTCCCAGTAGACTTGTCCCATAATGAGATTTTATCCCACAAGCCAGAGTCATTGGGATTATTAAACAGTAGATTACTATAGTCATTTACTACTGTGTCTTGTGTACCTAACATATTGCACTGACGCACCACTCTATTTCTTAAGCAATACCAAACGGTTTTGATGATCACTGCTTTACACTACAGTTTTAGATGTATTATGGCTAGGTGACAATCCCTTGCATTTCTTCTAATTAATTCCCTTCATATTTTTGACCTTTTGTTCTTCCAGACGAATTTCTTTTGTTTTCCTTCTCTATCATTTTATTGGTAGTTTGATTGATATGACACTGAACAAGTAAATTAATTTAGGTAGAATTATAATTTTCATTATCTTAACTCTGTCTTCCCATGAGCAACTGATAAATATCCAATTATTTAGATCTTACTTTATTAGTGTTAAAAGATGTTTTGTAATTGCGGTCATGTAGTTTCTGGGTTTGTCTGGGCAGGTAAATTCTCAAATGTTTTATTTTGACTACAATTATTTTAATTTGAATTTCGCTTTCTAACATATACGTGTGTGCATGTGTGCCTGTGTGTATACATATATAAACACAAACATATGTGTGTACATATACATAAACATGCTGTCATATATTGGTATATACCAATGATTTACGCGAGTTTATTTTATATTCTACAAGTCTGCTAAAGCTATCTGTTATTAAAGTTTTCTAATGTTGTCAAGTATATTTTACTTGATTCTCTAAGATTTTCTGATACCATCCTGTCATATACAGAGTGATAACTTTGTTTCTTGTTTGCTTATCCTAATTCCTTCAATTTCCTTTTCTTTTCTTGTAACTAAAGCTAACATGTCTTGTACGATAGTGAATAACAATGGCGACAAACATCGTCATTTCACTCCTAATGTTGTTTTTTTGTTGTTGTTTGTTTGTTTTTGTTTTTTGTTAATAGACTGCTTTGGTCTGTATTCAGATTCCATAGTTTTTCCTCTGAATGTGGGTGGCATTTTCTTTTCTTTTCTTTTTTAATTTAGTTTTAACACAGTTTATAACAAATAAAGCAATTCCAACTTTTGGTCAGCTGATATTTCTTTTTAAAACATTTACAATATGGACAACAAAAGAATTTTTTTTTAAACTTTAACTAACTGAGATACAAACAATATTTATGTTGCTAACTTCACAAGCTGTTGACCTAAGTGTTTCCACAGTATTATTAAGAATTAAAGGACGCTAACTTATTGTTCTTGGTCTAAAGTCCTATGCCTAATAGCTTAATTTTAGACAACCTCAGATATTCCCCTACCCATAGTCTATAATTAAATAGATCTGGTATTAAGCTTACAAATCTTTTGACTATTGGAAATTGCCACCAATAGTAAGGAAATTCCAAGGATACAATATCTCCCCAACTTCACGTCATTTCCAGGCAGGATTAGATTATCCACTTTCATTCAGTCAGGCTTAACATCTGCCAAGTTTCAGTGGGGAAATTGAGTCAGGAGATTCCCACCTCAGCCCAAGCTGAACAGCTGAACAGCCGCCCTCCCACCCTTCCTTTGAGACCCCCATGTAGTTCATCCCAGCATTTCATCAGCTTACTGGCGTCATAGATTGGAGGCTCAGACCGCCTTTCTTGCTACCCATACCTGGAGCTAGACTCAGAAGAACAGTCACTTAATAGTCCCATAACATCTAAAAATGGCAAGTTCCAATAACTGGGTTTCAAATATGATTATAGTTTCACTTTGACTAAGGAACATCTTTTGAGGCAAGGCTTAAGTGGTTTACATGCCTTTCTTTGTATGTTCTAATTCCTGATTAAATGGCAATCATAAACTCAAATTTACCATTAGAACTTTGACTTTTCCATCAATGCCAAATTTTACACGAGGTTGCCTTCTTCTAGGAAATTTAGACTGAAATTCTTTTCTCCAAACTAAAGATGTCATTGATTTGTTCTCAGTATTTAATTCAGTCTATTGCTTTAATACTAATTGCTTTTACCCCACTTTGTAACACGTCCAATTTTTCTCCCCATCACTCCCCTCCCCCTGCTTCCTAATGCCTTGCATTCTGATTACACCTTCCGTCAATGTACCACCCCTGATGTTATTGAAAATGTTTCTAGCTTATCCTCATTGCATGAAATGCTTGCTAATAGTTTTAGATGGAGGCTACTTACTATTTTAAGGAAAACTCCTATAGTGTTTTTAAAAGGAATAGTTGTTGTATTTTGTCAAAAGCTTTTTCTCATGTATGAATTTTATTACAACTCTCATTTTCTTGATTCTATTTATCACGATATCTTCTTAGATTCCATTATCTCTGTACTAAGACCTTTTCTGGATTTCACAAGCAATGTGCTTATTAAGACCCTTACTGAGCCCCTATATATCTTCTAACATCGTTACTTATAGTGTGTTCTAAACTTTCTTCCGCCTCAAACATACCAGATTTCTGTTATTTTAGGATATTTGGATTAAAATTTGAACTAGAGAAAAATTAAAAATTTATGCCAAATTTAAAAAAAATTGATATTTCTTCATCATAATAGGAACACAGACATCAGGAAAGGATGGACATTTCAAGCTATTTAACCCACTTATTTTATTTATATATAGATTAATGGTTAATTCAGGTATAGGCTCTTCATGATGCCATTGGAAGCAAGTTACTGAGATAGGATTTAAACTTGGACTCTTTAGCTCCAAGTCCAGGCTCCTTTCAGTATAGCAGTCATTCCCCAATATTAATAAATGCAAATAAGAGTAGAAAGAGGGTAAAGAGAGAGGACATATGTCCTAACCAAGTGGGACTGTTTAAGTCATAGTATTTCTTGCTTGTCTAACTTCACATTTTCCATATCCCTCACATGTGTAATTTTTCTCAATCTTTGTTTCCTTATCAAGGGCCCATAATCTGTAACAAACATGTAGGAGTTCAACTTTTTAATCCTTCATTTCCTTCTTCTATATGCATATACCCTAGATCTTTACATAAGTTGAAGGTAGAAATTTTTTCTTCTATGTAGTTATCTGCCTTGCATTATGTGCTGCACATGGAAAACAATAATTGCACGCTTAATAGTACATGGGATAGGTTGATTGGATAAAATTATTTATGATGGACAGGGGATTCTTCCTATGCATAAGGAAACCTTCAACTAATTGGTGCAGAAATCCAAACTCCAGACATTCATTCACTGGGAGAAAAGAAATATATTCTTTTAATGAACATTAGCTGAGGAATCACTATTCTGTCATTATCTGAAAATATTATTTTAGTATGAATTCATCATCAGATCAAATGCGATATGGCTACTGGAAGACGTTCATTGAGACATTTGGAGACTGTATGTGAAGCTCTTTCACGAGAATATTGGAAACTGACGCTTAGTCCCAGGATTCTGTCCTTAGCCACACGGTTCATTTAGTTCTTCCAGATGTTCTAATAGACAAGTTAGATTATTCAGATGAAAGCCCACGATCTGATAAATTATATATACAAAATAATAAGGTCTTTTCTTGTACTAACACTGTTGGAAATATTTTACCATTAGCAGTGAATTTTATTCTGTACTGAACACTCAAGGGCATCAGACACCATCCTACAGAGGGCTTTCATCCATTCTTGCTCAGGTTATATCCCTATGGTGAGAGGAATGCAGTGAGAATGCCCTGGTTCTCCCGTTGATAAAGTTGCGTAACTTTGAGCAAATCACTCAACCTCTTCAGGTTTCAGTTTCCTTCTATGTAAAGCAAAATGGTGAATCAAACTCTAAAGTAATAATCCACTGTTGCTAGGGAATTTATTTTCAAAGCGGAGAGGATCACAAAATATTTATTAAGTCAATTCAAGCCTGAAGGAATATTTTACACTAATTATTTTTGGATTATTATGTATAATGCAGATCTACTCGGAACTCCTCTGTTGAGGAGTTCAAGGATTTAGCTGCTCTTGGGTTTGTGACCTTAAAGGTTTAGTCATCTCTCAATGGGGTGATGTGAGATTTGGGGAATCTGTTACGAGATGAACAAGAAATAAGTCTGAGCAAAATTGTGGCTTTAATATATAATTTTTCAACGAAGAATCTCTGAGTTTTAAGGGATAAAGGTGCCTTTGTTCATACAAGTATTGTGCCCTACTCTCTGAGATGTATTTTTTAATTTGACACTTTCTTTCAGTCTTAGTATGGCAATACTCATTAAACCTGTTCCAAGTTCCCCTCCATGATCAAATATGAACTTCCCTCACTTAGTTTGATATTTAAATCCCTTTTCAAAATGACCTGAACTTTCTTTTCCAATTTTGCAACATAATTGTCCTTTCCACGCAAGAATAGTCAATCCAAACTTGGTGTCTTGCTAATTTTCATTTTGGCAGACACCTTCTATCGCCATGTCTTTGTGATAAAAGTTTTATGTTCCTTGAATGAACTCCCCTTCATGACTAACTCTTAGATTGCATTAGTTTCTGTCAAAGTTCCTCTGAAGAGCTAATTTCAAATGAATTTTGTCCTGATTCTCTTAACTGAAAGATTTTTCCCCTCCCAAAAAGACAATTTCCAATTGTAATAATCTGACATATGCATATACATAATTAGAATTTTAACTGTGCTTTAAAGTTTCCAAAGAATTTTAAAACAGTATCTCATTTTGTGGTCAATACATTCCTGAGAGGTAAATGCTATTTTTATTGAGATTTTGAAGATGAGGGAACTGAAGCAGAGAGGCAGATAGAAGTTATGTGACTTGTCTAGGATCACAAAGTTCATCAACAGTAGTATCTGAACTGAAATCTCTCTTACTCCATGTACAGCCTTCTATGTTTCATATATTCACCTTTTACTTCCAAGTAAAAGATAGCAAGAGACTTTTTCACAATAAATGTTTCATTTTTGTTCTTCATCTCTAATTAACAATCCCCTAGTAATGGTTTAATTAATTGTTACTGATTAACAAATCATTGTTGTCTTTTATATCCCTCTATCATTATGTAAACTTTTTTGTTATAGTATATCACTCATGACTGATCACTTATATGCATACTAATTATATAATTCTATAAACTATTTTATGCTTTTGAGAAAGAAAAACTTGGGGAGGATTTTGTGGAAGTTAACCATCATTTGTATCTGCAAAGTATGAGTCACACATGAACATGTATGCTCTTTTTCAGTTCAATAGCCCACTCAAATAAATGTATGTAAATGGACAAATTTTGTTTGGGGAAAATCCATCACGCATAATTTGGAAGGAATCTGAGAAATCATTTAATTCTAAAATGCTCTTAAGAAAATAACTTTTGGGGGGTGAAGCCAAGATGGTGGAGTAGAAAGACTCACATATGCAAGCTCCGAACCCACAGCCCATATATTTCCTGCAAGAAGAACTCCCCACAAATTCTGGATCACTGTAAGGCACGCAGAAACACAGTGGAAAAGACTGCGGTTCCACAGAGCCACATCCCAGGGGGACGTCCGGTGGGCTCAGACCTTGGAAGAGCTCAAAAAGGATTTTCAAAATTAAGTTAGACAGGTGGAGGGATAACTGGGAAGAGAAATGAGAGAGATGCAAGAAAAGCATGAAAAACGGGTCAATACCTTGCTAAAGGAGACCAAAAAAATGCTGAAGAAAATAACACCTTGAAAAATAGGCTCACTCAATTGGCAAAAGAGGTTCAAAAAGCCAATGAGGAGAAGAATGCTTTCAAAAGCCCAATTAGCCAAATGGAAAAAGAGATTCAAAAGCTCACTGAAGATAATAGTACTCTCAAAATTAGAATGGAACAGATGCAGTCAAATGACTTTCTGAGAAACCAAGAAATCACCAAACAAAACCAAAAGAATGAAAAAATGGAAGATAATGTGGAATATCTCATTGGAAAAAAACAACTGACCTAGAAAATAGATCCAGGGGAGACAATTTAAAAATTATAGGACTACCTGAAAGCCATGATCAAAAAAAGAGCCTAGACATCATCTTTCATGAAATTATCAAGGAAAACTGCCCTGATATTCTACAACCAGAGGGCAAAATAAGTATTGAAAGAATCCATCGATCACCGCCTGAAAGAGATCCAAAAAGAGAAACTCCGAGGAAAATTGTGTCCAAATTCCAGAACTCCCAGGTCAAGTAGAAAATCTTGCAAGCAGCCAGAAAGAAACAATTCCAGTATTGTGGAAATCCAATCAGGATAACTCAAGATCCAGCAACTTCTACATTAAGGGATCGAAGGGCATGGAATAGGATATTCCAGAAGTCAAAGCAACTAGGACTAAAACCAAGAATCACCTACCCAGCAAAACTGAGTATAATATTTCAGGGGAAAGTATGCTATTTCAATGAAACAGAGGACTTTCAAGCATTCTTGATGAAAAGACCAGAGCTGACAAGAAAATTTGACTTTCAAACACAAGAATGAGAAAAAGCATGAAATAGTAAACAGTAAGGGTACGTCATAAGGGACTTATCAAATGTGAACTGTTTACAGTCCTACATGGAACGACAGTATTTGTAACTCTTAAAACTTTTCAGTATCTGGGTAGCTGGTGGGATCACACACACACACACATACACACACACACATGTACACGTGGGCACACACACACATGCACGCACATACAGAGACAGATAGCACAGAGTGAATTGAATAGGATGGGACCATATCTTAAAAGAAACTAAGGTATATGGTGAGAGAGAAATGAAGGAGGAGGAAAGAGGGTGAAATGGAATGGGGTAAATTCTATGTCATTCAAGAGGCAAGTAGGAGACTTTTTAGTGAAGGGAAAAAGAGGAGAGCTGAGAAAAAGAAAACATGAAGTCTACCCTCATCACATTCGACCAAAGGAAGGAATGAAATTCACACTCATTTTGGGATGAAAACCTATCTTACAATACAGGAAAGTGGGGGAGAAGGAGATAAGCAAAGGGGGATGATGGAAGGGAGGGCAATGGGAGGAGGGAGTAATTTGAAGTCAACACTCGGGTAGGGACAGGATCAAAAGACAGAACAGAAACAATGGAGGGCAGGATAGGATGGATGGAAATACACTTAGTCTTACAAAACACGACTGTTATCGAAGTCTCTTGCAAAACTACACAGATTTGGCCTATATTGAATTGCCTGCCTCCCCAAAGGGAATGTGTGGGGAGGGAGGGATGGAGAGAATTTGGAACTCAAAGTTTTAAGAACAACTGTTTAGTATTGTTGTTGCTACTAGGAAATAAGAAATACAGTTAAGGAGGAATAGAAAGTCATCTGGCCCTACAGGACAAAAGAGAAGATGGGGAGAAGAGAAGGGAGGATGATAGAAGAGAGGGCAGATTATTGATAGGGAAAATTAGAGTGCTCGGTGTATTGAGGTGGAGGGAGGGCATAAATGGGGAGAAAATTTGGAACCCAAAATTTTGTGAAAATGAATGTAAAAAGTTAAATAGATAAATTTTTATGGAAAGGAAAAAAAAATTCAAATAAAATGCAAAAAAAAAAAAAAAAGAAAAAGAAAATAACTTTTGTAAACTTTCCCTGGATAGGATTAAACCTGTCCCTTTTTTCATTGATTTATCATTCACACACAAAAATACATATGGGGCATATGAATATATACATATATTTATGTATACACTATTTTCTATAATGGAGTATGATGTGAATGATAGAGGATTAAACTTTCATTCAGGATTCCCTGCTCTAACATATTGTCTATTACATAAATACAGCTTATGTGGCACTTGGATTTTTGGATTAGCTCTATCTACACTTCTAAAGCAATTTTGTATCTCTATTGTTAGGAGGGATTTCCGTACCTTGAACCTTCCTAGAACAATTAAATAATTAAAGAATATCAATGTATACATACATAATTGTTGATATTTAAAAGTTGTTCTTCCCCATTTTTTTTCTGATGAGACAGCCCCCAACCTCTTTCGAAAAAAAAAATTCTTGGAGTTCAAACTCCTTAGACCTCTTTAAGTAGAAAATAACCCTGCTCTCCTCAGTTCTACAGAGACTACTTCATTCCCAAGTCATTTAAAAAAATTAATGAGAGGCAGCATTCACGCTCTAAGTTCAATGTTATAAACATACTTTAATGAGCTAATGTGGCCTAATGAGAAGGGGACTGGGACTGGAGTCAAGAAACAGTGCTGCAATCAGGCCCTGTTCTTTGCAATCTGCATGTCCTTGGAAAAATCAATTAAATTTTCTGAGATTCTTTTCATTTCAGTAAAATAACACTTTTTTATCTTGGTTTCCAGAGATGTCATGATTAAACATTTTGTCCAAGTTGGAATGACTTGCATATATCAGTTATTATTAATGAAGTCATTAATATGGAATCTTTTTTTTTCAATTAATTGAAATGAGGTGAAATGTGATTTATCAACACCCCTCTATGGTGTGGCTTCTTTATCCTTGTAATGAAACTTTGCTCCTTCTTTCTCCTCCCCTCCCTCTGTATCCTTGGAGGAATGATCAGCGTTGATGCTATTTCATATGGTAATAGAATGTAGTTGCTAACATGCTGAATTTAGAGTAAGATGCTTTGGCCCCACATGCAAGCTATATTCTTCACCTACATCACCTTCTTCTATCATTTAACATGTATTTTTGATTTTTTGGAAGCTAGATAGCACAGTGTGTACCTACTGGAGTTAGAGCCAAAAGGGTCAAGGTTCAAATTCTTCCTCAGGTAATTAGTAATGCTGCCTCTGTTGGGTCACTTAAACTCTCTCAACTTCAGTTTCCTTCTCTGTAAAATGGGCTTAATGTGTGACCTTACTCACAGAGTGGCTTTAAGGATCAAATGAAGTAGCATATGTAAAACAATTTGAAAACAAAATATAAAAGCTAGATATTGTTGTTCCTGATACTGCTGCTGCCGCTGTTTTAAAACCAACCTTTCCTAGATAATGTAAGCTTGGTTTGTCTAAATTTATAAATACATGAACTAATCTATACTCAACTTTGTTCTAATGTAGCCATTCTAATATTAGCTGTTGCATATTCATTAGTTAAAAAAAAAAGAATGTGGACTCAAATGGAAAAAATTAAAGTTGTAGTTGGACATTTTCGAAAAATTATCAATGCAGAAGTCTTCACTTGGGGGCACATAGTTTCATTTTTAAAAATGGGAGAGAATATCTTCAAGCTATAATCAATGGGATTTGATTTTAATTCCTAAGAGAATTTTGAGACACACCATTAAAGATTTGACTAGTAGAAATCTAAGCCAATATCTATAAAATATAAGCCAATGTGTATAAATAAATAAGCTAATTTGCACAAAATCCTGTCACGGGTTCATTAACAATAGGTCGTGGGGGGAGGAGCCAAGATGGCGGAGTAGAAACACTCACATATGCTAGCTCCGAATAATTTCCTGTAAGAAGAACTTCCCACAAATTCTGGATCGCTGCAAGGCGCACAGAAACACAGTGGAAGAGATTTCCATTCCAGAGAGCCATGGAGAGCTGTCCCCAGGGGCTCGTCATGCTCCAGAAAGCGGAGCCCACCCCAGTGCTGCCCTGGCCCCGTGGTCCCAGAGAAGCAGATCAGAACAGGCTTCAGGGACGGAAACTCTGGCGGCCGCGAAGGTCCCTCCGCCCACAGATGCTACAGGTCAGTGAGAGACGTCTGGGCTGGCCGAGAGGGGAGCCGGGTGTCTCCATGACTCCCGCCCCCTTGGGAGGAAGCGGCAGAGGGAGCTGCAGAGGCAGCGGCGGCAGCCTGGGACTCCGAGAGAAGCAGGCAGAAGTTCAGGTCTCTGCATAAACACCCTGAGGGAACTGAGCCTGGGAGGTGGCCCTACCGGCCCCCCCCCCGCCCCATTACTGAAGGTCTCTGCATAAAGCCCCTGAGGGAGCTGAGTCTAGGAAACGGCCCTGCCACCACCTGCTTCATTACTGAAGGTCTCTGCATACATCCCCTGAGGGAACTGAACCTGGGAGGCGGCCCTGCCCCCATCAAAGCACCAGAACTTAAGCTCACATTGAATAGCAGCCACTTCCGCCCCAGAGAGCCCTGAGACTGGGAAGCAGCATTTGAATCTCAGACCCCAAGCACTAGCTGGGCAGATCTAGGCAGGGGTGGAGAGGAATCTCAGAAGTCAAGTAACTGGCTGAGAAAATGCCCAGAAAAAGGAAGCAGGATAAGACCATAGAGAGCTACCTTATTGGGGAAGAGATGTTCCTTCCCCCCTTCATTTCTGATGACCAAATACAATGCCTGCCATCGGAGAAAGACGTGGAGGTCTGGGCCTCTGTATCACAGACGTCCCAGGGGGATGTCCAGTGGGATCAAGGCATGGAAGAGCTCGAAATGATTGTGAAAATCAAGTTAGACAGGTGGAGGAAAAACTGGAAAGAGAAATGAGAGAGATGAAAGAAAAGCATGAAAAACGGGTCAATACCTTGCTAAAGGAGACCCAATAAATGCTGAAGAAAATAACACCTTGAAAAATAGGCTCACTCAATTGGCAAAAGAGGTTCAAAAAGCCAATGAGGAGAAGAATGCTTTCAAAAGCAGAATTAGCCAAATGGAAAAAGAGGTTCAAAAGCTCACTGAAGAAAAGAGTTCTCTCAGGATTAGAATGGAACAGATGGAGTCTAATGACTTTCTGAGAAACCAAGAAATCATATAACAAAACCAAAAGAATGAAAAAATGGAAGAGAATGTGAAATATCTCCTTGGAAAAACAACTGACCTGGAAAAAAGATCCATGAGAGACAATTTAAAAATTATGGGACTACCTGAAAGACATGATCAAAAAAAGATCCTCGACATCATCTTTCATGAAATTATCAAGGAAAACTGCTCTGAGATTCTAGAGCCAGAGGGCATAGTAGCTATTGAAGGAATCCATTGATCACGGCATGAAAGAGATCCAAAAAGAGAAACTCCTAGGAACATTGTGGCCAAATTCCAGAGTTCCCAGGTCAAGGAGAAAATTTTGCAAGCAGCTAGAAAGAAATAATTTCAGTACTGTGGAAATACAATCAGGATAACACAAGATCTAGCCGCTTCTACATTAAGGGATCGAAGGGCATGGAAGAGGATATTCCAGAAGTCAAAGCAACTAGGACTAAAACCAAGAATCACCTACCCAGCAAAACTGAGTATAATACTTCCGGGGAAAATATGGCCTTTCAATGAAATCGAGGACTTTCAAGCATTCTTGATAAAGAGACCAGAGTTGAAAAGGAAATTTGACTTTCAAACACAAGAATGAGAAGAAGCATGAAATAGTAAACAGTAAGGGGACGTCATAAGGGACTTACCAAATGGGAACTGTTTACATTCCTACATGGAAAGACTGTATTTGTAACTCTTAAAACATTTTAGTATCTGGGTAGTTGGTGGGACCACACACAAATGTACACACACACACACGCACACACACATGCACACACACACACACACATACACACAAGCATGCACACACAGAGACAGAGATCACAGAGTGGATTGAATAGGATGGGACCATATCTTAAAAGAAATTAAGGTAAATGTTGAGAGAGAAATGTAGTGGGAAGAGAGTGGGTGAAATGCAATGGGGTTAATTATATCTCATTCAAGAGTCAAGCAGGAAACTTTTTAGTGGAGGGAAAAAGAGGAGAGCTGAGAAAAAAAAAACATGAAGTTTACTCTCATCACATTCGACTAAAGGAAGGAGTAAAATGCACACCGTTTTGTTATGAAAACCTATCTTACGGTACAGAAAAATGGGGAAGAAGGAGCTAAGCAGGGAGAGAGGGATGATGGAAGGGAGGGCAATGGAAGAAGGGGGCAATTTGGGGTCAACACTTGGGGAGGGACAGGATCAAAAGACAGAATATAAACAATGGGGGGCAGGATAGAATGGAGGGAAATATGTTTAGTCTTACCCAACACGACTATTATCGAAGTAATTTGCAAAACTACACAGGTAGGGCCTGTATTACTTGCCTGCCTTCCCAAAGGGAATGGGTAGGGAGGGAGGGATGGGGAGAATTTGGAACTCAAAGTTTTAAGAACAACTGTTGAGTATTGTTCTTACTACTAGGGAATAAGAAATACAGTTAATGTGGAATAGAAAGTCATCTGGCCCTACAGGACAAAAGAGAAGATGGGGACAAGAGAAGGGAGGGATGGTAGAAGAGAGGGCAGATTGGTGATAGGGGAAATTAGAATGCTTGGTGTATTGGGGTGTGTCCGGGGCTTCACGGTCCCCGGTCGACCCTCCCAGTGAGTAGTAACCTCTCGCTCTGCTTCACGCAGCTTCAGACGTCTCTGGACCTGTCTCCGGGGGACAGGAGCACAGGTGGAAACCAAGCACGAGCCAGAGTGGTAGAGGTAGAAGATGTTTATTCAGCAGTTCACATCAGCCCAGACCCACCGAACCCCCCTCAGAGCATAGCCTTATATTCCTTATTCTTTCCGGGTTTTGCTGTCCGACTCCTGATTGGGGAGTTCAGCTTGCTATCGCCCCAGCCCCCTCCTCTTTGCTAGCCGTGCCCTGCGGTGATAGGGCAGGGGTCTCTCTGGACCTTCCTTCCCCACTCGGACCACCTGCTTGGTCCTATCACAGGTGGCCAGGTGTGTTTAACTCTTACCGGGGCTCCCTCAGCACCTCCTCGAGGGCGGTATCGTGCCTTGTACACGAGCCTTCCCTGCACCCTTAGCCCGGAAGTCACGGGTGAGGCGCGTGATTGCCGGGGGGGGGGGAACGGGTATAGACTCCTGCTGTTACCTCTCTGCCCAGGAGGTTCAGGGACGGCCCCTGACAACTCCCCCTTTTTGTTTTATAAATGGTAAGTGAGAGAATAGGTCATGTGGCCTGTCTCCATGCCTGGTACCAAAAGTGGGCAGGGCCCCTGTCTTAGGCTATGTGGGTGGCTCCCACCTCCAGCATTTCTGGCAGGTGGACCCACAATAATCCCGTCATTGGGTACCTCTGCAGCCAACGGGTCTCCAGGTCATGGAGCCACAATATTCCTGTAGAAAGCTTATATTGATTATAGTGGGGCATAGGGATGTTTTGGGGGCTGAGGCGAGAGCTAGCGTCTCTCTAAAGCTGTGATCCAAACTTGTGGATTAGAGTGATTTGTCAGGGAGCGGAGAGCCCATGCGGTATATTGCCGCTGTTGCGTCTGCCTCTGCCGAACCTGGCGTAGGCAGAGCAGAAAACCCACGGCAAGGAGAAGGAATAAAGAGGCTGAGCCCGCATAGCTTTTCATCCAGGTAGATAGGGTAGAAAAGACAGAGCTAAAGGCAGTAGTAACAGCAGGATCAATTCGGGTGGCATTGATATTAGCAACCTGGTGTCGAAGGATGTGGAGGGTGCGTTCAAAATTGTCAGACCAATTTCCTGTGAGCATCTGCGACAGCTCGCGGGATAAATTGGCAGCATGGGACAGGTTTTGATAGGGGACAGAAGTGAGACATAACCCGGTAAGAGAGTAAGTGCACCCCAGAGGAAGGAGGTGAACAATAATGTCCACTTGCTCCTGTAATAGGTCAATTCGCTGATTGGTCAGCATTATTCCCCCCCGGATTGCGGCTAAAAGCTGTGTGTTAGTATCCATGGCGGTGGCGACCGTTGCTGAAAGATCGTTAAGTGTAGCAACGGTGCTGGCGCCCATAGCTAGGGAGGTGGCAGCTGCGGCTGCGGCAGCAGCGGCGAGAGAGAGTGCTATCACTAAGGCTGTTATGCCAAAGTCTCTTTTTCTTCTACGGAATAGTTGGGGTTGGAAGCCATCTACGTTGACAGGAACAGGTATCCAGGTGGGCACTCTCGTTATCACAGCCATCTGATGCCGGGTGCCATTCCAACAGGAGGCGTAGTTACAAGTCTCATTTGTACAATGCAGAAGGGGGCCATTAGAGGTATTGGTTACAATGAAGACGAACGGAGGCGTAACACATACAGGGGTAGGATCAAAGGGCAAGGAGTAATTGGGAGTGGACGGGGTTCGAGTCAGGGTGCCCTCAAAGTGTTTGGTGCAGTTCCAGCAGAAAGAGCCGTTGTAAATTCTCCCTCCCCTGAGCATGGAAAAGGGGGAAAGGTCCATGCACGTACGCCCGGGTCCGCACAGTACCCAAGTATGGAATGGGTTAGGGGATCCTGTCATAGCGGGATTTTGATATGTCCAATTTTTGTACCCTGTTGGATTGGTATTGTCTAAGAAAGATCCTATATGAGGGGAAAAACTCCAACCTCCTCCCAAGTTCTGACCTTTGGGGGCCTGGCATCCAGTCCAGGGGATCTTTAGGCCCTCCCTAGTCCCTCTACACCGGGGTCCCCATGTAGGCTGGAGAACTCCTTCCTCACCCAGATCTCCTGTGTAGTTGTTCATTAGGGGCCATCGGCCTTCTATGGCCGTGCCGTTGGCTGTATTATTTTTAAAGCGTCCCAACCAGACCGCTTTCTGTGGGACCAGGACTATATAGGGGTTCGCATCGGTGAGGTTTAACCGGAAACAGAGGGCACCGTTTAGGGTGATGTTGAATGTAGGGGTAGGGGCTTCCTCGTCCTGGAAAGGGTAGTAAGGGAGATCAAGGCTTTCATTAGTGGTGAAAAGGCGCGGGTATAGGGTGGCATTCTGAGAGACGGGCATGGGGAAAGGGAAATCGGCTAGGAGACCCCATCGAATCTCATGTGCGTGCGTGTAGGGGACGGGCCGCAGCATCAGGTGCAGCCGGGCGAGGGCGAGCAGGGCCTCCCTGATCACCCTAGCCGCAGCCCTCCCGGTCTGGTTCTTTCTCTTGCCTCGGCCCCACTTCCTTCGTGTTGTCGGCAGGAGCGGCTGCTCTGGTCCATCTGGTGGGCACCCATCGCACGCCTTGTCCGGATCTGATTCCATTGTCTGGGGAAACACAAAGAAAACCTCTGCCTCTCACAATGACCGAGTGAGGGCCGTGCCAGTTGTTCTCCTCATCCCTCCATCATACCATCTCGTTATCTGGATGGTTAGGCATCTGTCCTGCTCTTGCCGGGTTTTTTAAATTAGGAATGGCTGGGGGTGTTGTAAAAAATTTCATGGCCGGTGTTAGGCCGTTTTCCCTCACTTGGAGGAAGTTGGCGGTAAATGTAGCTTTTGCTAATTGGGCTCTTGTTAGCCTCCCTGGAACTCCCCCTTTTTGTTTTAGTAAGATACGCTTTAATGTCTGATTTGCTCTCTCAACTATGGCTTGCCCTGTAGGATTATATGGGATACCTGTGATATGTTGGAGGCCCATCTCTTGAATAAAGGTCTGGAAGGCTTGAGATCGATATCCTGGGCCATTATCAGTTTTTATGAGGGCTGGGAGGCCTACAGTGGCTGCACATTCCAAAAGGTGATGGATGATGCATTTGGCACTTTCTCCAGGCTGTAGGGTGGCCAGTATGAAGCCTGAGAAGGTGTCGACTGACACATGAATTAGGGAAGATTGAAAATGTGTCACGTCCATTTGCTAGATTTCGTTGGGAGCGTGGCCACGGGGATTGGAAGCCTGGTCGCGGGGTGGGGGTCGGAAAGGGACACAGTGGGAACACCTTCGAACGATATCGCGTGCTTCCCCCCTGGTGATGCCATAAAGGCGCCGCAAGGTTCGGGCTGAAAGGTGAAAGTGGCGGTGAGCGAGATCTGGAGAGCTATAAAACACCCCTAGGCTTTCTGGGGTAACTTCTGTGAGGGCATGGTCGGCAACTGCATTGCCTCGATAGAGAGGGCCTGCTGTAGAAGTGTGGGACCTAACATGAAGGACATAAATAGGTGCCTTCCTAACAGTAAGTAAATTATATATACGGGTCAGCAAATCAGAGACAGTGGAGGTGGTTGTGGTGAGGTCTGCTCCAGGGAGTTGGGGAATGGCTAGAGCACAGTACATACTGTCGGTGATGAGGTTAAAGGGCTCAGTGGGTAACAATTGTAGCACAGCATAAATGGCAAATAATTCATTCTTTTGAGCGGAGGAGTAGGGGGTACTTACCACCTTTAGGATATTTTTAGCTGGAATGTATATGGCGGCTCGCTGATGCTTGGTGGCATCAGTGAAGACGTTAATCCCCTCTACCGGCTCGTTAGCTATTACCTGCGGAGGTTTCTGGAGAGGCAAGGCATCCCAACCCCGAAGAGCATTGGGCAGAGCTGCACTTGTTAGCTGATGTTGGGTAATTAAGATGGCCCAAGAGGTATACTCTTGGGCAAGTTCCTGTAGCAAACTAGGGGTTATATTAAGAAAGAGAACGGGAAGTTGGCCAAAGATCTGCCTAGCTCTAAGGCTGGCCTTCAGTAATAGCCTCCCTTGCTCCTCGAGGCGGTTGGGGATGCATTTTTTCCTTTTGTCTGGGTAAATCCACTCTATAACTCCCCATTGCTGGAAGATTGCTGCAATCCCCTCGGTGCTCCCACGGGAGAGGATGGCCACGGCCAGGGGATATCGGGGATCTACTCTTTGGACTCTCATATTGGCCCTGTCTCTAATTAGTTCCATGACTTTCCTTGCCTCGGGAGTCCAAGCTCTAGGTGAATTTAGGGTGGGGTCACCTGACAGAATGGTATAAAGGGGCTGTATCTCCTTCTCTGAAAGGGGCAGTGTTGGCCGAAGCCACTGGATGGCCCCAACAAGCTTTTGAAAATCATTGAGGGTCTTGACCTTAGCAAGGTCAAAGTCGGGGACAGGCCGAAGGACCTCATCATTCAGGAGCCTGTGACCAAGGTATCTAAGGTCACCACCCCTTTGGATTTTTTCTGGGGCAATTTTTGACCCGTACTCACTGAGCCTCGCTATTATGTGTTTAAGGGCCTTTTCTGACTGTCCCGCCTGTGGGTGAGCAAGTAGGATATCATCCATGTAATGGACGATCTGAACCTCAGGGAATTTCTCCCGAGAAGGGTGTAGGATGGCTGCAACATACTTTTGGCATAATGTAGGACTATTCGCCATCCCTTGGGGCAGCACAGTAAAGTGGAAGCGGGCGGCCGGTTTCTGGAAGTTGATGGAGGGGATAGAAAAGGCAAACTTTGGGGCATCATCAGGGTGAAGGGGAATGCTATAAAAGCAGTCTTTTATATCTACAATAATAACTTCCCAGCCTCTTGGCACCATGGTTGGAGTTGGGAGACCCGGCTGCAAGGCACCCATAGGTTGTAAGGCCGAATTGACCTGGCGGAGATCAATCAACATTCTCCACTTGCCAGACTTCTTCTTTATACAGAATACTGGGGAATTATAGGGGCTGGTGGAGGGCACAATGTGCCCTTCCTGCAAGAGTTCTTGCACTATGCTGCTTAGGGCTTGCAATTTTTCTTTAGTAAGGGGCCACTGCTCCACCCAAATTGGTTGAGTGTTGGTCCAATTCATCTTTACTGGATGTGGTTTCTCGGGGTGGAGTGTGGCCCTCATTAGTTTAAAGGGTCATTTGTGAGCCTGAGCTGCATTTGGGAGAGGATATCTCGACCCCACAAGGTCATAGGGAGGGAGGAGATATAGAGGGGGCGAAAACGCCCTTCCTCTTCCCCACATGTCCACCGCAAAAGGCGTGTGGAGATAGCAGCAGCGCTATTCCCGCCAACTCCCGAGACCTGTCGGGGGGAAGTGTCCTTGCCCCATTGAGGCTGCCAGCCTGAACCGGCAATAACAGACACGTCAGCTCCAGTGTCCATCATTCCCGTTAAGGGCACTCCCTCGACCTCGATGGTCAGGGTGGGTCTCTGGGATGTAATAGCGGTCGACCAGGCTACAAAGGGGTCAGAGTGCTGTGGGGAATAATTGGGGTCCATCCAAGGAAGAGGGATGGCTTGAGCAATCTCTTTCCTCTCTTCTAGGGGCACTGGGTAAGCGTGGGGGTTGGTCACAAAAATCTCTGTATCTCTTGGGGCAAGATATTTGGTGTGTACTATAACCTCTGGAAGTTTGTGGGTGCCAATTGCAAGCCGGGGGGTGATCAGAGGGGTGAATTTTTACTGGGACAGTAGTCCAAGGAGCTATACTTTGTTTTTGGAGGGTGAAAATCTCACTCCCTAATTCCTGGGTCGGAAAGGGTTTGCTCGGGGGTTCATTCCATGCGGGACAACCTCCCCCCCCAAGGGTCCCGGTCCCTCGTTTCCCTGGTTCTGGAGGGATCCCTGTTGTGCCTTCTTTTGGCGGCAGTAACGGGACACATGTCCCATCTTTCCGCAATAGAAACACTTTCCTCCTCTAGGGGGTGCTCTACAGGTGGAACGGAAGTGTCCTGCCCTGCCACAGTTGTAGCACTGCTTCTGGTGGGCTCCTTGCACTGCCATGGTGAGAAGCTGTTCCGTTAAGGCTGCCACGGCTCGTGTCGAGTCCTCTGGCTCATCTAAGCACCTTTCTATTATCCCCTGCATTGTAGGATCAGGTGGCAGGGGTGGCAAGGATACCTCGGTGTCGGGGGCTAAGGCCATCTTTAATGAGCTGTATAGTTAGTTGGGTGGCGGTCTCTGACTTCCCGTACTGCCCTTCTATTCTTTCCTGTACTCTAGAGATGAACTGGAGCGGGGTTTCATTTGGCCGCTGTTTTAAATTAGATAAGGACTGGCCTCCAGCAGTTCCCAGCTTTTCTAGGGCCCTGATGTATACCACCTGGACGGCCCCCAGGAGATTCTCATTGAGCGTCAGCTGCCGCTCAATCGCCTCCCATTCCCCAGACGCTGTCATCTGATTAACAAAAAGCTCCTCATTATCAGAGTGTGTTTCTGAGGCGTATCGACGAGCCTCTCGGGTCACGTGCGCCAGGTATGTCATGGCTATGGGGGGGTCAAACACAGCAGCCGTTATCTCTTTCCAATCATAGGGGAGCCATGCCGCCACAGCCGAGGAGGTGGTAAAAAGCCTCCTTACAAAGGCCGACCCAGGGCCGTACTTGGTGGTGGCCTCTTTAAGATCTTTTATAAATTTATAGGACAGCGGTTTATGCACTCTTTGAGGCTGCCCGCCCTGTTCTGTCTGAGTGAACACAGGGAACAAGTTGGCTCCTTCCCAGTCTACCTCTTCCCCGTCCTCTGAGGCTTTCTGAAGGCACTTCCTCAAAACACTCACGTATTTGGGCGGGGTTTTTTTTCTTTTTCTCTATTTCTCTGCTGCTCTAAGGCTTCCTCTTTTTGTATGTCCTGCAGTTTCTTTTGGGGTCCCTCTCCTTTCTGCGGACGAGGTTTTGTTCCTTGTCTTTTCCCGTGTTCTGCTCTCTCCTCCCTGATTCCTTCCTGACTCTCCCCTCTTGCCTCTCGGACTACATTACCCAGACTTTTCCATGGATACAGCGGAGGCAGTTCCCCAAGGGGAGGGTCCTCGTTCTCATCCCCGGAACCACAGAGTGATTCCCCCACTTGGGCTCCGCACTCCTGTGATACGGAGGCGGCTGTGGGTCTAATGAGGCGCCCACCGTTGCATAGATAACAAAGTCCTGGGGATTGAGGAAGGAGGGGTCCTCTTTTTGATAGGAAGCCGTCTGTTGCCCTATCAGTCGCCAGCGGGTCGGATCTATTCCTGTATGCTCTACCCATGGGCTGATGGTTATAATCTTTGCGACCCATTCACGGCAGACTCTTATGTGTATTTTTATCCCATTCTGCTTGCAGAGTCGGTATACTTGGCAAGCTAGAATTCCTTTGTCCTCTGGCGTAATCCCTCCTACGGACTGTGTTTGTCCCATTTTTTAGTTCTGCCTTCGGGGAGCCTCGGGTAAATCTTTAACTTTTGCTCTGCTCAGGCAATCCCCGGGTGCTTGGCCCTTCTCCCCCCTGCCAGCAAGGGATAGGTAAGGTACTCACCTCACCACGTCCGTCCCTGTTGGAGGCGCCAGTTGTCCGGGGCTTCACGGTCCCCGGTCGACCCTCCCAGTGAGTAGTAACCTCTCGCTCTGCTTCACGCAGCTTCAGACGTCTCTGGACCTGTCTCCGGGGGACAGGAGCACAGGTGGAAACCAAGCACGAGCCAGAGTGGTAGAGGTAGAAGATGTTTATTCAGCAGTTCACATCAGCCCAGTCCCACCGAACCCCCCTCAGAGCATAGCCTTATATTCCTTATTCTTTCCGGGTTTTGCTGTCCGACTCCTGATTGGGGAGTTCAGCTTGCTATCGCCCCAGCCCCCTCCTCTTTGCTAGCCGTGCCCTGCGGTGATAGGGCAGGGGTCTCTCTGGACCTTCCTTCCCCACTCGGACCACCTGCTTGGTCCTATCACAGGTGGCCAGGTGTGTTTTACTCTTACTTGGGCTCCCTTAGCACCTCCTCGAGGGCGGTATCGTGCCTTGTACACGAGCCTTCCCTGCACCCTTAGCCCGGAAGTCACGGGTGAGGCGCGTGATTGCCGGGGGGGGGAACGGGTATAGACTCCTGCTGTTACCTCTCTGCCCAGGAGGTTCAGGGACGGCCCCTGACAGGGGTGGAGGGAGGGGATAAAATGGGAGAAAATTTGGAACTCAAAATTTTGTGAAAATGAATGTAAAAAGTTAAATAAATTAATTAATTAAAATAAAATAAAATAAACATATGCACACAAAAAAAGAAAAGATCTTGCCAGACTGTTTAACTTTCCATTTTCCTATAAAGGGACTAAACAGGTAGATGAGCCAAAAGGAAGAACTACTCTTTGCTAGAGTTTAGCAAGTACTTTGATATTTTTTAATATTGTTGAGGGGAAAATGGAGAAATATAGATAAAGTAAGTCAGTGAGAGTTGTTTGGAAATGTCTGAATAAGTACTTTAAGGATTAAAAGTCAACATGATATTAAAGTATATAAAAATTAGGAGTTTTCCAGTTGTTTTTAACATTTTTCTCAATGATTTAAGCAAATAAATAGATTACACACTCCTCAGTTTTGCAAATAATTGTATGTTAGAAAGAATGACAAACTCACTGAATAATAAGATTACGATCCAAAATAATCTTGACAGAATTGAGCATTGGTGTAAATCAAATAAGATGAAATTTTATGAGAATGTATGCATATTCTTAATTTGGAGGAAAAAAAAATCTTTCCAAGGATCCTGTGGACTATGCATGATTAAAATTGTGTCTAGTTACAAAGCAGTTTGCCTGAAAAACCTGGAGGTTTTAGCAAATATTATTTGAGCTAGTATTGAGTTGTTACTGACAGACCAAAAAAAGCCAAACTTACTGTGATCTTGACTGGGAATGGAGAAGAAGGTAGTCCCAGTACATTCTGACCTTGGAAGATTTCATCTGCAGCATTATTTTCAGTTCTTCAAGCAAAATTTAAGAAGGTTAATGTTAAATTTAAGTTAATTTTGAGAAAGACAAATATCATGACAAAAGCCCTCTAATTATTAACTTTTGAGGATTGTTTAAAGAAGTAGAGATGTTTACTTTGGAAGAAAAGGTACAATTAAGAACATGTTGAATGAACAAATTCAAAAAATTTGAGTTAACTAGATTTGATTGCTGGCTTAAAATA
Organism: Bettongia penicillata ogilbyi; assembly: GCA_023548195.1. Taxonomy (NCBI): domain Eukaryota; kingdom Metazoa; phylum Chordata; class Mammalia; order Diprotodontia; family Potoroidae; genus Bettongia; species Bettongia penicillata. The sequence continues at coordinate 1,638,309 of JAJHZJ010000782.1, read as the reverse complement.
TCTACAGTGGAATGTCCCAACTATTTTTACTTGACCATGTGTTGTTTAATTTTTTTAGCAATTATTTGAATAATGACATAGATTAAATTCTTACAAATGTGTTGATAGCAAAAAAGTGGAGAAAACATTGAATGGCAGATAGGTGGGACAGTGGAGAAAGTTCTGGGTCTGGATCGTTCATCTTTAGGAATTCAAATATGGTTACAGACACTTATTAACTGGATGACCCTGTGCCAGTCACTTTGCTTCGATTTTCTTATCTGTAAAAGGAACTGAAGAAGGAAATAGCAAACTTCAATATCTTTGCCAAGAAAACCACAAATGAGGTCATGAAAGTTTGGATATGACTGGAATGATCAAACATCTACGACAATAAAGGGAGATGAGAATGAGAGTCATGATGTCAAAGTGTTTGTTTCTTTATTAAGATTTAAATGTATTTATTTACTTTTAGTTTTCAACGTACATTTTCACAAGATTTTGATTTACAAATTTTCCCCATCTTTTCCCTCCCCCAATCCCAAGCCTGTCCCAGGCTTCAGAAATATTGTATCTGTCACTTGATCCCACACCCTCTGTGGGCCCAGAGTTTCAGAAGCAGTCTCTGCCACAGCTGCTGCTGCTGCCTCCTCTGCTGAGCCAGCTGGCTCTTCCACCTGCCAGATGAGAGCCTCTCCCCTCCCCAAGTCCCAAAGGCCTCCTCCACTGACCTTCCTGGTGTCTCTTGCTTGAGAAACTCAGAAACTGCCACATCTGCCAACTATTCAGTCCCCTGAGGACTGCTTCCCTCTGCTTGTGATGGTGCAGCTCATGCCAGACTATGATCCACTCCCTGCCAGTGCAAAAGACACTTCCTGTCGATTTTCTAGGTTATCTTGGAGTGGTAATTTGTTTCATTCTCTCATTTTGTGGATTCATCAGTTCTAGAATTTGTTTAGAGTCATTTTTACAGGTATTTGGAGGGCAATGGGGGAGACTTCAGGGAAGTCCTTGCTTTTACTTTGTCACCTTGACTCCACTCCTCAAAGTGCTTTTGACAATCTACAAAACTCTAATTTTATGACACATTTTTTAAAGGAAAACAAATATAACCCATTATATTTTACCGAAATAAATAAAGGGTTTGATGACAGAAAATCAATAATAATAATAATTTCTTTACTAAATTACTGTCTTGAGTTTGGAGTGCCACATTTTAGAAAGGACATTGAAAGAGTGGTTAATATTCAGAGAAGATCTGGAATGGTGAAGGGTCGCAAATGCATGATTTATAAAATTCAGATGAAGAAATTTGTGTTTTTTAACCCAGAATAGATATGGAAACATTTAATGTTAGTAGCATTCTATTTTTTTTCAAGAACTGACAATTGGAGGAGCAGTTCATCTTGTTCTATTTTGCACCAAAGGAAAAAAATATTCTTAATATGAAAAAATTCCAAAGATCCGATTTATTTGAAAGTGGAAATGATTGACTCATATTCTTCAATACTGGAGGCCTCAAGGGAAGATTTTATACACACACTTGCCTGTGTATGTATTCGTGTGTTTGTATGTGTGTGCGTGTGTGTGTTTTAGGGGGTTGGTTGCAATGGTTATTCTTTTCCTTGTATTCTTGGCTGTTGAGGTCAACTACAGTTACGGAATCCTGTGAGTATAGTTATATCCCAGGAATATGACCAAGAAAACAATGAGCCACTATCTTTGTTTTTAGTCAAAAATTAGAAACCTAACCATTTCTTTTGGATCATTACTGTCTTACTTCTCAATACGTGAAACTTGAAGATACTCATCATCATTCCATGGAGCACAAATGACTGTTTGATATAGATAGAGACCAACTTTCCCTTCTACACAGAATGAAGGTTAGAACTATCAAATCACTCAAAATTTTTGGTGCTCCTCTTCTTACTTTTCTGTCTCATATCCTTCTATTCCTCATATACCAATAAATTGAAAATATCCCTTTGCCACTCTCTAGCACTTCCCTTTTTTGTTTTCTCTTTTGGGAACTGTTACCACACTTTCCAGCAACACTACATTCTTCCTGGTCATGTGAATAGTGAAAAAGCACTACATTCTTCTCCCAGGCAGGCTTCCAAATCTCTAAGACTTCATCACCAAAAATCCTTTTATTTCTCATCCTAGAAATCATCTCAGAGTTTACATCTTGGGGTCTTGTAAATATGTTACATTTCACTCTCATGCCTGTCCATTTTTCGATGGTTGAGTTTTTTCTTTTTTCCAAAAGTCTCTATTTTTAGGGAAGTTCCATATGAGACAAATTTTATTTTCTTTTTGGCTATATTTCTAATTCTTCTGAAATTTGTCGTCATAATCTCCAATAGATAACTACATCTCCACCACCCATTATTTATCCTCCTAATCCTTGCTTTCCAGCTCCATTTTAAATGTGGTCCTCACCCATTAGCAGTTAATTTCCTTGAGAACAAAGATTTTCTTTTTACCTGTAATTGAATTCTCAAGGATTTTCACAGTGCCTGTATAATAAGGATTTTATATATTATCACTTTTCTTTTTTACTATTTTAAATTAATACATATTTATGGAATAAATTATTTTATACCATGATACAATTAAAAAACCAATTATACATGAAACTGCAAATTTACTAAATACAATTTGTGTTCCTTTCAAATATACAACAAAAATATGTAAATTTCCTTTTTTCTACCACCTTCCACCATGCCAAAGAGATGGCTACCATTAGATACAAACAGACCTACACATGTACATACACATACACTCACACACATGGACACATACCCATAAAAATACATATATGTATATATAAACATTTATGCATATTTTTATACGTAGGCATATACATTTATGTGTAAAATTATTTTATACATGTTATCATCGTTTTCTCTGGATGCAGACAGGACTTTATGTGTCTTTCCTATCTAATTTGGGTATTTATAATAGTAAAAATAACTTGTCCACTGGAATTGGTTTTTTAAACAATATTTTTGTTACTATATATTATGTTCTCTTGATTCTGTTCATTTGTCTCTTTATTGTTTAATGTAAGTCTTTACATTTTTTTAGATTTTTTTAAATATACATTTATTTATTTAACTTTTTACATTCATTTTCACAAAATTTTGGGTTCCAAATTTCCTCCCCCACCCCAATACACCGAGCATTCTAATTTTCCCTATCACTAATCTGTCCTCTCTTCTACCATCCCTCCCTTCTCCTATCCCCATCTTCTCTTTTATCCTGTAGGGCCATGACTTTCTATTCCACATTAACTGTATTTCTTATTCCCTAGTAGCAAGAACAATACTCAACAGTTGTTCTTAAAACTTTGAGTTCCAAATTCTCCTGGAAGGCAAGCAATTCAATACAGGCCAAATCTGTGTAGTTTTGCAAATGACTTTGATAACCGTCATGTTGTGTAAGAATAACTGTATTTCCCTCCATCCTATCCTGCCCCCCATTGTTTCTATTCTGTCTTTTGATCCTGTCCCTCCCCGAGCGATGACTTCAAATTGCTCCCTTCTCCCATTGCCCTCCCTTCCATCATGCCTCCCTCTCTGCTTATCTCCTTCTCCCCCACTTTCCTGTACTGTAAGATAGGTTTTCATACCAAAATGTGTGCATTTTACTCCTTCCTTTAGTCGAATGTAATGAGGGTATACTTCATGTTCTTTTCTCATCTCTCCTCTTTTTCCCTCCACTGAAATGTCTCCTGTTGCCTCGTGAATGTGATATAATTAACCCCATTCCATTTCACCCTCTGTCCTCCCACTACATTTCTCTCTCACCATTTACCTTAATTTCTTTTAAGATATGGTCCCATACTATTCAATTCACTCTGTGCTCTCAGTCTCCACGTGTGCCTGCATGTGTGTATGTGTGTGTGCGTGCATGCATGTACGTGTGTGTGTGTGTACGTCTGTGTACGTCTGCGTGTGGTCCCACCTACTACCCAGATACTGAAAAGTTTTAAGAGTTACAAATATTATCTTTCCATGTAGGAATGTAAAGAGTTCAACTTTGCTAAGTCCCTTATGACTTCTCTTTGCTGTTTACTTTTTCAGGCTTCTGCTCATCCTTGTGTTTGAAAGACAAATTTTCTTTTCAACTCTGGTCTCTTCATCAAGAATGCTTGAAAGTCCTCTGTTTCATTGAAAGACCATATTTTCCCCTGAAGTATTATACTCATTTTTGCTGGGTGGGTGATTCTTGGTTTTAGTCCTAGTTGCTTTGACTTCTGTGAAAATCCTGTTCCATGCCCTTCGATCCCTTAATGTAGAAGCGGCTAGATCTTGTGTTATCCTAATTGTATTTCCACAATACTGAAATTATTTCTTTCTAGCTGCTTGCAAAATTTTCTCCTTGACCTGGGAACTCTGGAATTTGGCCACAATGTTCCTAGGAGTTTCTCTTTTTGGATCTCTTTCATGTGGTGATCGATGGATTCCTTCAATACTTATTTTGCCCACTGGTTCTCGAATCTCAGGGCAGTTTTCCTTGATAATTTCATGAAAGATGATGTCTAGGATCCTTTTTTGATCATGTCTTTCAGGTAGTCCCATAATTTTTACATTGTCTCTCCTGGATCTCTTTTCCATGTCAGTTGTTTTTCAAAGGAGATATTTCACATTCTCTTCCATTTTTTCATTCTTTCGGTTTTGTTTTATGATTTCTTGGTTTCTCAGAAATTCATTAGACTCTATCTGTTCCATTCTAATTTTAAGAGAACTATTACCTTCAGTGAGCTTCTGAACCTCTTTTTCTGTTTGGCTAATTCTGCTTTTGAAAGCATTCTTCTCCTCATTGGCTTTTTGTACTTCTTTTGCCAATTGAGTGAGCCTATTTTTCAAGGTGTTATTTTCTTCAGCATTTTTTGGGTCTCCTTTAGCAAGGTATTGACCCGTTTTTTCATGCTTTTCTTGCATCTCTCTCATTTCTCTTCCCAGTTTTTCCTCCACCTGTCTAACTTGATTTTCACAATCCTTCTTGAGCTCTTCCATGTCCTGAGCCCACCGGACATCCACCTCGGATGCCTGGAATACAGAGGACCCGACCTCCATGTCTTCCCCTGATGACAAACATTGTACTTCCTCATCAGAAATGAAGGGAGGAAGGAACATCTCTTCCCCAAGAAAGTAGCTCTCTATGGTCTTAATTTGCTTCCTTTTTCTGGACATTTTCCCAGCCAGTTACTTGACTTCTGAGATTCCTCTCCACACATTCCCCCCCCCCCCAGATCTGCCCAGCTAGTGCTTGGTGTCTAAGATTCAAATGCTGCTTCCCATTCTCAGGGCTATCCCCAGTGGGAGCTGTTGCTATTCAATGTGTGTTTAAGTTCTGGTGCTTGGGTGGGGACAGGCCCTCCTCCCAGGCTCTGTACCTCCAGAGCTTTCTGAAGAGACCTTCAGTAATGGAGTAGGTGGGGGCAGGGCCGTCTCCCAGGCTCGGTTCCCTCAGAGAGTTTATGCTGAGACCCTAGATAATAGCCCTGAGTTCCTGCCTGTTGCTCTCGAAGTTCCGGGCAGCAGCTGCTGCCTCTGCCGCTGACTCTGCCACTGCCTCTGCCATTCCCTCTGCCGCTGCCTCCCGAGGAGGCCTGAGTTATGGAGACCACCCTCTCCCCTCTCGGCCAGCCCAGAAGTCTCTCTCACTGACCTGTAGCGCCTGTGGGTGGAGGGACCCTCGCGGCTGCCGGAGGTTCCGTCCCTGAAGCCTGCTTGGATCTGCTCCTCTTGGCCCACCCGGCGAAGGTTGGGAAGGGGTGGGCTCCACTGTCTGTAGCGCGACAGACACCTGGGGACGGCTTTTCAGGGCTCTCTGGAATGGAAATCTCTTCCACTGTGTTTATGCGCAGCTTGCAGTGCTCCAGAATTTGTGGGGAGTTCTTTTTACAGGAAATTTCTGGGCTGTGGATTCAGAGCTAGCATACGTGATATCGCCATCTTGGCTCCTCCCCATTTCCATTTTTTAATATCATAGAGTTATCTATCTCTTATAGTATAATAGTATTATATCACAACCATATACTAAAATTGTTCAGTCATTCCTCAATTGATGGATATCTCTGCAATTTTTAGTTATTTGCCTCCACAAAGAGTGCTACGATTGACATTTTAGAAGATATAGGTTATTTTCCTTTTGCACTAATTGTCTTTGGAAATAGAGTAAAGAGTGCTATTGATGGGTCAAGGTATATAGGTAGGTAAATAACTTTTTGAACATAATTCCAGATTACTCTCCCAAATGGTGGAATGAGTTAACAATTTCTTCAATCACCAATTCGTGTCACAGCTTTTCTATATCCCCTCAAGTATTTGAAGATTTCCTCTTGTAACAGCAATTTTAGTGGAAAGATCTTTCTCATTCATAAATCACCGATGTGACCTGCTTTAATCACTTAGAAGCCTAAGTCACATGTGGTGGGAGAAACCTGCTGAACAGGCAGAAGAGAAAAGGTAGATTAGAACCAGAAGGAAGTGAATGAGCATGGTCAGGGGTAGAAAAGAGAACTCAAGTCAGGAGGCAGGAAGACAGGCATGACTACGCTCAGGCTTATAAGAAGACCCTGGAGGAGTGGGTGGAGTCTTGGGAATGGCTTTGCCTTTTGCTATGACCATGTTTTTTAACTTCTTGGTCATTATTATAGATTTTCTTTTCTGGATCTAGGACTTGACTTTAAAGTGTCTAAATCGTTTTCTTCTGCCTCCTATATGGAAAGTCTTTTATACTTTACAGTTGAGAACTATGTCAGCATATTCATAGTCACCACCTTTGCTATGAATATTGCTTTGGCAATGAAGCCCTTCGATCATTTTAGACAGACTGTTGCATGTAAAATGATATCTCAAGGTTGTTTTGATCTGAATTTCTCTATCAATAATGATTTAGAGCAGTTTTTTTTATTATGACAGAAAATTGTTTTGAGTTCTTCATTAGACAACTGCTTGGTTTGGTTTGCATGTTTATCAATTGGAAAATGACTTGCATTCTTATAGATTTGACAAAGTTCTTTCTATATTTTTATGAGATATTTTTTGGATGAAATACCTATACATTTTCCCCCAACTTCATTGCTTTGCTTCCAAACTTGTCTATATTTGTTTTACTTTGTAAAGAACTTTTAATGTAAAGGCAAGGATTTAGCTAAGTTATGCCATAACCTCTTCCAAATAACTTTTCAAATGACTTCAAACAGATTCTAGAGCAGCAGAACTCACAAAAAGTTGGAGTGAAAAAATTTCCAGCACAAGACGACTTGAAACGTCATCATGAAAGGGCTATTGCCAGGGTGATGGAGGAACACAATGCAGTGCAGAATGCTCCAGTGTAGACTGGGTCCAAGAAAACTTAGTTGCCAGGAGACAGAATCATTGGCACCAAGGATCATTAATTGACCTTGCAGAATAAAAACACCTAAGACAATTTAGAAGACCATAAAGAAAGGTCTGTCACACCTGTTTGATAGTAGAGCACAGTCCAGTTTTCAAGCAGTGCTAGCATAGCCCTGCTCACAGCAAACCAAGAGTGGACCTTCCTTGTGACTGAATCAGCAGCAGCAACAGCAGTGGTAGAAGCTGCTTCCAGATCTTTCGGCCTACAGATGGTGAAGCAGTTGAATAACTGCACAGAAAGAGCTTACAGGTTTTTTTTTTTGATAGTACTGAAGTAGGGCTGTGATTCTGTGGCTATAATTGGATCTTAGTTATATTCCTGCATGCAATCTCAGGGCCAGAAGGAGCATGAGCATTGCAGAGCTTATAACAGCAGTGGATAGAGGACCCTCCACACAATTCCAGGAAGGAAAAGAGTGCTTAAGTTCACTCACAGATCATCGAACAGGCCAGGAGAGAAGCAAATGTAGCTCTTTATAATATGACACTTTGGAAGTACTAAAAACTTACAGGTCCATAGAAGTATCTTTGAAAAGAGCAGGATGGAGTGGAGCCAAGATGGCAGAGTGAGAGCAACTACTCATGTAAACTCTGAGACAAACTCCTTCAAATACATCCAAAAAGGGAATATGACCAAACATGCAACATCCAAGAGGTGACACACTGTGGCAGATTCATAGCACAGGACAGACGGGAAGGTTGACAGAAAGGGTCTGTTTCACTGGGCTGGAGGAACATACATTGCACAGAAAAGCACATCCCCCCACAGAAGGGTCAAGCAGGAAAGTCCTAGGGCAGTGTGAGGTAGCAGCAGCCCAGAGAATTCTTGAGCTAAACACCCCAGGATGGGAGTCCAGCACAACCGAGTGAGGGAGAGCCATAAAACCCCAGGTATCTGCAGCAGTTTCTCCTGAGACTATCAGCTGATTGATTCTCTGTAAGTTACCTACTTGAACTTCAGGGAGGAAAATGGTGGAGTGATCAGTAACTGCTCTCTCCCCCTCACCTTGTTGACCTTGATAGAATCATGAAATGTTTCCCTAGAAAAATCCTGGATCACTGGAATAAACAGAAGGGGTAAACATCCTCATAGCACGTGAGGCTACGAAAATCGCTAAGGAGTATTCTTCTTAGTGTGGTGGAGGACCAGGGCTTTTTTGACAGCCCCACCTCAGCGAACCAGGAAGAAATCCAGAGCGCCATGGGGGTGGAGCCTCACAACCACCAACACTAGTGCCCCAGGGATGCCACAACATTCCAGGGGAAATGGGAAGAAAATACGGCAGCACAGATCATCAACCCCTGAGCTTGCCTTTGCTCTAGCTCACCTTAGGAGATCTCACATGACTAGACCACACTTCCCCCACACTTAACAAGCTAGCTCCAGGGTTAATCCAGGGAAACACAAAGAGACAGAATTCAATTGGCCTGTACTTTCTCACACCAGCCAGCTCAGCACCATGTTTTTTAGCCTCTAGCTGAAAGAACCAGAGGCCACAATACAGAAAGCGTCATCATCATAAGTAAGAAGCAAAGTAGAAAAGAGCATCGAATCTTTCTATGGGGACAAACATCAAAATACGACTACCAAAAACGTCAATATTGAGACTGCACTTCCATCCCAATATTCAGAAGGGACTATGAATTGTTCACATGTACAAACAGCATTCTTGGAAGAGTTGAAAAAGGAAATAGAAGAAAAGCAGGCCAATGAGTTTAAAAGTACGAAAAAAAGAATTCACTGAAGGGAACAGCTCTTTAAAAAGGAAAATTGGACAAATGAAAAAGGAAGTACAAAAACGAACTGGACAAAATAATTCCTTAAAAGGAATAATTGGAGAGATGGAAAAGGAGATGCAAAAGCTAACTGAAGAAAACAATTTGATACAAATTAGAATTGGGCAAGAAGAATTGCATGACTCTAAGAGAAATCAAGAATCGGTCAAACGAAATCTTAAGAATAAAAATATTGAAGGAAATGTAAACTATCCAATTGGAAAAGCAACTGACCTGGAAAATAGATCCAGGAGAGAAAAATTAAGAATTTTTGGCCTACCAGAACGCCATGATGAAAAAAGAGCCTGGACAGTATTTTCCAAGAAATTTTCAAGGAAAACTGCCCAGAAGTACTAGATGAAGAGGGCAAAACAGTCATTGAAAGAGTCCACCGTTCACCTCCCGAAGGGATCTCAAACTACAAACACAAAGAAATATTGTTGCCAAATTCAGAACTATTAAGTGAAGGAGAAAATACTACAGGGAGAAAGAAAGAAACCATTCATATATCGAGGAGCTACAGTCAGGAACACACAGGACCTTGCAGTTTCTGCATTAAAAGATCAACGGAAATGGAATGTGATATTCCATAAGGCAAAGTAGCTGGAATGACAACCAAGTATCAATTACTGAGAAAAGTTCAGCATAACATTTCATGCAAGGAAATGGACATTCAAAGAAATAAGGAATGGCCAGACCTTCCAGATAAAAAGACCAGAACTCAATAGAAAATTTGATTTTCAAACACTGATCTCAAGAGAGGCATAAAAAGGTAAACAGGGGAAAATAAACTTAATATGGGCAAGCTGTTTACCTCCCTATAAAGGAAGATGATACCCATTAATCTTAAGATTTGTATATTTATTATGAAATATAAAAGAGATATACATAGCTAGAGGGAGAGGGTATAAAGTAAATGATGTGATGATAAAAATATGACTTAAGGATGTGAAGGTACCGTAACAGGGCATGTGAAAATGAGGAAGCAAGAAATGATAAATTGCATCACTGGAAGAAGTACGGAATTATATTTCAGTAGAGGGAATGAGGAGAGGAAGATGAGCATTGCTTGAGAGGTCCTCTCATCTGGTTTGGTTCAAAGAGGGAACAACAAACTTAATTAAGTATGTAAATATAACTAGATCTATAAGCAGTAGAAGGAGAAAGGGGAAAGAAAGGGGAGGGGAGGGTAAAAGGGTGGGAATAAGTAGTAAGGGTAAAGAGGAGTAAAAGGCAGAGGGGCTGAAATAAGGAAGGGAAGACTGTTGGAGATGGTGATCAAAATTAAAACTCTATTTTTGAGGGGAAAGAAGAAGGGAGAACTAAAAGCACAAAAGGTGGTAAAAAGGATGGAGAGAAAGACAGGTAGTAATCATAACAGTGAATGTGAATGGGATGGAATATGCCATAAAATAGAGATGGATAGCAGAATGTATTAACAGCCATAATCCAACTGCATGCTTTTTTTTGCAAGAAACACATTGAAAGACGGGGAATACACACAAGGTATAGGTAAATTTTCGAACAGAATATACTGTACTTCATCTGATGTAAAAAAAAAAAAGCAGGGGTAGCAACCTTAATCTCAGAAAAAGCAAAAGCAGAAATAGATTTAATCAAAAGAGATAAGGAAGGAAGCTATATCCTGCTAAAAGGCATAATAGACAATGAAGCAACATCATTACTCAACATATATGCTCCAAGAAGTATCGCATCCAAATTCTCAGATAAGAAGTTAAGGAAGTTACAGGAAGAAATAGACAACAAAACTATACCAGTGGCTGATCTCAACCTCATCCTCTCTGAACTTGGTAAAGCTAACCGTAAACTAAACAAGAAAGAAGTTAGGGAGGTGAATAAAACTCTGGATTAGTTAGGTATGATATATCTCTGGAGAAAACTGAAAGGGATAGAAAGGAACACACATTTTTCTCAGCGGTACGTGGCACATATTCAAAAATTGAACATATACTAGGGCATAGAAACCTCTAATCCAGTGCAGATAGGCAGAGATAGTCAATGCATCCTTCTCAGATGATAATGCAATAAAAATTATATGAAATAAAATGCCATGGAAAGATAGACTAAAAAATAATTGGAAACTAGATAACCCATTGCTAAAGAAGAAGTGGATTAAGCAACAAATCATAGAAACAATCAACAAGTTCATTCAAGAGAATGACAATATTGATACAGTCTACCAAATCGTTTGGGATACTGCAAAAGCATTTCTTAGGCAAAGCCTTATATCTTTTAATGACTACATGAATAAAATAGAGAAAGAAGAGCTCAATGAATAGGGCGTGCAGCAGAAATAATGTGAAGAAATCAAAAGTTGCGGGAAAACTGGATTACAGTATGGAGGAAACTAGGCATAGAGCAATGCCTGACACCTTACACAAGAGTAAAGTCCAAATGGGTACATGATCTAGGTATAAAGATTTATACTAACAACCAATGAGTGGAGAAAGAAATAATGTATGTATAAGATTTATGGAGAAGGGAAGAATTTTTCACTAAACAAGAGATACAAAACATTATGAAGTGTAAAATGGATAATTAAGTTGTAAAGGTTTTGCACAACCACATTCAATGCAACCAAGATTAGGAGGGAAGCAGAAAACTGGGAAAGGATTTTTGCAGCTGGTGTCTGTGATAAAGGCCTCATATAATATAGAATCGAACGATGACTCGAATGTACAAGAATACAAATTAAAACCCAACTGAAAAATGGCAAAAGGTTATGAAAAACCTGTTTTCAGAGGAAGAAATTCAAGCTATCTATAGTCATATGAAAAAATGCTATAAATCACTATTGCTTAGAGAGATGCAAATGAAAACAACTCTAAGATATCACATCACACCTATAAGATTGCCTAACATGACAGAACAGGGTGATGATAAATGTTGGAGAAAATGTGGGAGACTTGGAACACTAATTCATTGTTGGTGGGGCTATGAGCTGATCCAACCATTCTGGAGAACAATTTGGAACTATGCCCAAAGGGCTAGAAAAATGTGCATACCCCTTGACGCAGCAATACCACTTCTAGGAATGTATCCCCAAGAGATCAGAAAAATACAAGGCAAAATATCTTCCACATTTAGAGAAAACTATGGAATTTAATCCCAGAATTTAACAGACTATTTTCTTTTGTATTATATTGGGTATGATTTATGATCTATCCTATTTGTTGTAATTCTTCTCTGCAACATGACTGTGCTGAAAATGTATTTAATAACAATAAATGTGTAGAATCTATATGAAATTGTATGCCATCTCCGGGAGGGAGAGGGAGAGTAGGAGGACAGGAGGGGTAGGGAGGGAAAGAAAATCTAAATCATATGGTAGTGATTGTAGAACACTGAAAATAAACAAAATAATTAGAAAATAATAACAATAAATGAAGGACTTAGAGCTGAAACATAAGAATAAGAAAACTGCTGCACAAACCCCTAAAGCTTGGAAAAGTATGCTCCCAACTCTGAAAGCAGAGGTCTACTTTAACAAAGACTAAAATGTCAAGTAATAGCCTTGGAAAGTGAGCAAGTTAATGGAAAAAAAACTCTGACTATACAAAGATACTATAGTGACAAGAATGATCAAAACACAGAGTTGGAAGACAACAAAGTCAAACCTCTTACACCCATAGCCTCCAAGAAAATTATGAATTGGTTTCAGGTTATGGAAGAGTTTTATATATATATATATATATATATATATATATATATATATATATATATATATATAAAATTGGGAAGGGAAATGACAGAGATGCAAGAAAAGCGTGAAAAGTGGGTCAACGCCTTGCTAAAGGAGACAAAAAAAATTCTGAAGGAATAACACCTTGAAAAATAGGCTAACTCAATTGACAAAAGAGGTCCAAAAAGCCAATGAGGAGAAGAATGAGTCAAAAGCAGAATTAGTCAAATGGAAAGGGAAGGTCAAAAGGTCACTGAAGAAAATAGTTCTTTAAATATTAGAATGGAACAGATGAAGGCTAATGACTTTATGAGAAACCAAGAAATCACAAATCAAAGAGAAAAGAATGAAAAAATGGAAGATAATGTGAAATATCTCATTGGAAAAACAACTGACCTGGAAAATAGATCCAGGAGAGAGAATTTAACCTCCTGGTTCTAGTTATCTCTGTCATTTCCCTTCCCAATTTTTACTCCACCTCTCTTACTTGATTTTCAAAATCCTTTTTGAGCTCCTCCATGACCTGAGATCATTGAATATTTATGTTAGATGTTTGGGATACAGACGACCTGACTTTTATGTCTTTCCCTCATGGTAAGCATTGTTCTTCCTCATCTGAAAGTATCGGAGAAGATATCTGTTCACCAAGAAAGTAACCTTCTATGGTATTATTTTTTTCCCTTTTTTGGGCATTTTCCCAACCAGTTACTTGAGTTTTAGGTCCTTTGTCAAGAGTAAGGTATTTTATGGGAGTCTGTGATATCTCGGTTCCCACAAATTGGCACAATCAAGTGTGTCCACTGGTCAGGGAGCAGGAAGAGATTTTTGTGCCCAGAATCTTAGCAGAGTTTCCTCTCCACAGCCATTTGGCCTCCACTTCCGCCAAGCCAGAACTGGGGGACTGGGATTCAGTCAAGTTGTGGGGGAGGGCAGCCATTCAGTGTGAGACAAAGACCAGTTCCCTCAGGACCTCTACACAGGGCCAAGGTAATAATTAGTTCCTTAGTGTCTCCACGGGTTTTCACGATGCAACAATGGATGTGGGCTGCTGTGGGAGCTGCCATGAGAACTGCTGCCAACCCCTGGATGTGGCCTCTGTGGCTGGCCACTGTCTGAGTCTGGAGCTATAGGAACACTCTTCTCCCTTCCTGGCCAGCTGAAAAAACCCTGTCACTGATCTCTGGAGCTTGTGGGTTGAGGGACCCGCTAACCCGCAGCTACTGGGACTGGGGATTCGGAGACTGGAGATTCTGCCCCCTAGGGCTGTTCCCAAGCCATGCTGCTTGGCCAAGGCTGGGCTGGGCTCTGCTCTGCTTCTGGTGCAACAGACGTTTCCTGTGAGCCTTTCAGGCCACCCTGGGCTGGGAATCTCCTCCACTCTGTTCTTCTCCACTTCTACTGCTCCAAAAATTGTTGAGAGTACCCCTCTACAGATATTTTATGGGCTGTTTGGGGACAGCCTCCATATGTGTATCTCTGAATCCATATTGATGCATATTAAAAAAAAAAACACGTTATTTTCTTGAGTGTGTGTGTGTGTGTGTGTGTGTTTTGTCTACGTTTTCTTTCACAACCTATTAGGGATTTATTTTGCATGGCTACATATGTTTAATCTATACTGGACTGTTTTCTTTCTCAACAGGAAGTGCAGAGGGGAGGAGCAGGAAGAGAATTTGGAACTCAAACTTTTAAAATAAATGGTAAAATTGCCTTTGCATGTTACAGGGGAATATAAAAATAAAATACTTTAAAACATAGGAAATTACCCTCGTTACACCTAACTTTACTCTTATCTCTGGTTTATTCATTAGTGGTTCGCCTATCCATAAGTCTGAGAGGTAATATGTTCCGTGATCTTTTAATTTTCTTGGAAAATCTCTCTTTTTCTCTAGATCGTGTATCAATTTTTGCTTTATATTATTAAGCAGCACAAGATATCAATTCATGTCTACTTTCTGCCAAAACCGTTTTCCAGTTTTCCCAATATTTTTTACCAAATAATGAATTCTTAAAAAAGATATTTAGTCTATACATATATCAAATACAAGGTGATGATGTTTAGTTGTTTCTGTAAGTCGTATATCTACTCTGTTCCATTGGTCTACCGTTTTGTTACTTAGCCAGCACCTTATAATATAGTTTAAGATCTGGTACTGTTATATCACTTTCCTTTACATTTCCTTTTAATTATTTCCTTTCATATTCTACAATTTTTGTTTTTCCAGAAGAATTCTTTTTTTAACATTCAATAAAACAAACCTAATTTAATTGGGATGTCATTAAATATATAAATTTATTTGGGTAAAATTGTCGTTTTTCGTATGTTGTTCTTCACTACCCACGAATAATGAATATTTTTCCAAATATTTAAATTTGATTTTATTTGTATAAATATTGTGAGTTTATATTTAAAATATTGCTTATATAGTTCCTGGGTTTCTTTTGACAAGTATACTCAAATGGATTTTATATTGTGTAGAGTTACTCTAAAGAGATTTATTTTAAATACAAAATCACGAATTCCCTGCTTGTCTACCGTTAGCCTTCTTTCTTTCTCGTTATCAAGGGGGTTAATAAGCCATACACTGTGGTTGTATGTGACAGGAGGAACCAATTTTAGAAAAGCAAAATTCTATATGTTTTACATACTTTCTGAAAGCATACAATAAAAATTTTATCTTCTTTTTTATTATTCTTTTGCTAACTCATGTGTGATGTGAGACTTCTGACTTAAAAAAAAATCGAGCCCCATGTATCTTTTCACTTTGATGATGTTCTGCAAAATATTCCCATTAGTTTGTTTTTTTTTTTTATTCTAACCTTTCCTGTCCCATTTGTTAGTGAACATCTGATTTATATAGAGGACAGAAGCCAACAAAACACGGCACACCAGGCACAGAGAAAATAGCCATGAAGTTGACTCTAGATTACGTTCAGTTCATTAATCACATGTACACATTTCATTTTCACCTTATCCTGAATTTCAGCTCCTTCCAATTACTGGCCTAGCCCAGATACTCTGATGTCACTTGGGAGGCAAGGTTTATTTTTAAACATATGGAAGTAGGTGGGCACAATCTACAGGATTCAATGATAGAGGGATGCAACATTGGATAAAATTCCATAATCCAACATTATTTACACAATTCAGTTCATCTTTTCCTTGCTCTCTATACTCTTCCCTGGATTTTTGAGGACAATAGCTTAATAATTTCATTTTATGTGTTTTAATTCGTCATATAAATTCAATATCCTTTTTCATTTCTAAATTATATTTCTGTATGTGACTATTCTCTTACATGGCATGAATTTCTCTCAGCAAAGCGTATGGAATGACAGTAACAGTCCAACAATAATTAATTCAAAAGCACAGGAAATGACTCAAAGTGGGAAAGCACACAAAGGAGGCAAATGTAACTTTGTTAAATTTTTATCTAACTTATACCCTGAAGATGTTGGAGAATTTCATATTCTTACATTTCCTATTTTTTGTACACATTAAAATTATATAATAATTCATAGTTTTTAAAATGTTTTATTTCACGGAAAATTTCTTATTGTGATGAACAAAACCTTTTGTGCTTATTTGTCCTTTAAAATGCAATCTTTTTTATATAATAGGTCTTCAAGTAGCATAACCACCAATTAATAGGTACAAATCTTTTGGGGAAAAAACTATAAGGAACTCTGGGGATGCATGCCTCCGTCCAGCCATTTGGGATGCACGCATACATACGCTTTGACTTCTTCTACTTTCATGAGAAACATTTGAAAAAATTGAATCGTTACAAAAGGTGATCGTAGTAACGTATTATTTTCTCTACACATGTACCATTGGGAAATAATGTAATTGTACATGAGAATGCCAGTGAGGTTTCCATATTTTTAAGGGGGAAAAACATAGTTAGGTAAAGTTCTTTGAGATTTATTCCTCAAAACAGAAATAGAAAAGAAGCCAAGGTTATTCTTGGCAATAAATTTATTGGTAATTACTTACACTGATAATCCCATAAGACCTCCCTGGTCAAAGTTCTCAAATTAATGGGCAAAGTCAGAATTTTTGTTAATAAGTGCTCTTGGGCATTTCTTTCCAGTAACAAGTGTGCTTTGCAAAAATGCTACTACAACCATTGAGATGAAATGATAAGTATGAATAGCTTGCAGTGAATTTTTGAAATTGGGAAAATAGGGAAGGAGCCAAGATGGTGGAGTGGAAAGATTCACATATGCTAGCTCCGAACCCACAGCCCATAAATTACCAACAAAAAGGAACTCCCAACAGTTTCTGGAACAGTGGAAGCTGCACAGCAAAGGAATGGAGGAGATTTCTGTTCTAGAGAGCCCGAAAAAACTGAAACCAAAGGTACATCATGCACAGGACCCAGAGTGGAGCCCAGCCCTGCCTTGGCCGCACAGCACCGAGAGGAGAAGATCTGAGTGGGCCTTGGGGATGGAATATCGAGGGGCCGTGAAGGTCCCTCTGCTCACAGGCGCTGCAGGTCAGTGAGAGAGACGTCGGGGGTGGCCGAGGGGGGAGTTGGGTGTCTCCAAAACTCAGGCCCCTCGGGAGGAAGAAGCAGAGCCAGTGGTGGCCAGGGGCTGTCAGAGTTGGCCGGAGCTCAGGTCCATTGCTGAAGGTCTCTGCATAAACCCTGTGAGGCAACTGAGCATGGGAGGCAGCCCTGCCCCCACCTAAGAAACTGAATTTAATCTTACCCTGAATAGCAGAACCGCCCACCACTGAAAGCCGTGAGGCTGGGGAGCAGCATTTGAATCTCAGATCCCAATCACTAGCTAGGTGGGTCTGGAGGTGAGTCAGTGATGGAGAAGAATTTCAGAAGTAAAGTAACTTGCTGGGAAAATACCCAGAAAAGGGGAAAAAATAAGACCATAGAAGGTTATTTTCTTGGTGAAAAGATGTTTCCTCCTTTCCTTTCTGATGAGAAAGAACAATGCTTAAAATCAAGGAAAGACACAGACGTCAAGGCCTCTGTATCCCAACCAACCGAAATAGATATCCAATGGGCTCAGGTCATGGAAGAGCTCAAAAAGGATTTTGAAAATCAAGTTATACAGGTGGAGGAAAAACTGGGAGGAGAAATGAGAGAGATGCAAGAAAAGCATGAAAAATGGTTCAATACCTTGCTAAAGGAGACCCAAAAAAATGCTGAAGAAAATAACACCTTGACAAATAGGCTAACTCAATTGGCAAAAGAGGTTCAAAAAGCCAATGAGGAGAAGAATGCTTTCAAAAGCCCAATGAGTCAAATGGAAAAAGAGGTTGACAAGCTCACTGAAGAAAATAGTTCTCTCAAAATTAGAATGGAAAACATGGAGGCTAATGGCTTTCTCAGAAACCAAGAAATAAGAAAACAAAACCAAAAGAATGAAAAAAATGGAAGATAATGTGCAATACCTCATTGGAAAAGCAACTGACTTGGAAAATAGATCCAGGAGAGACAATTTAAAAATTATGGGACTACCTAAAAGCCATGACAAAAAACGAGCCTAGACATCATCTTTCATGAAATGATCAAGGAAATCAGCCCTGATATTCTAGAACCAGAGGGCAAAATAAGTATTAAAGGAATCCATCCATCACCTCCTGAAAGAGATCCAAAAAGAGAAATTCCTAGGAACATTATGGCCAAATTCCAGAATTCCCAGGTCAAGGAAAAATTATTGCAAGCAGCTAGAAAGAAATAATTCTAGTAGTATGTAAATACAATCAGGATAACACAAGATCTAACAGCTTTTACAATAAGGGATCGAAGGGTATGGAATATGATATTCCAGAAGTCAAAGGAACTAGGACTAAAACCAAGAATCATCTACCCAGCAAAACTGAGTGTCATTCTTCAGGGGAAAATATGGTCTTTCAATGAAATAGAGGACTTTAAAGCATTCTTGAGGAAAAGACCAGACATGAAAAGAAAATTTGACTTTCAAACACAAGAATGAGTAAAAGCGTGAAAAAGTAAACAGCAAAGAGAAATCATAAGGGACTTATCAAAGTTGAAATGTTTACATTCCTATATGGAAAGACAATATTTGCAACTCTTGAAACTTTTCAGTATCTGGGTAGTTGGTGGGATTACATACACACGTACATCCGTGCACGCACACACAGAGACAGAGAGCACAGGGTAAATTGAATAGGATGGGAACATATCTTGAAAAAATTAAGGTAAACAGTGAGAGAGAAATGTAGTGGGAGGAGAGAGGGTGAAATGGAATGGGGAAAATTATGTCTCATAGATGAGGCAAGCAGTAGACATTTTAGTGTAGGGAAAAAGGAGGGCTGAGAGAAAAACATAAAGTTTACTCTCACCACATTCGACTGAAGGAAGGAATAAAATGGTCACTCATTTTGGCATGAAAACCTATCTTACAATGCAGAAACGTGGTGGAGAAGGAGATAAACACGGTGCGGAGGTTTATGGAAGGGAGGGCAATGGGAGGAGGGAGCAATTAGAAGTCAACCCTCTTGGGGAGGGACAGGATCTAAAGACAGAATAGAAACAATTCGGGACCGGATAGGATGGAGGGAAATATAGTTAGTATGACACAACAAGACTATTATCAAAGTCATTTGCAAAACTACACAGATAGGGCCTAGATTGAATGGCCTGCCTTCCCAAAGGGAATGGGTGCGGAGGGAGAGATGGGGAGAATTTTGAACTCAATGTTTTTGGAACAACTGTTGAGTATTGTTCTTGCTACTAGGATATAGGAAACACAGGTAATGGGGAATAGAAAGGCATCTGGCCCTACAGGCCAAAGAGAAGATGGGGACAAGAGAAGGGAGGGATGATAGAAGAGATGGCAGATTGGTGATAGAGGAAATTAGAAGGCTTGGTGTATTGGGGTTGGGGGAGGGAGACAAATGTGGAGAAAACTTTTAACCCAAAATTTTGTGAAAATGAATGTAAAAAGTTAAATAAATAAATTCATATTTAAAAAAGGAAAAGAAAAAAAAGGAAAGCAAAGCCAACGAGAAAATTCCTGGGAACATAACAACCAAAGTTCAGAGAGAGTAGGTCAAAGGAAAAGTACTGAAAATATCCAGAAAAAACAGAATTCAAGTACCAAGAAGCCACAATCATAATCAGACATGATTTAGCAGCTACCATTCCAAAAGAATGTTTAGCCTAACATATGATATTCTAGAAGGCTAAGGACATAAACTTAGGACCAAAAATAAATTAACCAGCAAAAATTAGTTTCATTCTAAAGGGCAAAATAATGAAAGAGAGGTATTACATACATTCATGATGAAAAGACCAGAGCTTAATAGAAATTTTGAAGTGCAAACCTAAGATTCAAGGGGAACATAGAAAGACAAATGGGAGTGAATAATTATAAGGGATCAAACAAGGATGACTTTTTGAGATCCTAAAATGGGGAGATGATACATATGTCTCCTTCTGAACTTTATCTTCAGGAGTCACAGAGGGAATCTAATTAAATAGAGGATCTGGGAGTGGTTCTTTTATGCCCTGATGGTATTAAAAGAAGAATGGAAAGGGATAAAGAATACACTAGTGGGAGAGAGAAAGGATACAGAAAATCATCTGACGTCATCGAGGCACACAAATAGAAGCCTATATAAACACGGAGGAAGGGGTGGAAGGGAGAAGTTGACATGATCCTCATTCTCATTTGAACTGGTCAAAGGAAGGAAGAATATATAACTGAAATGGAGAGAAGGAATAGCCCGTTTGTAAAATGGCTTTTCTGAAAATAATTAAACAAAAAGAACCAAACATTTTTCCATCTGTCACCATTCACTTCACAGTTCTGCCGCCAAATTAAATAGTCCAATTTTGGGGGGAGGAGCCAAGATGACAGAGTAGAAAGATTCACATATACTAGCACGGAACCCGCAATCCATAAATTTCCTGTAGAAAGAATTCCCCACAAATTCTAGAGCAGTGGAAGCCTCGCAGCAACGAAGTGGAGGAGGTTTCTCTTCCAGAGAGCCCTGAAAATCCAGCACCAAAGGGCCTTCACGCACTGGACAGCGGAGCACAGCCCTCCCCTGGTGGCGTGGCCCCGAGAGGAGCAGATCCAAGTGGGATCCAGGGATGGAAACTCCGGTGGTCACGAAGGTCCCTCCACCCACAGGTGCTATAGGTCAGTGAGAGATACTTCTGGGGTGGCCGAGGGGGGAGCGGGGTGTCTCCATAACTCAGGCCCCGACGGGAGGCAGCAGCAGAGGCAGTGGTGGCAGGAGCTCCCAGAGCAGGCAGGATCTCAGATCCATTACTGAAGATCTCTGCATAAACCCCTTGAGGGAACTGAGCCTGGGAGGCAGCCCTGTCACCACCTGAGAAACTGAATTTAATCTTACCCTGAATAGCAACCCCTCCCACCACTGAAAGCCCTGAAGCTGGGGAGTAGCATTTGAATCTCAGACCCCAAGCACTAGTGAGGTGGGGGTGGAGAGAAATCTCAAAAGTCAAGTAACTGGCTGGGAAAATATCCAAAAAAGTGAAAAAAATATAAGACCAGAGAAGGTTATTTTCTTGGTGAAAAGATGTTTCCTCTTTAACATTCTGATGACCAAGAACAATGCTTAAAATAAGGGAAAGACATAGAAGTCCAGGCCTCTGTATCCCAAACATTCGAAATAGATATCCAATGGGCTCAGGTCATGGAAGAGCTCAAAAAGGATTTTCAAAATGAAGTTACACAGCTGGAGGAAAAACTGGGAAGAGAAATAAGAGAGATGCAAGAAAAGCATGAAAACTGTGTCAATACCTTGCTAAAGGAGACCCAAAAAAATGCTTAAGAAAATAACACCTTGAAAAATAGGCTAACTCAATTGGCAAAAGACGTTCAAAAAGCCATTGAGAGGAAGAATGCTTTCAAAAGCACAATTAGCCCAATGGAAAAAGAGGTTCATAAGCTCACTGGAGAAAATAGTTCTCTCAAAATTAGAATGTAAAACATGGAGGCTAATGACTTTCTGAGAAACCAAGAAATCACAAAGCAAAACCAAAAGAATGAAAAATGGAAGATAATGTGCAATATCTCATTGGAAAAACAACTGACCTGGGAAATAGATCCAGGAGAGACAACTTAAAAATTATGGGACTACCTGAAAGCCACGATCAAAAAAAGAGCCTAGACGTCATCTTTCATGAAATTATCACGGAGAATTGCCCTGATATTCCAGAACCATAGGGCAAAGTAAGTATTGAAGGAATCTGTCAATCACTGGCTGAAAGAGATCCAAAAAGAGAAACTCCTAGGAACATTGTGGGGAAATTCCAGAATTCCCAGGTCAAGAAAAAAATATTGCAAGCAGATAGAAAGAAACAATTCCAATCCTGTGGAAATAAAATAAGGATAACACATGATCTAACAGCTTCTACATTAAGGGATCACAGGACATGGAATATGATATTCCAGAGGTCAAAGGAACTAGAATTAAAACCAAGAATCACCTGCCCAGCAAAACTGATGATAATTCTTCAGGGGAAAATATGGTCTTTCAATGAAATAGAGAACTTTCAAGCGTTCTTGAAGAAAAGACCAGAGATGAAAAGTAAATTTGACTTTCACACACAAGAATGAGAAGAAGCATGAAAAAGTAAACAGCAAAGAGAACTCATAAGGGACTTATCAAAGTTGAACTGTTTACATTTCTACATGCAAAGACAATATTTTTAACTCTTGAAACTTTTCAGTATCTGGGTAGTTGGTTGGATTACACACACACATACACACATGCATGCACATACAGAGACAGAGAGCACAGTGTAAATTGAATAGGATGGGATCATATCTTAAAAGAAATTAGGATAAACGGTGAGAGAGAAACGTAGTGGGAGGAGAGAGGGTGAAATGAAATGGGGTAAATTATCTCTCTTAGATGAGGCAAGCAGGAGACTTTTTAGTGGAGGGAAAAAGAGGAGGGCTGAGAAAAAAACATGAAGTTTACCCTCATCACATTCGACTAAAGGAAGGAATAAAATGCACACTCATTTGGGGATGAAAACCTATCTTACAATGCAGGAAAGTGGGGGAGAAGGAGATAACCAGGGTGGGGAGATAATGGAAGGGAGTGGAATGGGAGGAGGGAGCAATTAGAAGTCAACACTATTGGGAGGGACATGATCAAAAGACCGAATAGAAACAATGGGGGGCGGAGTAGGATGGAGGGAAATATAGTTAGTTTTACACAACATGACTATTAACCAAGTTATCTTCAAAACTACACAGATATGGCCTATATTGAATTGCTTGCCTTCCCAAAGGGAATGGGTGGGGAGGGAGGAATGGGGAGAATTTGGAACTCAAAATTTTCGAAACAACTGTCCAATATTTTTCTTGCTGCTAGGAAATATGAAAAATAATTAATGGGGAATAGAAAGTCATCTGGCCCTACAGGACAAAAGAGAAGATGGGGACAAGAGAAGGGAGGAAATGATAGAAGAGAGGGCAGATTGGTGATAGGTGAAATTAGAATGCTTGGTGTATTGGGGTGGAGGGAGGGGACAAGTGGGGAGAAAATTTGGAACCCACAATTTTGTGAAAATTAATGCAAAATATTAAATAAATAAATTTATATTGAAAAAAGAAGTAGTCCAATTTTCCCTGGTTAGATTCTCTGAAAATGGGACTTTATTTCAGATATCTTCTGCTCGTCTTCAATAAATCTTGCGAAAGTCAAAAAAAAAGAAAAGAAATTGGTAAAATTACATTATGCGGAATCTAGTCTTAATTTTACTTAAGAAGACAAAACAAGGTTGAGCACCAAGGGCAATGCTTGGTCCTTTTCCTGCTGATTCCTAACTGAAGTTTGTTAATAGAATAACAAATTTTCTTCCAAGATTCCTTTCATTTTACTGGAATAGGGAGAGGGAAAGCATTTATTAAACACCTACTATGTGATATGCACATTGCTAAACACATTACATATTTCTTTTGATCTTCATGAGTACCCTTTGAGTGTGTTGCTAGTATTATCCTCATTTTACAACTGAAGAAAGTGAGGTAGACCATGGTTAAGTTGGTGAATCCAGGCTCAATATACTATTCACTGCAAACTTAGAAGCCTCGAGAATGTAATAAGAATAGAGTTAGATCTAGATGAAACGACTGACTGAAGATATTAATCACTTTGTGTGAGTTTTTCAAAACAACATATATAGCATTCACAACACTTAACAGCACACCTTTTTCCGTGACAAAACTTTGGGATCAGTCTGTCATTAGAAAATGAATTCAACAAATATATCTGCATAAGCCTGGCTTGGTAAACTGTCCTTGACATTCAAAATAGCTTCCTGAGATCCCTGGATACTTCTCAGAAATCCCTAATCACACTGAATGCGGGATGCCAGATTCAGGCATTCAATATTTTATAGAAACAAGAGAAGAGTATTGTGGCATAATGGAGCGCTATACTGAGAGTCATCAAGACTTTAACACATTGATAAGAACAGTAATTAGTTATGTGATCCAGGGCAAATTACATACTCTCCTCTAAGCCTCAGTTACTTCATCTGTAAATTGGAAATGGCATTATCACCTACCTCCCCGAATAGTAATGACAATCAAATGGGATAGCATACACAAAATTAAAATATTTTATTAAAATGTTAATAATACGAACGCACACATACACACACACAGAGCCCAGGGTGAGTTGAATAATAAGGGATGATATCTAAAAAAAAATAAAATTGAGAGGTGAGAGATGAATATATTGGGAGGGGAAAGGGAGAAATGAAATGGAGCAAATTATCACTCATAAAGGAGGCAAGAAAAAGCTATCTCAGTGGAGAAGAAAAGGGAAGAGGTGAGAGGGGAAAAGGGAAGCTTATTCTTCTCACATTCGGCTTAGGGAGAAAATGTCATGCTCACTCAGTTTGGAGTGAAAGCATATTTTGCACTACCAAAGGGTAGAGGAGAATGGGACAAGTGAGGTAAGGGGGATGATAGAAGGGAGGGAAAATGGGAGAAGTGAGTGATCAGAAGAAAACAATTTTTAGGAGGGTCATGGTCTAAAGAGAGAATAGAATAAATGGTGGGCAGTATAGGATGGAGGGATCTTACACAACATGACTATTATGGAAATCTTCTGCAGAACTACATACATACATCCTATATTGAATTGCTTTTCTTCTCAGTGGGGATGAGTGAGGAAGGAGGAAGGGAGACAAGTGGGAATTCAAAGTATTAGAAATTAATGTTGAGAATTGTTTTTTCATACAACTGGGAATTGAAAAATACAGGTAATGGGGTATAGAAATCTGTCTCGCCCTACAAGAAAAGAGATAAGGGGACAATAGAAGGGGTGTAATTGAAAGGAGGGCATATTGAGGGAAGGGGTAATCAGAATGCAAGGCATTATGGGGTGGGAAGAGGAGAGAGATAGGGAGAAAATTTGGAACTCAAAATTTTGTGGAAATGAATGTTGAAAACTAAAAATAAATAAATAAACATTAAAAAGAAAAAAAAAGAAAGTAAGGAGTTCACTAAGGTAAGGTTAGGAGCGGGAAGGGCACAGGCATTTGAATGGTACTTACAATGTGCCAGATGCTGTGGTTTTATACATACATACACACATACACACACACACACATATGTATTCAAATGCCTGTGCCCTTCCCGCTGGGGAAGTGGGTGCTGTTATTATCCCTATTTCACAAATGAAGAAACTGAGGCAAATAGAGTTTAATTAACTTTTCCAGAGTCATACACCTAGTAAGTGTCTAAGGCTGCATTTGAATTCAGGTCTTCCTGATTCCAAGTCCAGCTTTCTGCCCACTGAGTCATCTATATACCTCCCAAAAGTATTCGTGGTATGATGCAGAATCAGAGCTGATGTTGGGAATAACGACAAGACAGCAGCTGCTTAAAGAGTCAACTCTAAGAATAAAACTTGGGCTTCCAATGATATACTCACGAGACCTATGAGAGGAAATTATGTATGTAAATTCAGGGAAAGAGTCTAAGAGCACCATTCCCCCATCCAAAGAAGGATGCAGCCGATGATGAATCAGGGAGGAGGATGAAGAGTTGCTGGTTTGAAAAGAGTCCCAAGGTTCCTGCTGAGCATGCTCAAAACTGACTTGAAAAGCACCCAATATGAATGAATAGTAATTTAGAGTCATTTGACCCTTGACAAAATACTTCAATTAGAAGGTCTTGGTTGCAAATCTAAAATATGTACAAACCTTTGACTTATGCTTTTTGTTAAAACATGTGTAATGTCTTCCTGGATAGGAAGACTAGCATCTATTTTTTTTCTCTGCCATTATTTCGATAATTGTGAACCAGAAAATGCCAAGCAAAGTGACCTTTACCAAATGATGTGATTTTTCTATACTTCACTTTTCTCATGCATAGAAAAGTGAGTCAGACTGAATGCTTTCTGAGGCCCCCTCAAGCTCTAATCTTTATTCTCTAAGAAATTTCAGTCTAAAGAATTGCATGCATATTTTGAGTTAGGATTTTTCCTAACATATAAACTCTTTCAAAAATAGGCTTTTTTTAAATTAAAGTATATACATCCTAAATCTGAACACTTGTACTGTTAATAAACAAGGCTGATATGTAGCTAAACATAGTAAAACTTGTTTTTTTCTGTTAAGAACTTTAAATTTTCAATAGTAGTCATTGAAAAAGCACAATTTTTCTCTTCGCAATTTCCCCATTCAGCTTGTTGAATGAAGTGAAATAATTGGATTAGTGTTGGCAGTAAAAAGGTAAAATGTGTACTACCTGAGAGTTGAGTATCGTTTTTTCCAAAATCTTATTGTAAGGATCAAAACCAGACTTTGATGATCTGTAATTTTGTTGGTGTGAGTACTCCCTCCTTATAATGCAGTAATCATCTTGAGTAACTGTGGCCTTTCTGGTGTTTAGCCTCTCCAAGTTTGGACAGCAGATGCAGACATCCATCATTCAGTTTGTACCTGAAACCTCCGCAGCTTGGTCAGACCCACAAGATCCCAGGGCTACCCTGATATCACAAGGAGTCATTGGAGTCAGACATTAGAAAAGGAAGAAAACATAGGGCATTGAATGGGGACTTAGGAAACCTGGGTCCAACTGCGAGGTAAACAGCTCAAAATAGACTGTACCTGCTCTTAAACTGGAGTGTCAAGATACGTTGAACGGATAAATGTAATTCATCATGTCCCCAGAGATTTTATTAATGGTGGTGGAAGAGTGTGACTGGCACTTCTAGCGGAGCTTTATAAATGAACCTTAACAACTCAGGTAGGAGACTTGCATTCCATCCAATTTACTCACCTGCATGTACCATGAGCATAACCTCTGCACGTTAATCTATCCATCTGTAATAGGGAAATAATATCTGCTTTAAGGAGCTATTTTTTGGAAAAATATAATTATGTAGCTAAGCACGTGTTTTGGGAAAGAAATGACTTTACAAAATCATAAGATATCTTTATTGTACCTAAGGTTTCCTGACCATAAACTATGAATCTCTGCGAAAGAGGGAAAGGAGGGAAACATGAATTTATTAAACAATTGCTATGTGCCAAGTTCTGCACGAAGCACTTTACAAATATTACCTCATTTGAACCTCACAATAACCTGGGAGGTGTTATTGTTATCCCCATTTATAGATGAAAAAACTGACACAAACAGAGATTAATTGACTTGTCTAGGGTCACACAGCTAGTAAGTATCTGTGATTGGATTTGAACTAGAATCTTCTTAACTTCAGGCTCAGTGCTCTATCTACTGCATCGTCTATGACACAAAGAGATCTGAGCTCTAAGACTGAACTAAAGTACCTATCGGGGTAAATTTTTGCAAAATATTCTCACGTCATTCATCTCAAAAATGAATGCATCTATCATTATTGGAATTCTTGTTTTTTTGGTTTATTTAATTATGTTTTGCTTGATACTATGATGCTTTGGAAGTGTGATTTTAACACGGTGGGCATTTGCCACGTGGATACATATCACAGTGCTTCCAACTGCTTCATCAAATGCAACTGTTGTCTATATGTTACCATATATCCCTCACAGGCTATTTACACAAGGCACTGGAGCCTTCTTCTTGTTCTCTGACTAGCCCAGGGATGCTAACTCAACAGTCAGAATCTCGATCTGTTGTCTCTCAGTCTACTCATTTGAGCAACCAACATCCTCATATTAATAATAACAAAAGATTATATTATATAGTTGCTTAAGTTTTATAAATGGCTTGACATATAGTATCTTACTCAGTTTTGTAATTTTCATTATACCTTATTCTGTTTTCTGCACAAAATTTGTCACTGTTTGCTTAGCCGACCTTGCATTTTTCCATTGTCCTTTGAATTGCTTGTAATTTTAATTTTTCTCAATACATGGTGCTCATTAATTCCCAGGCAAACAGATCATTGGAAGAACTTCGATATTAATGAGATACTTCCCGTCCAACCCAAGCAATAGACAGTATAGGATCAATGAAAGCAGAGAAGATTCCCATGCTTTCTAGAAAATAATCTGGCTTGATCTTCTCCCATTTTTACTTAACTTGGAGCATAGCTCACTGTCTATGTGCAGCACTATCCAAGACATACACACACACATACACAAAAAAAAACACGCACATACACACACACAAACTACATGTTATCTAAGTAAGATGTGTTCTTCATCCACCCTGTTTTTTCAGTCTGGATGGTGACACAAAATTCATGTGAAATGCCATCGATTTCAGTTAGGAGTCTTTACAGTATTCCATGGCTTGTGTAATTAATATGGCATCACCTACAAATAAGAACATTTTAGAAACCTTAGGAAATAAAGAAGAAAAGGTTTTTGTTTATCTATCCCTTATAACACTGGGGGAGATATATTTACCACATTACGTTTCAGTTAATATGTTAACAGATCATTAAATACGGTTTCTCTAGGGTGATAACTATCAATTCAATTCAATTCAACAAGCATTTATTAAACCATGGAGTCTTGGATGATTTTAATATATGTATTAGAAATACCTTATCTGAAGAGAGTTTTCAATGCTGCTGTTTATTCTGTTGAAACAAATGCTTTCTTCAAGTCAATAAACAATAAACACTACAGGAAAAAATGTTAGTAATATGGCTGTGTCCTCCTTAATCAACTCAGAATTAGATTAAGGAATTAATGCTAAATATGAACCATCTATGGCTCTTGGAAAATAGCTACCAGGTGCCTGTTGTCCAACATATCTGGATAGATTTCTTTGAATACCTACGCTCCCTAGTCTCTGGCCTCAAAGCAGAAAGCATTTATTAAGCACTTCCGATTTTCCAAGCAGGGTGGTAAGCGTGAATAATTCAATGCCTGACAAAAAGAGTCCCTACCCTCAAGAGGATCACATTCTAATGAGAAAGATAACATGTGTAAACTGATATATTTACAATATATATTTGGTACAATTAATACAGCAATATTTATGTAGTGATTATTATGCGTGAGGTATTATGCTAGGTGCTTCACAAGTATCGTTCGTCAAAATACTGGGAGGTAAGTGTTATTATTATCTCCATTTTATACATGCAGAAACTTATCTAAACAAAGGTTAAGTGACTTGCTCAAGGTAGGTTCTACGTCCAGATTTGAAAGAATTTCTTCCTGATTCCCGGTTCAGCATTCTATGCATTGCACCATCTAGTTGTTTTGGAAGTAATCTCAGAGAGTTAGCACTAGCATTGAGGAGAATTGGGGAAGTCTCCTTGAAGAAAGTTGGATATGCACTTATATTTCAAGGAAACCAAGAGACAGAGATGAGTATGTAGGGTGTTTCCAGGCTAAACAATAGCCAGCAAAGAGGAACAGAGTATGAAGAGAAAAATGGTGTTAGTGACAATGCTCTTACCCTCATTAATACTTCCATCTATCATGATATGGCTCTAAAACATACACACTAAAACCAACATTTCCTCCACCATTTTATGATTATAGAACTCCTTTTCTATGTTTCAGTATTTGCAACTGCTGAATAAAAACTGTCCACCTTGTTTTTTCTCCCTGAATTTTCATTTCTGCAAGCAATGTTGAATAGTGGAAAGAGTATGGAACCCAGTGAGTTGACATTCACACTTTCCTACTTATAATGTGTTTGTGCAATTGATTGCCTCCCCACATGCCACTTCCTTCAATTTTTTAATATCATAATTGGACTGGATTCTTTCCACTTTTTATGTATGATCCTCCTCATCCACTTACTCTAACATTTCCTGTTCCTTTATGACTTCATTGTTGATTCTGAAATATGAAAATCAACAGTATCAAGTAAAACAACAAATGTTTAACTTCATCTTAGATACTTTTGTCTCTGACACAATCTAAGATTTCAGAAAAATGTAATGGCAAAAGAAAATGGAAATTAAATACAAATCAGCAATGTGATTTGATAATTTTAAAATTTTAATAATGTCTTGGGTAATATTAATAGAGACAGTATTTCTGGGATGCAGAACTTATAAATGGTACTTTATTCTAATGTAGACAAAAGCATTATGAAGGTTGGTGTTTTGTAATTAATTTTACTCTGTAGTTGATTTTAAGAAAATATGTTTATATGCTCATGAGTATTCGTAAGAAGTCATTCTGGATGACAAGAGGACAAGACATGTTTGTTATGTGAGAACAGATTAAAGGGTTAGGAGGATTCATGCTGAAGAATAGAAGGTGTATGGGAAATACAACTATCTTCACATAATTGAAGAATTATCAGATGATAGAGGGGTTGAATGATGCTTTAGTCCCAAATAGTACCACAAGGAAGAAGAAACATATATTATGAAGACAGGAATTTATATTATATAGAAATAAATTGCAATTAAAATAACTGGAGCTATCTAATACTGGAATGGGCTTCTTGGAAAGAGAGTAGATTCTCCATAGCTGATGGTCCCATCTCAATGGTTGTAAAACCCCTTTGTCGGGATAATTGGTAAGGACATTCTTATTCAAACACAGGTTGATTCTGGGTGTTGGAGAATAACTAGAGCATCTCTGATATATCGTCCAAATTTGAGTATGTATTATTTCATGAAGCACAGCTTCACAGAGTAGAAACACGAAAGGTTTGCTGAGTCAAATTGTTGTGTTCTAGAAAGTTCACAAAAAGGAAAAAAAACAAACAATAGAATACAAATGTGGGGAGTGGGGAGGCAAAGCGAAGATGGCAGAGTAAAAGCAAATACTTCCTAGTTTTCTCCCCTAAATCCTGTAAAATATCTGGAAAAATTGATCCAAACAAATTCTAGAGGTGCAGAATCCATAGAATGATAGAATAAAGCAAATCTCCAACCCAAGAGAGCCTGGATGGTCGACAGGAGCCATCTATTACACCACTCTGAGAGCACAGTGCAGTGCAACATGGGCTGCACCATCACAGACAGGAACTGCGTAGGTTGAGGATAGCCTGAATCTCCAGCAACTGCGGCAGCTTCCAGACATCACATCCACAAAAATCAGAGGAAAAATTGGAAGGTCAGTGGAGAAAACATGCTGGACATATGTGAGGGAGTAGAGTGGTTTGGTCCCAGCCACAGGTGGCATAAGAGGGTGGAGGAGCCTGTGGGAGTCACAGCAGCAGCAAGGGTAGTAGCTGTCTGGAGCTCTTGGCCCACAGGTTGTGGGGGCATTGAGCAATTGATGGTAGAGCAAATATGGGGCAGAGAAATGAGAGTCATGCAAGAAAAACATGAAAAACGAATCAACTACTTGCTAAAAGGGAGCCAAAAATGCTGAGGAAAATAAAACTTAAAACTAGACTAACACAAATGACAAAAGAGATCAAAATCCCATGAGGAGAATGTCTTAAAAAGCAGAATTGGCCAGATGCAAAAGGAGTTCCCAAAGCTCAATGAAGAAAATAATTCCTGAAAGATTAGAATGGAGCATAGGGAAGCTAATGACTGTATGAAAAATCAAGCAGCCAGAAATAAACAGTTTTATTATTGTGGAAACATAATCAGGATATAAACAAGATCTAGTAGCTTCTACATTATGATATCAAAAGACTTGGGGACAGCTAGGTGGTGCAGTGGATAGAGCACCAGTGCAGGAGGCAGGAGGACCTGAGTTCAGATCTCACCTCAGGCGCTTGACACTCACTAGCTGTGTGACCTTGGAAAAGTCACTTAACGCCAATTGCCTCTTCCTGGGTCATCTCCATTCATCCAGATAAATATCTGGTCACCGGATTCAGATGACTCTGGAGGAAAACTGAAGCTAGTGACCTGGACAGATCTCCCTTACTCAAAACAAATTCAAGTGCAAGTCATGTCATTAGTCTTCTATTAATGGTCTTCTTCAGTAATGAAGGACTAACATACACAATGAAAAGACTTGGAATATGATATTTCAGAGTTCAAAGGAACTTGAATTAAAATGAAGGATCACCTACCAAGCAAAACTAAGCATAATACTTCTGAGGGAAAAGGGCCATTCAGTGATATAGAGAATTTTCAAGCATTCTTGATGAAAAGTCCAGGGCTGAATAGAAAACTTGACTTTCAAACACAAGAATCAGGAGAATCTTGAAAAGGAAACAGGAAAGAGAAATCATAAATGACATTAAATTTGAACTGTTTGCATTTCTACATAGAAAGAGAATGATTGTAAATCTTGAGACTTTTCTTAGTATTAGGCTAGTTGTAGGGATTATATACATATATACAGAGGGCACAGAGTGAGTTCATTATGAAGGAATGATACTTAAAAACAAAAATTAAGAGGTGAGAGAGGACTATATTGGGGAAAAAAGGGGAGAAATAGAATGGGGTCATTATCTCTCATATTAAAATGGGGAGAAAAAGCATTTTCAATGAAGGGGAAGAGGAAGGAGGTGAGAGGGAAAGAGTGAACCTTATTCTTATTGGATTTGGCTTAAGGAGAGAATAATATTCAATTTGGTATGAAAATCTATCTTAAGCTATAGAAAAGTAGAGGGTAAGAGAACAAGTGAGGAGTTGGAGGGTGATAGAAGGGAAGGGGGATAGGAGAAGTGACAAATTAGAAGTAAATACTTTTTGAGGATGGACAGGGTTAAAAGAGAGAATAAAAATGGGAGGCAGGATAGGATGGAGGGAAATATAGTCTTTCACGTTGTGACTGTTATGGAAATATTTTGCATGATTACAAATGTATAACTTCTATTGAATTGTTTTCCTTTTCATTAAGGACAGGAGAGAGGAAAGGAGAGATACTGGAACTCAACACTTTAAAAACAAACATTAAAAATTGTTTTTACATGCACCAAAAAAATAACACATACAGACAGTGGGGTATAGAAATCTACCTTTTCCTACAAGAAAATTAGAAGGGAAGGGGACGAGAGAAGGGAGATGTGTGATAGAAGAGAGGACAGATTAAGGGAATTAGTAATTTCAATGCATGATGTCTTGGTGTGAGCGGAACAGAGAGATGGGGAGAAAAGTTCGAACTCAAAGTCTTTTGGAGTGAATGCTGTAAAGTAAAAATAAATAAATTTATTTTTAAAAAGGGTGCACATTGACATGATTTTAACGGGGAAAAGAAACTGAATATTATAGAGAGAACTTGACAGGATTCTTGTCAAAATTGTATAACATATCACTACAAAGTAGTTACTGAGCATATAAAAAAGGAAAGGGTGATCACAAAAATATCCCCCAACACTGCTTCATCAAGAAAAGGATAACACAAGGAATAATAAGAATCTTTATTTACTTTTCTTGGTACTCTCACTGGACTGATCAGATAAAAATTATTGCCATATTTTGCTTAGACATTATCAAATAATACAATAAATCTTCCCATTTTCTGAGTCAACAAAAATATATTTGGCCTAGAAAGTAACAAGTTCAGGCCTAAAAGAATGAACAAATGCTAAAATTACCCATAGGTAATGAATAATAGAGAGATCTATGCTATAAGATCTCAAAAAACATTAATTAACTGAACTAGTCACGGATTATGAGTGTATACATTTGGAAACACAGATGCATACTTTTGTTTATTATTTGTGTCTGTACGATAAAAAGAGTATGAACATTCACAGAGAGAGAAAGGAAGAGACATGGAAACAACAAAAAGTAGGAATAGAGGAAAAGAGACAAAGGAAGACACAAAATCTCAGAGACGGTATTAGAGGCAGCCACAGATAGGACAAAGATCTAAATCAAGGTTGAGAAATTTGAAATATTTTAATTAGAACCAATATTATTCAGCAATTTAGTACTCCTTGAAATAACAATATATGTTACTAAGGCACAGATCATTTTGAAGATGAATTGTGGGAAAACTGGCAATTAATTAAATAGAAATTAGTTTTACATCACACATTTAAGCACATTCTACATTAACTAGCACAGATTTAAAAAATAAACAAGGGCAACACTTATATTTTTAAATCTTTTCCTCAATAGCAAGTAAAGACATTTTTTTCCTTGAAAAATTGTTAATTTATTGGGAACATGATTGATTATTCTGGTTTATATTCTGAGCTACTTATTTCACAGTCATTTTTATTATTCTCTTTATTTCTTTTATTATTAATATATTTGTTTTCCGTATACTACAACAACTTCCATAAGACTTAACTTTTCTTTCCTCTCTTTCCCGTTTGTCTCCCCTCACTCCCCGAGATCGTGTGCTATCTTCTATGGGTTCCACACATACATTCTTAGTGAATGCATTTTCACACTTGTCATGTTGAATAGAACAATTAAAATTAGTGGGAGAAACTGTGAGAAAAAAAAAAAAAAACTAAAAAAAAGCACAATACAAGACAAAATAATCTGCTTCATTCTGTGATCCAATTCCACAGTTCTATCTCTGAATGTGGAAGACATTTTGCCTCAAGAGTCCATTGGGAACGTTTTAGGTCCCCGAATTGTTGTGAAGGGCTACCTAGATCAGAAAAACTGCTTGCACACTATGGTCATTACTATTAATAATGATCTCTGGGTTCTGCTCCTTTCACTCAGCATCAGTTCATAGAAGTTAATCCAAGCCTTCCTGATGTCTTCCTGTTCACCAATTCTAATTGCACAGTAGGATTCCATTGCATTCATATATCACAACTTGTTCAGACATTCCCCAACTGATGAGCATTTCTTTGATTTCCAGTTTTTAGCCACCACAAAGAGAGCTGCTAACAATATTGTTGTACATGTAGGACATTTTATCATTTTCATGATCTCTTTGGGATACAGTCTTAGAAGCAGTATAGCTGGATCAAAGGGTATGCACATTCTGTAGCACTTTTGGCCTAGTTCCAAATTGCTGTCCAGAAGTGTTGCATCAGGTCACAGCTCCACAAACAATGAATAATTGTTCCAGGAGCCAAAATGGTGGAGTAGAAAGACACATACACTCTAGCGCTTGCCCCACAGCCCATAAAACACCTATAAAAATGACTCAACAGATTCTGGACCAGCATAAGACACAGAACAACAGAGTGGAAGAGATTTCCAGCCAAAGATAACCTGGAGGGTGGAGTCAAGATGGTGGAGTAGAAAGACTCACGTATGCTAGCTCCGAACCCACAGCCCAGATATTTCCTGCAAGAAGAACTTCAAACAAATTATGGATCACTGAAAGGCGTGCAGAAAGACAGTGGAAAAGATTTCCGTTCCAGAGAGCACTGGAGAGCCGTCCCCAGGGTCAGTCGCACCACGGAAAGCAGAGTCCACCCCTGAGCTGCCCTGGCCGCGTGGACAAGAGGAGCAGATCAAAGCAGGCTCCAGGGACGGAATCTCCAGCGGCCTGGAAGGTCCCTCCACCCACAGATGCTACAGGTCAGTGAGAGAGACGTTTGGGCTGGCTGAGGGGGGAGCGGAGTATCTTCATGGCTTGGGCCCCCTCGGGAGGAAGTGGTGCAGGCAGAGGCAGGGGCAGGAAGCAGCGGAGGCTGCGGCAGAGGCAGTGGCGGAGCCAGCAGCCGCGTGACCGGAGACTCCCCTAGCAGCAGGAAGAAGCCCATGTCTCTGCAAAAGCCCCTGAGGGAACTCATCCAGGGAGGAGGCCCTGCAACCACCCAAGCACCAGAACTTAAGCTCACATTGAATAGCAGCCGCGCCTGCCAAGGAAAGCCCGTTTGAATCTCAGATCCCAAGCACTAGCTGGGTGAATCTAGGTAGAGGTAGACAGGAATCTCAGAAGTCAAGTAGCTGGCTGGGAAAATGCCCAGAAAAGGGAAGAAAAATAAGACTATAGAGAGCTACATTGAGCAGGTGCAAATGTTCCCGCCTTTCAATTCTAATGATGAGGAAATATTCTTACCATCAGGGAAAGACGTGGAGGTCGGGGCCTCTATATCCCAGAAATCCCAGGGGGATGTCCGTGGGCTTAGGTCTTGGAAGAGCTCAAAAAGGATTTTGAACATCAAGTTATACAGGTGGAGGAAAAACTGTGAAGAGAAGTGAGAGAGATGCAGGAAAAACATGAAAAACGGGTCAATACCTCTCTAGAGCAGACCCGAAAAAAATGCTGAAGAAAATAACACCTTGAAAAACAGGCTCACTCAATTGGCAAAAGAGGTTCAAAAAGCCAATGAGGAGAAGAATGCTTTAAAAAGCAGAATTGGCCAAGTGGAAAAAGAGGTTCAAAAGCTCACTGAAGAGAATAGTTCTCTCAAAATTATAATGGAAAAGATGGAGTATAATGACTTTCTGAGAAACCAAGAAATCACCAAACAAAACCAAAAGAATGAAAAAATTGAAGAGAATGTGAAATATCTCATTGGAAAAACAACTGACCTGGAAAATAGATCCAGGAGAGACAATTTAAAAATTATGGGAATACCTGAAAGTCATGATCAAAAAAAAGAGCCTAGACATGATATTGCATGAAATTATTGAGGAAAACTGCGCTGATATTCTACAACCAGAGGGCAAAATAAGTATTGAAAGAATCCATTGATCACCGCCTGAAAGAGTTCCAAAAACAGAAACTCCTAGGAACATTGTGGCCAAATTCAAGAATTCCCAGGTCAAGTAGAAAATATTGCAAGCAGCTAGGAAGAAACAATTCCAGTATTGTGGAAATACAATCAGGATAACTCAAGATCTAGCAGCTTGTACATTAAGGGATCGAAGGGCGTGGAATAAGATATTCCAGAAGTCAAAGGAACTAGGACTAAAACCAAGAGTCACCTACCCAGAAAAACTGAGTATAATACTTCAAGGAGAAATATGGTCTTTCAATGAAACAGAGGACTTTCAAGCATTCTTGATGAAAAAACCAGAGCTGAAACAAAAGTTTGACTTTCAAACACAAGAATGAGAAGAAGCATGAAAAAGTATACAGCAAAGAGAAGTCATAAGGGACTTACCAAAAGTGAACTGTTTACATTCCTACGTGGAAAGACAATATTTGTAACTCTTAAAACTTTTCAGTATCTGGGTAGTTGGTGGGATCACACACACATGCACACACACACGTACACGTGTGCACGCAGCTACAGAGACAGAGAGCACAGAGTGAATTGAATAGGATGGGATCATATCTTAAAAGAAATTAAGGTAAATGGTGAGAGAGAAATGTAGGGGGAGGAAAGAAGGTGAAATGGAATGGGGTAAATTATATGTCATTCAAGAGTGAAGCAGAAGACTTTTTTGTGGAGGGAAAAAGAGGAGAGCTGAGAAAAAAAAAAAAACAAGAAGTTTACCCTCATCACATTCAACTAAAGGAAGGAATAAAATGCACACTCATTTTGGTATGAAAACCTATCTTACAACACAGGAAGTTGGGGGAGAAGGAGATAAACAAGGGGGGGAGGATGATGGAAGGGAGGGCAATGGGAGAAGGGAGGAATTTGAAGTCAAGACTCTGGGAGGGACAGGATCAAAAGACAGAATAGAAACAATGGGGGGCAGGATAGGATGGGGGGAAATACAGTTAGTCTTACACAACACGACTATTATCAAAGTCATTTGCAAAACTACACAGATAGGGCTTATATTGAATTGCCTGCCTTCCCAAAGGGAATGGGTGAGGAGGGAGGAATGGGGAGAAATTGGAACTCAAAATTTTAGGAACAACTGTTGAGTATTGTTCTTGCTACTAGGAAATAAGAGATACAGTTAATGGGGAATAGAAAGTCATCTGGCCCTACAGGACAAAAGAGAAGATGGGCACAAGAGAAGGAAGGGATGATAGAAGAGAGGGCAGATTGGTGATAGGGAAAATTTGAATGCTCTGTTTATTGGGGTGGGGGCAGGGGATAAAAGGGGAGAAAATTTGGAACCCATAATTTATTGAAAATGAATGTAAAAAAAGTTAAATAAATAAATATTTATTAGAAAAAAAAAAAGCAAAGGTAACCTGGAAGGCCGAAAGGAAAGGTCTATCCCACAGGACACTGAGTGGAGTGGAGTCCTGCCCTGGCCACGTGGCACTGGGAGAAAGAGGACCAAAACGGGCCTCTAAAGCAGAATCCCCAACAGTGTGGTTCTCAGATCCCTCAACACACAAGGGCTAAAGAAAGGTTCAAAGGTCAGTGTTGGAAGGCTTCCCCATCTGGGGACGACGGGAGCTGGGTTGTCTCAGCACTGGCTCCAGGTGGTGAAGGCAGCAGCAGTAGCAAG
This sequence comes from Bettongia penicillata ogilbyi, assembly GCA_023548195.1. Classification (NCBI taxonomy): domain Eukaryota; kingdom Metazoa; phylum Chordata; class Mammalia; order Diprotodontia; family Potoroidae; genus Bettongia; species Bettongia penicillata. The sequence goes on along the minus strand of JAJHZJ010000782.1, from coordinate 1,599,881 downwards.
CAGCAGGGACTGTGGTAGCTGTGGCAGGCAGGTCACAGTCAGCCTTCATTTTTCCATTTTTGGAAGTTTAAGCATAAAGCATCTGGGTGAACTGAGCAGCTGATCTGAACCTCAGCCTCAAGCACAGTCCTGGGGAGAGGAGGAGCACTAGGACCCTCTTCTTGACAAAGGATTCAAAGGTCAGGCAAATGGGTGGGAAAATGTCCAAAAAAGGGGAAAAAATAAGACCATAGAAGGTTAATTTCTTGGTGAACAGGTATCTCCTTCCATCTTTTCAGATGAGGAATAACAATGCATACTGTCAGAGGAAGGCAAGGCTTCTACCTCCAGTACATCCAAAATGAATATGAAATGGGCTCAGGCCATGGAAGAGCTTGAAAAGTAAGTCAGCAGGGCAAAGGAGCCAAGATGGAGGAGTAGAAAAACTCACCTATTCTAGTTCCGAATCCACAACCCAGAAACTTTCTTTAAAAAGTATTCCCCACAAATTCTGGAGCACTGCAAGTTGTGCAGAAGCACACTAGAAGAGATTTTCGTTCCAGAGAGACCTGGAAAGCCATCCCCAGGGGTCCGTCGTGCCCCGGAAAGCGGAGCTCACGCCTGTGCTGCCATGCCTACATTGGCCCGAGGGGAGCAGATAACAGCAGTTTCCAGGGACCACACCTCCGGCAGCCGCGAAGGTCCCTCCACCCACAGGCCCTATAGCTCAGTGAGAGAGACGTCTGGGCTGGCCAGGAGGGGAGCGGGGTGTCTCCGTTTCTTCAGCCCTGTCGGGAGGCAGCAGCAGAGGCGGAGGCAGCCCGGGACTCCCCAAGAAGACAGGAACTCCATTAAAGAAGGTCTATGCATAAAGCCTCTGAGGGAACTGAGCTTGGGAGTCGGCCCTGCCACCACCCAAGCACCATAACTTAAGCTCACAATGAATAGCAGCCACGCCTGCCACGGAATGCCCATTTGAATCTCAGACTCCAAGCACTAGCTGGGCAGATCTAGGCGGGAGGGACAGGAAACTCAGAAGTCAAGTAACTGGCTGGGAAAATGCCCAGAAAAAGGAAGAAAAATAAGACCATAGACAGCTACTGTCTTGGGGAACAAATGTTCCCCCTTTCAATTCTGATGACGAGAAACAATTCTTTCCATCAGGGAAAGAAGTGGAGGTCAGGGCCTCTGTATCCCAAACATCCAAGGTGGATATCCAGTGGGCTCAGGCCATAGAAGACTTCAAAAAAGATTTTGAAAATCAAGTTAGACAGTCTGAGGAAGAGAAATGAGACAGATGCAAGAAAAGCATGAAAAACGGGTCAATACCTTGCTAAAGCAGACCCAAAAAAATGCTGAAGAAAATAACACCTTGAAAAATAGGCTCCCTCAATTGGCAAAAGAGGTTCAAAAAGTGAATGAGGAGAAGAAGACTTTCAAAAGCAGAATCAGCCAAATGGAAAAAGAGGTTCGAAAGATCACTGAAGAAATTAGTTCTCTCTAGATTAGAATGGAACAGATGGAGGCTAATGACTTCCTGAGAAAACAAGAAATCACCAAACAGAACCAAAAGAATGAAAAATGGAAGAGAATGTGAAATATCTCATTGGAAAAACAGCTCACCTGGAAAATAGTTCAGGAGAGACAATTTAAAATTTATGGGACTATCAAAAGCCATGATCAAAAAAAGAGCCTAGACATCATCTTTCATGAAATTATCGAGGAAAACTGCCCTGACATTCTACAACCAGAGGGCAAAATAAGTATTGAAAGAATCCATCGATCACCACCTGAAAGAGATCCAAAAAAAGAAACTCCTAGGAACATTGTGGCCAAATTCCAGAATTCCCAGGTCAAGGAGAAAATATTGCAAGGAGCTAGAAAGAAAGAATTCCAGCATTGTGGAAATACAATCAGGATAACTCAAGATCTAGCAGCTTCTACATTAAGGGATCGAAGGGCGTGGAATAAGATATTCCAGAAATCAAAGGAACTAGGACGAAAACCAAGCATCACCTACCCAGCAAAACTGAGTATAATACTTCAGGGCAAAATATGGTCTTTCAATGAAACAGAGGACTTTCAAGCATTCTTGATGAAAAGACCAGAGCTGACAAGAAAATTTGACTTTCAAACACAAGAATGAGAAGAAACATGAAAAAGTAAACAGCAAAGGGAAGTCATAAGGGACTTACCAAAAGTGAACTGTTTACATTCCTACATGGAAAGACAATATTTATAACTCTTGAAACTTTTCAGTATCTGAGTATTTGGTGGGATCACACACACACATACACACACATGTACACGTGTGCACGCACACACACATACACACATGCACGCAGATACAGAGACAGAGAGCACAGAGTGAATTGAATAGGATGGGATCATATCTTAAAAGAAATTAGGGTAAATGGTGACAGAGAAATGTAGGGGGAGGAAAGAGGGTGAAATGGAATGGGGTAAATTATATGTCATTCAAGAGTGAAGCAGAAGACTTTTTAGTGGAGGGAAAAAGAGGAGAGCTGAGAAAAATACAAGAAGCTTACCTTCATCACATTCGACTAAAGTAAGGAATATAACACACACTCATTTTGGTATGAAAACCTATCTTACAATACAAGAAAGTGGGGGAGAAGGAGATAAGCAAGGGGGGAATGATGGAAGGGAGGGCCATGGGAGGAGGGAGCAGTTTGAAATCAACACTCTTGGGGAGGGACAGGATCCAAAGACAGAATAGAAACAATGGGGGGCAGGATAGGATGGAGGGAAATACAGTTAGTCTTACACAACACGACTATTGTCAAAACCATTTGCAAAACTGCATAGATATGGCTTATACTGAATTGCTTGCCTTCCCAAAGGGAATGGGTGGGGAGGGAAGGATGGGGAGAATTTGAAACTCAAAGTTTTAGGAACAACTGTTGAGAATTGTTGTTGCTACTAGGAAATAAGTAATACAGTTAATGGGGAATAGAAAGTCATCTGGCCCTACAGGACAAAAAAGAAATGGGGATAAGAGAAGAGAGGCAGGGTATAACAGAGGGCAGATTGGTGATAGAGAAAATTAGAATGCTCGGTGTATTGGGGTGGGGGAGGGGACAAATGAGGAGAAAATTTGGAACCCAAAATTTTGTGAAAATTAATGTAAAAAGTTCAATAAATATATAATTATATAGATAGATAAATAAATAAAATAAAAAATAAAGAAAAGAAAAGAAAAGAAAAAAATTGCTGAGGAAAATTAAACCTTTAAAAATAGACTAATTCAATTGGGAAGAGAAGTCCAAAAAGCCAATATGGAGAAGACCTTAAAAATCAGAATTAGCCAAGCAGAAAAAGAAGTACAAAAGTTCTCTGAGAAATATAGTTCTTTAAAAATGAGAGTAGAATTCAAGGAAGTTAATGACTATATGATAAACCAAGAATTTACGAAACAAAACCAAAGCAATGAAAAAATTGAAGAAAATGTGAAATGTCTCATTGGAAAAATAACTGATCTCGAATTTGTTATTCTGATTATTAGGAATGAATGTTGAGAATTGTTATTGTATATAACTGGGAAATAGGAAATACATGTAATGGGGTATAGAAATTTATCTTGCCCTACAAGGAAAGAAAGAAGACGGGGATAAGGGAAGGGTAAGTGTGGTAGAAGGTAGGGCACATTGAGGAAAGGGGTATTTAGAATGCTAGGTGCTAAGGGGTTGGGGAGGGGAAAGACGAATAGAAAAATTATAACTCAAAATTTTTTGGAAATGAATGTCGAAACATAAATATAAATATATAAAACTGCAAGAAATAATTGTTCAAACTCTCCTCCATATTCTCCAGCATTTTTCATCTACCTGTTTTGTCATGTTAGCCAATCTGATAGATATGATATGGTACCTCGGAGTTGTTTTCATTTGTGTCTCTTTAATCAAGAGTGATTTAGGGCAATTCTTTTTTCATATGACTAAAGGTAGCTTTAAGTTCTTCTTCTGGAAAATGCCTGTTTCTGTCCTTTGACCATTTGTCAATTGAACAATGAACTGTATTCTTTTATAGTTGACTCAGTTCTCCATATGTTTTAGAAATGAGACGTTTTTCACAGAGTGTACTTGCCAAAATTCTTTCTAAGTTTTCTGCTTCCTTCCCAACCTTGGTCGTATTCAATTTGTTTGGGAAAATCTTTTCAATTTAATGTAATCAAAGTTTTCCATTTTGCACTTCACAATGTTCACTCTCTCTTCTTTGGTCAGATATGTTTTCATTCTTCATAAATCTGAAAAATACACTGTGACTTGCTCACCTCGTTCATTTGTATTTTCAACGTTTATTACTATGTCATGTATTTGTTTAGATTTTATTCTTATGTACATTGTCAGAGGTTGGTCTATGCGCAGTATCCACCACACTATTATCCAGTTTTCCCAGCAGATTTTTATAATTACACGAAGTTGTTATTCTAGAAACTAGAGTTCTCGGGATTGTCAAATAGTAGATTGCTACATTTATTGACTACTGTGTCTTGAGTATCTAATATATTCCACTTGTCTATACTTCTGTTTCTCAGCCAATAACAAGTGGTTTTTATGATTACCAATTTATGATAAAATTGAGATCTGGTAGGTTATGCCATCTTCCCAACTATTTTTTTTTCATTATTCCCCTTAAAATTCTGGAGATTTTGTTATTTCAGATGAATTTTGATATTATTTCTTTCCAGCTCCAGAAAATAATTATCGAGTATTTTGATTTGTATGAAATTTAATAAGCAAATTAATTTAGGGAGAATTGTCATTTGTATTAAATTATTTTATTATATTAGCTAGACCTTTCCAGAAGGAACTGATGTTTTTTTTTTTCCAGTTATTGACATCTGAAACTATATGTGTGAAAAGTGTTTGTTAATTGTGTTCATATAGTCTCTGGGTTTTTACCCCAGAATTTTTATAGTATCTACTGTAGCTTTAAATGGTATTTCTCTTTCTATCTCTTGCTATTGGGCTTTGTTAACAATATATAAAAATGGAGATGATTTATGTGGGTATATTTTGTAACCTGCAACTTTGCCTAAGTTGTTGGTTATTTGAAATAGTTTTTTACTTGATTATCTAGAATTCTCTAAGTGTATCATCATACCATCTGCAAAGAGCGATAACTTAATTTTTTTCTTTGTCTATGCTAGTTCATTCAATTTCTTTATCTGCTATGATTGCTAAAGCTGACATTTCTCCTACCATATTGAATAACAGTAGTGGTAATGGGCATGAATGTCTCAATCCTGATTTTATTGGAAATGTGTCTATCTTATCCCCGTTGCATATAATGCTTACTGATAGGTTTGGGTATATATTGCTTTTTATTTCATGGAAAATTCCATTTATTCCTATATTCTTCAGTGTTTTCAATAGGAATGCAGGTTGAATTTTTCAAAAGCTCTTTTTCATTTATTGAGATAATTGTATCGTTTCTGTTAGTTTTGTTGTGGATATGATCAGTAATGTTTATAGTTTTCCTAATATTGAACTAGTCCTGCATTCCTAGTATAAATCCTACCTGATTGCAATGTATTATTCTTGTGACAAGTTGCTGTATTATTTTTGATAATATTTTCTTTAAAAATTTTGCATCTATATTCATTAGAGAAATTGGTCTTTAATATTTTTCTCTGTTTTGATTCTCCCTGGCTTAGATATCAGAACCATATTTATATCACGAAAAAAAACATGGAGGACTCCTTCTTAACGAATTTTCAACAATAGTCTATGTAGGTTTGAAATTAGCTGTTATTTAAATGTTTGATGGAATTCACTGTAAAATACATCTGGCGCTGGGGAATTTTTTCCTAGGGAGTTAGTTGATGACTTTTTCAATTTATTTTTCTGAGATGGTGTTATTTAAGTACTCAACTTCCTCTTCTTTGAATCTGGGCAAATTATATATATTTCTTAATATTCATCTATCTCACATTGCCAAATTTATGGGCATACAGTGGAACAAAGTAATTTTATTTTTTAAATTATTTTGTTTTCCGTGTCCTACAACCATTTCAATACGTTTTAGATTTTTCACCTCCCTCCCCCTCCTTTCCTCCTACTTCCCAATCACTTCCCGAAATAGTTGAAAATCTTATATAAGTTCTACATGTACATTCTTATTAAACACTTTATTACGTTACTTGGATTGAATAGAAGAATTAAAAGGAATGGGAGAAACCATAAAGCAAAACACAATAAAACAAAACATAGTACAAAAGAAAATGGTATATTTCATGCTGATATCATTTCCACAGGACTTTCTCTGGAATCGTTTTGCCTCAAAAGTCCATTGGGAAGCAGAGTCAACATGGTAGAGTGAGAGCAACTACTCACCTAAGCTTTTATATAAACTCTTTCAGATACCTTTAACAAAGAATCTCACTAAATTTTGGAGGTGTGGAATCTAACAGGAGGCAGACTGTGGAAGATTCACAAGCCAGGACAAATTGTAAGGTCAAGAGGAAGGATCTTTTTCAAGTGAGTGTACAGCACACAGCACAGCGCAACCCACTGTGCCAGGGATGAGCAGGAAAGTCCCGGGGCAGTCTGAGGCAGTGACAACATGGCCAAGTGGATGTCCAGGGTGAGAGAACAGTGGAGCAGAGCGAGTGAGAGCTGCAATGCCCCAGCTATCATCATAAACTGCTCCTGAGAATGTAAGTCCACACATTAAATGCATGTAAGCCACGTATTTGAACTTCTGAGACCCAAGATGGCGGAATGATCAGTAAATGCTCTCTCCCTCTCCCCTTGTTAACCCTGAATGAACCATAAAACATTTTCCCAGAAAAGCCCTGGAGCAGTGGGATCAACAGAAGGGGCAAACAGTCTCAAAGCACGTGATAGAAGTATGGTGTTGATACCTAAAACAGGAAGAGCTAAAGGAGAGAAAGAAAATAATAGACCAATTTTTCTAATGAATATAACTGCAAAAATTTTAAATAAGATTTTTGTAAAAATAATACAGCAACTTATCATGAGAATAATACATTTTATCAGGTGGGATTCATACCATGAACATGGTTGAACATTAGGAAAATTATTAGTATTCCTGATCATATCAATAACAAAACTCACAGAAACAACATGATTATCTCAATAGATGCAGAGAAGTATTTTTGACAAAATGCTACAATCATTCCTATTAAAAACACTGGAGACCATAGGAATAAATGGAAATTGCCGTAAAATAATAAGCACTATCTACCTAAAACCTTCAGGAAGCATTATATGTGGTGGAGATAAGCTAGATCCATTTCCAGTACGATCATGGGTGAAAGAAAGATGTCCATTATCACCATTATTATTCAATAAAGTGCTAGAAATGTTATCTGTCGCAATTAGAGAAGATAAAGAAATTGAAGAAATTAGAATAGGCAAAGAAGAAACTAAGCTATCACTCTTTGCAGATGACATGATGATATACTTAGAGAATCCCAGAGATTGAAGTAAAAAAGAAAAAAAAAACTACTTGAAATAATAAACAAATTTTGGCAAAGTTGCAGGTTGCAAAATAAACCCACACAGATCTGAATTTCTGTATATGACTAGCAAAGTCTAACAGCAAGAAATAAAAAGAGAATCCTTTTTGAAGCCAGGGTAGACATTATACAATTTTTGGGAGGGAACCTGCCAAAACTAATCCAGGGATTATATAAACACAATTACAAGCACATTTCTCACAAATAAAATCAGATCTAAGTGGAAAAACATTAGTTGCTCGTGGATAAACCGAACCAATATAATAAAAATGACAGTTCTACCCAAATTAATTTACTTATTCAGCCCCATATCAAACAAACTATCAGATAATTATTTTGACGAGCTGGAAAAAGTAATAGCACAATTCTTCTGGAACAACAAAATGTCCAGAAAATCAAGGGAACTAATGAAAAGAAATGCTAGGGAAGGTGGCATAGCTCTACTGTATCTCAAATTGTATTATAAAACAGTCACTATCAAGACTACTTGGTACTGGCTAAGAAATATAAAGGTAGACCAGTGGAATATGTTAGGTACCCAAGACACAGTTGTCGAGGAATATAGTGATATTCTCTTTGATAAATCCAGCCACCCCAGTTTCTGGTAGAAGAACTTACTGTTGGACAAAATTTGCTAGGAAAACTGGATAACAGTGTGGCGGAAACTAGGCATATACCAAGGCCTGCCACCGTACACAAGAATAAAATGCAAATGGGTATATGATCTAGGTATAGAGATTGATACCATAAACCTATTAGTGGAGCAAGAAATACTGCATGTATCAGATTTATGGAGAAGGGAAGAACTTTTGACTAAACTAGAGGTAGAAAACATTATGAAGTGCAAAATGGATAATTTTGATTACGTTAAGTTGAGAAGATTTTGCACAGCCAAATCCAATGCAACCAAGATAAGAGGGAAGCAGAAAAGTGGGAAATAATTTTTGCAACTAGCGTCTCTGCTAAAGGCCTAATTTCTAAAATACATAGAGAACTGAGTCAAATGTACCAGAACGCAAGTCATTCCCAAATTGGTAAATGGTCAAAGGATATGACCAGGCAGTTTTCAAAGGAAGAAACTAAAGATATCTATAGTTTTATGAAAAAATGCTCTAAATCACTATTTATTAAAGAGATGCAAATCAAGGCAACTCTGAAATACCACATCACACCTATCAGATTGGCTAACATGACAAAACAGCAAGATGATCAATTTTGGAGAAGATGTGGGAGAGTTGGAACACTAATTCGTTGTTGATGGAGCTGTGAGCTGATCCAAACATTCTGGAGAGCGATTTGGAACTATGCCAAAGGGCTACAAAAATGCACATACCCTTTGACCTAGCAATACTCTTTCTAGGAATCTATCATCAGGAGATCACAAAAAGGAGATAGGGTCCGACATGCACAAAATATTTATATCAACTCACTTTGTGATGGCAAAAGACTAGAAATCAAAGGGATGCCCATCAATTGGGAAATAACTGAATAAATTGTGGTAAATTAATATAATAGAATACTATTTTACTCCAAGAAATGATAAGCAGGATGTCTTCAGAGAGGCCTCGAAAAACCTGTATGAACCAATGCTGAGCAAAAGGAGCAGAAGCAGGAGAATTTTGTACACAGTAACAACCACAGTGTGCGAGAATTTTTTCTGGTAGACTTAGACCTTCATTGCAATGTAAAGACTTAAAAAATTGGCAGTGGTCTTTTAAGGCAAAATGCTTTCCACATCCAGAGAAAGAGCTATGAAATCCAATCTCGGAATGTAGCATATCATTTTCTTTTTTATTATGTTTTGTTTTGTTATACGATCTCTTCCATTCATTTTAATTCTTCTATACAACCTGACCATGGTGAAAATGTATTTAATAGGAATATTTGTGTAGAATCTGTAGATGATTGGATGCCATCTCAGGGAGGGAGTAGGGAGGTATGGGGTAGGGAGGGAAAAATATCTAAGTTTTATGGAAGGGATTGTAGAACACTGAAAATAATAAAATAAAATAATTATTCATCTCATTTAGATTATCGAATTTATAGGCATGCAGTTGGGCAAAGTAATTTCTCATTACTGTTTTATTTTCCACGTCATTGAATGTTAGTTCCCTCTTTATATTTTGATATTGGTAATTTGTTTTTTTTTTCCTTCTTTTTTAATCAAAGTGATTTATTTTATTGTTTTGCTCATAAAATCTAAACCTAGTTTTATTTATTTGGTCAATATCTTTCTTAATTTCAATTTTATTATTCTCTCCTTTAGTTTTCTGTATTTTTAATTAAGCATTTTATTGGGGATTTTCAATTTGTTCTTTTTCAGCTTTTTCAGCTGCATGCCTAGTTCATAGATTTGCTCTTTCACTATTTTATTCATGTATGCATTCAATTATATCAAACTTCCCCTAAGAATTGCTTTAGTTGCATCCCATAAGATTGGTAAGTCTTCTCCTTATTTAATTCTCTTTAATGAAGTTATTGACTGTATCTATTGTTTGCTGCTTAACTCATTCAATCTTTAGGATTAGATTATTTAGTTTCCAGTTAATTTTTAGTTTATCGTTCTATGGCCTTTCATTACATGTAACTTTTTATGGCATTATGACCTGAGTGGGATGCATTACCTATGTGTGCCTTTCTGCACTGAATTGCGAGGTTTTTATTCCCTAGTACAGGGTCAATTTCTGTTCTGCTGAGGAAAAGGCATATTCCTTTAAATCTCCATTCAGTTTTCTCCAGAGTTCTATCATGTCTACCTTATTCAGAGTACTATTCATCTCCTCTACTGTTTTATTTCTTGTTTATTTTTTCTTGTTCATTCTGAAGTTTGATTTATCACGGTCATAGAAGGGGATGTTGAGGTCACCCACTAGTGTAGTTTTACTGTCCATTTCTTCCTGCAGCTGTTTTAACTTCTCCTCCAATAGTAGGGATGCTATACCACTTGGTACATATACGTTAATAATGATATTGCTTCACTTTCTACGGTGACTTTTAGCAGGATATAGTTTCCTTCCTTAGCTCTTTTGATTAAATCCATCTCTTCTTTTGTTTTGGCTGATATTCGGATTGCTACCCTTCCTTTTTTATATCAACTAAAGCACAATAAATTCTGCTCCAACATTTTACCTTTACCCTATGTGTATCCCTCATCTCAGATGTATTTCTTGTAATTTACATATTGTTGGATTATGCATTTTAATCTATTCTGCTATCTGTCAGTGTTTAGTGGAAGAGTTTATGCTATTCACAATTATGATTAATGTCTGTGTCTTTTTTTCCATCCCATTTTCCCCTCTTTGTGCTTTTAGTTCTCCCTTCTCAATTACCTTCCAAAATAGAATTTTACGTGGAACACTAATTCATTGTTGGTGGAGCTGTAAGTTAATCCACTCATTCTGGAGAGCAATTTGGAGCTATTCCCAAAGGGTTACAAAAATGGGCATACCCTTTGACCCAGCAATACCATTTCAAATATTGTATCACCAAGTGATCATCAAAATGGGAAAGGATCCCCCATGTACAAAAATACTTATAGCAGCTTTCTTTGTGGTGGCCAAAAAGTGGATATCAAGGGAATGCCCATGAATTAGGGAATGACTGAATAAATTATGGTATACGAATATAATGGAATACATTTTTTCTCTCAGAAATGATGAAGAAGAAGACTTCAGAGAGGTCTGGAAAGACTTATATAATCTGATGCTGAAGGAAGGGAGCAGAACCAGGAGAACTTTGTACACAGCAACAACCAGAGTGTGCAAGGATTTTTTTCTGGTAGACTTGGAGCTTCATTTCAATGCAAAAAATTAAAAATTTCTAGTGATCTTTTAAGGCAAAATGCCTTCCACATCTAGAGAAAGAACTATGGAATTCAATCACAGAATGTATCATACTATTTTCTTTTATATTGCGTTTGCTATATGATTTCTCCCATGCATTTTAATTCTTCTGTACAACTCTATTACAGTGAAAATATATTTACTAGGAATGTATGTGTAGAACTTATATAATATTGTATACTATCTTGGGGAGGGAGGGCTAAGGTAAAGGGGAAGGAGGTGGAGCGAGGGAAAAAATGTAAGTTATATGGTAGTGATTGTAGAACAATAAAAATAAATAAAATTTAAAAATACAATTTAAAAACATAGAGATTTATTTTTGGACCACAGGCTCCTTCAGTCTTCCTTCCCTTCTATTAGCCCATTTCCCTTTTATTCCCCCTTTCCTTCACTACTTTTTCCTTTCCTTTTAGCCTCCCCTCCTTTTCTTTCCCCTTTCCCTTTCTACTTCCTGTAGGGCTAGTTACATCTCTCCTTGAACTAAGTGAGATGAGACTCAATCTCACACAGTGCTCATCTCTTTATCTTCTTTCACTGCACTGTAATAGGTTTTGTGCCTCTTCCTGTGATATAATTTTGTGTTTTCTCCCTCTTCCTTTTCCCATCTCCTGTTACAATCCCTTATCACCTTTAAATCACTTTTTTAATCATCCTGTCATTTAGTTTGTACCCACTCCCTTTATCTATGTATGTGCCTTTTAAACACCATAATAAATATATGTTTTTCACGATTAACAGGTATCATCTTCCCATTATAAGTCTGTAAACAGTTTGTCTATATCCTGTTTACCTTTTTATGCCTCTGTTGAGACTTGTGTTTGAAGATCTAATTTTCTATTGAGCTCCAACCTTTCCATCAGGAAAGTCCGGAAATCCCTTATTTTAGTGAATGTCTGTCTCCTTGCTTGAAATATTACTTTCAATTTTTCTGGGTAATGGAATCTTGATTGTAGTCCCAGCTCCCTTGCTGTATGGAATATTGTCTTCCAGTTACTGTGATCTTTTAATATAGAAGCTGCAAGTTCCTGTGGGCTCTTGACTGCAGTTCCTTGGTATTTGAATTGTTTCTTTCTTGTCGCTTGAAGTACTTTCTCCTTCAATTGATAGTTCTGGAATTTGGCAGTAATATTCCTTGACATTTTCGGGTTGGTCTCTCTTTCAGGAGGTGATTGTGAATTGTTTCCATGACTATTTTGCCTTCTGGATAGTGGACCTAAGTGCAGTTTTCCTTGGTGATTTCTTGGAAGATATTGTTCATGCTCTTCTTTTTCGCTGTGGCTTTCTTGTAGACCAAAAAATCTTCAATTTTCTCTCCCATATCTCTTTCCAGGACAGTTACAGATGTAACTGAGGGAAACAAAAAGAATTTTATGTGACACATAACACCTGAGCCGATTTTTAAAAGAAAGTAGGGCTTCTAACAGGCATTGGTTAAGAAGAAATACATTCCAAGCAGGAAGCACATGCAAAGGCATGAAGGTGGGGCCTGAATTGATATACATAAAAATAGAATATAGCTCAATCTTGATGCAGCTTAAAGGGTGTGATCTGGAATAATGTGTATTAAGCATAGAAAGTTAGATTGAGCCAGATTATAAAGGATTTTCCGTGTCAACCTAAGAAGTTATATTTTATCCTAGAATGAATAGGGAGTTTCTACAGTGTTTTGAGCAGATTGGAAATATAAACAGACTAGTGTTTTAAGAGTATTACATTGAAAGATATGTGAACAATTAAGTGGAAAAGGAAGAAATTTGAGGCAGGAAGAACCATTGAGAACCTATTGAAATAGTACAGATAAAAGATCATGAGCAACCAGCAGTATGGTAGATTGGTCATTTTTTCCAAACTCTTTTAACTCTCTAACCATCAAGGAAAGGTATTATTTACCAGATGAATAAAAACTGCAGATGAAATGACAGGGCAAATGAGGGAAAAACCTGACAAGGTAAAATACTTCTGAATTACCATGGGGAAACTCTAATTCTTAGAATTAGCTCATAATAGGGACACACTTAGCAGACTAGGGGCATAAAAAAACCTGAATCCACAATTGAGTGTCTTTCTAAATAGTAAAAGAAAGGTTAACAGACTTGGAAAACAAAAATGTTGAACTGAAAGAAAATCTGGCAAAAGAGAAGCAAAGGACAACAATGTTACAAGGACACATAAATTCTATGAAAGCCAAAGTGATTGTCACTTGAAGACAGGATACAAAGACAACTTAAGGATAACATGTTTCGTAGAAAAACATGGTAAAAGTATTTTTAAAAATTTAAATCTTTTGACTCAACTCATCCTACTGTTAACAGATAGGATAAGAAAGACAGGGAGGAAATAAAGAAGGAAAGAAGGAAAGAAGGAAGGGAGGGACGGAGGGAGGGAGGGAGGAAGGAAGAGAAACTGGAAGGAAGGCAAAAAAAAAGAGGGAGAGAAAGGGAAAGAGGGAGGAAAAAAACTGATCTAAACAATTTCTGGGTCATTTTTCCCCTAGTTCAACAGGTGTAATCTTCTGATCCTATGATATCAGAAAAAAATAATAATTTCAAAAATAAAACATTTGTGAAGCTGTGTATATAGCAATTCATTTCTTTAATAGTAAAGAGGAAAGTTCAATCACTTAATCCACATCAAAAACAAACCATACTCAAAAGTATTACAGATGAATATATTTGAAAGTTTTTATTCTAAAAGAACTATCCAAAGATTTTCATAACAGTGTTATTTGCAATTACAAACATTTGAAAGTGCCTAAATATCCTAAATTATGTAAATGGCTAAAATTATTTGTGACACATTAAGATAATGGAACACTAGATGTCATTAACATTTTTATTCAGCATTTCTTAAAATGTGAGTCATGACAATGTGAGGGTCATCAGAAATATGACAACCATAAAAGGTTTCTAAATGTGCAACAATCAAAAAATAATGCAGAATCAAATGCATAAGGAAACCAAGGTGTTTCTGGTAGTGCTTGCACATGTTGCATCATAGGACTTCACTGCAACCTTGGTTCAGAATACACAACATGCACACATTCCATTGTACATATCTTCACACCAGACATGCCAAAAATACTACCAGAAAAACCTCAGTTCAGATTCAAGAGTATTGCATGTTATGAATTGCAGTGTTTTTACAATACACACAAAGTTTTCTGCTGTTACAGAAACATAATTGTTTAATTACAGAAAATAACGACTTTTAATGTTTTCCTACCATAATTCTTCAGCATGTACGTACCAGATTATTATGTCTTTGCATTCTCTTGTCTTACAATGCTTGATTATTAAAATAGCTGCTATGTTCTTCTTTTAGAGAAACATAGGTTTTAATTGTAGCAAGTAAAGACAAAAGTATTTTAATAATACTTCTCTAACATTTATTTAATTTATGTATATTTAAGTGTGAATACATTTAATATTTTTTTTAAATTAAGCACAAACAAATGTAATTTCATTCACTAAAGCAAGTATTTATGTGAGAAATCATTTGCAATATTTACTTATATTTTAGGACAAAAATATTTTTTGGCTGTGGATAAGAGGCTAAATTTAGACCGAAACAGTAAAAATACCAATGACAATGCAGCAGTCTTTGCTACCAGGATGTAGTACACTTAAATTGACAAGAAAAGGAAAACATGTCAAATCATTTTTGCAATATGCATTTACTTCTAATAAAGATGATGGTGTGGATAAATCTCTTTGCTTAATTAGTAATAAACTTTTGTCTGTGCAGAGCATGAAACCAGTGAATGTAAAATAACATCTTATTACCAAGCATGCAGCATACTGCAATAAACTAAATAAATGTGTGAATGTCTTTTAAACCCTTCAAATAAAGAACAACAATGTTTTGAGAAATCTGTTGTCATCAACAAAACATATGTAATGCATTTTATGAAACTTCTTATTTGGTTGCAAAAACGCAGAAGCTTTATGAGATAGAAGATATTGCTTTTAAAATGTCAAAAAATAGTTCATGGGGAAAATATGGGGATAAAATTTGTAAAATTCCTGAGTTGAATTGGACTGTTTCCAAAAGAATTTCTGAAATTATTCACGACCAATGCCAATAGCTGATTACCAGGTTTAAGGGAGCCCAAAATTTACCATTCAGTTAGATGAAACAACTGATGTCTCTAAAATGGCACCGCTACTTTATTAAGATATATTCATGAAGAAAGCATACATGAGGGATTATCGTTTGTTCCCCTTTCAAAGGGCACAGAGGAGGGGAAGATATTTATATTAAACTCATTGAATTTATCACAAACGAAAGTTTCCAGTGGAAAAAAAATGCATTTGAGATGATAATGGAGTATGATGGACAAGAATGTTGAATTTGTAGCAAAAGTTAAAGCTAGTGGCAGCGAACAAACCTGAAGCCAAAAATATTTCAAAATAGTTAGATGCTGTGCTTCATGACACCATGAAAATCATTAACTTCATTGAAAGCTGTACCCTTAACAGTCATTTTTTTTTCACCTTTTGGAACGACATGAATTCTGATTACAAACGCTTATTACTACATGCACAGGTAAGGTGCTTCTCTGCGGGGTGAAGTTTTAAAAGGTTATTGAGACTCATAGATAAAGTTGTTTTATTTGCGAATGAACAGACACCTGATTTCATTATTTTTATGACAATTTATGGCTTTCAAAACTATGTTAATTGTTGGATATTTTCAAAAAACTCGATGTTTTAAACATTTTTCTTTTAACATTTATGTTAAAAGATAAAATTGAAAATTTTACTTAAAAAGAAAACGTATGAAATGATTGAGTAGAAATGGTTCTTTAGAAATGTGAACAATTGTGAAGGATATTATAATCGATAATAACTGGGGGGAGAAGCCAAGATGGTGGAGCAGAAAAACACACGTATGCTAGCTCCCAATCCATAGCCCATAAATTTCCTGTAAAAAGAACTGCCCACAAATTCTGGAGCAGACCAAGCCAGACAGAAACACAGTAGAAGAGATTTCCATTCCAGAGAGCCCTGGAAAGCCTTCCACAGGGGTCCATCACGTTCCAGACAGCAGAGCCCACCCCTGTACTGCCCTGATTGCGCCGGCCCCAGAGGAGCAGATCTGAGCAGCCTTCAGGAACGGAATCTCTGTCGGGGCGCGAAGGTCCCTCCACCCACAGGCGCTCCAGGTCAGTGAGAGAGACGTCTGGGCTGGCCGAGAGGGGAGCGGGGTATCTCCATGACTCGGGCCCACTAGGAAGGAAGCGGCAGAGGCAGGGGCTGGGACTCCAAGTGCAGGCAGAAGATCAGGGCCATTATCGAAGGTCTCCGCACAAAGCAACTGAGGGAACTTAGCTTGGGAGGCGGCCCTGCCCCCACCTGAGCACCAGAACTTAAGCTCACATTGAGTAGCAACCTCTCCCGCAGCTAAAAGCCCTGAGGCTGGGAAGCAGCATTTGAATCTCAGACCCCAAGCCCTAGCTGGGCGGATCTAAGCGGGGGTGGAAAGGAATCTCAGAAGTCAAGTAACTGGCTGGGAAAATGCCCAGAAAAGGGAAGAAAAATAAGACCATAGAAAGCTTCTTTCGTGGGGGACAGATGTTCGTGCCTTTCATTTCTGATGATGAGGAACAATTCTTACCATCAGGAAAAGATGTGGAAGTCGGGGCCTCTGTATCCCAGACATCCGAGGTGGATGTCCAGTGGGCTCAGGCCAAGGAAGAGCTCAAAAAGGATTTTGAAAATAAAGTTAGACAGGTGGAGGAAAAACTGGGAAGAGAAATGAGAGAGATGCAAGGAAAGCATGAAAAAACGGGTCAATATCACGCTAAAGGAGACCTCAAAAAACGGTGAAGAAAATAACAACTTGAAAAATGAGCTCACTCAATTGGCGAAAGAGGTTCAAAAAGCCAATGAGGAGAAGAATGCTTTCAAAAGCAGTGTTAGACAAAAGGAAAAAGAGGTTCAAAAGCTCACTGAAGAAAATAGTCCTCTCAAAATTACAGTGGAACAGATGGAGGCAAATAGCTTTCTGAGAAATCAAGAAGTTACAAAACAAAACCAAAAGAATGAGAAATGGAAGAGAATGTGAAATATCTCATTGGAAAAACACCTGACCTGGAAAATAGATCGAGGAGAGACAATTTAAAAGTTATGGGACTACCTGAAAAACATGATCAAAAAAAGAGTCTAGATATCATCTTTCATGAAATTATAGAGGAAATCTGCCCTGATATTCTACAACTAGAGGGCAAAATAATTATTGAAGGAATCCATCGATCACCGCCTGAAAGAGATCCAAAAAGAGAAACTCCTAGGAACATTGTGGCCAAATTCCAGAGTTCCCAGGTCAGGGAAAAAATATTGCAAGCAGCTAGAAAGAAAGAATTCCAGCATTGTGGAAATACAATCCGGATAACACAAGATTTGGCAGCTTCTAAATTAAGGGATCGAAGGGCCCTGCAATAGGATATTCCAGAAGTCAAAGGAACTAGGACTCAAACCAAGAATCACCTACCCAGCAAAAGTGAGTATAATACTTCAGGGGAAAATATGGTCTTCCAATGAAACAGAGGACTTTCAAGCATTCTTGATGAAAAGACCAGAGCTGAAAAGAAAATTTGACTTTCTAACACAAGAATGAGAAGAAGCATGAAAAAGTAAACAGCAAAGGGAAGTCATAAGGGAGTTACCAAACGTGAATTATTTATATTCCTACATGGAAAGACAATGTTTCTAACTCTTAAAACTTTTCAGTATCTGAGTAGTTGGTGGGACCATGCACACACACACACACACACACACACACATACACACATGCATGCACATACAGAGACAGAGAGCACAGAGTGAATTGAATAGGATGGGACCATATCTTAAAAGAAATTAAGGTAAATGGTAAGAGAGAAATGTAGTGGGAGGAGAGAGAGTGAAATGGAATGGGGTAAATTATCTCTCATTCAAGAGGCAAGCAGGAGACATTTTAGTGGAGGAAAAAAGAGGAGAGCTGATAAAATAAAACATGAAGTTTGCCCTCATCACATTCGACTGAAGGAAGGAATAAAATTCACACTCATTTTGGGATGAAAACCTATCTTACAATACAGGAAAGTGGGGGAGAAGGAGATAAGCAGGGTGGGAGATGATGGAAGGGAGGGCAATGGGAGGAGGGAGCAATTTGAGGTCAACACTCTTGGGGAGGAACAGGATCAAAAGACAGAATAGAAACAATGGGGGGCAGGATAGGATGGAGGGAAATACAGTTATTCTTACACAACACGACTATTGTCAAAGTCTTTTGCAAAACTACACAGATATGGCCTATATTGAGTTACCTGCCTTTCCAATGGGAACCTATGGGGAGGGAGGGATGGGGAGCATTCGGAACTCAAAGTTTTAGGAACACCTGTTTAGTGTTGTTCTTGCTACTAGGAAATAAGAAATACAGTTAATGGGGAATAGAATGTCATCTGGCCCTGCAGGACAAAAGAGAAGATGGGGACAAGAGAAGGGAGAGATGATAGAAGATAGGGAAGATTAGTGATAGGGAAAATTAGAATGCTCGGTGTATTGCGATGGGGGGAGGGGATAAATGGGGAGAAAATTTGGAACCCAAAATTTTGTGAAAATAAATGCAAAAAGTTAAATAAAGAAATTTATATAAAATAATTGATAATAACCTTCCCAAAGATTTAATTGCAACAGTTATAATTGATCATCTGAAATGCCTAGATACACAGTTTCAGAAACACTTCCTTTCAAATTTTGACTCTAAGAAACTAAGTTAGTTTCATAAAATAAATCATATACAATTGAAATAAAGAAAAAAAGTCACTCACCTGCCACTAAGATTTCACAGTGAATTTGGTGCTTTATCAAGTGACAATAAAACTTGAGTTTCCTAAAAAATTGTTAAATAAATTTTGTCTTCGATTAGGACAGAAATCCCACCAATTTCAGAAATAGATCTAAACATCCTTCTGCCATTTTTTACTATATACTCATGTATATATGCATATATATATATATGTATATACACATGTGTATATTTACATATATGTATATATATGTATATATATATATATATTTATATAGGCATTGTTACCACTGACAGTTACAAAATCAAAACAGCAGTCAACTCTGAAAAAGGTTGAAAATGCCCTACCTCCTGCTTTACCAAATACTCTTCCAAGATTTAATTCTTTATATCAAAGTAAACAAGTACATCCATCTTATTATTATGGAAATTGGTTTTCATCTTTAAAAAATGGTAAAATTATATGCATACTAAATATTTGTTTTAAAAATCATTTTCTTTGTGATTTATTGACAATAAATGCTTAATTTCTACACCTGCTTTATACGCCTATAAACCCAGGATCATATAAAAGTTTCTTGGATGAAATGAGATGGCAAGTACAAAAGTTTGAGAAACCCTGATCCATATCAAGTTTATAGCCATGAGAATGAAACTGTGTTAAAATTATTTGCTTCTATATGTTTAAAAAGAGTATTACTTTACTAAGCTCTTTGACACATGACTTGTTTCACATACATTCATATATAATAGATATATCTATATCTATATAATATATAGATATATAGATATAATAGATATATCTATATCTATATAATATATAGATATATAGATATAATAGATATATCTATATCTATATATTATATAGATATGTATATATATGTATATATATGTATATATATATATATAATATGTGTGTGTGTGTGTGTGTGTATATATATATATATATATATATATATATATATATATATATATATGTCAGGGCTTAGTAAAAAATTCAGTTGGGTTAGCTATGGACACAGCTGACAGGGAAATGTCCTCCGCTGTTCCCATTGCTCCTCTCTCCATCCATGTAGTCCAGGTTTCATAAGTTCTCTTGTTCATATTTTCATAGATATTTTCTCTATCACATTTTATTATGGACTCATTTAGGGAGCAGTAGTCATATGTTTTACATTTTTTCAACTTATCTTTAGTGGATTCTTTAGGATTCTCTTCATTATAATATCTTCAAATACTTCTTTTATTTCCTCACTGATGATTCTAAGTCTCCTAAATTTTTTCTCTTCCCTTATGCTATATCTAATATTTCTTGTACAGTATTGAATAATAGTGGTGATATTGGGCATCCTTCATTCACCATTGATCTTGATAGCAAGACTTTTAACTTATTTCCATGGCAAATAATACTTAACCTCTCTTTACCTAATTCACTGGAGAAGGAAATGGCAAACCACTCCATTATGTTTGGAGGTAGCTAAGTGGTACAACTGGTAGAACACTGGCTCTTGAGTCAGAAGGGTTAATTAAAGCATTAGCTGAATAGTCATCATGAAAGGATGAGGGAAAACAGCTTTTTAAAAATAATTGGACTCTTAGAGTGGTTTCATCAATAAAATGGGGAAAGGTTGGTCAAAACATATAGAGTGAGTGGATAACTTCAGGCTCCTATGTGTTTTAGATATGACATGTACGAGTTTGGAAATTTCAGGTAATTAATAGTAACTTCTTGCTACTAGAGGAAAGTGAGTCTTTAAGAAAAGTGTACTGAAGATGAATGCAATTTACACTATATTTATCTATAAACACATGTATATCATATATGTATGTATTTATACGTACCTATTCCTATATCGATCTATAATCTGTCTAGTATTTAAAATTAGATTGTGTATCATGAGAATCTAATATTTTCGCCTGCAGATTATAAAAGGGTGAAACTCAGGATTCTAGAGTTGATTTCTGTAAGAAATACTTTGAGAGAAGTTGAAGGGTGGAATAAGAATCTTTATTTTTATTTGGTTCTAGATCCAAATCACTTACATAGCAATTTCTTCATCTGTTACATGCTTGATTCTTCAACTGTATATCATAGTGATCAATATATGGTTCACAGTCGAGTTGAAAAGAGAAAGTACTTTCTCTAAAAGTATTGTTTAGTGGGATGTGGAAAGCAAAATTTACCAATAGCAATAAGCCTACAACTATTATGTGTGAGTGAAAGAAGTGGAGAAGGGAATATTTTGTCTCTTTGTTTTTGTCTCCCTGTGGCTGATGGCAACGTCAGCATGGTGCTGATGATTCTAATTTAAGACACAACAATCAATATAAACAGGTGCATGCCAAATAGCACAGCATTGGCAAAGACAGGCAATTCATTCCAAGTACTATCCCACAGGCCAATTTCACTAATAGAGGAGAATGACAGAAAACATACCTGAGTTCATTAGAACAAAGGAAATAAAGACAAAGTGAAAATCTGATACGTCAACCCTACTTCAAAGGGGATGGCCTGATCCAAGAATCAACCATTAGTTTGATATAAACTTTGAGTTTCATGATGAGAGGATTGTTATTGTGTGTGAATTTTTATTGCTGTGATGGATTTGGCTTTCTGGTGTCCGAATAAATGTTCCAGTCCTTCCTTTCATGTGGACAGTCTGTGCTATTTTGCAATTCAGAATTGTTCTGGGATATTCATGGCCAAGGTAGGTGCTGTAAATATCATATTGGTGCTACAACGGCTCCCAGAATAATAAATAAGCAAAGTTGTACAGTACAGTCCAAAAAAGATCTCCATTTATTCTGAGTCCAAACGCCCATAAGTATTTGGGAATAGTGACTGCTGTGTAACAAAATTTCCACAACAAAATTTTCCCAAGAAAAGTTACATAGGTGTTTAGAGACTTGGATCAACCTTGGTTATTACATTGATGAGAACATTTCTTTTCCGTATACAAAGGCAAATGAATAGGAAAATCCCAAACAGAAAGGCTTGTAGTTGTGGAATTCCAGGAGAATGAAATCCACTTTCTGTGATTTTTGATCCTTCCATTTTTTTGCCTTCAATTTGTGAGAATGGTGAATTCATGAGAGGGATAATCTTTTCACTTGGGAACCACATTTTCTTCTGATAGAAATAAAATATTTCATTTAGATGGACTCTGGAGATTAAAGATATTTTCCCCCGTATTTTAAAACATATTACACTTCTGTTTGTCTCAGTTTGCTCATGTGTAAAATTGAAATAAAAATGATGATGACAATGATGGCAGCTTCATCACAATCTATAGTTTTGATCCCTGCTGGCATAGAGAACTTTAGGTTATTGACCAATGGTATCTCAATCCCAGGGAGGACCACCCACGCTTTGCTGAGAACTTCCAATTCATCTTGTATTCATACAAACCCAGATACCCTGATCTGTATCAGAGTTGCTCTGGTCAGGAAAGAAGAAGTGTCAAAAAGCTGACTGGGAACAGCTGGAAGAGGATCTTAAGATAAATTGGGGCTCAGAGGGACAGATGATAAGGAACATTACCACTTCCCCAAGTTATGAATGCACAATTCTTGAGAGCAAACCCATTTGATTTCCTTGATTCCCTGATTTAACAAAAGTCAGACATACTAAACAGATCACTGGGGAATCAGTTTTATCAGTTTTATGACAGACTCACCTAAGCTTTTGATGTCAAATCTGTTCTCCAGCACAATGGTGCAGTGGAACAGGTACACTTCAACTCCTCCTTTGTTAAATATCTTCATCTACCCATCTCGATTTTTTTTTTATTGGCAACATTCTGAAATTGGATTCCTCCTCAAGACTACAGGATAGTTGGCTGTCACTTTAGCAGAGGGGAATGAAAGCAGTTTAAAGTAACTTAGAGAAGGTAAAAGGAATTTTTTTTTCATTGACACACTGATGCAACTTCCACTGTCCATCTGTCTGCCCCTCTTCCCCACAACATCACAATCATTTCATAAGAATCACAAGTTACGGGGCGGAGCCAAAATGGCGGAGTAGAAGGACGCACATTTATGAGCTCCGAGCCCACAACCCATGGAATTGAGGTAAAAAGAGATCCCCAGAAATTCTGAATCACGGCAGGGGGTGCATAAACATAAGGGAAGAGATTTCCGTTCCACTGAGCCCTGGAGAGCCATCCCCGGGGTCCATCGTGCCCCGGAAAGCGGAACCCAACCCCAGCGCTGCCCTGGCCGCGGCCCTAGAGAAGCTGACCAGAGCTGGCTTCAGAGAGGGAAACTCCAGGGGAAGCTCCGGCAGCCGGGAAAGTCCCTCCACCCACAGAAGCTACAGGTCAGTGAGAAAGAAGGCTGCGCTAGGGGAGGGGAGCGGAGCGTCTCCGTGACTCGGGCCCCCTCGGGAAGAAGCGGCCGCGGCAGAGACAGGGGCAGGAAGCAGCGGAGGCAGAGGCGTGGGCGGCAGCTGAGGCCCAGCGGCCTGGGACTCAGGAATCCCCCAGCAGCAGGTAGGATCTTCAATACTGAAGGTCTTTCCAACCTGAGGGAGCTGAGCCGGGGAGACGGCCCTGCCCCCACCCCACTCTATTACTGAAGGCCTCTGAATAAAACCCCTGAGGGAGCTGAGCATAGGAGGCGGGCCCCCCACCCCGCCCCGACCCGCTCCGTTTCTGAAAGTCTCTGCAGAAAGGCCCTGAGGGACCGAGCTTGGAAGGCGGCCCTGCACCCACCCCTGCGCCAGAACAAAAGCTTGCCGCGGAAAGCTTATTTCAATCTCAGAGGCCAAGCACTAGCTGGGCGGATCCAGGCCAAGGTGGAAAGGAATCTCAGAAGCCAAGTAAATTTGGGAAAATGCCTAGAAAAGGGAAGAAAAATAAGACTATAGAGAGTTTTTAGCAACAAGTGCAAATGATCCCGACCTTCGGATCTGATAGCGAGGACAAGAACGTATTCTTGCCATCAGGGAAAGAAGTGGAGGGCGGGGCCTCAGTACCCCAGACACCCCAGGGGGGTGTCGGGTGGGCTCAGGCCTTGGAAGAGCTTAAAAGGATTTTGAAAAGCAAGTTAGACAGGTGGAGGAAAGACTGGGAAGAGAAATGATAAAGATGCAAGAAAAGTATGAAAAACAGGTCAATACCTTGGTAAAGGAGACCCAAAAAAATGCTGAGGAAATTAACACGTTGAAAAATAGGCTCACTCAATTGGCAAAAGAGGTTCAAAAAGCCAATGAGGAGAAGAATGCATTCAAAAGCAGAATGAGCCAAATGGAAAAAGAGGCTCAAAATCTCACTGAATTTAATAGTTCTCTCAAAATTAGAGTGGAACAGACGGAGTCTAATGTCTTTACGAGAAACCAAGAAATCACCAAACAAAACCAAAAGAACGAAAAAATGGAAGAGAATGTGAAATATCTCATGGGAAAAACAACTGACCTGGAAAATAGATCCAGGAGAGACAATTTAAAAATTATGGGACTACCTGAAAGCCATGATCAAAAAAAGAGCCTAGACATCATCTTGCATGAAATTATCAAGGAAAACTGCCCTGACATTCTAGAACCAGAGGGCAAAATAAGTATTGAAAGAATCCATCGATCACCGCCTGAAAGAGATCCAAAAAGAGAAACTCCTAGTACCATTGTGGCCAAATTCCAGAACTCCCAGCTCAAGGAAAAATCTTGCAAGCAGCTAGAAAGAAACAATTCCAGTACTGTGGAAATACAATCAGGATAACTCAAGATCTAGCAGCTTCTACATTAAGGGATCGAAGGGCGTGGAATAGGATATTCCAGAAGGCAAAGGAACTAGGACTCAAACCAAGAATCACCTACCCACCTAAACTGAGTATAATACTTCAAGGGAAAATATGGTCTTTCAATGAAACAGAGGACTTTCAATCATTCTTAATGAAAAGACTAGAGCTGAAAAGAAAATTTGACTTTCAAACACAAGAATGAGAAGAAGCATGAAAAAGGAAACAGCAAAGAGAAGTATTAAGGGACTTACCAGAAATGAACCGTTCACTTTCCTAGAGGGAAAGACAATATTTCTAACTCTTAAAACTTTTCAGTATCTGGGTAGTTGGTGGGACCACACATACACATGTACACGCTTGCACACACATACACGCTTGCACACACATACACAACTGCACACACATACAGAGACAGAGAGCACAGATTGAACTGAATAGGATGGGACCATACCTTAAAAGAAATTAAGGTAAATGGTAAGAGAGAAATGTAGTGAGAGGAAAGAGGGTGAAATGGAAGGGGGTAACTATATGTCATTTAAGAGGCAAGCAGGAGATTTTTTTAGTGGAGGGAAAAAGAGGAGAGCTGAGGGGAAAAAAAAAACCACGAAGTTTACCCTCATCACATTTGACTAAACAAAGGAGTGAAATTCACACTCATTTTGGTATGTAAACCTATCTTACAGTATAAGAAAGCGAGGGAGAAGGAGATATTGCGGGGGGGGGGATGATCGAAGGGAGGGCAAAGGGAGGAGGGAGTAATTTGAATTCAACACTTGGGGAGGGACAGGATCAAAAGACAGAAGAGAAACAATGAGGGGCAGGTTAGGAGGGATGGTAATTCAGTTAGTCTTACACAACACAACTATCAGGAAGGTCATTTGCAAAGCTACACAGATATGGCCTATAATGAATTGCCTGCCGTTCCAAAGGGAATGGGTGGGGAGGGAGGGATGGGGAGAGTTTGGAACTCAAAGTTTTAGGAACAATTGTTTAGTATTGTTGTTGCAACGAGGAAAGAAGACATACAGTTAATGAGGAGTAGAAAGTCATCTGGCCCTACAGGAGAAAAGAGAAGATGGAGACAAGAGAAGGGAGGGATGACAGAAGAGAGGACAGATTGGAGATAGGGAAAATTAGATTGCTTGGGGTAGTGGGGTGGGGGGAGGGGATAAAAGGGGGGAAAATTTGGAACCCAAAAATTTGTGAAATGAATGTAAAAAGTTAAATAAATAATTAAAAAATAAAAGAATCACAAGTTACGAGACTATTTTGATTTTGAGAAACTTTGTCGTCGGTGAACAGCTTGCAGAATAAAATCTAAGATAGACTCTGAAAAAGGGAAAGTTCCGGTAATAGCAATTTAAAATGGGAAGATCTTTCTTATTAATTAATAGCTCCATATGATTTACTTAAATCTCCTGGAATCTTGGGTCACATGTGGTGTAAGCAGATTGCTGAAGAGGCAGAACAGGAAGGGTGGAGTGAGTGAGTGGGGTCAGGTCAGAGGGGAAAGAACACAGGCCAACTGACACATTTTGAGTGTTGACTGTTGAGAAGGCCTTGGATGGGGGAGGGGGGTTTGAGAATGGCTTTGCCCTCTGCTGGGATCATGTTTATTAACTTCTTGGCCACCATGACGGATTTTGCTTTCTGGTTCTGGAATTTGGTTTTCTGGTGCTTAAGTAATGTTTTTCTTCTGCCTTCTATATGGAGAACTATGCTGCCATATTCATAGTCACCACCAGTGCTGTGAATATTGCCTTGGCAGTACAGTACCCAGGAAAATATTGAGAGAACTGCCTTATAACCTCTTGTAAAAGTAAGCACCCTGACATACAGAGCAGGGCCTGCTGTACAGGTTCTTCAATCTGCTTTTACAAAGGAAAACAACTTTTGAGGAAACATCAAGCACATATATCATTCTTCAGTTCATGGAAAAAAGTCAGCGCCTTGACCTTCAGAGACTATACAGAAAAATCGAATTCTGAACAGACAATGATTCCAGCTGCCTGACAGACTGACAGAGAGATAACTGTCCGCACATACATAGTTACCAAAGAAAGAAGCACCAGCATCTGGTTTTTGATAGCCAGAGACTCCTTAGAAGCTGCCCACAGTCTCATCTGCCCAAACACTTCAAATCACTAAGCCCAAAATAAAACCTCACTTCAGAGCCTTTATACACCTTTTAGAGCCAGAGAGCATTACAGCACTTGAGAACGAGTGTGTTATTAACAAAAGGTATGGCCCTTCCTACAGATCTTCTCTAATCAAATTCTCCTTAATGGGCAGGCCCATTAATGGGTGGGGAAAGTCTTCCTATTAAGAGATAAAATCGTGTGAACAATAAGCAAAATTGCATTATCAATACACCAATCGCTCGGCATGATGAGGCTCTGGGGAGGTGGGAAATGCACTTGGAATCCTGGGACCATGCCCTTTCCTCCATGACTGCTGTTCGAGTTACCTCCTTGCTCATGCAGGCACAATAGGTGTCTGCTGCAGGTGACACCAGTACCACACTATCAGCTTTAAAACACTCTGCCTTTCCTGCCCCCCTTCCCTGCAGTCATGAGCGCATTTCAATTTTGAAGAACACTAATAAATCTGTTGCAGTTCATAGGTCAGAACCTCTCTCCCTTTATATTGTTTCATCTCTTTATTCTGGTCCTTGAGACCTTTAGCCACTTACTAGCATGTTATGTCCTCCATAATGAAAGAGGTCACTATCTCATCTGACCTGAAATGAACCCTTCCCTCATTTCTTTTTGTTTTGGTTCTTTTTGTGTTACATCTGACACTTTCCGCATCTGAAAGTCCCCCCACACACACACTATTATGTCTTTTATCCTTAACCTCTTCCAACCATCTGTGTCTTAACTGAGTTCCCCCTAGCTTGTGGCATCCAGATGCCACCAATATCCAGTCAGTTATCAGTGCCCACTATCGTGCTGTTAAACCCATCTAAATATTTATTTTCAATATGCCAATACACACTTAGCATTGAGGTGGTTTATGGGCTTTGGCCCCTGAGTAAATTCTACTTGTCTAAGGCCCTTATTAACCCCTGCATTTCCCCCGTGAACACTTCCACCTATCCAGTCCCCAAGCCTAGTAGATGGGGCTGGTGAGTCCTGCATGATCTCTGAGTAGTTAACACTATTGTAATAACCTGAGCATCTGTAATCTCAAACCACCACACTCTGCTTGAACTTGTACCTCTCTGGACCATATAGTTCAGAGTGTTTGACCTCTGTAGTTTCTTCTTTTCAATCCTAGTTGCCCCTGAAAGGCAATTCATTTTTGCTTTTACCTGAGAGGGGTGCCAATATATATGAACTTCTGCAGGGATTCATTAAGTCACTATACTGTTTCTCACAGATATTAAAACAGAAATTGTCTTCATTAGATTTTCAAGATTCGTCAAAACAAAGGAGGCAGCAGCACGGAGGGAGTGCAGTGAGTGGCGGGAGGCGGGGGATGTCTCGGGCTGTGCCAAGGCTGCTGTGGCCAGCCGCTTCTCCATATGAGCGAGCCCCGGTGGCGGCAGCGGGGCTGGCACCGATAGGGCTGAAGGCGGGCTACACCTGCATGGACACAGCAAAGCCTCGGCGGGGTTTCCAAATCCTCCTTCTCCTCCCGCCACTGCCCCCGAGAGCAGGGGCTCCCCCTAGCCCACCCCGCGTCCCCGAGGCTGCCGCCCCCTTGGGGAGCTCACTGGGCAGCTGCGAGAGACTGGAGATTGTTGGCGACCAGCATCTGAACTCCTCCATTGAGCTTTGTATCAGGTGCAAATTTCACAAGCATGTTATCTGTGCCTTTGACCCAGGTAGCTGATGAAAAACCAACCAAACAAACCTGATGGCCAGCGCGTGGTCAGAGACCTAGGACAGTCCACTGGCGTCTTCTTTTCAATTTGACAGCAACCCATGTCTCCATGTCACCCACAAGCATGATAGTCGGATTATCTGTCAGATGCTTTGCTGAAAACCAAGGATGATATATCTTCAGCATTCCCCTGTTCTAATAGTTGTGTTCAAGAAAGAAATGTGATGGATCTACTGTGATCTGTTTTTGATGAAGTCGTGCAGGCTTTTAGTAGCCGCTGTTCCCCTTCTCATTGCTTAGCCCCCACCCCTCAAAAATGTGTTCTCAACTGTCTCCAAGAAAATCAAGTTCTGGAGTCTGTAAAAAACAAATAAATAAATAAATAAAAATAATTCAATATTCTATACTCTTTCAGGGTGTTGACGACATGCTCCTTTGTTTCCCCTCCCAAGATGGTTTTGTTCAGGACTCTGTGTAACTCCTTAACTGTTTAGCGGCAAAGGGTCATAAGGTACCACTGGAAAAACTCCAGTTTGCTCTCCTCTCTCAAAGTTCCTAACAAATCACTTCTCTGCCTCCATCCTTTGCCTACACTACTCCTGCCTTAAGGCTATCTCTCAGTTCCCTGAATCAATCTTCAGCTTTGTACCTTCCTTGGTCTGGACCACATATAGTGTCTCTGAATCTCTGACTTTCAAAGCATTGCCTACCCCCTTTGTGATCTTTTAATGGATTCTGTACCTGAGCTCTTGGCGCTCTTTCCTGATAGTGAAAAGTCCTTTGATTCTCTGGATTTGACCCTCTAACATCCATCAACTTTAAACCTCTCCAACTATTTTCTCCCATTAGATTTATTTGTCTTTCAGAAAGAAAGGAATGAAGTTGGTGTACTAAAACAAAAACAGGGTGAAAAATTTCGTCGTGTGGGATACTATGGTAAAACTAGACAATGTCCCTCAGTGGCTCCCAGGCTGCTTTTGTAAAGTATTGGCCACTAGTGCCCTTATTTCTCTCACTGAGGGCATTGGTCTTGACTCTCCCCCAATGTTACATATCCACAATGCAGTTGAAATACTCCCGAATTCACACTATAGCCAACATTTGTCCTTTAGCAGGCTAGGAAAACTTGAAGTGACTCTTACCCAAACATAACCTGACCTAACAAAATGTAAACACACTCAACTCTGCCATCTATATTCCTGAGGTAGAACGTGAGGATGAATCTTTAGAACATAACTGTAATTTATCTGGATGTAACCCTTCCACAGGAGGACGGGAACTAAGCCCCCTTAGAGGGAGCAGACTTTGACCTGTACACTGAAGGATCCTGCATCAGAAATGAGAAAGGAAATTTGGTTCTTGGTTATGGCATCACCATAACCACAGACGTGGTCGAAGTTTCATCACTACCTGATTCCCCTTTGGCACAACAAGCCCAACTCCAGGTACTAGCCAGAGTTTTTAAAATAGGGGGGGAAAGGATTATTTGTACTGAGAGCTGGTACACATTTGGAGTGGCACCTGGCTTTGGAATACTTTGGAAAGGGCTTCCTTACCTTTGCACACCATTAAGAATCAGAAACAGGTTTGCCATGAATTAGATTGTTTATGTCGTGCCCAGACTGTAGCAGTAATTAAAATTCCAGGGCAGAAGCTGAGAAAACAGCTTACATGCCCATGGAAATGACTTAGTTGACCAAGTGGCTAAAAGAGTAGCTTTAATTCCCCTAATTGCTGAGGGAGTGGAGGCTCCTGTAATGCAAGTGCTCTGAGAACTTTCACTCTGTTGCATAAGAATAGCCTTATCAGCATATTCATCTCACCGTGAGGGCCACTTAACCCTTTTAGTCTAACAAAAGAAGAAAGTGCTACATCCCAGAAAACAATCATCCTCACAAAGCAGGAGAATTATGTTTGTCCTTCTTTGGTGAAGAAGATGATGTCATCAGAGAAATGAAGACATGATTTGCACTTGATTTTGTTTTGAGTGGGGGAGAGCTGTGCAGGTCACCAGCCTCACTTCTCCTCCAGAGCCATCTGAATCCGCAGAGCTGATATTACTCAGGATGACTGGAGATGACCCAGTTTGGGCCCTTTAGGCCAAGGTCTTTGCAGGCACTCACTTAGGTTGAGTCAGCGCTCATTCGTTGGATAGGCCTGTTTAAGAAGTAGCCAGGGCCTGGCCCCTTTAATGAGGCCAGAAAAAGAAAGACTTCGGGCTGGGAGGGAAACAGCCACAGTTACTCTTAATAACCACTCTCAAGCTAGAAGCGTCCAGAATAGCCCTTAGAGAGGGCCCCATTGAACTCCCAGCTTCAGAGTGCAGTAAGTAGGCTTAAGGTTTTGGGAGAGCAGAGCAGATACTCACTTAGTCTCCCTGGCTGTTAATGGATTTACCTGTAAAAAGAAGGAATCATGTCGGAGGTCTCTGAAGGGATTTCTAGCTCTAGAGAGACCAGTGTATTATCATAAGAACCACAGTTTGTTGCTGCTGGGTGGCCTTATGGCACGAGCAATGCAAAGTGGGCATGTTTATGAACAAACTTTGTGGGCATGCTTTGTGTTCAGAATCAACAGGTTAACAGAAACACCTTGGATTCCTAAGTCATTTTGTTTTGGTTAATATTTTTTTCTTGCCTGGTTAGAAACCTCTTACTGTAGCTAAATTTTCGAGGCCACTCATGTAGTCAAGACCTACAATTAAAGATGTCATACAGACCTCATGACTGACATAAACGTAGCATCCACAAAGAAGTTTACTCTTCCCTTTATAGATTTTGCCTCCTTCACCATCTTGCCCAGTATTAAGATTCTGACACTCTACTTTCTGAAAGTCAGGAAATCTCAAATCCACCTGGTCCCTTTCCCTGGGTGTCCAATTCTTAGCTTGCTTCCAGCCTTGAGTCAACTTGCACTCAGGTTCTCCCTTTCATATCCTGCTGTCCATCATTCATTTTGCTTGTTCCATTTGGCTCGTTCTCAAAGGACAGAACACTCTGGGGTCAATGAACCATGACAAGTTCTGGCTGAGGTGTTTCTTCTTCCCCACATCCCTACTTTCAAAGATAAACCGTTCTCAGATGCTTCTACCCTCCTCTAGGAGAGTGTTTGACTTGCAACTCAGAAACTCCACGTGAAACAACCTTAGAAACTGTTCTACTAAAGCATCCTTTCCTTTTTTGTGTGTCCTGGCCCTATTTGGTTGTCTGGTGAAGTCCATGGACCCTAGATATATTAAATATATTTTTTAAATAATTGAAGGCAACGCAAATCTTCTTTTAGCTCTTAGTGGAAATAAGGATGTCTTCAAAAACATGCCCTTTCACATACCCCACGAAATCCATTAGTGCACCCCATGGCCATCTGGGAATCCAGATTAAGAACTCCTGGATTAATCTAGGCCTGGATTTGAAGTCCAAAGAATACTGAGGCTCTGACAACTGAGGGAGTATCCCACACTGGCACAGATAGAAAATAATGAAGGTGTCATGTAAGCCCAGCCTTTTGACTCCAAGTCCATTTCCGGGAAGTCACAAAAATTTGACAAAACAATAAATTTGCCTGACATTTTCTCCAAGGAATACTGAGAAGCAAGCTTTCATAACCCAAGGGAAAGTAACAACTCCAAGTATTATGAAATTTTGCAATGGGAGAGATGCAGAGACATGATTCAACATCATCCGCTTGGCTGGAGAACTCAGATGTAGAGCGTTGCCCAGAAGCGCCCCGCCCCCCCCCCACAGGAATTTGCATCTTTCTCTGGGTGGAATAAAGAGAGGGCCTAATCAGAGGAGGGCTCCTTAAAAGGCCTTCAAAGCTCAGGGGCAGCCACCAGTTGCTGCCAGAGCTCTAGCAGAAGAGTTAGTATTCTCTGTCCTGTCCTGTCCTGGAAGCTCTGAGAAGGAAGGAATCAGAATCCTAAGAACATGGATTCAAAAGCCCTACTTGAAAATCTGAAGGCAGAGCTCACTTGCTCGATGGGCCTGGGCTACTTCACTAACCCAGTGACTGACCAATGTGGTCGTAACTTTTATACAGTGTATTCTCTCCCGTTCAGGGAAGGAGCCAATTAAACTGTGCCTTGCCCACAATGAAGGCTTATCAAAGTCAGTGACTTCATGCCCAACAGGAACCTACAGAATCTGTCCATCATTACCAAAACGTGCAGAAGTCACTGGCTGCAGAGCATGGTGAGCCTGACTAGCTGTGATCAAGACGGGGGAAAAGAGATGTTTTTTCTGTGAGGAAGACCAGAGGGTCTTCACTGATTCTTGTTTATTAACCACAAGTCACAAGGATTACCAAGTACTTCCCTTGGAAACAGCCACTGGCAAGGGGCAGGACAAGCTCCAGGAGACTCGCCCTGCCTTAAAGAACAAAGAAGAGGAATTTGAAAGGGTTTGGGGCCACGTGAGAGAGAGACCCGTCGTCATGAGGATGAAGACACTGGAGAAAACTCCATTCTTTCTGAATATGGGAAAATGCAACAGTTCTTAAGGGACGAAGAATATCGATATTTGCAAAGACTGAAGGAGGAATCCAGACACAGTGGTGTCAAGCTGAAGGAGAGCAAGGCCAAGCTGCCCCAACAAATACATAATGTGCAACGAATGGTTTTAGAATTAGAGGAAAAAAGTGCAAGGACAAAGGAGGCAGGTGGGGCCTCCGCGGTGCTGCAGGTGAGACGGAAAGTCAACAGAGAATCCATCAGGACCTCCTCATTGCAAAGCTGCTGACCTAGGAAGATGACCACTCCCTCCTGCTCTCCAAACGTCGGGCCTTATGTGCAGAGGGAGAAGCAGCCCTGCCAGCTGTGGACACTGCCAGTTGAACTGACAGGGACAAGGCAGACTCTGATGCTACCAGACAAACGTCACAGAGAAGATGCAGTTCATCCTCTGCGGAGGAATCCCAACTGCTTGATATCATTCATATGGATGCTGCTGAGAAAGAGATGCTCTCCATTCCTGCCACCTGCCCCGAAAAATCTGATCCAGAAATGATAATCTCTAATTCAGTAAGGATGATCTGTGAGTCACTTGCCATCTCCAAGGACAGACAAGGAACAGAGCACCGAGAAAAGGAAGACGAGTATGTCTATCATCTTGACTACATGGAGACATATACTCCAGGATGGACTGAAAGCAACCTCTCTGTACAGCCCTACAGTCAGGAGTGGGAGCTGGAAGCTGATGATCATCAAGCAGAGGAAATAGATGGCCTTACGATGATCCTGCATACAGAGTCGTGAGTCCTTTGACAGAATTGCCAAGGGAGCTGCGTGTGTATGTATGTATATGCGGGAATTTGGTGCACTGATTGTTTTAACATTATTTTGGAACATGGAAATAAAAGTAGAGGAGAATATGGACAAGGTGCCCTTGTCAATGCTCCAGGACATGGTGGGTACTTTGAAAAGGAGAGAGGACTCGGTGCTTCCAGCCCCAAAGCTTGCTTCCCCTGCCTGGCTCACCATCCCCATCACAGGCCTGAGAGAAGCGCTTAAGAGTTTGCACAAGGATATAACTCTTGATGCTGAATCAGTCAATGCTCACCTCATTCTGCTTGGAGATCTGAAGAGTGTCCAGTATGGAAGTGTCCCTCAGGACCTGCCTGACGACAGAGATCGATTTGACTGTATTCTTGCTGTTTTGGGGGGAGTCAGACCTTCATCTCAGGCAAACACCTTTGAGAATTGCAGGTGGGAGGTAAGGCAGGGTGGGAGTTGGACATCTGGAAAGATTCAGTCAGCAGAAATGGGAACCTCCATTTCTTTTCTGAAGATGTTGGGACGCTGATAGCCTTCATATATGGAAATGGTTTCCTCCTCTGGAGTTCACAAACAGGCTTTAGATCCAGCACACCTTTCCCAGAAGTGGGCATTTTTCTTGATTATGAAAAGAGACATATAGGATTTTATGATGTCACAGACAGGTCCCTTGTCTTCAGTCTCTCCCAGCTAGCCTGAACAGGACCACGGCATCTTGTAATAGTAGAAAGGCCCCCAGTAGCAAATGCAATGCAAGACCCTGCCCTAACAAATCAAGCATCAGACCTCTGACCTCTGTCCCTTTTAAAGGCAACTGTAAAGGTATCTATTCTTTCTCCAGATAAAAATGGGAATTCCAGAATTGCTTCTTATTCCACAACAATGCCAGAGCTGTATACCCACACCTGGAAGCACTGTACTCTGTGATTTTCTGCCACTCTGCCTGGGTTTGATTCACTAATATCTACCTTTTACATTTAATTTCCCCTTTATATTAGACTGTTCTTATATGGCTCTACTCTATAATGAAACATTTCTCCCTCCTCAGAAGGAAGGCCTCTGAACTTTTACGTACACCCTATCCAAATTTTCCCTATTTCTAAGGAACCACTCCAGTGAAGTTCCTCTCCAGTTAAGACTGTCCACTGATGGTACAGGCTCACTTTCCTGCTGCCCTATTGCCAGTCATTCTTGCCTGATACTTCAGGGTCCTCTGTATGCTGTACTCATTTGCTGGTAACTTCTGGGCTGAGTTAGCCATGGATCTGGAATAAGCTGAAAAGCTTGTGGCCAGCTTCAAAACACCGACTGATCCACCTGCCCTCATGGTATTACAAAATCACGGGGTGTTGGATGCCCTAACAGGCGAGCAATGTAGGGCTTATGCCATCATTGGGGGAGCAATGTTGTTTCTATGTTAACCAGTACCCAAAAATAGAAGAAAACATTATTGTCCTAAACATGCAAGTTGGAGATTTTAAAAATAGTGTTCAAAACATTCTAAAGTATGTCTCCTTCTAACCTTCCTTTAACTTATTCTCCTGGTTGACTGGAAACCTTAGAGGCAGTTTCCATTCTTCCCTCCAAGGACTGATGTTTCTCTTCCTTATTTGCCTCACCATCTACCTTGTCATTTATTTTGTAGCTTACTTATTCACTTCTGTCTCACATAAAAACAAAATCACGTTTCAAGTGAATGATTACACTCAGTCTGCAGGCTGTCCTGACCTTTGACCAAAAGCAATGAATGTAAGGGGATTTAGGATTCGCATATTAATTCATATGATATGTGTAATGATTATACTATCTGAATAATTTAGAGCTCCCAATTTCCCAGGAGATTCTGGCTTGGTAGAAGAGACAGACTGTAGCTTAAAGTGATCAACCAACTTTAGTTATTCCTGCATTCCTGTGCTTATGAATGCTAAGTGAATTGAATCAGATGCTGAACAACCTCTTCCC
Organism: Bettongia penicillata ogilbyi; assembly: GCA_023548195.1. Taxonomy (NCBI): domain Eukaryota; kingdom Metazoa; phylum Chordata; class Mammalia; order Diprotodontia; family Potoroidae; genus Bettongia; species Bettongia penicillata. Next base: position 1,563,967 of record JAJHZJ010000782.1, on the reverse strand, counting down.
ATCCCAAGACTCTGGTTGTGTACCCCACTACCTATCATAACTCCCAAGAATTGAGATAATCAACTTCAGAACAGTTTCATAGAGGATGCAGGAATACTTGCATTTTCCACATATCAGCCTACCATGGGAACAGCTATTCAAGATCTCAGAATGATTATATCATGCTCCAAACCACCTGTGATATTTCCTTATGTATATAAGATTTATCTTTCCCCCTGTGAGTAAATCCTTCCTAGGAGGACATCAGGGTTTTCAATATTCCTTCCTCACCCAGAAATTCATTAAATAGCTACTGGATTCCTGGTACACCTATCTCTGACTTTCTCTGTTTTCCCTTTGGCCATTCCCAGCTTAGAGACTAGTCCAGTCTGGGCTACATTTAAAATTCTGTTAACACCACTATCATTTATCATTTCCCTTTACAATCATATTAGTTAAACTGATCGGTGGAAAGTGATATCTTTGAGTTCTTTCAATTTGCATTTCTCTAAACAATAGTGATTTAGAGCATTTTTTATGTGACTGTAGATAACTTTTATTTCTTCTGAAAATTCCCTGTTCATATTCTTTGAACATATATAAATTGATAAAGTGATTCTTATAAATTTGACTTCATTCTCTATATATCTGAGATATGACGACTTTATTAGAGAAAGATTTTTGAAAAAAAAAATCCCTCTCCTAGTTTTCTGCCTTTTCTTTGTTGGCAAGAATTTCAAAGAGAAGAAGGAAAGAATATTTGATAACAACTTTTCACAGGAATAATAAGACAGATGGAGAAAATAAATAATGTCCTGTAATTTCAATTACACTTATACATGTATATGAATATATATATATATATATATAAACACACATATACATACATGCTACATACCTGTAGGCATACACACATATATTTTACCCAAAGTCGTTTAAGTAGAACTTTTTTCTAACCCACAGAAATTTCCTTGTTTCTCAGACTGTAAATCAAATGACTAAACTTTGGTGTCCCAATCCAGTAGAAAAGAGAAATCAATTTGTCTATTCTTTTTCATTTTTTTGGACTTAAATAGAAAATGTGCCATTATTCCAGATCCAAAAAATAATGCAACAACCATGAGTTGAGAAGAGCATACATAGAAGGCTTTATGTCTCCCAATGGCTGATGGAAGTTTCAGGATGGTGGTGATAATTTTGATATAAGATACAAGTACTAGCAGTAAAGGAGCTGTTAAAAATAATACGGCATTATCAAAGATAAAAAATTCACTCCAAGTGATGTCACCACAGGCCATTTTGCTCAATAGAGGGAGATCACAAAAAAACATGATCAAGTTTGTTAGAACCACAGAAAGGCAGAGAGGAAAACCTGGTATTTAAGTTGTATCTCAACTGGAATCCCACTTATCCAAGAGCCAATCACCACTCCAACTTGCTTTCTGTGATTCACTATGAGATGATAGTAGAATGGTTTACAATAGTTACATAAGTATCGAAGTCCATGACAGCTAGGTGAGGAATTCAGTGACAGGAAAAACAAGCTTACAAAAGAAATAGGTCTGTTCTAGGTCCACAGATTTTTCATTGGGACTCTGGGAACTGTGAGTGAGGTGGAACAGAGCTCCAGGAAATAAAGATTTAAAAAAGTAGTATATGGGTATTTGGAGAACTGGATCAACATTGGTTATTATAATTATTAGGCCATATCCTAATAGAATACTCATGTAGATAATCAAGATAATCACAAAGAGAAAATTTTGAATATTGGTGAAGTCAGAAAAATCCTAGGAGAATTGATTCTATCCTGAATGTGAGATTTTCTCTTGCCATTCTTGTTTTATGCCTTACATTCTTAGGAAGAGATGAATCTGAGTGGCCAAGTCATATCTCATGTCTACATTGTAATGCCCTGATCTGTAAAAGATATGTTCATATTAGATGAAAAAACAACAAGCTTCCATACTTAGCGTTGCTATTTTATGTTCCAAAGTTTGTTTTCATTGATTAGTTTCACAAATTTTGTTTCTTTTTTAAATTCATTTAAAATAATTATAACGAAGAATGATTAAACATATTTGTAGTCTGATATGGAGCAACACTTCCTTATCTTACTTTCTATATGGTAAAATCAAATAACTATCCTTTCTTCCTAAGTACTGTTTCCTGTGCATGTTTTTGTAGCAATGACATCTTTTGTTATTCCTAAATAATGGATTTCTCCTTTCCTTCTTTCTCATCTTTATCACACTGTCAAACTATGCCTATTCTCAATGTTTTCTTTCTTGCTCTATTTTCTATTTACAGTTTTTCAAAATTTGGTGCTGTCACTAGAAAAGTTTTAATTATTCCTATCCAATCAACTTCCATGTTTCTATATCCATCCCTATTCTCTTAATTCTAACTTATACACCTGCCACAGATGACTTAACATTTCAAAATAATACACCTCATACTTACTAAAACTCCACATATAGGAAATAGAACTAAGAAACTTTTCCCTAAAACAGTCCTCTTCCAAACTTACGCATTCCTATTAAGACAGCCTACATCCTTCCAGTCATACATATTTACAACCTTTGTATTGACTCTTACTCCTATATTTCCCTCATTGAACATGGTCAAGCAGGTGTTACAACTTGTTTTTTCTACCTTTACAATAACTGGCCTACCAATAAATCTACCATTGCTCTAACTGGACATCAATAACTCAGGTTTCTAGGTCGAACTCTATTCAAAACTAACTATAATACAAAGCACAACATTGTAATGATTTCAGCTTTTATTTCCATGTCTACAAATTATGATAAACATAAATGGAATGGGTAAATTCACATCAAGTAGTTATGAATTTCTGGGCGAATATCACCAAATAAAAAGATATGCAGCTCAGTGATTATTTAGGCATATTTCAAATTTCATTTCCACAAAGTCTATACTATTTCAAAGATCAAATAACAATGAATGAGTTTCTGTCCCAATCGTCAGAAGACAGTTACAGAAACAATGATAGAGACAGATAGAAACAGAGAATCAGGAAGAGAGAGAGAGAGAGAGAGAGAGAGAGAGAGAGAGAGAGAGAGAGAGAGAGAGAGAGAGAGAGAGAGAGAGAGAGAGAGAGAGAGAGAGGAAGCAGGGCAGAAAGGAAGACAGGAAGGAAAGAAGGAGGATCGAAAAAGAAAAAGGAATGAAGGAGACATAAACAGATATTTTCCAATATCTCTCCTCTAATATCTTGTCTCCTGTATTCTAAGGGCATTGTTCCATCTCTAGCCTTTGTTGTTCCCTTTAAACTGATAAATCATATTCCACTTTTTAGACTCAAATTAAGTTCCGACTTTTCATTTTGAAAAGTCAAGAAATTCTTCATAGAATTGGCAAGAAGTTGAAACAGAGTATGGCTGTCTTGACTACAAATTATTACTATTGTATGATTTCTAAACATGTTAAACTACTATCATAAAACTGAAATATCACAAGAATGATTTTCAAAGAAATAGTGCCATCAAAATAAAGAAACACTCATAGATAATGAGAGAACTTTTTCCCCTTTAAATATGTTATTCAAAAGTCTCTTTCCGTGGACTCCTTCCTAGTATTACCTCAGATTCTCCACTATAAGTGCTTACGTTGGTCATATTTTCACAAGAAAATAAATGGGAATGGTGTATTCCTGAATTATGATAATTCCATCAATGAGGCACCTTTTGCATTATATACTTAACAGTGTTCTGATGTCTGTGTATTCTCAGGATCATGGTCTGAGGATGTATATATGTGTGTGTGTGTGTGTGTGTGTCCATGTGTCTGTGTGTCTGTGTCTACGTGTCCATAGCTACTTGATCCCTACAGAGAAGAATTTTATCTACTTCACTCATACTTTCGGATAGTGCTTGCTAATAGCTGTTAAGAATGAACTTCTATTCATATAAATATAATAAAACCCTTCTTTCTCTACTGGTGGGTTATAAAAGACTTTCGTTGACTTTCCTAGATGTGTCCTTTTCTGATATGGTTGGAAATCGATTCCAAAAATTACATAAAATTCTTCAACCAAGAGGGTCCTTTTTCATATACAATATTGAGCAACGCAACTTTAGCAATAAATAATAGACAAATTATGTTACAAATATATTTTCCAACATCACAATGTTTGTGTACCTGTTTGAAACATCATGCTTTCTCCCCCCATAGTAACTGAAAATTGCTGTGGTCATAAGCACAATGATTTCTGTGTTTGTCTGGTAATTGCATGAAACTGACCAGTCCTAACAAAGTGTGAAATATTTTTGTAGGTTCTCGATAAGTTTCAAATTGGATACAAATCATCCGAAGGGATTGACATTCTGGAACAAACTATTTTCCAAAGGATGGACAGATGCATGTGCCTGAACTAGTTTTCTCTTGACACACTGAAACAGCAGGGTACTTTTCCTTCTCCCCTGCAGGCTGTTTTCTTATCCAATCAACTATGTTATCACACAATAAAATTACTCCAAATAGCTGCATTTTAGTGTACTTTTCAGGCTGTTTGAAGACAGTGATCTCTGGGGAATCATCTTACAATCAAAATCAAACTTCATAGACAATTAGAAATATTATGCAGAAGCAAACATGAGATAGTGCTTCTGCATTATGAGGGGTATTTCCAATTTAAACTCTTCCTTTGAGGTTAGTCGTCTTCTCTCTGGAATAGTTTCAAATAAACTGGTTGGTAGCCTTGGTCATTTCTTCTTCTCTTCCTCTTCCTTCTTCTTCTCCTCCTCTTCCTCCTCATCAACATCAAATAAGGTTCAATAACTTCCCCAGAGTCACACAAGGAGTAAGTATCTGAAGTTCTGAGGTCACATTTGAACTCAAATCATCTTAATACCAGGTCTGGTGCTCTATCAACTGAATCATCTAACTGCCCCCACCCCACTCCTAAAAAAACAAACAACAAACCCATATGCCCCACCCCACTCCTAAAAAAACAAACAACAAACCCATATGCATCAACATATGATTGATTTTTCTCCTTCACTCTTGAAAAGGACAAAAATGATATCATTTTGTTGGGGTAAGGCACAGTGTATCTGAACATGTCTAGTCAGATCAGTATAAGCTTGGAGGACTCTACCACAGGTTGAGAAGAAATAGTCCATATGAACTTTTGGGAGGGAGATGTCTCTAAATGTTAACATCTCATGCTTCTTTTTTAAATTCAATTTATTTGATTTGATTTCAGTGTTCTACAATCACTTCCATTATCCTAGATTTCTTCTACGTTCTTCTTTTTCTTCCCCTCTCCACTCCCTCCCTTAGACGGCATACATTTCTATATAATATCTACACATACATTCTTATTAAATACATTTTCACCTTAGTCTTGCATAGAAGAATAAAAATGAATGGGAGAAATCATAAAACAAACGAAAACATAAGACAAAAGTAGCTTGTTTAAGAGTTTAGATGAGTATTTGCTCTTCTTCCTCCATCTTCTTCATGCTTCTTTTGATCTACAGCAAATTTACTTGGATCAGAGAGCATAGCACCTTCTTTGATGCAGGCATAACATGCAGGGTGATACTGTGCTACTTTTTCTCATGTCTCATAAATTATACTAAATTCTTCAGAGAGGTCTTGAGAGTCTCTTTGCCTCCCTTTTTCTTACCTCCATGTGAATGCTTGCCTTCTGTGAATTCTCTGTAAAATAATGTTTTAGGTAAAGGGACATTTGGCATGGTATGTGTCCAGTACATCAAAGTCACACTGTGTAGTAGATATTGAATGCTTGCCAGTTCAGGTTGGAAAGAACTTCAGTGTTTGACATCTTAGCTTGCAAAGTGATCTTCAGAATCATCCATGGATAATTTAAATGAAAGAAATTCATTTTCCTGGAATAACACTGGTATATTTTCATGGCTTCACAGGCATGACACAATGAAGTGAGCACAAAGGCTCTGTAGAGTTTAAGCTTGGTAGGCAATCTAATAACTCTTCTCTCTCACACTTTGTAGAGAATTCCAAACCCTGAGCTAGCTCTGACAATATGTGCATCAAACGCATCATCTGTGTGTATGTCCCTGAAAAGTATGCTGCCAAGGTAAGCAAACGTACACATGTATGCCAGGGGGCCACAGGCGCTACAGGACAGTGGGAGAGACTTCTGGACTGGCCGAGAGGGGAGCGGGTTGTCTCCATGCCTGGGGCCCCCTGGGGAGTTAGCGGCAGAGACAGCAGCGGCCTGGGACTCCCCAAGCAGGGAGGAGCTCAGGGCCACTACCGAAGGCCTCTGCATAAATCCCCCGAGGGAAATGAGCCTGGGAGGTGGCCCTGTCCCCACCTGAGAACCAGAACTTAAGCTCACATTGAATAGCAGCCGTGCCCGCCACGGAAAGCCCTGAGACTGGAGAGCAGCATTTGAATCTCAGACCTCAGACACTAGCTGGGCTGATCTAGGTGAGGGAGGAGAGGAATCTCAGAAGTCAAGTAACTGGCTGGGAAAATGCCCAGAAAAAGGAAGAAAAATAAGACCATAGAAAGCTACTTTCTTAGGGAACAGATGATGTTTCCTGCTGTCATTTCTGATGAGGAAGTCAATGTTGACCATCAGGGAAAGACATAGAAGCCAAGTCCTCTGAGCCCCAAACATCTGAAATAGATATCCAATGAGCTCAGGACATGGAAGAGCTCAAAAAGGATTTTGAAAATCAAGTTAGACAGGTGGAGGAAAAACTGGGAAGAGAAATGAGAGACATGCAAGAAAAGCATGAAAAGCAGGTCAATACCTTGCTAAAGGAGACCCAAAAAAATGCTGAAGGAAACAACACCTTGAAAAATAGGCTCACTCAATTGGCAAAAGAGGTTCAAAAAGCCAATGAGGAGAAGAATGCTTTCAAAAGCAGAATTGGTTAAATGGAAAAAGAGGTTCAAAAGTTCACTGAAGAAAAGAGTTCTCTCAAAATTAGAATGGAACAGATGGAGTCTAATGACTTTCTGAGAAACCAAGAAATCACCAAACAAAACTAAAAGAATGAAAAAACAGAAGATAATGTGAAATACCTCATTGGAAAAGCAACTCACCTGGAAAATAGATCCAGGAGAGACAATTTAAAAATAATGGACTGCCTGAAAGCCATGATCAAAAAAAAAGAGTGTAGACATTATCTTTCATGAAATTATCAAGGAAAACTGCCCTGAGATTTTAGAACCAGAGGGCATAGTAAGTGTTGAAGGAATCCATTGATCACCGCCTGAAAGAGATCCAAAAAGAGAAACTCCTAGGAACATTATGGCCAAATTCCAGAATTCCCAGCTCAAGGAGAAAATTTTTCAAGCTGATAGAAAGACAAAATTCCAGTATTGTGGAATTACACACAAGATCTAGCAGCTTCTACATTAAGGGATCGAAGGGTGTGGAATAGGATATTCCAAAAGTCAAAGGAACTAGCACTCAAACCAAGAATCACCTACCCAGCAAAACTGAGTATAATACTTCAGGCGAAAAAAAATACTCTTTCAATGAAATCGAGGACTTTCAAGCATTCTTGATGAAAAGACCAGAGTTGAAAAGAAAATTTGATTTTCAAACACAAAAATGAGAAGAAGCATGAAAAAGTAAACAGAAAAGAGACGTCATAAGGGGCTTACCAAAAGTGAACTGTTTACATTCCTACATGGAAGGACAATATTTGTAACTCTTAAAGCGTTTCAGTATCTGGGTAGTTGGTGGGATCACACACATACACATACACACACATGTACACACGTGCATGCAAACACACATACACACATGCACGCAGATACAGAGACAGACAGCACAGAGTGAATTGAATAGGATGGGACCACATCTTAAAAGAAATTAAGGTAAATGGTGAGAGAGAAATGTAGTGGAAGGAGAGAGGGTGAAATGGAATGGGGTAAATTATATCTCATTCAAGAGGCAAGCAGGAGACATTTTAGTGGAGGGAAAAAGAGGAGAGCTGAGAAAAAAAAAACATGAAGTTTGCCCTCATCACATTTGACTAAAGGAAGGAATAAAATGTACACTAATTTTTGTATGAAAACCTATCTTACAATACAGGAAAGTGGGGGACAAGGAGATAAGCAGGGTCGGGGGAATGATGGAAGGGAGGGCAATGGGAGGAGAGAGACATTTGAAGTCAACACTCGGGTTGCGACGGGATCAAAAGACAGAATAGAAACAATGCGGGGCAGGATAGGATGGAGGGAAATACAGTTAGTCTTACACAACACGACTATTATCAAAGCCATTTGCAAAACTACACAGATATGGCCTATATTGAATTGCCTGCCTTCCCAATGGGAACCTGTGGGGAGTGAGGGATGGGGAGAATTTGGAACTCAAAATTTTAGGAACAACTGTTTAGCATTGTTGCTTTTAATAGAAAATAAGAAATACAGTTAATGGGTAATAGAAAGTCATCTGGCCCTACAGGACAAAAGACAAGATGGGGACAAGAGAAGGGAAGAATGATAGAAGAGAGGGCAGATTGGTGATAGGGAAAATTAGAATGCTTGGTGTATTGGGGTGGGGGGAGGGGATAAATGGGGAGAAAATTTGGAACCCAAAATTTTGTGTTAATGAATGTAAAAAGTTAAATAAATAAATTTGTATTTAAAAAAAAAACAACAATAAAAACAGGGGAATTAGTCAGACCTGTATTTTATGTCACTTGACGACATGAGTTTCCAGTCAACTTGGGTAATTTCTAAAATTCTAAGATTCCCTTGTAAATGAAGCCTCCTTCAGAAAACCACAGATTTAATAATTTGAAAAATCTTCATATGTTAACCTGCTCTATCAGTTTTATGATGATAAATGGACCTGTACAGAAAAGTATTTCACCTGAATATATAATGTAGAAGAAATGCTCAAATCATGTAGATAACTTTATATTTCTATGTTAAAGTAATTAAAAAAATTAAAGATAAAAAATAAAAATAAATTGCTTACCTTATTAATAAGGCTTGTGGGAAGGAAGTGAAAGAATTCCGAAAACAAAATGAATGTTGAAAATTGTTTTTCCATGTAATTAGGGGAAAATAAAATTCTAAATAAAGAAGGAGAAAAACTGAAAAGATCATACTATTTCAGTGCTATATTCAATGTGCAAGTAAATTTAGAAAACTCTAAAAGGGACAATGGATTGGAAAAGATCCGTTTATTTTCCTATTGTAAAGAAGCACAATGAGAAAGAATGTTCTGTTTACGAAAAAATTATGCTCTTTTCACGTGACAGGTGTTTTATACCTAAAATTCTTCAAGCCAAGCTGCAGCGATATATTAACTAATAATTCCCAGAAGAGAAGGCTGATTTTCAAGAAGACAGAGGATGTAGATATCAGATTGCTAGAATTCATTGGAATATAGCGAAAACAAGGAAGTTCCAAAAAAAAAAAAAGACATTTACTTCTGCTTCATTGACTAGAATAAAACATTTGAAATTTTGTGGCATTACTAAATATGTTAGATCTTCAAAATATTGGGAGTAATAGATCATCTTATCTCCTGAGGAAGCTGTGTGTGGAGAAAGAAGCAAAAAGTAAAAGTCACGTCAGAAGAACTGATTGCTTCAGATTGGAAAAGAAGCATAACAAAGAAATATTGTCTCATCTTATTTATTTGACTTATATGCAGTGTATGTTATGTGAAATGTGGGTTGGATGAATCAAAAGTTAAATTTAAGATTGTTGGGAGAAATATCCACAGTCTCACATTTATAGACAATATCACTCTGATGGCAGAAAGAGAAGAATTAAGGAATCTCTTGATGAGAGTAAAAGAAAAGAGTGCAAAATCTGGCTAGAAGCTCAGAAAAGTTCTAAGCAACTGTCCCCATCACTTCCTGGCAAAGAGAGAGAGGAAATGAAAGCACTGTCAGAGTTTATAGTCTTTGTTTCAAAAAAGCACTGCAGACTGTAAATACAACCACCAAATTTAAAACACTTATTCCTTTGAAAAACACTGCAAATCTTCACAGCATACTAAAGAGAAGAGATATCAGCTGTAGAATCCACAGAATGACAGAGTGAAGAAACTCTCCAGTCCAAGAAAACCTGGGAGGTCAATGGCAAGTCACACCATGCTGAGAGTACAACACAGTACAGCGTGGGCCCCACTGGCACAGATAGAACTTCAGCAGGCCTCACGAGGATAGAATATCTACCATTTGTTGTCGTTTCCAGACTTCATGACGACAAAAGACTTTGTATAAATTGGACCAGTGGATAAAATAAGTGGGACCTGTGTGAGAGAGTACAATGTACCAGGACTACAGAGGGGATAGCTGAGAAATCTGTGGCATCAGCAAGGGTAGAAACAGGGGCAGCAGCAGTGGCTATTTCGGGAGCTCTAGGCCCACAAATTGGAGATGGATGGACCAGCTGATTACTCGCACTGTGCCCCCACTGGAAGCAGAGAATTACTTTGACAAAGAGGTGAAAAGTCAAATAATTGACTGGGAAAATGAGCAAAACCAGGAAAAAAAAATCAGACTATAATATCTTACTATGGTGAAAATAAAGACCAAAATATAAAAACAGAAGACAACAAAGTCAAAGCTTCTATGTACAAAGCCTCCAAGAAAACCATGAATTGGTCTCTGGTTGTGGAAGAACTCAAAAAGGATTTTGAAAATCAAATAAGAGAAAGAGAGAAAAATTTGGGAAGATAAATGAGAGTGATGCAAGAAAATCATAAAAAAAAAATATGAGTCAACTGCTTGCTAAAGGGGACCCAGGAATGCAGAAGAAAATAAAACCTTTAAAAATAGACTAACTCAAATGACAAAAGAGGTCCAAAAAGCCAATGAGGAAAAGGCCTGAAAAAAACGAATTTGTCAGAAGGAAAGGGAGTTCCAAAAGCTCACTGAAGAAAATATTTCTTTAAAGATTGGAATGGAGCAGAGGGAAGCAAATGGCATTATGAAAAACAAATAAATTATAAAACCGAACCAAGGGAATAAAAAAATAGCAGAGAATGTGAAATATTTTGTTGCAAAAACAACTGACCCGGAAAGTGGAGCCAGGAGAGAGAATTTAAAAATTATTGGATGATCTAAAAGCAGTGATCCAAAAAAAAGAGCCTAGACATCAACTTTCAAGAAATAATGAAGAAAACCTGCCCTGATAGTCTAGAATCAGAGCATAAAATAGACATTAAAAGAATCCATAGATCATCTCCTGAAAGAGATGGAAAAACGAATACTCCTAGGAATATTGTGGCCAAATTCTAGTACTCCACGGTGAAGGGGAAAATAATGCATGTAGCCAGAAAGAAAGAGTTTGAGTACTGTGGCAACACAACCAGCAAAACGCAAGATCTGGCAGCTTCTACATCACAGAATCAGAAGGCTTGGGATGTGATATTCCAGCGGTCAAAAAAGCTAGGATTAAAACTGAGAATCATCTACCAGCAAAGTTGAGTGTAATACTTCAGGGAAAAAATTGCCATTTAATGAAACTGAGCACATTCAAGCTTGCTTGATGAAAATACCAGAGCTGAACAGAAAACTTTACTTTCAAACACAAGAATCAAGACAAGTATGAAAAAGTAAAAACTAAAGAGAAATCAAAAGGGAGCTATTAAATTTGAACTGCTTACATTCCTACATGGAAAAATAATATTTTTAACTCTTGAGACTATTCTCAGTAGTAGGGTAGTTGGAGGGATTATACACATATAAAAAGAGGGCACAGGTAAAATTGTATAGGAAGGGATGATATCTAAAAAATAAAATTGAGAGATTAGAGAGGAATATTTTGGAAAAAGAAAAGAAGATATAGAATGGGGCAAATTATCTCTCATATAAAAGAGGCAAGAAAAAAGCTTTTTCAATGAAGGGGAAGAGGGGAATGTGAGAGGAAAACAGTGAACCTTACTCTCATCACATTTGGCTTAAGGAGGGAATAATATGTACACTCAACTTGATATAAAATCAATCTTACACTATAGCAAAGTAGGGGAGAAAGGGATAAGTGGGGGGATGAAAGAAGGGAGAGCAAGTGGAAGGAAAGAGTAATTTGAAGGAAACAATTTTGAAGAGGGATAGAGCCAAAAGAGAAAATAGAATAAATGGGAGACAGGATGAATGGAGGGAAATATAGTTAGTCTTTCACAACATGACTGTTATGGAAGTGTTTTGCATAACTACACATGTACAACATATATCAAATTGCTTGCTTTCTCAGTGGCGATGGGTGGTGAGGGAGGAAGGGAAAGACGTCGAAATTCGAAGATTAAAACGAATAATACATGCAATTGGAAAATAATATAAGGCAATGGGGTGTAGAAATACATCTTGTTGTATGAGAAAATATAAAGAGTGGAGATAAGAGAATGGGGGTGTGATAGAAGTGAGGACAGATTGGGGAAAGCAGAAATCAGAATGCCCAAAGTCTTAGAGTGAAAGGGAGAGATGCGGAGAAAATTTTGAACTCGAAATCTTGTGGAAGTGAGCATTGAAAACTAAAAATAAATACCTTTTTAAAAAATAATAGATATCACCTTGCTGAGAGAGGTTCATATAGGCAAAGCTACTTTTCCTCCAGCGTCAATATATGACTGTGAGAAATTGGATGTAGTTAAGAGAACAAAAAGACTTCTTTTGCTTATTCACTGATTCACTAACTTCTATCATATATCTGTATACATATCTCTTTATCTGTATTTTTTATTGGTGGTAAAATTGGTGTTGTGATATTTCATGACCATTCCGAGATTAAGCCTTCACTCTTTGAATTGTCATTTATAATATAGAAACATTGAAGTATAACAAATTGAAAACACAATTTTGACCTGAATATGAAAGTCATATTCTCCTAGGTATCTACCTCCATCTAAACCTAACTGTTGTATTTCATCGAGGCATCAAGACCATGCTTTTGGAAACATCTTAGTATTATTTTCACTTTTATGTTTATAGATAGTATTCTTCATGTTGTCCTATTTCTTTTTTTTTAAATTTATTTATTTTTACTGTTTTACATTTATTTTCACAAAATTTTGGGTTCCAAATTTTCTGCCCATGTGTCCCTTCCCCCACCTCAATACACTGAGCATTATAATTTCCCCTATCACTAATCTGCCCTCTTTTCTGTCATACCTCCCTTCCCTTGTCCCCATCTTCTCTATTGTCCTGTAGGGCCAGATAACTTTCTATTCCCCATTAGCTGTATTTCTTATTTCCAAGTAGCAAGAACAATACTCCACAACTCTTCCTAAAGCTTTGAGATCCAACTTCTCTTCATCCCTCCCTCCCCACCCATTCCCTTTGGGAAGGCAGGCAATTCAACATAGGGCATATATGTGTAGTTTTGCAAATGACTTCGGTAATAGTCCTGTTGTGAAAGACTAACTATATTTCCTTCCATCCTTTCCTGCGCCCCATTGCTTCTATTCTCTCTTTTGATCCTACCACCCCAATTTGCTTATCCCCTTCTCTCCCACTTTCCTGTATTGTACGATAGGTTTTAATACCAAAATGAGTGTGCATTTTATTCCCTCCTTTAGTCGAATGTGATGAGAGCAAACTTCATGTTTTTCTCTCACCTCCCCTCCGTTTCCCTCCACTAAAAAGTCTCCTGCCTGCCGCTTCTGTGAGAGACAATTTACTCCATTGCATTTCTCCCTCTCTCCTCCCAATACATTTCTCTCTCACCCCTTGAATTCATTTTTTAAAGATATGATCCCATCCTACTCAATACACACTGTCCTTTCTTTCTGTGTGTGTGTTTGCGTGTGTGTAATTGTGTGTGTGTGTGAATGTGTGTAATCCCACCAACTACCCAGATACTGAAAAGTTTCAAGAGTTAAAAATATTGTCTTTCCATGTAGGAATGTAAACAGTTCAACTTTAGTTATTCCCTTATGAGTTCTCTTTGCTGTTTACCTTTTCATCCTCTTCATTTTTGTGTTTGTAGGTCAAATTTTCTTTTCAGCTCTGGTCTTTTAATCAAGAATGCTTGAAAGTACTCTATTTCATTGAAAGACCATTTTTCCCCTGAAGCATTATACTCAGTTTTGCTGGGTAGGTGATTCTTGGTTTTAGTCCTAGTTCCTTTGACTTCTGGAATATCCTATTCCATGCCCTTTAATCCCTTAATGTAGAAGCTGCTAGATCTTGTGTTATCCTTATTGTATTTCCACAATACTGGAATTGTTTCTTTCTAGCTGCTTGCAATATTTTCTTCTTGATGAGAGAACTCAGGAATTTGACCACAATCTTCCTAGGAGTTTCTCTTTTTGGATCTCTTTCAGGCGGTGATCAGTGGATTCCTTGAATAATTATTTTGCCCCCTGGTTCTAGAGTAGCAGGGCAGTTTTCCTTAATAATTTCATGAAAGATGATGTCTAGGCTCTTTTTTTGATCATGGCTTTCAGGTATTCCCATAATTTTTAAATTATCCCTCTTGGATCTATTTTCCAGGTCAGTTGTTTTTTAAAGGAGATATTTCACATTCTCTTCCATTTTTTTCATTCTTTTGGTTTTCTTTTGTGATTTCTTGGTCTCTTATAAAATCATTAGCCTCCATCTGTTCTATTCCAATTTTTAAAGAAATATTTTTTTCAGTTAGCTTTTGAGTCTCTTTTTCCATTTGGCTAATTCTGCTTTATAAAGCATTCTTGTTCTCATTGGATTTTTGAACCTCTTTTGTGAATTGAGTTACCGTATTTTGGGGAGTGGAACAAAGACGGCAGAGTGAGACCAACGACTCACCTAAGTGCTTGGTCAAACTCCTTCAGATACCTCTGAAAGTAGAATCTGACCAAATTTTGGAGGTACAGAATCCAGTGGGAGAGAGACAGTGACGGAATCGGATCCCAGCTTAGACTTTGAGGTCCATGGGAAGGATCCGTTCTGCAGGGGCGAGACCCCAGTGCACAACACAGCATGTCTAGCTCAGCGGAGCAGAAGGGACACGGGAAACTAGAGCAGGCAGAACTGGCATAACAGCACCCAAGGGCTGGAGACAAGCCTAGCCGAGTCAGTGAGAGCCGTTGAGCACCAGATATCAGGGCAGCAGCCCCTGAGACTTTCAGCCTGAAGATTAAACATTGTTAAGTCACCTACTTATACTTCCGGGAGCCAGGATGGTGAAGTGATCAGTAAATGCTCTCTCCTCCCCCCCTTGATGACCGTGAAAGAACCATAAAATATCTTCCCAGAAAAATCCTGGAATACCAGAAAACAGCAAATGGGCCAAAAGTCTCATAACACCTGAGGCTAGGAAAAATAGCTAAGGGGGATTCCTCCTACTGTGGTGGAGGCAAACTGGAAGGACAGAGCACCCAGGGCAGAGAAAAATTCCACTAGGACCTAGGCCAGCCTCAGCGCTGGGAGAGGAACCTCGGGGTGGGGGGGGGCTAACACACATTAGCATCTAGGCGTACCTCAGCACTCCAGGGGAAATGGGAAGACAATAGGGTAGCTGGGATCACCATCCTCTGAACTTGCTTTTGCCTCAGTTCAGCTGAGGAGATCTCCTGTGACCAGAACACTCCTCCACCACACTTAACAAGCTAACCCTAGGGCTGATCGGGGAAACACAAAATAAAAACCTACTTTTAGCTTTTTCACACATCAGCTCAGCACAAAGTTCTGTAGCTTGTGACTGCAGAACCAGAAGGCACAACACTCAATAAACATCATGAACAAGAAAAACCAGAAGGGAGAAAAAACAATAGCATCTTTTTTATAGGGATAAGGACCAAAACACAAACACCAAAGAGGTCAGAGCTGAGACTGTACTTCCATCTGAAACTTCAGAAGGGACTATGAACTGCTGCCAAACACAAGCAGCTCTCCTGGAACAGCCGAAGAAGAAAATTGAAGATCAACTGTCCAATGATTGTAAAATCATGAAGAAAGAATTCACTGATGAGAACATCTATTCGAAAAGGAAAATTGAACAAATGGAAAGGGAAGTACAAAAATTAACTGGAGAAAATAGCTCTTTAAAAGGAAAAATTGGACAGATGGAAAAGGAGATGCAAAAGTTAACTGAAGAAAACAATTTGATAAAGATTAGAATTGGGCAAGTAGAAACTAATGACTCAATGAGACAGCAAGAATCAGCCAAACAAAACCTAAAGAATTAAAAGGTTGAAGAAAATGTAAAATGTCTAATTGGAAAAACAACTGACCTGGAAAATAGATCCAGGAGAGAAAATCTAAGAATTATTGGCCTGCCATCCTCCCATGATGGAGAAGAGAGCCTGGACAATATCTTCCAAGAAATCAACAAGGAAAACTGCCCAGAAGTGCTAGATTTGGAGGGCAAAACAGTCATCTAAAGAATCCACCCTTCCCCTCCCGAAAGGGATCCCAAACTCAGAACCCCAAGAAATATCGTTGCCAAATTCCAGAGCTATCAAGTGAAGGAGAAAATATTACAAGCAGCCAGAAAGAAACAATTCAAATATCAAGGAGATACAGTCAGGATTACACAGGATATTGCAGCTTCTACATTAGAAGATCGAAATAATTGGAACCCAACATTCTGTAAGGCAAAGCATTTGGGACTACAATCAAGGATCAACTACCCAGCAAAGTTCAGCATAACATTTCAGGCAAGGAGAACGTCATTCAATGAAGTAAGGGATTTCCAGAGCTTCCGGACCAAAACGCCAGAACTTAATAGACAATTCGATCTTCAAATGCAGGTCTCAAGACAATCATAAAAAGGTATACGTTGGGGGGGGGAATTCTTACTCAATTAGGTCAAACTGTTTACCTCCCTATAAGGGAAGATGATACCTGTTAATCTTGAGAACTGTGATGCTCTTATGAAATACAAAAGGGATATACATAGAGGGAACGGGTATAAAGTAAATGATGTCATGATAAAAAATATGATTTAAGTACAAGAAGGGATTGTAATAGGAGGTGTGAAAAGGAGGAAGCAGAAAATAGCAAATTGCATCATAAGAAGAAGTACAAAATTATAGTAGAGGGAAAGAGTGGAGGGAGATGAGTATTGTTTGAGAGATACTCTCATCTGATTTGTTTAAAGAACGGAACAATAAACTCAAGTAGATAATCCTAACTAGCTCTATAGGTAGTAGGAGGGGAAGGGGAAAGAATGGGTAGGGAGGCTAAAAGGGAGGGAAGAAGCAATAAGAGTAAAGGGGAGTAAAAGGGAGGGGGGCTAAAAGAAGGAGGGAAAGGCTGCAGGAGGAGGTGGTGAAAAGTGAATACTATTGAGGAGGGGAAGGGAGACAGGAGAGCTAAAAGCACAAATGTGGGAAAGAGCATGGAGGGAAATATGCAGATTGTAATCATAACTGTGAATGTAAATGGAATGAATTCTCCCATAAAACGGAGACAGATAGCAGAATGGATTAAAAGCCATAATCCACAAATATGCTGCTTAGAAGAGTTAGCCTATTTTTAAAGGTGTTTTTTCCTTCAGTATTTTTTGGGTCTCCTTCAGCAAGGTGTTAACCTGCTTTTCATGCTTTCCTTGCATCGCTCTCGTTTCTCTTCCCAGTTTTTCCTCCATCTCTCTAACTTGATTTTGAAAATCCTTTTTGAGCTCTTTTGTGGCCTGAGCCCACTGAATATATATTTTTGGTGTTTGGGATACAGAAGCCTTGACTTCTCTGTCTTTCCTTCATGTTAAGCATTGTTCTTCCTCATATGAAATGATGGAATGAGGTATCTGTTCACCACGAAAGTAACCTTCTATGGTCTTATTTTTTTCCCTTTTCTGGGCATTTTACCAGCTGGTTACTTGACTTCTGAGTTTCCTCTCCACACTCACCTCTCCTCCAGATCTGCCCAGGTAGTGCTTGGGGGCTAAGGTTCAAATGCTGCTTCCCAGCCTCAGGGCTTCCAGCGAGGGCAGGGTAGCTATTCAGTGTGAGATTATGTTCAGGTGCTCAGGTAGGGGCAAGACTGCCACACAGGCTCAGTTCCCTCAGGATGTTTATGCAGAGACCTTCAACAATGGTTCCAAGCCCATGGCTGCTTTGGGAGTCCCTGGCTACTACTGCCTCCTCTGCTGCCTGCTGAGGGGATCTGAATCATGGGGACACCCCACGCCCCTCTCGGCCAGTCAAAAAGTCTCTCTCACTGACCTATGGTGTCTGTGGATGGAGGGACTTGCGTGGCCACTGGAGATTCTGTCCCTGAAACCTGCTCATATCTGCTCCTCTCAGTGCCATGTGGCCAAAGCAGGGCTGGTGCATGACGGACCTTTGGTGTTGGTTTTTCAGGGCTCTCTGGAATAGATATCTCCACTCCGTTGTTCTCTGGCTTCTGCTGCTCCAGAATTTGCCGGGAGTTTTTCTTTACAGGTATTTTATGGGCTGCGGGTTAGGAGCTAGCATATATGTATCTTTCTACTGTGCAATCTTGGCTCCTCCCCTACCAAGATGTCCTGTTTCTTTATGACCTAATCTTCAGCAGTCCATCAAGCCTACCATCACCTATGTTGACATTAATATCTATAGTAATAGAAACAAATGTATAAAATAAACTCAAAAAGACCCATCTACAGAGGAATTTCTTTACTAGCTGTGGGACAGAAAATGAATGACATGCCTCGGTGAGGCATGCTTTATTACTTCCTCAGGCTCTCCTCTAGCAAATTAGGCAGAGTTTAACAGGCAAAATGAAATCTATAATTCTTTCAATAAGGGATATATTTACTTGGAGGACTGAAGACACAAAGATCATCTAGATCTTCCTGCAGCTGATGGACATTTGGCACAAAATACACAAATGAGAGTCCAAGAAGGCCACTTCCTCTTGTGTGTGAAGGCATAGGAGTTTTGTCAATTCAGATATGCATTGTGTTTTCACTTCACTGAATTCAAGGAATAAAGAATATTAGGGTAGCAACGTGATGTAGTGGATAGAGCACTGGGCCTAAGGTCAGGGAGAACTGAGTTCGAATACAGTTTCAAATACTTCCTGAGAGTGTGACCCCAGGCAAAGCATTTAATCCTATCTGTCTCAGTTTCTTCATCTGTAAAATGAGCTGGATAAAGTAATGGCAAACCACTCCATTATCTTAGTTAAGGAAACCTCAAATTGGAATCACAAAGTATCAAACATAGGTGAATTACTGAACAAGAACAAAAGCATATTAGCTTCAATATTCTCTAAATGTAGGTAGACATAATGAAGTATATGTGTTATTTCCTAATAAATGCATGATCTTTCATATTTGCTTCATGTGTCTTTCATGATAATATTTTTCCTCCAAAGTACAAATTATTAATACAGCATACATACTTTTTAATCCTTCACTTATTGTTTATGCCTTTTAAAATTGATAATAACAAAAATGATAATAAAGTATGGTCCATTTTATTTTAATGTGTGTATTAAAAGTCAATTCTTTTTCTTAGTAAGAGGTCTTGTTACTTTCCTATTGTTTTCTTAATTTTTTGTCTGATGATGATGAAAATCTCAAAACTGTAAGAGTTGAACAGGAGAGTCTTTTATTACCTATAAGTTTTTTTTTTTCTTATTGTTTTCTGAGACTGACTCCATTCTCATTGTTGAATTTTAATTCCTTATTAGGATCTCATATTTTAGATAGAAAAGGAAGTTAAAAAGCATAGACACAAATAAATCTCCTTCTTATCAGAGAAGACAAAGGTAAGAGAATATAATAATGCACATTCACTTTTCTTGGACAGAAGAAAAGTACATTCAGATACTTGGTACAGATAATTGAAATTATATCAACATGTGACCATTGATATTAGTAAAACATTTTATAATTAGAAACACTAGTTGGACATATAGTTTGTCCCAAATCTCTTAGTGCCATTTGAAGCTATTACTGCAATTAAGTTAGACACAAATACCTGATGAACGTACAGATGACACATAAATTATAGAAGATTTAATTAATGCAAAACAACTGCCCTTGATTTAAGGATTCACAAACATTCTGATAGAGTAAAGTCTCTAACTCAAGTGACTAACTGAAGGCTCATTCACCATGTAGTCCTTCAATTAAGATCATATAACTGCCCCCACCGCTGAAACCATGGAACAAGAATCAATGTTGGTCTAACTAGACACCTTGCCTTCCTTGAGGTCTAATTTTTCATTATTCTTTAAATAAAATAGCCCTCGTCTTCCACCCTGAATTCCTCACCCAAATTCTTTAGGGACAGCTCCTCCTTCAAGTCAATTTTCAAATTTTTAACGAAAGGTATTGCTTTCCAACTATAAGTCCAATAGTCTCAACATAAATTAATGAAGCAGCATGGTAATTGATAGAAAAGTAGGCTTAGACTCAAGGGATCATAGATGCAGTCCTGTCTGCCATTATTTGAATGTCAGTTGGCAACTAACGACACACATAACCTCCTCCATTTTTTCTCTTTTTTATTTTAAAATCCTTTTTCAAATTTATGATAATAACAATGAAAATTTTCAAATACTTATCAGTGAAAGCAGTTCCTAAGTATTAGAAATCATGTTGTAATATAAAAGGTACAGAATCAGGCTTGAAGAAATCAACATGGAATAGTTCTAGGAGCTTCTTGCCAGAGTCATAAATTTAACGTTATAGTTTGTTTCACTAAGACCCAAAATGAGATGCCAGAACAATCCAACTGGGGTAAATTTACCAAGTATGTCCTTGTGCCCTTTTCTACAAGAGTCTGGGCTATTCATATGGCAGTGAAGGAATGCTGATTAATTCTGTTACGGCTAAATAAGTTGTGGCATACGATTGTAAAACAATTCTATTTTTCTATAACAAATAATGAACTGGATGTTTTCAGAAATGCTGGGCAAGTCATACGAACTGATACAAAGAATACCACAGAAGTGAACCAGAATATTACAGACAGGAACAGTAGTATTGTGTAATGATCAACTATGAATGACTTAGCTAAAATACAATTATTCCAGAGAGTCTGAAGGAATTATGAAGAAAAAAATGCTATATACTTCCATTTAAAAAAAAAGCACCGGTGAAGTCTGAATACAGATGCAATCATACTGGAAAAAAAATTGCCATACCTCATTTTTTGTTATTTTTTAGTCTGTTTTTCCTTGGGAATGATGGCTTCATATGAAAATGTTTTGCATGTCTGCAGCCTTTTCAAGCAGGGGTAAGGGGAGAGAAAACTCTGGAACCCATTTTTTTTAAATAAATGTTGTAGTATTAGGTTTACTTGTAGTTTACAGAAACAATATTTTAAAAAGTCAAATTTAAAAATCTATTTGAAAAATGCAAATGGATACTCCAGATAAACTTTGATTTTGAATTCCAGATATTTGGTTTCCGTTTTAGAATTTAATATAATAATAGTTCAGTCTCTCATAAGAATACGTGCTCAAAAGCACTCGTTAGATAGTGTAAGGATAATTTTAAATGTAACAATAATATAATGCTGAGGATTACAATAATAGGGATAATTTGCTTCTTATTTTTAAGATTTAAAAAGCACTGTGGACATTCATACAATTTGATTTTCACAAAAACCATTTTTAAAAAGAAAGATTTTATTTCATGGTGTTACCAGGGCAAAACAGTTTGTAAGTGGCACTAGAAATGATGAAGAGGGCTCTAGATGGTAGCACGTATTATCGATCAGCCCACCACCCAACTCCCTCCTTCAGAAAACATTGACAGTAAGTATGTAACCATTTTAAATAAATGCCCTCAACACATATTCACATAGAAGATCATAAAAACACGTGTGCATGCACATATAATGTGGGTATATACATACAATATGTGTACATATATATGTATGTATGTAGATACACACATATATATACAAGTGTGTACATACATACATATGTGTGTACATAGATACATATATTATATATATATATATACATATTAGAGATTTTAGACTACTACCTAGAATGACATAATTTATAAACCCTTGCATATTTTCATATTTTCAGAATTAAAGTTACCTTGTTCACTTGGAGAGTTTCTAAGGGTCCTTTAGAGAGCAAAAATATATCCGCCTCTTTCCTTCCCCTTTTCCTGTCCAAATGCCAGTGAATATCCACCCCAAACTTTCACAATGAGACTTAATCTTTGAGTTGTGTCAACTAGTACTTGCCAACATCCTTTGGCTTTGTTTTTCCCTCCCCTTTCCTTTTCCTTCCCTCTTCCACCACCCCCTCACCTACAATTTAAAAAAAGCATTGAAAGCAAAACTTTCACCTTTACAACATTAAATTAAAAATGTTTACTTTGCTTCAATGAGAAGAAAATTAAAAAAAAAAAAAAAAAAGAAAGGAGCCAGAACGTTTTCTGGCTCCATAATGCATTATGTTACCCTTTTCTTTAATAGGCAATTGATTTATTAATTAAATGATAAAAAATATGCATTTAGGCTGTTTCCTTTTCTTTAACCAAGTTTTCAAGTTAACAGTTATGGCGCCCAAACGTGGATTGGAACTGTGGAACAGGACGGATATTTCCTCATCTCGCCAACGCCACGACTCCAGTGCCAATAGGAACCGTTTTTCCTAGAGTCC
Organism: Bettongia penicillata ogilbyi; assembly: GCA_023548195.1. Taxonomy (NCBI): domain Eukaryota; kingdom Metazoa; phylum Chordata; class Mammalia; order Diprotodontia; family Potoroidae; genus Bettongia; species Bettongia penicillata. The sequence goes on along the minus strand of JAJHZJ010000782.1, from coordinate 1,541,507 downwards.
TGGGCCTTGACGGGGTCGGAGTAAGTCCTTCCATTCCCAGCTTTCAAAGAACTCTCACTTTAAATTTCCTTTAAGGGAAACTCTGGGTACCAGAGACCAAGTCAGTTAAATTGCTCTTTATTACTTAGGTCTCCTCTGGCGATTGATCTCAGGAAAATCAGTACAGGAATTGCTAGCACTAGTGTCAATCAACTAAAGATAGTCCTAAATTATGTTGGCCACAACAGGGCTCCTTTGGACCGCTCAAAGTTACTTTATCTTAGGGGCGGAGCCAAGATGGCAGAGTAGAAGGACACAAGTTTACGAGCTCCGAAACCCACAGCCCATAGAATTAATGTAAAAAGGAACCCCCATAACTTCTAGACCACTGAAAGATGTACAGAAACAGAGTGGAAGAGATTTCCGTTGCAGAGAGCCCTGAAGAGCCGTCCCCAGGGAATGTCGCGCGCCAGAAAGCGGACCCCACCCCAGCGCTTCCCTGGCCTCGGCCCCAGAGAAGCTGACCCAAGCAGGCTTCAGGGACGGAAGCTCCGGCGGCCGGGAAATTCCCTCTGTCAACAGAAGCTACAGGTCAGTGAGAGAGACGGCTGGCTGGCTGGGGGGAGCAGGCTGTCTCCATGACTCGGGCCCCCTCAGGAGGAAGCGGCGGCGGCAGACACGGGGGCAGGAAGTGGCGGAGGCAGAGGCGTGGGCGGTAGCGGAGGCAGCAGCGGTGGCAGCGTCCCGGGACTCCCCCAGAAGCAGGCAGGATCTTCATTACTGAAGGTCTCTGCATAAACAACCTGAGGGAGCTGAGCCTGAGAGACGGCCCTGCCCCACCCCGCTCTATTACTGAAGGCTTCTGCATAAAGCCCCTCAGGGAACTGAGCCTGGGAGGCGCCCCCCCCCCCAGCCACTCCATTCCTGAAAGTCTCTGCATAAAGTCCCTGAGGGAACTGAGCCTGGGAGGCGGCCCTGCCCCACCACAGCACCATAACTAAAGGTCAGATTGATTAGCAGCTGGACGGTGTGGAAAGCATATTTGAATCTCAGACCCCAAGCACTAGCTGGGCAGATCTAGGAGGGGGTGGACAGGAATCTCAGAAGTAAAGTAACTGGTTGGAAAAATGCCTAGAAAAGGGAAGAAAAATAAGACTATACAGAGTTTTTTCAAACAGATGCAAATGATCCCGACTTTCGCATCTGACGAGGAAATATACTTGCCATCAGGGAAAGAGGTGGGGGGTGGGGACTCAGTACCCCAGATATCCCAGGGGGAAGGCAGGTGGGCTCAGGCCATGGAAGATCTCAAAAAGGAGTTTGAAAAGCAAGTTAGAGAGGTAGAGGAAAAACTGGGAAGAGAAATGAGAGAGATGCAAGAAAAGTATGAAAAACGGGTCAATACCTTGCTAAAAGAGACCCAAAAAAAATGCTGAGGAAAATAACACCTTGAAAAATAGGCTCACTCAATTGGCAAAAGAGGTTCAAAAAGCCAGTGAGGAGAAGAATGCTTTCAAAAGCAGAATGAGCCAAATGGAAAAAGAGGTTCAAAAGCTCACTGAAAATAATAGTTCTCTCAAAATTAGAATGGAATAGATGGAGTCTAATGACTTTACGAGAAACCAAGAAATCACCAAACAAAACCAAAAGAATGAAAAAATGGAAGAGAATGTGAAATATCTCATGGGAAAAACAACTAACCTGGAAAATAGATCCAGGAGAGACAATTTAAAAATTATGGGACTACCTGAAAGTCATGATCAAAAAAAGAGCCTAGACATCATCGTTCATGAAATTATCAAGGCAAACTGCACTGACATTCTAGAACCAGAGGGCAAAATAAGTATTGAAAGAATCCATCGATCACCACCTGAAAGACATCCAAAAAGAGAAACTCCTAGGAACACTGTGGCCAAATTCCAGAACTCCCAGGTCAAGGAGAAAATCTTGCAAGCAGCTAGAAAGAAACAATTCCAGTACTGTGGAAATACAGTCAGGATAACTCATGATCTAGCAGCTTAAGGGATCGAAGGGCGTGGAATAGGATATTCCAGAAGTCAAAGGAACTAGGACTCAAACCAAGAACCACCTACCCAGCTAAACTGAGTATAATACTTCAGGGGAAAATATGATCTTCCAATGAAACAGAGGACTTTCAATCATTCTTGATGAAAAGACCAGAGCTGAAAAGAAAATTTGACTTTCAAACACAAGAATGAGAAGAAGCATGAAAAAGTAAACAGCAAAGAGAAGTCTTAAGGTACTTACCAGAAGTGAACTGTTTACATTCCCACATGGAAAAACAATATTTGTAACTCTTAAAACATTTCAGTGTCTGAGTAGTTGGTGGGTCCATACACACAAATGTACACACATGCACGCACACACACATACACACATGCACACACATACAGAGACAGAGAGCACAGATTGAATTGAATAGGATGGAACCATATCTTAAAAGAAATTATGGTAAATGGTGAGAGAGAAATGTAGTGGGAGGAAAGAGGGTGAAATGGAAGGGGGCAATTATACGTCATTTAAGAGGCAAGTAGAAGACTTTTTAGTCGAGGGAAAAAGAGGAGAGCTAGAAAAAAAACTCAAGAAGTTTACCCTCATCACATTTGACTAAAGGAAGGAATAAAATGCACACTCATTTTGGTATGAAAACCTATCTTACAGGATAAGAAAGTGGGGGAGAAGAAGATAAGCGGGGGGGATGATGGAAGGGAGGGCAAAGGGTGGAGGGAGCAATTTGAAGTCAACACTCAGGGAGGGACAGGATCAAAAGACAGCAGAGAAACAATGAGGGGCAGGATAGGATGCAGGGTAATTCAGTTAGTCTTACACAACACGACTATCAGGGAAGTCATTTGTAAAACTACACAGATATGGCCTATATTGAATTGCCTGCCTTCCCAAAGGGAATGGGTGGGGAAGGAGTGATGGGGAGAATTTGGAACTCAAAGTTTTAGGAACAACTGTTTAGTATTGTTGTTGCTACTAGGAAAGAAGACATACAGCTAAAGAGGAATAGAAAGTCATCTGGCCCTACAGGAGAAAAGAGAAGATGGAGACAAGAGAAGGGAGGGATGATAGAAGAGAGGGCAGATTGGTGATAGGGAAAATTAGATTGCTTGGGGTATTGGGGTGGGAGGAGGGGATAAAAGGGGAAAAAAATTTGGAACCCAAAATTTTATGAAAATGAATGTAAAAAGATTAAATAAATAAATAAATAAATAGTTAGATAGATAGATAGATAAATGAATGAATGAATGAATGAACGAATAAATAAATAAAGAAACAAAGAAACAAACAAACAAACAAATAAATAAAATATGCGAATAAATAAATAAATAAATGGATAGATAAATAGGTAAATAAATAAATGAATAAATAAATAAACAAATAAATAAATAAATAAATAAAAGAAGTTACTTTATCTTACAACCAAATTAAGTTTAAAGGCCAACAAAACAACTAGCCAGCAGCGAGAATGTTTCATCCTGGGCTTGCTGACTTGGCTTTATGAGACCAAAAGACAAGTAGCTTCTTCCTTGTAAGGCTGGGAACTGCTTCAGCACCTAGCCATGTCCTGGAAAAAATTTTTTCTTCTTCAAGGGCTCCAGTCTCTCCTGTCCTTGCCCTCCCTCTATGCTATTCCTCACCCCTTTGCTCCCTATCCCTTCCCTTGAAGGCCTCTGATCTTGGGAAACTGACAGCACCTAGATGCAATCTTTCCGCTTCTTCTTCCCCTGCCTTTGACCGGAAGAAGGCAGCATCTCTCCAAGCCTCTGTTGTCTCTCTCCTCCCCATTCCCCCTTCCAGCTTCCCCTTAAGGACTCTGATCTTTTATTTTTTAACTATTTACATTCATTTTCACAAAATTTGGGGTTCCACATTTTATCCCCTTTTATTCCCCTCCCCCCACCCCAATACACCGAGCATTCTAATTTTCCCTATCACCAATCTGCCCTCTCTTCTATCCTCCCTCCCTTCTTTTGTCCCCATCTTCTCTTTTGTCCTGTAGGGCCAGATGACTTTCTATTCCCCATTAACTGTATATGGTCCCATCCTATTCAACTCACTCTGTGCTCTCTGTCTCTGTGCGTGCATGTGTGTATGTGTGTGTGTGCGTGCACGTGTGTACATGTGTGTATGTGTGTGTGTGTGATCCCACCAACTACCCAGATACTGAAAAGTTTTAAGGGTTACAAATATTGTCTTTTCATGTAGGAATGTAAACTGTTCACCTTTGGTGAGTCCCTTATGACTGCCCTTTGCTGTTTACTTTTTCTGCTTCTTCTCATTTTTGTGTTTGGAAGTCAAATTTTCTTTTCAGCTCTGGTCTTTTCATCAAGAATGATTGAAAGTCCTCTGTTTCATTGAAAGACCATATTTTCACCTGAAGTATTATACTCACTTTTGCTGGATAGGTGATTCTTGGTTTGAGTCCTAGTTCCTTTGACTTCTGGAATATCCCATTCCACGTCCTTTGATCCCTTAATGCAGAAGCTGCTAGATCTTGGGTTATCCTGATTTTATTTCCACAATACTGGAATTGTTTCTTTCTAGCTGCTTGTAATATTTTCTCCTTGACCTGGGAATTCTGGAATTTGGCCACAATATTCCTAGGAGTTTCTCTTTTTGGATCTCTTTCAGGCGGTAATCGATGGATTCCTTCAATACTTATTTTGCCCTATGGTTGTAGAATCTCAGGCAGTTTCCCTCGATAATTTCATGGAAGATGATGTCTAGGCTCCTTTTTTGATCGTGAATTTCAGGTAGTCCCATAATTTTTAAAATTGTCTCTCCTGGATCTCCTTTCCAGGTCAGTTGTTTTTCCCATGAGATATTTCACATTCTCTTCCATTTTTTCATTCTTTTGGTTTTGTTTGGTGATTTCTTGGTTTCTCAGAAAGTCATTAGACTCCATCTGTTCCATTCTGATTTTGAGAGAACTATTCTCTTCTGTGAGCTTTTGAACCTCTTTTTCCATTTGTCTAATTCTGCTTTTGAAAGCCTTCTTCTCCTCATTGGCTTTTTGAACCTCTTTTGTCAATTGCGTGAGCCTATTTTTCAAGGTGTTATTTTCTTCAGTATTTTTTTGGGTCTCCTTTACCAAGGTATTGACCTGTTTTTCATGCTTTTCTTGCATCTCTCTCATTTCTTTTCCCAGTTTTTCCTCCACCTGTGTAACTTGATTTTCAAAATCCTTTTTGAGCTCTTCCAAGGCCTGAGCCCACCAGACATCCACCTGGAATGTCTGGGATACAGAGGCCCTGACCTCCACGTTTTTCCCTGATGGTAAGCATATTTCCTGGTCGTCAGAATTGAAAGGCAGGAATATTTGCACCCCCTCAATGTTACTCTCTATCGTCTTATTTTTCTTCCCTTTTCTGGGCATTTTCCCAGCCAGTTACTTGACTTCTGAGATTCCTGTCCACCCCTGCCTAGATCAGCCCAGCTAGTGCTTAGGGTCTGAGATTCAAATGGGCTTTCAGTGGCAGGTGTGTCTGCTATTCAATGTGAACTTAAGTTCTGGTGCTCAGGTGGGGGCAGGGCCGCCTCCCAGACTCAGTTCCCTCAGGGGATTTATGCAGAGACCTTCAGTAATGGAACGGGTGGGGGCAGGGCGGTCTCCCAGGCTCAGTTCCTTCAGGGGTTTGATGCAGAAACCTGAGCTTCTGCCTGCTGCTTGGGGAGTCCCGGGCCCCCGCCACTGCCTCTGCCGCTGCCCCTGCCTCTGCCTCTGCCACTTCCTGTCCCTGCCTCTCCCTCCGCCGCTTCCTCCCGAGGGGGTCTGAGTTACGGAGATACCCCACTCCCTTCTCGGCCAGCCCAGACGTGGCTCTCACTGACCTGTAGCACCTGTGGGTGTAGGGACCTTCTCGGCCCCCAGAGGTTCCGTCCCTGAAGCCTGCTCGGGTCTCCTCCTCTCGGCCACGCGGCCAGGGCAGTTCAGGGGTGGACTCTGCTTTCCGGGGCACAACGGACCTTGGGGACGGCTCTCCAGGGCTCTCTGGAACGGAAATCTTTTCCACTGTGTTTCTGCGTGCCTTGCAGTGATGCAGAATTTGTGGGGAGTTCTTCTTGCAGGAAATATATGGGCTGTGGGTTCGGAGCTAGCATATGTGAGTCTTTCGACTCCGTCATCTTGGCTCCCAAGGACTCTGGTCTTCAAGAAGGGAGTTACAATCCACCTAAGAACAAGAGGACTGAACCTTTTCCCATGGTGCCTGTTTCTTTAAGACACTCAGAAACTTTGGGGCACCAAGGCTCCACACCCTTCAATGACCGCAGGGGTTCTTGTTTATTGCCAGAACTTGAATTCTTGCCACCCCCTTTCCTCAGTCAGAATGAAAATAGCCAATTCATGATGGGGATTTCTAGGAAGCTTCTAATTTCCTTCTCTCTCTGTTCTTTTTTTTTGTTTTTTGATTTTGTTTTTTTGTGAGCTCCACTTGTATTTGTCCAGTTGTCAATTTGTCTGTCGGTCTATGTGCCTGTCCATATCATGGATGCTGTGAATGAGTCTGTTATCTTGTAAGATTTAAATGCAAGCAGCCAGACTTCAAGGTCTGCAGCAAGGGAAATAGACAAAATTCTAACACTTTTTCTTTGTTGTTCCCATCTGGCCAACCTGGAATTAAAATGGAGAGTTAGATCATCTTAGGTACAAACATTTTAGCAGATTTGTATGTTGTGAGATTAATCATAAAACATTTCAGGAACTGATCATTTGAAATAACTCCTAAGATTGTGGGTATCCCACCTTTCCAGATAAAGTGTGGAAATACTACCTAGGTCCTAGACATCCCTCCCACCCTGTCCCAGCAGCTGCATAGAGCTTTAGGGGCTCTGTAAATTCTGCTGCTGTGGGGAGTGGGGGGAGGTGGAAGGATCAGGCCTGTTTCAAGCATTTGCTAAATTCTGCCTACGAAAGTCACCGTTGGGACATCAGTTTCTCTGCTTGTGGTAAGCTTCACTTCTCTGTTCCAGTTGCAGAAAGTATTTTATCTCTGTTTGAACTCGTTTTCTGATTTGTAAAAGTAAGAATAATTATGACAGTTGTTATGGGATCAAAATGATAAAATGATTGTAAAATGCTTAACACAATGACTGGTATGTATTGCACACAATGCTATTATCTCTTTCTAATGCAATTGTTAACTTTGAAGTGGTTTTAATTGCTAAAAGTAATAAGATCAATAATTTCTGGAAAGGCAAATTATGCCATCTGCAATTATTGTTGTGTTGAAACTGTATTTCTGAGATTGTATTTCTGAATTTCTCTTAGATTGTAAAGACAAAACATTTCTAATCTTAATTTTGTTGCAACTAAAAGATTTGGGAAAATTGTGTAACACCAGTTATGTTACTTTATCAGTCCTGCTAAAGTTGTCTTACAATGTTTTGTAATTGTCATGTGGAAAACCAGGTATTTTCACCCTTGTCTGTTAAAAAAAGGTAAGTTAAACAATTTGGCTATCTTTTATGAAGTTGTAGGATTGTTTACTAAGTTATTTGAGATTACTGTTTGAATGTTGAAACCTAAAATTGTTAAATGATTCCTATGTATGGAAAGGAGGGAATGGAGTGAAAACTTTATTTAGACTTCCTCTGTTCATTCAGAACAGTCCTTCCATTCCTATGGGTAAGATCATCAGTCCTAGTAAAGGAATTTGGTTGGTTAATGCAAACTCTAAACAATGAATATTACTTGCTCCGAAGTTGTAATAGAGAGAATTTTTAATAATTGGCTTTTACATCAGGACAAATTTTAAATCTGAGAAGGAAAGATGCTAAATGGAATTCCTTACGTGTGTGATAAATCTTTATTGCTTTTTGTAACTGCATAAGAGTGGAAATAACTGTTATCTGGCTCTAAGTTGTGATTAGTGAGACTTGCTGTTTAAGGTAAAAGGCACTTGGGACCATAACTATTTTTGTTTGAGTTTGAATTTGGGTATATTTGTCTGCATTAAATCAGTATCTGAGACAAATGCCACAAGCTACTCAAAGGGAATGTAATCCTGCACTGTTAACAGGTGAAGTTGGTATCTGGAAAGGAAAAGCTGAGGGGACAATTCTAGACTCAGTCTAGTTTTCCTATTGTGTTCCTTTAAAAAGGAATGTTTCTCACCTGACTATTCCTGAGTCTGGCTATGAAGCAGATACTGCATCATTGGAGAATTTCACTCCTATCTGAATTCAAACGGTAAAGGATGTTTTATCTTGTCATATTTGGTACGTCACGTGTCCCTGCTTTTCCTTCTATAGCAAATTTCTGTGGTCAATAACAAATGACCAGCAAAATGTGTGAGCCTTTTGTGTAATCTCACTGGGAAATCTAATATTATTTTTACCTGAAATTGGAACATGTGCAGAAATTTATGTAAACTACTTTAGATTCACTTTAAGATGTTCCCATTGTTTAAAACAATATTAAAAGTAACAGTGTTTTTTTTTCTGTGAGTCAGTCTCTTATATCTAAGAATACTGCAATAATTAAGAATTCAGTTTGTTATAATACTTTGGAAATTCATATTACTTAAGAACATTTTTGTAACAACTCAGCTTTAATGAATTCCAGTTTTAAAGGTTTATTTTTTGCTCAAGAAAAAAAGAGATACCAAGCATTTTAACAGTTTCCAACTAGTTTTTTTCATAAAAGTTTAGTGAACATCAGAGTAAATTTTAAACTATTTTTAAAGACAGGGAAATATCAAAGAGATTGAATTTCTGAGGTATCTAATTCTTCCAGAATGAGTATAATTAGGGAAGAATAACAAACTTGTGAAACAAAGACATAATTCCATCAAACTATAAATTTAGTCATTAACCTCTTTGTTTTGTTTAAGCTGGAATGGGATTTCAGTACAGTCATGCTAGTAAAAAGTAATAACTTATGAACTATCTTGTCTTATGTTTAAAATGTAGAAGGAAGTGGAATAATCTGGATAATAAGATTGAGAGATTTAGGAAGATAAATTAAGCTCTGATTGAAACTGTGAAAGGTAGATAAGATGTGGGAATAAATATGGGTTATCTAAACCCCTCTTGCTCCTAGATAGTTGTTTTCGATACTTTTGTGTCAGCTTCAGATGGTTTAAAGTGAGAGGATGAATTTCATCTGAGGGATACCAGTCAATATTTGCTATATAAGACTGGGACTGCAATTTACTATTGTTTGAAGCTCTGATTACAGGAATAGTTGTCCAAGTTATAAAGCCAATTGACATGTGCTGCAGGCTAACTGTGGATACTTGGAAGGGTTTTGAAGACGACCTTGGACACGGCCTAGGTAGGATCTTCCTAACTTTATTTCCCAAATGTGCTATTTCTTTAAAGGAAATTCCCCACCTGATTACCTCTAAGGCCTGCTTTCAGCACCTGGTAACCTCAGGATTACATATCAGATAATTGCTTATTCCTGGAATCAAGCAGAACTAAGGAAATCTTTTCCTTCTATTAAAATGATAACATTGTCCCTCTTTCTTTTATAGCAAATCTTTATAATCAAGAAGTTCTGAAAGTACAATACTAAGTCTATCAAACAATAAATGGAAATTGGAACATATCTGAGTTAGTATAATGGGGTGCAGGAATGAATAGCTTGCAACTTTAACCTATATTCCTGGACAAATATATAAATATAATATTTAGATAACATCGAGGAAATGATTAAATCAGATAATAAGACAAAGATATAATGTGATGATTGGTTTCTAAAATTTGGATTTTGCACATGAATTGTATAGGATAGTGGTAAATTATTTCTTCTCTGTTAAAATATCTCTCCAATAATTTAAAGGGCAGATGAGTTCATTTTATGGCTGAACCCTCACATTTTAAATGATTCTTACTCCAGGTACAAGATTAAGGTAAAGACAGAAACAGCAAATTATGTGAACTGAAATTTCAAAAATAGAATAAAAATGTTAAGTAATTGTACTACATGTAAATCTCTCTTTCAAAACTAGTCTATGGTGAGCCATCTAAGTTTAATCTGTACCTGACAATGTAAAAATGCAATTTTGTGAACTGAAATAAAAGCAAAACAAACAAAAAAAAAAAACTTCATTGTGTCATTGGAACCTAGCCTTGCATGACTGGGAAACTGAATCATTGCTATGTGCCTGTAGCCATGTTAACTATGTTGTATTGTTTATTGTCAACTATCAGATCATATGTTTTCTGGGAGACCCTGTCAGGTTTTCTGTATAGACTCTTGGATCCATCTGTCACCTCCATTGCCCTTGCTCCTGAGTGGACCATGCCCTCCAAGTTTGAAAGGGCCTGAAGAAGATGACATCAGACAGAGACAGCTTTCCCAAGACCTACATGAAGATTTAGTTTTTCATATCTTTTTTGGTCTACAGGCGAAGCCTTCGGCTTGCCTTTGACCAAAAGGAGGGAATGATAATATTTAGTATACATTTTAGACTTTAATAAGGGCCAAAAGTTTGAATTAAGAAGATCCTGGGCCTAATAGTCTCCTTTGTTTAGAGGATGCCTTTTGTCAAGCAAATGGGATTTCCTTATCAGACTCTTCTTCCAGCATCCTAGTGAAAAACACAGACATCTCCGGCTGTGAATAAACAACTTCAATGGCTTGCTTGGGACAGGATGTCTGGGTGATGGGACTGTGTTTTAAATCACAAAGGCATGCTTTGGAAGGAAGATGCCCATAGCCTGGGATCATTAAACCCAATTGAAGCCACTTTGTTTACAATGTGTTTATCTAAGAGAACTCCTTTCTCAGGGTCAAATGTATATAAGTGAGAAGATTTCTGTACTGGGTAGCCAGAACGTTTTCTGGTTCCATAATGCATTATGTTACCGTTTTCTTTAATAGGGAATTGATTAATTAGTTAAATGACAAAAGTAAAAAAAAAAAGAAATAAACAAAGAAACCCATACAATGTATCCTCTAGGTGGAAATCAGCTTGATGGAAACTTTACTGATAAGTATTTCTATTGAGCAAGTTTGCACTAATGAAGGTTTGCAGTCCACACAGCCACAAGTTAATCCTGCTGTAACATTTCCCTCCTCCCCTCATCTTACCCACAAAGCTCCAGTGTCCATTAAGTAACTCAGTGATGATAGAAAAAATACATAGATAGCTAAGGCCAGAGAGTCATACAGTGGTCACTAACAATAAATATAAGATTTCTGCCAGTACACCTGAAATCAGAAGAAAATGAACCCCATTTCAAGATCATTTGAAAGAGCAGTACTGAGCTATATTTAGAAAACTGCTAGTTACAAACTGTGGGAAGGGCGAGTCATGGAGGCCCCTGTGAAATTGTGAAAAATACTGACTGTCCAGTGTCTATGTGATCAGGAGTCCCTCTGTTATTCTGGAACCTTCAGAGAAAATGTAGGGGGGAAAAAGAGGACAACTTTATGTGGAGAATTGACTATCAAATTCAAATTCAACACATTCCGAGTTCTAGTACAATTAAATTATTCTCATGAGTCTCTCCTGCGTAATACTTCACCCTCTTGCTATATAAATTTGGTGTAATATTTTTTACACTCCCTCTCAAAAATCTGATTTGGTGAGTCTTGTATACTTATAGAACCTCTTCAGAATTGTTTTTTTTTTCTCTCAACAATGTTACATCTTATAAATTAATATTAAATTAAATTTGCACTCATTAATTATATGAACATATAAATATTTAATTATTTCACTAATATGTTACTATATATTATAAAATATTAAATATATTGAAATATAAAATATATAAAAGAAAATAAAAATTATTAGCATATGATTATTTTATTAATATTAATTAATATAAGTACTAATTAAACAAATGCTTATATTTAGATCTTAGAAAATTAATTGCAGAACACTTTTCATTTATCTTCAACTTATTTCACCATAAAATTTTCTACCATGATAAATTGTCTGATTTTTTCCTTTTAATAGTTTGAATTTTACTTTCTCAACGTGTAAGCACTAACGGCACGCTTACTAGTACAGGGGGTAGGATGATTGGATAAAATTATTTATGAACAGCTAGAGATATATCCTATATATGACAATAATCTTCCACTAACTGGTGGAGACATCCCAAATTCAGTCATTCATTTATTGGGAGCAAACAAATCTACTCTTTTAATGAGCATTGGGAGAAGAATTACTATTCAACCATTACCTGAAAACACTATTTTATTATAAGCGCATCATCAGATGCAGTGTGGTATAGCTAAATGGGAAAAAGTTCAGAGAGACATTTTGAGATAAAAGATGTGAAGCTCCTTTACAAAGAATCATGGAAGTTGAGGTTTAGCCCCAGGATTCTGTCCTTAGCCACAAGGATCAGTTAGTTTCCCAGACGTTCTAAAAAACGAGATAGATAATTCAGGTGAAAGTCGATGTTCTAATAAAGTACATATGCAAAATAGTAAGATTATTTATTATGCTACCACTGTTGTACATAGTTTACCATGAACAGAGAGTTCTATTCTGTTCTGAATGATCAAGGGCGCACAAGACCATCCCACAGTGGGTGTTCATCCATTCTGGATGAGTTTATATCGCTATAGTGTGAAGAATGCAGTGAAAAAGCTCTGGCTCTCCCATTTGAAAAGGTGTGTAACTTTGAGGAAATCATTCAACCTCTGTAAACCAAATTGGTGGACTCCCTGTATCAAAGGGTGAATCAACCTCTAAAGCAAAAATCTGTTTCTGCTAAGGCATTGATTTTCAAAGGTGAGGGAATCACAAAATATTTATCAAGTCTATTCACTAATTCTTTTTAGATTCTTAGGTTTAATTCAGATGTACTTGGAACTCCTCAGCTGAGGGGTTGGAGGATTTGACTGATCTTGGTTTGTGGCCTTGACAGTTTAGTCATCTCTAAGTGGGGTGGGGTGAGACGGGGAGAATCTGTTATCATATGCACAAGAAATAAGTCTAAGCAAAAATGGGTCTTTAATCTACAATATTTTTTTCAGTGAAGAGGCTCTGAGTTTAAAGGTAGAAATGTGCCTTTATTCATACAAGTGATAAGTCCTAATCATTGAGATTTATTTTTTTTTTTTAATGTAACACTTTTCTTCAATCTTAGCGTGGCAAGAAAATCCCAGGAGAATGAATTTAATCACAGCTGTGAGGTTGTCCCCTGCCATTGTGTCTTCCTTTGGCCTGCGAAAATACTAAATTCAAAATCAGCTAATCACTGTTCTTCTCTGGTCCTCAGTGTCTCTCTCAGCAAAGAGGGGAAGTTTGAAATATATGATTTAACAACTTACTTCCAGGATTTAATATAACATGTTTTAATGATGCTCCTCAACATTCTCTGTTATAACCTTTAAGACCTTATCTACTCTTTGGGGGAAAAAGTCAATATTATTTAAATAAGTGATTACAAAGTGATTCCTATCTACCACGAACCATGGGTATTTGGGTGGAAACATGGAACCAAAAGAAAAAATATCTAATAAAATCTGTAAAATCTTAATTGCATCAAAGCCAACAGGAATATCATCCTATCACATACACATTTTTTAAATAGTAATATCGAGACAGCAGGAATTTCAGCATTCATGACAAATACGGCATATAACAAAAAAGGACATAATGTGAATTATCCCAACTAGTATATTCCTTTTTGATTTGTACTTTTCAATCTATCTACCTTTACCTTTACTTTCTCGTCCTTCTTCCTTTCCCCCCTCACATTATCAGAATTGTACCATATTTTTTCAAAGGCCACCTTACCTACTCCCATTTCTTTGAGTAAAATTGTCTTGCCATATACACAGCTGGATGGCTGTACACATTTTTTCCCTTTCTTAAATTTCTTTATTAGAGAATCTATACCAGATATTTGCTACCTAGTAAATGTCATCTCCTTAACCTGTATTCTTTTCTGACTACATATCCTGTACCCCCTGCTGTGTTCTAAGCTTTTTAAAGGTACACAGCATGCCTCATTCACTTTTGTCTCTCTTGAACTGTGTCTTACTCATAGTAACATTTCAATAAAAAAGTTTACAAAATAAAAAAAAAGACTTAAAAAAGCAGCTTCGACTTTTCTTTTTAAAAAATCTTCTGAACACCAAAACTCTACTTCTATAGCCAGTTTTGATTGTTGAAGGTGGAAGCAAATCACAATGGAACAAATATTAGCACTAGATTCAGAAGATAGGTTCAAATCTCAACATTTAATCTTGTTACTTAAGGTACAATTAACAATTATCTTACTATTTCTTATTCTCATTTTCTTTATCCATAATTTGACGGATGACTTCACCCTTCAGGTCAAATTTAGACCTCTGAGTCTAAATCAATAAATACACCAATGGTATCTCTGCCTTTGTGCACTTATTAATATTCTTTATTTCTACGACAATGAGTAAGAAGTCAGTATACACTTAAGTGTTGGAAGAAGTTTACTGGTCTTGAATTCTACTTCTGGTTCTATCACACAGAAATTGTGTAGCCAGGGTTAAAACATTTAATTGTCTTAGCTTCATCTTGTTTTTATGTGCTATTTGACTGTCATTAACATTGTCTATTCCAAAAGTTAACGTAAAAATTGTTTCAGACCGGTAGCCAAGATTGCAGAGAAAAGTGAGTGACTCCCCTGACCTCTCTCCAAAACCCTTCCACATACCTTTTAATAATGCCATAAAACAATTCCTGAAGCAGCAGAACACACAATACAATGGGGTGAAATAATTTTTGAGCCAAAGATATTTATATATAGAGAGAGGCACAGGTGTGAGTGAATATGAATGAATGATACCTAAGAAAGAAATTAAGGGATGAGAAACAGGAGTGAACTGAAAGAAAGTTAAAGGAGGTAGAGTGGGGTAAATTATCCTCCACAAAAAGAGGCAAGAAAAAGCTTTTGCAGTGTAGGGGAAGGTGGAGAATATGTGAGAGGAGAGATGAGTAAATCGTACTCTTATCAGAATCAGCTCAGAGAAGGAATACCACGTATACTAACTTGGGTATAGGAAGCTATCTTGCCATACAGGAAAGTAGGAGGGGAGGAGGATATGAAAAGGGGAGTTGATGGAAGGGAGGGCAGATTGGAGGAGGTGTTAGTCAGAACCAAAACACTTTTGAGGAGGGAGGGTGAAAGGGAAAGAGAGAGAACAGAATAAGTGTGGGGAAATAGGACGGACGAAAATATATTTAACAATCATAAGTATAAAAAAAATTCTCAAACAAATTTCTCAGAAAGAAATCTAATTTCCCAAATATAGAGAGAATTGAGTAAAATTTATATAAAAAAATGCCATCCTCCAATTGATATATGATAAAAAGTAGATAGTTTTCAAATGAAGTATTCCAAGCTATCTATAGCCATATGAAAAAGTGCACTAAATCTCTATTGATTGGAGAAATGAAGATTAAAACATTTCTCAGACACTCCTTCATAGCTCTTGGATTGGCTAAAAGGACAGGAAAGGAAAGTGACAAATGTTGGAGACAAGTGAAAAAAATGAGACATAAGGGTAGTGTTGGTGTTGTTTGGTACTGATTCAAATGCTCTTTAGACCAATTTGGCAATATTGAGCCCTAAAAGTTATAGAGCCATACTTACCTTTTAACACACACACACACACACACACAACCGCTGTTTTGTCTATAGGACCCATAAGTGCAGAAATATTTATAGCATCACTTTTCTGGTGGTGAAGAATTGGAAATTGAGGGAATGCCAATCAACTAGTGAATGACTGAACAATTGTGTTACGGGATTGTGAGGAAACATTATCGTATTATAAGAAATGATGAGTAGAATGTTCTTAGAAAAAACCTGAAAAAACTTAGATGAGCTGATGCAAAATGAATTGTACTGGGTAAAGGGTAGCAGCAATCCTATATGGTTGTCAACGACAGCTATTCTCAGCGGTACAATGATCCAAGACAATTCTAAACGACTCATGATTAAAGGTATTATCCTATCCCTAGAGAAATAATTGATGTTGCCTGAATACAGATTGAAACATTTTGTTTTACTTTATATTTCTTCAGTATTTTTTTTTACTTTTAGTCTGTTTCACTTCTCAGTATGACTAATATGGAAATGTTTTGTACGACTACGCATGTAAAACATATATTGAATTTCTTGCCTTCTGAATGAGGGCATGTATGGAGGGAGGAAGGAAGGGAATTTGCAACTCTAAGTTTTAAAAATTAATGCTGATATTGTTTTTTCATGTAATTATGAAAAATAAAATGCTAAATATAAAAAAAAGGCAAAAATAAACTATTTAAATAAAAGGATTCTTTTAGACAGCATACCTAAAAGAATGTTTATATTGTAAAACAGCATACATATTCTAGGCAGTAGCAACATCATTACCGTTATTAGTGTCATATCATCATTAGATGGACTTCAGAAGAAATTATAAACTCAAATACCCATCATGTTATTGTTCCTTTATAGCAGTGTATTACTTTGTGACTACAGAAAATAGTTATTTGCGAAAGAGATTTTGATTTTCTAAAGTACTTCATCGTCCTAATATCTCCAAGATCCTTTAGAAATAATAAGACAATTCTTTTTTTTTTTTTTTTGGTAACCTTGATATATAATCTCTTTGGGTCTTTTAACTCTAATAAATCATCAATAACTTTAAAGTTTAAATTTCTAGACTCCTGGAATTAGTGAGTTTCAGTCTTCTGATGGCATTTTTTTTTTTGCCTTTTCCAAAGATAAGTATCCACAGCCATGAATCAAAGCAAAAGAACATTTGAAAAATTCAGGAATCTTAACTTTATATTACCACGGAACATTTCTAAGTATTATTCTTATTACTTACAAATCCAGTAAGGGCTTGCCAGCTGAATATTTAATATACACATACATATGTGGGTGTTTATTGTATTTTGATTGAATTGAGTTGAAGCCAGGAACAATTCTTTGAAATAGATTGAGTTATTAACCTGAAAATTCTAATTTAGAGTCATTAAAGAAGTGATGCAACATTTTCCTTTCCACTTTCCAAAAGGAATCTTTCAACCATTTCATCGACTTCATGTGAGGAATTTCAGATACTGTAACATTAAATCATTTGGTTTAATAGAAATATCGCATAAATGTATAAACTATCCAAAAACATAAAAATACTTTTGGATGTGGTAGTGGTTGGGATGATTAATGATGGAAGAGAAAAAGATGAAACATAGTTTATGCTTATTGGCTCAGGAGAGATCATGAAAACAGGTAATATTTTCATTTATAGCTTCACAGAATCTATTATTCTCTGGATAATTTCTTTCCAGAGTCTCTATCTCTGAATAGAATCATAAAATCAAAGTTGTCAGAAAGACCATATATAAGTGATCATCCAGATCCCCTTCAGAACAAAAAACTTGAAGATGAGACAGCAAAAGAGTTGACGCTTACTTTTTTTAGATGAAATTAAGTTATATTATTCATATTTTTTCCTTTTGCAAAGATTATACTAAAGATAATGGAAGAATATAGTAACTTTCATGCATAGATTACTCTAACATTTACAAAACTATGCACTTTATTTAAACAGCACTATAAGCTAGGTAGCGTAGGAATTTTGATTTTAGAGATTAAGCAACTGAGACTCAACCAATGTCAACTACCTTAACAAAAATTCCAAGACTGTTCGATTCTAGACTCAGGAGTTTAAAGCGAGGTTCTCATGACTGCAAATTCAACACGCTTCACAAAGCCATGATTCATCTCCCTTAATTGTTTCAACAAACCTAAAAACAGTAAGAAACCCCACATAGAGGATCCAACTCCCTTTTAAAAAGTATCTTCTCGTTGACGTTAATGCTCCTTTTTAGAAGAAATGATTTTTGACCTTCTTAGTTCTCTCGGGATCATTCCTTTAATCTGTAATGACAGAGAGGATCTTCTGACTCAAAGTCCAATCATCTAAACAATGCTTAATGAGGATAAATCCGTATCCGTGAGTCAACTAACTATACTGACTATATATCAGTTTAGTCAAGATACTATATAGTGACTATATATCACCTTAGATTTGTTGATATCTAGATATCTGATTATTATAAGGTTACTCCTTTTCCTCAAATTATTTTCTTCGTTTGTAAAATAGAAATGATATTACTTTACATTTTTCTCATCACAGTGAGAAAAACAGTTAGCAAGGAGTGATTATTTTAGCGATTTTCATTGTTAAACTTGAGGCAATTAAAGAATTATTCCATTATTTTTTTCTTACTAATGTAATACTGGGAGAAATGCAAATCCCAGTATCTTAGACCAAAAATTCTTCTCTGTAGCTTCCTACTCTAAAATTAAACTTTTGGTATAATTTTATCAGATCTTGGCAAGGCACATTAGAGTATGTGTAGGTATAGGGGAAGTGCTAAGACCACATTATTATGAATCAGAGGATATGGGCCTGAATCTCAGATCCATTTCTTCCCTGAGTGACTGTCAGTAAGATATTTCTATTCTCTGTTCCCCAATTTGCTTCAAAGGGGGAGATCAGGGTAAATGATCTCCAAAGTGCTCCACCAGGAATACAAGATGACTACTCACAACACTAGGATGGGCAGTGCATCATCAACTAAGCAAGACAGAGGAACCCTACCCCTTATAATTTAACCTACCATTGTACCTTAAAATGCTTTTACCTTTCTATTTGCCTTTTGACATCTAACCAACTGATATACCCTAAGGTATCCTGGACTGTGTCACTTTGCTGAGAGAGAGAGAGAGAGAGAGAGAGAGAGAGAGAGAGAGAGAGAGAGAGAGAGCAGAGAGAGAGAGAGAGAGAGAGAAATTTTATTCTTTTCATTAGGCAGAGAGAAATAGATAGAGAAGAAAGCCAATAGCCAATACATGCTAATGTGCTAATGTCTGGAGAATTGAAATCCTTTACAGGTAATATATTAGATATCGATTCTAGAATTATGTCCTATTTCCAGATGTATTATACTTTCCCTGTTTCTGTCTATGTGATCTACAATATAGTGCAGTAGAGAGTTTATGTCTTCGTTTTCCTAAATGTACATTCCAAATTCAGGTTTATTTCTTCATGTACCTGCATGTACATATCCTGCAATGCTTACCCTTTTCGGATTCCTATATTTCCAAATATGTATGTAACATTTCATCAGTTCTATTTCTTTTGAGTAAGGCATGCCAATTCATAGAGTGTCATCGCTAGTCATCCTGACCTGTCTTGCAAGTGGGCTCCATTAACTCTGTAGGAGGGAGTGAGGCTGAGGACTTTTCACAACTTTACCTTACTTAAATTCAATTTATTTGCAAGTCAAGACATCACCCTCCTGATGTCATTTGGTCCTCTTTGACAACTAAAATGAACAAAAGAAAGTATTTATAGAACCATGGTCAAATGTAGGTTTCAGTTCACTAAGTGTCTGAGATAACAAGGAAACAAATTTTATACTTTTCACCAGGACTCAAGTTGTTCTTGTTTATTACCTAAACGTAGAACTTTGCATGTGCACTATATACAAGCACTATACATAAATGCAGTGTACACATCAGCATAAGTGCACACGATTTTTTCATGCCTACACATATTTGTAGCATAATATATAGAGCATAAATATGTATAGGCAACATATTTAATATGCTGTATATAGGGTTATGTGCATATATATGGATAAACATATAAAGTTATATGTGTTACAGTTTTATATACATATGTACCCATATATGTGTGCATAGAACAAATATTCGCACAAAATGTTTTCACATATAGATACACATCATTTGTAGATATGTTATCACATGTAGTTTTAAAATAGAATATATTAAACCTTTTACAGTTTATTCTGCATATGGTATATTATATATTATGAATCTCTGTGCGTATATGTGTGCCTACAAAATTACTTTAGGTATATATGATTATATAGAGTTTATAATAGTACATTCACCTATCTAGATACAGATTACTGTGTGTAGTATGTTTCATGCATGTTTATATGCACACATACTTGCACAGATATGTACATGCATAAATAGAGAAGTGTATATGTATTTATATGTATACACGTGTGTATACACACATTGCACATGATATATAGTATATTAAATGTGTAGTGTACACAATATACTACGTATAACACACATGAAACAGCTAAAGTTTATATGATTACATAGAAATGTGTTATTTATGTATGTGCTCATATTTAATCACAGATACACATAATGCATGCATGTTCACATTTGTATATGCATTTAAATATACGTTCATTTTGATACATACGTATATGCATGCACATATCTATATCTATCTATTTCTCTGCATATTTGGGTCGCCTAGGTGGCACAGTGAATAGAGTACTGAGGCTAGAGATGGAGAGTTCAAATATGACCTCAGACGCCTATTAACTGTGTGATCCTGGGCAAGTCACTTAAACCCTATTTGCCTCATGTCCTTATGTGTAAAATGCAGTCACACTGGAGAAAGAAACATCAAACTACTCCTGTATCTTTGGGAAGAAATCCCTATGGACATGTCAATGACGCCACAAAGTCAGACACACCTGAGTACTGGAACAACCATATGTATATAGCTCTGTGGTAAATGAATGTGTGTATACATAAATTGTACATAAGTACACATATATAGGAATTCACATGCATGTAAACCCATATGACCATGCTCCTAAAATCCAGCTCTTCATGCATACATATATATGTGTGCGTGTGTATACATATGTAAATACACACATATTTATTTCATTTATTTATTCAGTTGAATCAAATCTAACTCTTTGTGACACCATTTGAGTTTTCCTGGCAGAGATACTGGAGTGATTCGCCATTCCTTCTCCAGCTCATTTTACAGATAGGGAAACTGAGGCAGACTGCATTAAGTGATTTGCCCAGTGTCATGCAGCTACTGTCTAAAATTGAGTTTGAACTCTGTAAGATGAGTCCTTTTGACTTCAGGCTTGACTACCCTTATATACACAAACCCTATGTGTTCTTAATTATACATCAATATACATAAGTTAGGAATATGTACATATATGTATATACACATATACATATATAGATAAATATAAACATTTATTTGTACTTTATAAAGCAAATGAATATAAACTAGCCTAACAATCAAAGTACCCTGTTGCTACTATGATGACGCGATATGAAATTTTGAAATAAAACTTCCAAGTTCCTTATTTATCCTTAGCAAATTTATCTCTACTTTCATATCCCTCACTGTTTTTCAATCTATAATTCTCTCTATTCCTGGTTAAATACATACATATTTGTGTAGAGAAGAAGAGAGCGAGAGAGAGAGAGAGACAGAGACAGAGAGAGACAGCAGAGAGACAGAGAGGGAGGGGGGGAGGAAGGAGGGAGAGAGAGGGGTATTATATTCAAAACAACCTTATAGCACTATTTTGCACATAGCCTCAGAAATCATCTTGTGCTTCAAAAATGAAAGCTGAGATGGTATTTATTCTCATTACATCCTTACACCAAACAAACCCAGGAAGAGTAGTTGAAGTGCTGGAGGAGTCGAATCATCTCATCTTCTGGTTCAAAACAGGAGAATTTCCAATACCCTTACAAATAGTAGGTGAAATGAGCAGGTCCAACGGGAAAAGAAGATTTATTCAGACTAGAATTTGAGTCAATAATAAATTATTAGACGTACATTTAAAACTTGTGCTTTTGTTTATAATTGTACAATACCTGTGATTTTTTGAGGTGTGGTTAGGTAACAGGTTAGTTTAAGGAAATAAGATAGAGAAATATCTGAATAGTTTTGTTGTCTTCAAATTCATTGTCAGCAGAAAAATATTATGGCGATAAAAGCTACTGAAAGTTTTGACTGCATAAATGTACCATAGAATTCACAATTAGAGATTTAAAAAAATTAGAATGTCTAAAATATAGATGACTGAAAAGATGAAGGACAGTTGTTTTCATGAATATGGTCTTATACACTAGGGAGAGAGGGTTATATATGATATAGTATGACCCTAGAACACATTATTGATACAGAAAGGGTTGTAAATACAGAGAAATAACTTTAAGCTTGATATAAGAAGAAATCTCTTAACAAAAACAGCTATTGAGAAGGGAAATGGATTACCTTCGTTTGCCCTTGACTATGGAGCTCACCAGCAACAAGTAACTTAACGTGTTTTAATAAATCATTCGTCAATAAAGGAACTTGCATCACGACTGGAGGAGATTTTTTTTCCAGTGTGAATTATAATGGACTCCAAAGCATCTTACAAATTTAGTGTTCCATGGCTTTATATCATAAAAGTGAGGAAAGTTATACTATTAACAATACTCACAGAGTCATTCATTCTTATTTCTTGATTTTTGTATAAAACATTGTCTCATTTTATGCTATATCTTCTGAACTTTATGGACTGCAAAGAGATCTAGAATACACTTCGAGGAGGAAAACTTTTCCATTATTTCAGAATATTTTAAACGATGTGGAAAGAGAACATTTCAAAATAAAAGAGTAGAGTGGTTTCCTCTAAAAGATCATAATTAGGCTAATAAAACAACTTACTGACATTATGGTGAAGGTATATACAATTTTAAAAGCTTCCTTGGTCCTTGATTTGCTCTTAGAAGCAAATGTATCTGTCTATTTATGTTTGACTTTTGGTGTTCTTTTAAAAAATTTATCTATCATTCTTTGTCTCAATCTACATATCTTGCTGAATCTCTCTCTCCCTCCCTCTCTCTCTCTCTCTCTCTCTCTCTCTCTCTCTCTCTCTCTCTCTCTCTCTCTCTCTCTCTCTCTCTCTCTCTCTCTCTCTTTCCCTCCCTCCACTTAAGTTGACCTTTTTTAAAGGGGTAAGTTCACATGCTATTGAGAAAGTGGAAGAAACCGTAAATTAAAGTGTCTTTGGGTATATTCCATCATTTCAGAAATAGGAATTGGTTCATCTCTTTCACAGTCTATTAAAAGAAAGTGGAAACTTTAGACAGTTCTCTTGTATTTTCAAATAGAGTCTCTTTATTGGTTCTCACTTATGGACATTTTACTTTCAATGAAAAAAAATCAAAGTGACAAGCATTTTTGTAGGAACTGTGCAATGAAATAAAATAAAAGAAAAGTTTATATATTTTGTTTATGGCTCTATGACCTAATTTACTTAAGACATGGTATTCTCATCCTTATTTCTCAGGTTGTATATCAAGGGATTGAACATTGGAGTCACAGTAGTGTAGAAAAGAGCAAACACTTTGTCTGATCCTCTTGAGTGACTGGATTTTGGCTTCAAATACACAATAGTTCCAGACCCATAGAATAAGCACACAACCATGAGGTAGGAGGAGCAGGTAGAAAAGATTTTTGATCTCCCTGAGGTCGAAGGCATCCTCAGGATGGTGGCAATGTTTATGATGTAGGAAGTGAGTATCAAGAGAAAGGGAATTGTGACAAATAAAAACGTGACTACGTGGAGAGAGACCTCTCCTCTATATGTGTTCCCACATTCCAACTCCAGTAATGGTGGGGCATCAAAGAAAATATGATTTAGTTTGTTGGGACCACAAAAATTCAGAAAAAATATCTGATACGCCTCCTCTACCATTACTGGGATCCCAGTCATACAGGATGCCAAAACTAGTTGCATACATACCTTGCGTTTCATGATGAGAGGATAGTAGAGAGGCTTACAGATGGCCACATAACGGTCATAAGCCATCACAACCAGGAACAAGCACTCTGTTGCTCCCAGAATATAAAGGAAACAAGCTTGTACAGCACAGGATATGAATCAAATAGTTCTCTTCTGGGTCCTGAGATCTGCCAGAATTCTGGGTAGAGTGACAGATGTGTAACATATTTCCAAGAAGGAAAAGTTCCCAAGGAAAAAATATATTGTTGTTTGGAGGGCTGGATCAATCTTGGTAATGACAATGAGGAAGCTGTTTCCTATCAGTATACTTATATAGATGCTTAAGAAAATTGCAAAGAGAAAACCTTGGAGATTGGGAAGATCAGAAAATTCCAGAAGAATGAATTCTACCACAATTGGGAGTTTGTCTCTTGCTATTGGTTCTTTCTTCCGCCTGCGGAAACAATGAATTGAGAACTAGCCAATCACTTTCCTTCTATGGTCTCAGTTTCCCTTTCAGCAAAGAAGAGAATGTTAGCTATTATGAGCAGAAACATTCCTCCCTTGTTTAACATTTTACATTTTAATTTCACTCTCCAACAGTCTTTAACATATCTTTCAAAATATTCTTTATTCTTTTGGAAAAAAAGGCAAAATCATTCAGTAATTGATTATGAAGTGCTTCCTATCTACCAAGAGCCATGGTAAAGTGTTACAACATTATTCTTGGATATTTTGATGGAACTGTGTAACAAGGTGAAGACTTCTGGTAAAACTTTAAAATCACCCTTAGTCTCAGTGCCAACACAGGATCAATATTTAACATCATACCTAATATACCTTTTTTCCTAAGATGAAAATTATAAAATGAAATGAATATGCAAAGCAACATCAGTATCATTAATATTAATATCATCAAGATCATTGGATGATTTTCAGAAGAAACCATTCTCCTCAAGTCACTACCCTATTATTATTATTATTATTATTATTATTATCATTATTATTCCACAATAATATATTGTTCTGTGCCTATAGAACCTAGATCTTTATGAAACGGTTTTTATGGAAATATTGAATATATTGGGTTATTTCAATATTTTACCTTCTTAGGGAGAATATCTAAAAGTAACACATTGAAAGTTTTGCAAATACTTTGTTAATTGTAAGCAAATTCTACCATCTGCAAGCCCCTTCTCTACTATTTTACTGACCACATTCATTATTATAAACTAGTTAATTAGAAACTCTTCAAAATGAAATCATTCTATTTCTTGGAAAATGCAACTTCAGTTATAATATGTTGAACACATGCTCGTATAAAAGCACGTCCCATATTTTCCCCACAAAATAAAGTTTACTTTAACAACGTATAGTATACCACTTCCATCCTCTTCTCTACTTTCAAAACACAGATAAAACCTGCTTGTCCTGATTATTTTATTATCTCTGATATCTACAAGATCCTCAGAGGTAGTGTATATGATTACTTATTAATCACATAAGGCAATACCTGTTGTAAGTTGGGAAATCAGTCCAACTCTGCATTCTAACTCATCATTACTTCTAAGATATTCAGTTTCTATGCCCCTATTTATATTTCGTTTGCATGATCTATTGGGCATTTTCCTGCTTTTTTCAGCGTTAAAATTTCATAGCGTAGAATTTGAAAAAAGAACATTTGAAAAGTTCACACAACATCACTAAGAATTAATACTTTTTATGAATCAAGTGTGACCTTTCCAGGTCTTTTTCGGTATGGCTATATATGTACACACACACACACACACACACACACACACACACACATATATATATATATATAACTATCTATTAATATATAGTAGTTTAATGATAGCTTGATGAATTTATGTCACCAAAAGAAACAGATCAACATTCTATTTCCCATTTTACAATAAGAATCTTGCAATGCTCTCGTCATCTTCTCATTTGCCAAGAAATTGAAATACTTCATTATTGTTGCCTAAGTATAAAACTTGCTTTAGAATGACTGGTATTAATATAAGTAAAGTCCAAGTAATTCAATATAATATAAATTGCAATACATTTAATAATAGGTGAGGTGAAGAGGTAAATTAGCTTGTCAGTATAGGTGCAATGTCCCCAAGTTCAGCACTCCTACCGCTACAACATTTAATATCTCTTCATAGGTAATGACAAAATAGAACAAAACATAGAATGAATATTCTTAATAATATATTTAAAAGACACAAAAAGAAAATTAGTTCAATAAGAATTTTTTTTAAAAAAACCCATTAGGTGAAAATATGTGTACTGTGTTTCTTACAAAAGTTTGATTTTAAACCCAGATATTTACATGAGGTTGACAAAAAAGTATATTCCTCAATAGTTAAATGTCAAATAATAACAAAAGAATTATAAATTATCCCTAATCGCTTAAATAAGTCATTAATATTAAAAAAATAAAGATGAATAAAATTCTGACTTCAACTAATACTCTTCAAATTGTCAAAGTTGAAAAAGTTTAAAAATAATCAGTCATATATCTTCAGTGAGATAACATGAGCAATAATACTCTATTGATGGAGCAATTAGTTGATCTAAGTATTATAGAAAAAAATTAGAATTCTGGAAGTTATGCCACTAAACTCCTTACACACTTTGAAGAAGTAATCTCATTACTGTACAAGGGACTGAAAGGAGATCAGAAACACACACATACACAAAAGATGTCATATATTCAAAAAATATTCTAATAGAAACAGCTGAAAAAGTTAGAAAATGTTTTAAAAATGGATAATCGTCGGGGAATAACTAAAAATATTTTTGGTGCTGAATTTTGACTACGTCATCTTATTAGGAAATCAGAATATGAGAAACAAGCAAGCTTTGGTAAGATTTTTCTTAATGAAACGACACATAGCAAAGAAAGCAGAAATAGAACAGGAACATACACAATGTCTACCGTATTGTAATATTGAAAAAGTAGCAGGAAATAGGCTCAGATTAATTAGACTCAAAAATCTTGGTCCTAGAGAAGAAATGATTAAACTCTACTTTTTTCTAATACCCAGCATACGTTGAGGTGAATTCAGGTGATGTTTCATTAGTTATTAAGTTTGGTTGTCCTGAGATTTGCTTTTGTTTCACTTTAATTTCTTTCTAAAAGGGAAATTAAGTGGATCGAGAGTTCTGGGAAATGACTATGGTTTGAAAGACAAAACGAATTGGAAGCACTTATTATAAAGTAAAGACAAAAAAATAAAAGACAAAACGAATTGGAAGCACTTATTATAAAGTAAAGTGCATGGATATCGCTTTTACCCACTTCAGTGAACATTGGTGCAGTCCACATAATCCCCCACACACACCTTGGGTGGCAGAAGGATCCATAGATGTACTTCAAATAGAATATCTTAGTCCCTGTATAATCTCTTTCCTGAATCTCTATCTCTGAGTGTGTCTATAAAATTAAATACATGTGTGTGTATAATGTATATATGCATGTATATTCATGATATAGATATAGATATATGTACACATAGATAGATATCATGAAAGTAATTGATAA
Source organism: Bettongia penicillata ogilbyi (assembly GCA_023548195.1). Lineage (NCBI taxonomy): Eukaryota > Metazoa > Chordata > Mammalia > Diprotodontia > Potoroidae > Bettongia > Bettongia penicillata. The sequence goes on along the minus strand of JAJHZJ010000782.1, from coordinate 1,514,396 downwards.
TGATCTCCTTCAGATAAAAGAAACTAACTTTGAGATAGTAAAAAATTCAAACTTACCTTTCTTAGAGAGAATATAATATTAGTTAACACGTTGATTCCTCTCTAAATAAAATAGTAGTCATACCATCAGTCAAATAGATAAACTATTTTAATATTTTCAAAACGTTATATACATTATTGTACCAGCACTATAATGTAGGTACCACAGGTATACTGATTTTACAGAGAAGAAGACTCAGACTTCACCTGAATGACTTTCCCCCAAATTCCACAGGTGCTAGGTGACAAATTTAAGATTGGAATAAAAGGTTCATATGACTGCAAATTCAATATTCTTTCTATGAGCCCATGATTCCTCTCCCTTAAACATTGCACCACACAAAAACGACTAACAAACTCTATGTACGTGACAAAACGTATAGTAAATATAAATTTTACATGAAATCACTGAGCGTTCCTCTTTAGAAGAAATGATTCTTGCCCTTTTTAGCTCTCTGGGAATACCTTCTCTCTCATGTCATATTGCATTTTTTAAAGAGATAAAAAGTCTTCTGGCTCAAAGTCCAATCATCTAAACAATACTTAATAAGTCAAAGTTGCATAATCGAAAATTCCTGAGCCTTGAGTCAAGGGACTATACTGAGGCCTTAGATACGGAGAAACTTTAAATATCTCTTTCTTGCAAGGTCACATTTCTCTTCATATTCTTTTCCTCAACTGTAAAATGGGGAAAATGTCATTTTTCATTCTTTGCTTCATAATATTATAGTGTGAAAAGCAATTAGAAATGGTGCCATTTTTAACCATTTGTTATCATAACTAAAGAAATTTATCACTTATTCTCCTCAGTTCCTCAGTTCAAATGTTTAGGAAAATGCTCCTCCTAATATCTTGAACCAAACAATCTCCTGTGCAGTATTGCATCGCTAAAGGAAACATTTGGCAAAATTATCCTAGATCCTGTGAAGGTGTGCTTGTGCACATAGTGGAGTAATGCACTGCCAATGGAGGGAGAAAGGAATACATGATTATGAATCAGAGGATATGGGTTTGAATCTTAGCTACGGTATTTCAAGGAGAAAATATAACAAGCAGCCAGAAAGAAAAAAAAATCGAATATTTGGAAATACAATCAGGATAACACATGATCTAGCACCTTCTACACTAAGGGGTCGCAGGGTTTCAGATATAATATTCAGCAAGTCAAAGGAGTTGGCATCAAAACAAAGAATTACTTACCCAGGAAAACTGAATAAAATACTTCAGGGGAAAATGAAATAGAGGACTTTCAAGAAATAATGTTGAAATAACTATAGCTGAATAGAAAATCAGACTTTTCAAACACAAGAATTAAGAGAAGCATGAAAAGGTAAATGAGAAAGAGAAATCATAAGGCACTTACTAAAGTGAAATGTTTACATTCCGACATGGAAGTATCCTATTTGCAGCTCTTGAGACTTTTCTCAGTTTTCGGGTACTTGGAGGGATTATATACATATAGACAGAGGGCACAGGGTAAGTTGAATAGGTAGGGATAATATCTGAAAAATAAACTAAGGGTAGAGGAATATATTGAGAGGAGAAAGCGAGAAATGGAACATGGCAAATTATCTCACTAATAAGATGGAAGAAAAAGCTTTCTCAAAGGAGGGGAAGAGGGGGAAGTGAGAGGGAAAGAGTGAATTTTACTGTCATTGCATTGTGATTAAGGAGGGATTAACATGTATACTCAATTTGGGACGAAAATCTATCTCACAGAACAGGAAGGTAGGGGGAAAGGAGATAAGCAGGGAGTGGGGGAATGATAGAAGGGAGGGCAAATGGGAGGAGGGGGTAATTAGAAGTAAACCCTCTTCAAAAGAGAGAATTGAATAAATGGGGGGCATGAAAAAGATGGAGGAAAACATAGTTTTTCACAATATGAATGTTATGGAAGTGTTTTGCATAACTACATATGTATAACATTAAATAGCTTGCCTTCTCAGTAGGGATGTGTGGGGAGGGAAGGAAAGGGAGAAAAGTTGGAATTCACCTTTTGAAAAGCGAATGTTTAAAATTGTTTTTGCATGCTATTGGGGAATTAGATATACAGACAGTGGGTTATAGAAATCTACCTTGCCCTAAAAGAAAATAGAGGGGATGGGGATAAGAAAAGGGAGGGGTGTGATAGAAGGAAGAACCAATTGAGAGAAGTGGTAATCAGAAAGCACACTTTCTTGGTCTGGGCAGAGGGGAGAGATGGGGAGAAAATTTCAAACTCAAAGTCTTTTGGAAGCAAATGTTGCAAACTAAAAATAAATAAATATTTTTTTAAAAATAAAAGAAAACCTCAAATAGTGTCAGAAAGAGTCATGTACAACTCAGCAACACTACTCGGTGATATAATACGCATTTGCAGATTTTTTCTTTTTCCCTCATTTTAATGCTTTGTTTCCCCCAACTGTAAAACAACGTTGACATTCATTTTTAAGCATTGAGTTTCAAATTATCTCTCCCTTCCACTGTCAATGAAAAGGCAAGCAATTTGAAATAAGTTTAACATTTGTAGTGGGGCAAAACATTACCGTATTGGTGATGTTGTGAAAGAAACAAAATACGGAGACAAAAGAAATAAAGTAAATAAAAGTACTCCTTGACCTGCATTCAGACTCCTTCAGTTCTCTCTCTGGAAATGAACAGCACTTTTTATCATAAATCATTCAGAATTACATGGGATTATTCTATTGCTAAGACTAGCTAACTCATTCACAGTTAATCACCATAAAATATGTACAGTGTTCATATGGTTCTTGTCATTGCACTGTGCATCAGTTTATGCAATTATTTTCCAGATTTTTCTGAGAACATTCTGTGACAAGTTAATTTCTTCATTGGATTTTCTTTTGCCACTTTTACTAAGTTTTTTTCAAGATTTTATTACATCACTATAATTTTTCCCCCAATTTTTGCTCTGCCTCTTTTATTTTATTTTTTATAATTCTTTTTCGGCTCTTTCAGGATTTTTTGAGCCTCAGACAAATTTACATCCTTCTTAGAAGCTTTGGATCTGGCGTTTTGACTTTACTATCTTCTGAGTTTGTATTTTGAACTTCCTTGACACCACAGTAACCTTTTGCGGTCAAGATCATTTTTTTTTTAATTATTGGCTAATTTTTTTTTCTAGCCTATTTCTTTATTTTTAATCTTATGTTAAGTTTGGTGAATCCAACGGTGAATCAGATTTTTGCTTTTTGCTTTTGTTGTTGCTTTGTGCAGCTCTTTTCAGAGTTAGTTATTTGGCGTCTGTAAACTTTCACGTCTTCCAAGGTAGTGATCTAAGGAGAAGTGTGTTTACTACTCTCCTGGCCTTTGTGCGACCTAAGGCCCTCTTTTCCACCCTATTACTTTGACCAAGGTCCCACTACTCTGCAGCCACAAGATTTACTCTTCTAGTACTCCTCTTCACCCTGGGACTGTGATGCCCAGACTGTGATCTGCATCCAACTATGGGTGATCAAACAGAGTCCTCCATCTACTTCCAGCAAAGTGCCCTGTAATTAGAATGCCCTGTTATCTTCTGACCAGTTGATCAACTTCCTTGCCATCTGTGTCCTGAAAATCCTGAAAGAAGCCATTGCCACTGTTGCCCTAAACACTACTTATAGCTTGCTAGGATCTGTGCTGGAGTATACTCCACTCTTAGCCCAGTGCAATAGACCTTTTGTAATTTGTTTGGGGCTGGAAATGGATTTCATCCCATCCTCTTGTGGGTATTTCCACTCTAGAATTATTTTTGAAGATTTATTTAAAATTATTTGTAGGAAATATGTGTGTATCTGTGTTTATGTATATGTGTGTATATATACAAGAATGTATGCATGCACATATGTGTATGTATATGTGGGTAGGTGTATGTGTGTACGTGTATGGCTGTATACCCCCATATAGACACATAAGTGAAAATATCTGTTTGTATCTGTATAAACATGCATATACATACATGTGCATATACTCTTGCATGCATACGCATACACGTAAGTTTCTATTCCATACGTTATATGTCTATACCAGAGCATATGTGTGCATATACATGTATGCATATACATGTGTATAAACTTTTACACATATTATTTATTTTTGAAAGGAATAAGACAAAGATTTGAAGTAACTCTTCGTTGAGAAAGTGGTACTTTAATATAATCTTCAAAGAAACAACTGAAAAGGAGAAGGGAATTCATACCAGGAATGAAATGAAACCCATAAAAATTCATGGAGAAGGAAAATGGAGTGTCACACATGGAGAACAATACGTAGGTTAAGATGGCTGAACTGAAATGGAAAGTGTTTAAAGGTCCAGGCTGTGAGGAAATTTTAATGCGTTATTTTTATGTATGGTGTTATTTTTGATCCTAGAGTAAATAGGGAGATATGGGAACGTATGGAGGTAGTAAGTGAAATGATTAGAATTTTGATCCTGCAAAATAAGTTTGTTAGTTGTGTAAAGTATACAATAAGGTGATGTTTGAATCATGAAAAAGATATAAGAGACCAATGATACAATCAAGAAGAAAGAGGTAATGAGAGCTTGAGCTAAGTTGTGGCGCATGAGTGAACAGCAGTAGACCAAATTAAAATTTTTGGAGATAGAAGTGATGATTGTAACAAAAATTATTTTAAATTTGTTGTAACTTGTCACAATGATATAATTAATTTCTGCACAAGAAGCTGGAAGAATTACAGCCAAATGGTATTAACAGTGAATTTACCCTTTGAACCACCAATACTACTACTAATTCTGTATTCCAAAGGGTTCAAAGGAAAATGATGTATTTGTGTATATACACACACGTGTCTATGTACTTATGCATACACACACGAGTACATACAGATGTATGTGTATATGTACACACATATACACATACGCATAATACCCACATGCACATATGCTCACACATGCATACATATGTATAAACATACATGTAAACTTATATGCATATATATTAGACATATACCTTCCCTAACAATTTCTACTTCTGATCTTTGTTTAATTATTTGTACGTAGTTCTTATTTCCTACCCCTCTAAGATCCTCAACTTTACTTCTACCCACTACCTTGCCCTCTTATTACTTAAGCTACACTCCCAGGATCCCTTCATTATCCTCCAATTTCTATTAATTTAAACACACTTTTACACCACCCTTTAACCTATTCGCTTCCCCTCTCTATTAAAGATCTCTCTTCTCCTGACACTATATATATATATATATATATATATATATATATATATATATATATATATATATATATATATATATATATATATATATATATATATATATATATATAACATGAAAATACATACATATATGTGTGTGTATTTCCATCTTGAACCCATTTCTGATGAAAGTAGGTTTGTAGCCATCCTAAATCATCTAATTCCTCTATGTTGATTCTTCTTCTCACACTTTATTTGTATAATAACTGTTTTTAGTTGTTCTTAAATGGTTTTACTATTTTAAAATCATATCACCCTCACATCTCCCCCAGTAGTTTTTATAAACTACCCAACAGCTAATAACAACCTTAGACAAAAGTTTTGCATTTTATAAATATAAAATGTAAACAGTCTGTCCTTACTGAGTCTTTTGTAATTAGTCTTTTGTATGTACCTCATATTTCTCTTGATGCTTGTATGCAAAATCTTCTATTAAGTTCAGTTTTTTTTAAAATAACATCCTGAAAGTCTGACAGTTCATGAAATGATCTTTTTTTTCCCATTCAGAATCATGCTTAGCTGTGCCAGGTATGATAGTTTGGCTGAAATCTCACTTCTTTTGCTAGTTGTGTACAGTGTTGAAAGATTAGTGTCACCATTTCTAAGTGTCGTGTCATTCATTTTAAAAATTATTTTAGGGATCCAGGCGGGGGTGGAAAGGAATGTCAGAAGTCAAGTAACTGGCTGGGAAAATGCCTAGAAAAGGGAAGAAAAATAAGACTATAGAGAGTTTTTTCCAACAAATGCAAATGATCCCGACCTTCGGATCTGATGATGAGGACATATCCTTGCCATCAGGGAAAGACATGGAGGGTGGGGCCCCACTACCCCAGACACCCCAGGGGGGTGGCGGGTGGGCTCAGGCCCTGGAAGAGCTCAAAAAGGATTTTGAAAAGCAAGTTAGACAGGTGGAGGAAAAACTGGGAAGAGAAATGTCAGAGATGCAACAAAAGTATGAAAAACGGGTCAATACCTTGGTAAAGGAGACCCAAAAAAATGCTGAGGAAATTAACACCTTGAAAAATAGACTCACTCAATTGGCAAAGGAGGTTCAAAAAGCCAATGAGGAGAAGAATGCTTTCAAAAGCAGAATGAGCCAAATGGAAAAAAAGGCACAAAAGCTCACTGAATTTAATAGCTCTCTCAAAATTAGAATGGAACAGATGGAGTCTAATGACTTTATGAGAAACCAAGAAATCACCAAACAAAACCAAAATAACGAAAAAATGGAAGAGAATGTGAAATATCTCATGGGAAAAACAACTGACCTGGAAAATAGTTCCAGGAGAGACAATTTAAAAATTAAGGGACTACCTGAAAGTCCTGATCAAAAAAAGAGCCTAGACATCATCTTCCATGAAATTATCAAGGAAAACTGCCCTGACATTCTAGAACCAGAGGGCAAAATAAGTATTGAAAGAATCCATCGATCACCACCTGAAAGAGATCCAGAAAGAGAGACTCCTAGGAACATTGTGGCCAAATTCCAGAACTCCCAGCTCAAGGAAAAAATCTTGCAAGCAGCTAGAAAGAAACAATTCCAGTACTGTGGAAATACAATCAGGATAACCCAAGATCTAGCAGCTTCTACATTAAGGGAACGAAGGGCGTGGAATAGGATATTCCAGAAGGCAAAGGAACTAGGACTCAAACCAAGAATCACCTACCCAGCTAAACTGAGTATAATACTTCAAGGGAAAATATGGTCTTTCAATGAAACAGAGGACTTTCAATCATTCTTAATGAAAAGACCAGAGCTGAAAAGAAAATTTGTCTTTCAGACACAAGAATGAGAAGAAGCATGAAAAAGGAAACAGCAAAGAGAAGTGTTAAGGGACTTACCAGAAGTGAAATGTTTACATTCATACAGGGAAAGACAATATTTCTAACTCTTAAAACTTTTCAGTATCTGGGTAGTTGGTGGGACCACACACACATGTACATGCATGCACACACATACACACATGCACACACATACAGAGATACAGAGTACAGATTGAACTGAATAGGATGGGACCATACCTTAAAAGAAACTAAGGTAAATGGAGAGAGAGAATTGTAGGGGGAGGAAAGAGAGGGAAAGGGAAGGGGGTAACTATATGTCATTTAAGAGGCAGGTAGGAGTTTTTCTTAGTGGAGGGAAAAAGAGGAGAGCTGAGAAAAAAAAAACAAACAAACAAGAAGTTTACCCTCATCACATTTGACTAAACGAAGGAGTGAAATGCACACTCATTTTGGTATGAAAACCTATCTTACAGTATAAGAAAGTGGGGGAGAAGGAGATATTGCAGGGGAGGGGATGATGGAGGGGAGGGCAAAGGGAGGAGGGAGCAATTTGAAGTCAACACTTGGGGGAGGGACAGGATCAAGAGACAGAAGAGAAACAATGAGGGGAAGGTTCGGAGGGATGGTAATCCTGTTAGTCTTACACAACACGACTATCAGGGAGGTCATTTGCAAACCTACACAGATAGGGCCTATATTGAATTGCCTGGCGTCCCAAAGGGAATGGGTGGGGAGCGAGGGAATGGGGAGAATTTGGAACTCAAAGTTTTAGGAACAACTGTTTAATATTGTTGTTGTAACTAGGAAAGAAGACATACAGTTAATGAGGAATAGAAAGTCATCTGGCCCTACAGGAGAAAAGAGAAGATGGAGACAAGAGAAGGGAGGGATGACAGAAGAGAGGGCAGATTGGAGATACGGAAAATTAGATTGCTTGGGGTATTGGGGTGGGGGGAGGGGATAAAAGGGGAGAAAATTTGGAACCCAAAAATTTGTGAAAATGAATGTAAAAAAATTAAATAAATAAAATTAAAAAAATTATTTTAGTTATTTTCCTTGTTCTACAATCACTTCCATATAACTTAAATTTTTCCCTCCCACCCCCTTCTGCACCCTTACCTTCCCTCTCCTTCTCCAAGACAGCCTACAATTTTATATAGTTTTTACACATACATTCCTACTAAATATGTTTTCACCTTAGTCATGATGCATAGAAAAATTAAAAAGAATGGGATAAATTATAAAACCAAACCAAGCTTAATGCAAAAGAAAATGATCTGTTACATTCTGTGATTGAATTCCAAAGTTCTTTCTCAGGATGTGGAAGGCATTTTGCCTTAAAAGAACATTAGGAAGTTGTAAAGTCCTTGCATTGCAATGAAGTTCTAAGTATGCCAGAAAAAAATCTTCGCAAACTATGGTTTTTGCTGTCTACAAAGTTCTCCTGGTTCTGCTCCTTTTGCTCAGCATCAGATCATATAAGTCTTTCCAGGCCTGTCTTCAATCTTCATCATTTCTGTGGATCAGAAATATTCATCATTTCTGTTCATCATTTATTATAAGACCATAATATTTCATTATATTCATATACCATAATTTGTTCAGCCATTCCCTAGGTGGTGGAAGTCCCTTTTATTTCCAGTGTTTGACCACCACAAAGAGTGCTGCTATAAATACTTTTGTACATGGGGGACCCTTTCCTATTTTTATGATCTCTTGGGAATACAGTCCTAGAAGTCGTATTGCTGCTTAAAGAGTATGCACATTTCTGTACTCCTTTGGGCATAGTTCAAAATTGCTCTTCAGAGTGACTGTGTCAGCTCACAACTCCATCAAAATGAATCAGTGTTCCACCTCCCACATCTCCTCCAACATTTACCATAATCTTGTTTTGCCATGTTAGCCAAACTGATATGTGTGATGTGGTATATCAGAGCTATTTTGATTTGCATCTCTCTAATCAATAATGATTTGGATTATTTTATCTTATGACTAGAGATATCTTTAATTTCTTCCTCTGAAAACTACCTGTTCATATCTTTTGACCATTTTTTAATAGAGGAATGACATATTTTTGTACATTTGACTCAGTTCTCTATATATTTTACAAATGAAGCCTTTATCACAGACCCTAGTTGCAACAATTCTTTCCCAGTTTTCTGCTTCCCTCCGAATTCCCTTGCACTGGGTTTCGTTGTGCAAAAACTTTTCAGTTTAATGTAATTAAAATTTTCCATTTTGCACTTCATACTACTATTTCCTGTTTGGAAAAAAAAAAAATAAATTCTTTCCTTCTCCATAAATCTAAGAAATACATTATTCCTTGCTCCACTAATTTGTTTATAGTATCAATCTTTATACCTAGATCATCAACCCATTTGGACTTTATTCTTGTGTATACTATCAGGCACTGGTCTATGCCTAGTTTCAGCCATACTGTTATCCAAATTTCCCAGCAATTTTTGTTGAACAGTGATTTCTTATCCCAGAAACTGGGGTCCTTGGGTTTATCAAATAGTAGATTGCTACACTCATTGCTTCCTGTGTCTTGAGTACCGAACCTATTTCACTGGTCTAACCTTCTGTTTCTTAGCCAGTACCAAGTGGTTTTGATAATTGCTTCGACATAATAATACTTGAGATCTCGTAGCGCTATGCCACCTTACCTAACATTTCTTTTCCTTAGTTTCCTTGCTATTCTGGACCTTTTGTTCTTCCAGATGAATTTTGATATTACTTTTTTCCAGCTCTAGAAAATAATTTTCTGATAGTGCGATTGTGCGGAACTGAATAAGTAAATTAATTTAAACAGAATTGTCATTTTTATTATATTGTTTCGGCTTACGCTTGAGCAACTGATGTTTTTCCACTTACTTAGAGCTGACGTTATCTGTGTGAAAAGTGGTTTGTAATTGTGTTCAGAGACCCTGGATTTATTTTGGCTAGTAGACTTCCAAATATTTTATAGTGTCTACCCTACCTTTAAGTGAGGTTTCTCTTTCTATCTCTTGCTGTTGGGCTTTGTTAGTAATATACAGAAATGCAGATTTTGTGGGTGTATTTTATAACCTGCAGCTTTGCCATAGCTGTTTATTATTTCAAGAATTTTATTACTGGAATCTCTGGGATTCTCTCAGTATATCATCATGTTATCTGCAAGGCGTGATAATGTAGTTTCCTCTTCACCTATTCTAATGCCTTCAATTACTTTTTCTTATATTGTATTGCTATGCATTGCTACAGCTAACACATCTAGTACCTTACTGAATAATATTGATGACAATAGACATTTTAGTTTCAAACCTGATCTTATTGGAAATGCATCTAGCTTATCATATGATTCTAATAGTGGCATATTTGATTTTTTTTTCTCACACTATTTTATATTTGAGCTGTGGGCTTTGAAATTTTACTAGAACATTACTGAGAATTTTGCTTGTAGGTTATCTTTCCAGTTTTGATTGGTGGATTTTTTTTTCTATTTCTCCTGTTCCATCTTGTTCTAATCCTTCAGGACAATTTTCTTTAATAATTTCTCATATTATTTTTTATCACAGATTTCAATTGTCCAATTACTCTTATATTTTCTCTTCTTGTTGTGTTCTCCAGATCAGTTATTTTCTTATGAGATGTTTCACATTCTTTTCATTTCTTTACATTTTGCTTTATTTTTGTTTGATCTCTTATAGATTTGCTCTCTTCCCATTGCCCAGTTCTGATTATCGATGAGTCATTTTCTTCCTTAATATTGTGGATCCCAGGGGGCAGATCCAAGATAGCAGAGAAACAGTATGGACTTACTTGTGTTCTTCCCACGAAACCAGTCAAATGCCTGTAAAAATGACTCGAAACAGATTACAGAGCTGCAGAACCCAAAGAATGGTGAAGTGGATGGAATCTCTAGTCAAAGACAGCCTGTAAGGTTGCCCATGAGTGTCTCTTGTGCCGAAATGGAAGCAGAGCACAGTCTAGTGTGGGATATGAAGGCATAAAAGGGACCTGAGCATGCATTGGAGGGGGCATAACTGGCATCCGTGGAGGTTTCCAGCCTTCGTGACCCCAAAACTCTGAGGACAAATTTGAAGATCAGTAGAAAAAACCTGTGGGAACTGTCTGAGAGAGTAGAGCGGTCAGGGTCCAGCTCCAGGGTGGTGAAGTTGGCTGAGGGGAGGACAGGAGCAGAAACAACAGCAGGGGCAGCAGAACCCAAGGTAACAGCTCTTTCTGGAGCCCTAGGCCCACGGATTGTGGGGATATAGAGTGGCTGACAGTACACTCTAACCCCCATTGCAAGAAGAGAAACACATTGATAAAGAGATCTAAAATAGCTGGGAAAATGAGCAAAAACCAGAAAAAGAACTATACCACAGAATCTTACTTTGTTGACAAGGAAGACCAAAGAATACAAACAGAAGACAACAAAGTCAAAGCTCCTTCATCCAAAGCCACCAAGAAACATGTAAATTAGTCTCAGGCCATGGAAGAAATCAGAAAGGACTTTGAAAGTCAAGTAAGAGAAGTAGAGCAAAACTTGGGAAGAGAAATGAGAGTGATGCAAGAAAATCTTGAAAAGCAAATAAACTGCCTGCTGAAGGAAATACCCAAAATGGTGAAGAAAATAACCCTTTAAAGAATACATTAACTCAAATGGCAAAAGAGACCCAAAAAGTAAATGAGGAGAAGAATGCCTTAAAGATCAGAATTTGACAGATGTAAAAGCAGGTCAAAAGGTTCACTGAAGAAAGTAATTCCTTAAAAATGAGAATGGAGTAGATGGAAGCTAATGACTTTCTGAAAAATCAAAAAATTATAAAACAAAGCCAAATGAATTAAAAAATAGCAGACAATGTGAAATATTTCAGTGGAAAAACAAGTGACCTGAAAAAAAGTTCCAGGAGACATTAGTTAACGATTATTGGACTACCTGAAAGTCATGATCAGAAAAACAGCCTATATATCCTTTTTTCAAAAAATTGTCGAGGAAGGAGTAGCGTCAACATGACAGAGAAGATAGTGGGACCTATTCTAGCTCTACCCCAATAGCCAATAAAATGCTTGTAAAAATGACTCTAAAAAAATCCTAGAGCGGGGGAAGCCACAGAACAACAGAGTGAAAGAGAATTCCAGCCCAAGACAATCTGAAAGGTATGTCCCAGAGGGCTCAAAAAGAGCTCAGCCCAATTTTGGCTCCTATGCACAGCACAGACAGGACTGGAGCAGACTTCAGGGCACAGTCTCACGGGCAGTAGCTTCGGTTTCCAGATTTCTCAACCCACAAACACCAAAGACATCTTCAAAAGTCAGAAAGAAAACTCTTTCACCTAGGGGACAAGGGAGAAGGTTTTGGCCCTAGCCCCAAACTCAGGCCAATGCCAGACACTGTAGCAGCAGCTTCTACTTTTGGAGCCCTCTACTTAAAGACACTGGTGGAATCGAGCAGCTGATCTGCATCTAAGCCCTGAGGGGTTGCCCTGGGGTGAGGAGGAGAGTTGGCATAATGGAGTTTGTAGTGGTTCTGCAGACGAAATACTACTAAAGAGTGCTAGTGGTTGCTCACAAACCAGAGCAAAGTCGAGGAGAGGGGTAAACTCCTTTCCCTTAATTGTGCCACCTTGGAGGAAATGAGAACTTACGGGTCCCTGAAGTATATCCTCCACCTGATAAAAGACAGAAAAGTCAAGTAAATTGCTAATAAAATGCAAAAAAAATGGGAAAAATAAGAAGAGAGAAGGTTACTTTCTTGGTGAACAGGTAATTTGTTCCACCCTTTTTAATGAATAAGAGCAAAGCACAGCACCACAGGACGAAATATAAGTCAAGGGTTCTACATCTTAAACCTCCAACACAATATGCAATATTCTCAGGCCATGGAACAGCTCAAAACGAATTTTGAAAATCAAGTAAGAGAGGTAGAGGAAAACTTGGGAGGACAAATGAGAGCAATACAAGGAAATCATGAAAAACGAGTCAAAAGCTTGCAAAAGGAGACCAAAAGAATGTTGATGAAAATAAGACCTTTAAAAATAGATTAACACAAATGGCAAGAGAGGTCCAAAAGGCCAATGAAGAGAAGAATGTTTTACAAAGCAGAATTGGCCAACTAGAAAGGAGGTTCAAAAGCTCACTGTAGAAAACAGGTGTTTAAAAATTAGAATGGAGCAGATGCAAGCTTATGACTTTACAAAAAATCAACAAATTATACAACAAAACCAAAAGAATTAAAAAAAAATAGAAGACAATATGAAATATCTCCTTGAAAAAACAATTGGCTTGGAAAATAGGTCCAGGAGAGATAATTGTAAAAGCATTGGTCTTACTTAAAACCATGATCAAACAAAGAGCCTAGAAATCATCTTCCAAGAAATTATTAAGGAAAACTGCTCTGACTTTCTAGAAGCAGAATGTAAAACAGAAATGGAAAGAATTCACCGATTACCTCCTGAAAGAGATCCCAAAAACTATACTCCTAGGAATATTGTAGTTAAATTTCAGAGTTGCCAGGCTAAGGAGAAAGCATTACAAGAAGTCAGAAAGAAATAATTCAAGTATTGTGGAAAGACAATCAGGAAAACATAGAATATAGCAGCTTCTACACTAAGGGATCAAAGGACTTGGAATATGATACTCCAGAGGTCAAATGAGATACAATAAAAAGCAAGAAACTTCTACCCAGAAAAAGTGAGTATAATGCTTCATGGGAAAAATGGAATTTTAATAAAATTGAGGACTTCCAAGCATTCATGGTGAAATGACCAGAGTTGAATAGAAAATTCGACTTTCAAATACAAGAATCCAGAGAAGAACAAAAAGGTAAACAGAAAAGAGAAGCCATATGGGACTTATTGAAGTTGAATTGTTTGCATTTCTACATGGAAAAATGTTATTTATAACTCATGAAGCCTTTTTCAGTATTGGGTTGCTAGCAGGAACAAAGATATATATATATATATATATATATATATATATATATATATATATATATATATATATATATATATATATGTGTGTGTGTGTGTGTGTGTGTGTGTGTGTGTGTGTGTGTATGTATGTATGTATATGTATATGTATATATGTATATATGGTTAGATATAGAGAGATAGATACCTATATTTATATCTATCTATCTATCTATATCTATATCTATCCATCTATCTATATACATATACATATATATATATATATATATATATATATATATATATATATATATATATATATATATATATAGACAGAGAGAGAGAGATGTGTATGGCAATGAAAGTTTGTGTATATCATATATGTGTGGGTATGTATATGTACATGAGTGTATGTGTGTAAGTGTGTGTATATATATATATTTATATATATAATATACATATATGTGTATATATTTACGTTTTTGTATACACACACAGAGAGGGCTCAGGGTGAGCTGAAAAAATTAAATTTACTCTTGAATGGAATGTACCAGGAGTAAGAGAAAGGGAGAGGTAGAATATACAAAATCACCTCACAAAGAAGTGGGAAGAAACAACTTTTACAGCGGAGGGGAAGAGGGAGGGGAGATGAAACAAAATTAGTGAGACTTACTTTCATGGTATTAAGTTTAAGGTGGGAATAACTCATATTTAATTGTATATGGAAATCCTTTTTAACCTGCAGGAAGGCAAGGGGGACGGGGATAGGAGATGGAAGATAATAGAAGGGACAGCAAATGGAGGAAAGGTTTAATCACAAGCAAGCACAGTGGATAGGACAGACGGAAATGTGGTTAGTCTTTTACAATATAACTGTAATGGAAGTGTTTGTACTGTTACGAAAGCATGAACTTTATTGAATTGCTTGTTTTCTCAATGTGAGTGAGTGGGGAAGGACGAAGAGAATATGGAACTCAAAGCTTTAAGAATGAATGTCAAAAGTTGTTTTAGCATGTAAGTGAAAATAAAGCCATAAGGACAATGAAGAATAGAAATCTATTTTGCCCTACAGGGAAATAGAGAAGGGAGACTGAAGAAGTGTGGATAATACCAGGGAGGACAGACTGGAGGAAGGGGTGAATGGGATACATGCTGCTCTGAGGTAGAGATGGGGAGAAATGCGGAGAAAGTTTTGAATTCAACTTCTTGTGGAAGTGAATGTTAAGAACTGAAAATAAATAAAGCCTATATTAAAAAAGAAATAATCAAGGAAAGCTCTCCTAATATTGGAGAAGCCGATGGCAAAATAGATATTCAAATCGATATAAATAAAATAGATATTGAATGGATATTGAAAGAATCCACAGATCAACTCCTGAAACGAATCCCAAGAGATAAACTCCTATGTATATTGCAGCCAAAGTCCACAGTTCCCATGTCAAGAAGAAAACATTGCCTGAAGCCAGAAAGAAACAATGTCGTTATTGTTGAAGTACTATCAGGATAACACAATATCGAATAGCTTCTAAATTAAGGGATTGCAGGACCTAGAATATGATATTTTGGAGGTCAAAGGAGCTAGGCTTTAAACCAAGAATAAGTTCCCCAGCAAAACTGAGTATAATACTTCAGGGGGAAAATGATCATTCAATGAAATAAAAAGACTTTCTAGCATTCTTCTTGAAACGACCAAAGCTGAATAGAAAATTTGGCTTTCAAAAACAAGAATCAAGAGAAGCATAAAAAGGTAAGTGAGAAAGAAAAATCATAAGGCACCTACTAAAGTTGAAATATTTACATTCCTACCCGGAAAGAGCATATTTTTAACTCAAGACTTTTCCCAGTATTAGGGTAGTTGATTAAACTAAAAACATATAAACAAAGGGCACAGGGAGAGTTGGATAGGTAGGAACGATACCTAAAACAACAAAATTAAGGGGTCAGAGAGGAATATACTGGCAGGAGAAAGGGAAAAAAAAAAGAATGGGGAGGCTTATCTCACTTTTAAGAGGCAAGAACAATTTATTTCAATGGAAGGGAAAAGGGAAGAGTTGAGAGGGAAAGAGTGAACCTTATTCTCATCATATTTGGCTTATGGGGGAAATAATATGTACACTCAGTTTGGTATGAAAATCTATCTTACACTACAGGGAAGTAGAGGGTAAAGGGGTAGGTAGCTAGAAGAATGGTAGAATGGAGGGCAAATGGGATGAGGGGGTAATTAGAAGTAAACACTTTTGAGGAGGGGTAGGGTGGAAAGAGAATAGATTGAATGGGGGGGCAGGATAGGATGGAGGTAATTATAGTTAATCTTTCACAATATGACTATGATGGGAGTGGTTCGCATAAATAAACATGTATAACCTATATTGACTTGCTTGGCTTCTCATTAGGCATGAGGGGAGGGAGGAAGGGAGAGTAGTTGGAACTCAAAGTTTTAAAACTAATGTTTAAAAGTACTGTTACATGTAACTGGGAAATAAGATAACAAGACAATAGGCAGGCAAGATAGAAATCTATCTTCTCCAACAAGAAAATAATGGGAATGAAGAAAACAGAAGGGAGGGGCGTGAGAGAAGGGAGGGCAGATTGGGGGAAGTGGTAATCAGAATGCATGCTGTCTTGCTTTAATCGTAAGGGAGAGATGGGGAGACAATTTGGAACTCAAAATCTTGTGGAAGTGTCTGTTGAAAACTAAAAATAAAGAAATAAACTAAAAAAGAAAGTTCTAGATCGCCTTTTCTAATTGCTTGGATTTCTTTAAAATGTACCATGGATTCCCCAACTGATAAATGGTCAAAGGATATGAATAGGCAATTTTTAGGGGGAGAAATTAAAGATATCTATAATCATATGAAAAAGTGCTCTAAATCACTACTTATTAGAGAGATGCAAATCAAAACAACTCCGAGGTACCACATCACACCTACAAGATTGGCAAACATGAGAAAACAAGAAAATGATAAATGCTGGAGAGGATGTGGGAGAGTTGGAACACTAATACATTATTGGTGAAGCTGTGAGCTCATCCAACCATTCTGGAGAACGGTTTGGAACTATGCCCAAAGGGCTACAAAAATGTGCATACCCTTTAACCCAGTAATATCACTACTCGGACTGTATCCCCAAGAAATCATAAAAATGGGCAAGGGTCCCACATGTGGAAAAAATATTTATAGCAGCACTCTTTGTGGTTGCCAAGAACTGGCAATCAAGGGGATGCCCATCAACTGGGGAATGGCTGAATAAATTATGGTATATGAATGTAATGGAGTACTATTGCGCCATAAGAAACGATGAACAAGAAGACTTCAGGGAGGCCTGGAAGGACTTATATGATCTGATGCTGAGCGAAAGGAGCAGAACCAGGAGAACCGTGTGCACAGCAATGACCATAGTTTGCGAGAGTTTTTTTTTTTTTTTTTTTTTTTTTTTCTGGTAGACTTGGAACTTCGTAATAACGCAAGAAGTTACTAAAAAAAAAATCCCAATGGTAGTATTCTAACACAAAATGTCTTCCACACTCAGAGAAAGAAATGTGGAAGTCATTCTCAAAATGTAGCAGATCATGTTTGTATGTGTGTGGGTTTTAGTGTATTATGTTTTGATTTGTTATATGATTTCTTCCATTTATTTTAGTTCGACTACATAGCATGAATATAGTGAAAATGTGCTCAATAGAAAAGTGTATGTGGAACCTATACAGAATTGTATGCTGCCGCGGGGAGGGAGGGGGTAATGGGGGAAAGGTAGGAGGGCGGGGGTGTTTAAAATCTTAATTTTAAGGAAGTGATTGGAGAACGCCAAAAAAAAAAAAATTAAAAATATAAAAAAAAACACTAGAGACAATAGGAAAAAAAATAAAATGTACCATGGAACCCAGAATTAAAGAACTCCTATGTAAGGACACTCTGTCAGACCATCAACTGAAATTGATGCTCCATTTTGCATTCCACCTTTGAGAAAATTCTCTAACGAGCTAATAATTATCCAGAATAATAAGAACAGGGAAATGCGGAATTTTCAGATGATGTGGTTTGGGGTGACTTGTCCTTGGAATACAGCAACCCTTGCTCAAATTAAATTCAAAAGCTCCTCAATGTGGAAGGAAAAAAGGAATTTATTACAATTTCATCAGAAGGGGCAATTCCCACGAGACCATGGGTGGTGTCAGCAAGGGAAAGCACCTGGGCGGAGCAGAGTATAGCATTATATATTCCCTAACGCAGAAGCCCACTAACCTCTCTTCCCATTGGCTGGGATTCCAGGCATGCAGTCTAACCCTAACACAGAGACAAAGAACACGGAAAGGATCGTTGCTCACCTGCGAGGGTTTTTGTTGACAAACATGGAACTTAAAGAAAGAATGCTGATGTGGCTGGCATAAGGGGTGGTGAAGGCGAAGGGTGCACCAGGTCGTGTGACTGGAACTTTGTGGCTTCTCCTCCATACTGGAGCATTTTATTTGCCTAATGGGGATACTTAGTTATTTTATTTCTGGCAGAAAGGGTGGGGGATTGGGGAATTCACGCCTGAGAGGTCTTCACATAATCTGATTTCACTCAATCCCTCCTAATGTTTTTGTTCCTCTGAAGACCCCTCACACCATTCTTGGAAGGCTGCTTCTACTAAATCAACGTCCCTATCTTTTTCTCCTCTATCTTCGCTTGGTGTTCAGCCTTGCCTCTTTAGGACCATGAGTCTAATTGACCCTTCAGCTTTAGTTTCTGGCCTAATCATCTTTGAAAGAGAATCTTGTCATAGTCTTGTTATTGGTTGTATCATGCAAGGGAGACAAATTCGAAGGAGTATAACTCCACTGAAAGCTATGAGCCCAAACCATAATAGCTGTTTCCCCCAGGTATCCCTGAACCAGGACCATCAAGAAGTGTTAAATAGTGATGTCTAAATATGAAGGGGAACGTGAGACAATTTTCTCATATTCTTAGTGATGTCTTCTACTACTTTTCCATTATCATCTATTTTCATACAATAATTAGAGAGATTTAGAGTCCCACCAACTCCCTATTTTCCTTAATAAAATTCCTGTTTCCCCACTTAAATGCAATGAATACAACCTCACATTCTTTCCCCTATGTATTCTTCCCTTTCATCTATCTCACCTTAACGAATATGTGTAGGGAGCACCGTTAACCAATGCATTGACAAATTACAAGAGGGCAGTCGCATTTCATAAGTACAAATACAGAGATTCAAAATACGAAGTTACATCAATGAATTATCCATTCAGAGATTCCATCTCGTAACAGTCTGGGGAGGAACATCATCCGATGCATTTTTCTGGTCTGGGTGCTGGTTCAAGTCGTCTTCAGCACAGCATTTCATCTTCTTCTTCTCTTTATCTTCTTGTAGAAATCCAGATGTCCACTCTCCTACAAAAATGACCTTGATACAATTTTAGATCCCATTCCTAAGCTTTAATCTCTTATCACTTTAATAAAATCAAAATTTAAACTTTGACCGACTGTCATGTTTAAGAAATCCACATTAGAACCCAGTATTTATAGCTTACATTAATTATTTATTTATTTCTCGCATCAGGAAGATGAGATTTCACCAAGGAGTCAATAACAGGCTCCAGTACTTATATAGATAAAATAAATAATCACTTTTAACACAGTACGTATCACATAAGACATTTGCAACTTCTGGTCATGTGATGCTTCTTTTAAAGCAATTACAATATAGACCGCAAACCGTTTTTCTTTTAACATTTACCAACCGAGACAAAAATAATAATCACTATGTAGATAGAGATAGAAGCTCTTGACCTGATTGTCTCCATACTATTAGTGAGAATTAAAGAACCCTGACTTATTGTTGTTGAGTCTGAAATCCTAAGCCTAAAGGTTAATGTCAGATTTAACTTCAGATGTTCCCCTGTCAACAATCTATTATTTAATAGATCTGGAATTAAGATTACAAAACTTTTGATTATAGGGAATTGCCAATAAGAGTAGAGACATTGCAGGGAAGCAACATCTCCCTGACTACATGTCAATTTCAGGCAGGAGTATATTGTCAACGGGCATTCAACCAGACTTAAAGGGTGCCAGGTGTCAACAGGCAAATGGAGGCAGAAGAATCCTACTTCAGCCAACACTGCACAGTTGCTCTTCCAACCTTCCCATGAGGTAACCTTTTAGCACTTCAAAGCAGCATCTAACAGGCTCACTGGCATCGTGGGGTAGTGATTCAAATATTCTCCTTTACTATCCACACCTGGAGTTAGAATCAGAAGAATAGTCAATTAATAATGCTATAAAATCATAAAACAGCAAACTGCAATAATCAGGTTCAGATATGACTATAATTTCACATTGGCTAAGGAACATTTTTTCAAGCAAATCTTAAGCAATTTGCATGCTTTTCTGTACTTCTTCTAGTTCTTAAATTAAGATTTAATTGATTAATCATGATTGATGATAAAATTATTAATTTAATAATTAATTAATTATTATTAGATTACTGATTTAATTAACTTATTAAATAACAATCCCAAAATCAAATTTACCATTATAACCATAAGTTATTGTTATAATAGAGTCACATGTTTCCCAACGATTTTAACCCTTTCTAACCCTGCTCAATCTAAAAGAATGAGCTACACGTATGGTAAGTTCAAATATTCACTTCAACTTATGGTCATGAAATCAATTCTTTTCAAAACAGAAACTTTAACATTTCCATAAATGAAAAATAATACCAGAGGTTACCTGCTTCTTTGGAAAGTTAGACTGAAATTCTTTTCTACAAACTAAAGATGTCTATGATTTAGTCTCCATAATTAATTCAGTCGATTACATTTACCTAAATGAAGTTTATACTTTACATAGAAATTACAACTTCAACAAAATGAAGGGCCACACCACTTGGGGGACCATTTTAGACTCTTCCGTCCCTGAGTGGGGCTGGCTCCACTCCTCTCCTTCCACAATAGAAAGACTTAAAATCTCTTCTCTGAGCATCTCCAGTTCAGATTAGATCTTAAAAACTCCTTCTGTAATGACTGGACTTCAAAAAGAAAGGGGGATGGGGTCAGGAGTCTGTCTAAAAATTTATCAGAGAGATTCCTGGAGCCAAAAAATTCCTGGTCTCCCTTGTCTTGTCCTTTATCTTCCAATCCACACCAATAAAACCTGAAATCATTATAACATATTAGCTTAAAATATGAATTTGGTAGGTAGGCCTTTGAAAAATCATACAAAAATTTTACAAAACATTTCTTCATACAACAAATATCTTCCTCTTTTAAGAACAGTTTGCAGTTATTTCAAAGATACATCAACCTAACTAGCAAAAATTACAAGATCTAAAACCCAGACCTTTTTACATTTGCCCATAAGCATCATTTTACAAATGCTTTATTCGCAGCAAAACAGAACAACACAATTTTAGTTAAAACTTCTTAACAGCAGAAATTTTTAATATACTTAATACATCCTTAGATGGAACAGGTTTGAAAATGACATCAACAGCCCCATCCTCTGAGATAAAAACACACTGTTCGAGAAAAATTGCTGGGAAAACTGGATAACAGTATGGTGGAAGCTAGGCATAGGCCAGTGTTTGACACAGTACACAAGAATAAACTCCAAATAGGTACATGATCTAGGTATAAATATTGATAGCATAAACAAATTAGTAGAGCAAGAAATAGTGTATTTATCAGATTTATGGAGCATGGAAGAATTTTTCACTAAACAAGAGACTGAAAATATTATAAAATACAAAATGGATAATTTTGATGACATTAAATTGAAAAATTTTTGCACAAAAAAACCGAATGCCACCAAGATTAGGAGGGAGACTAAAAACTGGGAAAGATTTATGGAGCATGGAAGAATTTTTCACTAAACAAGAGACTGAAAATATTATAAAATACAAAATGGATAATTTTGATGACATTAAATTGAAAAATTTTTGCACAAAAAAACCGAATGCCACCAAGATTAGGAGGGAAACTAAAAACTGGGAAAGATTTTTTGCAACTAGTGTCTGTAATAAAGATTTCATTTCTAAAATGTATAGACAACTGAGTCAAATGTACAAGAACACAAGTCATTACCCAATTGATAAATAGTCAAAGGATAAGAACAGGCTGTTTTCAGAGAAAGAAATCAAAGCTATCTATAGTCATATGAAAAAATACTCTAAGTCACTATTGATTGGAAAGATGCAAATCAAAACAACTCTGAGATATCACATCATTCCTATGAGATTGGCTAACACGACAATACAGGATGATGATAAATGTTGGAGAAGATGTGGGAGAATTGGAACACTAACTTATTGTTGCTGAAGATTTGAGCTGATTCAGTCATTCTGGAGAGCAATTTGGAACTATTCCCAAAGGGCTGCAAAAATGTGGATAACCTGTGACTCAACAATACCGCTTCTAGCACTATATCACCAATAGATCATAAAAATTGGAAAGGGTGCCACATGTACAAAAATATTTATAGCAGCACTTTTGTTGGTGGCCAAAAACTGGGCATCAAGGGGATGCCCATCATTTGGGGAATGGCTGAATAAATTGTGGCATATGAATAAAATGAAATACTATTTTGCTGTAAGAAATAATGAACAGGAAGATTTCAGAGAGGCCTGGAAAGACTTATATGAACTGATGCTGAGCAAAAGGAGCAGAACCAGGAAAACTTTATACAGAGGAACCACAGTGTGCAAGGATTTTTTCTGGTAGACTTACAATTTCATTGGAATGCAAGGACTTAATAAATACCCAGTGGTCTCTTAAGGTAAAATGCCTTCTACATCCAGAGAAAGACCTATGGAATTCAATTGCAGAACGCAGCAGATCATTTTCGTTTATATTACGTTTTGGTTTGTCTTATGATTTCTCTCATTGATGTTAGTTTTTCTATGCAACATGACTAAGGTAAAAATGTATTTAATAGGATTGTATGTGTAGAACCTATGTAAAAGTTTATGCCATCTATGGCAGGAAGGGAGGGAGGAAATCTAAGTTGTATGGAAGTGATTGCAGAACACTGATAACAAATAAAATAATTTAAAAATTAAAAAAGAAAAATTAAAAAAGAAAAAAAAAATCACACCCATATGTAGAAAAGAATATGTATTTTTCCCAAGGGTTCTCATTTTCTGAGTAGGAATTTTACAACACAGAAACTCTTACACAGAATTCATACCAGTTTTTTTAACCAATTCTTCATTAATTTAATAATGCAATTCATAGTATAAACATTCAAATTTACTTAAAATTTAAATGAACCATTACTCAATTAGCTGAATAAATTTCCACATCACTTTGCACAGTATTTCATCTCCTTATCACCATATGAGCCCACTCTATCACCCTGATCAGATAGCATCATCTCAAATTTGATTGAGCTATTACCTATTACATCAAGTTGCATGATGCTTCTGTCTTCCTAAAATACTTCCTCACACTGTCCCTACTTACCAAAACCATACGAAACTGACCCATCCAGAACTATTCAAATCTTATTCATCGTTCCAAATGTCTCAATCCCATTACTCAGATTATCCAGTTCCTTTATATATTAGCTATAACTCTCTGCACTGGAATCCCTTTCTAACTTAAACCTACCATTGTATAGCAAAAATCAGAATTTTCACTGCTTATTTATAACCAAATATAAATTTCAAATTATCAAATTTCTATTACATCCTTTTAAAATCCCAATCTATATCTACATCTATGTTTATCTATCTAATTATATCTATATTTATATCTATATGAAACTCCAAATTTAAAAATTTTGTAATGTTGCATCTGACATATGTCCAAAAAAGGGGTTATGAGAAGTTAAGAATAAAAAAAATATTTCAGTAGCGAGAGAATTTGAACTAAAAGAGGAGGGCTAAAATGTTTATCATTAGTGATTACAGATCCAGGTTTGGAATGATTTCAAGTTAAAATCTGTCTTGAAGAGATAAAAAAAAAGCATCTGAGAATGGTCTTCTTATCAGGGTTAAGAAGAAAAGATATTGTTATTTGGCATTTATGATGGTAAAGTGCTATACATAAGGATGGGCCTATGTTCGATGCAACGTTATATTAAAAGCATGTAATAGATTTGAAATTGTAAGGTGGTCTCAAATCATGCCAGATGAGCTCTCCTCAAAACAACTGATACCAGTTTAGATATGAGGAAAGTACTTCTATCAAGGCTGTTACCTATAAACCAAGTTAACAAGGCCATTCCATTTATAACAATATAAAAGTTGTGATATTGAGAGACTACACAGGTTTAAGGGCATAAGACTTGTGTTTTCCAACCTAAAATCTGGTTACAAATTTGTAAGGTCTCAGGCATATAAATTGCAAAAAATGCAAATAAAAATACAAACATATGCCCTCAATATTAATGTATTAAAACAGATGAGAACAAAACAATCCTTATTACTAGAAGAAAATTCTAGAGTTCCTTTTCTTTCAGTGGTCATGCAATATAACAGTTTACATATATGATGTCCAGCTCATTAGTAGCACCGCAGTTTTGTCTTTCCTTAAGGAATTTTACATATGTGATTAAAATTCACAATGGTTGTATAACACTTCAAGATCTCATTTGCAGAACTTAGATGTACAATATGGGAACATTTCAGTTCCTGACATCATAAACCACTTAAATGAAGCATGAAGATTATTTCTATCTTGTTCTCTGGGATGTGGGACATGTTCCCTCGAGTAACTCCAACGCTGGGGCTGATGATAACCAATTAACTTTTTGGCGGAACATCTGGATGGTTTATTTCATTCACATGACAAAAAAGTTGTTAAAGCTTCATATGGAAAGCTCCATATGGAAATATGGCAACTTGCATGCCTTTCTCCTCATACACATGTCCTGTTGTGAGATCATGGGTTCCCAACTGTCCACTGCTAATCAGTGAAAAATGGTAAGGGAATATATAAGGACTGTGGAATTAAATATTATATTCCTCGGCAGTTTCCAACAGAGTCTCCCCAAATATTTATCCAAATTATTTAAGTGTAAAGGAATTTTGGGGATCAAATTAGATATAGGGAAAATCAGTTTCAAAGCTTATGTACATGTTTTCCCTTTTGAGTCAACTTTCAACTACCGAATATACTTTCCATATATACTTATTGTTATTTTATCTTGGGTCTCTAGATCCTTTCTTTTCTGTTTTCTTGATGTGTAGATTTACATTTGTCCTTATCTGTAGATATTTACCCTCAAAAGCCCCATAGAAACACATCAATTATAGCTATGCCCATGGAGAATAGTCTTTATTTAGAAAGTTTTAGGTGTTGGAGGTAATCTTTTTTCTGCTTTTGGCCCATTTGGTGACCACCATTAGGAGAAAAGTTTCTCTTTGAAAAAATATTATAAAGTCGTAGTGTTGAGTGTCAGGATGGAGTGCAGTTGACAAGTTCAGTATAGACTTTCGGGGAAACTGTTCTGTGAGACTGTGCTCATTATCATCCAGAATGGCTCTCCTTGCTCCCCAGATGTTGTTGTCTCCATGAGAGAAACAAAAGCACTAAAGAATACGAGGGATATGTAAAATAGATGCCTTGTAGGCTAACAGTCTTTAAGACAATAAGACTGGCCAAATCACTACGACAGGAGACAAGCCGTATGTCACGTGGACTTGCAGTTTCTGTCTATAAAACCCTGACCCTCGGATCAATAAACGGAGTTGACCAATCTACCCTTGCCTGCCCGTGTGTCTTTCTTCTTCACCATTGTTACCAAGCCACGTGGGGACACCGGCTGTCTGCCACAAATGGCCCTCAAACAGGGACCTGACCCAGGAAAGGGACTTATCTTTTGGTGATAGTGGCCCCCCGTGGAAAGGAATTCCGAGTTGTGACAAAGCAATTAAGGTAAGGGAAACCTCGAAGAACCCCTGCGGGAGCATTTCACTTTATCTGAGGTTCATGCAGGCACACTAAAATCTCAGCAATTACAGGCTTACGGGGAGAATTTACTATGGTAACAGAATCAAAAGTCTCATTCTGTTCATAAGAAATCAAAACTGACAAGTAATAGCCAAAGTAAGGTTAACAATGGGGCAGATACGTTTAAAGGGCAGAAACACTCAGGTAGGGGAAGATGCGGAGAAGGAGGAAGGGGGCGAAGAGGTGGACTCCTGATCAGAGGAAGCCTCGGCATCCCCGGAAGCCTTGGCTCCCACAGAGCCACCATTCTATACTCCTCCAGAAAGGAGAAATCAGCAGGTCCTTTATCCAAAGCTACCCTTCAACCTATACTGCTGCAGCCTCCTAAAAGTCATCTATAACTTTTAGAAAAAAAAAAAAAAACTTTTCAAGAGTTTAGGGAAAAAGGAATAATACCTTTGGAAATGAGTCTAGCATTGCCAGTGACAGAAACTGCAGATTCCAATAACCCAGGAAGAGTTGCAAGAAATTCACCCCTCTGGATTTTAAATTTTTAAAGGAATTAAAACAAGAAGCAATCAATTATGGACCAAGTAATCCTTACATTCAGTCTCTTCTAGACATCATTTCTCAGATAGCTCTATGCCCCAATGATTGGTGTAATTTAGATAAAACCGCTCTTGATGGAGATTACTTAATGTGGAAATTTGAATTTCATGAAGTATATTTGGAAAAAAGTAAAAGAAATTAAGCCAAAGGTATAATTTGTGCAGAGGATTTCTGAAAATCTTTTCTTGATTTTTTGAATTCTGTTTTAATGTCTGTATGTGTATTCTGTCTCTACGTTCCGTGTGAGTGTGTTTGTGTGTTAATCTCTTTCCCACATTTTCTCTTTCCTTCCCCATCGTCCCTTCTCCCTGATGACTGCAGCATCAGGGAGGATTATGGGAGACAGAAAGAGAGAAATTAATCTTACGTTGCTAAAGGCAGTTTCAGATAAGGTATACAATGAAATAACATATGTGCAGTGTTAAGCAAAGCATAAAAGTTTTAGAAATTGTGGGAAAGTTGTTGGAAAATTCTCGCTCCCTTTCTACCTTCTTACCCTGTCCAGGTTGTGAAGGTCGAGAGAAAGACAAGAAGAAATCAGGGAAGCTTTTTCCCTCATATCAGAGAGGCAGATTGACTAGCATTTTAATTATCTCATGCCTCACCTACAAGAGAAGATTTTGTATAACTGGAATTAACCAAAAAGTAGTTATTCTGGTCATATTTTAAGCAAAACATGTCACCCCCAACTGGATGTTTAAGACAGGTCAAAATTTGTTATATTATTTGACACTAAGGCAAATTGGAAAAATGCATAGATCTGAAAAAGAGACACCACAGCACACATAAAGCTTTTGAACTCTCCAGTAGAACAGAGGGGACTTGTCACCACTGGATAGTTGTCCAGAAGTCTCCCCCACTTCAGCTGATAGATTCAAAAGCCCTCTCTTTCAAAGAAGTTCGTAAGGAGTGGACACAGAAGTAAAATGTACTTGAGTAAAGGTTAGAGCCACTAAGATTTTTTTTTTTTTTTTTTTTTTTTTTTTGCCCTGCAGTCCCAACTCATGACCCAGCTAGGGCTACAGTGAATTGTAACTCTTATCATCCCAGATTAGATCAAGGGAAGAGAATGCTAAAGAATAGTAGGGAATTTAATTTACCCTTCCTGAGGGTAGGGGTTGGGTCACAGCAGTATGAGATCACAAGTCAACCAGATCCTACATTTAGTAAGCCCAGTCTTCTATTAATAATATTTATGTGATGATTTGGATATATAATTAATGACACCTAAGGTTCATGATTTCTGTTACTGTTGTGCTTCTAAAGTGTTATAGTCTTGTACTGTAAAAACTGAGTAATCCCTGTAATCCAGAAACAGTGTTAGAGAAACCAATTTCTAATCTGAATTTTGTTGAAACTAAACGATGTTGGGAAAATTGTGTAAAATCAGTTACGCTGTTTTAAGTTTTATCAGTCCTGCTAACCTTGTCTTACAATATTTTGATTTTTGTAATTTTCATTTCGAAAATCAGGTATTTTCACCTTTTCCTATTAAAGAAGTTTTATTTACAACAATTTGGCTCTCACTTTAAAAATTGTAAGATTGTTAACTTTAAATTATTTGGAGTTACGTTTTTAATGCTAAACCTAAAATTGTTAATTGATTACTGCATGTAGAAAAGATGAATTGAATGAAAACTTTATTTAAATTGGTTCTGCCCATTCAGAACAGTCTTTCCGTATGCTTGGGGGTTGGCAGGCTTAGGTGCGATAACAATCTCCTTTATTTTGTAAAATTTCTAAGGCCCCTGGGGAAACCATCCCAGTAGGTACAGTCATCAACCCTGAGAAAGAAACTTGATTGGCTTATGCAAATTATAAGCAATGACTAGAACTTGCTTAGAAGTCATAATAAATGGAGAGGATTTCCGGCAATTGACATTTACATCTGCACAAGTTATAAACTTGAAAAGGAAAGATCTTATATAGAATTCCCTTATGCATATGAGTCTAGGTAAATCTTTATTGCTTACTATAACTCCATGAGAATAGGAATGACCATCTGACTCTGAACTGATTAGTGAATTTTGATGTTTAAGGTGAAAGACATTTGAGACCATAAATATTTTTGTTTTGTGTTTGAATTTGGGTGTGGTTGTTTGCAATCAGTATTTGAGAGAAATACCACAAGCTGCTCAAAGGGAATATTTCCCACGTGACTATTCCTGAGTCTGGCTATGAAACACATACTACATAACTGGAGAATTTTACTCTGATCTGAATGGAAACAAAGTCAAGTATGTTTTATCCTGTCATATTTGCTCTGTCACATGTCCCTACTTTCTCTTTCTATATAACAAATTTCTATGATCAATAGTAAGTGACCAACAAAACATGTGAGCCCCTTTGGTGTAATCTTACTGGGAAATCTAATATTATTTTTATCTGAAATTAGAATATGTTCAGAAATCTAAGTAAACTACTTAAGACTCACTTAAGATGTCCCCAATGTTTAAAAGGGTTTTATAAGCAGCAGTGTTTTTTCTGTAATCAGTCTCTTACTGTTGTGAGATTATATCGCACTTTTTTGACTATAGCATTTTGTGTTATCAAGGAATTCTGTGATAATTAAGAGTTTGATTTGTTCTAATACTTTGG
Organism: Bettongia penicillata ogilbyi; assembly: GCA_023548195.1. NCBI lineage: Eukaryota > Metazoa > Chordata > Mammalia > Diprotodontia > Potoroidae > Bettongia > Bettongia penicillata. The sequence goes on along the minus strand of JAJHZJ010000782.1, from coordinate 1,485,355 downwards.
GCATTCATATCACTTAAGGACACTTTCATACCAATTAAGCTTGAATGGATTTTAATTTTAAAGGTTTATTTTTGTTTCAAAGTAAAAAGAGAACTATCATTCTAAAGGTTTTCAACCAATTTTCTTTATAAAAGTTTAGTGATTGTTAACATCAGGACAAATTTTAAACTGTTTTAAAACCAAAGAAAACACTTTTAAAAGAAATATTTTTAAATGATCTCTTGTAAAGCCTACCAAAATTTCATTTCCAAGACAATATATTGATAAATTAATATGTAATGATCTATAAAGCAGAAAAGGTCTTGCTGTTTTCATCTGGATGTGTAGTCATTCCATGACCTAAGCAAAAGTTAAAATAAGTGTGTGAACTTATAAACAAGTTTTTCTTCCAGAATAAATGTAATGAGAGAAGGAAAAACTAGCCTGTGAAACAACGATGTAAACCTATTCAGTCTTAAGCTTCAAGTTTGAAATCTCTTTTGTTTAAGACAATACATTTATGCTAGTGAAGAGTGATAACTTGTGAGCTATCTTGTATATGGAAGAAATACAAAGGAGAGTAAATCAGTCCGAATGATGTGGTTCAGACTCTGGCAACCTCTCAGAACTCCCCTTGAATCTTGCCACTTAATCTGCCTTTTCATACTCAAATTTGTAGCCAGGTCTTCCTGAATCTTCCTACTTAATCTGGCCTTTCATATTCAAATCTGTTGCCCTTGGCCTAGCCTGGACCTCCTTTGTCTGTTATGCCAGGGAAATTGTCTGTTATTTATATTCCTTTTGTGCCTGTTTGGTCTTTGTCTAACCTCCATGCCAGGTTTGCACTTTTTCAGAGTGCAAGTCATCAACCTCCAGATAACTACTCAGGCTATGTATCGCCTGAACAGGACCCATCAAGGCAGGGACAGCTCTACTTCCAACCTCAACAGAAAGCAATTTCAGAAGCTGAGATCTTCATCCCTTATCACAAAAGATCTTGGGTCTCATCTCACAGACAACTGCTAGGACCTATTTTAGAGGGAAATTGACAAGCAGACAGCATGCTCATACTGATAGATTTAGAAGCACAGCATTCCCACAACCAGTTTCATCAGTAGGGTTCCATGCTTCGTAGGCAATTTCATATTACTCGAGAGCGAGCAAGAAGAATTGTAGTAAAGTCTTGTCCACATTGGATTCCGTTTTTGTCAACTCCATCAAATACATCCATCAATCCTCAAGGATGCAATCCTCTTGAAATATGGCAAATGGACATCACACACATCCCAGAATTTGGAAGGAATAAGTACCTTCATGTGACTATAGACACATATTCAGGTTATATTATATGACTGGGGAATCAACTAAATTTGTTATTGATATTCTGTTTAGGTGTTTTACAACTCTAGGTATTCCATAAATTATAAAAAAACAGATAATGATCCACCTTAAACTAGTCAAGCCCTTACTAAGTCCTGTCTGTCATACATAATACAGCGTAGAACTGGCATCTCATATAATGCTACTGGTCAGGCCATTGTAGAATGTCCCAATCATGACATAAAAACTCTCCTGCAAAAACAAAAGAAAGGGGGAGAAGAAGGCAAAAGAATAAGGAGGAGAGTTGACATGTTGTCGTATACCATAAATTTCCTGTCACCAGTTAGAGGCTTATGCCTGCTCAAAAACAGTTTCAAAAATTCAAAACACATCTCATTGAATGGAAAAAAGAGTGAAGGTGAAATTGAACGACCAAAACTGTTAACATGGGGGCAAGGATATGCTTGTATTTCCACAGGAAATTATGAAGAAACGATCTGGATACCGGAAAGAAACATCTGACCTCTGCCATACATTGGAGAAGACATGAATGGAGGAAAAAGCAGAAGTCATGATCATCTGACTGACAGGACAATGAAGACACTCGTTCTGCTTCTAGGCACCCTCCAGCTGACCACTGCGGCAGAAGAAACTGATCGAAAGGGAGATAGATGGACTTTTTCTACATAATCTGCCTTGGATTAGAGTGGTGACATGAGGAGACAAGTTAGAGGAGGTAATTATGATAGGATATGGGTCAAAGGTTTTTTGGAAACAAATTGATATAGATACAATTTTTGCTCTTATGATTGGGAAATAACGTGCTTTAATTGTACTATCATTGAATACACTGGTTTTCATACAGCTAATACTAGCATTATATCTCTAATTACGTGTCCTAGGTTTGCTTTAACGCTTATCAAAAGTAAAGGGTGATATATGTCTGTATCTGATCAAATTTTTAATCAGTGAATGTTGAAAGTAAGACAGAAAAGATGTATAAGTTGAATTATTTTAGGCATTATAAGCTTTGTGGCAGTACTGGTTTCCTCTGTATCAACTGGTTTATCAGTACATGCAATTTAATGAATGATTTAAGGGAAACTGTTGTGGTGGTGGGAAGTTGATGTTCTGGAAACAAGACTGTCCATGAGATATGATTATAAGTTCATTTCTATTTGTGTTACTCTTGTCTATTATAATACCTCTATATATAATTGGACTAATGATATAGATCGGGCCTCCCAGGAAATATTTACCCCAATGAAGCTGCAAGTGTCATTTGGGATTATTTTGCTAATACAAATCCCTTTTGGGTCCCTGTTCCATCGGCTCATGTCTATATTACCTCTATCCTTTTGTTTCTCTGTATCAGCCACCTATTTATAGGTGTCTTCTCTCTCATGGGTCAGATCTTCAAATCCAAGTAGCTTATCTCTGGTTACAATAAAAGAAAGGGGGAATTGTTGAGGGCCAGGACGGAATGCAGTTGACAAGTTCAGGATAGACCTTCGGGGAAACTGTTCTTTGAGACTGTGCTCATTATCATCTGGAATAGCTCTTCATGCCCCCCTGATGTTGCTGTGTCAATGAGACAAACAAGAGAACTACAGAATATAAGGGATATGTAAAATAGATGCCCTGTAGGCTAACAGTCTTTAAGACAATAAGACTGGCCAAATCACTAGGACAAGCAGTATGTCACATAGACTTGCTCTTTCTGTCTATAAATACCCTGACCTTCAGATCAATAAATGGAGTTGGCCTATCTACCCTCGCATGCCCATGTGTCTTTCTTCTTCACCACTTTCACTGAGCCACATGGGGATGCAGGCCATCCACCACAGTCATAGGATTATAAAATTCTTCATCTAGACTTTGAAGAGCTACCAGAACCGTTTCTTACATGCCAACCCCTACTTCCCAACACACACATTTTAAAAATGAGATAATAGAAAGTCTAGAGGTGTTAAATGACTCCCAAGGTTCACAGGTGGTAAGGAGAACTTAAAGCTTTGATATCAAGTTCTATTACTCAGGGTTCACTGATTTTCACACTGAAGCATATATATATATATATATATATATATATATATATATATATATATATATATATATATATATATATATATATACACACACACACACACATATATATATACATATATATACATATACATACATATATATACATACACATATATAGATAGATATAATATATATATACACATATATAGATAGATAGATATAGATATCAGTACACATTTATTAGTCACCTACTGTGTTCAAAGTATTGTCCAATGCACTGGGGAAAAAAAGTATAGCAAAAAACTGGCCCCATGATTAAGAAATTTACATTGTGATGATGGGATGTATGCAACAGCATCCCTTATACACGGTAAGAACTTAATAAATGATTTATTTAATTGCCTTGAACAATGTAATTTTGGATAACATTTTAGTATGAACAAACCTTGCTTTCAAAATTGGCTGATATTCCATAGACACTATCCCTAAGAAAAATAATTTGCTTTCACGTTCACTTGATCTTTCCATTTCATTGAGGGTTTTGTGAAATGAAAACTTTATCATGCTCCATGTAATACATAAAGACTAGTCATTCACGAAATTATAAGAACATTTCTAATGGATTTGGAAGACCTGTGGTCAAGTCTTATCTTTTGTACTTATTAGTTGTGTGTTTGCATGTATAGTATCATATAAGAGCCAGAATATCTGTTAGAGTCAATTAATTCCAACTACTTCATTTAATGAATTATGAAAAAGTTTTTCAAAAATATTAAATAAATTTCCCTGTGATGCAATACTTGTAAGTGCCTGATATAGGATTTTATTTGAACCTACCTGACACTAAATCCAGTAACCTCCATACCATATTATGAGTCCATGTATATTTATCTGTAAAATAAGGATAATGATAATTCATTTCTCTCATCAGCCTGTTTTTAGGGGAAATATCATATAAATGTTAAGATGTCACATAAATAAATGCTATTATTATTATTATTATTATGTTTACATAGGCAGAAATATTTAGGACATAGGACAGATATTTTAAAGAGGACCAATAAAAGTATTATATGCATCATTATTTCATAAATGTCACTCTTACTTTACAAGAATTTAAGTGTTAGTACTATGTACAAAGAACTATATTTTTAATATTTACAAAGACCTCAAGTATTTTTAGTCTTATTTTTTCCCCTTTTTTGGGCATTTTCCCAACCAGTTACTTGATTTTTGGGCCCTTTGTCAAGAGTAAGGTATATTCTGTGGGTCTGTAAGATCTCAGTTCCTCCAAGGTGGCACAGTGAAGCATGTACGCTGGTCTGGGAGCACCCAGAAACTTTTGTGCCCATAGTCTGCAAGAAGTAGAGTTTCCTCTCCAGAGCCATCTGGCCTCCAGTTCCACCAACCCATCACTGGGGACTGAGATTGAGATAAACTGCTCATTTACCCCAGGGGTTTTACGATCCAACAACAAAGGGTACTGGCTGCTGTTGAGAGCTGTTGCTGTCCAGTGCGTCCTCTGCCGCTGCCGCCTGAGGCCTGAGCTATAGGACGACCCTGCTCTCTTCTCGGCCAGCAGAAAAAGTCTTCTCATTGACTTTTGGCGTCTGTGGGTTGAGGGATCTGCAAACCACCGCTACTGCTCACGTCCTCCTTGTGGCAGCGTGCCATGCGGCCAAGGCTGGGCTCTTCTCTGCTCCGAGTCAGGTGCAACAGTCCTTTCCCGTCATCCTTTCAGGTGACCCTGGGCTGTAAATCTCCACTCTGTTCTTCTGTGACTTCTGCTGCTCTAGAATTTGTTGAGAGTCTTTCTTCACAGGTATTTTATGGGATGTGGGGGAAAAGCTAGTGTATGTGCATCTTTCTACTCCTCCATATTGGCTCCGCCCCATTTTTTAAAATGGATAATGCAAGCATTAACATGAATGTGTTCAGAAATGGATTGAAAAATTGATTATGAAGATCTATTGGAAGGGATCACTGTTTCACTCTTTTAACCTCTTCTCAACTGATTATGTCTTTTTCCCATCTAGTGACACTTTTGAGAACTCTATAGAAATGTATGGAAGAAAGCTCAGTTTTGAAGGAAGACAGAATTCAAAGGTAAGGTAATATGGTATCCATTTGTATATGTGAAATGGCAAGGAGTCTTTAGAGAAATGCCTCCTGTTTCTCCTAATGAAAATTTGTGGTTTTAAAGTTTTAGTTAAGTTAAGCTATAATTAAGGGCTGTTCATTTTTATCTTAAGGGCAATTATTTTAATGGCCACACTTTTGTAAAATAAAAAAAAAATAGAAGGTCACAGTAAACATAATTAACTGCCATGAAAGTATGAAGTGCGGTGCTTGACCCAGGCATCAGAATTCACAGAAAAAAAAAAATGTTATTCTAATCCTTTGTTCCTCAATGGGAATTTAGGATATTACTTTAAGAAGGTTTCAGCACATAATATCTTCTAGGAAACAGCAATTATTTCAGCGAATTTAAAGAGATAAAGGTAAAAAACCTGTGACAAAATCATGAGTCTCAGAGTCAAAGATATTCTGAATAAAATAAACATTTCATGAACACTTTAACAAATCATCAATTTTCTTTCCTTCATGACATTGCCAGTCAGTATTGTCTCTTCAAATCCACGTAGAGTATATGAATTGAGTTACAAAACTTCTTTTTATTTTTTGATATCAATTTTATTTGTCTTCATTGTTCTACAATCATTGCTATATAACTTAGACTATTTTTTCCACTCCCTCCTCCCCACCTTCCCTCTCCCTCCTGGACACGTCCTACAATTTTATATGGGTTCTATTACATAAATTTCTATTAAATACATTTTCACTACAGTCATGTTGTGTAGAAGAATTAAAACGAATGAGAGAAATCACATAACAAAACAAAACGTAATACAAAAGAAAATGATCTGCTACATTCTGCAATTGAATTCCAAAGTTCTTTCTCTGGGAATGGAAGGCATTTTGCCTTAAAAAACCATTGGGAATTTTTTTAAGCTCCTGCATTGCAACGAAGTTCCAAGTCTACCAAAAAAACAAACAAACTCGCACACTGTGGTCTTTGCTGTGCACGAAGTTCTCCTGGTTCTGCTCTTTCTACTCAACATCAGATCATATAAGTCTTTCCAGGCATCTCTGAAGTCTTCCTGTTCATCATTTCTTACCGCAAAATATTATTCCGTTACATTCACAAACCGTAATTTATTCAGTAACTCCCTAATTGATGGACATCGTCTTGATTTCCTATTTTTGACCACCACAAAGAGGGCTGCTATAAATATTTTTGTTCATGTGGGACCCTTTCCCATTGTTATGATCTCTTGGGTATACAGTCCTAGAAACGGTAATCCTGGGTGAAATGGTATGCACATTTTTGTAGCCCTTTGGGCATAACACCAAATTGCTCTCCAGAATGATTGGATCAGCTCACAGCTCCAGCAACAACGAATTAGTGTTCCACCTTTCCTATGTCTTCTCCAACATTTGTCATATAACTGTTCTGTCATGTCAGCCAATCTAATAGGAGTGGTGTAGTATCTTAGAGTTGTTTTGATTTCCGTTTCTATAACCAACAGTGATTTAGAGTATTTTTCACGATTATAGATATTTTTAATTTCTTCTAAAAACTTCCTGTTCGTGTCGTTTGACCATTTATCAATTGGGGAATGATTTGTATTCTTGTACATTTGACTCATTGCTCTATATATTTTAGATATGAGGTCTTTATCACAGACAATAGTTACCGAGATTCTTTCCCAGTTTTCTGCTTCCCTCCTAATCTTGATTGCTTTGGATTTGGCTGTGCAAAGACGTTTCAGTTTAGTGCAATCAAAATTATCCATTTTGCACTTCATACTGCTTTCTGTCTCCTGTTTGGTAAAAATGTTTTCCTTCTCCATAAATCTTCTACGCGATCAAAATGTATTACTCTTATGATAAGCTGCTGTACTCTTTTTGCTAAAATCTTATTTAAAATTTTAGCACGTATATTCATTAGAGAAATTGGTTTATAATTTCCTTTCTCTGTTTTATCTCTCCATGGTTTAGGTATCAAAACCATATTTTTATCATAAAAAAGAATTTGGGAAGACTCCTTCGTTAATTTTCCCAGATAGTCCATATAGTATTGAAATGAACTGTTCTTTAAACGTTTGATAGAATTCAATTCTAAATCCATCCAGCCTTGGAGATTTTTTCTTAGGGAGTTCATTGATGACTCGTTCACTTTCTTTCTCTGAAATCGGGTTGTTTCGGTATTAAACTTTCGCTTCTCTTAATCTGAGCAATTTGTATTTTGTAAAATGATTATCCATCTCATTTAGATTGTCAAATTTATGTGTATAAATTTGAGCAAAGTAATTTCTAATTATTGTTTTAATTTCCCCCTCTTGGGAGGTGAGTTCACTCCTTTCATTTTTGATATTGGAAATTCGTTTTTCTTCTGTCTTTTTTAATCAAATTGAGGAAAATTTATCTGTTTTACTGGTTTTTTGTAATACCAACTCTCACTTTTATTTGCTAACTCAGTGGTTTTCTTTATTTCAATTTCATTAACCTTTCCTTTGTTTTTCAGTATTTCTAATTTAGTCTTTACTTAGGAATTGTCAATTTGCTGTTTTTCCAGTTTTTTTTTTTTTCAGATGCATGCCCAAGTCATCGATCTCTTCTTTCTATATTTTATTCATGTAGGCATTCAAAGATATAAAACTTCCGATAAGAACTGCTTTTGCTGTATCCCATAATATTTAGTCTTGTCTCATTATTGTCATTCCCTTGAATGAAATTGTTGGTTGTTTCTATGATGTGTTGTTTAAATCTCTCCTTCTTTAGGATTAGATTATTTAGTTTCCAATTAATGTTTCTTCTATCTTTCCGTGGTCTTTTATTATATAAAAGTTTTTGTTCCATTATGATCTGAGAAGGATGCATTGAGTATCTAGGCCTTTCTGCACTGGAGTGTGAGGTTTTTATGCCCTAGAACATGGTCAATTTTTGTATATATGCCATATGCCACTGAGAAAAAAAGGTAGATTCCTTTATATCCCCATTTAATTTTCTCCAATAATCTATCATATATATCTTTTCCATAGTTGTATTCATCTCCTTAACTTCTTTCTTGTTTATTCTAAGGTTAGATTTATGAAGTTCAGAGATGGGGAGCTTGAGGTCCCCCATTAGTATAGTTTTGCTGTCTATTTCTTCCTGTAACTCCCTTAAATTCTCCTCTAGGAATTTGGATTCTGTACCACTTGGAGTATATATGTTTATTAACGATATTGCTTCATTTTCTATAGTGCCTTTTAGCAGGATATAGTTTCCTTACTTTTCTCTTTTGATTAGATATATTTCTGTTTTTGCTCTGTCTGAGATTAAGATTGCTACCCCCGCTTTTCTTACGTCAACTGAATTGCAAAATATTCTGCTCCAACCTTTTACATTTATCCTGTGTATATCCCCCCCTTCAAATGTGTTTCTTTTAAACAACATATTTTTCTATTATTTCTTTTAATCCATTTTGTTATCCTCCGTTTTACAGGAGAAATCATCCCATTCACATTGACAATTAAGGTTACTCTCTGTGTATTTCCATCCATCGTCTTTCCCACTGTTTGGCTTTTAGTTCTCCCTTCCCCTCCACAACAGAATTTTAATTTTTTGCCACCATCTTCCAGAGTCTTTCTTTCCTTCTTTTGGCCCCCTTTCATTTTGCTGTCCTTTACCCTTACTACTTCTTCCCTCTCTTTTAGACTAACCTCCCATTTCTTTCCCCGTTCCACTCCTACTGCCTATAAAGGTAGTTAGATTTGTATGCTCTCTCCTTGAACCAAATCAGATGAGAGTACCTCTCAAACAATGCGTGTCTGCCTTCCCTCTTTCCCTCTACCGTAATATAATTTTGGACTTCTTTCTGTGATGTAATTTACCATTTTCTGCTTCCACCTTTTTACATGCCCTGCTACAGTCCCTTAGCCTGCGTAAATCACATTTTTATCATCACATAATTCACTTTATACCCGTTCCCTCTACCTCTGAATATCCCTTTTATATTTCATATTAGAGGTGCAACTCTCTAGATTAACGAGTATCATCTTCCCTTATAGTGAAGTAAACAGTTTGTCCAAATTAAGTAGAAAGTTTTCTTTTCCTCTGGTTACCTTTTTATGCCTCTCTTGAGACCTGCATTTAAAGATCGAATTTCTTATTGAGTTCTGGTCTTTTTATCAGGAAGGTTGGGACATCCCTTATTTCGTTGAATGTGCATCCCCTTGCCTTAAATATTATCATGAACTTTACTGGTTATAGTCCCAGCTCCTTTGCCTTGCAAAATATCATATTACAGTTCCTTCGATCTTTTAATATAGAAGCTGCAAGGTCTTGTTTGATCATGACTGTAGCTTCTTGATATTTGAACGGTTTCTTTCTAGCTGCTTGCAGTATTTTCCCCTTCACTTGGTAGGTCTGAAATTTGGCTACAATATTTTTTGGTGTTGTTAGTTTGGAATCCCTTTCGGGAGGTGAATGGTGGATTTTTTCCATGACTATTTTGCCCTCTGGATCTAGCATTCTGGGCAATTTTCCTTGATGATTTATTGGAAGATACTGACCCGACTCTTTGTTTCATCATGACTTTTTGGTAGGCAGATAATACTTAAAGTGTCTCTCCTGGATGTATTTTGCAGGTCAATTGTTTTTCCAATTAGATATTTTACATTTTCTTCTATCTTTTCATTGTTTAGATTTTGTTTCACTTATTCTTTTTTTTATTTTTTTCCTCTATATATTTTATTTTTTTAATGTTTTACAATCATTTCCTTAAAGTTAAGTTTTTATCCCCCCCACCCTTCCCCCAATGCCCCCCCTCCCTCACCATGACAGCACACAACTCTGTTTAGGTTCTGCATATACTTTCCTATTGAGCACATTTTCACTATATACATGCTATGTAGTCGAACTAAAATAAATGGAAGAAATCATATAACAAATCAACACATAATACGCTGAAAGCCACCCACACACAAACATGATCTGCTACATTCTGCAAGTGACTTCCACATTTCTTTCTCTGAGTGTGGAAGGCATTTTTCCTTAGAAGATCGACAGATCATATAAGGCCTTCCAAGCCTCCCTGAAGTCTTCTTGTTCATCATGTCTTATGGCACAATAGTACTCCATTACATTCATATACCATAATTTATTCAGCCATTCCCCAATTGATGGGAATCCCCTTGACTTCCAGTTTTTGGCTACCACAAAGAGTGCTGCTATAAATATTTTTGTACACGTGGGACCCTTTCCCGTTTTTATAATGTCTTGGGGATAAAATCCTAGTAGCGATATTTCTGGGTCAAAGGGTATGCACATTTTTGTAGCCTTTTGGGCATAGTTCCAAACCGTTCTCCAGAAGGGTTGGATGATCTCACAGCTCCACCAACAATGAATTGGTGTTCCAAGTCTCCCACATCCTCTCCAGCATTTATCATTTTCTTGTTCTGTCATGTTTGCCAATCTTACAGGTGTGATGTGGTACCTCAGAGTTGTTTTGATTTGCCTCTCTCTAATAAGTAGTGATTTAGAGCACTTTTTCATATGATTATAGATATATTTGATTTCTTCCCCTGAAAATTGCTTGTTCATATCCTTTGACCATTTATCAATTGGGGAATGACTTGGATGGTTATATATTTGAGTCAATTCTCTATATATTCTAAAAATGAGGGCTTTATCCCCGAGCTTAGCTGTAAAAATTTTATCCCAATTTACTACATCCCTCCGAATTTTGGTTGCATTGGGTTTGGTTGTGCAAAAACTTTTCAGTTTAAAGTAATAAAAATTATCCATCTTGCATTTCATAATGCTTTCTGTTGTTTCTTTAGAAAAAAATTCTTCCCCTCTCCATAAATCTGATAAATACACTATACCTTGCTTCTCCAGTTTATTCATGGTATCAATCTTTATACCTAAATCATGTACTCATTTGGACTTTATTCTTGTGTACGGTGTCAGACATGGGTCTATGACTAATTTCCGCCACACAGTTAACCAGTTTTCCCAGCAATTTTTTTCGAACAATGAGTTCCTATCCCAGAAGCTGGGATCTTTGGGTTTATCAAACAGGAGGTTGCTATATTCCTTGCCAACTGTGTCTTGAGTGCCAAGCCTATTCCATTTGTCTACCCCTCTGTTTCTTAGCCAACACCAAGTGGTTTTGATAATTGCTGCTTTATAATACAATTTGAGGTCTGGTAGCGCTAGGCCACCTTCCCAAGCATTTCTTTTCATTAGTCCCTTTCATATTCTGGACCTTTTGTTTTTCCAAATGAATTTTGATATGATTTTATCGAGCTCTAGAAAATAATTATCTGATAGTTTAATTGGTATGGCACTAAATAAGTAGATTAATTTAGGTAGAATTGTCATTTTTATTATAATAGCTCGGCCTACCCATGTTCCACTTACTTAAATCTGACTTTATTTGTGCAAAAACTGTTTGGAATTGTGTTCATATAATCCCTGGGTTTGTTTTGACAAGTAAACTCCTAAGTATTTTATAGTGTCTACTCTAGCTTTAAATGGGATTTCTCTTTCTATCTCTTGGTGTTGGACTTTGTAGCTAATATATAGGAATGCAGAAGATTTGTGTGGGTTTATTTTGTAACCTGCATATTGCCAAAGTTGTTTATTATTTCAAGTAGCTTTTTACTTGAATCTCTGGGATTCTCTAAATATATCATCATATCATCTGCAAAGAGTGATAACTTAGTTTCTTCTTTGGCTATTTTTATTCCTTCAATTTCTTTATCTTGTCTAATTGCTACCGCTAATATTTCTAGTACCACATTGTATAATAATGGTGATAATGGGCATCCTTGTTTCACCCCTGTCCTTATTGGAAATGCCTCTAGCTTATCTCCATTGCATATAATGCTTGCTGAAGGTTTTAGGTAGATACTGCTTATTGTTTTATGGTAAGTTCCCTTTATTCCTATGTTCTCCAGTGTTTTTAGTAGGAATGGGTGTTGTATTTTGTCAAAAGCTTTTTCTGCATCAATTGAGATAATCATGTGGTTTTTGTTGGTTTTGTTGTTGATATGATTGATAATGCTAATAGTTTTCCTAATATTGAACCAGCCCTGCATTCCTGGTATGAAACCTACCTGATCATAATGTATTATTCTCTTGATAAGATGCTGTATTCGTTCTGCTAAAATCTTTTTGAAAATTTTTGCATCTATATTCATTAGAGAAATTGGTCTATAATTTTCTTTTTCTGTTTTACCTCTTCCTGGCTTGGGTATCAAAACCATATTTGTATCATAGAAAGAGTTTGGGAGTACACCTTCTTCTCCAATTTTCCCAAATAGTCTATATAGTATTGGAATTAAGTGTTCTTTAAAGGTTTGATAGAATTCACTTGTGAATCCATCTGGTCCTGGAGATTTTTTCCTAGGGAGTTCATTGATGGCTTGTTCAATTTCTTTTTCTGAGATGGGGTTGTTTAAGTATTCAATTTCCTCTTCTGTTAATCTTGGCAATTTGTATTTTTTAAAATATTCATCCATCTCATTTAGATTATCGAATTTGTGGGCATAAAGTTGGGCAAAATAATTTCTAATTATTGTTTTAATTTCCTCCTCATTGGAGGTGGGTTCACCCCTTTCATTTTTAATATTAGTAATATGATTTTCTTCTTTCTTTTTTTAAATCAAATTGACCAAAGGTTTATCAATTTTATTAGTTTTTTCATGAAACCAACTATTGGTTTTATTTATTAATTCAATAGTTTTCTTAATATCAATTTTATTAATCTCTCCTTTGGTTGTCAGTATTTCTAATTTGGTATTTTCTTGGGGATTTTCAATTTGTTCTTTTTCTAGCTGTTTCAGCTGCATACCCAAGTCATTGATCTCCTCTTTCTCTATTTTATTTATGTAGCCATTCAAAGATATAAAACTTCCCCTAAGAACTGCTTTTGCAGTATCCCATAAGATTTGGTGGGTTGTCTCATTATTGTCATTCTCTTGAATGAAGTTGTTGATTGTTTCTATGATTTCTTCTTTAACCCATTCCTTCTTTAGGATTAAATTATTTAGTTTCCAACTGATTTTTGCTTTATCTTTCCATGGCCTTTTATTACATATAATTTTTATTGCATTATGATCTGAGAAGGATGCACTGATTATCTCTGCCTTTCTGCACTGGATTTTGAGATTTTGATGTCCTAGTACATGGTCAATTTTTGTAAATGTTCCATGTACTGCTGAGAAAAAGGTATATTCCTTTCTATTCCCATTCAATTTTCTCCAAAGATCTATCATATCTACCTTATCTAGAGTTTTATTTACCTCCTTAACCTCTTTCTTGTTTATTTTGAGGTTAGATTTATCAAGTTCAGAAAGAGGGAGGTTGAGGTCCCCCACTAGTATAGTTTTGCTGTCAATTTCTTCCTTCAACTCCCTCAATCTCTCCTCTAAGAATCTGGATGCTATACCACTTGGGGCATACATGTTTAGTAATGATATTGCTTCATTGTCTATTGTGCCTTTTAGCAGGATATAGTTTCCATCCTTATCCCTTTTGATTAGATCTATTTCTGCTTTTGCTTTGTCTGAGATTAGGATTGCGACTCCTGCCTTTCTTACATCAGCTGAAGCACAATATATTCTGCTCCATCCTTTAACCTTTACCCTATGTGTATCCCCCCGTTTCAAATGTGTTTCTTGTAAGCAGCATATTGTTGGATTATGGCTTTTAATCCATTCTGCTATCCGTCTCCGTTTTATGGGAGAATTCATTCCATTCACATTCACAGTTATGATTACAATCTGTGTATTTCCCTCCATCTTATTTCCCACCATTTGTGCTTTTAGCTCTGCTGTCTCCCTTCCCCTCCTCACTAGTATTTACTTTTCACCACCTCCTCTTGCCGCTTTCCCCTCTTTCTTTTAGCCCCCCTCACTTTTACTCCCATTTGGTCTTATTGCTTCTTCCCTCCCTTTTGCCTCCCTCCCCTTTCTCCCCCCTTCCCCTTCCACTGCTTATAGAGCTAGTTAGGATTTTCTACTTAAGTTTATTGTTCCGTCCTTTAAACAAATCCGATGAGAGTACCTCTCACACAATGCTCATCTCCCTCCCCTCTTTCCCTCCACTATGATTTTGTACTTCCTCTTGTGATGTAATTTGCCATTTTCTGCTTCCTCCTTTTCACACCTCCTATTACACTCCCTTCTCATACTTAAATCACATTTTTTATCATGATATCATTTACTTTATACCCGTTCCCCCTATGCTTATCCTTTTTATATTTCTTAATAGACGCACAGTTCTCAAGATAAACAGATATCATCTTCCCTTATAGGGAGGTGAACAACTTGCCCTCATTGAGTAGCAAGTTGTTCCCCCCCCCACTGTTTACCTTTTTATGATTCTCTTGAGACCTGCATTTGAAAATCAAATTATCTATTAAGTTCTGGTGTTTTGGTCAGGAAACTCTGGAAATCCCTTACGTGGTTGAATGACTTTCTCCTTGCCTGAAATGTTATGCTGAACTTTGCTGGGTAGTTGATCCTTGGTTGCAGTCCCAGCTCCTTTGCCTTACGGAATATTGGGTTCCAATTCTTTCGATCTTTTAATGTAGAAGCTGCAAGGTCCTGTGTAATGCTGATTGTATCTCCTTGTTATTTAAATTGTTTCTTTCTGGCTGCTTGTAATATTTTCTCCTTCACTTGATAGCTCTGGAATTTGGCAACTATATTTCTTGGGGTTTTGAGTTTGGGGTCCCTTTCAGGAGGGGAATGGTGGATCCTTTCGATGACCATTTTGTCCTCTGAATCTAGTACTTCTGGGCAGTTTTCCTTGATGATTTCCTGGAAGATATTGTCCAGGCTCTTTTCTCCATCCTGGGTTTCTGGCAGGCCAATAATTCCTAAGTTTTCCCTTCTGGATCTATTTTCCAGGTCAGTTGTTTTTCCAATTAGATATTTTACATTTTCTTCTATCTTTTCATTCTTTAGATTTTGTTTGACTGATTCTTGCTGTCTTATTGAGTCATTAGTTTCTACTTGCCCAATTCTAATCTTCATCACATTGTTTTATTCTGTTAAATTTGTATCTCTTTTTCCATCTGCCCAATTTTTCCTTTTAAGAAGCTATTTTCTCCAGTTAATTTTTGTACTTCCTTTTCCATTTGGCCTTTCAGGAATTTATTTTCTCCAGTTAATTTTTGAACTTCTTTTTCCATTTGTTCAATTTTCATTTTCAAGGAGATGTTCTCATCAGTGAATTCTTTCTTAATAATTTTAAAATCATTGGCCAGTTTATCTTCTACTTCCTTCTTCAGCTGTTCCAAGAGAGCTCCTTGTACTTGCGAGTAGTTCATAGTCCCTTCTGAAGTTTCAGATGGAAATACAGTCTCAGCTGTGACCTCTTTGGGGCTTGTGTTTTGGTCCTTATCTCCATTGAAAGATTCTATGGTTCTTTCGGCCCTCTTCTTTTTCCTGTTCATGATTTTGATTGAGTGTTGTGGCTTCTGGTTCTTTCAGTCAGAAGCTAGAGAACTTTTTGCTGAGCTGATGTGTGAAAAAGCTAAAAGCAGGTATTTGTTTGGTGTTTCCCTGATCAGCCCTGGGTTTAGCTTGTTAAGTGTGGGGGAGAAGTGGTCTGGTCCCAGGAGATTTCCTTAGCTGAATTGAGGCAAAGGTAAGCTCAGGGGCTGGTAATCCCGACTGCCCTATTGTCTTTCTGATTCCCCTGGACAGCTGAGGCATGCATAGATGCTAATGCGTGTTCCCAACCCTCCTGGGGCTCCTCTCCTGGTGCTGAGGCTTGCCTGGGTCTTAGTGCGAATTTTCTCTGCCCTGGGTCCTCTGTCCTTCCGGTTTGCCTCTGCCACCATATGAGGAATCCCCCTTAGCTATTTTCCTCGTCTCAGGTGTTATGAGACCATGGGTCTCCTTCTTCTAATTCTACTGATCTGGGATTTTTCTGGGGAGTATTTTATGGTTCTTTCACGGTCATCAAGGGGGAAGGAGAGAGTATTAGCTGATCACTCCGCCATCCTGGCTCCCGGAAGTTCAAGTAAGTGACTTACCAGAGGTCTCAGGAGCTGCTGCGCTGATAATCTGGCGCTCGGGGGCTCTCACTGACTCGGTTCGGCTTGTCTCCCGCCCCGGGTGCCGCTCCTCTGGTTCCGCCCGCCACTCAGGTTTCTCGGATCTCTTCTGCTCTGCTCTGCTGGCTGTGCTGCACTGGCCACACTGCGCTGTGCGCTGTGGGCTCACCCCCGCGGAACAGATCCTTCCCGTGGACCTTCCAGTCCCACCTGAGCTCCGAATTCGTCACCGTCTGTCTCCGACTCGATTCCGCACCTCCAAAATTTGGTCAGATTCTCCTTTCAGAGGTACCTGGAGGAGTTTGTCCGAGAGCTCGGGTGAGTCGCTGCTCTCACTCCTCCATCTTGGCTCCGCCCCCGTGTTTCACTTATTCTTGATGTCTCGTAGAGTCATTTCCTTCTACTTCTCCAATTCTAATTTTCATCAAATTGTTTTCTTCAGTTAATTTTTGCATTTCCTTTTCCATCTGTCCCATTATTCCCTGTAAGATATAATTTTTCCAGTTAGTTTTTTCACTCCCTTTTCCATCTCTCCAGTTTTCCAAATTAAGGTTTGCGCATTCTTTTCCATTTGTCCGATTTTCCCACTTAGGTTTTTTGCTTCCTTTTCCATTTATTCAATTTTCCTTTTGAAAGAACTGTTCTCTTCAGTGAATTCCCTTTTCATACTTTTAAAATCATTGGTCATTTTTTCCTCTATTTCCTTCTTCAGCTGTTCTTGGAATGCTTTCTGTGCATGCAAAAGGTTCATAATCCCTTCTGCAGTTTCAAATTAGAGTACAGTCTCACTGCTGACCTCTTTGGTATTTGTGTTTTGGTCCTTGTCCCCATAGAAAGATTCTATGTTCTTTTCCTTCCTCCTTTGCTTTTTGCTCATGGTGGTGAGGCTTTGTGTGTTGTGGCCTCTGGTTCTGTCAGCTGAATGCTAAAGAACTTGGTGCTGAACTGACTGGTGTCAGAAACCAGAGGTAGATGAGGAGCTAACTTGTTAAGTGTGGGGGAGGGGTGGTCTGTTCACAGGACAGCTGAGCTAGAGCAAAGGCAAACTCAGTGCTTGATGATCCTGACTGTCTTCTCGTATTCCCCTAAAGTGCTTAGGCACACCTGGGTCCTAGTGTGAGGCTCCACACCCCCAGAGCTCTGCCTATCTCAGACAACTGTGTTGCTCATCTACAGTAAGGGGAATATATCTTTGCTATTTTCCTAACCTCACATGCTATGAGACTGTTTTCCCCTTCCGCTGATCTCACAGATCCAGGATATTTCTGGTGAAATATTTTATGGTTCTTTCAACGTCAGCAAGGGGAGGGGGAGACAGCATTTACTTTTCACTCCACCATTTTGTCTCCCAGAAGTTCAAGTAGGTGACTTACCAACATTTAATCTGTGGGCTGAAAATCTTTGCACAGCTGCTTCAGATACCTAGGCTTCCTTCCACGGCGCTCATTTGTTTGGTTCTGCTTGACTCTCCCCCTGAGCTGCTATGCCGCCGTACTGCCACTATGCTGTGCTGTGCTGTATGCTGTATGCTCCTCCACCCTCATGGAATGGATTCTTTCCATCAATCTTCCAGTCTGTCTTGAACTGTGAAACTGCCACTGTCTGTCTCCTATTGGATTCTGCACTTCCAAAATTTGGTCAAATTATCTTTTTAGAGGTGTCTGAAGGAGTTTGTCTAAAAGCATAGGTGAGAAGTTACTGAAAGATCCATCCAGAACTATTCAAATCTTATTCATCTTTCCAAGTTTCTCAATCCCATTACTCAGATTATCTGGTTCCTCCACATATTAACTATAACTGCACTGGAATCCCTTTCTAGCTTAAATCTACCATTATATAGCAAACATCAGCATTACTCTAATTACTCTAACTTCACCATCTTGGCTCCACCCCCCAGTCTCTCCCCATTTTCTTAATTAAGATTGACTCAGGTCTCCAAACTCTCATACATTTTTTCATTATAAAGTTTTCTTTTTTGGAAATCTGTTACTCATCAGTTACTCTACTCAGAATTATGGCAGATCTCTGGACCCAGAAGAGAACTATTTCAATCCTAGCTTGTACAGTAAAAACTTGCTTCTTTTTTATTCTATTTTGTGTTTTCTTCTGGCTGTGATGGTTTATGATAATTATGTGACCATATGCAAGCCTCTCTATTATTCTTTCATCATGAATTACAAGTTATATGTTCAAATGGTTGTGGCTTCTTGGATGATGGGCGTCTCAGTATTGATAGAGCAGAAATACCATATTATCTCTCTGAACTTTTGTGATCCTAACAAAATCAAGCATATCTTCTATGATGTCCCGCTCTTATTCAAGTTAGTCTGTGGCTACACATATAAGATAGAGGTCTTTGTCTATGTTGTTGCTCTGCTATTCATCCTAACCCCCTTTCTGTTTGTAATTACATCATGTGTAAAAATCATAACTACCATTCTGAAATTCCCTTGGCATCAGGGAGATTCAAAGCCTTGTGCACCTACTTCTCCCACCTCACAGTTTTGGGCTTATTCTATGAGTCTGGAAGTATTGTGTATTTCCAGCCTAAATCTGGTCACTCAGCAGAATCAAAGTGTTAGCTCTTTTATACACCACTGTGACACCAATGTTTAACCCTCTTATATATAGTCTGAGAAATAAGGATTTCATTGTTTCACTGAGAAATCTTCTTCCTAAATAAATCGAGGCATGAAACAGTTAGTTAAGTGTGGAAAAAAGGATTTTCCCTCTTTCATTCCACAGTTCCTACAAAAATGCACATTTACTTATTTTTCCATGGCACTAGAAATCCATTCAAAGGACAGTCCCTTAAGAGATTCTATTTGAACAAATACCTAAAATTGCCTCTTTCTTTTGCCAGACTGATTTTGAACAATTTCTTGTTATTAAATGGTGAGAAAAATCAACAAATACATTTATCTCAATCATGTTTTGCTTTGTACAGGACTTTTAGAAAGAAAAATTAATGTCTTTGAAAGCAATCCAGTCCCTTTACTTTCCAATACATATGCAAAGCCCAAGTCACTGGAGTCTTTTCCAAGGTAACTGGCCCAGAGCACATTATTCCTCTACCTCTCTTACTTGATTTTCAAATCCTTTTTGAGGTCGTTCATGCTCTGAGATCATTTTAAGTTTATTTTAGAGGTTTTAGATGCAAAAATATTGACTTTTATGTCTTCCTCTGGTGGTATTCATTGTTCTTCCTCATTTGAAAGTGTGGAAGAAAATACCTGTTCACCAAGAAAGTAGCCTTCTACAATCTTAATTTTTTTCCCTTTTTTGGGCATTTTCCATGGCAGTTACTTGACTTTTGAGTTTTTTGTCAAGAGAAGATACACTCTTGGAAGTTCTCAGTTCCTCCAAGGCAGCACAATCAAGGGAGAGGAGTTTACTCCTCTCCTTGCCTGCGCTCTTATCTTTAAGCAACCGTAAGCACTCTGTTCTTCCCAGGATCTGAAAATAGAATTCCCACTCCACAACGGCCTTCAGCTACACCGTGTCAGCGTTCCTCCTCCTCACCCCAGGGCCCCACTCAGGGCTAATATCCAGATCAGCTGCTGAATTCTCCTTGGGCTTTAGACTCACAGCTCAAAAAATGGAAGCTGCCCTTGCAGTGGATGCTGTTGGCAGGGCCAGACCCTTTCCCCTTCTAACTGAGGTGAAAGTGCTTTGTCACGGACCTTTGAAGCTGTCTTTGGTGTTTGTGAGTTCAGTAATCTAGGAACTGCAGCTGCTGCCAGGGATTCCACCTCAGAGGCCTGCTCTTGTCTTGTCTTGGCCTGTGCAGTGCAGCCAAGACTGGGCTGCACTCTGCTCTGTGCTTGGTATGATAGACTTTTCCTGTCAGCCTTCCTGGCTGTCTTCACCTGGAAATCTCTTTCACTCTGGTGTTTTGTGACTTCTGCTCATCTAGAATTAGTTTAGAGTAATTTTTACAGATGTTTTATGGGCAATGGAGAGGAGCTTCTACAGGTCCATCCTTCTACTCTGCCATCTTGGGTCGCCCCTCCCCCCAGGTAATATTTTCTTAATAAGACAGGAAAGACATTCTTATCTCTCTATTCATTTTCACAGAAACAAGAGAGATAGAACACCGTTCTGGATTTATCCAATTACACACATCCCAACTGATAACCCCACCTACTGTTCATCTCATTTGTGAAGGTCTTCCCAAAAGAGAATATTATTGACAGGAATTAAACTGCACCAGCTGAGTTTATTTTTGTCAGCTTCACAGAATACCTGCCACTCAGCATCACTCTCTTCCTTTTGTTTTAGCTTGGTTTGAAACGTTGATTTGATATTCCTGGTCAATATTGATTCTAGTCTTCAAACTTCTATTTTTTTATTTTCTCTGCAATCTTTCCTTTCTGAACATCATCTATTCCACAGCCATAGCTCCCAAGATGCTAGTAGATGACCTATCATTTAAGAAGAGCATTTCACTGTATGGTTGTGTCATAAAAATACACTTCTTTGCTTACTGTGCTGATGCAGAATGCCTCATTATAGCCGCAATGGCCTGAGACCTCTTTGTGGCTATCTGTAACCCTTTGATATATTCAAAACTTATGTCCAGGAAAGTGTGTGTTTCCTTCATAGTCTTGGCTTATTTTGGTGGAAGCATGATTTCACTGGTTCATGTATCTCTGAATTTTACTTTACCATTCTGCAGATCCCATGTTATCAATCATTTTTATGACATGCCACCATTGCTAGCTTTGTCTTATGTCAACGTTTCCCTCAATGAGTTTCTGCTCTTTGATTTATGTGGCTTCTTTCAGATCAGCACTTTTATGATCATCTTCATTTCTTACTTCGGTATCCTCATTGAAGTTTTGAACATCAAATGATACGGAGGAAGAAGCAAGACCTTTTCCACTTGCACCTCCCATCTAGTAGTTGTAGCTTTATTCTGTGGGAAACTTTTGTTCATGTACTTATGTCCAACCACCAAGTACTCTCCATAAACAGATAAAGTGGTTGCTGTTTTTTAATACTGTGGTCTTCCCCATGTTTAACCCTATTATATACAGTCTGAGAAATAAAGATTTGAAAAATGCACTCCAAAAATGTTGGACAGAATATCTCCAAGCAAATAGTGCCGTAGGACAAGGAATTTCTAAATATCATTAAGCTGAATGTGATTCTATAGAATATGCAGCCTAATGAATAACTGTTTAGTAATCTACTTTATTACACCCCCAACACCTTGTGATAATTTGAAGGCCACTAGCTACTGCACTACTCTCTGTGAAAGGTTATTCTACTTTGGCATAATTATAAGAATTTAAGGTCATTGGGAAGGAAGGGAACTGAATTATCATGAGAACAATTTCCCAATTTTTGTTTAGTGTGGAATACCTCTCTCAAATAAAGTATTTTCCACAGTTTGTAGGAATTGACATGGTCATTAAAGGAGGAAAAAATTAAAAAAAAAAACTAAATTCCTTCAAAGATGACACAAATTGTCCCTTGAAAATCTATATCATTTTAACTGAGAGGACTTCTCATGGGGAGATTAATATGCCAGACCCCTAAATTACACACTGGGTTATTAAGATTGTTGGCTTAAACATTGGAAATATATTTTATATCAAGGAAGAGTAATCCCCAGTAGTAGGACTGCTCAGAGGAAAGTAAAAGTGATTTCCCATTCTTTTTTGAATTAAGAAACAAAACAACGAATATTGGTTAGAGACCTGACACCAGAGGTCAGAATGTCTGGTTCAAATCTTTCCTTTAACATATAGTAACTATGTAAACCTGATCAAGTTCCTTAATCTTAATTTGCCTTAGGAAAGACCTAAAATTTTAAGTTTCACATAATTGGCCAAGTGAAATCACAGGCCCACATTATATCCTTTCTGAACACAGATAGGAGTCTTCAGCTTGGACTTTCAGCAAGTACTGAAGAAAACTGTCTCTTCAAGGAAAACCCAATCTAGTTCACCTGGAGGACAAAATAACCATGCATTTTGCTGATTATTTTCTCTATTTGACTGGCTGTTTTGTCAAGCAGTTGTTCATCCTTCTTTTTTGAAGTGGACCAATGACATCATTGGTGATGAATTGACTTTAAGTGAAGCAGTTTTGCCCCACGCCTTCAGCCGCACTCTATTTCTGAGTCATTCACATACAGTGGCAAGACAAAATCAGTAATATGGATGAATACCCAGGATATGGAGGATAATCTTGGTGTCTTTGAAGTCTAACCAAGCTCTAACTCTTCCACAATACCTGCTTCAACTGCCTTCATGGCCACTGGAAGAAATTGTTCTGATTCACCCATTTCAATGGGGCAAGTCTTCACATGCTTGGAGTAAACATCTGGTTGCCTTACCCACTTGGTATCTTTTGATTATCCTGAACTTGGCTTATTATTTCATCCAAGACAGTTTTTGCTGGGGTTTGAATGCTGCACATGCTATAGCTTCTTTGAGTTCCTAGTGAGTGTTTGGCAACAAGGAGAAACAAAAGATGAATATGTACATCTGAAAAGATATCAGTAAGCCGTTACACGAAAGGGGCTTGTTCCCCTGAACATTACATACACTCCGTTTTCAGGTCTCCAGTCTGTAGAATTCTTTATGGCTAGTAGTCGCAGGGAAAATGTTCCTTAATTTGGAGCAATTGTTCTGTTCTTTGGAAAATTTCAATAGGAAAATGAGTTACTGCAGAGACAAAACCATCTTGGCCATGATGCAGGCTAAGTTTTCAAAAATGATTTTTTATTTCCATATTTTGCAATTTAGAAAAATTCCTAGTAGATTCTGGGTTTTCAAGTAACTTATCAATGGATTTTATTATATGATTTCAAGTTGTAATATATCACGCAAAAATCAAAGCAATTATACATGAGAGTAATTGGTATAGGGTAACCTCGTCTGGAATAGCTCTTGTCTACAATTAATTTTTTTAATGCCACTTTGTTCTGCTTCATGACATCCCCCGATATTTCCTTTTCACTCCTCCTCCCCCCTCAAAAAAGACTGAAAAAAATGAAACCAACTGAATAAATATACTTTAACGATGAAAATATTGATTGGTTTCAAAATGGATGTAGTCTAGAATTAACAAGTGGCAGTAATATCAACAAGCTGTGAGAACTCCAGCCCCAAAGCTGAAGGTAAATTCCCAGCCCCATAATGCAGGCCAAATCAGGAATGACTAGACTGGGTCATGCCAGCACAGTGAGTCAGCCACCAGTGCCTGAGGCCCCAGTACCCACAGGTAGTCACCAGGATTCGTCATGCAATTACAAAAACTATAAAATAAACGAATAAAAAAAATCTCCTGTTAAATACCAAATTCGAAATTCTGAAAGTCAGAAGAGTGGGAAACAAAATTGAAATTAAGAAAAAAGTACTGAGATAACAAATACAACTAAAAGCTGTATTATAAAAGGCATAATAAAATAGATAATTTTTTGATTAATTTTATTTTAAAAAGAAGAAAATAAAATTACCATTATCAAAAATGAAAAGAGTGAATGCACAACCAGAGAAAATTGAAATCATAATTAAGAGCTATTTTTCTCCACAATATCCCAAGAAATCTAACAATCTAAATGAAATTGATGAATATTTACAAAAATATAAATTGTGTACATTAACAGTAGAGTAAGTAAAAGAGTTGATCCTGTTTTATAAAAAGAAATCAAACAAACAATCTTAGGTAATTAATTACCTAAAAAAAAATCTCTGTGGCCACAACAAGTTACAAGTGAATTTTACCAAACATTAGAGAAAAATAAATTATTATGTAACCTATTTGGAAAAATGAACAAAGGAGTCCCGCTATATTATTTTTATGATAAAAAAAATGTTGCTATTACCTATACCAGGAAGTGTCAAAATAAGGAAAGAAAATTGAAAATCGATTTTCCTGAAGGATACTGATACAAAATTTTAAAATAAAATATTAGCAAACAAATTCCAGCAATTTATCATGAGGATAATACATTATGATCATGTGGGATTTATACTAGGAACGCAAGACTGGTTCAATATTAGGAAACGGCATATCTAACCATATCAATAATAATATTAAGAACATGTGATTATCTCGGCAAAGCTGAAAAAAAGCTTTTGAGAAACTACAATATCCATTCCTATTAAAAACCTAGAGAACATAGCAATAACTGCAGTTTGCCCTAAAATAATAAGCACATCTAAAACCATCAGCAAGTACTCTTATTAAAGGGGATAAGCCAAAGGCTTAGAAATAAGAAAGAAGAGCAGTGAAACAAGGATGCTCATCAACATCATTATTATTCAGTATCACATTGGAAATGTTACCACTTGCTATAAGAGAAAAAATTAAATTGAAGCAATGACAATAGGCAAAAAGAAAATAAAGCTTTCACTTCTTGCAGATGATATGATGGTACAGTTAGAGAATCCTAGAGAATCAACTAAGCTATTTGAAAAGGTAACTACAGCAAAGTTGCAGGATATAAAATAAGCCCACCTATATCATCATTGTTTCTATATATTACTAAAAAATCCCAACAGCAAGAGACAGAAAGAAAATTTCCATTTAAAATAAAGGTAGACAACAAAAAATGGGAGTTTAGTTTAATGAATAATTTAGTATAGTTTAGGCAATGTATCCATTTTTAATCTGATCATTAGGAAGTAGTCTAAAAAGTCTGGCTTTTTAAGTAGCTTGACTATTGCTGTTTTTCTCCTACTTTAGGTTAGCTCTCTATAGACGGTTCACAAAAAGAAAATAAAAGTTATTTTTGTGATTGGCAAACAATTGGATGGGATGAAGGGTCCTGATATAGGAATTAACTAGTTTATATCCGTGGAAATATCAACATCTTTGAGGTACATGACTTTTCTATTTCTGAAATGGAATATTGCACAAATAAAATATTGCTTTTGCATTCAGATTGAATATAAATGATTCCTTTCATGTGAGAAGTCCAAACACTTAATAGATTATGTATCTCTACATTTTGTAAAGACAATTATCCTTATGGCAATCACTCCCTTATTTCAAGCGTTTCTAATCCATATAAATTTTTCATATCGTACTTCTACGTAAATTCTGTTTTTAAAGTGAAAACATTTGAAAGTTATTTAATTTTTTTTCCTATCCACAGATATTTTTAACTGAGAATATGATTGTGATAAGGGCAGTAAAGTTTCTAAGTTCCCTCAGGGACAATGAACATAATTTTATAATGCTCAAAGGGATTCATTATAAGAAGAAACAAGTTTTACATTTTTATTATTGATTACTTAATTGATGTTCTCATTGCCACTGCACTAATTACCTGTTCCAGTGATTCTTATGGAATTGATTACTCTACATGTTCTATGGAACCAAACTAAAAAACAAAACAAAACATTAACATGGTTCTTAATGAGTCCTTTGGGGCATAAACTTTTAAACTGAAAGTCTATTATGAGGACAACTGAGATTAAGTTAAAGAGGAGAACAAGGTAGAGAAAATTATCTTATTTAAAACAAAAAGAAACAAAGCACTGCAAAATATTTAACAATAAATTTTAAGGAATGGAAAGGACCTAAATAAGTAATTTAGGACAGAAAATAAATGAAATTTGGAGCTTAAAGACATAAAAACTTTTTTTCTGTTTTTAAGTCTTTCAATGTAGACGGAATTGAGGGGAGCACTGTGTACTCCGTTTCTCCATTTTTATTTCAAGAACACTTATGCTAATTCACTAGAGTATACATTTGGAGCAGGAGGTTCTAACTTCGGGCCATGTATCACAAAAACTCAATAACAGTAGATTAATATTATTAGTTGTCCTTGTAAGATATGCTTTCAATTGTATGCACCTAAAAAATCTTACTCTGACAAAATATCCATTGGCTTTGTTGTTGTTGTTATTTTTGTTCATTCCTTTCACTCACATCTGACTATTCATGACCCCATTTAGGGTTTTAATTCCTTCTTCAGCTTATGTTATAGATGACGAAACTGAGACAAATGGAGTTAAGTGTCTTTTAAAAGGTCACAGAGGTAGTGTCTGCGACTGGATTTGAACTCACGAAGGTGAGTCTGTGTTATTTCAAAAGGAGTGTTCTGTACATTTTCTCAAATAGATGTCTTTGCCTTTAGCGGTGTCCAAATTTCTTTATTTTAAATAAATTTATTAATGTCTTTTGTTTTGGTATTACCTCAATTTCCCTTGTGGTTTTTCCCTTAGTCCCTCTCAGTGAGAAGACTGACCAATAAGCCCAGTCCTTAGAAGCCTGTTTAGAAAACATAATACATACTCAACTGATGCAATTTCCTACATGAAAGAGACTGGGGAGACTGGTTCTGGGAGAGTTATAATAATGTGTAATAAAGGTGCCTTGGAAAGACTTTAGAAAATGTGTAAGATATTTTGTAACTAGCTTCAGGTCTGCAAACTCCGTGGTGGACAGCAAAACAGCCTATTCTTTTATGGGGAATCGATTATCTGAGCTTGTGGCATAGCTTTACACGGACTGATCTTAGTGTCCTCTCTCCCATTACTTTTATTTTTCAAAATAATTCATTCATTTATTTATTTATTCATTCATCCAATCATTTATTTATTTACTCATTCATTCATTTATTTATCTATTCATTCATTCATTTATTTATTTATTCATTCATTTATTTTTTTATTTATTTTAAGTTTTGAACATTCATTTCCATAAAATTTTGAGCTCCAGATTTTCTCCCCATTTCTCCCTTTTCCCACCCCCAAACGCCAAGCATTCAGATTGCCCCTTCCACCAATCTGCCCTCCCTTCCAACATCCCTTCTTTCCCTTATACCAAACTTCTCTTTTGTCCTGTAGGGCAAGATAAATTTCAATACCCCATTACCTGTATTTCTTAATTCTCAGTTGCATGCAGAAACAATACTCAACATTTCCTCTTACAACTTTGAGATCTAACTTCTCTTCCTTCCTCCCTCCCCACTCATCCCCATTGAGGAGGCAAGAAATTCAATAGAGGTTATATATGCGTATTTTTGTAAATGACTTCCACAACAGTCATGTCGTATAAGACTAACCATATTTCCCTCTATCCTATCCTAACCCCCATTTCTTTTATTCTCTCTTTTGACCTTGTCCCTCCTCAAGAGTGTTTACTTCTAATTGCTCCATCCTCCAATTTGCCCTTGCTTCCGTCATTCCCCTCAGCCAACTTATTCCTTCTCCCCTACTTTCCTGTATTGTAAGACAGATTTTCAGGGGGTGGATCCAAGATGGCAGAGTAGAAAGACTCACGTATACTACCTCCGAACCCACAGCCCATATATTTCTTGCAAGAAGAACTCCCCACAAATTCTGGAGCACTGCAAGGTGCGCAGAAACACAGTGGAAAAGATTTCCATTCCAGAGAGCCCTGGAGAGCAGTCCGCAGTGGTCTGGCACGCCCCGGAAAGTGAAGCCCAACCCTGAGCTGCCCTGGCCATGGCCCCAGAGGAGCAGATCTGATCAGGCTGCAGGGATGGAACCTCTGGCAGCTGGGAAGGTCTCTCTGCCCACAGACGCTACAAGTCAGTGAGAGAGACTTCTGTGCCGACCACGAGGGGAGCAGGGTGTCTCCGTGACTCAGAACCCCTCGGGAGGAAGTGGCAGAGGGAGTAGCAGAGACAGCGGCAGAGGGAGTGGTGGCGGCCCAGGGTTCCCCGAGCAGCAGGCAGAAGTTCAGGGCCATTAATGAAGGTCTCTGCATAAAGCCCCTGAGGGAAATGAGCCTGGGAGGTAGCCCTGCCCCCACCCAAGCACAAGAACTTAAGCTCACATTGAATAGCAGCCAAGCGTGCCGAAGAAGGTCTATTTGAATCTCAGACCCCAAGCACTAGCTGGGCAGATCTAGGTGGGCATGAACAGGAATCTCAGAAGTCAAGTAACTGGTTGGGAAAATGCCCAGAAAAGGGAAGAAAAATAAGACTACAGACAGTTATTTGATAGGGTACAGATGTTCCCCCCTTTCAATTCTGATGACGTGGAAATATTCGTACCATCAGGTAAAGACGTGGAAGGCGGGGCCTCTGTATCCCAGACTTTCGATGTGGATGTCCGGTGGGCTCAGGCCATGGAAGAGCTCAAAAAGGATTTTGAAAATCAAGTTAGAAAGGTGGAGGAAAAACTGGGAAGAGAAATGAGAGAGATGCAAGAAAAGCATGAAAAACGGGTCAATACCCTGCTAAAGGAGACCCCAAAAAAATTCTGAAGAAAATAACACCTTGAAAAATAGACTAACCCAATCGGCAAAAGAGGTTCAAAAAAGCCAATGAGGAGAAGAATGCTTTCAAAAGCAGAATTAGCCAAAGAGAAAAAGAGATTAAAAAACTCATTGAAGATAATAGTTCTCACAATATTAGAAGGGAACAGATGGAGACTAATGACTTTCTGAGAAACCAAGAAATCACAAAACAAAATCAAAAGAATGAAAAAATGGAAGAGAATGTGAAATATCTCATGGGAGAAACAACTAACCTGGAAAATAGATCCAGGAGAGAAAATTTAAAAATTATGGGACTACCTGAAAGCCATGACCAAAAAAAGAGCCTAGACATCATCTTTCATGAAATTATCGAGGAAAACTTCCCTGATATTCTACAACCAGAGGGCAAGACAAGTGTTGAAAGAATCCATCGATCACCACCTGAAAGAGATACAAGGAGAGAAACTCCTAGGAACATTGTGGCCAAATTCCAGAATTCCCAGGTCAAGGGGAAAATATTGCAAGAAGCTAGAAAGAAACAATTCCAGTATTGTGGAAATACAATCAGGATAACCCAAGACCTAACAGCTTCTACATTAAGGGATGAAAGGGCGTGGAATAAGATATTCCAGAAGTCAAAGGAACTAGGACTCAAACCAAGAATCACCTACTTAGCAAAACTGAGTATAATACTTCAGGGGAAAATATGGTCTTTCAGTGAAACAGAGGACTTTCAAACATTCTTGATAAAAAGACCAGAGCTGAAAAGAAAATTTGACTTTCAAACACAAGAATGATAAGAAGCATGAAAAAGTAAAAAGCAAAGAGAAGTCATAAGGGACTTAGCAAAAGTGAGCTGTTTACATTCCTACATGGAAAGACAATATTTGTAACTCTTAAAACTTTTCAGTATCTGTGGAGTTAGTGGGACCACACACATACACACACACACACACACACGTACACATGTGCACACACACACATACACACATGCACGCACATACAGAAACAGAGAGCACAGAGTGAATTGAATAGGATGGGACCATATCTTAAAAGAAATTAAGGTAAATTGTGAGAGAGAAATGTAGTGGGAGGAAAGAGGGTGAAATGAAATGGCGTAAATAATATCTCATCCAAGAGGCAAGCAGGAGACTTTCTAGTGGAGGGAAAAAGAGGAGAGGTGAGAAAAAAACAAGAAGTTTTCCCTCATCACCTTCGACTAAAGGAAGGAATAAAATGCACACTCATTTTGGTGTGAAAATCTATCTTACAATACAGGAAAATAGGGAACAAGGAGATAAGCAAGGGGGGGGATGATGGAAGGGAGAGCAATGGGAGGAGGGAGCAATTTGAAGTCAACACTCTTGAGGAGGGACAGGATCAAAAGACAGAAAAGAAACAATGGGGGGCAGGATAGGATGGAGGAAAATACAGTTAGTCTTAGACAACATGACTATTATCGTAGTCATTTGCAAAACTACACAGATAGGGCCTATATTGAGTTGCCTGCCTTCCCAAAGGGAATGGGTGGGGAGGGATGGGGAGAATTTGGAACTCAAAGTTTTAGGAACAACTGTTTAGTATTGTTGTTGCTACTAGTAAATAAGAAATACAGTTAATGGGCAATAGAAATTCATCTGGCCCTACAGGACAAAAGAGAAGATGGGGACAAGAGAAGGGAGGGATGATAGAAGAGAGGGCAGATTGGTGATAGGGAAAATTAGAACGCTCGGTATATTTGGGTGGGGTGAAGGATAAAAGGGGAGAAAATTTGGAACCCAAAATTTTGTGAAAATGAATGTAAAAAGTCAAATAAATATATTTTTATTACAAAAAAAGAGATAGGTTTTCATATCAAATTGAGTGTACATATTATTTTTTCCTTGAACCAAATGTGAGGAGAGTAAGGTTTACTTTCCCCCTGTCATCTCCCCCTTTTTCCCTCCGTTGAAAAGGTTTTTCTTGCCTCTTTATGAGAGATAATTTTCCCCATTCCATCCTCCCTTTTCCTTCCAATATATTCCTCGCTCACCCTTAATTTTATTTTTATAGGTATGATACCTTCCTATTCAACTCATCCTGTGCTCTGCGTGTGTGTGTGTGTCTGTGTATAATATGTGTGTGAGTATAATCACACCCCCTACCCAGATACTGAGAGAAGTTTCAAGAGTTACAAATATTGTCTTTCCATATAGGAATGT
The DNA here is from genome assembly GCA_023548195.1 of Bettongia penicillata ogilbyi. Taxonomy (NCBI): domain Eukaryota; kingdom Metazoa; phylum Chordata; class Mammalia; order Diprotodontia; family Potoroidae; genus Bettongia; species Bettongia penicillata. Next base: position 1,454,509 of record JAJHZJ010000782.1, on the reverse strand, counting down.
AAACAGTTCAACTTTAGTAAGTCCCTTATGACTTCTCTTTGCTGTTTACCTTTTCATGCTTCTCTTGATTCTTGTGTTTGAAAGTCAAATTTTGTCTTCATGTCTGGTCTTTTCATTAAGAATGCTTGAAAGTCCTCTGTTTCATTGAATGACCATTTTTTCCCTGAAGTATTATAGTCAGTTTTGGTGAGTTGGTGATTCTCCTTTTGACTTGTGGAATATCATAATCAACATCCTTTTATCCCTTAATGCAGAAGCTGCTAGATCTTGTGTCATCCTGATTATACTTCCACAATACTCAAACTTTTTCTTTCTAGGTGTTTGCAATATTTTCTCCTTGACCTGGTAACTCTGGAATTGAACTGCATTATCCCTAGGAGTTTCACTTTTTGAATCTCTTTCAGGAGGTGTTCGGTGGATTCTTTCAACATTTATTTTGCCCTCTGCTTCTAAAATATCAGGGCACTTTTCCTTGATAATTTCACGAAAAATGATGTCCAAGCTGTTTTTTTGGGCATGACTTCCAAGTAGTCCTATAATTTTTAAATTGTCTCTCCTGGACCTATTTTCCATTTTCCACTGATATATTTCAAATTATCTTACATTTTTTCATTCTCTTGCTTTGTTTTCTTATTTCTGGGTTTCTCATAAAATCATTAGCTTCCATCTGTTCTATTTTGATTTTTAAAGAACTCTTTCCTTCAGTGAGCTTTTAAACTTCCTTTTCCATTTGACTAATTCTGCTTTTTAAATCTTTCTCTTTATTGGCTTTTTGAACCACTTTTTCCAATTGAGTTAGCTGATTTTTAAAGGTGCTAATTTCTTCAGCGTTTTTGGGATCTCCTTCGCAATCTGTTGACTTATTTTTCATGATTTTCTTGCATCTCTCTCATGTGTCTTTCCAATTTTTCCTCCACCTATCTTACACGATTTTTAAAATGTTTTTTTAAGATCTTACATGGCCTGAGACCATTGAATATTTATTTTGGATGGTTGGGATACAGAAGTCTTGCCTTTTATGTCTTTTCTTGATGGTAAGCCTTGTTCTTACTCATCTGAAAGGATGGGAGAACATACCTGTTCACCAAGAAAGTAACCTTCTATAGTCACATGTTTCCCCTTTTTGTGCATTTTCCCATCCAGTGACTTGACTTTTGGGTTCTTTGTGAAGAATAGGGTGTACTCCGGAAAACTGTAAGATCTCAGTTCTTCCAAGATTCTACAATCAAGCCTGTATACTGGTCTGAGAACAAATAGAAATTTTTGTGTCCAGAATGTGCAAGTAGTAGAGTTTCCTCTCCACATCTGCCTCGCCTCTAGTTTTGTCAGGCCAGCACTTGGTGCTGAAATTTAGATCAGCTGCTCAATTCCCCCAGTGGCTTAAAATGAGAATTCCAACAACAGAAGCTTGTTATTGCCTGTTGTGGGAGCCTCTGCCACCTGCTGTGGCCTCTTCTGCTACTGCCTGGAGGCGCAGCTATAGAGGGACACTGCTCATTTCTTGGCCAGCTGAGAAATCCCTCTCACTGACCTTTGGTGCCTGTGGGTTGACAGATCTGTGAACTGCTGCTTCTGTTGCCAAGGATTCCATTCCCAAGGTCTGCTCTTGTCCTGTTAATCCTAGAGCCAAATGACTGTGCCTGGGCCTGAGTCTGCTCTGCTTCTGGTGCTACAGACGTTTCCCGTTGGCTTTCCAGAACTTTTTGAGAGTCATTCTTTGCAGGTGTTTTATGGGTTGTGGAGGAAGAGTTAGACTATGTGCATCTTTCTGCTCCTACCATCTTGCCTCCACCCCACCCCCAAATTTCTAAAGAGCACAATCTATCCACAAATAAATTTCGCCCTCCAGGAAGTGGAGATTCTTGAACATCCTACTGCACCTTGGTCTGGAGATCTATGAACTCCATGCAATAGAGCCTTGTCATTTGTTCACCCTCTGGGCTAACAGTAATAAAGGAGGCAGGATTCACATTCGAGTCCTGTGACAGAACCAAATCATCTTGTTCCAGCAATATGGCCTCATATTTTAGAATCCTGGAGTTGGTTATCCACCTTCATGCTTTTTGGTTAAGAATCATCCTCACGTGATGGGGGACAATTACTATCTAGTTTTCCCCAAATGTGAGCTTTTGGCTCTCTTCAAACAATAATGCAGTAGAAGTCACTGCCTGAATGCAGGTAGGCCATCCTATGGCTACCAAATCTAGTAGTTTAGATAGAAAGACTATAGGTCTTTTCTGCCCTCCTCTTATTTGCAACAGAACCCTGCAGCAATCCCCTTGTCAGCATTTACATACAAATGGAAAGATTTTTCCAATAACTGAAGGGCTAGGACGGGGTGTGAATCTAGTATTTCTCCCAACTTTCTTCATCCCAAAAGATTCTGTATCAAGGGGTAAGCTCCAAAAAACAAAGGAGTGGGAATCGTTGCCATTATGGTATATGGATCTGGTACCGCCTTTTTGGTATTTGGTCATGGATGAATGAGTAACCCCCATATTGACTAGGAATACTAGTTCCTCACTCCTTGGCCCCACTCTTAAATTTATCACTGGCTCTGGGTGGGACTTATCAAACCCCTGGTGTCCCTAATCTTCCAGTTGCATCAGGGATAAGAACTTCTTCTCCCTTCTTTTAGTAGGGCCCTCCTTCTTAAAGTGACACTCCTTCCCACAATTCCAACATGCAGGGTGAGTTCTGGAAATGACCCCCATCCCCATACTCCTGGAAGGAACCTGATGTCAGGGTGAGAAATTCCTTCTCATTCCACTGAGGTGGTCCCGTCGCCTACAGAGTGGGTTTCACCACTGATCTGGCCACAGTCTGTACAGCCTGTAGCATGGCTTGAGTTTGCTCTCTCTGTTGCCTATCACGTTACTCTTACCATTTTGCTTGTTCCCTATGCTGTTTTAGAAACTCCTCTTGGTGTTTTAGTGATTGCAACATAATCTTAGAGGTCTTTTCCTTCTCCTTTTTAGCTCTCTCCCCTGGGTACATATGCTTTCTAAGCAACCTCCAATAATTCACCCAAGGACTTTGTTTGCCAGACCTTCAATTTTTGTAGTTTCTTGTTTATGTCAGGCCAGGAATTAGTTACAAAATAGAATCTGAGCACGGTCTGGGTTTGCTCTCCTTCTTCACTCATTTCGTCTCCCTAAGTATTCTGATGGAGTTTCATCTCTTCCTTGCCTAATTTCTGAAACTTTATTCATATTTTGACTCTGGGGGACTGAGTCTTGGATCCCCAGCACAATGAGAGTTTTACGATCCCCCAGGTATTCTCTATAAGTGGCATTATCATGATCCCAGTTATGGTCTCTCAGGGGAAATTTTTGTTCCTTTATATGTCCTCCCTGTGCTATCAGATGGGCAGTTTTCCAAGCTTTCATTGCTGCCCTTTGAATTTGATCAAATTACACCCCCTCCCGTCGGGGCACCACATCAAACTATGCAACAATATTTTGTAATTTTCATCTTACCATTTCCCTTATACTTTGGTAATTCATCCCAGTTTTCAATTTTATTCTCCGAGGACTGTCCTCTGGAACATTTGTAGAATTACAGACAATATGGCAAAAAGCTACTTGAAATAATAAACAACTTTGGCAAAGTTGGAGGTTACAAAGTAAACCTGCATAAATCACCTGTATTTCTATATATTACTAACAAAGCCCAACAGCAAGAGATACAAAGAGAAAAACCATTCCAAGCTACGGTGGACACCATAAAATATCTGGGCTTCTACCTGCCCAAAAAAGCCAGGGACTATATGAACACAATTACAAAACACTTTTCGCAGAAATAAGGTCAGGTCTAACTAAGTGGAACAAGATAATTTGCTCGTGGTTAGGCCGAGCTAATATAATAAAAATGACAGTTCTACCTAAATTAATATATTTATTCAGTGTCATACCAGTCAAACTATCAGAAATTTATTTTCTAGATCTAGAAAAAATAATATCAAAATTCATCTGGAATAATACAAATCCTCAAATATCAAGGGAACTAATGAAAAGAAATTGTAGGGAAGGTAGCCTGGCCCTACCAGATCTCAAATTGTATTATAAAGCAGCAATTATCAAAGCCACTTGTTACTGACTAAGAAACAGAGGGGGTAGACCAGTGGAATATATTATATTCTTAAGACAGAGTAGTCTTGAACATAGCAATCTACTGTTTGAGAAACCCAAAGACCAGAGCTTCCGGGATAAGAACTCACTGTCTGACAAAAATTCTGGGAAAACTGGATAACAGTGTGGCCAAAACTGGGCACAGACCAAAGTTTGACACCGTACACAAGAAAAGAATTCAAATACATACATGATCTAAGTACAAAGATTGATACTATATAAAATTAGTGGAGCAAGGAATAGTGTATTTCTCAGATTTATGGGGAATGGAGAAATTTATGACGGAACAAGAGATGGAAAATATTATGAAGTACAAAATGGATAATTTTTATTACATTAAAATGAAAAGTTCTTGCTCAAGCAAACTCAATTGAACCAAGATTAGGAGGCAACCAGAAAAGTGGGAAAGAATTTTTGCAATGAGTGTCTCTGATAAAAGCCTCATTTCTAAAATACATAGAGAACTGAGTCAAATGTACATGAATACAATCATTCCCCAATTCACAAGTGGTCAAAGTATTTGACCAGAGAGTTTTCAGAAGAAGAAATTAAAGCTATCTACAGTCATATGAAACAATGCTCTAAATCACCATTAATTAGAGAGATCCAAATCAAAACCTCTTTGACGTACCACATCACTCATATCAGACTGGTTAACATGAAAAAAGCAGGAAGATGTTCAAGAAGATGGAGATTTGGAAGACTAAGTCATTGTTGGTGGAGCTGTGAGCTGATCTAACCATTCTGAAGAGCGATTTGGAACTATGTTCAAAGGGCTACAGAAATGTACATGCCTTTTGATTCAGCAATATCGCTTCTGGGACTCTATCTCAAAGACATCACAGAAATGGGAAAGGTCCCACAAGTACAAAAATATGTATAGTAGCTATCTTTGTGGTGACTGAAAGCTGGAAATCAAGGGAATGCCAATCAATTGGAGTATCACTGAACAAGTTGTGGTACAGAAATGTTACTGAATACTATTGTGATATGAGAAAAGGTGATCAGGACCACTTAACGCCATGCTGGGCAGTACTGTGCCAGTGTCTCCTATGTCACAAAATCAATTCCAAAGTTCTTAAGAGAGACTTTGAAAGTGTCCTTGTATCGCTTCTTCTTACCACCATGTGAATATTTGTCCTGGGTGACTTCTCCATAAAAAAAGTCTTAGGCAAGCAAATGTTTGACATTCTAACAATGTGGCCAACACATGGGAGTTGGGTTTGGAAGTTTAATTCAAGAAGGGAATTAAATGTCTTGCATCTTATCCTGTCAGGTGATCGTCAGCATCTTCCTAAGACAATTCAACTGGAAGTTATTCAGTTTCTAAGTATGGTGCTCGTATACTGTCCAGGTTTCATGGGCATCAAGAAGCAGGTAGAGCATATTTAGGGTTAGAATCGATTCTATGCACTAAAAATCCATTGATGTGTCCCTATTCAGGTTCAAATACAACCAACTACAGGGAAGTTAATAAAAAGGCATTCAAGGTAGGAAGAAAATGAGTTCAGTGTTGGACATCATGTGTTTAAAATTACTGCAGATGATCCAGTTTTAGAAGTTTAAAAGGAAGCTGGAAAGGAGTGACCATAAGTTATGAAAATAATTAGATTTTCATAAATAGATTTAAGAATCACCTATGTAAAACTGATAATAGAACGTGTGGAAACCAATGAGTTCAACAACTGAAATATTATAGATGAGAATAGAAGAGAGACCAGGACTGAAAATCAGAGAGGACCCATTGTTAGCAGTCATGACCTGATGGAAAATCTAGAAAAGGAGAAATTGAAGGGGTAATAAGACAGAAAAGAGGGAGGGGAGAGAACTAGTAGAGATCAGTGTCCAAAAATTATAAGAGAAGAGAATATCAAAGGGAAAAGGGTGATTGGTAAGGTAAAAAGAATGTGGAGAAATGAAGAAAGATAAGCATTCAGAAAATCCATTATATTCTGTAAGTAAGAAATCATTAGTAATTTTGTAGAGAACACTGGGATAATGAGCCTGAAATCCAAAAGACAAAAATTCAGAAGAGATTGAGAAGGAAGTAAATTGAGGGCAAATTAAGCCATATAAACTAGTAATGGGTTAAATAGAAACCTTTAGGTTTTTCAATGTGACTGAAAAATAGAGGATTAGAATAGAAAAGAGTTTTCTAATTGTAATTTTCCCCACATGGAGTGAAGGATAAGAAAGAGATTCTCCTGCCGTATATGTCCTGTTAGTATAATGGATAAAAATAAATAAATAAAAATTTTAGATAATTTTAGTAAAATGATCAAATCTAGAAATAGAATTATTTTCAATGAAGAAGTACAAGTAGAGGATGCAAACATGATATTAACACAGGTAACTCATTCTAGTATAGTGATTATCAACCTGCCCCAATATCACTACAGTTTTTAAAATGTTATTTCTATAAAAGAGTTTTGTGGCATAGTTTTATAACGACAAAATACTGTTCTCTATTAATAGTTGAAAAAAGAATTGTGAGAAGTATATTATGATGGATCTTTGTATGTTCGTCCTTCATTGCTGAAGAAGACCGTGCCATCAGAGAAATAATGTTATGACTTTAGCTTGACTTTGCTTTGAGTGAAAGAGGGCTGCGCAGGTCACCAGACTCACTTATCCTCCAGAGCCATCTGAATCCAGTGACCAGATATTCATCAGGATGATTGGAGAAGACCCAGGATGAGGCAATTGGAGTTAAGTGACTTGACCAAGATCACAAAGCTAGTGAGGTTCAAGTGTCTGAGGTGAGATTTGAACTCAGTTCCTCTTGACTTCTGCACTAGTGCTCTACCCACTGCACCACCTAGCTGCCCGATGAGATATGACTACAAAAGTGTCAAAAGAATATCATCAGAGATATGTGTGCGCAGAAAAGTTGGTGCCGTTACATAATGAAGAGGCTAACCTATACCATGTGTTTTACTGTTATTTCAATGTCAAGAGAGCTAAAGGAAGATTCACAGTATGAATGGAAGGTCTGTGAAGGATTTTGTAGGAGGATAAAGATGAGTTCTAAATTGTCCATAATCTCAATTAAAGATACACATAATGATTTAGTCAGATATCAAAAAGCATTGTATAGTAAGTGATTGTGGACTAAACAACAAACATGAACGTGGACAGACTTTGACAGACAGCAGGAGTTGAATACCACTGAATAACTGAAATAAAATGTGATTAATGACTCCTTGCTTTGAGAAACATTAAAATAAAAAAGTAATATTACTCATCGCGTTATTAATATACTTTTGATTATCATTTATGTTACTAAAATTGAAATTATAAATTATGTTTAAAGGAATAAATATTTGCATTTATTATGTCATTTTATTTCCATGTTTCAAAATCGTACTTTTAATTTCATTTGACGGAAATACAAATCAAGAAAATTATTTGTGTAGATTACTTTGTGAAATTTATAGGATTTGCAAACGTATTTTTATGTGGAATTTCTGTATAAAGGGTGGAGATGTTTGAGTAAGGAGTTGATGTGCCTCCTTATGGCTTTATCATACTATACTTTAGGTTTTTTTTTTTTTAAGTTCCAATTATTCCCTGATAGTCTCTGCTCTATAATGTAAGGGGCATTGCCATTCTGGAAATCAATCTTCTATGGTAGTCTGATAGAAGGTGTCTTAAAAATTTATCATTCTAGGTCTACATTTTAAGATTATTGTTAGTAGAAGTAATAGCAATAACAAGTATTTTAGCACTATAGGTTTCTAAAAGTGCATAAAATATCTCGTTTCATCCTCCCAGAAAACCTGAGATGTAGGTGTTATTAATATACCCACTTTTTAAGCAAGTAGTAGGTGACTAAGGACAGATTTAAACTCATTTCTTTATGACTAAAATTTCACTACTCTATACTTTCCATCAGTCAGCTACATTACATCCCAACTTCTTTGGTCCCATCTCTCTCTGACATTCTGATTGATTCTGTTCTGTTACCTCATGGCCAACCCCAAATGAAGTACCTCAAGCAAGTCTCCTCTGAAAACACACAAACACACACACACAGACACACACACACGAATCACTTAAGCTTTTTTATTTGATCTAAGATTAAAGTATTTATATTAAGCATCATTTTAGAGTTGGAAAAACGGTCTCTGAACTTTAGATCAATACACGTACTGGTTTTATGCTACCTTTGAGATCTTTGCTTAATCACTTATACACTGTGGATCTTAATTCCCATGTATACAATATCAAAGATTTGGAATCTATGGTTGCTAAGACCTTGCTTCATGCTCACCTCATGTCTAAATACGAATTTCCAGCACTGTATGTGAAAGTGAAAAAAAAAAGACATGGGTCCTCTTTACTCATACTAAATAATAGCTATTGCAATTACGTTTACTGTAAAGAAGAATCAATCTCTGAAACATACATACACATATTTATTAATATACATATACACAGAAAAAGCATATATATACGAAAATATACATATATAATCATGATGTTTTTGACAAAAGACTAACTTTCCTTGACAGATTTTTTTTAAATACTACACTCCACAAATATATTTCCCAGCAATAGTTCCACTGCACAAGTTTGACAAACGAAAAATTATTGGAAATAGTCAAAATGCCTTCTAAACGAACAATCCCAATAACTACTCTTCTATACTCATCCCCTAGGAAGAATTCTTTACTTATCCCACTCTCAGAATTCAGAAACCAACTTAAATGAGACTTTGTGTATTCACACAAATCAAGCTCAATTCAAATCTCATCTACCATCCTCTTTACCCCCTCCCCTTAACAATATATAGTATTCTCCCCAATTTGCAGCCATTTCTGGTTTTGCCACTGCCCACACGAGAGAAATGTGGTATCCATGATTTTGGCAAGTTCCCCAGGGTCCCCAAAATATACACTTTTATTTTATTTATTTTATATTTTAAATTTATTTAATTTTTTTGCATTAATTCTCACAAAATTTTGGGTTCCAAATTTTTTCCCCATTTCTCCCCTCCCCCACCCCAATACACAGAGCATTCTAATTTCCCCTACCACCAATCTACGCTCCCTTCTATCATCCCTCCCTTCCCCTGTCCCCATCTTCCATTTGGTCCTGTAGGGCCAGACAACTTTCTATTCTCCATTACCTCTATTACTTATTTCCTAGTAGCAAGAACAATACTCCACAGTTTTTCGTAAAACTTTGAATTCCTACTTGTCCCCATCCCTCCCTCCCCACTCACTCCCCTTGGGAAGTCAGGCAATTCAATATAGCTCATATCTGGGTAGCTTTGCAAATGACTTCCATAATAGACGTTGTGTAAGACTAACTATATTTTCTTCCATCCTATCCTGCCCCCTCATTGTTTCTATTCTCTCTTTTGATCCTGTCCCTCCCGAAGAGTGTTGATTTCAAATTGCTCCCTGCTCCCATTGCCCTCCCTTCCATCATCCCCCAACCCTGCTTATCCCCTTCTCCCCCACGTTCCTGTATTGTAAGATAGGTTTTCATACCAAAATGAGTGTGCTTTTTATTCCTTCCTTTAGTCTAATGTGATGAGAGTAACCTTCATGTTTTCTCTCAGCTCCTCTCTTTTTCCCTCCACTAAAAAGTCTCCTGCCTGCCTCTTCTATGAGAGATAATATGCTGCATTTCATTTCTCCCTCTCTCCTCCTGAAAAAAGAATTATAATTCTTATATAAAATAAGTTCACCCTAATTGATATGAGGACCAGGAACTGAAATGCAGGCCCGTGAGAATGTAACCGCTCTGTGAACTTTATGACTGGGCTCAAGCTAACAGACCTGGATAGTAATTCTAGGAACTAGCCCCTCCTGGAATTGTTTATGCAAGGGGATCTGGCTACTCCCCTCCTGCATACTCTTGTTAAAACATCAAAGAGCAGTCTGTTCCTTGCTCCAAGCCATAGCACTCCACTCAAATAGTTGATTAATTGACTTATTTCCCATTTTAAGTCACGTATGTGCCCCGTGTGCAGAATCCTATTGCTAAGACTAGTTGGATGAGTGCCTTCTTTGTTTAAAGACCTATATTATCTAGCAAGCCTCAGAGCCTCTTTGGAATCTCACCCATGGAGATGACGATCTGCCTGGAACCTTCCCGTTCGGGACTCAGAGGCTGTTGAACCGTGATTCCCCAGCCGTAATTTTTAGAGTTGGTGCTCCCCCGAATCAGTGATGTTTTCTTTACCTATTTCTATTATCCTTCTTATATTGTGTATACTTCTTGTTATTTGTGGTATTTGGTGTTTTTGTTAGCAACCTATTCCTTGTATAAAAAATGTAACTCATACCTTAAATGATTGTATCGGTACTGATAAAGGTGCAGTTTGTGGGATGATGACCCGGCAGATGGAGCCCTGCCTTCTCCCGCATTCTTCTAACCTTTGTATTTTCCTTTTTACACTGGCAGGGTGATGGCTTTTATTTTCCCTCTGATACAGATGTTGTTCAGAATCCTTTTCCTGGTTGTTTAACTAATATTTCCTTTTTACTCTGGCAGGGTGATGACTTTTATTTTTCCCCTGATACAGATGTTATTCAGAATTTAGCATGGGTACCCAAAATGTTATCTCTCCCTCAGATTTCTCTATCTTTACAACCTTTAACCAATATTCTCAATCGATCTTATGTCCTGAAAAGAATGTTAGAGTCTAATCAGCGCGCCTTAAACGAACATCGAATTCAGACTCACATAGTTGTAAAGCAACTTCTCAAGGCCTCACATTTAGTTACTTCTGATACTAATCATCATTGGTATGATTTTTTAATTTAAATCTCAAAGTGCTACTAGTTATTTTGATAGTTCAACTATTCCCATATTATTATTATTATCCATTTTCTTAGTATTATATAATTGTGCATAATTAAATTTTACTTTCACTTTTAACCGCTGTGTCCGAGTGTCATTTACAGGAGCGAATCCGAACCATGATAAATTCTCAAAACACCTCCTAATACATTTCTCTCCCACTGTTTAACTTCATTTTTTAAGATATAATCTAATCCTATTCAATTCACTCTGTGCTCTCTGTCTATGTGTACGTGTGTGCATGTGTGTGCGTGTGTGTGTGTGTGTAATCCCACTACCTACCCAGATGCTGAAAAGTTTCAAGAGTTACAAATATTGTCTTTCCATTTAGGAATGAAAACAGTTCAACTTTAGTAATTCCCTTATGACTTCTCTTTGCTGTTTACTTTTCATCCTCTTCATTCTTGTGCTTGAAAGTCAAATTTCTTTTCAGCTCTGGTCTTTTCATCAAGAATGCTTGAAAGTCCTCTATTTCATTGAAAGACCATTTTCCCCCTGAAGTATTATACTCAGTTTTTCTGGGTAGGTGATTCTTGGTTTTAGTCCTAGTTCCTTTGATTTCTGCAATATCATATTCCATGCCCTTCTATCCTTTAATGTAGAAGCTGCTAGATCCTTTGTTATCCCGATTGTATTTCCACAGCATTGGAATTGTTTCTTTCTAGCTGCTTTCATTATTTTCTCCTTGACCTGGGAACTCTCAAATTTGGCCACAATATTCCTAGAAGTTCCTCTTTTTGGATCTCTTTCAGGCGCTGATTGGTGGATTCCTTGAATAATTATTTTGCACTCTGGTTCTAGAATCTCAGGGCAATTTTCCTTGATAATTTCATGAAAGATGATGTCTAGGGTCTTTTTTTGATCATGGCTTTCAGGTAGTCCCATCATTTTTCAATTGTGTCTCCTGGATCTACTTTCCATTTTTTCATTCTTTGGTTTTGTTTTGTGATTTCTTGGTTTCTCATAAAGTCATTTTCCTCCATCTGTTCCATTCTAATTTTTAAAGAACTGTTTTCTTCTTTGAGCTTTTGAACCTCCTTTTCCATTTGGCTAATTCTGCTTTTGAAAGCATTCTTCTCCTCATTGGCTTTTTGAACCTCTACTACCAATTGAATTAGTCTATTTTTCAAGGTGTTATTTTCTTCAGCATTTTTCGGGTCTCCTTTAACAAGGTGTTGACCTGCTTTTCATGTTTTTCTCGCATCTCTCTCATTTCTCTTCCCAGTTTTTCCTCTACCTCTCCAACTTGATTTTCAAAATACTTTTTGAGCTCTTCCATGGCCTGAGGCCACTGAATATTTTGGATGTTTGGTATACAGAAACCTTGACTTCTATGTCTTTCCCTGATGGTATGCACTATTCTTCCTCATCAGAAAGGATAGGGGGAGATATCTGTTCACCAAGAAAGTAACCTTCTATGGTCTTATATTTTTTCCCTTTTCTGGACATTTTCCCAGCTAGTTACTTGACTTCTGAGTTTCCTCACCACACTCACATAGCCTCCAGTTCCACCCAGCTAGTGCTTGGGGTCTGAGATTCAAATGCTGCTTCCCAGTTTCAGGGCTCTAGGTGAGGATGGGGCTGCTATTCAGTGTGAGATTAAATCCAGTTGCTCTTTTGGAGGCAGAGCCACCACACGAGGTTCAGTTCCCTCTGGGAGTTTATGTGTAAACTTTCAACAATGGATCTGGGCTCCTGTCTGCTTTGGAAGCCCCTGTATGCTGCTGCCTGTGCTGCCACCTCCCGAAAGGACCTGAGTTATGGAGACACCCCACTCCCTCCTGGCAAACTGAAAAGACCCTGTCACTGACCTCTGGTGCCTGTGAGTGGAGGGACCTGTGTGGCCACTGGAGATTCTGTCCCTGAATGCTGCTCGGATCTTCATCTCTCGGTGCCATGGCCAAGGCAGGGCTGGGCTCTGCTCTGGATCTGGTGCGTAATGGACCTTTGGTGTTGGTTTTTCAGGGCTTTCTGGAACAGAAATCTCCTCCACTCCGTTGTTGTGCGGCTTCTGCTTCTCCAGAATTCGTTGGGAGCTCCTCTTTATAGGTATTTTAGGGGCTGTGGGTTAGGAACCAGCATATGTGTGTGTTTCTACTCCGCCATCTTGGCTACTCCCCTGGCAAAATATTCTTAATGAAGAATTTGTTTTTGTTTGTTCAACTTTTGAGTAACTTCAAGGGAATCAGACTCTAAGTATAAGGAAAATAGAAACATGTCTCATGGGTCACAAATATTAGAGAAGAGTGTTTTCTTTTACCTCACTATCTAACTTTTTTTTCATTTTAAAACTACAAGAGGTGAGGATTATTTTTCAGTTTTTCTACCTGTAAATCACTTCAATTTGATGTATATCTGAAGAGTAGTAAAAATTAAGTGATATACTCATTTTTAACATAAAAGAGAATTACAGAAATTAGACAACCGATTTGAAGGATCTGAAAACCCAAAGTTTTTGGTAAGTGAAATTCATTTCTTGAAGTTTCCTTGTATTTCTTCGAATTACAATGAACACTTTTGTGCTTTAAATTTAATAAAATATTTTAAAATAATGAGCAAAGTGTGGTCGTTACTCTATAAAGTACCATTTTGAGAGCACGAATTTGGTACTAATTAGATGTTTGATCTGAAAACAATGTAAAATTATCTCTGTCAGACTTAATTTCCTAATCTCCAAACTGTATTAGTTTATTGTGGTTGATGGGAAGAACTATGATGATGATTATGAGGGTGATGAGGATAAACCATTTCAAGTGTTAGAACTATCCCTTGAAAGAGGAATAATAATTCAAATTGAGATGGGAAAATGGTAAAAGAAAGGGGAACAGTGTGAAAAAAGACTTAAAGGGCAAAAGATAAGCTGCTGTTTTTTTCAGTGTTCAAGGAATGTCTTTGGCTAAACAGTGAGGTCTTACACAAGCTCATTAATTGGACCTGGCATATATTACAAAACAGTATAGGGTAGGAAAGAGAGTACTGGATTGGAAGTAAGGAGAATGGAAAGGCATGACTAATGTTAAGTAAAATGAGGAGGATGAGGAGAAAAAAAATTATAAACAATAATAGCAATATTATAAGATGATCAAATATAAATTAATTAGCTTTTCTCAGCAATATAAAGGTCCAAAACAACTCTGAAGGACTTATGATGAAAAGTGCTATCCATCCCCTAGAAAGAACTAATGGAGTCTGAACAAAGATTGGAATACATTTTTTAAAGGTTATCTTTCTTTTCGTAAATATTAGTCTAGATTTTCTTTTACAACATGAGGAATATGGAAATAGGTTTTTGCATTACTGCATATGTATAACATATCAAATTTGTTGCCTTCTCAATGAAGTTGTGGGAGAGGGAGGGAGAGAATGATAAACTCAATTTTAGAAACTAATGTTAAACTTATTTTATATGCAATTGGAGAAATAAATATTAAAAAAAAGAAGGAAACAAAGGACAACAAAAGAAATGGGTATCAAACCAGTAAGGTTTCAATCCCAGACGTAGATATAGCTATGTGAGGTGAGACAAATTACAAAATCTTTGACTTTCAATAGCGTCATTTGTAAAGACAAGATAATATGTCTGCCAACTTCATTGGCCTTTCCTAAAAACCAAGTCTGCTTTCTGCTATATATTGGTTGTGTCTTCAGTGTTGCCTTTGATCAAATATTTTGCGAAAATGTCAAAATAGAAAGTAATGGTCACCTAAATACTTCAACATGAGAAAGTATGAGGGAGAAAGCTTCAGTTGACTCATTCATATTTCACTAATTCTTTCTGATACTTTTGTGAACAAGATGAGAGAGAGGGCTAATTTTTTTATGAGGATACAGAAAACATTGGATGGAAAATTCTGAAAAAAGTTATCTCTTCAATTTAAATGTTGAAGGAGTTGTGTAATGAAGTATTCCAGGGCTGTATCCTGTTTCCTACTGGAGAGAGAGAGAGAGAGAGAGAGAGAGAGAGAGAGAGAGAGAGAGAGAGAGAGAGAGAGAGAGAGAGAGAGAGAGAGAGAGAGAATTCACCTTTAGAGAAGATTAAGAAAAACAAAACAAAGTACTACATGTACGGTAGTAGGGAGAAGATCCAGGTCTAGGGGGCATTAGATTGTACTAGCAAGTTAGGTAAAACATAGAGGATGTTCTGCTCCAACTTCCATTACACACATGGTAAGGCCCAGAGGATTGTATGATATTGGTTATATAGGTCAGAAGATCTAGAGCTCCTCCATTTCACAAGAAAAAATTAGTTATTGTTTGCTTGTCTATCCAACTGCTGTGAATAGCTGTGTTCTTTATTCCAGGTGAAGTACTAAAAGGATAGTTTACTACAATCTCCAAATTTTAAACAAGTTGAGGAATAAAAAAAGGACAAGAAATAGCAAAGGTAGTATTCACATTCTTTTCCTCTGATTCATAATCCGGTGTTCCCAACACTTCTTCTTGATCTCAATGCATTATCTGGATGAATTGGTGAATCCTTCTAATATTTGGGAGATACGGTATGTGGTGGGATGAGCATACCTGGCCACCCCAGAGAAGTTCTTTTAAACACAGCTACAGAGTCTCTTCCTCCAGGAGTGTAATTGCTAAAATAAATGAGACTATCTGCTTTAACATACGGTGGCACAGTGGATAGAGCACTGGCACTGGAATCAGCAAGATTTATCTTCATGAGTTGAAATCCGTCCTCTGAGAATTATTAACTAGCTATGTGACCCTGGCTAAGCCACTTACCCCTGTCTGCTTCAGTTTCTCATCTGTACAATAAGCTGGGGCCCATTATTTTTGCCAAATAGAATCACAGAGATTCAGACACAACTGAAAAAGACCAAAAACAGCGACATCGAATTTCACATGTCCTCAAATAGCAGGGAGACTTGGTTGGGATCGTGCATGATTCCTAAATTCTTAGTCCATCTAAAAGTAGTGAAATTATTCTTGAACTTGTGTTTCTTAAACAATAGTTTCTGATCCACTCTTTACTACAATTTCAATTCAGACTAAGTTCTAATTTTCTTTCACCATTCCTTATATCAAATCTATTGCTAATGCATAGAATTATTTTAATATTTTTTAATTTTGGTCACCCTGAGTTGATCTCACACTGGGATCATGTCATCTCACTGCGTGTGGTCTCTGTCAGTCTGTTCTTTCTGCTTATGTGGTTAGATCTAATGAGAGGGACACTCTTACTTGGCTTTCCTAATATATATGGTCACCTAGAAGGACTCTGCTATATCTCCTTTGATTTCTTTGTGTCTAGTGTTATGGTAAAAGAAGAAAACGTCATGTGTTTTACAACTTTTCACTAATATAAGCACATACGTATAGGAAGTCCATACAAGGACATTCCCATACCCCATTCATCAGTTTTTCTGCCACAAAATCTTCATCATTTTTCTTTAATTCATTTACCTATATATTAATTCATATACAAATGCATTATAGGTATATGTATATGTGTTTAGTTGTTTTCTTCAATTTGTAGAGGGAAACTTGTTGCTGTTTCTTTCTCTGATGAATTCTAAAAAAAAATGGGTGCTTTGAAAAATAAAATATACATCCAATTGCATCCATTGAAACAATCTCAGATACATCCGCTCTCTGATAATAATGTTTTATTTTATCTTATGCAGACAATATCACCTTTGTAGCTACAACTATTTAGAGATATTATAGTCATGGTTATTGGAAATGTTATGCATGTTTAAGGATGAATTTGCTTATAAATGATCATATTGTTCCATGGTCACTTTAAAATTTAATTCCCTTATCCTCTGCTCAATAACTACCATCTGCAGTACAGCGTGTTTCCTTCCCTAAATGGATAAGTTGCTGTTCTGGAGAAATTACTAGACTTTTTGTATACGTCTACCATGGAGGGTTTTGTCAGTCTGCTATTAACGTTTTTAAGTGGATAATATTATAAAAGACCCTAATTATGTTAAAGTGTTTCTGTATATATATTTGAAAACATGAAAACATCAATTGCTCTCAGTTAAGGGATCGCAACTACAGAAGATGATAATTAAATCTTAGTCTCCTTTGTCTTTAAAAATGTGAACATATTAGTGAAAAGACTGAGTGAAAAGAATATTGAAATAAGAATGTTAAATATTTAAGTCTAAATGCAAGAGTCAGGTAGCTGGCTATGTAGATATAGAGCAGGGACTGAAGTCAGGAAGACTCCTTTTCATGAGTTCAAATCTAGCCTCAGAAACTTACTAGCTATGTAACTTAAACCTGTTTGACTTAGTTCCTGATCTTTTGAAAGTCCTGGGAAAGAAAATGAGAAAACACATGAATATCTTTGCCAAGAGATCCTCAAATGGGGTTATATAGAGTCAGACATCATTGGGGATATATATATACATATATATATACATATATATATATATATATATATACATATACATATATATACATATATACACACACACGTGTGTGTGTGCCTGTGTGTAGAAATATATACATATATGTGTGTATAAATGTATATATTACTATACGTATATTATTTCTAATGATATATATATATATATATGGAAAATTATTCGATACCTACTTCTATTTATCAGTTATTTATCAATAAGTAACATTCTTTTAAAAATAGACGACAAAATTGTTTTGGTTGACTTTACTGCTCTCTGTACTCCACCAACAGTATCAGTCCTCTTGGTACCTACCATCCTTCAAGAAGCAAATGTTCTCATTTCTCCCACCTCTCACATAGATTACTTGTGCCCGAGCTACATCCCAGTTCATGTTCATGTTTGAATCTTAATTTTAAATCAAACTTAAATTTACAGTAAATTAATTATTTTAATTTACCTATCTCTTTGTCTCATTTTCCTATTTAATATTTTTAAGGTATGCTACTTTGGAAATGATCTGTTCAAGACTCCACGCTGAAATATGAAAAAAAGAAAATCGCTTGGTGAATGAAAAGGTATTAAAATGCTATAATGTGTTATTACAATTGCTTGAATCTCTAAATTTGCAATTTTATGCATCAGTCAGAATGTATCTGTCTTGAAGATATATCATAAAGTCAGTTTACTGCACGTAACATTCATCTATTGAATATTTACTATGTGTAGGATTCAGTTCAAGATAGATAAAATTATATAAGGCAGGGTCATTGTCCTTACAATGCTAAGAATCCAGTTTCAACCACAGGTTAGACATACGGAAAAGACCATTGAGGTTAAGTAGTATGCATTTGCTAATTAATAAATAAGAAATTACTAAGTCTAGTAATTTATCCAGAACAGCAACTTATCCATTTAGGGAAGGAAACACGCTGCACTGCAGATGGTAGTTATTGAGCAGAGGATAAGGGAATTAAATTAAAAGGCGTAAGGTGTCCCTGTCCCTGCCAAATCTCCTCCAGTCACTCGGATCATTGCCAGGTTACTGGGTCCAAATGGCTCTGGAGGAGAAAGTGAGGTTTGTGACCTTGCACAGACTTTCCCTCACTCAAATCAAAATCAATTGTATGTCATGTCATAATTTCTGTGATGTCATTGTCCTCTTCAAGAATCAAGTACAAACCACACAACCACAAATGTCTGATGCAAATACTATGAACAATAATTCAAGAAAGGGGAAACCTTTTGATTGGGAATAGTAAGAGAAATCTTCACAGTGAAATAGAGAGAAATAAGATAAACCCTTAAAGAATGACAGAATTATAATAAGCAGCGAAAATCAGAAAAAGTTCCAAGCTTTAAAAAATTTCATCAACAAAACAGGTTGGCTGAAAAATACCAAGTAATAAGGGTGTAGTGTTTGGGAAAATTTATAGCATGTCCTTTTGTTTTCTATGCCATTTCTTCTATGAAGTGTATGACTATTACTATCAGGGAAATATATTACAAAACAAAACTTCTAAATATGGTGTAGACAGGTGTCCCTTTTAATAAGGATAATTTTATCAAAAATGATAGTTACAGAACTTTGGCAGAGTAGTTGGTGTAGGATGAACACTTACTGATTTATTGGTTGTTTTTGAGTTTTTCCCAGGAATATAGAATGTTGGAATTGGAACAGAAATTGAAAGAATATAACATAGAAAGTTGGCATTGGTGCTGAAAACATATAATTAAATCTAGGAAGATTTTTGGCAAATTCTATTTTAACTGTTTAGTTGAGGTAAAATGAGGACCAGAGAAGGAATGTGAATGCTTCCTTGTGAATTCGTATTTTCCACGGGTAGCTGGAAAACCCAATGGCAGAGGACAATCTCACATGTGTGGTGGAATTCATTCTCCTGGTATTTTCTGACATTCCCAACCGCCAAGGGTTTCTTTTGGGGATTTTCTTAATCATCTACCTAAGTATTCTGATAGGAAATGGTCTCCTCATTTTCATAACCAAGACTGATCCAGCTCTCCAAACTCTCATGTATTTTTTCCTGGGAAACTTTTCGTTCTTGGAAATCTGTTACACATCAGTCACTCTCCTCAGAATGCTGGTAGATCTCTGGACACAGAAGAGAACTATATCATTCGTAGAATGTGCTGTACAAGCTTGCTTCCTTCATATTCTGGGGGTGGCAGAGTGATTGCTCCTGACTGAGATGGCCTATGACCATTATGTGGCCATACGCAAGCCACTCTATTATCCTCTAATCATGAATCACAAAGTATGCAGGCAAATGGTTGTGGTTTCCTGGATGATTGCGGTTCCATTACTGATAGAACAGACATACCAGATTTTCTCCCTGAACTTTTGTGGTCCTAGCAAAATTAATCATATTTTCTGTGATTGCCAAGGTTTACTCAGATTGGTCTGTGAGGATGCCTATCATGTATTGGTCTCTATTCCCAAACTTGCTCTGCTATTCATACTAAATCCCTTTCTATTGATAATCACATCCTACGTCAAAATCGTAAATGCTATCCTGAAACTGCCTTCGACCTTAGGGAGAACCAAAGCCTTCTCCACTTTTTCATCCCACATAATTGTTGTCTGCTTATTCTATGGGTCTGCTTGTGTTTTGTACTTTAGTCCTGAGTCTAGTGAATCAGGAATATCAGACAAAGTTCTTGCTCTTTTGTACACCACTGTAACCCCAATGTTTAACCCCCTGACATACAGATTGAGAAAGAAGTGTGTGATTGTTGCAATGAGAAAACTATTTCCTAAGTTTTCCAGATCATGAAATAATGAGTGAAATGTATTGCTCCATTTTCTCTCCATTTATTTAACAGATTATATAGAAATAGACATTTTTATTTTTACCACAGCACTTACATTGCAAAGAGATGGAGACTCAGAGAAACAGAGGTAGAGATAGACAATGAGAGATAGATTGAAGGAGGCAGAGACAGATATATAGAAAGAACCATAAATATGACTTTACTTGCCGGGGTAAATTATTTTAAACTTTAAAATTTCATATTCTATTTTCATGGCTTCATTAGATTAATTTTGGTTTTTTAAAGCAAATAATTTTGTCTCAACTTAAAACATCTCTGTTTTTACAGTACTAAAATTATATCATTTTTCAGCTCCACAATTTTCCTTTAATAATTTGTTTTATTCTCTTTAATTAATGATAATTAATAACTTAAAGACTAAGGGTAGGATGGATCTCGTACCTGGTTGGGGAAATATTTTAATGCAGCCCAGAGAATTTACAAATTTACTTCTGGTGAACAGCGAATGTGTTAATTCTGTTATCTGCCAGTGTATCTGCTTTTCATGTGTGAATGTTAATTAAACTTAAGTAAATTATTAAACTATAATGGGAAAACCAAAAGAGGACAAAAATAAGATACAACAGAGAATATTGCCCCTAAGTCGCGTTCTGTTTTAAAGAGAGAAATGTTTCAATTTCTGCGTCTAATGGAAGACTTTATATCTAATGAAAGATTACATTAGTTCAAGTCTGGCCTCAGATACCTACTAGCTTTGTGACCCTGGGAAAGTCACTTCATGGTTGACTCATTTTCCTCATCTGTAAAATTAGTTGGAGAAAGAAATTACAAATACCTCAAATGGGTACATGAAAAATCAAACACAACTGAAGTGACAAAAACAAAAAAAAAAAATTACCTCATAGAACTATCAGGAAAGAAGAATGAATGAGTTGCATGAAATTTTTCATAGTATAGCCTTGGTTTTTCATTTTGGAATGGAAAGTACTAATATCATTTTGCAAGGTAACTCAGATTCGATTTATTCTAGTAAGAATCTTCAAAAGAATCCCTCTACAATTTCTTAGAGGTAGATCATTTGTTCAGGTTTTAATGAAATATATCCAGTTAGGGATGGGAGTGGTGAGAATAATGTGATACTTCTCAAGGCAGCCTGTTGCACGCCAGGATTGAACTCATTGTATATAGATATAGATTCACACACATAAAGATAAATATGCACATACACTATATATACATGCATGTATATGTGTGTATACATATACATATGTAGGTATAAATACATGTATATGTGTATATACATATTTTGTATATATATATATATATATATATATAAACATTTTTTTCCCTTCCCTTTAAAATTTATTGCATTTAGAAGACATCGGTGGCAAATTAACTACCTTTCCTTTGGATAGATATATCCTACCGATATCAATATAGGTTTAAATGTAGAGGAAGGAAAGACGGAACAAAGGAATGATGGAACGAAGGAATGAAGGAATGAAAGAAGGGATGAAATTTAGGTAATATACATAGCTACAAAGCAAAAGGAATAGCAGTTGCCAGACCCAGAATTTCAATTCAGATTAAATTGCACAAGAGATCAATAGTAAAATCCATAGAGTAAAAATAGATATAAAAATGTCCAATTTCAAAGGAATAAACGTGAATAAATTGCATTCTTACAGCAAGAAAGAAAATTTAACCTCATGTCTGGTACTGAAACTACATCAGATGAAAGCAATGAATGGTTCATGGCTTTGTGAATGGATACGCCTTATTTGAAAATATCTAAAAATGATTAGCACTGTATTGTCTCTCCTCCGTATCCCAACTGGAGAAACCTGAAAATGCTAACTTCAGGAAGGAAAAAACAAGTAATCCAGAAGTGAAAGCTAGATTTGAAATGAGTGACTCAACACCACATTATTCATGGGGGGAAAAGTCCAGGAGAGAAAGCTATCTCTCAGATAATCCAATATTGAAATTACAAAACCTCAGTGGGTGAAATAAATTGTTACACTATATTTAATGTTTACAAAGCATTTTCTAAAGATACTAGCAAGAAAAACAAATCATAATATACCAATATAAAAGAGAATTTTTATACAAATTTGTTCAAAATAAAATATTAATATGAAATTAGATCATAAGTCACACATCTTAGAACAAAAAGGAAGGAATTACAGAAAAACTGAACAGACAACTTAATACTTCTGATAGATGATCGTTAGCCTTACACATATAAAATATAGAAAGGGAAGAAAAAAATGTCTGATGGTAAGCAAAAAGGGATTCATAAATTGCATAAAAGCCGTGGTGAGAGGCCATGAAAATAACCAAAGCTTAAAGTTTCAAAAATTTCTCACAACAACATAACAAATTTAAGAATCTAAATAACAGATGAAGAAGATAATATAAGTACTCAGCTCATTTGGACACAAAAGATAAAGTAGTGATATTATGTGAAAGAAAATTAATTTTAACATTGTTAACATGAAATATGATATTCCCTTCTCTGTCAAAAGGTCTTCCTGACATTAGCTTAAAGAAAAGCCCTAGAAAGTGGTATGAATGTCTTTGCATTGCCGGCCTTAAAACACTTTCCTCTTCTCTAGGTTGGACTGAGATCTGCCTTGGCAATCTGAGTTCTATTTACCCTATTAAAAAAATCCAACTAGCATTAACCCCTGTTAGCAAAAGCGATTCAAGTGTCCTTGCCTCCTCAATTAAGGTTTAGGGAGAGTTGGATACCGAAGGAGAAAACAACTAAAATGAAGTGAATTTTCTTGCTGACATTGCCAGAGGTACTTGGAATCTCTTGACCAGGTCTTGTTCTTCATAGAAATCCCCCCAACACCCTTTTTCTTCCTGAATGTATAAAAAAATTTTCTGGAAATTTTCATCAGGGACAACCAGGCATTCAGATTCGTGTCAGTGCCCAAGGCTCAGGTCCCTCTTTATCTCTATTAAAGATGCCTTTTCCTTTACAGAGGAGTTCGATTTATTCCAGGACTGACTTTTGAATCCAAAGGATTATTTTTCACAAAAGTTATGTTTGAGACTCCTAGATCAGAGATGGAGAACCTGTGACCTGGAGGCCACATGTGGCCCTCTAAGATCTCAGGTGCATGCCTTTGACAAATTTGTTAAGTGAAGTCTAGATTCAGTCAGAAGGCCTTACTTGAGTACCTAGATGGCTACATGTGACCTCCAAGTCACAGGCTTCTCAACCCTGTCTCATACATTATAATGCTCATGTTTTCGAATTTCATTCATAAAGAAAAAATTATAAAATTCCATAAAATTGTAATTAGTATAATACAGGATTCCTAGACAAACATATGAAAAAAAAAACCAAATACCTTTAAGCCTCAATGAAAATGAATATATTTTCCAAGACTACATCTGATTATTAATGAAAAATTCTATTTAAAGTAAATGTTGTGGGGCAGTTACTTAGTTCGGGAGATAGAGGAAATAGTTCCGGGAATCCGGGGGACTTGAATTCAAATCCAACCTCAGAAACTTACTGGTTGTGTTACCCTGGGCATGTCACTTAAACCCAATTACCTGAAAAAAAAAAGTATATATCATTCATTTAAACCAAAAAACGTCTAAGATCCTACAATCTGAAAATAGTAAGGGATTTTGCATTGTTCTACTTGTCTCAAGTTTTCATATGTTTCTCCAATGAAACAGGCTTTTCCGATAGGTTCTCTCAGCTCTAGATGCCAAAAAAGACAATAATACTCCAGACAGTAATCACATAATACCAAGATTAACTGGCCTTCCAGGAGCTATTTCATACTTTTTCCAGCAAATGATCAAAGCAATAATTAATCAATTTTCCTGTAAAATAGTTAGAGTCAATAGTCTCAGCTGGAAGCCTTCTCACACATTCAGTACTCAGTATGCTCTCCTGTTTCTTCTTTAGCACATTCTTAAACCTTCCAGTATTGACTTCTTAACTAATTCTAACACCGGAAATTAAAGCCTCCTATTGTACTGTATTTTTATCTCACCATATAAAACTGAAAAAATGCACCATTGTTTCATGTAAAGCGCCCTACAGTATTAATATAGTATTACCAGGTTTCTGCAGCAAGTGGTTGGTCTTATACTTGTGTCAGTTATAAATTTTAGAACTCCAAAATGTTAATAAGAAAAAGAGATAAAGGACCATGATGCTTTGCAACAATTATAGCATAGTCTTGGGACTTTTGTTTGAGAGACGTTTATTTTTTATATTAATTTTATTTATATTTATTCTTCAACAATCACTACCATAAAACTTAGATTTGTCCCCATACATATCTCCCTCTTCCCCCCTCCCTCCCTCAGACAGAATCCAATTCTATATGGGATCTACACATACATTCCTATTGAATACATTTTCTCTATAGTCATGCTGTACAGAAGAACTAAAATGAATGGGAGAGATCATAAAACAAACCAAAACATAATACACTCTCAAAAAAATGACCTGCTACATTCTATGATTGAATTGCATAGTTACTTCTTTGGATATGGAAGGCATTTTTACCTTAGAACATCATTGGGAATTTTTTTGAAGTATTTGCATTGCTATGAAGTTCCAAGTCTACAAGAAAAAAATTCTCACACACTGTGGTCGTTGCTGTACACAGAATTCTCCTGGTTCTGCCCCTTTCACTCAGCATCAGATCAAATAAGTCTTTCCCGGCCTCTCTGAACTCATCTTAATCATCATTTCTTATAGTGCAAAAGTATTCCATTGCATTCATATACCATAATTTATTCAGCCATTCCCCAATTGATCGGCATCCCCTTGATTTCTACTTTTTGACCACTACAAAGAGTGCAGCTATAAGTATTTTTGCACATGTGGCCCACTTTCCCATTTCTATGATCTCTTAGTATCACAATCCTAGAAGCAATATTGCTGGGTCAAAGGGTATGCACATTTTTGTAGCCCTTTGGGCATACTTCTAAACTGCTCTCCAGAAAGGTTGGATGAGCTCACAGCTCCAACAACAAGGAATTAGTGTTCCAACACTCCCACATCTTATCCAACATTTATCATCTTCCTCTTCTGTCATGTTTCCAATCTTATAGGTTTGATGTGGTGCCTCAGAGTTGTTTTTGATTTGCATCTCTCCAATCAAAAGTGATTTAGAGTATTTTTTCATAGGATTATGGATAGCTTTAATTTCTTCCTCTGGAAATTGCCTGTTCATATCCTTTGACCATTTATCAATTGGGGAATGAATTGCTGGTTGTATATCTGACTCAGTTCTCTATGTATTCTAGAAATGAGGCCTTTATCCCCGAGATTACCTGTAAAAATTCTTTCACAATGTACTACTTCCCTCTGAATTTTGGGTGCATTGGATTTGGCTGCGCAAAAACTTTTCAGTTTAATGTAATCAAATTTATCTATCTTGCATTTCATAATGCTTTCTATCTCTTCTTTAGTCAAAAACTCTTCCATTCTCCAAAAATCTGATAAATACCCTAGTCCTTGCTCCTCCAATTTGTCCATGGTATCAATCTTTATACCTGTATCGTATACCAATTGGACTTTAATCTTGTGTCCGGTGTCAGGCATTGGTCTATGCCTAACTTCCACTGCACTGCTCTTCAGTTTTCGCAGCAATTTTTGTTGAACAGTAAGTTCTTATCCCAGAAGTTGTGGTCTTTGGGTTTGTCAAACACGAAATTTTTATATTCATTGCCTACTGTGTCTTGAGTACCTAGCATATTCCACCTGTCTACCTTTCTGTTTCTTAGCCATTAGCAAGTGGTTTTGATAATTACTGCTTTATAATACAATTTAAGGTCTGGTAGAACAAGGCCACCTTCCCCAGCATTTCGTTTCATTAGTTCCCTTGATATTATGGATCTTTTGTTCTTCCAGTTGAATTTTAGTATTATTTTATCCAGCTTTAGAAAAAGGAGTATCTGATAGTTTAGTAGGTGTGGCACCAAAAAAGTAAATCAACTTATGTATAATTATCATTTTTGTTATACTGGCTCGGTATACCCATGAGTAACTGATGTTTTTCCACTTACTCAGATCTGTCTTTATTTGTGCCAAGTGTCTTGTAATTTAGTTCATATAGTACCTGGATTTGTTTTGGCAGACAAACCCCCAAATATTTTATAGCGTCTACCCTAGTTTTAAATGGTATTTCTCTTTCCATCTCTTGCCGCTGAAATTTCTTACTAATGTATAGAAATGCAGAAGATTTGTGTGGATTTATTTTGTAACCTGCAACTTTGCCAAGGTTACTTATAAATTCAAGTAGTTTTTTACTTGAATCTCTGGAATTCTCTAATATCATCCTATCATCTGCAAAGAGTGATAACTTATTTTTTTCTTTGCCTATGCTAGTTTCTTCAATTTCTTTATCTTCTCTAATTACTACAGCTAACATTTCTAGTATCATATCTAATAAGATTGGTGATAATGGACATACTTGTTTCATCCGTGATCCTGTTGCAAATGCAGCTAACTTTTCTCTATTGCATAAAATGCTTGTTGAAGGTTCTAGGTAGATACTGCTTATTATTTTATTCCTATCTTCTCCAGCTGGAATGAGTGTTATATTTTGTTGAAAGCTTTTGCTGCATCTATTGAGATACTCACGTGTTTTCTGTTAGTTTTTTTTGTTGATATGATCAATAATGCTAATAGCTTTCCTAATATTAAACCAGCCTAGTTTTCCTGATCATAAAGCATTATGCTCGTGATAAGATGCTGTATTCACTTTGCTAAAATCTTATTTAAAACTTTTGTATCTATATTCATTAGAGAAATTGGTCTGTAAATTTCTTTTATTGTTTTGTCTTTTTCTGGTTAGGGTTCAAAATCATATTAGTATCATAGGGAGAATTTGGGAGGAACCTTTCTTCCCCAATTTTCAAAAATATTGTATATTGTATTGGAATTAATTCTTTTTTAAATGTTTGATATAATTCACTTTTAAATGCATTTGGCCTTGGAGATTTTCTCCTAGAGAGTTCATTGATGCGTTGATCAATTACTTTTTCTGAGATGTAGTTGTTTATGTATTCAACTTCCTCTTCTTTTAATCTGTGAAATTTCTGTTTTGCAAAATACTCTTCCATCTCATTTGGATTGTCTAAATTTTGGGTATAACCTTAGGTACAATAATTTATAATTATTGTTTTAATTTCCTCCTCATTGGAGGTTGAGTTGACCTTTCATTTTTGATATTAGTAATTTGATTTTTTCATTCGTTTTTTAATCAAATCGAGCAAATTTCTTTCAATATTAGTTTTTTTTTTCCTAAAAGCAATTATCGGTTTTACAAACAGCCAGAAGGAAACAATTCAAGTACTGTGAAAATACAATCAGGATAACATAAGATATAGCAGCTTCATCATTAAGTGATCCAAGAGTGTGGAAGATGATATTCCAGAAATCAAAAGAACTAGGACTAAAACAAAGAATCACCTACATAGCAAAATTGAGTATAATACTTCAGGGGAATAAATGGTCCTTCAATGAAATAGAGGAATTTCAAGCATTCTTGATGAAAAGACCAGAGCTGAAAAGAAAATATGATTTTCAAACACAGGAATCAAGGGAAACATGAAAAGGTAAACAATAAAGAGAAATTATAAGGGACTTACTAAAGTGGAACTGTTTACATCCCTACATTTAAAGATAGTATTTGTAACTCTGGAAACTTTTTTCAGTATGTGGGTAGTGGGTAGGATCACACACACACACACAAACACACATACACACAGAAAGTACAGGGTGAATTGAATAGGATGGGATCATATCTTAAAAAGTGAAATTAAGGGGTGAGAGAGAAATATATTGGGAGAAGAAAGGGAGAAATGGAATGGGGCAAATCATGTCTCATAAAAAGGCAGGTAAAAGACTTTACAGTAGAGAGAAAATGCGGGGAGGTGAGAGAAAAAAACATGAAGCTTACTCTCATCAAAATCGACTCAAGGACGGAATAAAATGCACATTCATTTTGCTACGAAAACCTACCTTACAACACAGGAAAGTGGGGGAGAAGGAGATAAACAGGTTGTTGAGAATGATGGAAGGGAGGACAACGGGAGGAGGGAGCAATTAGAAGTCAACACTCTTAGGGAGGGACAGGGTCAAAAAAGAGAGCAGAACAAATGGGGGGCAGGATAGGGTGGAAGGAAATACAGGTATTCTTATACAACATGACTCTTACGGAAGTTATTTGTAAAACTACACAAATATGGCCTATGTTGAATTGCTTGGCTTCCCAAAGGGGATAGGTGGGGAGGGAGGGAGGAAGAGAAGTTGGAACTCAAAGTATTAGGAACAACTGTAGAGTATTGTTCTTGCATGCAACTAGGAAATGAGAAATATAGGTAATGGGGTATAGAAAGTTATCTCGCCCTGCAGGACAAAAGAGAAGATGGGGAGAAGAGAAGGGAAGAGTGTTAGAAGGAAGGGAAGATTGGTGATAGGGGTAATTAAAATGCTTGGTCTATTGGGGTGGGGGAGGAGAGAAATGGGGAGAAAATTTGGAACCCAAAATTTTGTGGAAATGAATGTTGAAAAACTTAAGTAAATAAAATTTTGAAAAAAAGATTACATAATTTAGTTTCCAATGATTTTTGGTTTACCTTTCCACGGCCATTTATTACGTATCATTTTATTGTAATATGATCTGAGAAGGATGCATTGACTATCTCTGCCTTTCTGCACTGGATTATGAGGTTTGTATGTCCTAATAGACGGTCAATTTTTGTATATATGCCGTCTACTGCTGAGAAAAAGGTATATTCCGTTCTATTTCCAATAAATTTCCTCCACAGGTCTATCATATCTACTTCATCCAGAGTTTTGTTGTTTTGTTTTATTTTGTTTTACCTCTTTCACTTCTCTCTTGTTTATTTTGAAGTTAGATTTATCAAGTTCAGAGAGCGGAAGGTTGAGATCCCCGGATACGATTGTTTTGCTCTCTATTTCTTCCTGTAATTCCCTTAAATGCTCCTAAGAATTTGGATGCTATACCAGTTGGAGCATACATGTTTAGTAATGATATTACTTCGTTGCTTATGGTGCCTTTTACCAGAACATAGTTTGCTTCCTTACCTCTTTGAGTTGATCTATTTCTGCTTTTGCTTGGTCTAATATTAGGACTGCTTTACTAACGCCAGTTGAAGCACAATATGTTTTCCTCCAGCCTTTGGTATTTACCCTGTGTTTGTCCCTCCGTTTCAAATGTGTTTCCTTTAAACAACATACGGTTGGATTATGGCTTTTAATCCATTCTGCTATCTGTCTCCATTTTACGGGAGCGTTTATTCCATTCACATTCAGAGTTATGATTACAATTTGCGTATTTCCCTCCATCCTCTTTCCCACCGTTTGTGCTTTTAGTTCTCCTAACTCCCTTCCCCTCCTCAATAGTTTTCACTTTTCACCACCACCTCCTGCAGTCTTCCCTTCCTTCTTTTAACCCCATTCCTTTTTATTTCCCTTTTCCCCTACTACTTCTTTCCTCCCTTTTAGCTTCCCCTCCCCTTTCTTCCCCCTAACTCTCCTACAGTCTATAGAGCCAATTAGAATTATATACTTAATAAATTTATAGTTCCCTCCTTGAATCAAGTCAGAGTACCTCTTGTATAATGCTCATGTTCCTCGACTCATTCTATCTGGTATAATTTTGTATTTCTTCCTGTGATGTAATTTATGATTTTCGACTTCCTCCTTTTCACACTTCCTATTACAATCCTTTTGCATGCTTAAATCATATTTTTATCATTACATCATTTACTTTAAACCTTTTTCCTCTATGTGTATAACTTTTATATTTCATAATAGCTGCACAATTCTCAAGAATAACAGGTATCATCTTCCCTTATATGGAGGGAAGAAGTTGGTCCAATCAGAGTAAAAAGTTTTTGGGTTTTTTTTTTTTTGGCCTGTTAACCTTTTCATGCCTCTCTTGATACCTGCATTTGAACATTGAATTTTCTATTAAGTTATGGTGTTTTTGTCAGGAGATCTGAAAATCCCTTACTTAATTGAATGACTCTCCTTGCTTAAATTTTATGCTCAGCTTTTCTGGGTGATTGATCCTTGGTTGTATTTCCAACTCTTTTGCCTTACAGAATATCATATTTCAATTCCTTTGATCTTTTAATGTAGAAACTGCAAGGTCCTGTGTGATCCTGACTGTAGATCCTCAGCATATGAATGGTTTCTTTCTGGCTGCCTGTAGTATATTCTCCTTCACTTGATAGTTCTGGAATTTGCTTTTCTTGGGGTTTTGAGGTTAGGATCTTCTTGGGAGGTGAATGGTGGATGCTTTGTATGACGATTTTGCCCTCTGTATCTAGGATTTCTGGGCAGTTTTCCTTGATGATTTCCTGGACAATATTGTCCAGACTCTTTTTGTCGTCATGACATTCTGGTACTTCGATAATTCTTAAATTTTTTCCCATGGATCCATTTTCCAGGTCAGTAGATTTCCAGTTAGATATGTTACATTATTTTCTATCTTTTCATTCTTTAGATTTTGGTTGACTGACTCTTGCTCTCTCATAGAGTCATTTGATTCTACTTGCCCAATTCCAATTTTTAACAAATTGCTTTCTTCAGTTAACTTTTCCACCTCCTTTTACATGTGTCCCATTATTAGTTTTAAGGAATTATTTTCTCCAGTTAATTTTTGAACATCCTATTCCATTTGTTCAGTTTTCCTTTTTAAAGACATGTTCTCTTCTTGGAATTCTTTTTTCATACTTTTAAAATCATTAACGGAGGAGCAAAGATGGCGGAGTAGAAAGATTCACATATGCTACCTCTGAACCCATAGCCCATAAAATACCTGTAAAGAGGAAGTCCCAACAAATTCTGGATCATTGGAAGCCACACAACAACGGAGTGGAGGAGATTTCTGTTCCAGAGATACCTAAAAAACTGACACCAAGGGTCCATCTCACACCAGACCTGGACCAGAGCCCAGCCCTGCCTTGGTGACACGGCACCGAGAGGACCATAACCAAGCAGGCTTCAGGGATGGAATCTCCAGAGGCGACGGAGGTCCATTCACCCACAGATCACAAAGGTTAGTGAGAGAGCCCGTTTGTCTCACCAAGAGGGGAGAAGGGTCTCCCCATAACTCAGTCCCCCTCAGAAGGCAGCAGCAGATGCAGTAGTGGACAGGAGATACCAAAGTAGGCAGGAGCTCGGACCCATTGGTAAAGGTCTCCGGATAAACCGGCTGAGAAAATGAGCCCTGTGAGGGCTTCTCACTCCCTTTCTGATGAGGAATAACAATGCTTAAAATCAGGGAAAGACATAGACGTCAAGGCTTCTGCATCCCAAATAGCCAAAATAAATATTCAATGGCCTGAGACCATGGAACAGCTCAAAAAGGATGTTGAAAATCAAATTAGACAGGTGGAGGAAAAACTGGGAAGAGAAATGAGAGAGATGCAAGAAAAGCATGAAAAACAGGTCAACATCTTGCTAAAGGAGACCCAAAAATTGCTGAAGAAATTAACACCTTGAAAATAGGCTAACTCAATTGACAAAAGAGGTTCCAAAAGTCAATGAAAAAAAGAATGCTTCAAAAAGCAGAATTAGCCAAATGGAAAAAGAGGTTCAAAAGCTCACTGAAGAAAATAGTTCTCCCAAAATTAGAATGGAACAGATGGAGGCTAATGACTTTATGAGAAACCAAGAAATCACAAAACAAAACCAAAAGAATGAAAAAATGGAAGGTAATGTGAAATATCTCATTGGAAAAACAACTGCTCTGTAAAATAGACCCAGGAGAGACAATTTAAAAATTATGGGACTACCTGAAAGTCATGATCAATAAAAGATCATAGACATCATCTTTCATGAAATTATCAAGGAAAACTGCCCTGATATTCTAGAATCAGAGGATAAAATAAGTATTCAAGGAATTCACCAATCAGCGCCTGAAAGAGATCCAAAAAGTGAAACTCCTAGGAACATCGTGGTCAAATTCCAGAGTTCCCTAGTCAAGTAGAAAATATTGCAATCAGCTAGAAAGAAACAATTCCAGTATTGTGGAAATACAATCAGGATAACACAAGATCTAGCAGCTTCTACATTAAGGGATCGAAGGGCATGGAACGGGATATTCGTGAAGTCAAAGGAACTAGGACTAAATCCAAGAATCACCTAGTCAGAAAAACTGAGTATAATACTTCAGGGGAAAAATAGTCTTTCAATGAAATAGAGGACTTTCAAGCATTCTTGATGAAAAGATCAGTTTAATAGAAAATTTGACTTTCAAGCACATGAATGAGAAGAAGTATCAAAAGGTAAATGGCAAAAGAAGTCATAAGGGACTTACCAAAGTTGAACTGTTTACATTCCTACATGGAAAGACAATATTTGTAGCTCTTGAAACTTTTCAGCATCTGGGAAGTTTGTCGGATTACAAACACACACACACAGACACAAACGGGTGTGCACACAAGCACACACAGTGACAGAGAGTACAGAGTGAATTAAATAGGATGGGATCATATCTTAAAAAATGAAATTAAGCGGTGAGAGAGAAATGTATTCGGAGGAGAGAGGGAGAAATGGAATGAGGAAATTATCCCTCATAGTAGAGCCAGGCAGGAGACTTTTTAGTGGAGGAAAAAAGAGGTGAGCTGAGAGAAAAACAAGAAATTTACTCTCATCACATTCGACTAAAGGAAGGAATAAAATGAACACTCATTTTGGTATGAAACCCTTTCTTACAATACAGGAAATAGGGGGAGAAGGTGATAGGCAGGGTGGGGGGGATTGATGGAAGGGAGGGCAATGGAAGGAGGGAGCAATTTCAAGTCAACACTCAGGGAGGGACAACATCAAAAGAGAGAATAGAAGCAATGAGTGGCAGGACAAGAGGGAGGGAAATACATTTAGCCTTACACAATAAGACTGTTATGGTTATCATTAGCAAAACTACACTGATGTGGCCTGTATTGAATTGCCTGCCTTCGCAAGGGAACTGGGTGGGGAGGGAGTGATGGGGGAAGTTGGAACTCAAAGTTTCAAGAACAACTGCTGGGTATTTTTCTTGCTACTAGGAAATAAGAAATACAGGTAATGAGGAATAGAAAGCTATCTGGCCCTACAAGGCAAAAGGGAAGATGGGGACAAGGAAAGGGAGGGGTGATAGAAGAGAGGGCAGTTTGGTGGTAGGGGAAATAGAATGCTCACTCTATTGGGGTGGGGGAGGGGACTGATGAGGAGAAAATTTGGAAGCCAAAATTTTGTGAAAATGAATGTAAAAAGTTAAAAGAATAAATTTGTTAAAAAAAAAAAACTTAGCATATTTGGTAAGGAATTTAGATCCTAGTGATATTGTAACACCACAAAAAATAAAATAAAATAATATCATTTTGCCAATTTCTCTTCTATTTCTTTCTTCAGCTGTTCCAGGAGAGTTGTTTCTGTAGGCGAGCAGTTCATAATCCCTTCTGAAGTGTCAGATGGGAGTAAAGTCTAACTACTCACCACTTTCATATTTGTGTCTTACTCTTTGTCCCCATGGAAAGTTTGTATGGTTTTTCGACCTTGTTTTGTTTTTGCTTGCTCATGATGGTGATTGTGTGTTGTGGTTTCTGGTTCTTTCAGTTAGAAGCTGCAGAACTTGGTGTTGAGCTGACTGATGTGAACATACTAAGGGCCGGGGTCTTTTTTATCTTTTTGTTTTGTGTTTTCCCTATCAGCCCTGGCACTACCTTGTTAAGCATAAGGGAGGGGCATTCTGGTCAAGAGAGATCTTCTCACCTGAGCTGAGGCAAAGGCAAACTTAGTGGTTGTTGATCCCAGCTGTTCTCTTGTCTGCCCGTTTCCTCTGGAGTGCTGAGGCACCCCTGGATCCTATTGCGAGTTTCCAGCCCTCCTAAGGCTCCGCTCCTAGAGCTGAGGCACTCCTAGGTCCTAGGAGGAATTTCCCCCACCCCGGGACCTCTCTCCATCTGGTTTGCCTTTGTCACAGTAGGAGGAGTCCCCCTTAGCTATTTTCCTAGCCTCAGGTGTTACGTGACTGTTTACCCCGTTGGCTGTTTCCGCTGACCCAGGATTTTTCTAGGAAAATATTTTATGGTTCCTTTGAGGTCACCAATGGAGGAAGAGAGTATTTATTCATTAATCCCCCATCCTGGCTCTCAGAACTTCAAGTTGGTGACTTACAGATGTTTAATCTGCAGACTGAAAGTGTCAGGAGCTACTGCTGTTAATATCTGGGGCTCAGAGCCTGTCACTACCTCCCTTGGCTCCGCTGGTCTCTTGACCTGGACTGCTGCTCTGCTGTTGCTCCTGCTGCTACCTCAGGCCTCCCTGGGGCCCTCCCTCTCCGCTGCACTGGACACCCTGCGCTGTGAGCTGTGGGCTCACCCACGCAGAACAGATCCTTTATGCCGACCTTCCAGTCTGTTCTGGGCTGTTAATCTGCCACAGTCTGTCTCCTATTGGAATCGGCACCTCCAAAGTTTGCTCAAGTTCTCTCCTTAGAGGTATCTGAGGGAGTTTGTTTAAGAGCTTAGGTGAATTGTTGCTCTCACTCCACCATCTTGACTCTGCCCCTCGAAGGATATTTCCATCAGAAAGACTGACCATCAGAAAAGTTTCTCTCCTAAAAATTTATTTGAATTTCCCATCAAAAATGTTCTTTTGCTCTCCCTTTTGCAATCATAATTTTCAAGCACACAAATTGGAATATCTTATATCATCACTTTGCACATTATACTTTGTTTTGAGACACTCAACGTTTTAAAAACAGAACTTGTTATCTTTCACTAAAGCTTCCCTCATCTGGGGAGGATAGCACCATACTTTTAGTAACTTACATTCACCATCTCAGTACTATTTTTGAAGTGCCAGTGTCTCGCACCTTACAGATCCAATTTTCATCATCACAAGACACATCTTGCCATGCTTATTGCTAGATTATCTTTCCCATTTGCTTCTCCTTCCTACTCACAATGTTTTCACCCTGTTGCACCTACTTATCACATTTATCCTGAAATTTTACAATAGCCTCCTAATTGACCTGCCAACCTCTCTTTCCACTCTCTAAAACAAATGTCAGAACACCATGGCCAAAAAGCTTCCATGGCTCCATACTACCTAGAAGCTCAAATGCTATCTCTCTTAACTGACATTTATACTAATTCCCCACCTGATCACAAGATACCTACCCAGATTTTCTCTGCATTACATGTCTTTCTGCACTGTAGAGACAAATTTGGCATCCCTTTGTCTTCATGTTTTATGTTCCATTTGTCAGCTGTTTGAATTGTCTTTTAAAAATTCTCATTTCTCTCTAAACTCTTTTCATCACTTTCCATATGCAGTCTTTCATTATTTCCTCATTGAATATGGATCTCTTCTCAAAAATTTATGTTTATTTTGTGCGTTTTAAAAATATTTTTTCTTATGTTAACTCTGCCTCATTTCGAATTTTACATCTGGCTTGAGGAAAGATGCTGATTCATTTTTGATATTTTATCCAATGTGTCGGAGCTGACAAATGTTTGTTTTTAAGTGACTGATTGACTCTTTTTTTAAGCCCAGCATCAGTTCACACAGCTTTTCCCCATTCTTCTGAAGAATTGCATAATTATAATTTCTAACTAAAAAGCAAAACTATGTCATCATATTTATACATTTTTTCAGCAAATGACAAGATTTATTAGACCAGTCAGTGTGGGTGTGATTCTAAAAATCCACCATATTGTCCAGACTCTTCAGGGATGTATTAGGAAAAAAACAATCTATAGTATTCTCGGTGAGCGAGATAGGTGGCTCAGTTCATAGAGTGAGAAAACTAGAGTCAGGAAGACCTGAGTTCAAATTTAGCTTCAGATATTAACTGTGTGACCCTGGGCAAGTCCCTCAACCCTGTGTACTTTAGTTTCCTCATCTATAAAATGAACTGGAGAAGGAAATGGCAAACCACGTCTGCTTCTCTTCCAAGAAAACCCATGATATGGCATCATAAAGTCTGGGACCCAACTGAAATGACTGAACAATTGCCAGTGCCTTAAATGGTGCCTTGCACATAGTAAGTGCTTACAAATATCTATAGAATTTAGTTCAGTTGAACTGAAATTGATACAGAGATTCAGCTTATGTGAGATATGTGTATGTGAAATAAATAGATAATCTATCACTGTTTTCCCCTGCCTAAAAATGGGTAAGGGGAGGACAGGCAATTATTAATATAAGCCCTTAATTTTATTTTAGGAAGACCATCTGGTATTGCAGGCAACCAACTCCTGCCTCCTGATGCATCCCTGGCCTCTTTGCATCCATGACCAGACACTAGTACCTACAGTTAGGAGAAAAGAACAAAATAACTGGAACCAGGACAAAGGTCCCTATTTACCCTGGCCAAGGGTAATGTTCTGCACACACTATACAGAATCACACTTTGGTTCCACAAACAAATGCAAAGCATTTACAACATTTACTAGGGCTAAGGACACAGGAGTAAAAAGATATAGTTGTTACCCTCAAGAAGATACAGAAGACCAGATGTGGAAAAGATCTTCAAAGTACAGACTATTAGAGTTAGGAGAAATTTCATAACATGGCATGTCAGAGCTAGGAGGAATCTCAGAACACGGAAGTGTTATAACTCAAAAGAGGCCTTTGGATACAGAATGTTAAATCTAAAAGAAATTTTAGAACATACATGATAGACTAGAAAGAGACTAGAACCCAGAATATTAGAGCCTGAAGGGACCTCAAAATACTGAGCAATATAACACAGACTGAGACTGAAATGAGAGAAAAGTAAATTAAAGCAACTCTGGTGTTCTACCTCATAGCCACCATATTGCCAAAGATTGAAAAAAAAAGGAAAATTGCAATTGTTGGAGGGGCTTTGGAAAATAGGCTCCACTGTTGGTTGAGTGGTGGATTGATCACAGTCACTTTGGAAAGCAATTTAGAACCATGCCCGAAAAGTCATTACACTGTTACAAACCCTTTCGTCCAATGACACAACTGCTTAAGACTATACCACCAAGTGAGCAAAGAAATAGGAAAAGGACCAACATAAAAAAGTACTTATAATAGTCCTTTCAGTCCATCAAGCAAGGAATGGATAAACAAATTATGGTATAGTAACATAAAGGAATACTATTGTGCTCTAAGAAATGAACAAAA
Source organism: Bettongia penicillata ogilbyi (assembly GCA_023548195.1). NCBI lineage: Eukaryota > Metazoa > Chordata > Mammalia > Diprotodontia > Potoroidae > Bettongia > Bettongia penicillata. The sequence continues at coordinate 1,417,232 of JAJHZJ010000782.1, read as the reverse complement.
AGATGATTTCAGAGAAACCTAAGATTTACATGGACTGATGAAGATATAACTGAGCAGAACTATGAAAGCAATTTATACTCTAAATTCAACACTGTGAAAACAACTATGAAAGACTTCAGAACTCTGAATGATGGAATCATGGTTCCAGAGGATTGATGATGACGCATTTTACCCACCTCCTGACAGAGGGAAGGGATTACTATGCAGAATGAGTAACACATTTTTAGACATGGCCTAAACTATTACATTAAATTAAATCAGAATACTTTTAAAAAGATGGAGCTTAAAGGTATTTAGAACATAGAATTCTATAACATCGAGGAACCTCAGAATATAGAACAATATAAGAGCTTAAAGAGAACTTGAAACAAAGAATGATAGAAATTAAAGGAATCGTAGAACACATAATGGTGAAGCTGGAAGCAATGTTATAATGTTAGAGCAGAGGAGAAAGCCTGGAATGTGAAAGGAATGTACAAAGTCATTAAGTCCAACCTCATCGGTTTCTAAACGGAGGAAAGTAATATGCAGAGGAAGGTAACGACTCGGTCACATCTCAACAGTAAGTAGCAGAGCTGAGACCAAAGCCCCAGAGGTCCTTCCCCAGCAATCCACTGTCAAGCACAGGACTTAGTAAATTCTAACAAATCAGCTCTATAAACTGCATGGGTCATGTATTGGTAGATCTCTCTCCCCCATAAAGTAAGTGTTTATTAAATTCACAAGACCTTTTTGGAGCTTCCTAAACGTTCTGGATCTTCGGGAGATTTTGCTGCTCACAGTCGCCATATCATCAAGAAACAGCAACATATTCCATTTGGCTGAAGGAAAACATCTCTGAAATTTTTCTTCTAGTTACCACCCCTTCATGATTCTCTTAATTCCTATGTTAGAAGGTCAGATTTTGTTTTCAGCACTGGTCTTTTCAGTAGGAGTGCTTGAAAGTCCTCTATTTTATTGAAAGACCTTTTCTCCCCTGAAGTATTATACTCAGTTTTGCTGGGGAGGTGATTCTTGGTTTTAGTCCTAGTTCCTTTGATTTCTGGAATATCCTATTCCATGCCCTTCGATACCTTAATGTAGAAGCTGTTAGATCTTGTGTTATCCTGATTGTATTTCCACAATACTGGAATTGTTTCTTTCTGGCTGCTTGAAATATTTTCTCCTTTACCTGGGTACTCTGGAATTTTGCCACAATGTTCCTTGGAGTTTCTCTTTTTGGATGTCTTTCAGGAGGTGACAGATGGATTCTTCCAATATTTATTTTATCCCCTGGTTCTAGAATATCAGGGCAGTTTTCCTTGAAAATTTCATAGAAGGTGATGTCTAGGCACTTTTTTTTTCATCAAGACTTTCAGGGAGTCCCACAATTTTTAAATTGTCTCTCCTGGATCTATTTTCCAGAGCAGTTGTTTTTCCAATGAGATATTTCACATTATTTTCCATTTCTTCCTTCTTTTGGTTTTGCTTTTTTATGTCTTGGTTTCTCAAAAAGTCATTAACCTCCATCTGTTCCATTCTAATTTTTAATTTTTAAAGAACTATTTCCTCCATTGAGCTTTTGGACCTCCTTTTCCATTTGGCTAATTCTGCTTTTTAAAGCATTCTTCTCCTCATCGACTTCTTGAACCTCTTTTGTCAACTGAGTTAGCCTATTTTTAAAGGTGTTATTTTCTTCAGCAATTTTGGGTCTCTTTTAGCAAGGGGTTGACCTGTTTTTCATGCTTTTCTTGCATTTCCCTTCCCATTTTTTCCTCCACCTCTCTTAATTGATTTTCAAAATCCTTTTTGAGCTCTTCCATGGCCTGAGCCCATTGAATATTTATTTTGGATGTTTGGGATACAGAAGCCTTGACTTTTATACCTTTCCTTGATGGTAAGCATTTTTCTTCCTCATCAGAAAGGCTAGAAGAAGATATTTACCAAGAAGATGTTCACCAAAAAAGTAGCTTTCTATAGTCTTATTTTTTCCCTTTTTTGGTCATTTTCCCAACCAGTTACTTGACATTGGGTCCTTTGTTAAGAGCAGGGTGGACTCTGGGAATCTGTTAGCTCCCAGTTACTCCAAGGTGGCACAATCAAGCATATACTGGTCTGGATGCAGACAGGGATTTTTGTGCTCAGAGTCTTAGCAGTTGCCACTTCGCAGTTATCTGGCCTCCAGTTCTGCCATGTCAGCACTGGGGGCTGATTTTCAGTTAAGCTGAACTGGCCAGGCCGTCATTCAATATGAGACAAAGACCAACTCCCCTAGGGCCTCCACACAGGGCCGAGGCAAGACTAAGCTCTTCAATGTCCCCAGGGGTTTTTTCGCTTTAATAATGGTCCACCTGCTGCGCATGCCAATGTGTTCACCTGCCTATGTGGCCTCTGGGGTGGCTTTCTAAGGGCGGAGCTGTGCAAGGCCCTTTTCCCTTCTTGGCCAGCTGAAAAAACCCCATTGCTTACCTTTGGCGCCTGTGGGTTGAGGGATCTGCGAACCTGCTGCTGTTGGGACTGGGATTTCTGTAACTGGAGATTTTGCCCCCAAGGGCTGTTTGTGAGCCGTACTGCACAGTCAAGACTGAGTTAGGCTCTGGTCCGGGTCCGGTCAACAGACATTTCTCGTGGGCCTTTCAGGTCACCCTGGACTAGAAATCTCCTCCACTCTGTTGTTCACCACTTCTGCTGCTCCAAAATTTGTTAAGAGACCCTCTCTACAGGTATTTTGTGGGCTGTGTGGGGAGACCCTGCGTATGTGTGTCTTTCTACTCTGGCATCTTGGCTCTGTTCCCCCCGCTCCTATTTTTAGAATCAAATGAGTCTACTGAGTGGGAAATGAATCATTTGTGTAAATTGATAGCTGACTGAGGGCTTTTTGTTTCATAATTTATTCACCATTTATGTACTTTAGAACAATCTTTGCCAACAAAGAAAAAACGTGCAGATACAGTGCAGAGTTAGGGAATAAATAAACAGCATTTGATTTGCTTACAAGTTCACTTGTGTGCTTTGGAAATGGTGATGACATATCAATATGAAAAAAAAGCTTGGTATGAATGAGGGATACAAGTTTTTATTTTGTTTTACTGCGGGGAAAATATTTATTAGTCAATCTAAAATTTTATGATTGCCTTTCTAGTCTTAAACAGCCCTAACAATGATTTAATATAATTAATTTAAGGGGAAAATTCCGAGACCTGCAGCGCAAGGATCTCATTTTACAGACGACAATGAGACATAGAAACTCAAGTATTTTGCAAGTGTTCATAAAGTACTCCATTGTGCAGATGATAAGAGAAATTTATTCTTGTGGCATATTTATATTAAGTACTCAACTCAAAAAAATCTTTAATTTTTAACTTTGTCCAAAATTTCTCTAGCTTTTCATCCCAGTTTATTGGATATCACTCCCCATTACAGCTTTATATTGCAGGAAAAAAAAATGTTTGTTTTCTCTAACCTCAACTTGGTATTCTGTGTCCCAGATCTCTCCTTTTGCATGAGAAAGAAGGACAGCATGCAGATTCATCAACCTCCCTTTCGCCTCCAGAGTCTTCTGGGTCCAGGAGTCAAATACAGATCAGAACAGGGAAAAGAGGAAATTAAATCTGGTCCTCCACCATAACCAAGGGAGATGCCAGAAATATTCCAAAATCCATGGAGAAAAATGGGTCAAAATTTTCAAAATGAAGACTGAGTAGAAATGATGCTTGAAGTTAAACAAAAGTTTAGAAGTCTAATATGTTTTAAAAGTCTACATAAACACCAGAAATTTATTTTAGATATTGAGTTAGTAGGATTTTCCTAAAGAGAAACATATCCTTTTTGCAATTCCATTCTATATCCCGTATTCTACATTGTTTCCTGATCCCCATCCTTCTTAATACTGTTATGTTTTTTTCACTTTTTGCGTATGGAATGTCACTCAAAATAAAATCCAGTTCCTTGAAGGCACAACTTTTCCCACCTTTTTCTATATTACTTGCCACTTTTCCATGAACAGATATCTTAACAAAGTTGATGGCATGAAATTGGATCAGGCCTGTCTGTTATGTTTAGTTCATTTGCCCCTGTGTTGAGGGGCCCGTAGACATGCATGAATTCAAAACATGAGCGAATTGCACTGTTTGGAAGACTCTGATACAGCTATGGTACGGCTACCTTAATGAGAGAATGAGAGATCATAAATTGGATGGTTGGGTCAGAAGGGCTTCCAACTGTATACGACAGTTTTCCAAGATATTTTACAAAGATGATATTTCTCCTTGAATTTTCTCTGATTCAATTTGAAAAACTCTAGAAACTTCTAAGTTCTAAGATCCTTTCCTGCCCTTGCACTCTGTATTCTAAGTTTGTTTTTTTTTGTTATAAATTTATTTATTAAACTTTTTACATTCATTTTCACAAAATTTTGCGTTCCAAAATTTTTCCCCAATTCTCCCCTAACCCACCCCAATACACCCAGCGTTCTAATTTCCCCTATCACCAATTTGCCCTCCCTTCTATCATCCCTCCCTTCCCTTGACCCCATCTTCTCTTTTGTCCTGTAGGACCAGATAACTTTCTATTTCCCATTACCTGTATTACTTATTTCCTAGTAGCAAGAAAAATACTCAACAGTTGTTCCTAAAAGGTTGATTTCAAGCTTCTCCCCATCCCTCCCTCCCTATCCCTTCCCTTTGGGAAAGCAGGCAATTCAGTATAGGCCATATCTGTGTAGTTTCGCAAATGACTTCGATAACAGTCGTCTTGTGTAAGATTATTTCCCTCCATCCCATCGTGCCCCTCATTGTTTCTATTCTCTCTTTTGATCCTGTCCCTCCCCAACAGTGTTGACTTCAAATTGCTGCCTCCTCCCATTGCCCTCCCTTCCATCATCCCCCCCACCCTGCTTATCGCCTTTTCTCCCACTTTCCTGTATTGTAAGATAGATTTTCATACCAAAATGAGTGTGCATTCTATTCCTTCCTTTAGTTGAATGTGGTGAGAGTAAACTTCATATTTTTCTCTCAGGTCTCCTCTATTTCCCTTCACTACAAATTCTCCTGCTTGCCTCTTCTGTGAGAGAAAATTGGCCTTATTCCATTTCACCCTCTCTCCTCCCAGCATATTTCTCTCTCACCGCTAACCTTAATTATTTTAAGATATAATCCTATCCTATTCAGTTCACTGTGAGCTCTCTGTCTCTGTGTGTGCGTGCATGTGTGTGCATGAGTGTGTGTGCACGTGTGCATGTGTGTGTATGTGTGTAATCCCACCAACTACCCAGACACTGAAAAGTTTCAAGAGTTGCAAATATTGTCTTTCCATGTAGGAATGTAAACAGTTCAACTTTGGTAAGTCCCTTACGATTTCTCTTTGCTGTTTACTTTCTCATGCTTTTTCTCATTCTCCTGTTTGAAAGTCAAGTTTTCTTTTCAGCCCTGGTCTTTTCATCAAGAATACTTGAAAGTCCTCTATTTCATTGAAAGACCATTTTTTTGCCCTTGAATATTATATTCAGTTTTGCTGGGTAGGTGATTCTTGGTTCTAGTCCTAGTTGCTTTGAGTTCTGGAATATCCTGTTCCACACCCTTCGATCCCTTAAGGTAGAAGCTGCTAGATCTTGTGTTATCCTGATTGTATTTCCACAACACTGGAACTGTTTCATTCTAGCTGCTTGCAATGTTTTCTCCTTTACCTGAGAATTCTGGAATTTGTCCCCAATCTTCCTAGGAGTTTCTCTTTTTGTATCTCTTTCAGGCAGTAATCGATGGATTCCTTCAATACTTATTTTGCTCTCTGCTTCTAGAATATCAAGGCAATTTTCCTTGATAATTTCATGAAAGATGATGTCTAAGCTCTTTTTTTTTGATCATGGCTTTCAGGTAGCCCCATAATTTTTAAATTGTCTCTCCTGGATCTCTTTTCCAGGTCAGTTGTTTTTCCCATGAGATATTACACATTAGCTTCCATGTTTTCATTCTTTTGCTGTTGTTTTGTGATTTCCTGGTTTCTCAGAAAGTTCTTATCCTCCATCTGTTCCCTTCTAATTTTGAGAGAACTATTTTCTTCAGTGAGCTTTTGAACCTCTTTTTCCATTTAGGTAATTATGCTTTTGATAGCATTCTTCTGCTCTTTGGCTTTTTGAACCTCTTTTGCCAATGGAGTTAGCCTATTTGTCAAAGTGTTATTTTCTTCAGCATTTTTTTGGGGTCTCCTTTAGAAGGGTATTGGCCCGTTATTAATGCTTTTCTTGCATTTCTCTCATTTCTCCTCCCAGTTTTTCCTCCACCTGTCTAACTTCATTTTTAAAATCCTTTTTAGCTCTTCCTTGGCCTGAGCCCATTGGATATCTATTTCGGATGTTTGGGATACAGAGACTTTGGCTTCTATATCTTTCCCTGATGGTAAGCATTGTTCTTCCTCATCAGAAAGGAAAGGAGGAAATATCTGTTCATCAAGAAAATAACTTTCTATGGTCTTATTTTTTTCACTTTTCTAGGCCTTTTCCCAGCCAGTTACTTGACTTCTGAGATTCCTCTCCACCCTCTCCTCCCTCGTGCTTGGGGTCTGTGATTGAAATGCTGCTCCCCAGCCTCAGGGCTTTGAACAGGGGGTTTGGGCTGTGGCTGCTATTCAGTGGGATTAAGTTCAGGTTCCAAGGTGGGGGCAAGGGAGCTTCCCAGGGCTCCGTTCCCTTAGGGGGGTTATGCAGATATCTTCAGTAATGGACCTGAGCTCCTGCCCACTCCGGGAGCTCCTGTCCGCTAATTCCTCTGCTGCTGCCTCCCGAGGGGGCCTGAGTTAGGGAGACATCCAGTTCCCCTCCCTGTTGGCCAGATAGGGTCTCTCAGTGACCTGCCTCGCCTGTGGTTGAAGGGCCCTTCTTGCTCGCCAGAGATTCCATCCCTGAAGCCTTCTCGGATCTGCTCCTCTTGGGTCCATGTGGCCAAGGCAGTACTGGGCTCTGTTGAGCATCCTGTACACGATGGACCTTTGGGGTCGGTTTTTCAGGGTTCTCTGGAACAGAAATCTCCTCCATTCTGTTTCTGTGCAGCTTCTACTGCTCCAGAACTTATTGCAGGTTATTTTTACAGGTAATTTTTATGAGCTGTGGGCTTGGAGCTGGCATATGTGAATCTTTCTACTCTGCCATCTTCCTCCTCCCTGTGTTCTAAGTTTTAAATATCCTTTATCTCTGACATTCTAGGTTCTATTCCAAGGTCTCTTCCAACTCTTATATTCTAGGCCCATGACGTCTTCTGTTTTTCTATTTTCGATTTACTTGTAGAATGCACATTACTACAATGTTCATTTCTTCTCTCTTCGTATCAGAAATGATAAAGATATTTTTCTTTCCTCAATTACTTCAGTTACCCACGCTTAGTCTATATTTATTATTCCTCCCATTGTCTTTTTCTGCACATCCCACTCTCTCAATTAGTTCTAAAGAATAGTTCCCAATATATTCCCACCTGGGCAGGGGGAAAAAGACCAATCATGCCAGGTTACCACTACCCTCCAGAGTGAACATTTTCGAGATATCATCAACTAGGCCAGCTGTAAGCAACCAATTTCCCCTTGGCAAAATACCATAATTGACTTCTTCCAATACTTTTAAGCTTCGCAGAGGAAAATGGGTATGAAACTCACGTATAAAATGTCTATATCAAACTCACCTGACGAAATTCGGCCTTGACCCCATTTCCAAACACACAAATAGCCTGTGACTGACTAAATATAATCACTCCCAGTTTCTAATATTGTAAATGTCCCAAACTCTCCTCTGCAGAGATTTCCAGGATTCCTCTAAGGACTTTTTCTTATCATGCAAAATAACTCGGGGGAGACTGGAGTGGGGAACTATGAGGCTCCCTCCAACTCCTCCCACCTGCTCCCTGGCGAGTCTCTCTTCCTAATCCTCCCCATGTGCAGCCTAGTCTTTCTTTTTGACTTCGTGTTCATCCTGCCTTGCTGAAGAAGACCATGCCATCAAAGAAATGATGACATGACTTGCACTTGACTTTGTTTTCAGTGAGGGAGGCCTGTGCAGGTCAGCAGCTTCACTTCTCCTCCAGAGACATTTGAATCCAGTGACCTGATATGCTATCTAATTCAATCATCACAGCAGAGATAGGTGAGACTGTTTTCCTAATTTACAGATAAATTGAGACATAGAGAATTTAAGTGATTTGTCCAGGATCATCTATACAATAGGTAGTAAGTGGCTGTTTGAGGCAGGGTTAAAATTCAGGTCTCTGATTCCTCATCCACTATTAGAGGTAGCTGGGTGGAACAATGGAGAGAGTTGCAATCAGGAAGACCTGTATGAAAATTAGGTTTCAGAAATTTACCAACTATATGACCTTGGGCAAGTCACTTAGCCTCTATCTCCCTCACTCTCCATAATTATAAAATGCGAGAAAAACTGTTATGTACTTCCCATGCTATCTGTGGGAAGCAAATCAAAATTTTACCACAATGACCAGCATACAGGAAGAGCTTAATAAATGCTTATTCTCCTTCCCCTCTCCCCTTTTCCAGTGCGTCAACCAGTTTTCTATTTCATATAATCATTCCATACCTCAGTTGACTCAATTGAGAAAAGGGGAATAACAACAATAATTCTCTCTCTGCATTGCAAGGCTTTTGTAAGATCATAGATGTGTGCAAACTTATATTCCATATAGCATATATCCTGATTCTAATTATTCTGTTGTTATGAAGGTTGAGAAAAAATTTGTCCCTGGGCCAGTTCATTCACTCTACTTACCAGAGAAGCATAACACTGTAATAAATGGTACAATTTACTGGCCATTGGCATGACCTGGGTTCAGATCCAGAATCAGACACTTAAAATCCCTGCAGGAGAAAGAGGAAGTTAACTTGGAAATAGAAGGCATTTAATAAATGTATGTTGATTCCCACTATAAAAAGAGCAAATTGTACCTATAGGGTGGAACTCAGAGAATTCTTTTGAGGCTCATGGGAGATAATGGATTTTAAAAGCTTGTATCAATGTCAGTTGTTAACAGATAAAAATCCTTTCACTGAATGAATTACTAAAAAAAGGAGTTTTTTCCAAGCTTCAGACTTTCATCCAAACTTCAGAATTCTTCACCTTGGATGTGGAATAGAGAAACAGAGAGCAAAGCATAAGAAAATGTCATCTAACCTAGGTCACTTATATCTGTTTTTCTGGCTTTTGAGAATTCCTCCTGGGAATGATCTCAGGAGAGAGAGCTCAATTGTACTTGGGGGTGAAGACGCTGAGATTGAATTCACATATGGCATCAGGTAAAAAGAAAATGGTTCTCTCATGATAGATTCTATTGACAGAGGGTGTGTTTTTACCTAATAAGACTCCCTTCCTGAATCTTAACTTAGAAAAACGATCTTTTAGGGGAAACATCTAAATGGATTGGTAGATGAGATATATATAATTTTATATAATCCAATGCTTATTGTATATATATGTACATAGACATGACATAGACATATGTAAATACATGTAATATGTATATAAAATGCATGCACAATCTACGTGTTCATATGTATATACATATACATAATATACATTAACACTCATATATACATACATATATATATATGTGTGTGTGTGTGTGTGTGTGTGTGTGTGTGTGTGTGTGTATACATATATCCCTTCTACATTGGTGGGAGAGTGCCTCTGAAATCTGAAAATTCCCCATTCAGCATCGTTGTTAAGCTGACCCCAACCCATCATCTATATATTGCCATTTAGTTTAGTGTCAGTATTCTCAGGAATCTGAAAATGGAACATTTTCCGTCTTAAAAAGGCTTATGTTGAAAGGTCAGTTTCAACATTATTGATTGTTTTGACCAAATAACACGGAGGAAGGGAGAAGGGTTAGGAATTATAGTACTAATCTGTGTGAGAAATAGGTGAAACCTGGACTAAGGCAGTCTTGGTAGAAACTGAATCGCAGGAAGAAAATGTAAAGGACTTTCAATAAAATTGTTTACACAGCTTGGTCTGGAAAGAAATACAGCTTCCAGATCACTCACGGTGAAGTACCTTAGGGGAGGTAATATTAGATTAAAGATATTGGAACAACTAAATGATACAGTGGATAGCATACCAGATGTAGAGTCAGACACCAGTTCAAATTTGACCTCCCATGCTTAGTAACTCTGGGAATTTGGGTAAGTCATTTAAACTCTATTTGCGTCACTATTCTCAACTACAGTATGAGGTAATAACATCACTTACTTCCTAAGGTTGCTGTTAAGAGAAAATGACACATTCTTTGTCAGGCATTTAATACATTGTCTATCAGATAGCAGTCACACGTAAATGTTAACTATTGTTTGAAGCATCTTCAATTCCTCACTACTTCTTGCAACCTATGTCCAATGTGTTGCTGAGGCCTGTCGTTTTCACCTTTGCAACCTCTCCAACTCTCTTCCTTCTCTCCACTAATACTGTCATGATTCTAATTCAGAACCCTCACCCCTTGATGCCTGGATCATTGTATTCTGGTGAGACTATCTCCTTCAGATTTCCCCTGTTCCAGTGCATTCTCCATTCAACCACCAAAGTTATTTTCCTTAAGTGCAGTTCAACTCTTTCGTTATTTAATAAACTCCAGTGTCTTCCTATTCCCTCTAGGAGCAAATGCAAAATCCCTTCTTTGACATTTAAAGCCCTTCATAACTTTCCTACCTTCCCAGTCTTTTTATTTTTATTTTCTTTTTTAATATAAATTTATTTATTTAACATTTTACATTCATTTTCACAAAATTTTGGGTTCCAAATTTTCTCCCCATTTGTCCCTTCCCCCACACCAATACACCAAGCATTCTAATTTTCCCTATCACCAATCGTCCCTCTCTTCTATCCCCCCTCCCTTCTCTTGTCCCTATCTTCTCCTTTGTCCTCTAGGATCAGATGACATTCTATTCCCCCTTAACGGTATTTCTTATTTCTTAGTAGCAACAATACTCGACAGTTGTTGCGAAAACTTTGAGTTCCAAATTCTTCCCATCCCTCCCTCCCCACCCATTCCCTTTGGGAAGGCAGGCAATTCAATATAGACCATATATGTGTAGTTTTGCAAAAGACTTCCATAATATCCGTGTTGTGTAAGACTAACCATATTTCCCTACATCCTATCCTGCTCCCATTGTTTCTATTCTGTCTTTTGATCCTGTCCTCCCTGAGTGTTGACTTCAAATTGCTCCCTCCTCCAATTGCCCTCCCTTCCATCATACCCCCCACCCTGCTTATCTCCTTCTCTTCCACTTTCCTGGAATTGTTCCTTTCTAGGTGCTTGCAATATTTTCTCCTTGACATGGGAATTCTGGAATTTGGCCACAATGTTCCTAGGAGTTTCTCTTTTTGGATCTCTTTCAGGCAGTGATCGATGGATTCCTTCAATATTTATTTTGCTCTCTGCTTCTAGAATATCAAGGCAGTTTTCCTTGATAATTTCATGAAAGATGATGTCTAAGCTTTTTTTTTTTTTTGATCATGGCTTTCAGGTAGTTCCATAATTTTTAAATTTTCTCTCCTGGATCTATTTTCCAGGTCAGTTGTTTTTCCAATGAGATATTTCACATTTTCCTCCATTTTTTCATTCATTTGGTTTTGTTTTGTGATTTCTTGGCTTCTCAGAAAATCATTAGCCTCCATCTGTTCAAATCTAATTTTGAGAGAACAATTTTCTTCAGTGAGCTTTTGAACCTCTTTTCCCATTTGGCTAATTCTGCTTTTGAAAGCATTCTTCTCCTCATTGGCTTTTTGAACCTCTTTTGCCAATTGAGTGAGCCAATTTTCAAGGTGTTATTTTCTTCAGCATTGTTTTGGGTCTCCTTTACCAAGGTATTGACCCGTTTTTCATGCTTTTCTTGCATCTCTCTCATTTCTCTTCCCAGTTTTTCCTCCACCTGTCTAACTTGATTTTCAAAATCCTTTCTGAGCTCTTACATGGCCTGAGCCCATTTGATATCTATTTCGGGTGTTTGGGATACAGAGGCCTTGACTCCTATGTCTTTTCCTGATGGTGAGCATTGTTCCTCCTCATCAGAAATGAAAGGAGGAAACATCTGTTCATCAAGAAAGTAGCCTTCTATGGTCTTATTTTTCTTTCCTTTTCTGGGCATCTTCTCAGCCAGTTACTTGACTTCTGAGATTCCTCTCCACTCCCACCTAGATCCACCCAGCTAGGGCTTGGGGTCTGAGATTCAAATGCTGCTCCCCAGTCTCAGGGCTTTCAGCAGCGGGTGTGGCTGCTATTCAATGTGAGCTTAATTTCTGGTGCTAGAGTGGGGGCAAGGTCACCTCCCAGGCTTACTTCTCTCAAGGGGTTTGTGCAGAGACCTTCAGTAATGGATCTGAGGTCCTGCTTGTTCAGGGAGCTATGCTGCCTGTGCTGCTGCCTCCCCAGAGTGCCTGAGCTATGGAGACATTCAACTCCCCTCTCAGGGAACCCAGAAGTCTCTCTCACTGACCTGTAGTTCCGGTGGGTGGAAGGACCTTTTCAGCCGCCAGAGATTCCGTCCCTGAAGCCTGCTTGGACCTGCTCCTCTCAGGGCCGCCTGGCCAGGGCAGGGCTGGGCTCCACTGTCCAGTGTGCGATGGACCTTTGGTGGCAGTTTTTCAGGGCTCTCTGGAATGGAAATCTCCTCCACTGCGTTGCTGCGTGAATTCCACTGCCCTAGAATTTCTGGGGAGTTCTTTTTACAGGAAATTTATGGGCTGTGGGCTCGGAGCTAGCATACGTGAGTCTTTCTACTCCACCATCTTGGCTCCTCCCCCTGCTTCAAAGATTTGACAGTGAAGGAGGGAGATAAGATTTATGTGCAAGAAATTTAAGTGCAAGAGTAATGGTGATAGGGAAAAAGTAATTTGGTTCCATGAAGAAAATGAAAAAGTTTATAAATATTTTGTGTCTCTGTACTGGTAAAATTGATATCAATAACTATTTAAATTCAATTGCCATGTACTTTGCTTAAGATATCCTAACACATTAAATATGCAGTTTTAAAAATATTCATAATTTTAAAATCAGCATCTTCAGAAAAAAAATGATGATCATATTTTCCTGATTACTTTGTCTAGGTTGCTTTCATTGTCTGTCTTTCCCCTCATTCTCTCTAGAATTGTGTGGAATTTGATTTTATAGATTCTGGGTTAGCATGCGTACTCATCTTCTATTTTAGTTTCTATTGCTTTCCAATATTTCATAAAAGTCTTTCAAAATTTTCCTATGATTATGTGTTCTCTATACTCATTGATTCTAATTACATTGCAGTATACTATTATATGAGTATATTATCATCTGTGGATGTAGTTAACAACCATTCGAGATTTTTATCATTTCCAGTTTTCAATTATGACTGATATCCATCTAAATATCGTTCAGTACATAGCCCTTTTGTTTTATAATAATATTCATGGTGTTCAATTATAGTAAACACATGACTGGTTCACAGAAACTGACTACTTTCAAATTGTTGTTATAAATTTTTAGATTAATTACAAAAAAGACTTTAATATTTTTTTCCATTTTACCAGCATTGAGGTGTGTAACTCTGTTACCACCATCAGTGTAATGACTATGGAGTGGTTACTTCAATACGTCTATAATTTTAATTTCTTTAATTTTTTAGTAAAACAGAACATCATTAACACCTTAGAAGATTTTTTAATATTAGTAGGAAAGTATATTCCCTATGTAATAGAGTTTATAAAAATAACCCCTCCCCATTAGTGGTTACATCACGTAATTTTAATTATGACTTGTAATACATTAACCATACCAGAAGTGATCATATTCAATTTTTGCTCAGAAAAAGTGATGGTTCTTCAGTAGCACAAAAGGAATTCATTTTTCATTCCTTCTTTTGTATATGCATGAAGTTCTCTGTCCTTGGACAGGATATTCAATGAATTTCACATTTTGCCTTATGTTGTTAATAAGGTGGCTATATTTAACTCAGTTATATGAAACAGCAAACACATAAGACAAATAGATAAGAATACAGGAAAGCATATCCTAAAAGAGGACAATTGCTAGTAAGCAAGAGTTATGGATATTTTAAGATTCCTGAAGAGATACTTTAAAGGCTAGTGGTAAAATACAATTAGCCACGAGAATCAATCTGCATACATGAATTACGGTAATTTGAGTAAATATAAAGATAAGATTGAACAACAGTGAGATAAATTAAGAGTTTTTTTTCTTATTTTTCTTGTCTATTTTTAATATTTTTGTCAAGTTTAACAAATTTTCAACTGCTTTCATGTATTTACTTCAACATTTATAGGATGGTTAGCAAATTTACTTTTCCCCAATACTCTTATTACTGCCTATTTCACATCTTTGTTCCTCAAGCTATAGACGATGGAATTTAACATAGGTATCACAATGGTATAAAATACAGATACTATCATGTCATGGACCAAAGAGTAACTTGAAGCAAGCCTCAGGTACATGAAGAGAAAGGTCCCATGGTAGATGGAAACACCTGTCAGGTGAGAACCACAAGTAGAGAAGACTTTCTTTCTCCCTTCAGCTGAGCGGATCCTCAAAATGGCAGCCAAGATGAAACCATAGGAAATCAAGATAATTAGGATGGTGAAGATCTTAATCAAGCTCACAAAGATGAAAAGCAACAGTTCACTGATGTGAGCGTCAGAGCAAGAGATGGCCAGGAGTGGAGGCATATCACAGAAGACATGTCTGATTACACTGGATGCACAAAATGATAAACTTAATGTAGTCACAGTGTGTAAAATGCCATGTGAAACACCTCCTGTGTATGAACTAATGATGAGAGGCACATAGACACGTGGAGTCATGAGAGCTGTATAGAGCAGTGGCTTACAGATTGCAATGTAACGGTCATATGTCATGACAGCCAAGAGGAAACACTCAGTGGTCCCAACACTTACAGAGATAAGCATTTGGGCTATACAACCAGAAAAAGAAATGGTCTTATTGTCTGCTAAGAAATTGACTAACATCTTAGGAGTGATCACTAAGGAATAGCAGGCATCCAAGAAAGACAAGACACTCAAGAAATGGTACATAGGGGTGTTGAGTCGACAACCCAGCACAACCAACACAGTCAATCCCAGATTCCCCACCAGTGTAAAGAGATAGACTGGTAAGAAGACAAAGAAAAGGATGATTTGTACTTTGTGATGATCTGTAAAACCCATCAAAACAAACACGGTTACTTCTGTCCTATTAGACATGATTTCTTCTTTACATTTATCCAATGCTAAGGACAAAGAATAGCTGTGGATACTTTTTAACATTCACCATTTTTCGGAGTGCCTACTACGTTCAATGCAATATGACATAGAATGCCTGTATTAAGTACAATGTTTGGCATGTTTGGATGCCATAGTATTGGTCTCACTAATATTTACATGGTATTGGTGTTATTGGTATGAATGAGAGACGCAAGCTTTTGTTTTGTTTTCCTGTGGGGAACATATTTAAAAGTCAATCTAAAATCTCATAATTGTCTTTCTAGTCCTAAATAGCCCCAACAATGACGAAATATAATTAATTTAAAGGGAAACTTCAAAGCCCTGCAGTGCAAATATCTCATTAGAGATGACAATGAGACCCAGAAATTCAAGTATTTTCCAAGTGTTCAAAAATACGCAACTGTACATGTGATAAGAGAAAATTGTTCTTGTGACACATTTATATTAAATGTTCAACTCACAGATTCTGTAATTTTTACTTCTTTCCAAAATTTCTCTAGCTTTTCATCTCAGTTTATTGGTGATATTTCCCTGTTACTTGCTTTATATTGCAAGGGAAAAGAATTTTTTTTGCTGTAACCTGAACTTGGTATTCTATTTCACAGATCTCTTCTTTTGCAAGCAAATGAAGGACAGCAGTACAGAGTCATCAACCTCACTTTCTCCTCCAGAGTCTTCTGGGTCTAATGGCCAAATATAGTTCAGGATAGGGAAAAGAGGAACTTAAAAATGATCCTCCACCATAACCCAGTGAGATGCCCAAAAGATTCCAAAATCCGTAGAGAAAAAGTGGTCAAAATTTACAAAAGAAATACTGAGCAGAAATGGTGCTAAAAGTTACACAGAAGTTTGGAAGCCTAATATGTTTTAAAAGTCTATATAAACACTAGAAATTTATTTTGGATATTTAGTTACTAGGAATTTCATAAAGTCAAAAATATCCATTCTGTATCCCATAATCCACATTTTTTTTCTGATTCCCATACTTTTTAATGCTATTATGCTTTTCCTTTTTTTGTCTGTGTTATGTCACTCAAAATAAAATACCAGTTCCTTGAAGGTACAACTTTTACACCCCCTCCTGTCTCTATTACTTACGACATTTCCGTGAACAGAGATTCTAATAAACTTGATAGCATGAAATTGGATCAGGGCTGTCTATTATTTTTAGTTCATTTTCCCCTGTGTTGAGGGGACCGTTGGCTTCCATGGTTTCATAATATGAGCGAATTGCATTCTTTGGAAGATCTCTAGTACAGCTACCTTAATGAGAGAATGAGAGATCAAACATTGGATGGTGGGGTCAGAAGGGCTTCCAACTGTATACTAGAGTTTTCCAAGATACTTTTCATAAATGGCATTTCTTCTTGAGTTTTCTCTAGATTCAGTTTATGAGATTCTTGGAACTTGTAAGTTTTAAGATCCTTTCCTGCCCTTTCATTCTGTGTTCTAAGTTTTAAAGATTCTTTATCTCTGACACTGTGGGCTCTATTCTTAAGTCTCCTCCAACTCTCATATTCTAGGCTCATGACGTCTTCAGGTTTTCTATTTTCAATTTACTTGTAGAATACACATTACTATAATGTTTATTTCTTCTCTCTCAGTATCAGAAATGATATAGATATTTTTCATCCCTCATTTATTTCAACTACCCAGGTTTAATTAGTCTATGTTTGTTATTCCTCCTCTTGTCTCTTCTCTGTACATCCCGCTCTCTCAGTGTTGAAGAATGATTTCCAGTATATTGCCACCTGCGCAGGGGGGAAAAGACCGATAATGCCAGGTGATCACTACTCATCAAAATGAGGATGGTAGAGACATCATCCACTAGGTCAGCTATAAGCAATCAGTTTCCTATTTGCGAAAGGTCATAATTGATGTCTTGTACTGCTTTTAAGCTTTACAGACAAAAATGAGTATCAAACTCATGTGTACAATACCTGTCACACTCAACTGACTGAATATGATCTTGACCCCATGCCTAGACCCACAAATTGCCTGAGACTGAATAAATACAACTACTCTCTGGCTCTGCCTAGTTATGTAAATGTCCCAAACTCTCTCCTCCAGAGACTCCCAAACTTTCTCTGAAGACTTTTTCTTGTTATGTAAAATAACTTTGGCAGAACTGGAGGGAGCAACTATGAGACACACTCCCTTCTCCCCCCGCCCCCTCAACTCCTTCAACCTGAAGCTTTGCCAGTCCTTTTGCCTAAATAACTCTTCTCTGCAGCCTGGCCAGTCCCTCTGCCTGGCCTCTCTTATATGTAACCTAGCTAATCTCTCTGCCTAACTCCTCCCACCTGCATCTTGGCCAGTCTCTCTTCTTAACCCCTCCCATGTGCAGCCTAGGCTTTCTTTTTTTCTCTAGTGCCCCACACAAACCTTGTTCCCAGCTCCCTTCTCTCATACCTTACCACTTGCTCTGTAGTAACCTGGGCTGTAACCGACTTGCCCCAATTAAAGACCTTAATTTTGTTGTATGTAGTGTTGTATCTTGCATTCAGGCTGACATGTAGTACATTAAAAAACAGTTCAATTGATCTAGCCTTCCTAGAAAGAGGCTCCTACTGGGAATCTAGAAAATATTGACTCTATGGAGCTTCAAATATTGACTCTATGGAGCTTCAGAGGGAGGGTGAAGAGTCTTACACTTAATATAAGATCATCAGTGTATATTTATTGGCTCAACAATTCTACTAAACAGACTGATCTAGAATAATAGCAGTACAGATTTGATGAGGCTGGATAACAATAGGATAGAATGTGGTCTTTGTAATCTCATTATAACTAGGATAAAAAGGGGTAAATGGAAGAAATTAATTGTAGTCCCAACTATTACCAAAGTAGATATCAGAAAGATTCCAAACTGCATGGGAAAAATTGGTCAATATTTCAGGAATGAAAATTGATTAGAAAGAAATCTTTTGGAAAGCACACTGTTATTTACATGAACATTTGGAAGACTGTGGGATAAAATAGACACCAGGATTTGATTTTTTGAAATTTGCCTATATATTAAAATATATACCAAAATATGCTTCTAACAAGTCTGTATCATCTTCACATCAATAATTTAATTACAGCAGGTTTTACAACTTATGGAATATCAGTATTACATCTGAAAGATACTTCTCTTCAACTCAAAACATAGGAACTAATTTCTTTTGCTTCTTCTCTGTCCTTAAGACTTTAATCTCATTGTCTTGCCTGAATGATAATCGTATCTTCCCTAAATAGGTAATTTAGAGGAATCTGAAAATGCATGGATCTATC
Source organism: Bettongia penicillata ogilbyi (assembly GCA_023548195.1). Lineage (NCBI taxonomy): Eukaryota > Metazoa > Chordata > Mammalia > Diprotodontia > Potoroidae > Bettongia > Bettongia penicillata. The sequence continues at coordinate 1,398,727 of JAJHZJ010000782.1, read as the reverse complement.
TCTGAATTCTCTAAATAAACTTCCTCAAAAAAGCTCTCTAATTTTATCAGTTGGTAGGATTCTTTATCATGACCGCACATTAATGAAAAGAAATGGTAATTGTATTAAAAATTCTACATTAAAATTCACAAATTAACAATGTAAGAGTTATGTATTCTTCAATATAGCAGTAAGAATGAGTATGCTTATATAATGCTTAAAGTTGTGCAAAATATTCTTCACATGCTAACTCATTCAATCTTCACAGCAAAAGTGTGAGATAGATGAGAATGTTATCCTAATTTTGCAGATGAGGAAGTTGAAACATAGAGAATTTAAATGATTTGTCCAGGATTATCTAAACAATAGGAAGTAAGTGGCTGTCTGAGGCAGGGTTAAAACTCAAGTTTCTGATTCCTCATCCACTCTTAGAGGCAACTAGGTGGCACAGTGGAGAGAGTTACAATCAGGAAGACATGTATGAAAATTAGGTTTCAGAAATTTAGCAGCGATGTGACCTTCGGCAAGTCACTTAACCTCTATTTGCCTCACTCTCTATGACTATAAAATGGGAGAAAAAATTATTACCCACTTCCTAGGTTAGCTGTGAGAAGCAAATCAACGTTTTAGCACACCGGTTAGCATACAGTAGGAGCTTAATAAATGTTTATTCCCCTTTCCCCTTTTCCGGTGTGTGAACAAGCTGTCTATTATATATAATCATTCCATGCTTCAGTTGACTCAATAGAGAAAAGGGGAAATACCAACAATAATTCTCTCTGTACATGGCAAGGTTTTTGTAAGCTCATAGATGTGTCCAAAATTATGTGCCATATAACACATGTCCTGACTGTAATTATTCTATTGTAATGAAGGTTAAGAAAAATTTGTACCTGGGCCAGTTCATTCACTCTACTTACCAGAGAAGCATAATACTATTTTAAATGGTACAATTTACTGGCCATTGGCATGACCTGGGTTCAGATACAGAATCAGACACTTAAAATCACTGCAGGAGGAAGAGGAAGGTAACTTGCAAATAGAAGGCATTCAATGAATGTGTGTTGATTCCTACTATAAAAAGAGGAAATTGTACTTATATTCTGGAACTTAGAGAATTCTTTTGAAGCTCACAGGAAATAATGGATTTAAAAAAAAATTGTATCAATGTCAGTTGTTAACAGATAAAAATCCTTTCATTGAGTGAGTTACTAATTCATTGAGTGAGTTACTAAAAGTAAGCAATTTCTTCCAAGCATCATACTTTCATCCAAGCTTCAGAATTTTTTACCTTGCCTGTGGAATAGAGAAACAGAAAGCAAAGGATAAGCAGATGTCATCTGATTCACGTCACTTATATCTGTTTTTCTGGCTTCTGAGGATTCCTCCTGGGAACGATCTCAGGAGATAGAGCCCAATTATCCTTGGGGGTGAAGACGCTGAGATAGAATTCACATAGGGCAAACAGATAAAAAGAAAATGGTTCTCTCATGATAGATTCTATTGTATGTCTACTCTGCAGGCATTTATATGACTTGTCCCTCATGCCTGTAACGATGTTCCTCCTCAAACATACCCACTTTCTGTGCTTGCTTCCTTTAAGGCTCAACTAAAATCTTATCATTTACAGGAAACCATTCTCAACCCCTTTTATTTCTATAGCCTTCCCTCAGTTCATCATTTCCTGTTTATCCTCGTTATACTTCTTTTGTATATATTTATTTGTAAATTGTTTTCCCCACCAGATTGTGAGTTTCTTGGGGATACAGACTTTCCTTCATAGCTTCAGGAATTAAGATTGTCCTTGCTACATAGGAGCTTTTCAGTGTATGCTTCATGACTGATTGATTGATTTCAAATTCCTAGTATTAGGTTTCTGTAGACATATTTTAACATAACCCATGTTTTCTTGGGTTTTCTTGTCTTTTTTCAGTCATTTAGTCATTTTCAGTTGTGTCTTCATGAGCCCATTTGGGATTTTCTTAGCAAATATACTGAATGGTTTGCCATTTCCCTCTATGACTCATTTGACAGATGAGGAAACTGAGGTAAGCAGGATTAAGTGAAATATCCAGGGTATATCAGCTGGTAAGTGTCTGAAGTCATATTTGAACTAAGGGAGAAGGGTCTTCCTGACTCCAGGTCATCAATGTATCCACTGAACCAATAATGATTTGGCATAGGTGATTCATATAATCAGATTAGTCACATTCTCTAAATTATTTTTTTTAATTTCTACTGAAATCCCACTGGTTAGCTGCGTTCTAAAGGTGAGGTCAGAAGTTTTGTTGAATTTGATAAATAACTCATTGAACGTTATATTAAAAAAAGTTCAAAAGTTCTAAGTTCATGATCAATCTAATTGAGTTTTTCTAGTTTGCCCCTTTGAAGTTTTCTAAAATTGAGTTGTCCAAAATCATAACTAGGTGTCTTTGTATGCAGTAGGTTCCGCTTCAGTGGAAATTGATAGCCATTTCTTTGAGTTATTGGAGAAATCGATGTGCCTCTGAGGTTTCTTCCAACTCTATGATTCAGTGAATCTTCCCTGCTTCTTTTCTGACTTTAGGAAAGGACTTTATGCAAGACACTCTAGGTACTATCTTTGCAATTAAACTCAGTAGCAGCTTTTGCGTGTGGGGAGAGGAGAAGGGAATCACACAAGACTTTGAATCATAAAACCTGAGCTTTATCCCCTACTGAGTGTTTGACCTCAAGCTAGTCACTACTCTCTGATACTCAATTTCAATATCTACAACATCAAGGGTAGTAGATGACCTCCTTCAAGTACTAGGTCATATGATGCCAATCTAATGGCCAAGGGCAATAGAGGTGGAAAACAATGACAATTTAGTTTGGGGAATGCGACTGACAGAAAACTGAGGTTAAAGTGAAATTTGACAAATCAAGGGACACTTGATAATAGGAAAAACTTTTCTCAATAGTGGAAATTCACAGCTTTCCCAGGTCTGATATAGGTGGATGTTAAGAAAAAAATCACAGTCAGGAGGAGAGAAAACTTGTTTGTTATGGGGAAAGAGAACGTGATAAATAGAGGTAGCAGCTCTCTCCACTTTTTCTCTCTGTCTCTGCTGTCTTTGAAAACCAGACAAACTGATCCCTTGAAATTTCCACACTTAAATCATCCTTAAATATTTAACAGTTCCCAACTCCCTCAATCTCCTCTTGATTCTGATTGACGAGTTAGAAGGTACAGCACTAAACTCCTCTCCAAAATGTCCTTTCGTAATGGCAGGATCTGGACTTTCCTGTTCACTTTACACTTTTTTTTTCATCTTAGGCTCTGCTTGGTTTGAATTGGTGTCTCTCCCACACACACATTTCCTAGTTTTAGCCATAACCTTATAATGTCAGGATTACAGGTCTGTGACATGATTGATGGGTAGAGATTCAGAATCAGTTGAAAAGAACTCGATCCGAGTCCTTCCCCTGCCACATGCTGTGATCCTAAACAAGTCATGACATCCTTAACTCTTGATTTTCTCGTCTGAAGTGCGGATATTGCATAAATTTTTAGGTCCTTCTCATTCCATTCTTCTTCAATTGATAAAAATTCTCAAAATTATTCATTTTCATAATAGTGATGAAACTGTTTATCTGGTTCTCCTTCACTTTACATCATTTCACATGCGTGGTTTTTGTTTTTTTCTTTCTCTTTGTTTTTGTGGGAGCTGTGAGCAATACCAAGACCATTCATGATGTCAGAAGACAAACAGTTGAATCATGTTGTCCATTATGGAGAAGTGATGAATTAGGATACTTAAGTAGAAATAGCCTGTGTGTGTCTCTTTGTGTCTGTGTTTGTGTCCCTGTGTGTCTGTGTGTATGTGTGTACACAACGAATGATGGAATTTGGCTAGAATATGCATATTTGTTACCCTTCAAAAGTGTTTTTAATTCTTTTCCCCCTAAGAAGCTGGGAGTAAAAAGGAGGGGATATAGAATTCACTTCATTGGGAAAAAATAGAGGTAGTGTGATGCTACAATTATGGGATATTATGTGTACATTAATATGATTTTATTGTATTGTTATCTTTATTTAATTGTTTGACTGTGTTATGAGACCTCCGACCAAAAATAAGTAGTTTGTAAAGGTACATAATATAAAAAAAAAATTACAGCAACAACATTTTAAAATTTAAAAGTAGGTCCAAATACGTGAACAAGGCTCAATTACTTCTTGGGACTTCTAGATGTATGATCAATAATTTCATGCTTAACATCCTCTGTGCCCTAGGTAACATTCTAAAATTACAAATTCCTGAAATGATGTTAAATCACTTTTTGTAGCCTCCATAAATCCTTACACTACTAATATCACAGATCCAGTTTACTTTTATATACAAATATATATATATATATATATATATATATATATATATACATACATATATATGTATATATATATACGCATCTATACATACATACATATATATATATATATATATATATATATATATATACACATACATATACACACACATACATGTAGGGGTGTTTCTGTCATCACCATTAGTGTGCATACCATTAGGAAATGTCACTGGCTAGATTTCACATTCAGAGAAATCATTTCAACTCAAAGATTTAATTTACTTCTACTTTATATATCAACTTTCTCCAGAAAAGAGCTAAGGGTCTACTTGGCCCTGTTCTTTTATCTGAACTTGATCTATTGTTACTCAGATAGAATTATCATAAGATGCTTTAGTTTTATTAATTTAGGTCATTTTTCCAAATTATGCATCCACGGTGCTTTGAAAGAAGGGATATTTATTGTATCACTATTGCCATCCTACTGTATTTAATAAACTAGAATCTTATTAAAAGTTAACTAAATTGAAATAATCTGAACTAGATTGGATTAAATTGAATTCAGAAGAAACATTTAGAGAAAAATGCATATTAAGCTAAAACATGGTTTCTTAATTTTGAATCCCAAGCAATCCATGAGCTTAAATGAGAAAATTTCATTTCTATCTTCACTCTCTTTTGATTCCTTTGTAATAGTGTACATTTTATTTTACTATTCTTTTCCTTGAGAAAAACTCCAAAGGATTCAGCAGATTGAAAAACGGAGCCCTGAAAAAAGATTAAAAATCTTCGAGGTACATCTAGGTACTAACCTGTCTAAAATCTTCACTATAAGAAATATTTTGACCATTAATACTGATACAAAAAGTTTGAATAGCTTACAAAAATGCATTATAACTTTGGACCATATTAGATTATTTATATACCAAGGTTATGGGCAGCTAGGTGGCACAGTGGATAAAGCGCTGGTCCTGGAGTCAAGAGAACATGACCTCAAATTCAGTCTTAGATATTTACTACTTGTATGACCCTGTGTAAGCCACTTAACCCTATTTGCCTCAGTTTCCTCCTTCAGAAAATGAGCTGGAGAAGGAAATGTCAAACCTCTACAATACCTTTGCCAAGAAAATCTCAAATCGTTCTTGGAAAATGGAACGCAACTGAAACGAATCAGCAGCAACAAAAATTCCAGGTTTACGCCTCTGGACTTTATGAGCAAGTGTCTGCCTGCTACACACACACACACACACACACACACACACACACACACACACACACAACACACACACACACACACACACATATATATATATATATATATATATATATATATATATATATATATATATATATATATATATAGTATATATATATATATATATTATCCATCTTTCTATAGTAAGAATTTCAGAAATCTGGGAACTGTAACAGCAAGCAAAGTAGGATTTTTTTTTGGATTAATGAATAGAAGCTGCAAAGTAGTGTGTTGGAGTTAGGAACCATTGGCGTGTCAACTTTCATAATTAAATTTGCTATGTGAGCATTTGCACATCATCAAAAATAAATCATGCGCACCTTAATTCAGGAGAAAACAGCCACTATAACAAAACTGAGGTCTTTAATTGAGGGAAGTGAGCTGCAGTTAAGGGCGCCACCTAAGGCACCTAAGGAGGCAGCTGGGAACAGGCTTTACATAGAGTACTAAGACAGAGTCGTTGGCCAAGCTATAGGTGGGAGGATATTGGAAATTTTTATGGTTTCAAAAGATAAATTGGTTTGCAAAACTAATGAAAGTCCCTGGAGAAATCTTGGGGATCTGTGAGGGGGGGATTAGAAGATTTACAAAATACTCCGAGTCTGGGAGTGATAATGTCAGTTTTATGACTTTGGACAAGTCACTTACTATATTTAATTCTTCTCAGGTGTAAAATGAGTAGACTGAACTACAATTGCATCTCTTTTCACTCAAGATAGCTATTGTTTATATATTACTTTAAGGTTCAAAAACACTTTACAAATGTGCTATCTGTTAGAAACATGCTTGACACTGAAAGGTATAAAGGAAAATTTATTACACCAGAGTTCAGAGGAACTGAACACCTTTGGCCAAAGTGAACTCCAACTCTGTTCAGGAGGAGGGAATGCTGGATACAGACGCAAGGGCATTCTTATAATGTTCGCTCAGGACAGATCCTCCCATCAGAGGATGGATTGGTATGTTCTCTGTAGAGTCACAAACTCTTTGACACTTCCATTATGCATCTCTTCTTGGTAGTTCTCCCTCTTCCCAAACATGTTTCAACATAAGACCCATGATCAGCGGCAAATGGAGGGAAAATTTTATATGGGATGTGTCCACTCATATGTATGAGGTTCATTAAGCAAGTGCAGTTGGAATTTTAGATCTCCTTGTCATTACTCCCAGCTGATCTGAGCTGGACCAAGTCTTATTTTTTTCTTGGGTTTTTCTGAAAGCCAGTAAGCATTTTCTGATTGGTCATAGCCATCAGAGTTTCCTATCTTTCTTATCTTACTTATTTCAGAAGCTTAGGGGCTAAAAACCTTTTCTGATCTTTTTTTGTCCTGACCCTGCTAGGTCACAACTCAGATTAACTGTCACCAAACAACAAAACTGGAAGTTTTTACCCTGTGAAAACAGAACTCCTTCCTTTATTTCCCACAATCTTATTTTGCCCTCATAACGACCCTGGGAGATAGGTGCTATTACTATCTACGTTTTACAGATAAGGAAATTGAGGCATATGTACCTTAAATTACTTGCCCAAAGTCACACAGCTAGTAAATGTCAGAGGTTGAATTTGAACTCAGAACTTCCTTACTCCATGGCCGTGGCTCTATCCACTGACATGATCACATCACAAAATTGGAGCTGAAAGGGACCGTAAGATCATGAAATATGTCTCCCTCATATTGTAAAGAAGGAGAGTGACTTCAAGATGACTTAAATGACGTAATGGAAGTTATACTAGCAAGAAGTTTCATAGCTGGGACTGGAATCAGAGTTCTCCTACATCAAACTCAGTAACAGTTCTATAGCAAGCCTGGAGTAAGAAAGGAGTATTCTGATCCAGCTTTAATGTTAATATTGTAAGAAATGAACCAAACCAAACTTCTGTTTCCACAAGAATTATGAAATACACTACAAATCTTGCATTTGTTGGGAAGGCTGGGGAACAGATGAATTAGATATTAGAAATCCACAAGGAGGTAGGTGCCTGCTTATTAACATGTCTAAGGGAACTTCCTCTCTGCCTCCCAGGAGCACGAGACCAGCCCAGCTATGGATGGTTAGATAGCCATAGAGAGTATTCAGAAAGCACTAGCAGGCATCACTTAATCCAAGATACTAGCTTTAGTTCCAAAAAGCACTTGCAAAGACAATAAAATTTTTTGGCTGGTTGAAATTTTTAATAACTAGAATAACATGAGTGTGTAAGCAAGTGTCATGAGACTTTTGTTTTAAATTTACCTTAGAGTTGATCTCCCTTTTTCTCAAATACGACAGTTTTGACATTTTTTCCTCAAAGTACAAAAAGTATGAAATATAAACAAGCTCTTGCATTGTACACACTTGGAAGTATACAATTTAAGCATTATAGGGTTATCTATATAGCATTAAATTCCATTAAATCGTGGATAATCCATTAATATAAAAAATATCCAGTCACAGAAAGAACTAAAACCTATTTCTTTTTGATACACACATACTCTAATATTATCTAAAGTAAAGCACTTTTAATCATTTTGGTTTTCTTCTACATTCGTAAGTTGATACATTTATTAAAATATTCCTTTTAAATTATGTTTGGTCTTTTCCTTGTCAAGTCAGTTTGCTATCTTAGTGTCAGCCCTATAATGCTTAAATTGCTTACACACTCATGTTATTCTAGTGCTTTCTGAATACTCTCATTCTGTTTCTTGCTTTAACAGTAAAGACAAGATTGTTGGACCAGTACTGCAGTTATGTAGTGTCGTTTCCGATAAAAAACAAATCTGAATATCAAAATTGGTGTACTAAGCATAACACCATTCCAATAAAGACACACAATTTCTTCTGATGTTTTTTTGAAGCTCTTCAATATTCTTACAAGCCAAATGGCAAGTCTTTTCTGAAGACCTCACAATCAACATTTGGGTTAGCAAGATGAAGTTTTTTATGTGCTTTGTACAAACAAGTGTGTAATTTTAGAACTAAAATATTGACTGCTTTCGTTTTGATAATTGTACAAATATTTGATATGTTCATTTGCATAGTAAATTTTCACAGTTTGAATTTTTTTTCCCAGTCACCAACAATATCATGAAAGTTAGATTTTCATTGCATTTTTAAATCTCTGGATAATGCAGAAAAAAAAGAAAATAAATTGAAACTGAACTACCTTTTCTAATGTTTTTTAAAAAGCAATGTAATGTCATTTTATGTATATTAGATGTGATTTCTTCTACATTCCATTGAAATTGTGGAAACTGAAATCGTTATAATGTGTGTGGGGTGAGAAAAATTATCTTGCACTCAATTATACCTGTTATGTACAAAAGACCACAAGAGGGAAATACTTTACACAGTTTCTTGTTCTGTGGTATGACTGCATCAGTAAATGTCAATATTTGAACTGTAAAATGTGTTATCCTTAAAAATAATATATAGCTAAAACACTGAATTAAATCTATCTAAAAGATGAAGACCATTTTTTTTTTAAATTGTAGTATGTTTTAGCCTAGGCACAGAATTTGGGAGCAAAAACTAGTTTTCATTTGGAATGATTCTGAAATGTGAGAATTTACTAAATATATGTGAAACTTCATTTTTTGAGAATGGGAGTAAATGTTAATAGAATATCTTTCATGTATCCTTTGTAGCAATCATTTTTCAAAGATCATGTGGTTTAGAAATAAATTGGATAAACAGTGAAAAGAAAACATATCTAAGGGACAACAGCTCTTTACATAAAATCCAAAAATTCAAAGACTGGAGAAGAATTTCATTACTCTTGTTATGTAAATGGTGAAGGGGCCTAAAACATCCCGAGCTTCGCATCTTTATCAATCAAGGGAATTCCTTCAAAAGAATTCATATCATATCATTCTATAAAGAAAATGAGAAGTGTGATCCACGTGAGTAGTAGAACCCTGAAATACCTAGCCAATGGGAGGCAGGAGGGAAAATCGAAATGAAAGCAAGCAATATATCTAGAGGAATCCATGGCAACTAGGCAATCCACCCTCTCTTATTTTATAGGTGAGGACAGCGAAGTAGAGGAGACTTGTTCAAGTTCACCTAGGTGCAGATTACATGGCCAAAATATAGACCACCCCCCTCCAAATCCAGTGCTCTTTCTAATGTACTATTCAGCATCTACAAGATCATTTTATTCTCTAAGTTTTCTGACATTCTACTGCACTGAACATGAGGTATAGGCACTAACGATGGTAATTCAAGTTTGACAACGTTAATTAGCAATGAGTAGAAAAGACTGGATGTTTTGCCAATGTGAGAAACAAAAGAAGGAAATCTGTTTCCACAGGATCAGGAACTACTCCCAACTTTGCAGGAGTGATAACAGGATGTGAGTCAGAGGTGACTGATTCTAATTGGAGGTATGACGTAGCAGAACCAGGCTTCTGATTAAGTAAAAGGTCAGAAGGTTGTACACAAGCTTAAGGAGCAGTTTGATATTATACAACATACCCCTGGGCTTAGAAAGATAATTTAAATGCATATATAATACATGATGAGGAAGAGGGAACACATAAAGGATTAGAACATGAAGTGGATGGGTCAGGAGTCTCCAGCTAGCCAATGGAGAGTGGAGGGGAAGGAAATGTGAATCAGAAACAAGAAATAAGTAGCCTTGCATCTGTCTGAGCAAATGTATTCCTTTAGGGAGTCATCAATTCACAAGGAATTTGAAATTAATATAAAATAAAATAAGCTTCCCTGGCTTCACAATGAGTATTCTTCTTTGTAGAGCAAGAACACTTCTCACATCAAGATGGGGCTTTATTTAAATTTCTGTAATATGTGTAAGAGATGAACTGAACTGCTTTTTCTACAAGAAAATATGTAATATATCACACGTCTTGAATTTGCTGGGGATGGTAGGATAACAGATTAGAAAGTGAGTATTGGGAATATTGATTACACTTCACTTACTCAACAAGGATATAGGTGCCTGTTTATCAACATATTTAAAGGCAAACAATTCCTTCCTTCTACTTGAGATAAAATCCATACCTTCAAAGACCAGTGGAAAGTTTCATTACGCTTCTTTCTTGTGTTAATTAGAACTTAACTTAAACTTAAAACATGCTGCGTTTGATCTCTTATCAATTAAAGGAGATTCCTTTAAAATAATTTATGATTTGCTGTTCTTTCACTAAGCAAAAGTATAAAGAGAATAAGAGATATATGGAAGAGGGTAGATCCATATGGGGGTGGGACTTATGTGTTTTTCAGATAAACTATGAACACTGAACTACCCAGTCAATGGGAAGCAGGTAGGAAATTTGAATTGGAAACAGGCCATAAAAAGACTTGCATTCTTCTGAACAAATGAACTCCATTAGGAATCACCTATTCATTAAGGGTAATGAATGTAAAAATGAATAAAACCTCTCCTAGTTTCGCAATAAATGTTGTCTTTTTTAGAATGAGTATGTTTCTCACATATAAATATACTATGAATATATATTCATTTTCCTTAACCTTTGGGTTTAGCTGAGTTACGAAGAATAAAGATATATGCATGCATGTTTGTATGTATGTATGTTTGTACCTATATACAAATATATGCGTATGTATATATTACATTTATAGATCACACACACGTATAAGTTATATACAATACACATCCATGTAAAATATTTTAAAATAAAATATGTACATCCTGTTCACCATTACTGAATTCATTCTAAGAAAGAAAAACGGAATTAGACGGTATGTACATGTTAATTTCTCCTAATCTGGCAGAATATCCATAAAAAGATAACCATGGGAGAGTCACTGTGAAAAAAAAAAAATTAGCCAAAAGACATATAGACAAAGGGGACCTTATAACTTCAAAGTAATTCCTTCTCACGCCTCCCTCTCTTACTCAGGATGCCTGTGTCAACCAAAATTATAGTCTTCATTTGTGTTATCCATAATACGAGAAAAGAATTTTTTAATTGGATAGATTACAAATGTGATAGAATAAGAGAATATTAAGAAATCAATTGAATTATAGATCCAGGATACCTGTATTTCTTTTATTATTGGCATGAAGATCTGCTTGTCTTTCTGTCTCTATATGTGAGTGTCTATCGACATAGATATCTATCTATCAAGTTATCTGATAGCTAGCTAGCTGGATGGAGAGAGAGAGGGGGAAGGAGGTAGGGAGAAAGAGAGAGAGAGAGAGAGAGAGAGAGAGAGAGAGAGAGAGAGAGAGAGAGAGACAGAGACAGAGACAGAGACAGAGAGACAGAGAGAGAGAGAGAGAGAATAACATGTGTCCATAAGATATTAAGATAAGAAAAGTCTCATTATTTAATATAGTGTCTAGTTTTAGGCATCCTGCCCTGGATATTCATAAACAGAAGAATGATCCTGATTAGCTTCATCTGACTTTGTAGTTGCTGATATAGGAAGGTACATTTTGTGGTACATTTTGGGGTCACTCAGAGAGCAAAGCTAAATCCTATCTGTTTCACCACAAAATAGAAAGCATGATGGTAGTTAAAGCTCTGAGTGGGACATGTTTTCATGTCTTTCCCCTGATTGGCTAATTGTAAAGCCAATCACTCACAGTAGCACACCTTAGAACTGCTGATGTGAATGATTTTAGAGGTATAATTGTATAGTATAGCAAAATATTTATTCAGCAATAAACCAAACTTTGTTCAATAAAGTAGAACATAACATTCATGGCAACATCTTTAAGCAAAACGTATCATCTAACACATATATGTGTTTCATAAGACTCAAGTTGTCGTAGAGCTCATAGCATATATCATTGCATCCCCAAAGTCAGAGGGTCCCAGGCAAGGGTCTTCCCTAGCACGATGAAACCTTAAGGTGTAGCAGAAAATGCCACACCATTCACCCTTAGATCACTGTAAGCATAATCTCCTTAATCGAAACACACTGTCCAAGTAAAGTTCTCTCTCCTCTTGACTCAAGGCTGATTTTCAACCTCTGCAGCTCGTCCTCCGTGGTCTGACTGCTCCTAGGTCATGCCTGGAAACCCATGTGCAAACACATGTAGGCAGCTCTGTGCTTCTGCTCCTTTTCTCAGTTCACGGGGCGTCTTCCACTCCAAACTCTTCCTCCCTCTGCCTGACAGCAGATTCCAAGGGCTCCTGCTTGCAGCTTCTGTTTCTACGAAAACAAAGCTTAACAGGACTATAATGATAATTATGCACATTATCAGCAATATCATCTCAATTTACTCATAAAGATCAACAGACAGGGCTTCTCTCTGAGAAATCAACACACATCAACAAGCAAAACTTCTGTCTGAGAAATCAACAGACCAACAGACAGGGTTCCGTAATGGTAACTTACCTGGGGAGATCTTTCATACTCATTAATAGACCTATGTGTCTGCCTGCGTCACATAGAGCCTGTGGTGGGAGGAGTTTGCTGAACGAATGGAACAGGAAGGAGTGGAACAGGAAGCGCAAGACCTAGAGCAGAGCTGAGAGGAAATTAGTGAGAGATCAGTCCGAATTAGGAAGGATGCAGGCTTCAGACTATTGTGAATGAAAGAGCTTGTTTGTGATTTTGTTAAATGGAGCTGGTTTGTTGGAAGCCTAAAAGGGAGAAGGCTTGGGGCACGTCCTGTTCTCTGCATAATTTTTATGTATAGATTTTTGTTACTATGATGGATTTGGCTTTCCAATGTCTGCATAAATGTTTTGGTTCTGTCTTCCATGTGGAAAGCTACAGGCTCCTATTTGAAAAATCAAGGAAGATCAACAGATAGGGCTTATATCTGAGGAATTAACACAGATTCATAGAGTGCTGACATCACAACCATTCTTTCTGTTAGGCCTCCCCACATGCAAGTTCCCCTAGCCCATTCACTTTCTCTTCTATCTCTTTTTTTTCAGTTCTGTTTGTGACTACTTTCTTCTCTCTCCAGCCAATACAATATCCATACACACACCTATATACACATATATGTACATATGCACATGTATATATATATATATATACATATGTATATATATATGTATATATATATATATATATATATATATATATATATAAAATTCTGTTTCCAAAGATATTTTATTGATTCAAAGGGAAAACTCAATCAGAGGCATTTAATTAGCTAAAACTCAATCTGAAACACCAGCAAAATCTCGTGATTTGCTTTCTGTTACACTAATCCAGATTTTATGCCTTTCTCAGGTGAGTGTGAGGATCAAAATGGTTCACAATACTTATAAACATATATATTTATATGATATACCATAGTGCTTATTTTCTTTTTATTATGAACTTTAGAACAATTCAAATCATAAATTTTATAATGCAGAAAGTACATGAAAATACTATTTTGTGTAAGATTGTGGACTTAAATCACGTATATTTTGTTTTTAAAAATTTTCCATTTGTTGTCCAATTCCCCTGTGCCCTAATCTTGAAATTTCTTCATTTATTCTCACTTTTTTTTAACACTTTTCCTACTTTCCTGGAATACCTCTCTCTCCTCGTTGTCACTTTCATATTTGCCATCATTTATTCATTTTTTGAGAGTTATTCATTTATTTTCACTTTTCGGCATTAACTTCCACAACATTGTGAATTCCAAATTTTCTCCCCATCTCCTCTTTCTTCCCCAAACCCCAGGACAGCATGCACTCAAACCACTTCTTTCCCAAATCTTACCTCCCACCTGTCAAGCCCCCCTTCTCCATCCCCTTCCCCTCCATTTTCCTGTAGGGTAAGTTAGATTTCTACACTACCTTGCCTGTACAACTTATTCCCAGTAGCGTGCAAAAATAATTTTAACATTCATTTTTAAAGCTTTCAGTTCCACGTTCTTTCCCCTCATTCCTCCCCACCTGCCATCATCGAGAAAGCAAGGAAATTGATGTAGATCATACATGTAGACATGTAAACAAATTTCATAACAGTCAGGTTGCAAAAATCTTCCCACATTTCCCTCAAATCTGACCTGGCTTCTATTTATTCCATTCTATTCTTTACCCCCAGAATTGTGATTCATTCTGATTACCTTGTCCCAATCTGCCACCCTTACTATGAGCCCCTCTCTCCTATCGTCCCTTCCCTTCTGCCTTCCTGTAGCATAAAATAGATTTCCATACCAAACTGAATGTGCGTTATTCCCTCTGTAAGCCAAATCCCAGAGTAAGGCTCACTTATTTCTTCTCAGTTCTCCTTTTCCCCTCCAAATTAAAAGTTCTTTTTTGTCTCTTTTCTGTGAGATTATTTATTACATTTTACCTTTCTCTTACTCCTAGTACATTCAACTCAATAGTAAGTTTTATTTTTAGGTATTCCCTCTTCAAATTCAGATCACCCTGTGCACTCTGTACACACAGACACACACACATATACATATATACGTACATAAATATTTGTGTGTATACATATGTATAAATATATATGCATACATAAGTTCGTGTATAAATATATGTGTGCATACATACACACATGTACACACATACACGTATACATACAAACACATTTGCCTACATATATATAATATACACATACACAAATACATGCATACATATACATATATCCCTCTAACTACCCTAATACTGAGGAAGGTCTGTTGAGTTACAAATATCATATTTCCACATAGAAATGTAAGAAATTCAACATTAATGACTCCCTTATGGCCTCTCTTTCCTGTTTACCTTTTCATGTTTCTCTTGATTCTTGTATTTGAAGGTTCTATTCAGTTCTAATCTTTTCAACAAGAATGCTTGGGAGTCCTCTATTTCATTGAAATTCCATTTTTCCCAAGAAATATTATACTCAGTTTTGTTAGGTTGATGATTTTTCGTTTTAATCCTAGGTCCTTTGACCTCTGGAGTATCATATTCCAAGCGCTTCTATCCTTTGTTGTTGAAGTTGCTAATTCCTGTGTTATCCTGATTATATTTCCACAATTGTTTCTTTCTAGTTGCTTATAATATTTTCCTCCTTGACCTGTGAACTCTGGAATTTGGCTACAGTATTCTGATAAGTTTTCCTTTTGGCATCTCTTTCAGCAGGTGTTTGCTAAATTCTTTCCATTTCGATTTTACCTTCTGGTTCTAGAATGTCAGGACAGTTTTTATTGATACTTTCTTATAAGAAGATGTCTAGGCTCTTTGTTGATCATGGTTTTCAGGTAGGCCAATAATGTTTAAATGATCTCTCCTGGATCTATTTTCCAGGCCAGTGGTTTTTCTAATGATATATTTCACATTGTCTTCTGTTTTTTATTTTTTTGGCTTTGTTTTATAATTTCTTGATTTCTCATAAATCTTTGGCTTCCATTTGCTCCATCCTAATTTTGAAGGAATTATTTTCTTCAGTGAGCTTTTGGACCTTCTTTTCCATTTGGTCAATTCTGCTTTTTAAGGTATTATGCTCCTCATTGTTTTTGGACCTGTTTTTCCATTTGAGTTAGTCTATTTTTAAAGGTGTTACTTTTTTTCTCACTATTTTTTGGGGCTGTCCTTTAGAAAGTTATTCATTTTTCATGATTTTCTTGCATTGCTCCCCTTTATCTTCCCAATTGTTCCTCACTTCTCTTACTTGATTTTCAAAATCCTTTTTGCGTTCTTCCATGGCCTGAGCAAATTTTATATTTTCTTGGAGACTTTGGATGTAGGAGGGTTGTCCTTGGTGTCTGCCACTAGTTGTGCGGTTTAATCTTCCTCTTCATAAGAAAATACCTTTTCACCATGAAAGTAGCTTTCTGTAATTTTGTTTTTCCAGCCAATTACCTGACCTTTGAACTCCTTGCTAAGTGGAGGATGTACTATCCCAAGTTTTAAGAACTTTGTGTAGCTGCATTCAGAGTTGCCAGGGGCCTGTAAATTTCGTGTTCCTCTAAAGTGGTATGATCAAAGGAGAGGTGTTTACTCCTATTTGGGCCTACACTACGGTATGTGACCTGTGACTACGATTCCTTCTCCACAGCCCCACCAGGTCTATTAAGCCAGCATTTATCTTTGCCCCAGGGCCGCCACTCAGGTCTGAGACCCAACTCAGTCTCTTAATTCCTCCAAGGTCTGTAGGCATAGAATTCTAAAAGCAGCCCACAACTTCAGAATTAGGTGCCCCCACCTTGTAGCTGGGGTTAGAGTATGACCACGTTCCTCTCTCAAGCAGGTGAGAGAACTGTTCCACTGATTTTTAATCTGTTTGGCATTTGTGAGGTGAGGAGTCTGGAAACCTTTTCACAGTGATTCAGTGCCCTGAGGCCTGTTCCAGTAGTCCCAACTTTGCCAGCTCTGTGGACACTGGGCTGTGTACTCCACTCTGAGCCTGTTACAATAGATCCCCTCTTGTTGGCTCTTTGGATTGTTTTGGACTGGAAATCTAAATCACTCTGTCATTTTATGTCTTCCGCTGCTCTAGAATTTGTTCAGCCTTTCTTGTTTCTTTTTTAACAGGTATTTTGAGGATTGTGGGTGGGGAGCTGAGACGGATCATGGATTCTACTCTGCCATCTTAATTCTACTGCCTCTGAATTATTTAGGCTGGAAAGATATTAACAAAGCCCAGTTTGTTCTTTTCTCCTTTGAAACATTTTTGTCTTTAAGAAAAACGTATATTAGTGAGAAGTTCATATTAGACTCTCTCTCCTCTCCCTCTTGTCCGCCCATTCCCCAGAGAGAAACCCTACTTGCACCAACCATTTACTAATATAGATGTCAAAGCAAAGATTGTTGCTCAGTCATTTTAGGCATATCCAACTTTTCATGATTCCAGTTGGGGTTTTCTTGTCAAAGAGACTCGAGTGATTTGCCATTCCCTTCTCCAAAAGGAAAGATAATATTTTCTTGAATTGTAGCTTAGCAAAAGTATTGAGAGAAAATGCCCAGAGAGATGTTACTAATTGAGACAGAGGAGAACTACTGGTTCAAGTGTGCTGGAAGCAGAATCATAGATCTGAGCAGTAGCGCTTGTCACTTGTCACTTGCCTAATTTTCCTTAAATTCTAAGGCTTTCAATATCCTGATATTTACTCATTTGTCCATACTTTGTTCTTGGCAACTGACACATAAGTTATACCTCTTGATTCATGTGACCATGGAAAATGAGACATAAACTTGAGAGTAAGTAAATATCTCAACGATTCTTAATAGACAAATATTAATTTATTAAATTATGGTTAAGCTCAAAGAGAGAAATGGCAAGGTGCAATCCAAGAAGGAAGGGGACGTGAGAGAAGTATTGGGAATAAATGAGAAATATCTAGGATGAGACCAGCTATGATAGGGTTTAGGGAAGGTAACAGTGACCTATTGGGTCAGATTTTTTCCTATGTGTCACAAATCAAACCTGATAATATTCCATCAGAATAAAATGTACAAATAATAACTGTCATTCCCAAACTCTTTTTATATATTCACTTGTGGAGCAGGATGATATGTAAAGAGGCCTTAGTAATGAATACCTTGTATTCCTTTGTTCCCTTGGGGAGGGATGTGTATATTGGAGATTTTTTCTCAACAATGGAAGGCTGCCAACATGTAACTTATTATGAGTCAGAGGGCTCCAGATGCTTCAGGAGTAAGCCGAAACCCGAATAAAGTACATGAGGGTTGGTCATACAAGTTCAGTATACAGCATTTTTCCTCAACAGGAAGGTTACATTACTGCATTGTTGTGGTTTCTGACAATATTTTTTAACCTGAACAAAGCATTGTGATGAAAATCAAAGTAACAATTAAGATGATAATCAAGCTAGCATTATGTTGCATAGACATTCATCACTCTGACCTTTATGATGCTGTTTCTGTCTCCATGTTGCCTTGATAAGCCATAGGACGGGAGACTCTTCAAATTAAAAGACAATTGAAAAATTATGGGACTACCTGAAATTCATGATCAAAAAAATAGCCTAGATATCACTTTCCACGAAATTATCGAGGAGAACTGTCTTGATATTCTACAACCAGAGGGCAAAATAAGTATTGAAAGAATTCATCGATCACCACCTCAAAGAGATCCAAAAAGAGAAACTCCTAGGAACATTGTGGCCAAATTCCAGAATTCCCAGGTCAATGAAAAAATCTTGCAAGCAGCTAGAAAGAAACAATTCCAGTATTGTGGAAATACAATCAGGATAACTCAAGATCTAGCAGCTTCTACATTAAGGGATCGAAGGGCATGGAATAGGATATTCCAGAAGGCAAAGGAACTAGGACTCAAACCAAGAATCACCTACCCAGCAAAACTGAATATAATACTTCAGCGGAAAAATGGTCTTCCAATGAAACAGAGGACTGTAAAGCATTCTTCATGAATATACCAGAGCTGAAAAGAAAATTCGACTTTCAAACACAAGAATGAGAAGAAGCATGAAAAGGTAATCAGCAAAGAGAAGTCATAAGGAACTTACCAAAAGTGAACTGTTTACATTCCTACATGGAAAGACAATATTTGTAACTCCTAAAACTTTTCAGTATCGGGGTAGTTGGTGGGACCACACAAACATACACACACACACATGTACACGCATGCATGCACATACAGAGACAGAGAGCACAGAGGGAATTGAATAGGATGGGACCATACCTGTTTTTTTTAATAAAAATTTATTTATTTAACTTTTTACTTTCATTTACACAAAATTTTGGGTTCCAAATTTTCTAACCTTTTATCCACTGGGCCCACCCCAATACACCGAGCATTCTAATTTTCCCTATCACCAATCTTCCCTCTCTTCTATCATCCTTCCCTTCTCTTGTCCCCACCTTCTCTTTTGTCCTGTAAGGCCAGATGACTTTCTATGCCCCATTAACTGTATCACTTATTTCCTAGTAGCAACAACAATACAAAACAGTTGTTCCTAAAACTTTGAGTTCCAAATTCTCCCCATCCCTGCCTCCCCACCCATTCTCTTTGGGAAGGCAGGCAATTCAATATAGGCCTTATCTGTGTAGTTTTTCAAATGACTTCGATAATATTCGTGTTGTGTAAGACTAAATGTGTTTCCCTCCATCCTAACCTGCCCCCCATTGTTTATATTCTGTCTTTTGATCCTATCCCTCCCCGAATGTTGACTTCAAATTGCCCCCTCCTCCCATTGCCCTCCCTCCATCATCCCCCCCCCTTGTTTATCTCCTTCTGCCCCACTTTCCTGTATTGTAAGATAGGTTTTCAAACCGAAATGAGTGTGCATTTTATTCCTTCCTTTATTCGAATGTGATGAGTGTAAACTGCTTGTTTTTTTCTCAGCTCTCCTCTTCCTGCTTGCCTCTTGAATGAGATATAATTTACCCCATTCCATTTCACCCTCTTTCCTCCCCGTACATTTCTCTGTCACCATTTACCTTAATTTCTTTTAAGATATGCTCCCATCCTATTCAATTCACTCTGTGCTCTCTGTCTCTGTATGTGCATGCATGTGTGTATGTGTGTGTGCGTGCACACATGTACATGTGTGTGGGTGTGTATGTGTGTGTATGATCCCACCAACTACCCAGATACTGAAAAGTTTTAAGAGTTACAAATATTGTCTTTCCATGTAGGAATGTAAACATTTCACTTTTGGTAAGTCCCTTATGACTTCTCTTTGCTGTTTACTTTTTCATGCTTCTTCTCATTCTTGTGTTTGGAAGTCAAATTTTCTTTTCAGCTCTGGTGTTTTCATCAAGAATGCTTGAAAGTCCTCTGTTTCATTGAAAGACCATTTTTCTGCTGAAGTATTATACTCAGTTTTGCTGGGTAGGTGATTCTTGGTTTGAGTCCTAGTTCCTTTGACTTTTGCAATATCCTGTTCCATGCCCTTCGATCCCTTAATGTAGAAGCTGCTAGATTTTGAGTTATCCTGATTGTATTTCCACAAAACTGGAATTGTTTCTTTCTAGCTGCTTGCAAGATTTTCTCCTTGACCTGGGAATTCTTGAATTTGGCCACAATGTTCCTAGGAGTTTCTCTTTTTGGATCTCTTTGAGGTGGTGATTGATGAATCCTTTCAATACTTATTTTGCCCTCTGGTTGTAGAATATCGAGGCAGTTCTCCTTGATAATTTCATGCAAGTTGATATCTAGGCTCTTTTTTTGATCATGACTTTCAGGTAGTCCCATAATTTTTAAATTTTGCCTCCTGGATCTATTTTCCAGGTCAGTTGTTTTTCCCATGAGATATTTCACATTCTCTTCCATTTTTTCATTCTTTTGGTTTTGTTTGATGATTTCTTGGTTTCTCATAAAGTCATTAGACTCCATCTGTTCCATTCTAATTTTGAGAGAACTATTATCTTCAGTGAGCTTTTGAGCCTCTTTTTCCAGTTGGCTAATTCTGCTTTTCAAAGCATTCTTCTCCTCATTGGCTTTTTTAACCTCTTTTGCCAATTGAGTGAGCCTATTTGTCAAGGTGTTATTTTCTTCAGCATTTTTTTGGGTCTCCTTTAGCAAGGTATTGACCTGTTTTTCATGCTTATATTGCATCTCTCTCATTTCTCTTCCCAGTTTGTCCTCCACCTGTCTAACTTGATTTTCAAAATCCTTCTTGAGCTCTTCCATGCCCTGAGCCCCCGGACATCCACCCGGGATGTCTGGGATACAGAGGTCCCGACGTCCATGTCATTTTCTGATGGTAAGAATATTTCCTTGTCATCAGAATTGAAAGGCAGGAACATTTGCACCCCCTCAAAGTAGCTATCTATAGTCTTCTTGTTCTTCCCCTTTGTGGGCATTTTCCCAGCCAGTTACTTGACTTCTGAGATTCTTGTCCACCCCTGCCTGGATCCGCCCAGCTGGTGCTTGGGGTCTGAGATTCAAATGGACTTTCCGCGGCAGGCACAGCTGCTATTCATTATGAGCTTACCTTCTGGTGCTCAGGTGGGGACAGGGCCGCCTCCCAGGCTCAGTTCCCTCAAGGGGTTTATGCAGAGACCTGAGCTTATGCCTGCTGCTCGGGGAGTCCCACGCCGCACCGCTGCCTCTGCCTCTGCCACTGCCTCTGCCGCTGCCTCCACCACTTCCTGCCCCTGCCTCTGTCCCCGCCGCTTCCTCCCGAGGCGGCCCAAGCCATGGAGACACTCCGCTCCCCTCTCGGCCAACCCAGACGTCTCTCTCACTGACCTGTAGCGTCTGTGGGTGGAGGGACCTGCCCGGCCGCCGGAGGTTCCATCCCTGAAGCCTCCTCGGAACTGCTCCTCTTGGCCGCTCGGCCACAAAAGCGCAGGGGTGGACTCCGCTTTCCAGGGCACGACGGACCCCTGGGGATGGCTCTCCGGGGCTCTCTGGAATGGCAAGCTTTTCCAACGTGTTTCTGCCGGCCTAGCAGTGATCCAGAATTTGTGGAGAGTTCTTCTTGCAGGAAATATATCGGCTGTGGGTTCGGAGCTACCATACGTGAGTCTTTCTACTCTGCCATCTTGGCTTCACCCCCGATGTGAGCATATCTTAAAAGAAAACAAGGAAAATGGTGAGAGAGAATTGCAGTGGGAGGAAAGAGGGTGAAATGGAATGGGGTAAACTATATCTCATTCAAGAGTGAAGCAGGAGACTTTTTAGTGGAGGGAAAAAGAGGAGAGCTGAGAAAAAACAAGCAGTTTACCCTCATCACATTCGACTAAAGGAAGGAATGAAATGCACACTCATTCTGGTATGAAAACCTATCTTGCAATGTAAGAAAGTGGAGGAGAAGGAGATACGCAAGGGATGGGGATGATGAAAGGGAGGGCAATGGGAGGAGGGAGCAATTTGAAGTCAACCCTCTTGGTGAGGGACAGGATCAAAAGACAGAATAGAATCAATAGGGGCAGGATAGGATGGAGGGAAATACAGTTAGTCTGACACCACACGACTGTTATCGAAATCATTTGCAAAACTACACAGATATGGCCTATATTGTATTGCCTGCCTTCCCAATGGGAATGGGTGGGGAGGGAGGGATGGGGAGAATTTTGAGCTCAAAATTTTAGGAACAACTGTTGAGTATTGTTCTTGCTACTAGGAAATAAGAAATACAGTCAATGGGGAATAGAAAGTCATCTGACCCTACAGGACAAAAGAGAAGATCTTTATAAGAGAAGGGAGGGATTATAGAAGAGAGGGCAGATTGGTGATAGGGAAAATTATATTGCTCTGTGTTGGGGTGGGGGTAGGGGATAAAAGGGTAGAAAATTTGAAACCCAAAATTTTATGAAAATAAATGTGAAAAGTTAAATAAATAAATTTTTATTAAAAAAGAACATACAAGTTATGAGCTTGACATTAAAAAATAGCTGTTGAACTTTTATTATTTTCATCTTGAACTTCTTTTTTTCAACTCTGTACAGATTTTCTTCAATACAGCTGCAATATTTCTTCAAACTCTTCAAATCTGTCTTGGATATTGAGAGAGTAATCAACTTCAGCTGGATCACACAGCTAACCAGAGGAGGAAAATAGGGATTAGATGGAATTATGAGCTCTGTCCTAGATTGATAACCAATCATAGCAGGACTTTCTGACACTGAATCCACTTCCATCACTGTGTTTTTCAAACGACATCAGAAGGAATGGAAAGAAGGAATTACGAATTCTTGACTACCTGAACTAATGGTAGAGTACTATATCCTAGGGGCAGCTTCATGACGCAATGTCCAGCCAGTAGTCGGGAAGATTCTTCTCCCTGAATTCAAATCTGCCCTAACACTTATTTTCTGCGTCAACCTGAACAAGTCACTTAACCCCCTTTGTCTCGGTTTCCTCATCTGTAAAATGAACTAGAGAAGATAATGACAAAGTACTCCAGTATCTTTGCCAGGCAAACCACAAATGGGGTCACCAAGCATCTGACACAGCTAAAAATTGACCAAACAAGTTCTGTACCTTAGGGAATCTAACGAGTTGCATTGGGTTAAAGAAAGATATATTTGATAGTTAAGGGGAAAAATTTTGCCCAGTATATTGACACAGTGGTGTCGCATTCCTTGGATACTACTAATGTGATATATATTCAGGCAGTCTTGAGGAGAAGGGAAAGATAAAAAGTGTTCTGAATGAGACATAATTCCATCCTTAAAATTTAGTCAAGAAAATGAAAGCTGAATATAGTCAGATTCAAAGTAATTTATACTAGTGGACTGATTATGTGTTTGGAAAAAAGGAACCATGCAGACAAAACATTCAGCCATTCATAGGTGAAAACAGTCATGATGTTTGTGCCTAGCAGATACATGTAAATTATATAAATTAGAGAAATAGGTCAACTTAAGCTTTACCAGAAGTTAAATATCCCTCCAGGAGTATATGATATTATAAGAATGATTTTATAGCTCTTGTGTAGACATTGGAGGTTCCTAGGAGCCTATTTCTAAAGTTTTGATGACGAAAGGCTTACATTTTCTGGGATGCTTGTAAGACTCAGGTGGATTTGAACAAATTCTTACAGTGTCCCACGGATGGTGACACACAATGATTTATGGAATTTTTGATAATTTTTCTCCCATTCCTTACTTAATCTGTGCTTGTTAAGATAATTGATAACATTCTATAAAATTCTTCCTGCTTATATGAAACTTGGTTAAAGAGACCTGCTTTGAGAAGAAAAAAAAAATCATGTAAAATGGGAAAAAAAGAGATCTCTACCTTTGTTTTGGAGACTCTAATTCCAGAAGGGGATGGCCACTCTTCCAAGTGTGAAGCACAATGAATGTTTGATAAGACGAGCAGTCTCCATAAAGAGACAGAATTTCATAACTAGGAATAAGGCTTGGAAATATTGAAAAGTGATGGTATCCTACTTTATCTTAAGAAAGGAGGAATTAGAGAGGAATTCTTACCTTTGTTTTGTTTTGACAAGGGACTTTTGTTTTGATCTGAATATCTTCTTGGATATCTGTTGCTATATCAATGTCACTTCCTGCTTCTTCTACAGATAAGCCCCCACACACCCATAATCAGTCCTCTCATTATCAAGGAGATTTTTTTGGATGATCATTCGTCTTCTAAGTTGTTTTTCATGAGAACAAATGACAAAATCTGAAATAAATTTAGAAGGAAAATTTTGAGGGCCTTTGGCAGAGGTGCTCAAGCCAGAAAGGAATTATGGCTCCCTCTCGTACATATTCTTGTGTGTGTGTATGTGTGTGTGTGTGTGTGTGTGTGTGTGTGTGTGTGTGTGTGTGTGTGTGTGTGTATAAACAAGGATACCCACAGATGAACCTCATATATAGAGTTGGGAAGTTTTACTGAGAGGTCAAGTTGAAAGCAAAGTAGATTGAGAAAAATATGAATAAATTCCATAAAATTTGGGTAAAACCAATACACGAGGCTGCGGATCCAAACAAGACCAGACTGTAGGGACCTAAAATGACAATATTTGAGGTAAATCCAGGATCTGGGGGACCTTAATTTTCATGCTGTCATCACCAGTATTTCCAGAGAGCAAAGTTTAATTTAAACAGTATAATAATTGTTTCCCAAACAATGTGATTTTCCCGAAAAGATAACTTCACATCATACTCTATCACACTTTTCATTGTTCTTGTGATCTGACCCATGTTGTTGGGCAACTTGGGTCAATGGATTCTGAAACCTGTCATCTCAAACCTATGTTACCACTTTGACTCATTGAATATATTTCTTGGTAATTAAATAAAATGGTGCATTTATTCACTATGTTAAATGAATATGTTTTTTTGTTTTGTTTTGTTTTGTTTTGCCTAGGAAGAAAAAGATATTAATCACCAGGTAAGAGATGCTCCTAAGAATGAAGATTACAAAATAAAGAGTTAAATGATCACACTCTCAAGGGTCACTTTCTTAGAGCTAGTGCTTCACCTTTTCCATTGCATGGAGATAGAATCAGTAACTGACTTTCAAAAATATGTGCAATGTAATTTAAATCCTAATATGCGTTTTTAATATTTTCTCCATCACTTTCGTAAGCAAAGACAATATCAACAAGATGGCAAAAGCACCTGGAGCTGGTTTCAGCATATCCCTCGACAAAATCTATTATCTTCGTATTCTCAACATTTGATCAGATTTGAACTCACCAGAGCTAGGCAGAATCAATACCTCAACAAAAGATTCTGGTGGGACTTGAATCTAGGACTTTTCATTTTTAAAATTTTTTTCTAACACTGTGTTGTACCCCAGAGGAACTTGCAAAACCTAAGTTTTCCAAATGTTCTTTAAATGTCAATATCTTTGCATTTATCAATGAAAGATGGGAACTTTAAATAAAATACTCAGATTATGCCTGGTCTTATTACATTCAGAGTCACTTCAGTTTCAATACTACCTAAAAATTCTGAGCAAAATGTAAATCACAATCATGCCTTTACAATGTCTTCTCGAACCCAGCTTTGAACTACGGAATCATAATACTGTAGTATGCCACAATCCAAACTGAGATATTTTATTTTATTTTCTATTGGGCATTAATTTACACAAGCTTAGAATGTACCTCTCCCTCGCTATCACTTGTGTGGATTCTGAATTTTAAATATAATCTCACCTAAACTCTCTACTGGAAGAACTCAGTTATGGCAAACTCTCAGCCTCCACTAATGGGTCATTTCAGTTTAGAAAATTGCTTTTTTTGTACAATTTTGTTTTAATTTTTTTTAAAAAAATGCTTTTTTCCTGCCACTTCTATATGTTGTTCTTATTCTTACTTTGATGAGCGAAGCAGAACCAGAAAAAAAAAGTTTCTTTTTCGACAATTCTTTAAATTTTGAAGACAAATGATTTATTTCAACCAGCTCTAAATCTTCCCTTATCTAGGTTAATAATTTAAAATTCCTTTACATAATAGTTAAGTACTAAACATTCAAATATTTAAAAAAATATCCCTTAGTCAATATGCTTCCTAAAATGTTACACCCAGAGACGAAACGAATTTGAGTTTGAGTGACACAGAGAAAATAGGGATTTTTCTTACTATTCATTCTTAACATTACATTCATGTTAATTCAGTCTAATATTTTATTTACCTCTTGAGATATTCACAAATTTTCTAAGAACTTATATAAAGCAAGAATTTGCTGAAGTTCCTACATGTTCTTTGCCTATGACAATTCTTGTCTTGAGAATCAGGAAAATTAGAACCTAAAATTATGATTGCTTTCCTCAGAAGAGAGAATTGTCAGTCACTTAGTCAATGAATAATAGTTGAGAATCTTCTATGACTCAAGATCAATGCTAATTACTGGATATATGTTATAAATATATATGTATATATATATATATATATATATATATATATATATATATATATGTATACATATTAGCCTAGCCCTCCATTATCTGTTACCTCAGGATGTCCCCAACTGTTTCCCATCAAAATTTCACTCTCTGAGTTCTGACTTCTAGTCACCCCAGTCCCATCAAGATCTGCCTTAGACTCTTCTTCACACCCTTCCTCCCAGGCAACTCGACTAGATAGCTCCCACATTCTTTCTGTATATCAGATCTTTCTTTTTTCCATGAAGGCGCTCAAATTCAATCTATCTCTGATTCTATCTAACCCACTTGTCAATACAAGGCTCAGAAATGATGAGGCTTCTTAAGAGTTAACATAATATAGCTGATGTTAAACTTTGTTTATCTTTGGATGAAAGAAAATGTATGTCAAATTTATTCAGACAGAACCTAACGAGTCAGTATTTTGAGGTCCTATGCATCCTAACATTCAACAGAAACGTGTTCTGAGATAAGGGAAACAAGACTGTTGGAAACAGTTGTTTTTTTTTGTTTGTTTGTTTTTTTTTTGTTTTTTTTTTTTTGTGTGTGGAGGAAAGAATACTTAGTTTGAAATCCCATGATGAGAATCTTCATCTTGGATTTGTTACTTATTTTCTTTATGACCTTGGCTAAATCACTTAACCCAACAAAGAAGCACACCTGGAGAATCAAGACACATATCTGTTTGTGGATCTTTTCATCCTCCTCAAGTACAAAATGAGCGGTGTGGGAAACAAAAGAAGAGTTTTCTTTCCACAGGATTAACACTACACATTCAGCTTTGCAGGAAAGATAACAGGTTATAAATTAGGAGTAAGTCAATCAAGGCAGAGTTTTGACGTGGAAGAATCAGGCTTCTGATCAAATAAAGGGCCAGAAGTTTGTATACATGCTTAACAAGCTGGTTAATAATATCCACAACACGTGTAGAGTGGAGTCAACTAATTTAAATGCACATGTGATGCATGAAAAGAGGGGAGGAACATATCTAGAAGAACCTCGAACTGGTGGTTCAGGACGTTGCATCCAGCCAATGAGGAACAAAGGGTGGAGGGAATTTGAATTGGGAACAGGAAATAAATAACCTTGTATTAGCCTTAGCAAGCATGCTCCTTTAGGGAGTTGCGTATTCACAAGAATGTAAAATAAAGTAAGCGCTTTCCTGCCTTCAACGAGTGTTGTTCTTTCTAGATTGAATGTGCTTCACACAGTAAGTGGCCTCCTTTTCTGCTGTAGCTATTCGTTATATAGTACTTTAAGGTTCACAAAGCACTATATATATATATATATATATATATATATATATATATATATATATATATATATATATACATATATATATTCCCACATCAACCCTGGGAGACAGGTGCTGTTATTGTCTATGTTTTACAGATAAGGAAACTGAGTCATAAACACCTTAAATTACTTGCCCAAAGTCATATAGTTCCTCAATGTTTGAGTTTCGATTTAAACTTAGATATTCCTTAGTCTTTGGCCGGAACTCCATTCACTGGCATGAGCATGTCATAAATTTAGAGGTGAAAGGGATTTAAGATCATGCAATATATCTCCTTCATGGTGTAAGGAAGGAGAGTGACTTCTAGATATTTAAAATTACTTAAAAGAATTAATACTGACGGGGTATGAAATCTGCACCACTTCACCCTTGGACATTACAAGGAATTTCAGGAATCCAGCCACTGAGCTCAGATCCCTGGTATTCAACTCAGTCATGGGGTAGTCCTATTATAATCATTTCAACTGTCCTTTAATTGTGACCCCCAACCCAGTTCAGTTCTTCATTTTCTCTTATATCCAATCTAGTCCCTGAGTTTTCCCATACATTTCAGTCACAGCTTTGCCCCTGCCCAAAGTACCTGGGCTACCCCAAAACACTTTAATTACTTAATTAGCTTAATTGACACTGCTTAATCCCATCCAACCCCATTTCTGTTACCTCCAAACCACTCCAGGCTATTCATCAGTCTTTAGTCCCATCCAAATACTTCTACAATATTTTCCCCCCAAAAAAATATCAGTCTTATCCCTACCAAATGTGTATACTCACTAAGAATATTGCCCACACCAACCAGTGTTTTAATAAATTCACTTCTTGGACTGAAAGAAATTTTGAGAGCTTTAAGTATTTCAACACAGAATTGTGCCTTTTACCCATGCATTGAAGAATATTCCAGACGCCAAGACCAAAACATATGCTTTCCTCATTGGAAAACTGCATAATCTCAAACTCTCCTCTAGTCAAGACCTGAGGGTACATAAGCCACCTCTCTCATTCTTTGTCCCTTTCTTGCTCTACAGTTGAGGTCATTTTCCAAGGACATAGGAAGGTTTGGAGGTGCTTTTTGCATCTGAGCTCTCAGGTTTTATTCAGTTCAGACAGTTGCTAGGCTGACTCAGACCCAGGAACACCTTCTAAGATATAGGGGACAACGTGTATGGAAATGTGTCCAATTCTCTCAATTCTCTGGAACCCTAGAGAATTGGGAAAACTCAGGTGTCTTTTTGTTTGATTGGATGCTCTTTTATGGAGGGATTCCAAGCTGTCATGCCCATGATTGGTAAATCTTTTTTCAATTCCAAAAACTTAACCCTTGGGCTGTCTTTTAAGAAATTGGAATTTCTCTAAGGAACTTAAGAAAGAAATGGCCTATTTTCTTTTAAACATAGTTTGGCCTCGAGAAACAAGACTCATGCCCATCTGTGGATCTTTGTAATACCGTACTCTCTGACAGCTCCATTTATACTCTTGCTAAGAAGGGAAATGGATGAAAATATACTACATCTAACTCTTTTGGAAATCTATTCTCAGAAAACATGGTAAGATGCTTGTAGCTAAAGGAACCACACAAAAGAGGAATGGGAACCAACTTGGTATTTTAAATGATCCCTTTCTTATAGTCCCCAAAACTTCAGCCCTGAGCTCTTCCCTGCCTCTGTTCTCACACTTTCCCCTACTCCCTTCACTGCCCCTCTCCCAGTTGCCACTTCCACACCTACTGTGGCTGTTTCCACTTCTTTCCAGACACTTTCTGCTTTCTCCAACCCTTCTCCTGATTCCCACGCCTCAAACCCCCAACCTTGAACACTCCCTCTTTTCCCTCATTCCCCTTCCTTTCTCCTCTGGTGCCCTCTTTCTCTTTTCTGTCTCATACATACTATTTCCTCTTCTGATCCCTCTCACTCCTCAGGTGCAGCAGATCTTTCCCCTTGCTTTGCAGTCCAATTCAGTTAGGCCCTTCCTTCCCTCCCAAAAAGTAAGACTTCCTAGCTCTCTTCTTTGAAAGATGAATTCTGCTATGTTTCATGACTTTGTCTTCTAAGGGAAGTAGCTGACTTGCCCAGTGGGATGAGGGTTCAGGTCCCCTTGTTCATTTCAGACCTCACGCAGGTTAAAGAGAAACTAGGTTGATACTCTGATGATCCCACTAAGTTTACTGAGGACTATAGGGATATATCTCTTCAATTCATGCTTTCTTGGGGAGACTTGCATATCTTCTTCTAGACCTCCTGTACCGTTGAGGATAAGAGGAGAATCTGGGAAGATGTTCAGAAATTTGGAGATCATTTGGCTAGCTTTGACTCCATGAAATATCCCCCTGGGAAAGGGTGTTGTACTCAATAGTCATGGGAATCTCTATGCCACTCCACTAATGTACCCATACTTAAAAATAAACACTCTCTACATTAGCAGTACATCACCATAGAGGTCAAAGCAAAGATTGTTGTTCAGACATTTTAGTCATGTCTGACGCTTTATGATGCAAATAGGAGATTTCTTGGCAAATATGCAGGAGGGGTTTCGCCTTTCCCTCTCCAAAAGTAAAGATTATATTTTCTGAAATGTAGCTCAGCAGAAGTGCTGATAGAAAATGCCCAGAGTGATGGCACTGATTGGGACAGGGGGGAAAAAGTGTTCTTCCACAGGGAAGAAGAATCATTAATTTGAAGAGTAGCTCTTCCTACCTTTTCTAATTTCTCTTTAATTCTAGTGTTTCGTTATGTTGATTATTTCTCGTCTATCCTGTATATTTTTTGTTGTTGGCAATTGATTGATACATAAGTTAAACTACTTGAGTCATGTGATCAATAACAATGGAAAACACTTGAAATTAGAAAAATATCAAATATATTCTTAATTCACAGTATGAATTTACTAAGTGATGGTAAAATTCAAAGAGAGAAATGGGAGGGAGTAATCCAAGAAGTGAGGGAAAGTAGAGCAGCAATGGGGATAAATGGAAAATACTGAAGATGATTCTAGCTAGAAGAGGTTCTAGGAAAGCTAACACTGCACCACTGGGACAAAATTTTTCTATGTGATAAAATAATTCCTGGCAATATTCCACCAGAAAAAATATATTTGTACAAAAAATAATTACAACTCTCATATTATTTTAATTTATTCACTTGGGGATCGGGATGATGTAAAGATACCTTAATAATGAGTACCTAGTATTCCCTTATTCCCCTGGGGAAGACTCTATGTATTTGGAGGGTTTTTTGGTGAATTTTATGAGGCTGGAGACATGTAATTTATTACTATTCAGAGTGCTCCAGATGCCTCAGGAACAAGAAAAATCCCAGTAAAATTCATTGGGCTGGCCCATATGAACTCACAGCACAGCCTTCCACCTCAACAGGTAGGTTGCACTATCCCATTGTACTTGTTTCTTATTTATTTATTTTACCAGAGCATAACAATGCGATCAAAATCAAAGTAGCCTTCTATGTGCTAATCAAGCTAGCATTCTGTTGCATAGACAGTCATTAATCTAGGGTCTGGAGCGTCTTATACTTTTCTGTATCCATGGTGCTTGGATGTGCACATATATATTCAAATCCCCTTGCGAAAAAATAAGTTTTAATGTTAAAATAGAAAAGAAAACTGGAAATTTTTATTACTTTTATCTTGAGCTTTTCTTTTCAACTCTGCAGATTTCCTTCAGTACACCTGCATCTCTTGGAGAACTGTTGAAGAACTGTCTGGAGTACTCAGAATTTAACCAACCCAAGATGGATCATGCAGTCAATTAGAGGTAAAAAAAGGAGTGAAATTTAAACTTTATCCAAGCTTGACTAACAGTCACAGTAGGAATTCCTGACTCTGAATCCATTTCCATAATTGTTTCTCTCAAATGACATCAGAAGGAAGAGAAATAAAGAATTAGGAACTGTTGACTACCTGAGCTAATGATAAAATACTGTACCCTAAGGGGAACTTGATGGCACAGTGGATAGAGGGCCCAGCCAAGAGTTAGGAAGAATCATCTCCCTTAATTCAAAAATGCCCTCATACTTATTCACTCTGTGAACCTGAGGAAGTCACTTAACCCTGTTCGACTGGGTTGTCTCATATGTACATTGAACTGGAGAAGGAAATGACAAATCACTTCACAATCTTTTCCAAGTAAACCCCAAATGGAATCACCAAGAGTCAGACACAATGGAAAATTGACAAAATAACAGCTACTGTACTCTGGGAAATCTAACAATTTGCATTGGATTAAAGAAAGCTGTATTTGATAGGTAAGGGGAAGAATTTTAACTCTCAATTACATTTTGCCTGGAAATTTGACACAATGCGTTCTTTAAATACATCTATTGTGATACATGTTAAGGCAGTCCTGAGGAAGGAGACAGGTAAAATATGATCTGAATGGGACAGAATTACATATCAATCAGGAAAATGAAAGCTGTATATAATTAAATGCAACACAATTGATACTAGAGTATTGAGTGCGTATTTGGAAACAACAAACAATCCAGACAAAGCATTGAACCGCTCATATGTGAAAGTAGTCATAATGTATTTTGCAAGGTAGTTGCAATTAATTATCTGAGTTGGAGCAATAGCTGAACTGACGGTTCCTTAGAGGCTGAATATCCTGCCAGGAGTAGATACTACTGTAAGCATGTTTTTGTAGGTTTTGTGTATATTTTAAACATTCTGTGAAGTCTAATCCTAGAAGCCTTTTTCTAATGTTCTGATGGAACAGGTTTGAATTTTCTGGCATGCTTGGTTTGGCATGCCAGGTAAATTTGGGCAAAGACGTAGTGTCCCACAGGTGATGACACATAATAATTTAAGTGAATTTGTGGCAATTGTTCTCCCACTCTCTACCTAACCCCTGTTTGGTACAAGAGAGAACATTCTATAATATGATTATACTTATCTCGGACTAGATCATGGTGATCTAAGGGAAGAAAAAGACCATATAAAAAGGGTGGGGAAAATGAGAACTAGTCTTTCTGTTTAGGGATTTGGTTTCAGAGGGAGGATGACGATTTCGATTCTTCCAAGCAATAATAATGAGATAAGAGGACTAGTCCCTATGAGACAGAATTTCACAACTAAGAAGGCAATTGGAATGAGTCAGAGGAATAGTATTAGAAGTATTGAGAAATGATGGGACACTTCTGTATTATTGGAAAAAAGAAATTAGGAATTTTCAGTTTTGTTTTGGCTTGATGAGGACATTTTGCTTGGGTCTCAAATATCTTTCTCAATTTCTGCTGATATGTCAATGTCATGTCCTGCTTCTTCTGTGGGATACCCATCATAATATAAAGAATTAATTTACTGAAATTCCCACATTTGTCCCTCATGGCAATTCTTTTTTTGACAAATAATAACAATAGAGTTTAAAATTATGATTGGTCTCCTCTGAAGGGAGAGAATTGTCAGTCAGCTGGTCAGTATAGTCGTAAGAGCCAGTCATTAGTCAAGATATTTTCTAATTGCCCAATATAAATAGATAGATAGGTAGGCAGATAGATGGATAGATAGATTATGGATAGATAGATAGATAGATAGATAGATAGATAGATAGATAGATAGAATAAATAGATAGATAGATAGATATGCTCAAATGAAGGAGACAACATGAAAGCCATTATATATCACAAGGCACAGAAAGGATAAATAGTAGATTATAAACAGAGAGTTGGTACAGAAATTAAGGGGCATTAGGAAAAACTTTCTGCAAAATTTCTGTACAGTTTAAGTGCTGTGTCTCAGTAGTATTTACTTACCAGTTACAATTTGCTTAGCACACTTTTATGTGTGAGAGATAGCAAGGAAAATGTGAGCTTTCGATCTATAAAGTTATTTTTTTCTTAACTCAAGGATCAGAGTCTTAAATATGACAAGCACCTTACATTAGTTTGTCATCTAGCTAGCTGTGTTGGTAGAGAGGCTGTGCTCAATATGAACTTTTAAATTTAAACTTCATCGTTAACTTCTTCTATCCTCAAATCTAGATATTCTACAGCAAAACAATGCCTTTTGTTCATTTAAAGGTTTAAATTCTCACACTGAAATTTTAACCATCAGCTCTTTGGAAGCCCTCTCAATAGTTCAAATATCAGGTAAACTATATCACCAAATCTAAGATAGTCTTCTGCAAACAGTTAATAAAAAAAAACAAAACTTAATCCCAGGATATTGTGGCTTCTTTGAGATACAACTACTATGAAAACCGTCCTTGGTTTTATAAACGATTTTTCCATTTATTCCCAGCGCAGGTGTAATCCATCATAAATGGCACCAGGAAATCTCTCCCATGTGACAACATTCATTCTCATTGGAGTCTCAGAACGTCCAGAGCTTCAAATTCCCCTCTTCTTCATCTTCGTAGTAAACTATGCAGTGACAGTGACTGGAAATGTGGGAATCATCACACTCACTAGTATAGATTCTCAGCTTCAAACTCCTATGTATTTTTTCCTTAGACACTTGGCTATCATCAATCTTGGTAATTCCACTGTCATTGCTCCTCAGATGTTGGTCAATTTCTTGTTAGTGAAGAAAACCATTTCCTACTATGGATGTGCAACTCAGCATGGAGGCTTCCTAGTATTCATTGTCGCTGAGGTTTTCATGTTGGCTGTCATGGCCTATGACCGCTATGTGGCTATTTGTAATCCCCTACTATACATGGCTGTGGTGTCACGGAAGATTTGCATCCTACTTGTTGTCCTTACATACATTTATAGCTTCTCAACAGCACTGATAGTCACCTCTTGTGTTTTCTCCATGTCCTACTGTTCTTCCAATATCATTAATCATTTTTATTGTGATAATGTCCCTTTGTTAGCTTTATCTTGCTCTGATATCCACATGCCAGAAACAGTAGTCTATATCTCTTCAGCTACCAATATCTTATTTTCCATGACAATTGTCCTAGTGTCCTACTTCCACATCATCTTGGCCATCCTGAGGATACGCTCAGCAGAAGGGAGACAAAAAGCCTTTTCCACCTGTGCTTCCCACATGATCGCTGTCACTGTTTTCTATGGGACACTCCTTTTCATGTACCTGCAGCCCCAGTCAAACCATTCCTTAGATACTGATAAAATGGCTTCAGTGTTTTACACACTAGTGATCCCTATGTTGAATCCTATGATCTATAGCCTGAGGAACAAGGATGTGAAGGAGGCTGTGAGAAGAGTCGTCATCAAACCTTTCAAAACATTTAAAAGCACGTAATTTGACAAATATTGAGTAAATCTAGATGTTCATAATTCTAGACGGGAGTTACAGGAGTGTGATGAGGACAAGCCGTAAGTTGCCAGGAATGAAAGTTAACCAAGCAGAGGTACATTAATTAAACAAAAAGAAAATAAGCTATGTAATATATCAGGACAGAAATGAAAGCAGAAATCTAGTAGCCTATGAGTAAAAATAGTCAAGAGTCTTGAAAAGAGACAGTATGAAAGCAAGTTTGGAGGGGAAAAATAAGCTTGAGACAATAATCACACAATAGTCAAGAATGAAGGAAAATCAGATCCTATATGGAAACCAGAGGATGCTGTACTGAGAAGTCCATCTTCTAAATCTCTTGGGGATCCTTTTTCATCCCACTCATTAGGTGGTGATAGGACTGTGCAGCATTGCAGGCAGAAGAAATGAGGCCATAAATGCATTTTGTAGGAGGACCTGAGTTTCAGAAATCTGTTTAAAACCACGTGATTACTGATTTTTATTTTTGAATGTTCTAATGATACTATAGCTTCATTTAAACCCTCCAGTGATATGATCTAAAATGCAAATGTCATTTTACAATACTTTGGTTTGTCAATAAGTATTTCCTAATCATCTACTATGTGATAGATACTATCATTAAATTTGAGGATAAAAGAAAAGCAAAAGACAGTTACTGTTGCCAGTAAGCTTGTAGTCTAATGGGGGAAGCAACTGGCAAATTAGGTAAAAGCAGAATACACGTAGAATGTTTTGGCGATAATCAATAGAGAGAAGATTCAAGCTCTAAAGGAGATCAGGAAATAATTTTCAGTGGAAGTGGGATTTCAGCTATAATATGAAGGCAGCAGGAGGTGGAGATGAGGAGGGAGACAATTCCAGGCTTGGAACAACTTGTGTGAACATGTCCATAGTTGGGAGATGGAATGTCTGACTTGAATAACATTGAAGAGGTAAGTGTCAGAAGATTGAAGGATATATGGCTAAGAGTTCAAGGAATAAGAAGACTGCAGAGGTAGTAGACAAAATATTGCATAAATTTTTGAACGCCATACTGAGCATCTAGATTTGATTTCGAATGTTATCGAGAGAAACCGGAACAGGATTGATGAACAAACTTGTGATCACTTTGATACTTGACTGAATGTTGATTAGAGACAAAAGATATTTGTGCGAAGTAGACCAATCAGCAAGTTATTGTCATAGTGCAAGAGTTACAGCTTGAGGTCATTGATTACTGTAGTGGTAATGCCAGGGGAGAGGGACAAGTGACCATGCCATCACTTCTTATGATATGACATGAGCTTTTTTTCAGTTTTCTTTGTGCTCTACAAAATTCTTTCGTACGGGAAATACAGGATTGAATTGAATACGGGATTGAAGGATTCTATTCACTTTAAAATTGAATATCTATATGTATATCTCCATATGCTTATTAACACGTTCATATATTTATAGGAAAGAATGTCTTTCTTCTCTTATACCACTAGTGCACTCATGTATAGAAATTGTTTTTATGTATTTATTCCTGAAATATCAAGAGAATTAGAGGAAGACCCCCAGGCTGCCGGCTGGGACCTCGGGGACATATTTAGTGGAGAACCAGGATGTCAGTCATACAGACTAGGGGGAAGGAGTAAACAGGAAGATTGTCATGCACAGTGTTGCAGGTAAGAACCATATTAACTGAATCAAAAGTCCGTATGAATTCTATTTTCTATATTTGAATCACTGTATATTGGTATACCAAAAGAATTAAATGAATGCGTATACAAATATTTATTTAAGGCTATATATTTATATCTTTATCTATCTATCTATCTATCTATCTGCATATTTTTCTATCTACCTATCCATATTGAACTGATTGCCAATGCTGGCCAGTTGTTCTGTATAGTTTCCCTGCATAAATGTACCAGTGGCAGAAGAGAAAAGGACTTATCAATATATTCTTTTATTACAAAGTTGAGTTTATATATAAATATCATTAAAAGGGAAGTAACACATGTAATTGAACTTGAAACATTTATCATTTAATACATCCTTTATCATAAACTAATGGAAAAGTAAATATTTTCTAATATATCTATCTATTCACTTTTGTCTCTTCATTCGGTGTCTAAAAACAAAAGAAGGATTTCTTTCTCTTCACAAGAGAGTATATAAAATGCTCCTACAATTTTTTACCATGTATTTGAGTAAGCAAACATTGTCATTTGTCTTAATTTCAATAGAATAGAGAAACAAATTTGATCCAGATCTGAGTAGTGTTTCACTTCTGTTCAGCCAAATTTTCCCAGACTGTACAAATAAAAAAACCCAGTGTGAACATTGCATTAATAAATGTTCATTATATTATGTGGAATCTTCCACGTTGGAGTTTATATCATTCAAAATTATTTATATTCAACCAAATTCATAAATGCAATGTCTTATAAATCAAAGTAAAAATTTAAAATATTGCGGGATTACTTTAATTCTCAGATAATGTGATTATCAAAAACATTGATAATCATTTCATAATTAGAGTTTATACTTTTACACATTTTTATCAGTATGGGACAATACAGTATTACGTTTCAGTCATCATTTTGAAAATTTGGAGGGACATTTTGCAATTAAGGTTATTTTAAACAGCTATTAAATCTACAAATTTATTATTAAAATTAGAATGTCAAATTACCCTGGGTCTTTGTAATACCTTTTGACATTATTATTCAAGTATATTCGTGTTTAATAGCATTTTCATTTATCAGAGAAAAATAGGAAATATTGTTATAATAGATAGTGTAACCAAAGACCATCTAGTTATTTGACACACATAACATGACATTTGTCATCGGTATGGCTTTGCAATGTCTATGCCCCATAGATTAATTGTACTTTTCCCTCATCTCAGCGCATCAAATTTCTTATGTCCTTGAGATCACAGCTCAAGCTAAGCCTTCTATCCAATCTTTTACTAATATGCCCAGCTGCCAGTGGCTTCCCTAACAAAACCATATTGTATTTGTCATGTATTTAAGTTGTATATTCTTTTAAATATCAAACTTTTCCATTTGTGGATTATCTCCAATTGATCTTGTATGCATCTGGTTGGCACAGAGATGTTTACATAATGTCTCCCTTATTAGACTCAGCTCTTTGAGGACATGAACTCTGCCTTTGACCTTTCTTTGTCTCCCTTGTGCTTAGTACAGTGATTGTCCATCACTTATTGACTAAAAACCATATATTGTCCAAGATAAACGAATTTAAGTTTCAAGTCAGAGTCTATTTCCCTCTTTGTCTTTGTGTCCAAAATAAGAGAGACCTTGACACACAGGAGATGCTTAATAATTACTTATAGATGGACTGACCATTTATATTCTTCTTGGACCTCATATTTTGTTGCTATAGATATCTGTAGATGGGCAATCTCCATACCAGTGCTGAGTAAAGCTGTTCTCCAATTTGTTTTTTTAGAGAATTGTCTGAGTACTGAAAGATTAGTAACCTACCCACTTTCATGTAGCCAAGAGATACAAACATGGGAACTTAAACTGAGGTCTTGAAACTAAGACTGGCTTTCCATTCACTCCACCAAATTCTATTCCACTGTACCCAGCAAGAAGGCATCAGTGTGTAGACTGCTGAGCTTGTAATCAGAATGGCCTTAGTTAAAATCCTGCTTCAATCACATTCTACATGGAGGACTCTGGGGAGGTTACTTAGCTTCACAATGACTCAGGTTATTCATGTATAATGCAAGGATAATAACAGCAAGTATCCCCAAGTACTGTTTTGAGTCTCAAGCAAATCAAATATATGTCATAATTACAAGGATAGGTGATAGATAGATAGATAGATAGATAGATAGATAGATAGATAGATAGATAGATAGTATCTTGCAAAGTATAAATCTGCATCTGTCTTCAAAGGATCAGAATAACCAATAATTTCGTTTCCAGGTTGACTGTGGGATGATAAAATTTAAAACCACAGTTTAAGAAAAGCATCTGTTTCGTGGCATTTGAAAAGCTAGAATCCACCCAAAGCATCAAAGTTAACTGAGATGTATTGTGAAGAATCACCAAGCACTTATTAAGCATTAATTATTTATTAAATAAGTACTTATGAATTACAATGTCCCAGGTAATATATGTATACAATATACGCATATGTACATCTGCTTTATATATATATATATATATATATATATATATATATATATATATATATATATATGTGTGTGTGTGTGTGTGTGTGTGTGTGTGTGTGTGTACCTATGTATATAAACAGTTGAGTATCTATATGTATGTGACATAGCTATTTCGTGTAGGGATAAGAACAGTCCCTACAAAGCCTCTAAGAGTAAGGACACTCGGGCTCACAGAATACAAATAAAAACTGCATCCCTAAAGTTTATAGCAATGGAGGACACTAAATTCTACCTATTGGGTCCTTCATATGGAGACATGATCACATGTATCAGTGTAACTTTGTGTGAGATAAGAATTATTAATCAGTACATGAAATGGCCTAAAATGGTTGGTAGTTGCATTGATTATCAATTGTCCTGGCAGCTTCTCTGATGACAGTAGGCAATTCATTAACCCCCCTCAGTGCTTTAGACATAAGGTATCAGGGGACTGAGAAACTCATAAATTCTCTCTGTAGCAGCTGACTATGGATAATATTAGCAAGACACAGCAACGTCTCCGTTGTAGGTGAGCAGATGACATTGTCCTTTGTTTATGATCACTTATAATCATTGTGCCCTTTAACTAAAAGCAATCCTGCAGAACTCTAGTTTTGTATCCTGGCATCACAGGGGATCCCGCTCAAACAAATCCTACCAGCTTGATTATATGTGTTAGAATTTGGGAAATTAGGATGTTTTTAGAAATACAAATAGTATAGCAGTTTCCGAAACAACATAAATGTACAGACTGGAGAACTTTAGCACTGTTCTCTTGTTGTTAGTGAATAGTACGTTTCTGGAAGTTGTGTGGTAATGTCTCTTTAAGGAAAATTCAATGATACAGTATGATCTCCTACCTCATCATCCTGCGGTTCCAAGTGATAACCTTCTTTAGTCAGTCTTACCTTCAATCTTCATGTCAGTCTTCTAAGTAATCTAAGGAAAAAATCACTGAACTAATTGGTTTCACCATATTGTCACTGAAAGGTACAGTAGCAATGACTTAGTGAAAAAGACTCCAGTTACTAGAAAGGGACAGAGAATCAGTTTTTGTGAGTCCAGACTTATTTTGATGTCTGAATACCTGTGATGCATGATAAATCTGTGCTAACAATAATAATATCATTGCTAACTTGCATACATATGCATGATGCCTTAATGTCTACAAGGCTCTGTTTCTACATCAACTTATTTGATACTCACAGTCACATTGTAAGTCTGGTGATATAATTATTCTCTTTTTATAGATGAAAAAGTACTGAACTTCTGAGAAGTTAAGTGACTTGTTTATACTCACACATTTGGCAAGAGTCAGAAGTGGAATTATAACATAGGACTTCCTGATGCAGGGCAAAAAAAATCTATTTACTGCAACATGTTGCCTCACATTACCGAGGTGGCTAGAGTACCCTCCCTGAAAAGAGGAAGGCCTGGATACTTCCCACTTCCAGGTAGTTGTCAGACATATGATTCTGACCAACTTAAACTTTCTGGTTATCCTTATTACTGGCCTATATAAAGTAGATGATAACAGCACTGAGTTGTTATAAGAATCAGATGATAGCATATTAAAGCACTTGCCACAACTTAATGTACTTTCTAACTGTAAACTTTAAGATTTGCCATCAAAATTACATCCATCCAATTTAAATACAGGGATAGAAGGTTAAGAGAATCTTTAGAATTCTAAGCCAAATGGAAGGTCTTCCTAAAACATGTACATCAAAGTGAAAATCATGAAGATTTCAGTTTTAACTTTGTGCTCGGAGGCAGTTTTTCTAGGCATTTGATACCTAAAATTCCAGATCTGTCCCACTGAAAACACTGCAATAGTTGGTTCAGCATTTTAAACTGGTGACCCTGGGATTTACTGGGTACTCTTAACACTAATACTGGGGTTCTTTGGACACGCCTAAGATTGTAAAAATTACTGAGCTGATCTGAGGTCACATTGAGCAAGGTGCAGATAAAACAAGTCATTTCTTACTTAAAGGTCACAAATGAACAACCTAAGGACATTTCTGAAGTTTTCCAGTTGTCCTTGCTAGGCATTCTGGCTTCTACTTCCCTCCCTTAAATTAGAGTAGTCACATCAATTTTTTTTTCTGAAAATGATCCAATTTTTTCAGTTCCTCGAAGTGATTACAACAAAGTAGAGTTGTTTCTATGACATGTGAAGTACACTTGCAGAACACATTATCTACAAATAGGTGGCGCCTACTGATGAGAGGAGGAAAATGAAAAACAGATCATAATCTCTCTTACTGATGTAGACAAAAGAGAAAGGAAGGATAAAGGAAACCCTTCTCAAGTCCAGTTATTTTTACTTTCTTTTCATTCTAAGACTGATTTTAATGTATTATCTTTCAAATTTCCTTTTCCTCTAATGTCTTCTCAAAGGATTCATACTATATTCCATAACACTAAGACCCTAGAGTTAGTCCCTTCCCACCTTGGTATTTGTAGGGACTGCTGGTTTCCCAGGACATCCTATTATCCGATGAATTAACTGACAGGGAACTATCTCTCTTGCCTATGTAATATATTCAAACTAAAAATTTCCCTTTGAGTCAACTCTGATTTTATTGCAGCATATGTGGCAATCAAGAAAAAAAAAAGCAACAAACACCTGGAGGGATTTTTAAGTTTATTTGCATCTTCACTGGGGATTTTTTAAAAAAGAAATTATCCAATTGCAAATCTTAGCTCTTTTGTAGAAATTATATATGTGTGTATGGTGTATGTATGTATGTATATGTATATATATATATATATATATATATATATTATATATAATACAATTTTCGATATATATGTATACGTATATATGAAAAATTGAATATTGCTTTATTGTTCATGGTTAGTAGCTTAATCACCTTTGTAATTTATGTTACCTTTCAATTTACAACTATGAAAACACAAATTCATAAAGAAAGTTTTATTATACCAATGAAGAAATAGGTATTAAATACATCAAAATATTACCGAGGCTCAGTTGCTTCTGTTGACAACAATGGTATCTGTCTGTGATGCGGACTCTAAGGAGAGGTCATAGGAGGTCTTTGTGTAACTCCTTGATATACTGAACAGTGAGAGGTATTCCCAAATATGCTACTTACAAAATGTCTTGTGATTGATACATCTTAGATTCAAAGAGCATATGTCCTTTTCTTCTCGGACTACTTTCCTGGGATGGAAGCAATGGATAAGTGGAATGAAACAACATCAGTAACAGTAACTAAATTCATTCTCATGGGCATCACAGATCACCCTGACCTGCAGATCCTCCTTTTCCTTCTGTTCCTCATCATCTACTTGGCCATAGTTCTGGGTAACCTGGGTTTGCTTATCTTGACCAAGATTGATTCTCACCTGAAAACTCCTATGTACTTTTTCCTCAGTAATCTGGCATTTATTGATCTTGGATACCCCACTGCCATTGGCCCAAAAATGTTGGTTAATTTTGTTATCGAGAAAAATACCATTTCTTATGCTGCATGTGCAATACAGTTAGTTGTCTTTATAACATTAATGGTAAATGAACTTTTTATGCTATCAGTGATGGCCTATGACCGCTATGTAGCCATCTGTAGTCCTCTGCTTTACATAGTCATCATGTCAGACAGAGTATGCTGCATCGTGGTGGCCATACCATACCTCTACAGCTCATTTGAAGCACTATTGATTACAAGTATGATTTTTAATTCATCCTTTTGGTAATCTAGTGTAATTAGTCATTTCTACTGTGATAGTCTCTCCTTCATAAGTATTTTATGAAAAGATACAAAAGATGTAGAATTAACTCTTCTGAACCTTTCTGCTTTCAATTTAATTTTATCCCTACTGGTTGTTCTTGTTTCATATGGACCCATTCTTATGACCATCCTCAGGATGAACTCTGCTGAGAGCAGATGCAAAGCCTTCTCTACCTGTGGCTCTCATCTCACTGTGGTGGTTATATTATATGGGACACTAACTTTCATGTACCTGCAGTCCAAGTCCAGCCACTCCCTCGATACAGACAAGGTAGCTTCTGTTTTTTATACTCTGGTCATTCCCATGCTCAACCCTTTGATCTATAGTTTGAGAAACAGGGAGGTGAAAGGTGCCTTAAAAAGAGCCCTAAAAACACTGCAAATATCTTCATTTAGTTACCATATAGAACGAGAGCTTAATTAGTTATTAGAAGCAAATATACAGGCTATGACATTTATTTGACCATTTTTATCAGGTTTAAAGAAGAATAATTTAATCTTGTAAAAATTAAGACATCTGCCCTTAGCTTAGTAGCTTTCAGTGGCAGGAAAAAGATGTAAATTGAGCTCTTTCTGACACAGCATATCAGACTCTAGGCACTATGCCTTGAGCGTGTTCACCAAGGTATTACTCTACTATCTTCCTCCTTCCCTCTTCTTCCTCCATCCTCTCCCCACATTATTTTTCCTGCGTTTTGCTTCTGCTTTCTGTGTTATGACCCATACAGTAAATGTAGAGAGTTAGTAGGGAAAAATCATATTCATGTTATGCTTGACAAGTAAAGCTTTTATGGCTTATGTTTGGTGAAGGTACAGACAGACTCCACAAAAGAGGCAAGTAGAAACTTCATTTGCGTCATGGAGCAAACGAAATTTCAAATTAAACTGTGATCTCACCATGGAGCCAAATCTAAGTTGTAGGAGGATTTTCCCAAGTACCCAAATGTCTCAATATAAAGGATTCATACAAATGCAGGAGGGAGGTACAAGATTAAATGTTTTGGTCTAGTCACTAGTATTAAGTCATGAGATAAGGTATATGACATGTTAGAGGACACAGCGTATATTCTCAAAACATCCAGCTTTTTAAAATTCAGCATGGACGTCTTGATCTTCATCCTGCCAGGAAATAAAAGCGTGATGCTGGGCTGGATTTGTTTCTCTTTTTGATCTGATACTCTTTTCAAGTAATAATTCTTCTTACGAATGGCCTTACATATTTAATGGCCTTACATATTTAAAAGGTATTGATAAAATAACTAGAAATATCCTCCTAAGTCATTTCCTAAGACCAGGCATTAGGTTTTTGAAGACATTCTTAAAACCTTTATAAGCAAAAGACTTTTCAGTCACATTATGCTATCTATCCATCTACCTTGAGCAATGGCGGTTGAAGGCTCACACGGTGTAATGTCTGATTCTTTTTTCAGCCCCAGCAAGTATTGAAGACTTAGTAAGAATTTATTTACGATCGACATCTATGTAACTGCATGTAGAAAGGAAGTACCCACCCTGGAAAAAATTACCTCCTCAAAGTATATTCTGAGCAATTAGGAAGCATTTATTAGGCATTATTTTTGTAAATAATTTTCTGTGTATTACCATGTCCTAGGACCTGTGTATATACAATACACAGAGACTTGTAAGAATTTTTACTATATATACACTCATGTGTTACACATATAAATATATATATCTCTCTATATGTGGTATTTGTGTGGGAGAGAGAGAAAAAGAGAGAGAAGGATAAGAAATCATGAACAACAGAGATAATAATTTGGAGAGGTGGGCAACACAATCCAATTAATCACAATCCCTAAATAAATCTTTTTTTTCCTTTTAATA
This sequence comes from Bettongia penicillata ogilbyi, assembly GCA_023548195.1. Taxonomy (NCBI): domain Eukaryota; kingdom Metazoa; phylum Chordata; class Mammalia; order Diprotodontia; family Potoroidae; genus Bettongia; species Bettongia penicillata. Next base: position 1,353,740 of record JAJHZJ010000782.1, on the reverse strand, counting down.
TAAATTTGTTTATTAAACATTTTAAATTCATTTTCACAGAATTTTGGGTTCCAAATTTTCTCCCCATTTGTTCCTTCCCCCCAACCGCAATTGATCGAGCACTCTAATTTTCCCTATCACCAATCTGCCCTCTCTTCTATCATCCCTCCCTTCTCTTGTCCCCATCTTCTCTTTTGTCCTGTAGGGCCAGATGACTTTCTATTCCCCATTAACTGTATTTTTATTTCCTAGTAGGAACAAGAATACTTGACAGTTGTTCCTAAAACTTTGAGTTCCAAATTCTACCCATCTCTCCCCCCCCCTCACCCATTCGCTCTGGAAAGGCAGGCAATTCAATATAGGCCATATCTGTGTAGTTTTGCAAATGACTTCGATAGTAGTCGTGTTATGTAAGACTAACTGTATTGCCCTCCATCCTACCCTGCCCCCATTATTTCTATTCTCTCTTTTGATCGTGTCCCTCCCCGAGTGTTGGCTTCAAATTTTCCCCTCCTCCCATTGCCCTCCCTTCCATATCCACCCCACCCTGCTTATCTCCTTCTCCCCCACTTTCCTGTATTGTAAGATAGGTTTTCCTACCAAAATAAGTGTGCATTTGATTCCTTCCAGTAGTCGAATGTGATGAGAGTAAACTTCATGTTTTTTTCTCAACTCTCCTCTTTTTCCCTCCACTAAAAAGTCTCCTGCTTCACTCTTGAATGAGAGATAATTTACCCCATTCCATTTCACCCTCTCTCCTCCCACTACATTTCTCTCTCACCATTTACTTTAATTTCTTTTAAGATATGATCCCATCGTATTCAATTCACTCTGTGCTCTCTGTCTCTGAGTGTGCATGCGTGTGTGTATGTGTGTGTGTGCGCGCATGTGTGTACGTGTGTGTGTATGTGTGTGTGTGTGTGTGTCTGTAGTCCCACCGACTACCCAGATGCTGAAAAGTTTTAGAAGTTACAAATATTTTCTTTCCATATAGGAATATAAATAGTTGACCTTTTGTAAGTCCCTTATGACTTCTCTTTGTTGTTTGCTTTTTCATGCTTCTTCTCATTCTTGTGTTTGAAAGTCAAATTTTCTTTTCATCTCCGGTCTTTTCATCAAGAATGCTTGAAAGTCCTCTATTTCCTTGAAAGACCAGTTTTTCCCCTGAAGTATTATACTCAGTTTTGCTGGGTAGGTGATTCTTGGTTTTAGTCTCAGTTCCTTTGACTTCTGGAAGATCCTATTCCATGCCCTTAGATCCCTTAATGTAGAAACTGCCAGATCTTATGTTATCCTGATTTTATTTCCACAATACTGGAATTGTTTCTTTCTAGCTGCTTGCAATATTTTCTCCTTGACCTGGGAATTCTGGAATTTGGCCACAGTGTTCCTAGGAGTTTCTCTTTTTCGATCTCTTTCAGGCAGTGATCGATGGATTTCTTCAATACTTCTTTTGCCCTCTGGTTCTAGAATCTCAGGGCAGTTTTCCTTGATAATTTCATGAAAGATGATGTCTAAGCTCTTTTCTTCATCATGGCTTTCAGGTAGTCACATATTTTTTTAAAATGTCTCTCCTGGATCTCTTTTGAAGGTCAGTTGTTTTTCCAATGAGTTATTTCACATTATCTTACATTTTTTTCATTCTTTTAGTTTTGTTTGGTGATTTCTTGGTTTCTGGGAAAGTCGTTTGTCTCCATCTGTTCCATTCTAATCTTGAGAGAACTATTTTCTTCAGTGAACTTTTGAACCTCTTTCTCCATTTGGCTAATTCTGCTTTTGAAAGCATTCTTCTCCTCATTGGCTTTTTGAACGTCTTTTGCCAATTGAGTGAGCCGATTTTTCAAGGTTTTATTTTCTTCAGCATTTTTTGGGGTCTCCTTTAGCAAGGTACTGACCCGTTTTTCATGCTTTTCTTGCATCTCTCTCATTTCTCTTCCAAGTTTTTCCTCCACCTGTCTAACTTGATTTTCAAAATTCTTTTTGAACTATTCCATGGCCTGAGCCCATTGGATATCTATTTCGGATGTTTGGGATACAGAGGCCTTGACTTCTATGTCTTTCTCTGATGGTAAGCATTGTTCTTCCTCATCAGAAAGGAAAGGAAGAAATACCTGTTCACCAAGAAAGTAACCTTCTATGATCTTATTTTTTTCCCTTTTCTGGGCATTTTCCCAGCCAGTTACTTGACTTCTGAGATTGCTCTCTACCTCCGTCTAGATCCGCCCAGCTAGTGCTTGGGATCTGATAATCAAATGCTGCTCCCCAGCCTCAGGGCTTTCAGTGGCAGGTGGGGCTACTATTCAGGGTAAGAGTAAATTCAGGTTTTCAGGTGGTGGCAGGGCTGCCTGCCAGGCTCAGTTACCTCAGAGGATTTATTTGGAGACCTTCAGTACTTGATCTGAGGTCCTGTCTGCTCCGGGAGCCCATGTCCACCCCTGATTCTGCTACTGCCTCCCGAGGGGCCCTGAGTTATGGAGACACTCCGCTCCCTTCTTGGCCAGCCCAGAGTTCTCTCTCACTGATCTGTAGCGACTCTGGGTGGAGGGACCTTGTGGCCACCAGGGGTTCCGTCCCTGAGGCCTGCTCACATCTGCTCCTCTCAGGGCCGCGTGGCCAGGGCAGGGCTGGATTCCACTGTTTTTTTGTGAGATGGACGTTTGCTGCCGGATTTTCAGGGCTCTTTGGAATGGAAATATCCTCCAGTGTGTTGCTGCGCGTCTTCCACTGCTCCAGGATTTGTGGGGAGTTCTTTTTACAGGAAATTTATGGGTTGTGGGTTCAGAGCTAGCATATGTGAATGTTTCTACTCTGCCATCTTGGATGCTCCCCTCAATACATATCTAAATAAATCTTTTAAAGTGTTAAATTGGAGATTCCATTGGTAAATGGCTCTGTTAGGCAAAGGTTACATCGGAGATATATTTATTTTGATAAATAACTCAGTGACACGTTGAATTTGACATAAGATCCAAAAGTTATATATTCACCTGATTCAATTTTCTACAGGGATCAGAAATATGTTGTTTCACCCTAAGAAAGTTACATAAAATGAGTTATTCAAAAGGAAAATGAGCTGTCTTATATGTAGTACGTTCCCCTTCACTGAGAACCTTCATCCAAATGTGTTGGATTACAATTTTTCATCACCATGAACAGTTTCTGAGACATATCAATAAGTATATAAAAATAATTAATGCTCAGTAAATTTTGGCTGACTGATTAAAATATACTTTGATGACTAATATCTGAAAAGAGCAGCACAGCAAAACTTAAAACTTGGGACAATATCTCCCCACCCCCAGACCAAATTTAATATTAAGTTAAAATTCAAGAAATCAACTGGTAAAATGAGCAATTAACAACAAAATAACTTGACCACACAAAGCTCCTATGGCAACAGTGAAATCCAAGGCATAAACTTAAAAGAAGATATCAATGTTAAAATAGCTACAAAAAAATTCTCAAGGGAAGAAAAAATACTAAATGAACACAAAACCAACAAAAAATTCTGGAAAAGTTTAACAAAACCTAAGATTAAAGCATTTAGAATATGACATTCTAGAAGACCAAGGAACTAGCATTCCAACCAAAAATAACCTTGCTACTTCTTACCTCCCTTTTAGCTTCCCCTCCTCTTTCTTTCCCCCTTCCCTACATACTGCCTATAGAACCAGTTAGATTTATATACTTAAGTTTGTTGTTCCCTGCTTGAACTAAATCAGATGAAAGTACCTCTCAAACAATGCTAAACTCTTTCCCCTTTATCCTTCTCCTGCAATATAGGTTTGTGCTTTGTCCCGGTGATATAATTTACCACTTTCTGCTTCCTCATTTTCAAATCTCCTGTTACAATCCTTCACATGCTTAAATCACATTTTTATCATAACATTTGTTTACTTTATACCATCTCCCTCTAGCTATGGATATCTCTTTTATATTTCCCTATATACATACATATATATATACATACATACATACACGCATACATACATATATATGTATATATGTGTATACACACACACACACACACACACACACACACACACATATATATATATATATATATATATATATATACACACACACACACACACACAGTTCTCAAGATTAACATGTATGACCTTCCCTTATAGGGAGGGTAGTTTGCCTATATTGAGTAACAAGTTTTTCTTTCCCCCGTTTACGTTTTTATGCCTCTCTTGAGATCAGCATTTGAAGATTGAATTTTCTTTTGAGTTCTGGCATTTCTGTCAGAAAGGTCTGGAAGTCCCTTATTTCATTGAATGTCCATCTCCTTACCTGTTATGCTAGAAATTGTTGGGTAATTGCTCCTTGGTTTTAGTCTCAGCTCATTTACTTAACAGAATATCATATTCCAATTCCTTCCATCTTTTAATGTAGAAGCTGCACGGTCTTATGTGATCCTAACTGTAGCGCCTCAATATTTGAATGGTTTCTTTCTCAGTGCCAGTAGTAATTTCTCCTTCACTTGATAGTTCTGTAATTTGGCAACAATATTCCTTGGTGTTTTTAGTTTGATATCCCTTTCAGGAGGTAAACAGTCGACTCTCTCAATGTCTATTTTGTCTTCTGGATCTAGGACTTCTGGACAGTTTTCCTTGATGATTTTTTGGAAGATATTGTGCAGGCTGTTTTTTTTTTTTTTTTTTTTTTTTTTTGTCATGGCTTTCTGGTAGGCCAATAATTCTTAAATTTTTGATCCAAGATCTGTTTTACAGGTCAATTGTTTTTTTCCAATTAGATATTTTACATTTTCTTCTATCTTTTCCTTCTTTATGTTTTATTTCACTGATTCTTGATGTCTCATAGTGTCATTTGCTTCTACTTGCCCAATTCTAATTTTCATCAAATTGTTTTCTTCACTTAACTTTTGTATCTCCTTTTCTACCTGTCCAATTATTCCTTTTAAGGAATTATTTCCTCCAATTAGGTTTGTGCTTCCCTTTCCATTTGTTCAATTTTCCTTTTTAAAGAGGTGTTCTCTTTAGTGAGAACTTTCTTCATACTTTAAAAATCATTGACCAGTTTTTTTTTTATTTCCTTCTTTAGCTCTTCCAAGAGTACTCTTTTTGGGAAAGACATCAGTTCATAGTCCCTTCTGAAATTTCAGATGGGAGTGCAGTCTCAATACTGACCTCTTTGGTATTTGTCTTTTTGTCCTTGTCCCTATAGAAAGATTCTATTATCTTGTCCTTCCTGCTTTGCTTCTTACTCATGATGGTGAAGCTTTGTGTGTTGTGGCCTCGGGTTCTTTCAGTTACAAGATAAAGAACCTGGTGCTGAGCTGGATGTTGTGAGAAAACAGAGTACAAGTGAAGTCTTTTTGTGTTTCCCCGGTTTTGCCCTGGAGCTGCCTTGTTAAGTGTGGAAGAGGAGTGGTTTGGTCAAGGGAGATCTCCTCGGCTGAACTAGAGCAAAGGATGTCTCATCAGTTGGTGATTCCCTCTGCCTTAGTGTCTTCCTGTCTCCCCTGGAGTGCTGAAGCTTGCCTGGGATCCTGGTGTTTGTGGTTTTGAGGCTCCACTCCCCTGGAGCTCCGGATCTCTTCCTTGTTCACTGAGATGAGGTTGCCTGGGGCAGCTCTGGTCCTCAGCTAGAGTAAGAGAATACTCCTTAGAGATTTTTCAAGCCTCACGTGCTATGAGATTGCTTATCACTTCTGCTGATTCCAGTGATCCAGGATTTTTCTAGGGAAATGTTTTATATTTCTTTCAAGGTCAACCAGGGGAGGGGGAGAAAGCATTTTTCGATTACTCCACCATTTTAGCTCCTGGAAGTTAGAGTATGTGACTTACAGGCATTTAATCTGTGGGCTGATAGTCTCAGGAGCAGCTGTTGTGGATATCTGGAACCCCACAGCTCTCACTAGCTCGGCTACACTGTATTCCCACCCTGAGCTCCTGCTGCCTCAGTACACCCAGGGGCTTTCCTTCTCAGCCCTGCCATGCTATGCTGTGCATTGTATGCTCCTCTTCCCCGTGGAACAGATCCTTCCTGTGGACCTTCCAGTCTGACTTTATCTGTGAATCTGTCACAATCTGTCTCCTATTGGATTCCGCACCTCCATAATTTGGTCAGATTCTCTTTTTAGAGGTATCTGAAGGAATTTATCTAAGAGCTTATGTGAGTAGTTGCTCTCACTCTGCCATCTTGGCTATGCATCTCCTCCACCACAACCAAAAATAACCTACCCAGAAAAATTGAGCAATCCCACAGGAGGAAAAAAAGGATATTTGATGAAATCAAGGACTTTCAACTATGCCTAATGGAAAATTCATAGCTAGTTAGAAAATTCGCCATTCTAACAGCAAGATTCAAGAGAAGAATGAAAATATACACATGAAAGAGTAATCATAAGAGACTCAATGAAGTTTACATTTCCATATGGGAAGATCAAAAAAATGTGCCACGTAAGAACTGTTTTCATTATTTATGGAAATTAGAAGTCTATATAGACAGCGAATATGAGTATGAGTTGATTATCTTAGGATGGTCTCAAAAAAACTGAGTGAGAAAGAGGGATGAACTGGGAGCAAAGGTAATGAACAGGCAAAATGGGGAAGTTTTTGTCCACATAAAAGAGATGTGCAAGGAAAAAGTTTAATGGTAGAAGGGTGAAGATAGTGGAGAAAAGCCAGGAAGTTGCCTGAGTTCTCCTGTTGTCCTTGGAAAAACATTATGTAAAGTCATTTAAAGGTTTCTGGAGCAGCAGAGCCTCCAAAAATATAAAGTGAAAGAATTTCACAGCTTGAGATCACTTATAGGGACATCAGAAAAGACAGTTGGAGAGCACAGCACAATGGAGGTGGCGTCTGTCATAAAAAAGGGGAAAGTTCCCACTTGTAAAACATATTTATAGCAGCTCTTTTTTGGGGTAGCCAAGAATTTGAAATTGAGGGAATGCCCATAATTAGAGAAAACTGAAAAAGTTGTGCTATATAAATGTAATGTAATGCTATTGTGCTATAAGAAATGATGAACAGACACGTTGTAGAAAAATAATTGTAAAGACTTACATGCGATGATTCTGAGTGAAGTGAGAAGAACCAGGAGAACAATGTACAAAGTAACAACATTGTGTAATGAATGATCAACAATGATAGACTTATCTTTTCTTAGAAATGTAATGATCCACGACAGTTCTATAAGATTCATGATGGAAAATGATATACACATCCAGAGAAAGAATTGACAGACTCTGAATGCAAATTGAGGCATATTTCCCATTTTTGGCGTGGCTTTTCTCTTTTGTTCTGCTTCTTCTTCCACAACATGATTATTGTGAGAATATGTTTAATATGACTGTACGTGTAAAACTATATCAGATTGTTTGCTGTCTTGGGAACGGTGTTGGGAGGAAGGGAAGGAGAAATAATGTAAATCAAAATGTTATACAAGTGAATTTTTAAAACTATTATTACATGTAATTTGTAAAAAAAAAAAAAAAAGAATGCTATTGAGTTCCTAAAAATAATAGAGGGACAAATGGAACTGGGATGATATTGAAATGTTTCTCTCTCACTGCTATTTGCTCAATTAAAGTTGAATCTATATAGAGACACATTTGGGTACACAAATCTATTTTACGCAACAGGGAAAGAAGTGGTGAAGGCTATAAGAGAGATGAAAGGGGAGTAACATTAAGGGAGACTTTGGAAAGAGAGAAATCAGATTTTTAGGGAGGTACATGAAAAAGAGAACGAAGGATCAAAAGAATAAAATAGGAAGAAGGGAAACGAACAGTTAGTAAGCATAGATGTGAGTAATGAACTCACTCACACAAACAGAAGCAGGTGGGAGGAAGGATTAGAAAACAGAATGCAACAATTTTTTTTTTTTTATGAGACACACTTGAAATATGATATCAGTAAAATTAGTTCAAATAGAGAGTTAGAGTAAAATCTATTATGCTTCACCTATATTTAAAAAAAAAATTCTACGGTAGCAATCATCATCTAATTTGAACAAAAATAGAATTAATCAAAGGAATATTTGAGGGAACCATATTTTTTAAAACATACCATAGACAATGAAGTAAAATTTACCAAAGAAGTTGCAGTATTTCTCTGATAAAGGTCTTGTCTCACAACTATATGTCACTGCATTAAATTTATAAAAATAAGAGTAATTCCACAGTTGACAAATTGTTCAAATGACATGAACAAGCAGTCTTCAGAAAATATGAAAACTATCTATAGTCATATAAAATGATCTAAGTCACTACTGATTAGATAAATTTACAGTGAAGTAATTTTGACGTACTTTTTTATACATACCTGAAATGACAAGTGCTGGAAGAAATGGGTGAAAGTACTTAAATTAATGCACTGTTGTTGGCGGTATTAACTGATCTAACGATTCGGGGGAACAATTTGAAACTGTGCTCAAAGGACTATAAAGCTGAGTCTACATGTTGACCCAGAAATACCACTGCTAGATTTGCATCCCAAAGAGATAAAAAACACAAAGGACATATATGCACAAAATTATTTTTAGCAACTGTCTTTCTGGTAGCAAAGAATTGAAAATCAAGGGAATTTTCATGAATTGGTGAATGACTGAACATGCTATGTCACATGATTGCAATAAAACACTATTTTACTCTAAGAAAACGATGAGGGGGTATTTTCAGAAACAAATGGCAAGAAATCATATAAATTCATGATAAGTGAGGTCATAGCAGTGAGATGATTTTGACAGCAAAGTTTTAATGATAATCACCTACGAAATACGAGGTTGCTATGATGATGAAAAATGCCATTTACTTCCAGAGAGACAATTGATGAACTCCGAGTAGAAACTGAAGCATAATTTTCTTATTTAATTTTTTGGCTATATGGTTAAAATGGAAATATTTTGTGTGGTTTCAAAAGTATAATTGACGTAATTTTGCTTATGGTCTTAGTGGCATGAGGAGGGAATTTGGAGGGAGAAAATTTGGAACTCAGCATGTATAATGAAAAGTATGGTAAAATGAGTAAATAAGAACTAAAAGATAAGTCATGAAAGACACAAAATAATTGCAGAAGCTATATGATATTTGAGAATTCTACCAAGAGAAAACCAAAACTTTTATGAATCCAATTATAAAACTCTCTACAGAAATCAGGATAGATTGGATAATGGGATAAACATTTGTAGCTCATGGCTAATTTAATCCAGTATGCTAACAATTATGATACCAGTAACATTATATAACATACTGTTATTTACAAGTCAAACAATCAAAGTATATTTTGTTGAGCTAGAAAAATAATAATCAATTTCATGTGAAATACTAACAGATAAAAATCTCTACGATAACAATGAAAATTAAGTATCAAGGAAAGAGGTCTCTCATTATCAGATCTACTAGAAACCATTATTCATTAAAATGACATAATACTGGTTAAGCAATGGAGAGATTTGTCAATGAAGCCAATAACATTACACAACATCAAACAACCTTGGTGGCGTATTGTGTTATAAATACCACCATTAAGGAGGAGGACTCAGGATTTGACAAGAGCTCTTGAGTGAACTGGAAAACAGTATGTCAGAAATTAGTTTGAGACAAACACGTTACACTAAGACAACCGCTAGCTGGATATATGACCTAGATATAAAAGGTCTTATCGTGACCAAATTGGAGCACTAATGAAGAAATTACCTTTATAATCTATGGATGAGGCAAGAGTTCAAGTCTAATAAAGCAATACATATGATCGCACGAGAAAATGGATAGTTTTGGTATTATAAAATTGAAAAGATGCTGCAGATACAAATCTAAGGTAGGTATAATTAGAAAGAAAGAAGAAATTGTGGGGAAAATATTAGTAGGAATTTTCTGTGATAAAGATTTTATATTCAAGTTGTATAAAGAACAGATTCAAATTTGTAAGACCAAGATAGGCTATACTGTAATAGATGGTCAAAGATATGATCAGTCAGTTTTGAAAAGAAGAAATCCAAGTTGTCCAAGACCATATGAAAAACTGCTCTAAATCACCAATAATTTGAGAAACCCAATTAAAACATCTTTGAAGTTATCCCACACACAGTTCATACGAGCCAAAAGCACACAAGAGGATAAATAACAAATTCTGAAGAGGTTGAGGGTAAATAGGAATGCCAATGCACTGCGTGGAAAACTGTAAGCTTGTCTGGTCATTATGGAAAGCAACGTGGAACTGTGCCTCCAAAATTTTTAACTTTTGAATGAACTTTAAACTCAGCTATTCTAAGTAATAGGCCCATTGCCCAAAGTGATTCAAGAAAAGGAGAAAAAAATGAGACACATGACAATATCTATAGAAAGGCTCTTTGCATGATGCCCAGAAAATTAGAACCTAAAGGGATGCATTGTACACAACTTGGAGAATATAAATATATTAAAATGTTATTGGGCCACAAGAATTATATAATGTATGACAGTGGAAGAAGCATGGAATTTTTTTATGAACTCATAAAGAGCAGAGTAGAATAAGGAGAATAATTTATGTAGTGAGAAGATCATTATATAAATCACTATTTTGTCATATAGGCAAAACTTCTCTGAAATACTTGAGAATATTGATCAAGGCCACAATATACTATAAAGGAGAAAGACTGAAGATGAATGACATTACACATGCCGCCTCAGATATAGAGTTAACCTAAATAAAGAAGAGAGGATATACTTTCAAACATAACCAATGGAAAAGTGGTATTGTGAACTATGCATTGTAAAGGAATTTTATTTTTATTTGCTGCATTAGAGGGAGACAGATAGAATGAGAGGCATGGATTACAAATGCTTGTAAAATAAATAATATTAAAGGAAAAAGAAAATAATATCTTTAAATTGTTTTTTATTATTCATTAGTTGTTCCCTCTAAATTTTTTTTCTTGCCTCCAATTCTTTGTGACACCATTTGGGTGCTTTTTGGCAGAGAGAGTGTAATTTCCTAAAATAAGCTCCAGTTCATGTTAGGAATGAGGAAACTGAGGCCAAAAAGAATAAATGACTTCTCCAGGATTGCAGCTACTAAACATCTAAGGCCAGATGTGAACCAAGATAGATGAGTTTCCTGACTCCAGGTCTGGCACTAGATTCACTGTGACACATAACTGACCTTAAAAAAGTTGCATTGACCAAAGAGAAAAAAGAGGCACAAAACTTCGCTGAAGTAAAGAATTCCTTAAAAAAGCAGAATTGGCAAGTTAGAACATGAAGGTAAAAAGCTCACTAAAGAAAGCAATTGCTTAAAAATTAGACTTGGGAATGTTGAAGCTAATGACTCCATGAGATATCAAAAAAAAAAAAATAAAGAAACATAAAATTTAAAAGAAATAGAAGAAAATGTAAAATATTTCATCAAAATAACAGCTGATTTGGAAAATAGATCAAGGAGAGATCATTTAAAAACTCTCTGGCTGCCTGACAACCTCCAAACCCACCCCACACCCCCCCCAAAATAAAGAGAGAATAGAAATAATATTTCAATTAATTATCAAGGAAAACTGCTTTGACATATTAGATGCAAAAGGTAAAGTAGAAATTGAAAAAATCCAGGAAGAAATCTCCTGAAAGATCTCCCAAAAATCAATACTCCAGGAATATTATAGTAAAATCCCAGACCTCCCAGGTGAAATATTAATATGTCAAGTAGCCAGAAAGAAGCAATTTGAATATCATGGACCCACAGCCAAGATCACAAAATATTTGCAACTTCCAACTTAATAGAGAAGATGGTTTAGAATATGATATTCTCGGGGTGTGTCGAGCAAATATTACAAGTAAGAAAAACTGTACAACAAAACTGAGCATAATCGATCAAAATAAAAATATATTAACATTATATATATATGTATATGTATGTATATATACATGTATGTATATATATATATGTATATGCATACATATACAATTAAATAGAAAATTTTCATACATTCCTGATAAATGACCAGAGCTGAATAGAATATCTGACATACAATGAGCTCAAGAGAAGTATATGAAATTTAACATAAAATAATAATCATAAGAGACTCAACAAAGCTAAACTGTTACATTCCTATCCATATACAAAGATGATATATGTGACTTCCAATAACATTATCATTATTAGGGCAGTTAGGAGTCTATGCAAGCAGAGAGCATGAGTAGACTTCAATTATGTTGGGATAATCTCCAAAAAAATTAGAAGACAAGAAACAGGGATGCACTGGTATATGGGAGGAGAATAAGTAGAATGGGGAAACATTTTCTCACATAAAAGATGCACAAAGAAGGCCTTTCATTGTAGAATGGTACCTCATAGATAATACACAGAAAGCATTACAGTTTTTGGACTCCAGTCTCCAACAGGTTCACTCTTGATCTCATCAAACAGGAAGGAAGACAGCTTTGGAGGGGTTAATAATCTCACTTTACTCTGGTGTAGTCTTCTCAAAGGTTTGCTGATAATGGGACCATCAACAAGTACAGTAGTCTCAATTCACCCTTCTTGAAGAGGCTTACTAAAAGGGGGGTGGTTGCAACTACCCCTATGTCTCCATGCAGTCAATGTCAATCGAGACAGGTACAGCTTGTGCATTCCCCTAAATCACCTTGAGTCTTGATGGGAGATGGTCAAAACGCACATAGCTTCCCAATGGTGCCCTGTGGTTTCCTTCCGCTCTGGTCAGTGCCCACTTGCTTTATAGGGCAACAAACAAAGAAGACATAATGCCAACAATGGCCTCACAGGTTAACTATAGCAATATCATCACTTGGGGCAAGCGTAGGAAATATCAATTATGTCACCCCTATATCTCATGGCACAGCCTCCGTAGGACTGCTCAGCGCTCGGGTCTAGCAATTACTATTTAGGATCCTTAGGGTTATTTCGCAAAATATTACCTAACACATGGAAACTAGACATTGCCATGGTCAAGGATTCCAAGAAATTAACTTTAGGAAGAATAATAAAATCCTCCTTACATGCAAGGTAGTAATGGAGTGGGTGGTAGTTATTGCTTGACATTAATTGTCTCAGAAAGTGGTTTAAAGAGGACGAAAAGAGAGAGAAGGACAGACAGAATAAAAGAGGATGGAGGGAAATGTACAGTTAGTAATCACAACAATAAATTTGAAAGGAATGAGCTCATCAAAACTTGAAGTGCACTTCAAGATGGTCAAGTGAGGAAGGACACCTCTGAAACCCTCCAAAATTTAACCCCAAACAACTAGAAAACCACCTCAGAATTTATGCAGAAGCAAGAAAGCCTCTTAACAGCAATGCAGGAAAGGTCGTTCTCATTGGGATGGGAGGGGAATGGGACCCACGAGCATCAGCACCCAGCATCACAGCAGGGGACCTACAACAAGGCTTCAAGTCTGGCACAATCCAGCAACGTGGCACAGCACCCTAGGCTACTGAGCTATCTCTAAGTGAAAGCAAGAACTCAGCAAGGCCCCACCTCTATAACCTCATCCCCAACACATCATCAGCAAGTCCTTGGCCCCATTGTTGTCCAGTAGTGAAGCTTTAACCCAGAGCTACTCAACAGGGAAACATGTTTCTGTAGTAACCCAGAAGCTCTAACAACCCTGGGGCAAACCTACAAGGAGATTACTCTTCCAAGGTCAGCCAACAGAAAGACTGTGCTACCATAGCAACCTAGCATCAAAGCCCCACCCCTGGGACAGGCCAGAAGGGAAGCCTACCCTCCAGTTGAAACAAGCAACTAAGTCTTGAAGTCCACAAAACCAAAAGTAAGACCCTGAGCTTCAAAGCAAAATGGTTAGGACAGTGCAGGCCTAGAGATCAACTCTCACATAAAAACACCAAATCACAAATAAAGGCAGAAAGAAATGAATCAAAGAACACAATAGCAAGCGTGAATATAAAAAGTTACTATGGTGATAGTGAAGATCACAGCATACACATAGAAGAGGACAGCAGTATCAAAATGACTGCATGGGAAATCTCAAAGAAAAATGCAATTTGATCTCACTCCCAAAAAAAGAATTTCTGAATGAGTATCAAAAGTTTTTTAAAAAGAAAATTAAAGAAGTAGAAGAAAAATTGGGGGAAAATGAGAATAATGCAGGAGAATCGAGAATAAAAGGAAGCAATAGTATCGGGAATGACATTCAAAAATACAAAAAAAAAATATGACGTCCTAAAATAATGAAATTAAACAAATGGAAAAGAAAATACAAAAACTCGCTGGAGAAAATAAGTCCTTAAAAATTAGAATTGAGCACGTGGAAACTAATGACTCTATGAGATATCAAGACATAATAAAACAAAACAAAATTAAAAAAAAATAAAATTGTGAATTCTCTCATTGGAAAAGAGCTGACCTAGAAAAAAGATCCAGGAGAGGTAATAAAAGAATCATTGACTATCTGAAACCCATGATTAAAAAAAAGAAAAAAAAAGCAGTCCTGAAAAACTTTTTTTTTCTATAAATTACCAAAGAAAACTAACCTGTTACGTTAGAAGCCACAGTCAAAACAGAAATGAAAGAATACACTTACAACCTCCTAAAGGAGATGCCAAAAAGAAAATTCCCAGGAACATCATAGACAATTTCCAAAGCTCCTAGATCAATGAGAAAGTAGTGCATGCAGCCAGAAAGAAGCTATTCAAACATTATGGAATTATAGTTAGAATTACAGAGGATTTGACAGCTTCTTACGTTTAAGAGCAGGAGTGCTCGAAATATTATTTGCTGGAAGGCAAAGGAGTTAAGGATCACAACCAAGAATCACTTACTCAGCAAAACTGAATACAATCTTTCAGGGGATAAATTGGATAATTAATGAACTAGAGGACTTTCCAGAATTTTTAATTAAAAGGACAGATGTCAATAAAAATTTGACCTCCAAGGGAAACAAAGGTTAAAAAACGAAAGAATAAAGCATAAGAAATTCAATAATGTTATGCTGTTTTTATTTCTATCTGGGAAGATAATGTTTGTAACTCTTAAGAACTTTATTGCTGTAAGAACAATTGGGAGTGTATTTAGAGAGAGAGGACATAGATGTAAGGTGATATTAATAGGATGATACAAAACAAAATAAAAAAGAAAATTGCATTATAAAAAGGAGGAGGGAAATTGAATAGGATAAATTATGCCACATAAAGGAAGCATGCTAGAGCTATTATAGTGGTGGAGAAGATGAGGAGGTGGCTAGCAAAACTGAAATCTTACTTTCATCAAATGTGGCTCCAAGAGGGAACAACATATGCACTCACTTTGATATAGAAATCTACATTACCTTACAAGGAAGCAAAGAGGGATGGGTGTAACAGAAGGGGGAGGGGGACTGATAAAAAAGAGGGTAGATTGGGGGAGGCAGTGATCAGAAGTAAAACACTTGTGAATTAGGGGGTGAGAGAGGTGGGAATAAACAGGGGAAAATAGCATGGAGGGAAATTAACAGTTTTCATAACGATAAATGCAAATTGGGTAAACTCACTCATAAAATGGAAGAAGATAGCACAACGAGTTAAAAATCAGACTCTTACAACATATTGTTTACAAGAAACACATACGAAGCAGAGAGATACCCACGGGGAAATGTGAGGGGATAGTACAGAAACTCTTATGATTCAAGTGAAGGGAATGAAGCAGGAGTAGCTATCATGATGTCAGACAAAGCAAAAGCAGAACCAGATCTAATTAAAAGAGATAATAAAGAAAATCAAGTCTTACTGAAGGGTATCATACTCTAGAAGTATTAGTAATGCTAAATATACATGTACCAAGTAGCATAGTACCTAAAATTTTGAAGTCGTTGAATGAGTTACACGAGGAAATAGATAATAGCGCTATACTAGTGGGGAACCTCAAATTTTCCCTTTCAGAATTGTATAAATCCAAGAAATAAACAAACGAAAAAACAAAAACAATTAGAAGTTAAAGAGGTGAATGAAATTCTGGAGGAGTTAAATATGATCTATCTCTGGAGAAAATTGAATGGGAACAGAAAGGAATATATATATTGCTTTGTTTTTTTTTTTGTTTTTTCAATAGTACATGGCACCTACACAAAAAAATTACAATGAATTAGGCAATTAAGAACATCAAAATCCCTTTGGGGGATTTTAATTGGTGTTCCAAGTAAACATTTACAGTGATTCCAAATATGCCTCTGAAGTCTGTGCCTTGCTGAATAAGCACAATTTCATCACCATACATGGTAAACCAATAGCTTCTGCCTCACTTATTAATCACCTACTCCACACTATTTTGTTCCCCAAGGCTATCTTCATGATGCATTGCCTGCCCCACATCAGAGGATAATTAATTTTTTGCAAGATGGCAACTGGTTTGCATAGGAGACAGCCAAGTGGGCTGCTCACTGGTGTCCTTGAGAGTCATCAAAACACTGCTGATATTATATGTTAGTCCTCCCACTAACTATTCTCCCTTAGTCATTGGTATGAAAAATTAATATAAGGGTCACCAGACACAAAGAATTTCTTCAAGATGGACTGTGAGTTATGCCAGATGGTCCCTTCTTTCCATCTAAATGATCAGTGCCCCTCTTGTTCTACCAACCATGCCCAGGGACATATGGGGAATGAGATGGTTTGACGTCAGATTTTATGCAGAGGCCCTTTGTGGTGCCTTTCTTGTCAATAACCCAAGTCTCTGAAAATGAATACTGTGATGAAAGGGGGAATGTAGTGGGCAAGTCCTACAATTTGAACGCCTGCAGATTGATTTTATTGAATTGTGAAAGGCTCTGGGTTACAACGGTGTTTGGGTAGGTAGAGACTAACTGAAGCCTTAAATAAAACTCTTTCCAATTGAACATTCCGAGCAAACATAGTACCAGGGTATCTGATGAAAGACATAATCCCAATATTTGGCCTGCTGTGCACTATACATTACAGCCAAGGGCCACACACATGTGCCAATAGAAGTAAGAAACTCTTTACGTTTCTTAAGTTTGGAATAACCTTGAACTTGTTCACCCCTTATCACCCGCAATCATCAGGGGAAGTTGAATGGCTAAACAGGGAATTTAAGTCTTTTGGGGGAAATCTATTCCAGAAAATACAGTTAAAATAATCTGATACTTCCCCTTGTGTTGTTCCGTATAAAAACTGGTATAGACAGTGTTGTGGATTGTTAACTCTCAAAATTGTTTGGTAGGTCACCAACCACTTTCTAGAGCTGGACACTTAGAACATGAGGCTAGCTATAATTGAGAAAAGATAAGATATATCATCTCTCAGTCTAATTTTCTTTCACAGATCTAGAAGTAGGAAGACCAGATGCAAACTCTGCCTTTGGAAGAGGTGGTACGTCCATTTGAGACAGGAATTTTCATGTAGAATTGTAACTCCAAGAATACAGGTAGCCTCTAACTTTCCTGGAAAGGACATTCTCAGGTCGTGTTGAAAAGTCATTCTCTCATAAAGATTGAAGAACAGATGACCTGGATAGATGACTTCTATCTAAAACCTATGTGACCATGACCAAAAAGATGCAACCTTGATTGTAGGAAAATATCAAATAAATTCTTAATTCACAAATGTTAACTTACTAAATGATAATAATTTTCAAAGAAAGAAGTGGGAGGGGGCATTCCAGGAGGAAAGGACAAATAAGAGCTGCAGTGGGAATGCGTAAAAATATTCAGAATGAGGTAAGCTAGATTGGGGTCACAAGAAGCTAATACTGGTCCATTGGGTCAAATTTTCAATACATAATAAATATAACCATTAGAATATTCCACAAAAGGTATTTGTAGAGATAATAAGTCTAATTCCTGAATTATTTCTATGTATTTGCTTGGGAATCAGAATGATATGGAACGAGACTTTAGTAGTGAGTCCCTATTGGGTCTTTGTTCCCCTGGAGAAGGGACTGTATAATGGAAATTTTTTCCCTGAACTATATGAGCCTGGAGACATATCATATAATGTGTTATAAGGAGAAGCTACCAGATGCTCCAGGAACTAGGAGAAACCTTAGCAAAATTTATGAGGCTGGGTTATATGAGCTCAGGCACAACTTTCTTGTTAACAGGTAGGTTGGACTGTGCCATTGTAATTGTTTCTGATGTGTTTTATTTTGTTTCCTTTCTTAAACCAAAGGTGACCAATGTTATAAAAATCAAAGTAACCTTCAATGTGATTCTCAAGCTCCCATTACATTGCCATGGTACTTGGAAGAACCCAAGGATGGAACACTGTTTAAATACCTTTTCTAAGAAATAAACTGTAGCTCTAAAACAGAAAAAAAATATCCATTCAACATTTCTTATTTTCATCTTGAGCTTGCCCCCCAACTCTGTACAGATGTGAAATTCTTGTTCAAACGTAGAGAGCTGTCTGGGATACTGAGAGATTAATTAACTCCCAATGGATGACACAGCTAATCAGAAGCAGGAAAGGAGGAATTAGAGACGAATTCTCAGCTTTCTCCTTGCTTCATCATGAGTCACAGCAGAGCATCCTGACCCTACATACATTTCTGTCATAGTGTCTCTCAGATGACATCAGACCTACAAAGGGAAATAAAGAATTAGAAATAATGCTTGACTACCTGGACTAATAGAAGCCTGCTATACCCTGGGGAATTTAATGATTTCCATAACTTGTGGGTAGGCTATATTTGATAGTTAAAAGGAAGAACTCGGACTCTCACCTTGATATTTCCTGGGACGTTTTCACCATGACAGAGCTTTCTTTGAGTAAAACTAGTGTGATACCTGTTCAGTCAGGCCTGAGGAGAACGAAAGTTAAGACATGATCTGAATGGGATTTCTAATCTGAAAAAGAGTAGCTTACATTGATACAGTGCTTTAGGGTTTGGGAAACCTGTCTTGCATCCAGTAACAGCCCTTTGGGATCAATAATTGGGTTTGTCCATTGCAGCAGTTTGGGACCTTGGGAAGGTTCCACAAAATAGGGACACCTGACAGGTAAAAATATATAACCCGTTGAACTTTTATTGCAACTCTATTTTAAACTTAATCATGGTTAAAAAAAGAAAAAAACTTATCCTAAGCAGCAAAATAAGAATTTATCTGATACTCCTCTGTTAGTTAGAAGTGATGTAAATGTTCACTTGGAAAGGACCCTGAGGAATATATTGACCAATTGGTGTGTGAATCCACAAGTTGGAAGATGTCTAGTGAAAGGTAGCATACTCCCAAGTTGCACTGTGTTAGACATAGTCCTCTGCTTTATTCGTTGCCTGGGCATGAAATAAGTAATGTGCTGGGAAATACTGAATAACTCCCTCTTTGGGAAAAAATGAACACAATCTTCTTTTAAATTTAATCTAAATTACGAATATTATCTCTACAAACTTCATGACTTTAGACAACTAGCAAAACAATAAATTAAGAATTTATACCTCCTGATTTACAAAGTATAAATGTTTACACTTAAAATTTAAATAGTTAATCGTGTAACTAGGGTTGATTTCAGCAGATCCTATGATAAAATTCAGTTCTCATCTTTTGGCCAGATTTGATCTCAGTGGGTTAGGCAGAATACACTAAATCCCCACACCTGAATTCAAGTTAATTTCTCTATTTTTCGTATGAGTACACGCTGCCAAAGAATCACTTAGAAAAGGTAACCTTTTCAAATGTCCTTGGAAAATCAGCTTCTTTGACAATGAAAGATGGAGGCTTAAAATTCACTTTCTGAAGCTTGCTTGGTCAGGTCGCAGTTATTTATCATCATTCTAGTTTTACTGTTACTGAGACATTTGAGCATAACTTAAACAAATCACAATCATGCTTTTACAATGTGTTCTGGAACTCAGTTTTGAATTTTGGGCTCACAATACTGAAGTCTACCACGACCCAAAATGATTTCTTTTAACTTCTTTGCCATTAATCAACGACTTGCAGTCTCTTCTCCTAATCAATTGTGCGGATTCTGAATTCAAACGTGTCTTACCTAAAACATACTTGAATAACTCCAGTGGTGACAGATTTTCAGCCTCCACAAATGTGTCATTTGCATTTTCAAGTTTGGTTTTTAATATACTTTTGCTTTCATTTTCCGGAAACTTGCTTTTGTGACATTTCTATGTATTGTTCTTATTTCTACTCTGATGAGCCAAGCAGAACCAGACAACATCTTTTTTTTTTGACAATTAAAAAAATTTGAAGACAGATGCATTATCCTAAAAAATTCCAAGTTTTCCTTTCTCTAGGCTAATCATTTCCACTTTATGTACCTAATATTTACATGGTAAAGTTTCAAATATTCTTCCTATCCAAAACATATCCCGGTTTGTCAATATGCATCTGAAAATTTTGTGCCTATTAGTTAAGCAAACTTGAGGTTTCATCATAGCACTTGAGAATGGAACTCGTGTTCCAATTCATTCTAAATATTATGCTTCCATTAATTCTGTCTAATATTTTACTCACTTTTGGAGGTATTCACGTAATAACTATGTACTACTATCAATCATAAATTCATCAAAGTTCTCAGGGATTTTAATCCATGGCAAATTTCATCTTGAAATTTTCAACATTACAACTTAAGATCATGATTGATTTCCTCACAAGAGAGGGACTTGTAAAACAATTTCGTCAATCAATATTGGTTAAGAAATTTCTATTGGTCAATAACTTTGCTAATTGCTGGGCATAAAGCTCTGTTAGCTTTATCTTGTTCTGTTACCAATAAGCCAGAAATACTATCATTTATCTCTTCAATTTCCAGTCTCTTCTTCACCATGATAATTGTTCAGGTGTCCCACTTTTGAATAACCTCGGCTAATCTGAGGATATGCTCAACAGAAGGGAGACAGAAAATTTTCTCCCCGTATGTTTGCCACAGGATAGTTGTCCCTGATTTCTATGGGACACTCCTTTAAAGATACCTGCAGGACTGGCCAAGTCTTCCTTACATACCGACAAAATGACAGAAATGAACTGCACACTAGTGATCCTCCTTGTGAATCCTAAGATCTAAGAATTGAGGAACAAGGATAGAAAGGAGACACTAAAGGGATTTATCACCAATCCTTATCAAAATTTAAAAACATGTAAATTGTCAAACAGTACAGAAGAGATTCACAGGCTGAAGTAGGAGTTATAGTAGTGTGATGGGTAAAAGCAGTGGGTTGATAGAAATGGAAGACAGCAAGGCAATAGAAAAAACAACAACAACAAAAGGTCTCAGAAAAGGATTTATTACACTCTCAGAAGGTAGATTTAAGTTTAGAAGAAAGGTAATATAGAAGCAAATTGGGAAGGAAAAAATAAACTGGTGTGGTGGAAGGAACTTGATTAGAAAAGAGTAGAGAAGGAAGGAGAATCAGATCAAATTTGGAAACCAGAGAATCATGTACTGAAAAGTTCGTTTTTACCTCTTGGGAATTCCGCACTCTACTAAGTGTGGGTGCTTATAGGATTGTGCAGCATTGTGGGTGGAGTAAATGGGAATGTAAGTGGAGTTTGTAGAAGGAATTCAATTGTGGAAATCTACTTTAAAATATGTGATTATCGATTTTTTATTTTGTTAAATCATCTAACAATACTCTAATCTCATTTAATGCCCCATTGTTATGACCTGAAATGTAAATGACATTTTACCATACTTCAGTTAGTCAATAAGTATTGACTAATAATAAGCAGTGCTGGGCTGTAAGGGAATTGCCAACCCCCAGCCTCTTGGACGGCATTCACTGGTCACGACTCAGATAAACTGAGGGGAGACTGGTAAGGCATGAACAAGATGGTGCTGGGAGGAAGGGTTCCACCCTTGTTTTGCTCAAGACTATTTTCCCGGGCTTTCCAGAGAACAAAGAAGCCCAAAATGTTTTTCTTTCTAGGGGCTACGTGTCCACCCTGGGCAGTCCTGGCTTAAGGTAAATTATTTCCTTATAAGGGCAAACTAATTGGTGATAGGTTTACTTAGAGCACTGGTGTCAGAGAAGAGATAAAAGCACCGCTCACTGCTTGAATAAACGGAGTTCTTACTATCTTGTCTCCCACCTCAGTCATTGCTTACAGCTAAACTCCCCCAGGGCCTACAGGCCTCTGCTGGTCAGATAAGCCTGTGGGCCTGAGAGATCGGGCTCAGACTCCCGGGGTCCCTAACACTGGGCCACCGAGGTGCCCCAAAGCACTACATAATTGTAAACATTTTGAGTTAGTTTCAATAAAATTACATTAATTCAATTTAAATATGAGAATAATGACTTGAGACAATATTTAAAAGAATCTGATCTAAAACAGAATTGTTTCTAAAGTATGCATATCAAAGGGATAATCATGAAGTTGGTAGCTCTTTGATGCAGTTTTCTAGGCTTTTGCTACCTAATATTCTGTACCACTGCTAACATTTTCCAGAGAGGTGGTTAGATGACCCTGGGTTCTACGGGATACTGTTAACACTGATAACACAGTGAAGATACTGATGGATATCTTCAAACATGCCTAGTATTATAAAACAGGATGGAGCTTATGTGAGATCTTATTGAGCAGGTGTAGATATGACAAATAAGTAGATATCGTATTTGAAGATCACACATAAATAGCCTAAGGACAATAATACAAACATGCACATGCACACACACACACATTTTTGGAGGGTTGTTTTTTTTTTTTTTTTAGTTCACTAGAGAGTGCTTCTTTTCTCTTGTAATCAAAACCATTTGATTATAAGTTTTATCTGACCAATATCACATGTATTTTAATGCAAATATAGAAGTAAAAAGCATACAGACTCTTGAATATTAATGTTGGTGGTAGATATTTGTGATGCATATTGTGGCTCACAGTACCATCGTAAGAACAAATTTCATAACCACATATTATGTCATTGAAAATGTATCAAAAGTATCAAATGAATGTATCAAAAATTTTCCCAGGTTCAGCTTCATCGTATAGACCATAAAGGAATCTGTTCCTTGCATAGACACTAAGAAATTATTATAGCAAGTAAGAAGATCATTCCTGAATTTCTTGATGTCATACTGAATGGTCAGAGTTATTTGCAAATATCCTACATATAGAATCTCTCATGAGTGATGCAACCTAGATTCAAAGAACATATCCCAGACAGCATTCCCTGGATAGAAGAAATGGATTAGTGGAGAGAAATTAAAGCAATTGAAGTTACTCAATTCACTATGCTGGGCATCATAGATGATCCTGACCTGCAGATTCCCCTTTTCCTTGTGTGCTTCATCATCTACCTGGCCATAGTACTAGGGACCTTGGGCTTGACTCTTTTGACCAAGATAGATTTGCGACTGAAAATTCCAATGTACTTTTTCCTCAGGAAGCTGTAATTTATTGATCTTGAGTATTCCAATGACATTGGACCAGAAATATTGATAAATTTTGTAGTGGAGAAAAATACCATCTCTTATTCTGGATGCGCAATCCAGCTAGTTGCTTTTATAACACTAATTAGAAGTGAACTTTTTATGTTACCAATGTTGGCTTATGACAGCTATGTAGCTATCTGCAATTCATTGCATTACATAGTCACTATGTCAGACAAAATGTACTGCATCTTATTGATCCTTCCATATATCTACAGATCTTTTGTAGCACTGTTGACCACAATTAAGGTTTCTAATATCTCCTTTTGGAAATCTAATGTAATTAGTCATTTCTCCTGTGATACTCTCCCCCTCTTAAGCATGTTATGAAAGGATGCAAAGGATATAGAATTAATCATTCTGATCCTTTCTGCTTTTAATTTAATATACTCCCTGCTGATGGTTCTTGATTCATATGGACTTATTCTTGTGACTACCCTCAGAATGAATTATGCTTAGGGCAGACGCAAAGCCTTCTCCACCTGTGTCTCTCATCTCACTGTTGTGGTTGTGTTCTATGGAAGAATAACTTTTATGTACATGAAGGCCCATCCTAATCACTCCTTTGATACAGATAAGATGGCTTCCATCTTTTATACTCTGGTCATACCAGTGCTCAACTCGTTGATCTATATTTTGAGAAATAAGGAGCTGAAAGATGCCTTGAAAAGAGCCCTAGAAAATAAATACAAATGTCTTCCTTGAGTAACCATAGAGAAAAAGGTGATCACTGGTTATTAGAGGCACTTATCCAACATGTGATATTTATTTGTCCAGTATTATCAGATTTTATAGAAGAATAATTTGATCTTGTTGAGATTAAACATGTGCCCTTAGCCAAATCCATTTTACTGGCAGGAGAAAGATGCAAAAGTAGCTCTCTCTGACACAGAATATCAGACTTTATACACCATGTCTTTTGTTCACCAAAGGATTAATCTTCTGTCTTCCTCCTCATTCATTCAGTCCTCCATCATCTGCCTATATTTTTTTTTCAAGTAGCTCATTTATGTCTTGCATGTTCTTTGCCAAATGGAAAAAGGAGAAATTCAGTTGGTAAATTTTCAGTGTCAGTGTTTCTATACCATCAGAAATAAAAGAAAAGTCAGTATAAATCAAGGGATGGATGTTTTTGTTTTTATTTTGCACTTAGAATATATAAATAATGGAGGTTAAAATTAAAATTTTTCATGTTCTTTTTTTTTATTCAGAAGACCTGTATTGTTAAACACTTATGTGTACACCTTGGAAAAATACTACACATGTAAGTAGGACTTGAAATGTGGGTGTAGATCAGGGGTATGCAGATTCCACATTCAAACTCTCATTTAAGTATATTCTGCTGCGGTGGGGGGGGTGGAGCCAAGATAACTGAGTAGAAAGACGCACATACACTAGTTCTTCCCCTATAGCCCATAAAATACCTGTAAATAAAGTCTCTCAAGAAATTCCAGAGCAGCAGAAAACCACAGAACAACGGAGGAGAGAGATATCCTGTCCAGGCCGATCTGAATGGTCAACGGGAAAGCTGGAGCAGAGCCAATGCCCAGCCTAGCCTTGACCAAGTGGCACAGCATCCAGAGGATTACCCGAGCAAGAATTGGGGACAGAATCCCCAGCGGCAGTAGAGGAAGTTTGCAGAGGCATCATTGGATGCAGCAGCTCCCACAGCAGCCTGCATCCATTGTTGGATCATAAAGCCCCTGGGGGAACTGAGCCACTAATCCTTATGTCAGCTTTGTGTGGTAGCCCTGTCCCCACCTAATGCTCTTGCGGGAATTAAGGAGCTGATTTTTATTTCACACTGAATGGCTGCTCTGACCCGACAAAAGCCCTTGGGGTAATTGAGCAACTTATCTGAATCTGAGCCCCCAGTGCTGCCTTCGTGGAACTGGAGGCCAGATCACTGTGAAGAGGAAACTCTACTACTCACAGATTCTGAACACAAAAGTTTCTGATTGCTCCCAGACCAGTGTACACGCTTAATTATGCCACCCTGGAGGAAATGAGATCTTACAGATCACAAGAGTATATACTACTCTTGACAAAGGACTCAAAAGTCAAGGAAAAGATTGGAGAAATGCCCAAGAAAAAGGAAAAAGAATTAAACTAAAAAAGGTTACTTTCTTAGCGAACAGATACCTTCTCCCATTCTTTTGCATGAGGAAGAACAATATTTACCATCAGAAAACAACATGAACCTCAAGGCTTTTATATCTCAAACACCCAAAACAAATATTCATTGGTCTCAGACCATGTAAGAGCTCAAAAATGATTTTGAAAATCAAGTAAGAGAGGTGGAGGAAAAACTGGGAAGAGAAATGAGAGTGATGCAAGAAAATCATGAAAAGCGAGTCAATACCTTGCCAAAGGAGAACCAAAGAAATGCTGAAGAAAATAACACCTTTAAAAATAATCTAAGTCAATTGACAAAACAGGTTCAAAAACCCAATGAGGAGAAGAATACTTTAAAAAGAAGAATTAACCAAATGGAAAAGGAAGTTAGAAAGCTCAGTGAAGAAAGTAGTTCTTTAAAAATTAGAATGGAACAGATGGAGGCAAGTGACTTTATGAGAAACAAAGAAATCACAAAATAAAACCTAAAGAATGAAAAAAATGGAAGGTAATGTGAAACATCTCAATGGAAAAGCAACTGACCTGGAAAACAGGTCCAGGAGAATCAATTTAAAATTATGGGACTACCAAAATCCTATGACCAAAAAAAAGATCCTAGACGTGATCTTTCATGAAATTATCAAGGAAAACTTCCCTGATACTCTAGAAACAGAGGGCAAAATCCATATTGAAAGAATTCACTGATCACCTCCTGAAAGAGATCCAAAGAAAGAAATTCCTAGGATCATTATAGCCCAATTCCAGAGTTACCAGGTCAAGGAGAAAATATCGCAAGCTTCTAGAAAGAAACAATTAGCGTATTGTAGAAATACAATCAGGATAACACAAGATCTAGCAGCTTCCACATTAAGGGATTGAAGGGTGTGGAATATGATATTCCAGAAGTCAAAGGAGCTAGGACTAAAACCAAGAATAACCTACCCAGCAAAACTGAGTATAGTACTTCAGGGGAAAAAAATAGAGGAAATAGAGGAATTTCAAGCATTCTTGATAAAAAGACCAAAGCCAAAAAGGAAATTTGCCTTTCAAACACAAGAATAAAGAGAAGCATGAAAAGGTAAACAGGAAAGAGAAATCATAAAGGACTTACTAAAGTTTAACTGTTTACATTCCTATATGGAAAAACAATATTTGTAACTCTTGAAATTTTTTTCAGTGTCTGGGTAGTTGATGAGATTATAAACACACACACGCACGCACACACAGGCAAACATACACATTTATAGAAAGAGAGGCAGAGAGCACAGGATGAGTTGAATAGGAATAAATTTTATATAGAAAACTGACATTAATGGGTGAGAGAGGAATATAATGGGAGGAGAAAGGGAGAAATGGAATGGGGCAAATTATCTCTTATAAAAGAGGCAAGAAAAAGATTTTATAATGGAGGAAAAAAGGAGGGAGATGAGAGGAAAAACGTGGAATTTCCTCTCATCACATTCGACTCAAGGGAGGAATAAAATGCACACTCATTTTGGTATGAATCCTATCTCACAACACAGGAAAGTCGGGGAGAAGGGGATGAGCAGGGTGAGGTGATGATGGAAGGGAGGGCGGGGAGCAATTAGAAATCAACACTCTTGGGGAGGGACAAGGTGAAAAGAGAGAATAGAAGAAATGGAGGGCAGGACAGGATGGAGGGAAATAGAGTTAGTCTTACACAACCTGACTATTATGGAAGTCATTTGCAAAACACACGTGTGTAGCGTATATTGAATTGCTTAACTTCCCAATGGGAATGGGTGGGGAGGGAGGAAAGAAGAGAAGTTGGAACTCAAAGTTTTAGAATTAACTGTTGAGTACTGTTCTTGCATATGACTTGGAAATAAGAAATACAGGTAATTGGGGTATAGAAATTTATCTTGCCCTACAGGACAAAAAAGAAAAGAAGGATAAGGGAAGGGAGAGATGTTAGAAGGGAGAGCAGATTGGTGGGAGGGGTAGGTAGAATGCTCAGCGTTTTGGGGTCGGGGAGGAGAGAGCTGGGGAGAAAATTTGGAACTCAAAATTTTGTGGAAATGAATTTTGGAAATTTAAAATAAATAAATAAAAACGAAAAAGAATATTTTCTTGCATTATGAAAACAGAATTAACAGGCAAAAAGAGGAACGCAAGTACTAAAGAAAATCACAGCTATGACTTGGCAGAACCAAGAGCGAAAGGCAGCAACGCATTTTAACTCTCCCCAAACTCTTCTCCAAACAACTTTAAAGTAGATCCTTAAATCAAGGTTAGATATAGCAGAGCCAACAAAAAGTCAGATTGAGCTATCTACAGACAATGTAGGAGGTCAGCAGGAGATATCTGTGACAAAGATTTGGGGGGTGCTCCAGAGCAGTACCTTGTCTCTGAATGGAAACTCTATCACCCAAAACATTTCTGGGTCATAGTTACAGGACAGGGAACAGTGCTTCTAAATGGTCAGACGGGAACAGGGGGCCTGGTCACAGCTCTATTGTGGAAAGGAACACTAGTGCTTGTGCCTGCAGGAGAAAAAGGACCTGGTCACAGTTCCAAGACCAAGAGAAATGTGAGTGATTGTGCCTGCAGGTGAGAAGGGACACTTCTTAAAGAGAAGACCGTAGATCAGGTAAGTAGTGTACCTCTCAATGAATCATATCACCTTGGAAGCATTGAAAACCTGTAGACAAGTAGAACTAACTTTGAAAACAACAACACAAAAAACACATTGAAGCTTGGGAAAATGCCTTCCCAACCCTTTACCATATTGAAGATTAAATTGAAAGTCAAAATATAAACTGCAAAAGTGGGTAAATAACAAAAACACAACTTAATCATAAAAAGCTACTATTGCATCAGGGGAAAAAAAAACAGACATAAATTCTGAAGAAGAGACCAATGGGAAAACAACTACAAGTAAAACCTCAAGGAAAACAAAATATTAAATGAACAAAAAAAAAAGTTCTTGAGATGTTAAAGAGCTAATAGCTGAAGATTTGGAATATGATATTTTGCAGGGATAAGAAGCTAGGATTAGAACCAAAAATAACCTAACTAGCCAAACTGTGTTAAAAAAAAGTGGTTGTTGCATCAAGAATTATCAGTTATGCTTACAAAACAGGCCAGAGCTGGATAGGAAACTGAACATTCAAACACAAGATTCAAGGGAGGTGGAGCTAAGATGGCGGAGTAGAAAGACTCACATATGACTCCTAGCCCCGAACCCACAGTCCATATATTTCCTGCAAAAAGAACTCCCCACAAATTCTGGAGCACTGCAAGGCAAGAGAAACACAGTGGAATAGATTTCCGTTCCAGAGAGCCCCTGGAGAGCCGTCCCCAGGGTCCATCGCGCCCCAGAAAGTGGAGTCCAACCCTGTACTGCCCTGGCGACGCAGCCGAGAGGAGCAGATACGAGCAGGCTTCAGGGACGGAATCTCCGGCGGCCGGGAAGGTCATTCCGCCCACATGACCTACAGGTCAGTGAGAGAGACGTCTGGGCTGGCTGAGGGGGGAGTGGCGTGTCTCCGTGGCTCGGGCCCCATCGGGAGGCAGCGGCAGAGGGAGTAGCAGAGGCAGCGGCAGAGGTGGCGGCCCGGGACTCTCCGAGCAGCAGGCAGAAGCTCAGGTCTCTGCATAAACCCCCTGAGGGAGCTGAGCCTGGGAGGCAGCCCTGCCCCCACCCCCCTCCATTACTGAAGGCCTCTGCATAAATCCCCTGGGGGAACTGTGCCTGGGAGGCGGCCCTGCCCCAACCTGAGCACCAGAACTTAAGCTCACATTGAATAGCAGCCGCTTCCTCCGCGGAAAGCCCATTTGAATCTCAGACCCCAAGCACTAGCTGGGCGGATCTAGGCAGCGGTGGACAGGAATCTCAGAAGTCAAACACAAGATTCAAGAGAAGACTAGAAAGGTAAACATGCAATTGTAAGAGACTCAAAAAAGCAAAGTACCGTTTTTATGTGAGAAGATAATGCATGCAATTGCTAAGAACTTTTCCATTAATAGGGTAATTAAAAGTCTATATAGACAGAAGGCGTAAGTATGAGTCAATTATGTTGGAATTATCTCAAAGAAATGAAGTGATAAAGGCAGATGCACTGGGAGAAGGGGAAATGAACAAGGAAAATGAAGATTTTTTTTTTCACATGGTATGTCAGGAAAAGCTTGATATTAGAGGGGCAAGTGGGGATGGGGCGATAGTGCAATTGCTTAAACGTTATCTCTCATTGGAATTGGTTTAAAAAGAGAAGAATGTATATAGAGACCGTACTGAATAGGGAAAGAGGAGTTAAAGGGGATAAGACAAATGACATGGAGCGACAAAAGGGAGGGCAGATTAAAGAAGGCAATTGTGAGAAAACATATATTTAAGGAAGGATAAGATAAAGAGAGAGAAGGAAAAACAGAATGAAATGGGACGAAAGGAAATGCAGAGTTACTAATCATAAATGTAAATGTGAACGGAATGAACTGTTCCATAAATTGGAAGTAGAAAGCGGAATGGAATAGAAATCAGAATCCAAAAATATGTTTATAGGAGACCTACTTGAAACAGAAGCTCATTCCCAAAGTTAAAATATAGGGCTGCAGTAGAATCTATTCTACTAGCTAAAGTAAAAAAAAAAAAAAAAGCAGAGGTAGCAAACTTAGTCTCCAATAAAGTAAAAACAAAAACAGAGCTAATTAAAAGGAATAACAGGGGAAACTGGATTTTGCTAAAAGGTACCATAGACAGTGAAGAAATATCAAACACATATATACATACACACGCACACTTATACACGTATACTTTACATTCTTACTTATGTGTGTGTATACATATATATGTGTGTATGTACGTATATATATATATATATATATATATATATATATATATATATATATATATATATATATATATACGTACATACATAAAACATAGTTGCTCTGATGAAAGCCTCATTTCTCAAACATATTGGGAAGTAACATTTGTAAAAGAAAATAATAACCATTCCTCAACTGATAAATGGTCAAAGGACGTGAACAATTATTTTTCAGAATAAAACATCAAAGCTATATTCATAAAAAATCGATCTCAATCGCTATTGACTAGAAAAATACACATTGAAACAACTATCAGGCATATTTGTACGTATTACTTATATGTATATTTACACATATACACACACATTCACACATATGAAATGACAAGTGCTGGAGGGAATGAGTTAAAAATACATACTAATATACTGTTGGTGGAAATATGAACTGATCTGACCATTCTGAAGAAGAATATGGAACTGTACTTAAAGATCTATAAAACTTAGCCCAAATTTTGACCCAACAATACCACTACTAGATCTGTACCCCCAAAGAGAACACAGAGAGAAAAAAAGGACTTATATGCACAAATTTTTTTTTTTTTATAGCAGCTCTTTTTTTGTAATGGCAAAGAATTGGAAATCTGGAGGATGTTCATCAATTGAGGAATCATTGAACACATTGTGACACAGTTGTACTAAATTAATATTGTTCTATAAAGGAATGACATCGGGGTGCTTTTAGAACCAATGACAAGAACTGTCGCAAAGTGAAGTGAGAAGCATTGAAAGATCATTTTGAAAGTAACAGTAATGTTTTAAGGATGATCTACTACGAATCACTACGACCTCCAGAGATATAATTGAAGAACTCTGAGTACAAACTGAAGCATAATATTCTTGATTTTTATTGTTTTCTTTATGGTTTTAGTAATATGGCTAATATGAAAATGTTTAGCATGATTTTACACGTATAGTTGATATGTTTGCTTGCATTCTCAGTGGAATGGGTAGGAAATTTGAAGGAGGGAGAGAATTTGGAACTCAAAATTTATAAGGAAATATTTTTAAATAAAAATAAGACAGAAAAATAAAATTATTACATAAGTTATATCATATTTGAGAGCATATCTATCCAGAGCCAACGAAGAAGTTTATGAATTCAACTGCAAAATTCTCTACAGATATATAAATCGGCTGCATAACAGAATAAACATTAGTCGTTCCTGGCTAAGTTAAACCAATATAGTAAAAATTATAATACTAACAAAAGTAGTTTTCTTGTATATTTCCTTAACTATCAGGTTGCGTTTTGGTGAGATAGAAAAATAGTAACAAATTTCATGTGGTCTATCAACAGGTCAAAAATGTCAAAGACAGGGTGGAGCCAAGATGGAGGAGTAGAAGGACGCACGTTTACGAGCTCCAAAACCAAAAGCCCATAGAATTAATGTAAAAAGAGTCCCCCATAACTTCTGGGTCAATACAAGGTGTGCAGAACCAGAGTGGAAGATATTTCCGTTCCAGGGAGGCCTGGAGACCCGTCCCCAGGGTCCGGTGCACCCCGGAAAGTGGACCCCATCCCCAGCGCTGCCCTGGCCGCGGCCCCAGAGAAGCTGATCCGAGCAGGCTTCAGAGACGGAAGCTCCGGCTGCCGGGAAAGTCCCTCCGCCCACAGAAGCTACAGGTCAGTGAGAGAGAAGGCCGGGCTGGAGGAGAGGGGGAGCAGGGCGTCTCCGTGACCCGACCCCCTCGGGAGGAAGCGGCGGCGGCAGAGACAGGGGCAGGGAGCGGCGGACGCAGAGGTGTGGGCGGCGGCTGATGCGGCAGCGGCCCAGGACTCAGGAATCCCCCAACAGCAGGCAGGATCTTCATTACGGAAGATTTTTGCATAAAACCTGAGGGAGCTGAGCCTGGCAGATGGCCCTGCCCCCACTCTGCTCTATTACTGAAGGCTTCTGCTTAAAGCCCCCAAGGGAACTGAGCTTGGGAGGCGGCCCCCCCGCCCCCACCCGCTCCATTCCTGAAAGTCTCTACAGAAAGCCCCTGAGGGATCTGAGCCAGGGAGATGGCCCTGCCCCCACCCCAGCACCTGAACTAAAGCTCACTGATTGACAGCCGGCAGGAGGAAAGCCCATTTAAATCTCAGAGGCCAAGCACTAGCTGGGGGATCCAGGCGGGGGGGTGAGGGAAGGAATATCAGAAGTCAAGTAACTGGCTGGGAAAATACGTAGAAAAGGGAAGAAAAATAAGACTTTAGAGAGTTTTTTCCAACAAATGCAAATGATCCCGACCTTCGGATCTGATGATGAGGACGTATCCTTGCCATCAGGGAAAGATGTGGAGGGCGGGGCCTCAGTACCCCAGACACCCCAGGGGGGTGGCGGGTGGGCTCAGGCCCTGGAAGAGCTCAAAAAGGATTTTGAAAAGCAAGTTAGACAGGTGGAGGAAAAACTGGGAAGAGAAATGTCAGAAATGCAAGAAAACTATGAAAAACGGGTCAATACCTTGGTAAAGGAGACCCAAAAAATGCTGAGGAAATTAACACCTGGAAGAATAGGCTCACTCAATTGGCAAAGGAGGTTCAAAAAGCCAATGAGGAGAAGAATGCTTTCAAAAGCAGAATGAGCCAAATGGAAAAAAGAGGCTCAAAAGCTCACTGAATTTAATAGTTCTCTCAAAATTAGAATGGAACAGATGGAGTCTAATGACTTTATGAGAAACCAAGAAATCACCAAACAAAAACAAAAGAACGAAAAAATGGAAGAGAATGTGAAATATCTCACGGGAAAAACAACTGACCTGGAAAATAGATCCAGGAGAGACAATTTAAAAATTATGGGACTACCTGAAACTCATGATCAAAAAAAGAGCCTAGACATCATCTTCCATGAAATTATCAGGGAAAACTGCCCTGACATTCTAGAACCAGAGGGAAAAATAAGTATTGAAAGAATCCATCGATCACCACCTGAAAGAGATACAAAAAGAGAAACTCCTAGGGACATTGAGGCCAAATTCCAGAACTCCCAGCTCAAGGAAAAAAATCTTTCAAGCAGCTAGAAAGAAACAATTCCAGTACTGTGGAAATACAATCAGGATAACCCAAGATCTAGCAGCTTCTACATTAAGGGATCGAAGGGCGTGGAATAGGATATTCCAGAAGGCAAAGGAACTAGGAATGAAACCAAGAATCACCTACCCAGCTAAACTGAGTATAATACTTCAAGGGAAAATATGGTCTTTCAATAAAACAGAGGACTTTCAATCATTCTTAATTAAAAAACCAGAGCTGAAAAAGAAAATTTGACTTTCAAACACAAGAATGAGAAGAAGCATGAAAAAGGAAACAGCAAAGAGAAGTCTTAAGGGACTTACCAGAAGTGAACTGTTTACATTCATACAGGGAAAGACAATATTTCTAACTCTTAAAACTTTTCAGTATCTGGGTAGTTGGTTGGACCACACATACACATGTACACGCATGCACACACATACACACATGCACACACATACAGAGATAGAGAGCACAGATTGAACTGAATAGGATGGGACCATACCTTAAAAGAAACTAAGGTAAATGGTGAGAGAGAAATGTAGGGGGAGGAAAGAGAAGGAAAGGGAAGGGGGTAACTACATGTCATTTAAGATGCAGGTAGGAGTTTTTCTTAGTGGAGGGAAAAAGAGGAGAGCTGAGAAAAAAAAAACAAACAAGAAGTTTACCCTCATCACATTTGTCTAAACGAAGGAGTGAAATGCACACTCATTTTGGTATGAAAACCTAGCTTACAGTATAAGAAAGTGGGGGAGAAGGAGATATTGCAAGGGAGGGGATGATGGAGGGGAGGGCAAAGGGAGGAGGGAGCAATTTGAAGTCAACACTTGGGGAGGGACAGGATCAAGAGACAGAAGACAAACAATGAGGGGCAGGTTAGGAGGGATGGTAACTCAGTCTTACACAACACGACTATCAGGGAGGTCATTTGCAAAACTACACAGATAGGGCCTATATTGAATTGCCTGCCGTCCCAAAGGGAATGGGTGGGGAGGGAGGGATGGGGAGAATTTGGAACTCAAAGTTTTGGGAACAACTATTTAATATTGTTGTTGTAACTAGGAAAGAAGACATACAGTTAATGAGGAATAGAAAGTCATCTGGCCCTACAGGAGAAAAGAGAAGATGGAGACAAGAGAAGGGAGGGATGACAGAAGAGAGGGGCAGATTGGAGAGAGGGAAAATTAGATTGCTTGGGGTATTGGGGTGGGGGTGGGGGATAAAAGGGGAGAAAATTTGGAACCCAAAATTTGTGAAAATGAATGTAAAAAAATAAATTAATTAATTAATAAATAAATAGATGAATGAATAAAATGTCAAAGACAACAATGAAAAGACCTGTATAGATGAGTACATTTAAAGCTTATATGACCATGAAAATCAGATACACACTTTTAAGTAAGTAAATATTGATTATATTATTAATTCAAAATATGACTTTGCTTAATCATGGTAAATTTTAATGAGAGCAGAGGAAAGAGAGTTCTAGGAAGAAAGGGCAAGTGAAAGCAGCAGTGAGAATACATGAGGAATATTCAGAATGCAACCAGGCTCTAGAGAAGCTAACATTGGCCCATTGGGTCAAATTTTCACTACATATTAAATATAAGCATTAATATTACTCCACAAAAAAAATTATTTGTGAAAACAACTTTAATTCCCAAACTCTTTTCGTATATTTGCTTGGGGAGCCAGGTTGATAGGGAAAGAGTCTTTAGTAATGAGTCCCTGGTGTGATTTTTTTCCCCTGGAGAAAGGGATACGCAATGGAGTTCCTGTTCTTTTTTTCTTTTCTGAATTACATGAAGCTAAGGACATGTTATAAAATGTGTTACTTAAGAGAGACCACCAGATGCGTCAGGAAAAAGCAAAAACCCTACCAAGATTCATGGGACTGTGTTATATGAGGACAGGGAACAGCTTTTCTCCTCAATAGGTAAGTTGTACTATCCTACTGTAATTCTTTCTGATTTGTTTTGTTTTGCTTCGTTTTGTTTTACCATAGCAAACCAATGTTGTGAAAATTAAAGTAATCGTAAATGTCATTCTCAATCTGTCATTATGTTTCATAGACAGCTATCACATACTTTTAGGTTTGGAATATTATGTCAAACTCCATGGTACTTGGATGAGCCCAAGGATGATGCTCTATTAAAATACCTTTTCTAGGATACAATTTTGAGCCAAAATATAAAAAAAAAGTCATTAAACGTTTATTATTTTCATCTTGAGCTTCCACCCTCCCCAAATTATGTGCAGATGTCCTTTCATATAAAATTCTTGTTCAAATTCCTAGAGAGCTGTCTAGGATAGTGAGAGGTTAACCAATCTGTAAGGGAATTGCCAACCCCCAGCTTCTTGGACGGCATTAACTGGTCACGACTCAGGTAAACTGAAG
Organism: Bettongia penicillata ogilbyi; assembly: GCA_023548195.1. Taxonomy (NCBI): domain Eukaryota; kingdom Metazoa; phylum Chordata; class Mammalia; order Diprotodontia; family Potoroidae; genus Bettongia; species Bettongia penicillata. The sequence goes on along the minus strand of JAJHZJ010000782.1, from coordinate 1,318,114 downwards.
GGAGACTGGTAAGGCATGAAAAAGATGGCATGAACAAGGGGAGGAAGGGTTCCACCCCTGTTTTGCTCAAGGCTATTTTTCCGGGCTTTTCAGAGAGCAAAGAAACCAAAAATTTTTTTCTTTCTTGTGGCTACGGTGTCCACACTGGGCAGTCCTGGTTTAAGGTAAATTACTTCCTTATATGGGCAAACTAATTGGTGATAGGTTCACTTAGAGCACTGGTGTCAGAAAAGAGATAAAAGCACCGCTCACTGCTTGAATAAATAGAGTTCTTACTATCTTGTCTCCCACCTCAGTCATTGCTTACAGCTACCCTCCACCAAGGCCTACAGGCCTCTGCTGGGCAGATAAGCTTGTGGGCCTGAGATATCAGGCCCAAACTCCCGGGTTCCCTAACACCAATCCATGATGGATCATTCAGGTAACGAGAGTCAGGAAAGGAGGGATTAGAGAGGAATCCTCAGCTTTATCCTCGTTTCATTGTGAGTCACAGCAGGACTCCCTGACTCTCAGTCCAATTCTATCATAGTGTCTCTCAAATGACATCAGACCTACAAAAGGAAAGAAAGAATTAGGAGCAGTCCTTGACTACTGGGATTAATAGGAGAGTACTGTACCCTAGGGAATCTAACAATTTCCATAGGTTGTGGGTAGGCTACATTTTATAGTTAAGGGGAAGAACTTTGACAGTTATTCAATTTCATTTTGCCTTCGAAGTTGTCACCATGACAGTACTTTCTTTGAGTAAAACTAGTGTGACACCCGTCCAGTCATTTCTAAGGATGACAATGAAAACATGATCTGAATGGGATTTTTAATCTGGAAAAGAGTAGCTTACATTTATATAGTGCTTTCAGGTTTTGGAGACCTATCGTGTATCCAGTAACCGTCCTTTGGGATCAATAATTAAGTTTGTCCAATGCAGCACTTTGGGACCTTGGGCAGATTAAACAAAAGAAGATGTCATGACAGCTAGCAATACATAAGCCATTTACTTTTATTGGGTCATCTTTTAAACTTAATCATGTTTAAGTGTTTAATATAAGCAGGAAAAAAAGAGTTTATTTGCTATTCTGATGTTAAAGATAGAAGTGACATGAATGCTCACTTGAAAAAGACCCTGAAGGATATATTGACCAATTGGTGTGTGAAGAAGAATAGGCCCCTGCATATCTCATAGAATCCACGAGTTGAAAGATTTCTACTGAAAGAGAACATACTCCCAAGGTACACATTGTCAGACGTAGTGCTCTGCTTTATCCTTTGCATGGGCATGAAATCATTAACATGTTGGGAAATGTTGACTAATTGCCTCTTTGGGAAAAAGAAAGAACACAGTTCTCTCTCTCTCTCTCTCTCTCTCTCTCTCTCTCTCTCTCTCTCTCTCTCTCTCTCTCTTTTTAGCTCGTCCTCCTCTTTAATGAAAAATGATAATTGATCTAGCAATTGTGTATAAATAAGTAAACATGTCTATCTTATTTATTATTTCTTTTTTATATTCATTTTATTTACTTTTAATGCTCTACAATCACTGCCATAAAACTTAGATTTCCCCCACTACCTAAACCTCACCACTCCCCTCCCTCCAGAAGATGGCACACAATTCTACATAGGATGGACACATACATTCCTATTGAATATATTTTCATTATAGTCATGCTGTGTAGAGGAACTAAAATAGAAGGAAGAAATCATATAAAAAATTAAAACATAATACACAAACACACACAAAAAAATGATCTGCTACAATCTGCGACTGAATTCCATAGTTCTTCCTCTGAATGTGGAAGACATTTTGCCTTAGAAGAAAATTGGGAATTTTTGTTTAATGTCCTTTCATTGGCATGATGATCCAAGTCTTCCAGAAAAAAAAAAAAAAAACTCTCGTTGTGGTCGTTGCTGAGCACAAAGTTCTCCTGGTTCTACTCCTTTCGCTCAGCATCAGATCATATAAGTCTTTCCAGGCCTCTCTGAAGTCTTCTTGCTCATCATTTATTTTGGCTCAATAGTACTCCATTACATTCATATACCGTAAGTCATTCCGCCATTCCCCAGTTAATGAGAATCCCCTTGATTTCCAGTTTTTGGCAAATACAGGGTGCTGCTACAAATATTTTTGTACATGTGGGACCCTTTCCCATTTATATGATCTTTTGAGGAAACAGTCCTAGAAGTGATATTGCTGGGTCAAACGGTAAGCACATTTTTGTAGCCCTTTTGGCATAGTTCCAAACCTCTCTCCAGAATGGTTGGATGAGCTCACAGCTCCAACAACAAGGAATTAGTGTTCCAACTCTCTCACATCCTCTCCAACACTTACCATTTTCCTGTTCTGTCATGTCTGCCAATCTAATAGGTGTGATGTGGCACCTAAGAGTGATTTTGATCTGTACCTCTCTAATCAAAGGTGATTTAGAGCATTTTTTTCATGTGATTCTAGGTATCTTAAATTTCTTCCGCTGAAAATTGCCTGTTCATATCCTTTGACCATTTATCAATTGGGGAATGGCTTGTATTGTTGTACATTTGCCTCAGTTATATATGTATTCTAGAAACGAGGCCTTTATCCCCAAGATTAGCTATAAAAAAAATTTTCCCCAATATACTACATCCCTCTGAATTTTGGTTGCATTCGGTTTGGTTATGCAAATACTTTTCAGTTTAATGTAATAAAAATTATCCACCTTGCACTTCATAATGCTTTCTATCTCTTCCGTAGTTAAACATTTTTCCCTTATCCATAAATATGATAAATACACTATTCCTTGCTCCTCCAATTTGTCCATGATGTCAATCTTTATACCTAGATCGTGTACCCATTTCGACTTTATTCTTGTGTACGGTGTCAACCATGGGTCTACGCCTAGTTTCTACCACACTGTTATCCAGCTTTCCTAGCAATTTAACAGTGAATTCTTATCCCAGAAGCTGGGGTCCTCGGGTTTACGAAACAGGAGGTTACTATATTCCTTGCCTACTGTATCTTGAGTGCCTAGTCTGTTCCCCTTGTCTGCCATTCTGTTTCTTAGCCACTACCAAGTTGTTTTGATAATTGCTGCTTTATAATATAATTTGAGATCTGATGACGCTAGGCCACCTTCCCTAGCACTCTTTTTCATTCATCCCTTTTATATTCTGGACCTTTTGTTCTTCCAAATGAATTTTGATGTTGCTTCATCCAGCTCTAGAAAATAATTATCTGATAGTTTAATTGGAATGGCACTAAATAAGTAAATTAATTTAGGCGGAATTGTCATTTTTATTATATTGTCTAGGCCTACCCATGAGCAACTGATGTTTTTCCACTTACTTAGATCTGAATTTTTTTGTGCAAAAAGTGTCTTGTAATTGTGTTCATATAGTCCCTGGTTTTGTTCTGGCAGGTAAACTCCCAAACATTTTACAGTGTCTACCCTAGCACTAAATGTGATTGCTATTTCTATCTCTTGCTGTTAGACTTTTTTATTAATAAATAGGAATGCAGAAGATTTGTGCAAGTTTATTTTGTTACCTGCAACTTTGCCACGCTTGTTTATTATTTCAAGTAGTTTTTTACTTGAATCTCGGGGATTCTCTAAGTATATCAGCATATTACCTGCAAAGAGTGATAACTTAGTTTCTTTTTTACCTGTTCTGATTCCTTCATTTTCTTTATGTTGTGTAATTGCTACAGCTAACATTTCTAGTACCATATTGAATAGTATTGGTGATAATGGAAATCCCTTTTTCACCCCTGGTCTTATTGAAAATACATCCAGCTTATCCCTACTGTATGTAATGCTTGCTGAAGGTTTTAGGAAAATACTGCTTCTTATTTTATGGAATTTTCCTTTATTCCTATTTTCTCCAGTGTTTTCAATAGGAATGGGTGTTGTATTTTGTCGAAAGCTTTTTCTGTATCTATTGAGATCATCATGTGGTTTTTGGTAGTTTACTTGTTGATATGATCGACAGTGCTATTGGTTTTCCGAATATTTAACCAGCTCTGAATTCCTGGTATGAATCCTACCTGATCATAATATCTTATTCTCGTGGTAAAATGCTATATTAGTTTTGCTAATATCTTATTTAAAATTTTTCGATCTATATTCATCAGGGAAATTGGTCTTTAATATTTTTTCTTTGTTTTGTCTCTTCCTGGTCTAGGTGTCAAAACCATATTTGTATCATAAAACTAATTTGGGGGATTCATTCTTCCACAATTTGGAAAAAATAGTTTATATAGTATAAGAATTAACTCTTCCTTAAACGTTTGATAGAATTCACTTGTAAATCCATCTGGCCTTGGAAATTTTTTCCTAGGGAATTCATTGATGGCTTGTTCAATTTCATTTTCTGAGATGGAGTTCTTTAAGTATTCAAATTCTTCTTCTGTTAATCTGGGCAATTTATATTTTTTTTTAAATAGGCATCCATCTCCTTTCGATTATCGAATTTGTGGGCATAAAGTTGGGCAAAATAATTTCTAATTATTGTTTTAATTTCATTTTCATTGGAGGTGAGTTCACCCCTTTCATTTTTGATATGAGTAATTTTCTTTTCTTCTTTCTTTTTTTAATCAAATTGACCAAAGGCTTATCAATTTTATTAGTATTTTTTTCACAAAACCAACTATTCATTTTATTTATTAATTCAATAGTTTTCTTAATTTCAATTTCATTAATATTTCCTTTGGTTTTCAGTATTTCTAATTTAGTATTTACTTGGAGATTTTCAATTTGTTCTTTTTCTAGCTTTTTAAGCTGCATGACCAGGTTGTTGATCTTCTCTTTCTCTGTTTTATTTATGTAGGCATTCAAAGTTATAAAACTTCCCCTAAGAATTGATTTTGCAGTATCCCATAAGATTTGGTAGGTTGTCTCATTATTGCCATTCTATTGAATGAAATTGTTGATTGCTTCTATGACTTCTTTAACACACTCCTTCCGTAGGATTAGATTATTTAGTTTCCCATTGATTTTTGGTTTATCTTTCCATGTCCTTTTATTACATATAATTTTTATTGCATTATGATCTGAGAAGGATGCATTGATTATCTCTGCCTTTCTGCACTGGACTGTGAGGTTGTTATGTCCTAGTACATGGTCAATTTTTGTAAATGTGCCATGTACTGCTGAGAAAAGGGTATATTCCTTGCTATTCCCATTCAGTTTTCTCCAGAGATATATCATATATACCTTATTCAGAGATTTATTTACCTCCTTAAACTCTTTCTTGTTTATTTTGAGGTTAGATTTATCAAGTTCAGAGAGGGGGAGGTTGAAGTCCCCCACGAATATAGTTTTGCTGTCAATTTCTGCCTTCAACTCCCCCAATTTCTCCTCTATGAATTTGGATGCTATACCAATTGGAGAATACATGTTTAGTAATGATATTGCTTCATTGTCTGTAGTGTCTTTTAGCAGGATATAGTTTCCTTCCTTATCTATTTTGATTAGATCTTTTTCTGCTTTTGTTTTGTCTGAGATTAAGATTGCTACTTCTGCTTTTCTTAGCTCATCTGAAGCACAGTATATTCTGCTCCAACCTTTCCCCCCGTTTCAAATGTGTTTCTTGGAAACAACATATTGTTGGATTATTTTTTTTAATCCATTCTGCTACCTGTCTCCATTTAATGTCAGAGTTCATTCCATTCACATTCAGAGTTATGATTACAATCTGTATATTTCCCTCCATCCTCTTTCTCACCGTTTGTGCTTTTAGTTCTCCCATCTCCGTTCTGCTTCTCAATAGTTTTCACTTTTCACCACCACCTTTTGCAGCCTTCCCTTCTCTCTTTTAAGCCCCCTCCCTTTTACCCTTACTACTTCTTCCCTCCGTTTTAGCTTCCCCTAACCTTTCTTCCCCTTTAGCCTCCTACTGCCTATAGAGCTAGTTAGAATTATATACTTATGTTTATTTTTCCCTCCTTGAACCAAATCATATGAGAGTACCTCTCAAACAATCCTCATCTCCCTCTTCTCTTTCCCTCTACTATAATTTTGTATTTCTTCCTATGATGTAATTTACTATTTTCTGCTTCCTCCTTTTCACATCTCCTGTTACAATCCCTTCACATACTTAAATTATATTTTTAACGTGATATAATTTACTTTATACCCGTTCCCTCTATGTATATCCCTTTTATATTTTATAATAGCTGCACAATTCTCAAGATTAACAGGTATTATCTTACCTTATAGTAAGGTAAACAGTTTGCCCAAATTGAGTAACAAGTTTTCTTCCCCCATGTTTACCTTTCCATGCCTCTCTTGAGACCTGCATTTGAAGATCGAATTTTCTATTAAGTTCTGTTATTTTTGTCAGGAAGTTCTGGAAATCCCTTACTTCATTGAATGACCATCTCCTCGTATGAAATGTTATGCTGAACTTTGCTGGGTAGTTGATCCTTGGTTGTAGTCCCAGCTCCTTTGCCGTATGTTATATTGCACTCCAATTCCTTCTATCTTTTAATATAGAAGCTACAAAGTCTTGTGTGTTCCTAAGTGTAACTCTTAGATATTTGAATGATTTCTGTCTGGCTGCCTGTAGTATTTTCTCCTTCGATTGTTAGATCTGGAACTTGGCAATGATGTTCTTGTGGTTTGAGTTTGGGATCCCTTTCTGGAGATGAACTGTTGAATTGTTTGAATGACTATTGTGCCCTCTGGATCTAGCACTTCTGGGTGGTTTTCCTTGATGATTTCCTGGAAGATATTGCCCAGAATTTTTTCATCATGGCTTTCTGGCGGTCAAATAATTCTTAAATGTTCTCTCCGTCATCTATTTTCCAGGTCAGTCGTTTTTTCCAATTAAAATTTTTACATTTTCTGCTATTTTTTTCATTCTTTATATTTTGTTTAACTGGTTCTTGCTTTCTCATGAAATCATTAGTTTCTACTTGCCCAATTCTAATTTTTATCAAATTCCTTTCTTCAGTTAACTTTTGCATCTCTTTTTCCATCTGTCCAATTGTTCCTTTTAAGGAGTTATTTTCTCCAGTTAATTTTTGTACTTTCTTTTCTCTTTGTTATATTTTCCTTTCTAAAGAGATGTTCTTATCAGTGAATTCTTTTTTTATACTTTTAAAATCATTGGCCATTTTTTCTTCTATTTCCTTCTTCAGCTGTTCCAGGAGAGCTGTTTGTGCATTGGAGCAATTCATAGTCCCTTTTGAAGTTTGAAATGGAAGCACAGTCTCACTACTGACCTCTTTGGTATTTGTGTTTTGGTCCTTTTCCACATAAAAAGATTCTATGGTCTTTTCAAGCCTGTTTTGCTTTTTCTTGTTTCTGATGATGACTGTGTTTTGTGGCTTCTGGTTCTTTCAGTTAGAAGCTGCAGAACTTGCTGTTGAGGTGACTTGTGGCAAAAAATAAGAGGAATTTTTTTTTATTTTTTTGTTTTGTGTTTCCCAGATCTGCCCTGGGTTTAGCTTGTTAAGTGTGGGGTAGGGGTGATCTGGTTATGGGAGATCTCCTCAGCTGAGCTGATGCAAAGGCATGCTCAGGGGTTGGTGATCCCAGTTGCCCTATCATTTTCCTGTTTCCCCTTCTGTGCTGAGGCACACCTAGATCCTAGTGCGAGTTTCTACCTCTACTGGGGCTCTCTCCTGCTGCTGAAGCTTGCCTGGGTCCTACTGCGAGTTTCCACTGCCCTGGGGCTCCTCTCTTCTGCCATCCTTGCTCCCAAAAGTTCAAGTAGGTGACTTACAGACGTTAAATCTGCGGGCTGAAAGTCTCGTGTGCCACTATGGCTGATATCTGGTGCTCAACAGCCGTCACTTACTCATCTCTGCTGGTCTCTCTCCCCAGGTGGTCACTCTGCCAGTTTCACTCGCTTCTCTCCCAGGCTTCCCTAGGACCCTCCTGCCCTGCTGCACTGGACTTGCTGGGCTGTGTGCTGTGGGCTCACCCTTGTGGAACAGATCCTTCCTGTGGACCTTCCAGTCTATCCTGACATTTGAGTCTTCCACAGTCTGTCTCCTATTGGATTCTGCACCTCCAACAGTTGGTCAGATTCTCTTTTTAGAGGTATCTTAAGGAGTTTGTCCAAGAGCTTAGATGAGTCATTGCTCTTGCTCTGCCACCTTGACTCTGCTCCCTTTAATTCTCTTTTAAGCTTAATCTATATTATCAATATTTTCTCCATCACTTTTATGATGTCTAGACAATCCATAAAACAATAACCAAGCACTTATACTTGATGATTTCCAAAGTGGAAACGCTTTTACTCAAAATTTAAACATTGAATAGAGCACCTGGGTTTGGTTTCAACAAATCCCTCTATTAAATCCACCTCTCTTCCTTTGTCCAGAGTTGACCTCCATATGTATAGACAGAATAAAGCAAATCCCTCAATATAGGTCTCTTGTGGGACTTGAATTTGCCATTTTTTAATTTTTCTATATTTGCTTTGATACTGAACCAAAGAATCACTTGGAAAAGGGGTGTTTTTCCAAATGTACTTGAATAAAGTTTCTTTGTGTCGATGAAAGATGAAGGCTTACAAAATCAAGTTATGGTGTAGTTATAATTTTATTACAGCCATTATCACTTTTATTTCATTCTTACTAAGATGTTTGGGCAAAACTTAAATCACAATCATGCCTTTACAATATCTTGTGAAACGCAGTTTTGAATTCTGTACTCATAGTACTCCAGTACACCGTGATCCAAACTGATATTTGTTTTTTTGCTTCTTTACCATCAATCATTAACTTACACAGTCTCAGAATGTACTCTCCCTCTACACCCACTCCCCAATCAATTGTGTGGATTCTGAATTTTAAATGTGTCTCTCCTAAAGCTTATACTTGAAGATCTTCAATGATGGCAAACTTGCAGCTTCCTCAAATAGGTCGTTTGAGTTTTGAATGTTAATTTTTTAGTATCATTGTGCTTTAATTTGAAAAAAAAATTGCTTTTTATCTACTGATATGCATGGCTCTTATTTGTAGCTTGATCACTCAGGCAGAACCAGAAAAATCTTTCTTTTTCTGATAATTTTTCAAATTTTTGAAAACAGATACTTTTCTCTTTCCCAAATTATTCCGAGTCTTTCTTTCTCTAGGTTAATAGTTTCCACTCCTTTTGCCTAAAATTTACATGGTAAAGTTGCTAGTATTCTTCTCATCAAAGTCAATTGCCTATTTACCAATAAATTCCCTAAGGTTCTGTGCATAGATGTGAAACATACTTGAAGTTTCTTCATGGTTAGTGAGAATGAAACTCTTGCTCCAGTTCATTTCAATCATTATGTTTCAATTAATTCAATCTAATATTTCACTTACTTTATAAATATTCACATAAGTGCTATGCAGTTATATCATGCATAAATTTACTGAAGTTCCCAGGTATTTTCCTGTATAGTAAATCTTGCCTTGACAAATTGCAATATTAACATTTAAAATTATGAGACATTTCCTCAGAGGAGAGGAATTTGTAAGTCAACTAGTCAATCAATGTTGATTAGGAGCCTGCTATTGGTCAAGATCTTTGCTAATTGCTGGGGATAAAGCTTTGTTAGCTTTATTTTACTCCGTTACCCATATGCCCAAAACACTACACTTTATCTCTTCAAGTTCCACTTTCTTCTTTTCCATGTTATTGTTTAGGTGTCACCCTTCTGCATCATTTTGTTCAATCTGAAGATAAATTTAGCCGAAGGGAGACAAAAAGCTTTTTCAACCTGTTCTTCCCACATGATGGCTGTCACTGTTTTCTATGGGACACTCGTTTAAATATACCTGCAATACTGGTCAAACCTTTCTTAAATATTGACAAAATTACATCAATATGCTACCTACTAGGGATACTCATTAATTTTATAATCTGTTGCTTGAGGAACAAGGATACGATGGAAGCTCTGAAGACACTCCTCTCTCACCAATCTTTTAAAGACATGTAAACTCTAGACAATAAAGAGAAAAATTCACATACCTAAATAAGACTTCTAATAGTGTGATGGATGCAGATAGTAAATTCCTAGGAATGGATGACAGCCAAGCAGTGATAAATTAGTTAAATAGAAAGAAAACAAAAAATCTCAGAACAGAGAACTGGCACCCCATCAGTAGGCATATCCAAGTACAGAAGAAAGGAAATATGGAAGTAAATTATATAGAATAAAATAGTATTTGTGGGGAGGCGTGATGAGAAAAGGGCATTGAATGAATGAAAATAAAATCAAATGGGAAATCTAGATGATGGTATACTGAGCAGTTCATCTGTACATTTTGGGAATCCTTTTGTCATACTTTGAGTGGTTATAGGATTGTCAAATGTAGGTGGAGGAAATGGGGATGTAAATGAGGTTTGCGTGAGGACTTAAGTTTCAGAAATCTTCTTAAAATCATGATCATTTAATTTTTTTGTAAATGATTTAATCATATTCTACTTTCATTTAAACTCTCCAGTTGTATAACCTGAAATGTAAATGCAATTTTACCATACTTCAATTAAGCATTGAGGAGCCTATCTAATTTTAAAGAGTGAGAGTCATTATCATTAAAATTAAGTCAATTCGGTTTAAATACAGAAATAAAGGTGTAAAAACATATAGAAAAAACTCTTAACCAAAAGGGAGAATTCTTTCTTTTCTGCTACTCTTTTATGTTTATTTATTTATGTTTAGCTTTCAATATTCATTTACACAAAATTTTGAGTTCCAAATTTTCTCTTCATCTCTCCCCTCCCCCCCACTCCAAAAAGCCGATCACTCTGACTGCCACTTCCACCAGTCTGCTCTCCAATCTAACACCCCTTCCTTCCCTTATCCTAATCTTCTCTTTTGTCTTGTAGGGCAAGATAAATTTCTGTACCTTTATTTATTATTTCCTAGTTGTATGCAAAAAACAATTCTCAACATTTGTTCCTAACACTTTGAATTCCAACTTCTCTTCCTTCCTCCCTCCCCACTTATCACCACTAAAAAAGGCATGAAATTCAATGTAGCCTATATATGTGTGGTTTTTCAAATCACTTCCATAACAGTCATGTTGTGTAAGACTAATTTTATTTCCCTCCATTCAATCCTGCCCCCATTTCTACCATTTGCTCTTTTCACCTTGTCCATCAGCAAGACTGATTGCTTCTAATTGCTTCCTCCTACCATTGCCTCTCTTCCATCATCCCTCCACCCTGCTTGTCCACTTCTCCCTTACTTCCCTGTAATATTTTCATACCACACTGAGTGTGCATGTTATTCCTTCCTTGAGCCAAATGCGATGAGAATAAACTTCACTTTTTCCCGCTCACCAACCCCCTTTTCCCCTACATTGAAGAAGCTTTGTCTTGTCTGTTTTGTAAGGAACATTTTGCTCCATTCAATTTCTCCCTTTCTCTTCCAAATATATTCCTCTCTCATCACTTAATTTGACTTTTTTAGATATCATCCCTTGTTATTCAACTCAACGCGTTCTCTCTGTATGTATGTATGCACGCACATATATGTATATACGTATATATATATATATACACACATATATATGCAATAAATATATATATGTATATATATGTATTATGCATATATAGGTAAAATTTGTGTATAATCCCTCCAACTACCAAAATACTGAGAAAAGTTTCAAGAGTTGCGAACATAATCTTTCTTCTTTTTGTTATTAATATAAATTAATTTATTTAACTTTTTACATTGATATTCACAAAATTTTGGATTCCAAATTTTCTAACCTTTTATCCCCTCCCCTCACTCCAATAGACCGAGCATTCTAATTTTCCCTATCATCAATCTGCCATCTCTTCTATCATCCATCCCTTATCTTCTTCCCATCTTCTCTTTTGTCCTGTAGGGCCAGATGATTTTCTGTTCCCCATTAACTGTATTCCTTATTTCCTAGTAGCAACAACAATACTCGACAGTTGTTCCCAAAACTTTGAGTTCCAAATTCTCCCCATCCCTCTCTCTCCACCCCTTCCCTTTGGGAAGGCAGGAAATTCAATATAGGCCCTATCTATGTAGTTTTGCAAATGACTTCAATAATAGTCGTGATGTGTAAGACTAACTGTACTTCCCTCCATCCTATCCTGCCCCTCCATTGATTCTATTCTGTCTTTTGATGCTGTCCCTCACCAAGAGGGTTGACTTCAAATTGCTCCCTCCTCCCATTGACCTCCCTTCCATCATCCCCCCCACCCTGCTTATCTCCTTCTCCCCCACTTTCCTGTACAGTGAAATAGGTTTTCATACCAAAATGAGTGTGCATTTTATTCCTTCCATTACTCGAATGTGATGAGGGTAAAATTCATGTTTCTTTCTCAGCTCTCCTCTTTTTCCCTCCACTAAAGAGTCTCCTGCTTGACTCTTGAATGAGAGATAATTTACCCCATTTCATTTCATCCTCTCTCCTCCCACTACACTTCTCTCTCACCGTTTACCATAATTTCTTTTAAGATATGGTCCCATCCTATTCAATTCACTCTGTGCTCTCTGTCTCTGTATGTGCGTGCATGTGTGTATGTGCACATGTGTGTACGTGTGTGTGTGTGTGTGTGTGTGTGTGTGTGTGTGTGGTCCTACCAACTACCCAGATACTGAAAAGTTTTAAGAGTTACAAATATTATCTTTCTATGTAGGAATGTAAACAGTTCACCTTTGGTAAGTCCCTTATGACTTCTCTTTCCTGTTTACTTTTTCATGCTTCTTCTAATTCTTGTGTTTGAGATCAAGAACCCTACTACTTGCTATAGGAGCCTTTTCCACTTTTTCCTAATTCTAAATGTTAGGTACCATTTCCTTAATATGTTGCCTTTTTCCCTTATCAAGTGCCACCCAATACTCCCAATTCTGCCATTAGAAGCAGAAAAAGTAAATCTATTTTCCCTTTTTTTGTGATATACATAAAATCTGCTAGACTTCTATAATACTTTCCATTCCAACTCAATTTCAAAATTTTGGAAAGGTATTCACTAATCTTTGCATGATATAACCTTGCCAATCCACTTGGCCTTCTCTGATTGTTTTCTAGTTCATTCTGTTTCACAAAATGTGGAGCTTAGAATGAGTTACATTTCTCAATAAATCATCTAACTGGAATATAGTACCTATTGTTATTTGAATCAGTAGCCTTGGAGAGTGCATTTCCCTTAAATCAACCTGAGATTACACTAGTTTGACTGGGTAATTGCTTCAAGTATTGATGATGATGATGATGATGATGATGATGATGATGATGATGATGATGATGACAACGACTATGGCAAAATTTATAAATACATTAAATTGTATAAAACATTTTGCATAATTTATCACATTTAATCCTCAAAAAGTGTGAGGTTAGTGTTGTTTTTGGTCCTATTCTGTAGATGAGTAAACTACGATCACGAAAAATCAAATGCTGTGCCCATGGTAAAATAACTAACGAATGATTGACGCAGGATTCTAAAACAAGTATTCCAGTCTCTATGTTCAGAATTCAATCAACTTTACCACCTAGCTGTTCCATCATAATGATGTTGTAGTGCACATATATCTCTAGCACTTATTTCAGAATAAAAGATGTATGTCTACACATTCCTTCAGCTCCATTTTGCACTAGTAAAATTGAAGGTTTTGACTCAAGTTTGGAATCTTAATATATTCCAATTATTTTTAAATCACATTACCAACTTCATCTTATGAGGAAGCTTAGCTAGGTAGTCGATAGAACGTAAAAGTTGGGTACTGGAAGAACTGAGTGCAAGTTATACACTGACACTTATTAGCTGTTTTAACCTTGTCAAGCCACTTACCTATTCTCACTTTCAGCTTCTTCACTGTAAATTGGAATAATAACAGAAACAATTTGGGTTGTGGTAAGGATGAAAGATGTGACAGAAAATCTGAAAAATCTTAGTGTACTTTTACATTTCCTTAACTCTAAAACTTCACTAAAGTCTTGGGAACAGTGTGTGTGTGTGTGTGTGTGTAGTGAGAAGGCGAGAAAGACAAAGGTAGAAAGACAGACAGATGGAAAGACACACAGAGAAAAGAAAGAAGAAGGAGAGTTTTGTCTTTAAGATGAACCATATTGGATGAGCTAGTGTCCTCTGTTATTTAATTTTTTACTCTTACAAACTCTTTCTTTCAGTGACAAAGGATTTGGGGAATACTTTTATTTTCAGTTTATAAAAGTTTATTCTCAGCTTACACTCAAAGCATGGGGAAAAATGAGAAAGGTATGATTTTCAATGGCCTAGTGCTGTGATGTGAAATGTGATAAGAATAGATTGTCACGGATATTTTTTTTCCTTTTCCTTTTAATCATTGTGCTTTTTTGCTTTTTTTTGGGGAGGGTAACTGTCATCTTCATTCTAGTCCCCTATGCATAATTTCCCTTGGATCTGATGAAAAAAGCTAACTAACTTAGCTAATAACTCTTTGTCACTAAAAACTGTAACTTTCCATAATTCCCTGAATGATTCCCTTGTCTAGTACTAATTTTTGAAGTGATCTATAGTGGGCAACATTTTCGTCCAGAATTCATTGTTACCCAACCTATCGTCCCTTTTGATCTAAATTACCATAGAGACTATTCCCATTCGCTGTCGTAATTTAAGAATGCATTTTTAATTATATATTTTTCCTTTAATATTAACCAAAAGAAGATATAATTTATGGGACAGCAATTGAATACATGATTAAAGAACCACAACAACAACGAACAAGGGATTTTATAATTCTGTAAAACTTTACAAAACATGTATTTATTACAAAATTTGAGCTTCAGAACAGTACTGGGAGTTAAATTTGACCTCTTCTCCATGAATTGGTCCAATGCATTGATGGACAAATGTACCATATGTACCTTCTTGAGCTGTCTCATTTTCCAATAGTCAAGGCAATGAAACCAACATATATTAGGTGATTGCTGTTTGCCAAGGCACTGCGTAAAATGTAGAAGGTGAAGAGCAAGCATTTGTTAAGCACCTCCTAAGTACCAGACACAGGGCTAAGTATTGGGGATACACATATAAGAAAGAATAAAGATATTTCATACTCTCAAGGAGGGACTAATGTAAACAAATGCACAAAAGGAAACTGAAAAATGAAGGTGATTGTTAGGAGAAAATATAGTCACAGGAAAGGGGAGGAAGGAGACAGTTAAAATGGTGGATAACACCTGAGAGTCCTAAGGAAAGCACTGAGGAGAATGAACCTTGGTTATCCTGCACCCTTTTGCAAATGAAGATCCAGAGAGGAACTCATCATAGAAAAATGAGACCAAATGCTCGAAAGAATTCTCCAGGTAAGCACATAGGGATGGACCTTCCACCTGTATCCTATCTCAATTAGATTGAGCTGTTATTTTCTCTATATTATTGAAAACCAAACCAACTAAAGCCCTTGTTCATTGTTGTTGTCCTATCTCCTGTGTATTACCACATATATTTTCCACAGGAATGTGGTGTTTCTTAATCTTGGGTACTCTATAGATACTTCTCCCAAAATGCAGATCATATTGATGATGGGGGGAAATATTATTCCCTCTAACTGGTGTGCGATGATTTTTGGTCTTTCCATGTTTTTCATCAATGGTGAACTTCTCTTTATTCAATGAAAATTTTGACCATGATTTTGTTCTCAGTAATTCCCTGTATTCAACACTCACCATGTCAGACATCGTCTTGGTCTTGTGATCCCTCCCCTATCACTAATATCGTTCTGTGTCCATTAGGTAAAATTAAACACTTTAAAATATCCTTTTTTTGCAGAACCAAAACAATCAAACCTCCACCTGTGACAAATTTACCCTTTATGCAAGTGAAATAGATTTAAATAATGCTGTTGATTTCTGTTTTAAACTTGATCTCCTCTTTCCTAATTCTCTTTTTTCTTACATGCTCAGTTTAGTCTCACAGTCATACTCAGGATCAACTCTGCACCCGAGAGTACTTTGGGCGCTCAGTCACAAGTTTCCTCTTACTATGTGTCTCACCTCAAAGTGGTGGCTCTGTTCTATGGGACCCTAACTTTGTGTACTTGGAGTCTAGCTCTCCTTAATTGTTCTGTACCAGAAATAGAAGGACTCTGCATTTACAAACCACTCATTCCATTGCTCATGCCTTTGATCTACAACTTGAAATTTGAAGAAATTAAAGTTATGTTGAAAAGAACCATAGAAAATTGTTGGAAAAATTTGTACAATATATATTTTGCGTCAAGTGAACAAGATGGAGAAGTAAGCATTTTCTCACATCCTCTCAAACCTTTCCAAAACAGGAATTCTTCACATAACATAAAGCTATGTCAGCTATCTCCAAGATATAGAACACCATGAAAATAAACAAGGTACAAATTCATTGAAGCAACAACAAAGAATCCTTATCTTTACCGTGCTCATTCAACACTCCATCCCTCACTGCCTACCATTTTTCTGGAAGGAGGCAAGCAAATCACATATTTTGCAAAAGAACTCAACTATACCTGACTCTCCCCTCAGAATCCTTCTGTGGAGAACCAAATGGTAGAATTTTCTTTGTTCAGCCTCTTATGCCTGACAGTATTCTGCTCCACAAAAGAGCTAGGCTAGGACTTAATGAACAGATGAAAAAAGATGAGACAATTGTGTGATTTTGTGACTTTCTAGCAAGCCTAAGGGAAAAGTTCCACCACACAAATGAACTCGGTTCTGACAGCACAAAGCAAATATATCAAAGAGACCCAGGATAGTATTAGTGATCTGTACTCATTTATATGTAACATTTGATTTGTCTAATTCTGTAATAGCAGTCAATAAAGATTTATTAAACTTCTAGTAACACAAGACCAATCTTGAGCACTCCGAATAAAAAATACAAATTGAAAAAGATGAATTGAAGATACCTATTTTGGGAGAAGGTAACACACAAGACCATGCTAAAAAGATACTCAGAGTGAAGGAATGATGACAATTCAGCAGTAGAAAAACTGCTGAGACCTATCCTTATATAGAAGCACATCATCCCGTCAGAGGGTCCAGTTGTAGAAAAAAGAGATGACTTTGATGATAATGCCAAGCAGACTAAATCTTGCAGAATAATGGGATTTTTCTCTGATGAGTTTACTAGGAAAGGAAGGCATGAAGGGAAATTCCTTTCAAAGGAAATAAATGTCATTTGAGGTGAATCCTGAAGGCACTCAGGTTTACAGAAGCAGAGATAAGGAGTAGGGGGGTACCATCCCATGCATAAGGAGCTTTACACTGAGGTAGGGAGATAGGAGTTGAAAGAGATATGGTGAATAACAAGTGAGCTAGTTTGAAAGGAAGATAAAACACCAAAATGAAAGTAATGTGTGATCAGCCTGGAAAGTTAGGTTAGAATCAGAATGTAAGGAATTTTAAAAGCATGGTAGTGGAGTTCGAATGTTATCCCAAAGGCTATGCTTAGACACTAATGCAAAGTTGTTGTTTTTTTGTTTGTTTGCTTGCTTGTTTTAATATTCTTTTTTGGGCACGGGTCCCATTTGTCAATCTAGTAAAGCCTATGGACCACTTCTCAGAGTATGGCTTTTAAATGCATAAAATATAATACTAGATTGAGGAAAGTTAATGGGCAGGAAGTGGAAAATACTGGAAGTTTTATTAAGATAATATTGTTCATTTAAATTACATATGATAGATGAATTTATATCCCTTTTCCTTTACCTTTGAGTCAGACTGGACTTTGATGGACAACAAAAATTTCATTTCTTCTGTTTCCATATTAAATTACAAACTTAATCACCAAGAAAAGCATAATTTTCCAATAAAGAACAAAAAGATCATAAGAAATTGTGGGTTATTGTTATGCGCCTTTTCTTTTTAAAAGCATGTCTTTAATTTAACAAGGGAACAGCAAAAGTGTCTGATTTTTTGTCCCCTTCAGAACTTTTAAAACATATATCTTATTGATGTCCTCTGTTTTTGACCTTCTGATTGCTTCCCACTAATTCACCATCCCTCGAAATAGAAAGCTTTTCTTACAACAAATAGAATAGAATACTTTAACATACTCACCAAAGAAAATATTGCATTTCCAAAAGTTGTATTCATCAGAGGTTCAGGGGGAAATACACATAGTGCTGTCAGTGATTGGAGAAGAACGATAGTGAGGAACAGTGTGAGAGCATAGCTACGGTGAAATTATAGAAGTGTACCAGATTCATGAAATGTTTCTTAGTATTGCACACAGTACGGAGGGACCAGGCAAGACTAGCAGTAGCACTAAAAAATCAGTCACTGAACAAGTCCTGAACTAGGATTAAGTATTCCTAGACCATAAATTCCTGGGCGTTGTTTCTGAAGTGAGCAGAGCAAAAAGCTAAGGGAAATGCAGAAGGATAAATGAAGTAAGCCAACAAAGGGGGGTGGTGATGACTAATGTCATCTCCATCAAAGTAGTTCCAACCCATCAATGTCATAGACTAGTTTCTTGCTAAAGTTAGTTTTCTTTTATTCTTCTCAACATTCCAGAGATTGATTTCTATTTATATCTCATCTGAAATAGCGTAATAAATATATTTTAACGTGAATATCGTAGATAAGTAATTCTTAATCATTTATGTCATGAACCCATTTGGCATTCTAGTAAAACCTACAGAGGCCTTTGAAAGATGGTTTTAAATGTATAACATAAAATATAAAGGATTACAAAGGGAAAATTATATTGAAACGGTAAATTAAAAAAAAAATCATAGAACTCAAGTTGAGATCCTTTCCCTAGATAAAACCTAAATTGATATCTTTTCATATTCATATATTAACCACAAAAACTGTTGTAACATTCTCTTGCATCATCTGTTTAAAAGCACATCTTCAGTTTCTTAAAGAATAAATTTATATCTCTCTGAAGATATCTCTCATAACTAGTACCATCTATATACAACAAACTTTTGATAAATATTTTCTGAACACATGAATGAGCGGATTCATTGCATGGTCCTTTTAGAACGTAAACTCATTGACATTAGAATTCTTTTCATTCTTTTTACTTACATCCTATCACCTAGTATGCCAAACATAGTAGGTCCTTGATGAATACTTGTTGATCGATACACAAGTCATTCTACTTGAATCATGTGACCATGACCAAAGCATCATAAGCTTGACATTAGAAAAGTGTTGGATATATTCTGAATTTGCAAACAATAATTTATCAATGACGGTAAATGTCAAAGACAAAAGTAAAGGGGGAGGACAGGAAGGAGAAAGACATTCAGGAAGGAAGGGAAAGTAAGATAAGTAGTGGGAATTAATAAGGAGTAGTCACTATTAGACCAACTATCCTAGGGTCCATGGGACCAATTGACAAATTTTGGGCCAATAAGCCAGATTTTCTTTATGTGTTAAAAATACTTAACAATCAATCTTCCGCAAGAAAAGAGTGAACATAAAAGTAACAACTCTAATTCAATTTTCCTCCATAAATCCACTTGGGAATCAAATTGAAATGGGAAGAAGGTCTTCATAATTAGTCCCTAAAGTGCCTTTGCTCCCTGTGGAAGTGACCTGTATTGGATTTTATTTTTAGGGTTTTATGCTGGCAATACAAAATTTGTCATACATCAGAAGT
Organism: Bettongia penicillata ogilbyi; assembly: GCA_023548195.1. NCBI lineage: Eukaryota > Metazoa > Chordata > Mammalia > Diprotodontia > Potoroidae > Bettongia > Bettongia penicillata. Next base: position 1,298,606 of record JAJHZJ010000782.1, on the reverse strand, counting down.
CTGTAGGCACTTCAGAAACAAGCAAAACTCCACAGAAAAATCCATGGGGTTGGGCCAAATGGGTACAGGGCACCACTTTCTCTTGCACAGGTAAGTAATCTTCTGCATGTTTTTTTTTTCTTCCTTCACAGATCAATGTCAACAAAATCCAAGCAACCTTCATTATGCTAACTAAATTTCTTTTATGTTGCGCAGAAAACCATCAATTATTGAAAGGATTAAAATGTTGTTTCTGCCTCTATGGAGCTTGGATAAGCTCAAGGAAGGAGTACTACTCAAATATTTTTGTAGGAATGAAATCATGAGCTTGAGATTTAGAAGACAACTGTTGAACTTTTAATAGTTCAATATTGAGTTATTTTTCTTCATTGTGCAGAAGTTTATTCATCTATCTTCAGATCTTACTTAAAATATTAGAGCTCTGTCTAGGGTACTTAGAGATTAAGTAACTCATCAAAAATCACAGAGCTAATACAGATCAGAAGCAATGTTATAATCCAGGACTTACAGATGTTTAATCCAATTCTCTATCTTCTGGGTTATGGTGATTTTTGTTTTGTTTGTTTGTTGTTTTTTAGATGACAGAAGTCTTAGGAGCAGGAATATAAAATTAGGACAACTATTATCTAACTGAAGAAACAAAGGAGTACTACACCAGAAGAAATCTAGTGATTTCTATTGCATTTGGGGAGACTACATTTTGAAAGACTTTTGATACTCAGATTGCATTTTGCCTACGTCATTGTTACCATGGCAATCTTCTTTTGAGTAAACACCCCCTGGCACATGGTTAAGCAAGACTGAAAAGTACAGAGAATAGAGTAGTAGAACAGAGGACCATTAGGATAGAGATCAGTCTAAAAATATGCTTGATTTCCACCGAAAATTTAAATCTAAATTTTAACAAATGCTCTCCTGCCTATTGCTAGATAACTGATGATGCATTCAGAAAGAACAATAAGGATAAAGCCTTAGTCATGCAAAAATGAGAGCAGAACATTTTTTTTTTGTTTCTTTGTTTTGAAAAAAATCGACTATGTAATAATAATGTGCGTTGCACGAGTACTTGGGATAACATTTCTTCCCAGACCTCAGGAGTCTAACTCTTGAGAATGCATTATATTAGATCACTTTTGTGGATATTGAATACTCCAGACGGTTCTGGAGAATGGAATACTGCGATCCTGCCCCTAATGATCTGACGACCAAAGGGTTGAATTTGTTTGAGCTTGAGTGAGTCATTTAGATAGGCTCACAGTCATTTATAATAACATATGGTAGTTTGAGGTAAACTTTGATAACTGCTCTCTCATTCTCTACCAAGTCATTGCTTGTTTCGTAAACCATCCCTGTGACTGAGTTCCGAATATTTCTGACTAGAGCAGACAGACTTTTGATGAAAGAGAAAAATAAATGTTTTAAATGATAAAGAGAAGATATACACATACTGTAAAGAGATTTGAGTTTAGAGGAAGGAGGGTCAATAACAAAACTTACTTTCATAACTAATTGTTCAACATATATGAGAATGAACTTAGTCTTCACATTGTAGTGGAAAAACTCAAGGAGCAAGGTCTTTTGGTGAGTTAGAGGAAGAGTGTCGGAATGGTTTGCCAAAGGTGTTTCTGACAGTATTCTAGGAAAGATAAGATTACAGCGGATTCCCCCCCGCTCAGTTTGATAAGAGCCAGTTGGATGGACCTCTATTTCTATTTGAACTTCTTCTAATTAGTGCCTGCAGCTTCTTTGGCTAGCATCTTCAATGATTAGAATAGGTATTGTTTCACATGAGCAATGGAGTTCCAAGGTCACTTAGTACAAAATTCTACACCTGCTTCAATTGTTGTGATCCTTTAAGCCGTACTGCTTGGTAGTTGAAGTTGATGAACTTTGAAACCTACCTATTTAAACTCACCTCACCATTTTGGCTTGCTGAACGTATCATTAATTGGTTAGTAGCTCACCAGAATGGTTGATTTTAGACACTCTGCCCTCTTTTTCCCTCCATCCTTCCTTCCTTGACTCCTTCTTTACTTCCGTCTGTTCTTCCTTCCTTCCTCATTTCCCTGTCCCCTCATACTCTTCTCCTCTCCTTTCTTCTTGTCTTCCCCCCTTTGTCTCTCCCTCCCTCACTCTTTTCTCTTTTTCCCTACCTTCCTTTTCCTTCCTTCCCTCTCTCCCTTCTTTCCTTTCCACCTTTCTCCCTTCCTACTTTCCTTCTTCTCTCCCTGTGTCTCTCTATCCCTTAATCCTTTGCTCCCTTTTCCCCTTCCTTCATTTTTCATCCATCCTGTCTTTATTTTATTCTCCATGGAATCTATGAAGGTCACTTGGTAAGGTAAAAGGGTTACTTTTCTTTAAAAAAAGCTATAGGAATCGGTTTGGGGCCTATATTCAGGGAAAAAACAGAGTGAGTTAAGATGTTGCAAACTCATCTACTGTATAAAATCACAGCAGTTGTAGTTTTTTAAGGTTTAATTTCCCTCATTTGCCCAGACTGGATGTGCTATGACTGCTCATGACCTCAACCCCTCTTCCTAGGTACTTAGCTGCTCCATGTCTGACTGAGACTGCTACATTTCCTATGTTTGTGGGTGCTCACTGCACTCGTGAAAGATAATGAAGTCACCTCATCAATTTTAATGCCACTTAAGCTCAGAAATCCACCCACATACTTCTCAATAGGTGTGCATCTCTATGCCTGACCATCAATTGTTTTAAAAATCTCAACTTGCTTGTCTGAATGATAGGACTTATACTGGCTTAAAATGTGTATGTGTTTGTATCTATGCATGTAAATATACACACATACATACATATACGCACATATATACATGTATGTGTGCGTATATGTGTGTGTATATATATATATATATATATATATATATATATATTCTTCTACAGTACACAGTTTAAAACTATCACCTTTGTGAAACTTCCAGGTTTTTATACTTCCTGTCCATTAATATTCCCTAATCTAGTATTATATTTTACACATTTTAAAACCATATTCTGAGAAAGGATCCTTAGGCTTTACCAGATACACAGATGGGACCTATGACAGAAAAAGAAAAAAAACAACAACTATAGATTAGTGTCTAAGCATTGCCTTTGGGATAACATTCAAACTCCACGATTTTGCTTTTAAAATTCCTTACAACCTGATTCTAACCTATCTTTCCAGGATGATCACACAACCCCTCTCCTCAAATTCATTTTGATAAGCTACCATGATTGAAAGAAACCTGACTCTTCCCCCAAAGAGCTTTGCCACTTGGTCCTTTTGCATCATTAATCATAGCTCAGCATTCATGTAAAATATTTCTCCAAGTCTAAAACAAGATATTCGAAACAACTCAAGGTAATAACATAATAAATTCCAGGACATCATCATCTACTTGAAACTCATCCTAAGTCCTCTAAACAATGTTCCTATTTTTCCCCCATAACAGATGAAAGCAACAGAATAAATGATTCCAGGAAATCTCTCCCATGTGACCGCATTCATTCTCATTGGAGTCTCAGAGCGTGCAGAGGCTCAAGTTCCACTTTTCTTCATTTTTTAGCAATTTATGGAGTAACAGTGACGAGAAATGTGGGAATCATCACCCTGAGTAGTATAGATTCTCGACTTCAGACACCCATGTACTTTTTCCTCAAACATTTGGCTATCATTAATCTTGGGAATTCCACTGTCATTGCTCCCCAGATGCTGGTCAATTTCTTGCTGGAAAAGAAAACCATTTCCTACTATGGGTGTGCAACTCAGCTGGGAGGCTTCTTAGTCTTCATTGTGGCTGAGATTTTTATGTTGCCTGTCATGGCCTATGACTGCTATGTGGCTATTTGCAATCCCCTATTATATACGGTTGTAGTATCACAGAAGGTTTGTATTCTGCTTGTGGTCCTTACATACACCTACAGTTTAATTACATTAATGACCGTCACTTCCTGTGATTTCTCAATGTCTTACTGTTCTTCTAATGTCATCAATCACTTCTTCTGTGATAATGTCCCTTTGTTAGCATTATTCTGCTCTGACACCTACATCCCAGAAACAGCAGTCTTTACTTTTTCACGAGCTAATCTCTTCTTTTCCATGATCATTGTAATTGTGTCCTATTTCTACATTATCTTGGCCATTCTGAGGATATGTTCAGCAGAGGGGAGACAGAAAGCATTTTCCACCTGTGCTTCTAATATGATGGCTGTCACTGTTTTCTATGGGACACTCCTTTTCATGTATTTGCAGCCTCGGTCGAACCATTCCTTAAACACTGATAAAATAGCCTCTGTGTTTTACACTCTAGTGATCCCCATGCTGAATCCTATGATCTATAGCTTGAGGAACAAGGATGTGAAGGAGGCTCTGAGGAGAGTTCTCACTAACCCTTGTCAAACCTTTAAAACATGTAAATTCACAAGCTTTAAAGTAAACTGTAAGATTCCTAAGCTAAGGTAAATGTTATCTTATAATGGGCTCAATCAGTGAATGGCCAGGAATAAAAGAAAACTAAGCAATAGGTTAAAGAATTAAAAAGAAAAAAAAAAACGAAGTGTCAAGTTCCAATAAGGATCACTATAGATACATATTGACCTAGAAAACCACATATTAAAATTAATTATTTATGTTTTGTAGCATTTTGTTACATAGTTACTCATTGTGTTTAATCTTATTCGGTCAGTAATCCATAGTGAGTTAACTTTTTGACATCTGTTGATAATGGTCTGGAAGGAAGGTAGCAGTAGAAAGGCAAATAAGGGAGGAGAAAAAGCAAACTAGGGCCTAGAATCAAGTAAAATTTTGTAGATTAGATGGGGAAATCACACGATGGGGGATCAAGAATTTCTTATTAATTCTTGGGGCTCCTTCTGCTTCCTACTTAGAAAGTTGATTATGAGACCAAGCAGCATTGCAAGTGAAGGAATGGGACTATGTGAGTGTGTATAGGTGAGGGCAGGAGAATTTGAGTTTCAGAAGTCTGACTAAACCCATGTTATTTTTTTTTATTTTGTTGAGTGGTCTAATGATATTCCAACTTACTTATATGAACTTTGAAGTAAATATTACTTTATCCTATTTTTTTCATTTATTAACTGTCTACTATGTACCAGATTCTGTACAAATTGTGGGAGATACAATGAAAGGTAAGACGATCTTTGCTTTTAAGTTCCCATTTTAATTAGAAATATGACATTCAAACCAGTATGTACAAGCCAGTTCTAAACAGAATAAATTCTAGATATTAAGCTAAGCAAAAACACTAGAATTTGTGAGGGGGTGGGTACTGTGATACAACAGAATTAATATGAAACCATCACAGGCATTTTGAGAGCAGATATTTCATTATCCTGTACATACTTTTGATGGATTAACTCCAATTCTGTTAATTTACTGCTTGGTCATCGTTCAATAAGGGTCAGGCGAGATGAATAAGGATTCCATCAAGATTCTTCTTACATTCTTGAGGTGCAGGCATGATTTTCATATTATATTGCAATTTCCTTCATTCCTCAATTTGAAATGAATATACACAAAGTAGAAAAGGTTAGATAAAGGCTGTGTGGACCAGTACAATAAAAACTCTAGGCATACCTTTCAAGTCTTGGTTTCCGCAGTTAACTGAATCTGTGGATTTGAGTATAGGAAGATACTTTCTAATGTGGCCTATATTTTTAGGTAATTAAATGTATCATGATTCTTTGCCAAGAGGAAAACTTTGAGATATTTGATAACCCCATGATGTAGAGAACGCACATCAGAACTCTCTGTAAATCTGTCATTGCCAGAAGATTAACAACAACCAATTATGCTACCCATGAATTATGCTTCTTCTTCCTTAAATTCAAGTTTTTATTTGAAAACCAGTACATTTAGTTGCTGGTGTATAGCAAGGAACAATTTAATTGGAAATATGCGTGCATCTGTAGAGAATTCTGAACTCCATATTTCAATTTTTTTTCAGATTCATATTTGGACAATGTTCTTCTCCTCAAACGCTTACACTGGAATTCCAATTTTGTGAAAAACATTAACAAAGAAAGTTATTTCTTAAAAATTCTTATGAAGAATAATGAATATTTTTTCCAACTTAGAGATACATCCGGGTTTTGGTTGATATTACAAAAATGTAATTAATCATTTCTCATTTATGATTCTATGAAATACACAAGTTTTATAGTGAGAAAAATATTTGAGAAATATATACATATATATATATATATATATATATATATATATATATATATATATATATATATATATATACAAACTAGACACATATACTTATGTATAGCTGGTCTTTGAGTCAACAAAAACAACGACAACAAACACACACACACACACACACACACAAACACATGCTCAATTCTCCCTGCAACCCTACTTTACATGCTCCTGAATTCTTATCCCAAGTTCTAAGGCATTACAAAGATTTTTACTAGGGGGGCGGAGCCAAGATGGCGGAGTAGAAGGACGCACATTTACGAGCTCCGAGCCCACAACCCATGGAATTGAGGTAAAAGGAGATCCTCATAAATTCTGAATCTCTGCAGGGGGTGCATAAACATAGGGGAAGAGATTTCCGTTCCACTGAACCCTGGAGAGCCGTCCCCGGGGTCCATCACACCCCGGAAAGTGGACCCCACCCCCACCCCTGGTCGCGGCCCCAGAGAAGCTGACCCGAGCAGGCTTCAGAGAGGAAAGCTATGAGGGAAGCTCCGGCAGCTGGGAAAATCCCTCCGCCCACAGAAGCTACAGGTCAGTAAGAAAGAAGGCTGCGCTAGGGAAGGGGAGCGGAGCGTCTCCGTGACTCGGGTCCCCTCAGGAGGAAGCGGCGGCGGCAGAGACGGGGGCAGGAAGCGGCGGAGGTAGAGGTGTGGGCGGGCGGCTGAGGCGGCAGCGGCCCAGGACTCAGGAATCCCCCAGCAGCAGGTAGGATCTTCAATACTGAAGGTCTTTGAACCTGAGGGAGCTGAGCCGGGGAGACGGCCCTGCCCCCACCCTGCTCTACTGCTGAACGCCTCTGAATAAAACCCCCAAGGGAGCTGAACATAGGAGGCGGGGACCCCCACCCCGCCCCCACCCGCTCCGTTCCTGAAAGTCTCTGCAGAAAGCCCCTGAGGGACCGAACTTAGGAGAAGGCCCTGCCCCCACCCCTGCGCTAGAACTAAAACTTGCCTCCGGAAAGCGCATTTGAATCTCAGAGGCCAAGCACTAGCTGGGTGGATCCAGGCGGGGGTGGAAAGGAATCTCAGAAGTCAAGTAACTGGCTGGGAAAATGCCTAGAAAGGGGAAGAAAAATAAGACTTTAGAGAGTTTTTTCCGACAAATGCAAATGATCCCGACCTTCGGATCTGATGGCGAGGACGAGAACGTATTTTTCCCATCAGGGAAAGATGTGGAGGGCGGGGCCTCAGTACCCCAGACACCCCAGGGGGGTGGTGGGTGGGCTCAGGCCTTGGAAGAGCTTAAAAAGGAGTTTGAAAAGCAAGTTAGACAGGTGGAGGAAAGACTGGGAAGAGAAATGACAAAGATGCAAGAAGAGTATGAAAAAAAGGTCAATATCTTGGTAAAGGAGACCCAAAAAAATGCTGAGGAAATTAACACCTTGAAAAATAGGCTCACTCAATTGGCAAAAGAGGTTCAAAAAGCCAATGAGGAGAAGAATGCATTCAAAAGCAGAATGAGCCAAATGGAAAAGGAGGCTCAAAAGCTCACTGAATTTAATAGTTCTCTCAAAATTAGAATGGAACAGATGGAGTCTAATGACTTTATGAGAAACCAAGAAATCACCAAACAAAACCAAAAGAACGAAAAAATGGAAGAGAATGTGAAATATCTCATGGGAAAAACTACTGACCTGGAAAATAGATCAAGGAGAGACAATTTAAAAATTATGGGACTACCTGAAAGCCATGATCAAAAAAAGAGCCTAGACATCGTCTTGCATGAAATTATCAAGGAAAACTGCCCAGACATTCTAGGACCAGAGGGCAAAATAAGTATTGAAAGAATCCATCGATCACCACCTGAAAGAGATCCAAAAAGAGAAACTCCTAGGAACATTGAGGCCAAATTCCAGAACTCCCAGCTCAAGGAAAAAATCTTGCAAGCAGCTAGAAAGAAACAATTCCAGTACTGTGGAAATACAATCAGGATAACCCAAGATCTAGCAGCTTCTACATTAAGGGATCGAAGGGCGTGGAATAGGATATTCCAGAAGGCAAAGGAACTAGGACTGAAACCAAGAATCACCTACCCAGCTAAACTGAGTATAATACTTCAAGGGAAAATATGGTCTTTCAATGAAACAGAGGACTTTCAATCATTCTTAATGAAAAGACCAGAGCTGAAAAGAAAATTTGACTTTCAAACACAAGAATGAGAAGAAGCAGGAAAAAGTAAACAGCAAAGAGAAGTATTAAGGGACTTACCAGAAATGAACTGTTTACATTCATACAGGGAAAGACAATATTTCTAACTCTTAAAACTTTTCAGTATCTGGGTAGTTGCTGGGACCACACATACATATATACACGCATGCACACACATACAGACATGCATTCACATACAGAGACAGAGAGCACAGATTGAACTGAATAGGATGGGACCATACCTTAAAAGAAATTAAGGTAAATGGTGAGAGAGAAATGTAGTGAGAGGAAAGAGGGGGAAATGGAAGGGGGTAACTATATGTCATTTAAGAGGCAAGTAGGAGATTTTTTTAGTGGAGGGAAAAAGAGGAGAGCTGAGGAAAAAAAAAAACAAACAAGAAGTTTACCCTCATCACATTTGACTAAACGAAGGAGTGAAATGCACACTCATTTTGGTATGAAAACCTATCTTACAGTATAAGAAAGCGGGGGAGAAGGAGATATTGGGGGGTAATGATGGAAGGGAGGGCAAAGGGAGGAGGGAGTAATTGAAAGTCAACACTTGGGGAGGGATAGGATCAAAAGACAGAAGAGAAACAATGAGGGGCAGGTTAGGAGGGATGGCAATTCAGTTAGTCTTACACAACACGACTATCAGGAAGGTCATTTGCAAAGCTACACAGATATGGCCTATAATGAAATGCCTGCCGTACCAAAGGGAATGGGTGGGGAGGGAGGGATGGGGAGAATTTGGAACTCAAAGTTTTAGGAACAATTATTTAGTACTGTTGTTGCAACTAGGAAAGAAGACATACAGTTAATTAGGAATAGAAAGTCATCTGGACCTACAGGAGAAAAGAGAAGATGGAGACAAGGGAAGGGAGGGATGACAGAAGAGAGGACAGATTGGAGATAGGGAAAATTAGATTGCTTGGGGTATTGGGGTGAGGGGAGGGGAGAAAAGGGGAGAAAATTTGGAACCCAAAAATTTGTGAAAATGAATGTAAAAAGCTAAATAAATAAATTAATTAATTAATAAAAAAGAATACTATTAAAAATAACTCTTTAACTTTAGTGTAAGAACAAGTGTTATTTAAAATTATATATTTTATGAAAATAAATATTATCAGGGTCTTCCAAAAAAAAAACAAAACAAAGATTCTTACTAAAATGGACTGCTCTGAGTGAGGGAATTCAAAATAAAGTACAAGAATGAAGTCAGTGACAAATTCTTATTAAAAATGTACTACGTGCCAAACTTCTGCAAAGACTTAGAGTTATAAAGATAGACAAAAGCAAAAGAAAACAACCCAGTTGTTACTCTCAAGGGAGTCACAATCTAATATTAGAAATATCAATTTATTGAAATAACTAGATGGAGTTGAATATAATGCTAAAGGATTAATGCGGAACAGAAACAAACATCCCTCAAGAATTTTAACATTTTAAAATGGTGTTGAGGTGTTTAATTTTTTTTTAATACAAATTTATTTATTTCACTTTTTACATTCACTTTGACAAAATTTTGGGTTCCAAATTTTCTCCCCATTTATTCCCTCTCCCCACCCAAATACACTGAGCATTCTAATTTTCCCTATCACCAATCTGCCTCTCTTCTATCATCCCTCCCTTCTATTGTCCCCATCTTCTCATTTGTCCTGTAGGGCCAGATGACTTTCTATTCCCCATTAACTGTATTTCTTATTTCTTAGTAGCAACAACAATACTCAACAGTTGTTAATAAAACTTTGAGTTCCAACTTCTCCCCATCCCTGCCTCCCCACCCGTTCCCTTTGGGAAGACAGGCAATTCAATATAGGCCCTATCTGTGTAGTTTCGTAAATGACTTCGATAACAGTCGTGTTGTGTAAGACTAAATGTATTTCCCTCCCTCCTATTCTGCCCCCCCCATTGTTTCTATTCTGTGTTCTGATCCTGTCCCTCCTTGAGTGTTGACTTCAAACTGCTCCCTCCTCCCATTGCCCTCTCTTCCATCATCCCTCCCTCCCTGCTTATCTCCTTCTCCCCCACTATACTGTACTGTAAGATAGGTTTTCATACAAAAATGAGTATGCATTTTATTCCTTCCTTTAGTCGAATGTGATGAGGGTAAACTTCATGTTTTTTTTTTCTTTCTCAGCTCTCCTCTTTCTCCCTCCACTAAAAAGTCTCCTGCTTGCCTCTTGAATGAGAGATAATTTACTCCATTCCATTTCACCCTCTCTCCTCCCACTACATTTCTCTCTCACCATTTACCTTAATTTCTTTTAAGATATGGTCCCATCGTATTCAACTCACTCTATGCTCTCTGTCTCTGTGTGTGTGCATGTGTGTATGTGTGTGTGCGTGCATGCATGTACATGTGTGTGTGCATGTATGTGTGTGTGTCTGTGTGTGGTCCCACCACCTACCCAGATACTGAAACATTTTAAGAGTTACAAATATTGTATTTCCATGTAGGAATGTCAAGAGTTCACCTTTGGTAAGTCCCTTATGACTTCTCTTTGCTGTTTACTTTTTCATGCTTCTCATTCTTGTGTTTGAAAGTAAAATTTTCTTTTCAGCTCTGGTCTTTTCATCAAGAATGCTTGAAAGTCCTCTGTTTCATTGAAAGACCGTATTTTCCCCTGAAACATTATACTCAGTTTTGCTGGGTAGGTGATTCTTGGTTTGAGTCCTAGTTCCTTTGACTTCTGGAATATCCTATTCTACGCCCTTCCATCCCTTAATGTAGAAGCTGCTAGATCTTGTGTTATCCTGATTGTACTTCCACAATACTGGAATTGTTTCTTTCTAGCTACTTGCAGTATTTTCTCCTTGATCTGGGAATTCTGGAATTTTGCCACAATGTTCCTGGGAGTCTCTCTTTTTGGATCTCTTTCAGGTGGTGACAGATGGATTCTTTCAATACTTATTTGGCCCTCTGGTTCTAGAATATAAGGATAGTTTCCCTCTATAATTTCATGGAAGATGATGTCTAGGCTCTTTTTTTGATCATGGCTTTCAGGTAGTCCCATAATTTTTAAATTGTCTCTCCTGGATCTCTTTTTCAGGTTAGTTGTTTTTCCAATGAGATATTTCACATTTTCTTCCATTTTTTCATTCTTTTGGTTTTGTTTAATGATTTCTTGGTTTCTCAGAAAGTCATTAGACTCCATCTGTTTCATTCTAATCTTGAGAGAACTATTTTCTTCAGTGAGCTTTGAAGCTCTTTTTCCATTTGGCTAATTCTGCTTTTGAAAGCATTCTTCTCCTCATTGGGTTTTTGAACCTCTTTTTCCAATTGAGTGAGCCTATTTTTCAAGGTATTATTTCCTTCAGCATTTTTTTTGGGTCTCCTTTACCAAGATATTGACCCGTTTTTCATGCTTTTCTTGCATCTCTCTGATTTCTCTTCCCAGTTTTTCCTCCCCCTGTCTAACTTGATTTTCAAAATCCTTTTTGAGCTCTTCCATGGCCTGATCCCACCAGACATGAGGTGGTTAATTTTTAAAACAAAGTTTATTAATGGATTCTTAGTTCTGATAGTTTTAGGAGGAGAAAAAGAAGGGAAGATAAAGCAAAAATATATTAAAAATAAACACTAGAAACAAAGAGGGTAGACGATATTTTTATAATTACTCTATGTCAATAGAATATAAAAAATGCGAGGAAAAGCTAGAGGGTGTAGGTATCATGTGGACCTCACTCTTCTCTGAAATAGACAGAGCAGAGTTGAATACACTTGCATTTACACCGACAGGTAAAAGATTTTTTTTTGTAAAAGTACTCCAAACTTAAGAGGACAACATAGGTATAGAATGGGGAGTGGGTATAATCCACTATATCAAAAGAAGATTTTGGCAGCATTAGCAATAATAAGTTTCTCTCTCAATTAGGGTCTTCATTAAAAAAAAAAATAAAGGATTAACTGTTGAATATGTTGTGGGCAGTGTTCTTGTCCATATATAGGATGAGCTAGATGTTGTGTAACGGATCACTGTAACATTGCAGTGAGTCATCCTGTGGTGTATGGATTAGACTAGATGACTACTAAGGTCTCCTGTAATGTTCAAATTTTACAATTCCGTTATAGGTAACGTCTTTTTTTTTTTTTTTTGCTTTTTTCAATTTTAAATATTAACAGCAAAAAAAGTTTTCATATACAAACTTGAGCATAATGGGATTTCTATATGAACCCATGTATATTGACTTCACTCTACTTGCTTTTTATTTAGACATAAACATATATGTCAACATATACACTTATATATGTATTTAACTAGACATTGCTTTCAAAACTCTCTTCTCAATTCTTGTTTCTGTATTTCCTCTTTTCCTATTCTTTCTGTTAAAAAATATGTTTTTATGGTCCTCTTTTTTGGCATCAATATTTTCAATCAACTCCCTAACCCATTCTCTCCCTGTAGAAATATAATTTAAAGAATAAGAATAAAGAAAATATTTTAAATAAATTGGCGTAGTGGGACAAAACAAATATAAACAGTAGCTAGTTTTAAAGTGTATATTTATTCTTTTTCTATCTGTCATCTCTGCCAGGAAGTAGACAGCACATTTAATCATAGTTCCTCTAAATGCATGGTTAATGTGGTTGTTCATCCACTTGATCAGAGTTTTAAGTGTTTTAAAGTTTTTTTTTTCTTTTGCAATGTTGTAGTTGATCCAAACTACGTGAAGTGCTTCATAATGATATTGCTTTCCCTCAACATTCAACTCTACATGTCAAGAGGTGGTGGAATGGTATATCCTCACATTGAATAGTTCTTCTTAGGATTTTCTCCCATTGATGTAACCAGGGATGAAACTACCCAGCCTCTTTGCTTCTCAATTTCATTAAAACTGACTAATTGAACATAGGGCTTCGATGTGATGTAAATCAGCAATTTCCTTCCTTCTGATAAAATAGACGGCCCAATATCATTCAGTTCATCCTAATTCTAAAGACAAGTCTATATCAGGTATAACCAAAATTATTCCTAGAAGTCAAGTACTTGGCAATGCTAGCAAGGGACATACACTTAGATTAACAAGATTGAATGGTTTATAATGTTAAAAAAAACCTGCAAATGTTAGAAAGATTATTGGAATTCAGATCTTCTTCACTCCAAGCCCTACACCCTCTAATCAGCTTGCCATCTATATAATCAGAATCACCATCATCATCATCATCATCGTTGTCGTCCTTGCAATAAACATCTTCACTATCATTGTCAGTATCATAACTGTGATTGTATATTGAATTTTTATATCTTTATATTTTCAAAACACTTTCTATGCATTATCTCATTTGATACAATAATGCGAGGTAAGTGCTACTAACACCTTCATTTTACAGATGAGAAAACTGAGGTTGACAATAGCTAAATGTCTTGTCCAAGGTCACATAGCTAGTGAGTCAGGATTCAGTATCAGGTACTCTCAATGCCAACTGTATACTGTGTTACCTAGTTGCACATCACCATCAATTATTCTAATCACCACCACCATGATCTACATTCATGCATTTATTAAGTACCTCTAATGAGATTGTTATGTCTTAGGCACGAGTAAATATCATATAGAGAAAGATCAGGAAAATGTTACATTATATTCAAAATTGATAAAAAAAAATTGGAAAGGTGGAAAGGAAAAGGGGAAAAGGCAGGTTCTACATCTGAAATGAGGTACGTATGAACTGAAAATATTGATATGTTATGATTTCTTCAGAGAATCAAAATTCAGAGAGTTCGTAAAAATATGAAAACAACTCTTTATGTAGCACATTCAGGCTTGTTACTACATGTAGAAGATTTTAAGACAAGATACGGGATGTACCAGAAGACTTTATTATCTAATTAATGTATCTTCATCTAAACTTCAATGATATAGTTCGATCTATTTTAGTGTCTATATTTCTTAATTGCACGTATCAATGCGATGTTACATTGGATCTGCCTTCCCACTTTTAGACTCATCCAAGTCAAATGTCTGGCCAATAATCCATGTTCATTCACAGAGCAATCAGAATCATCTGAAATTAGAATAGGTTGACCTTTGGTAATGGGTTAAGTTCTTTGGATGCTCTTGTGCTCCATTTTTAAAAGGCATTCAATAACACCTATAGAATAGAAATATTTAAAAATAAGGACTTTTGTCAAATAAAAAAAACTTCGGTTCACTAAAAAATTTAGGAAGTAGGCATTTATGAAGTTTTTACCACGTACCACACTGTGTTAATAATTTTACAAATACTACTAGGAGCTGGGTGATGTTATAATATCAGTTTTAAACTTGGGGAACTGACACTGACAACGGTTACGTGACTTACTCAAAGTCACAAGGCTAAAAAGTGTCTGAAGTCACATTTGAATTCTGGTCTTCCTGACTCTGAGTTCAGTAATATGTCCATTGGGCAACTTGGTTGATAAAAATTTCATTAGAGCCTCACAAAATGCCTTGAAGTTATTATTATTATTATCCCCATTATGCATGGAGGAAAATGGGATAAATAAAGGTTATATCACTTTTCAAGGAACACAGAGCTAAAGCAGATTTGATCTCATATTTTCCTGATTGCAGACTAAGGGCTCTATCCACTGTACAAATTATTCATTCTAGAGAATGTTTTAACTCCCTAAAGGCAGTGCAGTCTGCTGACTTCCCTGTGATTATTTCTGGGCCCAACACTGAGTCCATTTTTACCATCTATTCCGGATGCGCATGCAAAAATGCAAGTCCTTTCAAATATATGTTATAATCTGTCTACTAGATGTACTGCATCTACTTCGTCGTTGGTTTATGGATAGTAAAAATAAAATTTTATGATTGGGTAGAGACCTCTCCCAGGAGCTTCTGCAATGTTCTTGGACTTTATATAACCTGCACAATATAACCACAAAAAGGAGCCTGATACATTGTAGCTAGAAAATTAATTCTTCACGGAATAAGATGAATATGTAGGCATTTTTCATTCATTACAGATACTAAGTCTTAGCAATTTCCATATCATGATTATCTAAAATTCATTATATTTCTCCAGAACTTCAGGGACACAGTCTCTTGGGGACTGTAAAAGCCATAAAGTCTCCTTCCACTATTTGGCAATAGAGATATCATAAGCAAGTCACAGAAGATTTTACTTTTAGATAACTGGGTAACATGGTTAGTTGTTTTGATCATCTAAGTATGTCAGGTATCAAAAAATCATATCAAAAGACCAGAACTGGCTAAGGTAAAAAAGATGATCTTTATTACTGCCTTGTACACAAATGATGTCATGAACAGCTCATTTCACTGAAGGTAAAAATTGTTTAAAACATTTCTAGAAAAGAAGTGATTTTGAAGATGGCCCAGGCTTACAATTTTGATATTTTTAGTGCCTGATATTCTCAGAAACTTGAAAGAAGTTTTAAAAACAGACACATTAAGTTTTTATGATAAAGATAACAAGTTACATGTACTAGATCTCAACGATTCCTGTGCTTTAATACACTTTTAGTGACAACTGTTCCTTGACAAAAGCCATTTGATTTTTCTGTTTGCAACAAAACTAGCTGCCAAAGCTATGATCTGCTGGCTTTTCTAGAAATGTTTATATAATTTTGTTTTTGGTGCTCTCATATACTCTACCTTCCCCAGTATAATCCTATTTAAGATGTTTTAGAAGTTTTTCATAACATTGTCCCATCCTAACACTTGGGATCAAAGAACATCATGATTTAGTCCTATTTTTGTAAAAGAAATCTTCAATTCCTTTTCTACCTGTGACAAGCCCTTAATACATGACATGATAAGTGATGCCACATGTGATATAATGTATATATGATATTGTATGACATGTATTGTAATATGGAGGGAAAGTTCCTCATCATTCACGTAAACCATTTCTAGCCATTATAACTTAAATTACTCTTCAAAGAGTTATCAGTAAAGGTTTCATCATTTATTCCCAGATGATTTCCCTTGGATGGAGGAGATGATAAAGGTGAATGACACCAAAGGAAACCAGGTAACTGAATTCATTCTCATGGTCATCACAAACCATGTGAAACTTCAAAGTTCCCTCTTTGGGTTCTTTTTCTTCAGCTACATGTCTACAGTTCTGGGGAATCTAGATCTGACCATCCTCACCGGTGTGGATTCCTACCTCCAAACTCCCATATACTTTTTTCTTAGGCATCTGCCATTTGTTGATCTTAGCAGTTCCACAGTAGTTGGTCCAAAAATGCTGGTCAGTTTTATAGTGGAGAAAAATAACATATCCTTCAATGTGCGTGCAACACAGTTAGTCTTCTTTGGTATATTTATGACCAGTGAAGTTTTCATTCTATCACCCAAGGTTTATGGCCGCTATGTGGCTATCTGTAAGCCCCTCCTCTATATGGCAATAATGTCAGAGAGAGTGTGCAGCATCTTGGTGGCTGTCCTTACTGATCACAATTAAAATTTTTACCTTGTCTTTCTGTGATTCTAACGTAATACAGAATTTCTACTGTGACAGTCTTCCTTTATTCTCTGTTGTATGCTCAGAAAGTGAGATTGAACTAATCTTAAGAGCCTTTGTTCATTTGATATGGTTTATTCCCCCTTGACTATCCTTGTCTCTTATGTGCTCATACTTGTGGTTATTTTCAGGATGAACTCTACTGAGGGCAGGCACAAAGCCCTTTCCACCTGTGGCTCTTATCTCACAGTGCTGGTTGTGTTCTATGCAACACTTCTCTTCGTGTACCTGCAGCCCCAGTCTAGTCACTCCTTCGATACAGACAAGATGGCCTCTGTGTTTTACACTCTGATCATCCCCATGCCCAATCCATTGATCTACAGTTTGAGGAACAATGAAGTAAAAGTGCATTAAAAAGAGTCTTTCAAAAACTGACGTAAGCATTTTCTCAATATCCAGTGAAGACATTGGTTCCAATGCTCTCTTTTCAGAAAAAAATAAACTCTCTTGATAATTGCATAGATAATGACTCTATGGTTGTTTTGTTACATTTAGCGTTTAAAAAAAATCTATTCTCTATGTAATTATTAGGGGAGATTTTTCTGAAAAAAACCCTCACTTTTTGGTGCAGTTTTCTTGCGTGAGAGAATCAGTTGATTAGCAGGCATGTACAAAATACTGGTAACAAGTAATTTGCTACATTTGAGCCTGAAAAGATAACCAAAAAGTGTTTTATGCCATCAGTGAACTGACATTTTATAAAGGGAAGCAATCCTTGATTTAGTCACCTGGTATTAATAGAAAACGTCACATGCAAGGCATAATAATTTGGGGTCTCCTATCTCATTTCCCATATGCACCTATTTTTCATTTTTCTATATACTGGAAGTATTTCTAATACATTATTGATCTGGGTGGGTGTTTTTGTACTATATATTTTCCTATATTTAGTAGTTTGGGCAAGCACTGAAAAAAGATAATTTAAAATTGGAAAGAATTCACCATGTAAGAGATCTAGAAAATGTGGGGTGCATGTGGGTTGAAGAATAGCACTGTGTCTTAGTAATTCATGCAACAGATAAAAATATAAAAAGCATGAAACTGAAAGTTTCTGTTAGATTTTTGAATATCTACCATTGAGGAGATATGTGAAAATAATGAATACTGAAAATTCAATCCTCCCCCAGTAACATACTAAAGATTTATACTCTTTAAAGAGTATAAATATCTTAGGTCTTTAATAGGGGATACCTCATCTTCTCCAATCCCAGATATTATGATGAGAGAGTCACAGATATCCAATGACTCTGGGAGTTCTGGAATCTGGAGCAAAAAACAAAGAGAAAATGCACTAATAAATAGGAACTTGAAATCATGGTTCACAAGCAAGGATAGGTTATACTTTGAAAAAGGACTCTGCTTTTTATCACAAACATTGGAAGTGAAGAGTAGAAAAAGGCAAGTGATACTAATTAAAGGACTAGAAGATAGGATACTGTTCCAGAATTCTCTTCTTCCAGTAAATTTTCTTGAAAAGATTGAGATGATATGTCATTGTAAAACAGTTCTAAGCAACAAAAAATACCAATGGTTACATATAGAGATCTGAGATTCATCTGGGATGCTGGATAGAAGTATTATGATGAGGAATTGTATGGACACATACAGAGAGACGCAAATTTCATTCCAGACTAGAGAGGCAAATATCAGTTACAGGATGAAGAACCTCATAAAGAAGGAAGAATCATCTCTGCTTAGTATCTAACACTATCAAAGCAGCATAACATTCATAATTCAAAGAGGTATGTGAGAAAACAAAATGTTGAACATAAATTATTAAAGTCTGAATTATAATTACTTTTTTTGAAGAAAAGCAAAAGAAATGATTGTCAAGTCAAAGGTCAATAGGAAAAGTGTGTTGGTGTCTAGAAGTTAAGCTGAATTTACTGTGGTGGGGCATATTTGAGAAACTAACAGTCAAAACATCAAAGATGTAATCTAAGATTCCTTCTGTTGTTTAGTGGATTATATCCTCCATTGTTTGATTTGTTGATGGAGGTTAGGGCTGGAGGTGGTGTATGAAAGTGTCTTTGTTCATAGACCTTTTTGTTCATGGCGAAAGTGTCATGGGAAAGGGAATGAAAGAAGCATATAACTAATCCTTTGTTTTTCCAGACTGAAATCCAGAGAGTTAAATCATCATCACTCATCACTGAAATATGCTTGCATCACTGAAAATACAAAAGTAGATGACTGGGGAATTCTACATAAGTTAATTTCATGAAGAATGAGTCATTGTTAAACAAATCTGATAATATGAATTGTATGTTTAAGAACTTTTAAAAAGTGTGGGATTACTAGAAAATATTTTGGCCTAAATTGGGCTTGTGAAGATAGAGCTAGGTGAACAATGGATAGAACATCAGACCTGGACTCAGAAGACCTCAGTTAATTGGATGACTCTTGCCAAGATTTTTTAACATCTGCTTCAGTTTTCTTATTTTTAAATTGAGGATAATGTTGATAGCTACATCCCTGAATTGTTATGATAATCAAATGAGAAAAAAATTAGCAAGTCATTAGCACAATTACTGGCACATAATATGTGGTATTTAAATGTTAAGTATTATTAGTGTTGTTTTTAATATAACGCTATATTCCATAATAAGTTCAAAATGGATTTTCAGCCTAAATATAAAAGGCACATAAGGAAGCAAAAATAGAAGAGAACAAGAACAATTATTGTGGCTGACAGTGAAACAATCAAGAAATATTTATCATCAAGTCCTCTGTGGTATAAACTGTCATAGAACATGGGAATACAAATACGAGAATGAATAAACGAAGTTGATGGAACACATATGTACCAGAATCAGGAATTGAGCCTAAAACTTCATATTCCTAATATTAGCCATCCATCCACTTTGCAGCACTCAGCCCATTATTGTCTTTCCCAAATATAGGTGCCTAATAATCGTCATAAATAAATGATAATTGTTGCATTTGTTGATCAGTTGTTTTGGCGATGTATGATGATTTATGACCTCATCTGGGATTCACTTGTTAAAGATATTAGAGTGGTTTACCATTTTCTCCTTCAGCTCATTTTATAAATATAAAGACTGAAGAAAACAAGGTTAAGTGACTTGCCCAGGGTCACACAGCTGGAAAGTGGTTAAAGCCAGATTTGAAATAAAGAATGAGTTTTGCTGATTTGAGGAATGGCACTTTATCCACTACACCAGTATAAGAGCCAATGCGATATTCATATTGCCTCTGGCAGCCATGAATATCCCAACGTAATACTGAATCATGAACAGACACTCCATATAGGAGACAGTACCAAAACATTTATTCTGACACCAAAAAGCCAAATCCATCCTAGTAACCAAAATTTATATGCAATAACAATGCAGAGGACAACACCAGTTCCAAGCCTTCCCCCTGCTAGACTTTCCACAAACAAGCTCCCTTAAACAAAATCAGAAGCAAGCTCTTTCACTCATGGTAGATGACTGCTTCTTTGCACCCTTACTAGGTCTGACCGCTCTCATGGCTAACTTCCTCTCACCTCTGCGCTAGCTCTGACTCTTCCTCTTTCACCCTTTCTGCTCCACACTTCCTACCACGAACTCATGTGACTCAGGTTTCCAAGTGATTCAGGCATTTCCCACGGGTTTAGTAATGAATGGTGAAGATTTTCCGATTTAAATTGTCATTACAACCACCTACCTTACCATAAAGGATACCATTTAAAAATAATCAATCCATGTTCCTTGCATAGAGATTAAGCAGGAAAAAACATACCATATAGGCCCAATAAATATGTCTCAATGATGATTACTGGGTTGACCAGTTATTATTTTTAAAAAATTGCATTAACCATTAAGGTATCTCTTTCTAAACCTAAATTCATGTGCAACGCATATATTATGAAATGATTTATGACTACTGTTAAAGTAAGGAATTTAAAAAATGGAAAAATCAGGCAATCTTCATTATTTAAAGGATTAGGATGAACATGTTTCTCTTTTTATTAAGCTATTAATTTTGAACTCATTTTTGGATTCAATGGTTTTTTTTTAAAATTAATTTCATTAGTGTTTAAGCCCTAAATAAGGCTAAGTCATACCTATTAATTTCCAGCATGGACTTTTGAAATTGGTTATTAATGCACACAAACGTCATATCAAGCTACAGCAAGCATCATGTCAATGAAAAATATGATAACAAACAATTTCACCTTTGTCCCTTATACTGTAAATGCTATTTTCATACAACAAATTCTAGTAGCTGATATTTAATAATTTTAAAAATAAGGACTTTTGATTTAATCGTTTATAGGAAATTCCTGGTGAGAAAATATCTCCTCATATATGTATATCAACAATTCATTCATATTTACTTATATTACCACTGGTCTCAGAGAGTTAACTGGGAGGAGCATTAAGAGTATAAATAGCTTACTAAAGGTTCCATGGCAAGTATGTGTCAGAAGCAGGACTTCTTATTTATTTATTTACTTACTTACTTAAATATAAATTTATTTATTTAACTTTTTACATTTATTTTCACAAAATTTTGGGTTCCAAATTTTCTTCCCATTCATCCCCTCCCCTCACCCCAAGCATTCTAATGCTACACCGAGCATTCTAATTTTCCCGATCACCAATCTGCCTCTCTTCTATCATCCCTCCCTTCTCTTGTCCTCACCTTCTCTTTTGTCCTGTAGGGCCAGATGACTTTCTACTCCCCATTAACTGTACTTCTAATTCCCTAGTAGCAAGAACAATACTAAACAGTTGTTCCAAAAATTTTGAGTTCCAATTTCTCCCCATCCCTCCCTCCCCACCCATTCCCTTTGGAAAGGCAGGCAATTCACTATGGTCCATATCTGTGTAGTTTTCCAAATGACTTCGTTAATAGTGATGTTCTGTAAGACTAACTATATTTCCCTCCATCCTATCCTGGGCCCCATTTTTTCTATTCCGTCTTTTGATCCTGTCCCTCCCCAAGAGTGTTGACTTCAAATTGCTCCCTCCTCCCATTGCCCTCCATAACATCATCCCTTCCTCCCTGCTTATTTCCTTCTTCCCCACTTTCCTGTATTGTAAGATAGGTTTTCATACCAAAATAAGTGTGCATTTTATTCCTTCAATAATTCCAGTCGAATGTGATGAGGGTAAACTTCATGGTTTTTTCTCAGCTCTCCTCTTTTTCCCTCCACTAAAAAGTCTCCTGCTTGCCTCTTGAATGAGATGTAACTTACCCCATTCCATTTCACCCTCTCTCTTCCCACTACATTTCTCTCTCACCGTTTACTTTCATTTCTTTTGAGATATGGTCCCATCCTATTCAATTCACTCTGTGCTCTCTTTCTCTGTGTGTGTGCGTGCATGTGTGCATGTGTGTGCACGCACGCTTGTGTGTGTGTGTGTGTGTGTGTGTGTGTGTGTGTGTGTGTGGTCCCACCCAGTACCCAGATACTGAAGAGTTTCAAGAGTTACATATATTGTCTTTCCATGTAGGAATGTAGAGTTCACCTTTGGTAAGTCCCTTATGATTTCTCTTTACTGTTTACTTTTTCATGATTCTTCTCATTCTTGTGTTTGAAAGTCGAATTTTCTTTTCAGCTCTGGTCTTTTCATCAAGAATGCTTGAAAGTCCTCTGTTTCAGTGAAAGACCATTTTTCCCCTGAAGTATTATACTCAGTTTTGGGTAGGTGATTCTTGGTTTGAGTCCTAGTTCCTTTGACTTCTGGAATATCCCATTCCACGCCCTTCCATCCCTTAATGTAGAAGCTGCTAGATCTTTTGTTATCCTTATTGTATTTCCACAATACTGGAATTGCTTCTTTCTAGCTGCTTGCAATATTTTCTCCTTGACCTGGGAATTCTAGAATTTGGCCACAACGTTCCTAGGAGTCTCTCTTTTTGGATCTCTTTCAGGTGGTGGTCGATGGATTCCATCAATACTTATTTTGCCCTCTGGTTCTAGAATATCAGGGCAGTTTTCCTTGATAATTTCATGAAAGATGTGTCTAGGCTGTTTTTTTGATCATGGCTTTCAAGTAGTTCCATAATTTTTAAATTGTCTCTCCTGGATTTATTTTCCAGGTCAGTTGTTTTCCCAATGAGATATTTCACATTATCTTCCATTTTTTCATTCTTTTGGTTTTGTTTTATGATTTCTTGGTTTCTCAGAAAGTCATTAGACTCCATGTGTTCCATTCTAATCTTAAGAGAACTATTTTCTTCAGTGAGCTTTTGAACCTCTTTTTCCATTTGACTAATTCTTCTTTTAAAAACATTCTTCTCCTCATTGGCTTTTTGAATCTCTTTTGCCAATTGATTGATCCTATTTTTCAAGGTGTTATTTTCTTCAGCATTTTTTTGGGTCTCCTTTACCAAGGTATTGACCCGTTTTTCATGCTTTTCTTGCATCTCTCTCATTTCTCCTCCCAGTTTTTCCTCGACCTGTCTGACTTGATTTTCAAAATCCTTTTTGAGATCTCCCATGGCCTGAGCCCACCAGACATCAACCTGGGATTTCTCGAATACAGAGGCCCCGACCTCCACATCTTTCCCTGATGGCAAGCATTGTACTTCCTTATCAGAAATGAAAGGAGGAAGTAAGATCTGTTCCCCAAGAAAGTAGCTTTCTATGGTCTTATTTTTCTTCCCTCTTCTTGGCATTTTCCCAGCCAGTTACTTGACTTCTGAGAGTCCTCTCCACCCCCGCCTATATCTGACCCACTAGTGCTTGGGGTTTCAGATTCAAATGCTGCTCCCCAGCCTCAGGGCTTTCAGGAGCGGACGGGGCTGCTATTCAATGTGAGCTTAAATTCTGATGCTCAGGTTGGGGCAGGGCCGCCTCCCAGGCTCAGTTCCCTCAAGGGCTTTATGTGGAGACCTTCGATAATGGCCCTGAGATCCTGTCTGTTCCGGGAGTTCCGTCCACCACTGCCCCTGCCGCTGCCTCTGCCTCCTGAAGGCGCCCGAGTCACGGAGACACCCCACTCCCTTTCGGCTAGCCCAGATGTCTCTCTCACTGACCTGTAGCGCCTGTGGTTGGAAGGACCTTCGCGGCCGCCAGAGGTTCCCTCCCTGAAGCCTGCTCAGATCTGCTTCTCTGGGGCCACGCGGCCAGGGGTGGGCCCTGCTCTCTGGTGCGTGGTGGACTTTTGGGGTCGGTTTTCAGGGCTCTCTAGAACGGAAATCTCTTCCACTGCATTGGTCTGCTGCTTCCCCTGCTCCAGAATTGTGGGGAGTTCTTTTTACAGGAAATTTATGGGCTGTGGATTCGGAGCTAGCATACGTGAGTCTTTCTACTCTGCCATCTTGGCTCCTCCCCCCGAACATCTTTCTTCATAGGAAATTGATTGACATCTGTGTATTGGTGAGTGTCAATTCACTGATGAGACCTAGAATGATGAACACTATTGTCAGGAAGAATTCTAGGTAGGGGAGGTTCAAATCACTGTAAAAACAATTCTTTCAAGCCATAAGTTAGAACGTGTTGTTGCCATTATGTACTTTTTAATCAAGCCCTAGGGAAATACTGTTTCAGCACACATGGGAATACATTAGCTGTCAATGAACATGATTTTCACCTAAACAGAAAGACTTCAAAAATTAAAATTTTATCCTAATAGTTAAGGAGAACTAGACTAACAATAAACAAAACACTATTTTTAATCTTTTATAATGATTACTATTTGGGAAAAAATGTTTTATTAATATATAAAACGTAACACCTTTTTGCTCACCCCCTTGATGCTGCAGTAGACTTTTTGCTTGCTTATTTCTCTCCTGCCTCTTTTGAATCTTTGCCCTCACCCACCTTCTGTTCTACTGGGAAGAATTAATGCATGTCTAAGCACAGGGTACAGCCAAATTTTTCAGAGAAAACAAAACGTTTTAGATCTTAAAACAGACTCAACCAGAAATATGTTCTGGATGGGGAATGAAGATTTAATTTTTCTTATGATTTTAG
The DNA here is from genome assembly GCA_023548195.1 of Bettongia penicillata ogilbyi. Lineage (NCBI taxonomy): Eukaryota > Metazoa > Chordata > Mammalia > Diprotodontia > Potoroidae > Bettongia > Bettongia penicillata. Next base: position 1,273,812 of record JAJHZJ010000782.1, on the reverse strand, counting down.
ATAGACAAGAAAACTTGTGTCTGGAGAAGACATTAATTCATATTGATCCACATAGTAAACTGGGAAGAAGATGTGGGTGAAGATTCTCTGAATCATACATCTTCTCTCAAGCTAACATAATTTAGCACTACTGATTTTGGTGACTCCTCAACTTACTTAGATGTATCTTTGTGATATTAGACTGGATATACCACCTCTATTTTTCACTCAGCCAATTCAGTATTCTATCCATTAATCTATCCTGACTCACTGAAAAATTAGGACTGTCCTAAAATAGAGTGGACTGCCTTCAAAATTAAAGGTTAGTTCCATTGACACTACCATGTTCCATCTATTTTATTTTATAATTTATTATTAAACTTTTTACATTCATTTTCACAAAATTTTGGGTTTCAAATTTTCTCCCCATTTTTCCCCTCCCCCCACCCCAATACACTGAGCATTCTAATTTTCCCTATCCCCAATCTGCCCTCTCTTCTGTCATCCCTCTCTTCCCTTGACACCATCTTCTCTTTTGTCCTGTAGGGCCAGATATTTCTTATTCCCAAATAACAAGAAAAATACTCAACAGTTGTGCCTAACATTTTGAGTTCCAACTTCTCCCCACTCCCCGCTCCCCACCCATTCCCTTTGGGAAGGCAGGGAATTCAATATAGGCCATATCTATGTAGTTTTGCAAATAATTTCGATAATATTCATGTTATGTAAGACTAACTATATTTCCCTATCCTATCCCGCCCCCCATTATTTCTATTTTCTCTTTTGATCCCGTCCCTCCCAGAGTGTTGACATCAAAGTGCTCCCTCCTCCCATTGCCCTCCCTTCCATCATCCCCCCCCACCCTGCTTATCTCTTTCTCCCCCACTTTCCTGTATTGTAAGATAGGTTTTCATACCAAAATGAGTGTGCATTTTATTTCTTCCTTTAGTCGTATGTGATGAGGGTAAACATCATGTATTTCTCTGAACTCTCCTCTTTTTCCCTCCACTAAAAACTGTCCTACTTGCCTCTTCTATGAGAGATAATTTACCCCATTCCATTTCACCCTCTCTCCTCCCAATATATTTCTTTCTCACCATTTACCTTAATTTTTTTAAAGATATGATGGCATCCTATTCAATTCACTCTGTGCTCTCTGTCTCTGTGTGTGCGTAAATGTGTGCATGTGTGTGTGCACAAGTGTGTGTCTCTGTGTGTGTGTGTGTAATCCCACCCAGTACCCAGATACTGAAGAGTTTCAAGAGTTACAAATATTGTCTCTCCATGTAGAAATGTGAACAGTTCACCTTTGGCACGTCCCTTATGACTTCTCTTTGCTGTTTACTTTTTCATGCTTCTTCTCATGCTTTTGTTTCAAAGTCAAATTTTCTTTTCACTCTACTTTTTTCATCAAGAGGACTTGAAAGTCCTCTATTTCATTGAAAGACCATTTTTTCCCCTGAAGTATTATATTCAGTTTTGCTGGGTAGGTTATTCTAGGCTTTAGTCCTAGTTTCTTTGACTTCTGTAAAATCCTAATCCATGCCCTTCCATCCCTTAATGTAGAAGCTGCTAGATCTTGTGTTATCCTGATTGTATTTCCAGAATGCTAAAACTGTATCTTTCTAGCTGTTTTGTAATATTTTCTCCTTGACCTGGTAATTCTGGAATTTGGCCACAATGTTCCTAGGAGTTTCTCTTTTTGGATCTCTTTCAGGTGGTGGTTGGTGGATTCCTTGAATACTTATTTTTCCCTTTGTTTCTAGAATCTCAGGGCAGGTTTCCTTGATAATTTCATGAAAGATAATGTCTAGGCTCGTTTTTGGTCATGACTTTCAGGTAGTCTCATAATTTTTAAATTGTATCTCCTGGATCTACTTTCCAGGTCAGTTGTTTTTCTAATGATTTTTGTCACATTATCTTCCACTTTTTCATTCTTTTGGTTTTGTTTGGTGATTTCTTGGTTTCTCAGAAAGCCATTGCCCTCCATGTGTTCCATTCAAATTTTGAGATAACTGTTTTCTTCAGTGAGTTTTTGAACCTCTTTTTCCATTTGGCTAATTCTGCTTTGGAAAGTATTCTTCTCCTCATTGTCTTTTTGAACCTCTTTTGCCAATTCAGTGAGCCTATTTTTCAAGGTGTAATTTTCTTCAGCATTTTTTGGGTCTCCTTTAGCAAGGTGTTGACTTGCTTTTCATGCTTTTCTTGCATCTCTCTCATTTCTCTTATCAGTTTTTCCTCCACCTGCCCAACTTGATTTTCAAAATCCTTTCTGAGCTCTTCCATGGACTGAGCACATTGGGTATCTATTTCGGATATTTGGGACACAGAGGTCTTGACTTCTATGTCTTTACCTGATATTAAACATTGTTCTTTCTCATCAGAAAGGAAAGGAGGACATATCTGATCACCAAGAAAGTAACCTTCTATGGTCTTATTTTTTCCCCTTTTCTGGGTATTTTCCAGACAGTTACTTGACTTCTTAGATTTCTCTCCCCCCCAGCCTCACTAGTGCTTGGGGTCTGAGATTCAAATGCTGCTTCCCAGCCTAAGGGCTTTCAGTGGGGGTTGGGGCTGCTATTCAGTGTGAGATATTAAGTTCAGGTTCTCAGATGGGGTCACGGCTGCTGCCCAGGCCCTGTTCCCTCACAGTGCTTATTTGGAGACCTTCAACAATGGATCGATCTCCTTCCTGCTTTGCGAGCCCAGGTCTCCTGATGCTTCTGCCACTGCCTTCCGAGGGTGCTTGTGTTATGGAGGCACCCCATTCCCTTCTTGGCCAGCCCAGAAGACTCTCTCACTGACCTGTAGTGCCTGTGGGTTGTGGAACCTTCGCGGCCACCAGAGATTCCCTCTCTGAAGCCTGCCAGATCTCCTCCACTTTGTGCTGTGTGGCCAGGGCAGGCTGGGTTCTCCTGCGGCTTCAGTGAGCGATAGACCTTTGTGCTTGGTTTTTCGGGGCTCTCTGGAAGAGAAATCTCCTCCACTCCTTTGCTGCACAGCTTCCACTGCTCCAGAATTTGTTGGGAGTTCTTTTTACAGGTAGTTTTTGGGCTTTGGGCTCAGAGCTAGCATATATGAATCTTTCTACTGTGCCTTCTTGGCCCCTCCCCCCGTTCCATGTATTTTAAAGCCCTACTCTGGTACTTATAAAGGTGTGATATTAAAAAGATGGCAGGTTTCACACAAATGACGATAGCTATAAACAATCATACAAATATTAATTGAGAATGAGTAGGCTGAGTAAGTAAAACAAAATAATTTGCTTCATCAGTGTTGCAATAATCAAACTACCAAATGACCACAAAGCTAGAAAAAAACAACGACAAAATCCATCTGGAAAAAAATCAATGGATAAAAGTAGAGAATTTTGGCATAACAGTACCAGATTTTGAATACATATTACAAAGTGCTAATCATCTAAAAAATGTGGTACTAAGTAATAAATAAAATGGATCCTCTGCAAAGTAGATCAGGCAAAAAAATATACAGACACAAATGACCGTCGTAATCTAGGATTCGATAAATGCAAATCAACAAGATTTTGGTGAAAGAACTCACTATTAAGCAAAAACATCCAGGAAAGCTGGAAAGCAGATGGCAGAAACTTGACATAGACCAATGTTTCTCACTATATAACAAGATAAGGTGAAAATGGATACGTTTTATGCATAAAGACTGATATTATAATCAGATGAAGACAACCTGGGGAAAAAATTCCTGTCAGATCTACGGAAAAGGGAAGATTTTATAACAAGAGATAAGATCAAAGTAGGGATTTATTTGAGGAAATTAAAATGAGAGATTTTACATTAACCAACCAATTCAGGTGAGATAGAAAAGATATAGGGAGATGGGGAGGGCGTGTTATAGCAAGTTTCTTTGATAAATTCGAAATATGTAAAATCAATTCTCAAACATATTGGGAACTGAGTCAGATTTATAAAAATAAGAGTAATTCCTCAATTCATTAATAGTCAAAGGATATAAGCAGACATTTTACAGAAGAAAAATGTAAAGCTACAAATAATCACATTTTAAACTCTATAAATTATTATTTATTACAGAAATTCAAATAAAAAAACTCTGAGGTACCACCTCACATCTATCAGAATGGCTGACGTGAATGAAAAGAAATTTACAAATGCTAGAGTGGATGTGGAAAAAGTGAGACTCATGCACTGTTAGTGGAGTGGCATACTGGTCCAGTGGTTCTGTTGAACAATTTAGAACAATGCCATTATACACTTAGCCCTGAGTATTATGAAAAAAAAAAACTACTATTAAGGGAGGGTGTAATTTCTAAAATGTAGCCATCGAAATGTACCGGTAATGAGATTTTTGAAGTTGATACGTGTGTGTTCCCAAAAGTAGTATCTTGTGAACTATGTTTGTCTTTAATCTCTCCAGTCTCATCCCCTTCCCTCAAATCTCATGTACAGTATTTCAGGAAACACTGACATGAATATTGAGCAGGTCCTGAGTGCCACCAAACTATGTTTATGTATCTCTAAAGGGCACTTAGGAACGCATCCTCCACTCCAAGAGAAACATAATTTCCTACAAGAACAAGCATTTCAAACAGAATGGAATAGTGTCCATTGGATTAGTGTCTTAGTGGCCCTGCACCTCACTCCAATCCCAAGCAATATTGTCCTTAAATGGCATTTACTCTACGTTAATGTTAATTCCTGAATTGTATTTCAGGTCTATTTTTCTCTTAACCCTTTTCCACTTCCCTCTCTCTCAGTCTTCCCTTGTATTCTTGATCAGATATCCCAGGTCTGGTATATGATTCTTGGAATCTAAACTCATTAAGTTTTTTTTTTTTTTTTTCTTGATTCTGGCTACTCCATTGACTTCTCCTTAGACATAATTTGAGCATTCAGACAAGTACTTAATCTACTGAAAACCTCACCTACATGGCAGAAATATCGCACTGTGACTCCACCCATCAAAAACAGAAGTCACTAGGGGAATGTTATGTCTTCCCAGAAGGAGCTATGTTTTGCCAGAGTACTGTCACAAAGCACGTACACAAACAGTTATAAAATTGTCCACACCTTTTGACTTAGAAGTACCACTACTCCTTCTTCCTGACAAAAACATCAAAGTAAAATGGCTAATATGTACAAAAATCTTTACAGCAGTTCATTCTGTAGGGGCAAACTATTGGAAATTGAATGGATACCCATAAATTGGGGAATGGCTTTTCAAATTTTGTTATATGATTTTGATGGAATACAGCATAATGGTTTCAGAAAAACCTGGGAAGACTTGTATGAACTGATTTAAACTGAAATGATAAGAACTCAGAGAGCATCTTATGCAGTAACAGCGACATGGTAATAATCATCAAGGACTCATCTTCTTTGAGCAATTCAATGATCCATCGCAATTTCAAGACTCATGAAGAAAAATATTCTAATTCACAGATAAAGAAGTGATGGAAATTGAATTCAGCTGGAAACACATTATTTTCCACTTTATTTCCCTTGATTTTTATTTCTCAACCTAGCTAATATGGACATATGTTTTGCCAGATTTTACACATATAATGGGTATCACAGTATTTGCTTTTTCAATGAGTGATGATGAAGGCTTGAGGTCGGAAGATAATTTTTAATTCAACTTTTGAAAATGATTGTTAAAATTCATTTCAAAAATAAATATATTATGAGTCTTTAAAAAGATTGAAGTCATTAAGAAAAGGATACACACGTTTAATAAATGTCTATTGTACGACAGTTTCTGTACTAAAGACTTTACATATAATGTCTCATTGAATTTTCACAACAATCCAATTAGGAAGAGCTATTGTAATATCTATTTGGAAATTCAAGGAACTCCGCAGACAGAGATTGTTACTTTCTCCAGGTTACACTGTCAAACATATCTGACAGCTTCTTAACTCAGTTCTTTCTAACATCAGGCCCAGAGATATAACCAGTAATTGTCTTATTCACCCGATTAAAATTTCGTTTCATCATCACATAGTGTGTAGATGCTATCATTTTACTATTTACTTTATTTATTTACTATCGATGTATTTATTAACTATTTACTGCCTATTTTACTATTAAGGAAAATGGAGGCGGAGTCAAGGTGGTGGAGCAGAGTCAAGATGGCGGAGTAGAAAGACCCACGTATGTTAGCTTCGAACCCACAGCCCATGGATTTAATGTAAGAAGAGCTCCCCACAAGTTCTGCATGACTACAGGGTGTGCAGAAACACAGGGGAAGAGATTTCCATTCCAGAGAGCCCCGGAGAGCCATCCCCAGGGTCCGTCGCACCCCGGAAAGCAGAGTCCACCCCATCGCTGCCCTGGCCGTGGGCCCAGAGGAGCAGATCCGAGCAGACTTCAGGGACGGAACCGCCGAGGGCCAGGAAGGTCCCTCCGCCCACAGATGCTCCAGGTCAGTGAGAGAGATGGCTGGTCTGAAAGAGAGAAGAGCGGGGTGGCTCCGTGATTCGGGCCCCCTCGGGAGGAAGTGGCGGAGGCAGAGGCAGGAGCAGAAAGTGGCAGAGACAGAAGCAGGGGCAACTGCGGAGGCAGAGGCAGGGGCAGCAGCCACTGGGACTCCCGGAGCAGGCAGGCAGAACTTCAGGTCTCTGCATAAACCCCCTGAGGGAGCTGAGCCTGGTAGATGGCCCTGCTCCCACCCGCTCCATTACTGAAGGTCTCTGCAAAAAGCCCCTGAGGAAGCTGAGCCTGGGAGGTGACCCTGCCCCCAACCAAGCACCAGAATTTAAGCTCACATTGATTAGCAGCCGCACGTGCAGCGGAAAGCCCATTTGAATCTCAGACCTCAAGCATTAGCTGGGCGGATCTAGGCAGGGGTGGAGATGAATGTCAGAAGTCAAGTAACTGGCTGGAAAAATGCCCAGATAAGGGAAGAAAATAAGACTAGAGAGAGCTTTTTTGAGCAGGTGCAAATGTTCCCGCCATTCGGATCTGATGAGGAGGAAATATTCTTGCCATCAGGGAAAGACGTGGAGGGCTGGACCTCGGTTCCCCAGACATCCCAGGGGGATGTCGGGTGGGCTTAGGTCTTGGAAGAGCTCAAAAAGGATTTTGAAAAGCAAGTTAGACAGGTGGAGGAAAAACTGGGAAGAGAAATGAGAGAGATGCAAGAAAATCATGAAAAACGGGTCAATACCGTGGGAAAGGAGACCCAAAAAATGCTGAAGAAAATGACACCTTGAAAAATAGCCTCATTCTTGGCAAAAGAAGTACAAAAAGCCAAGGAGGAGAAGAATGCTTTCAAAAGCAGAATTAGCCAAATGGAAAAAGAGGTTCAAAAGCTCACTGAAGAAAGTAGTTCTCTCAAAGTTAGAATGGAACAGATGGAATCTAATGACTTTCGGAGAAACCAAGAAATCACCAAACAAAGCGAAAAGAATGAATAAATGGAAGAGAATGTGAAATATCTCATGGGAAAAACAACTGACCTGGAAAAGAGATCCAGGAGAGACAACTTAAAAATTATGGGACTACCAGAAATTCATGATCAAAAAAAGAGCCTAGACATCACCTTCCATGAAATTATCACGGAAAACTGCCTTGACATTCTACAACCAGAGGGCAAAATAACTATTGAAAGAATACATCGATCACCACATGAAAGAGATCCAAAAAGAGAAACTCCTAGGAACATTGTGGCCAAATTCCAGAATTCCCAGCTCAAGGAGAAAATCTTGCTAGCAGCTAGAAAGAGACAATTCCAGTACTGTGGAAATAAAATCAGGATAACTCAAGATCTAGCAGCTTCTACATTGAGGGATCGAAGCGCGTGGAAGAGCATATTCCAGAAGTCAAAGGAACTAGGACTCAAACCAAGAATCCCCTACCCAGCGAAACTGAGTATAATATTTCAGGGGAAAATATGGTCTTTCCCTGAAACAGAGGGCTTTCAAGCATTCTTGCTGAAAAGACCAGAGCTGAAAGGGAAATTTGACCTTCAAACACAAGAATGAGAAGAAGCATGAAAAAGTAAACAGCAAAGAGGAGTCATAAGGGACTTAGCAAAAGTGAACTCTTTACATTCCTACATAGAAAGACAATATTTGTAACCCTTAAAACTTTTCACTATCTGGATAGTTGGTGGGATAACACACACACACACATGTTCACGCTTGTACGTACACAACCACATACACACATGCACGCACATACAAAGACAGAGAGCACAGAGTGAATTGAATAGGATGGGACCATATCCTAAAGGAAATTAAGGTAAATGGTGAGAGAGAAAGGTAGGGGGAGGAAAGAGGGTGAAATGGAATGGGGTAAATTATATGTCATTCAAGAGGCAAGCAGGAGACCTTTTAGTGGAGGGAAAAAGAGGAGAGCTGAGAAAAAAAAGAAACAAGAAGTTTACCCTCATCACATTTGACTAAAGGAAGGAATAAAATGCACACTCATTTTGGTATGAAAACCTATCTTACATTACAGGAAAGTGGGGGAGAAGGAGATAAGCAAGGGGGTGGAGGATGGAAGGGAGGGCAATGGGAGGGGGGAGCAGTTTGAAGTCAACACTCAGGGAGGGAAAGGATCAAAAGACAGAATAGAAATAAAGAGGGGCAGGATAGGATGGAGGGTAATTCAGTTAGTCTTACACAACACGACCATTATGGAAGTTATTTGCAAAACTACACAGATAGGGCCTATATTGAATTGCCTGCATTTCCAAAGGGAATGGGAGGAGAGGGAGGGATGGGGAGAATTTGGAACTCAAGTCTTAGGAACATCTGTTTAGTATTGTTGTTGCTCCTAGGAAAGAAGACATACAGTTAATGAGGAATAGAAAGCCATCCGGCCCTACAGGACAAAAGAGAAAATGGGGACAAGAGAAGGGAGGGATGACAGAAGAGAGGGCAGATTGGAGATAGGGAAAATTAGATTGCTCGCTTTATTGGGGTGGGGGGAGGGGATAAAAGGGGAGAAAAAATTGGAACCCAAAATTTCGTGAAAATGAAGGTAAAAAGTTAAATAAATTTAAAAAAAAAAGAAAAATGAGTATAAAGAGGGCAAATTGCTTGCCAAAAAAATCGAACAGCTAGTTTATTAAGGCAGATTAGGAGTCAATTCTTCTTAAGTAAAGGCAAAATACTCAATGTATTGTACCATCTAACTCCTTCTAAAATACCTTGCAATTTTCTAAAGCCAATTCAGTCTCCCCTTTGTTATTTTTTTGTTCTGAACACCAAATCTTTGTACGTGTTTGTCTTAGAGATGCATACAAAAAAGACAAATTCTCCATCTTCCCATCCAACTCTATGCTACAGTCAGGAAATATGTATTTTAATCTACGTGGCCTTTAGTGTGTGGATGATTAAAACAAATTTTTTTTGTTGTTGTTGTTGTTCCAGACATCTTTCACAGACTTTTGCAGTTTCCTTGGGCTTGATGCAACCAAAATATATGACTCCAAAACAGGAAACTAGAATACGATAGGGAAGTGAATAAACAATGTAACTAGAGAAACCAATAAATATTGTTACATCTGTAACTTTAACTCATTAAACTTCTCCCGTTCTCGAGGGACATGGCCTCGTAGGGACTGATTAAAAAACATAAAGTCTCCCTTTATTAATTGGCAGTAAAAGTAGCATGAACAATCCACAGAAGATTCTACCATCCGGATAAGCAGGTAACATTATTTTTGTTTTCTTTTGTTAACTTTACAATGCAACAGACATCAATAAATATTGAGTCTAAGCATATCAGTTCAAAAAGCTAATTTCTATATCCACCGTGGCAGTGAATGTGGTAATTTAGGGGTGAATTCGATCAAATTGAAAACGGTATAAAAAATAAAAAAAATCAGATAATGACTCTTAGCTTGAAACAATGTCATTTACTGATCACTTCTTTTATATTCCTTGTGATTTTTATTTCAAAGTTTATGTTTTTTTTTCTAAATTGTTTTCAGTTTCTTCCAACGAAAGTCATTGTACGCTTGTAAAGAAAAGTGTCCCAATGTACAGAATTGTGCCTATGTACAGCCTGATTTCAAGTGGATATGAATTTCAAAATCCTCTGCAAAAGTTTCTGAGATAATGAAACATTACATTAGGTCAATGTTCATAGAAACACATGAGATGATTGGTAACAACAAACGTGGATATTTTGAGGGAAAACCTGACTGTTTACTACTGTCTACTTCCACATTGCCACTAGAACATTTTTGGCATATGAAATATAACCCTGGAAGGATGATCAATTACAAGAACAAAAGGGAGCAAAGAGAATAAGGTGGCCCAAATTTAAAAAATCGTTTCTGTTTCCCTCCAGAAGATCATTGACACAAAGAGTTAGTTATTTAATAAGATACTTGGAACACCAAATTAAAAATCCAAAAGACATGGAATCATCAAGAATTTCTCTCCAAACTGTGAGTAATCGAGAAGGTAGAAGGAAAAAATCAGAAGCATCACATAATTCTAGTAATTATATTAGAAATAGAAGGATTTCTCTTACTGTGTTTCACTCAATTAAATGCCGTCAGGATTAAAAATTCCAAGAAAATACTTCACAAGGAAAGAGAAATAGACATCAGAATGCGAATGAAAAAAGACATCACACAAACGAATGTTTAATCTGAGAAATTACTTTCCCAAAACTCAAAGATGAACACTAAGGAAAAAGTGAATACAGAATTGAAGTCATCCAGGTAAATATGATGTTATTGAACTCTTCTAATGACAACTGAGAGTGTTCAAGAAGACCCAATATGCCTCAGGTTTTGCAAGTTCAGTAATGACGCGCCTCAATGATGTCTGCTTTGAATGAAGGGTTCTTTTCCCTGCATTTCTACTTTTACTACTGTGGCACTCTCATTTCTCCTACTCTTATGCACAGCGCTTAGCACAATATCCGCACCATGACTGAGAAACCTGTGTCCTGGAAGCCACATTTATTCTCCAAGAAACATGTGTGTGGCCTTTTAATTGGTTCCAAGTTTTAAGAAATAACTCCCTTGAAAATGGGGATTTATTCTCTGAAGTTTGGTTTCAATCAGAAGGCCAGACACCAGGAACTAGAAACCCAAACGTAACCTCGACGCCAGCCGTTCCCAATTCTTGGACTATCTCCACCAGAATGGTCAACTTTTCCTTTTATATGAGAGAGAATATGTGTGTGAACAACTACAAACTATAGAAATAAACTTGATAGAATTAGTAACACAAAATATATCCAAACCACCACACAGAAAAACACGTTCATTCACGTTGGTTTTCTGAAACTTTGAAAGACATTGTGAAACCTGGCCTATTCAGCATATTCACCCAAATGAAGAAAGAAGGCAACCCTTTATCAACGTGGTGTTCTGAGTGAAATATAGTCCTATTTGGGATACATGGAAAGCTGTGATGAAGACTGTGTGCCCTAGGACAAATTCCTGACCTTTACTGACCATCTGGACACTCTTGGATAGAGGGAGAGAGAATTGGTTTAGAATTCTCTGATGTCCTCTCTAGCTCTGAATGTACGCTGTCTCACTGGAAAACCACTGGTTGGCCTCAAAAGATCTATCCAAAGACACTGAGATAATCCATCTGCATCCCTTTCTCTTACCACATGGCTAACACACCATCTTTGGGAATCATACCTTTACTGGATGATTGATTTTATGACATACCTTGTGGATGAGTCATCATGGACAACATGCTGCAGCTTAATTACCTCTGCCATAAATCTCTATATTGTCGTGAACCAACAGTCGTGTTCCTTCCAAAATTGTGTTTTTCCATGATAGCATAACTCTTGTAAAGCAATGGACTTTTTAATGTCATGGACGATTTTGACATCACTGAAAGGATTGCATCATTTTCCAGAAGCAAACAAGCCAGCTTCTTCCTCCTATGTGATCCAGGACACAACTCAATCACCATATAATGCTAATACAATCAGCCTCTTTAAACTGAGCTTTTACCATACGATGCTACCGAATACAAGAAACCAAAAAAAAAAAAATCTACGCTAAGATATGGCTCACTCCAATATGGCCACCTAAAAGCTGTCTTGTGTTCAAGAGACATTTTAGGTAAGCATCTTTCCAAAAAAATCATAGCTCATGAGTCATTATCCTATGCTGCCTTTCTGCTTCTTCAGTGAATTGTAGCTATTTAGTGACCATTTCAGTGCCAGATTGTGGTTATAACTCTTTGATAGACAAGATCATAGACAGTGAGGAATTTCAACCAATGTATGAGTCAGATCTACAACTCCCCCTAGTTGGCATAGCGAACAAATTTCAGGTCAAGTGGTTAATTTTTGGAACTGCTTTGCTTTCCCCCACAGTGAGAATTCTTCCAGCATCATGTGATATTTGAATTGTTTGCCCATAAAATTCCGTTCAATTCCAATCTTACCCACACTTATATGGCCATGTATACTACTGAGACTGACTTAGAAAGACTGGAAGACAAAAGAGGGAACTGGGGACATTTTCCCAACTTTCCTAGAGTTATAGCCAAATTTCTGCTCTTAGTACATTGAAATGATTCATTATCACCATATCCATTTGAAGCAACATTCTTTGTCAGGCTCATCATGGATGTATTCTATTTCACGCTATTCTCCAAAAGTCAGACTAATCTCCCCTAATTCATTTTTGGAGACACGAGTAAGTCCCTTCACTGCAGTTTTCCTTTCCTGAAATTAAAAGATTGAAATATATGAATAAGGTAATAAGCTTCCTTCCAGGTATAATAGGTCATGAGGTTACACATCTTTATTGCCCTCTGAATATTCCATGCTTGGTTCTGACCCTTTAAGCATATAAGAAGTCCTATTATGAGTTTTATGACCATATCGTATCGCAATTTTAAATTCACTCCTGCATTCATCATAGGCTACATTATGATGTCAACCATGAATATTGTATCCTTCCTACAAATTAGTTTTAGGTGTTTGTCAGAGGACCAGAGTTGTCAAGTGACCTGCCACTGATCACTAAGATATTAACTGGCTTCAGAGTTAGTACCAGCTCTTCTTAACTCCAAGCACAGAAGTGGACCAAGTATGGCATGCTGCTCCTCTACTCCACAGACAAGAGGCAGTAGACAAATTTTGCCACAAGTTGAAAACCTGAGCATCTCTCTCCTTTATGCAGCCATGGAACACATCCTGTAGCTTTTCACACTGAAGTTCGCGATCATCGGTTCGAGCACAGAGCTAGAAGTAACGGATATTTCACGGAAAATTCCAGGAGCAAGGAGAAAAGGACTTCCATAACCAGGTGTGGGAGGTATCCTTTGTCACATAAGAATGCATGCTGTATCTCTGAAGTTGACATTGAAGACAAAGATCAAACGTGATATTTATCCCTTTTTATTTTCTTTTTTTTAATTTTTTAACATTATAAATTTATTTATTAAACATTTTACATCAATTTTCACAAAATTTTGGCTTCCAAATTTTCTCCCCATTGGTCCCCTCTCCCCACCCCAATACACCGAGCATTCTAATTTCCCTTATCACCAATCTGCCCTCTCTTCTATCATCCCTCCCTTCCCTTGACCCCATCTTCTATTTTGTCCTGTAGGGCCAGATAACTTTCTATTCCCCATTACCTGTATTTCTTATTTCCTAGTAGCAAGAACAATACTCAACAGTTGTTCCTAAAACTTTGAGTTCCAAATTCTCTCCATCCATCTCTCCCTACTCATTCTTTTTGGGAAGGCAGGCAATTCAATATAGGCCATATCTGTGTAGTTCTGCAAATGATTTTGATAATAGTCGTGTTGTGTAAGACTAACTGTATTTCCCTCCATCCTATCCTGCCCCCCATTATTTGTATTCTCTTTTTTGATCCTATCCCTCCCCAAGGGTTGATTTCAAATTGCTCCCTCCTCCCGTTGCCCTCACTTCCATCATCCCCCCTCCCTGCTTATCTCCTTCTCCCCAATTTTCCTGTATTGTAACATACGTTTTCCTACCTAAATAAGTGTGCATTTTATACCTTCCTTTAGTCGATGTGATGAGGGTAAACTTCAGGTTTTCTCTCAGCTCTCCACTTTTTCCCTCCACTAAAGTATCTCCTGCTTGCCTCTTTTATGAGAGATAATTTCCTCCATTCCATTTCACCCTCTCTCTTCCGAACATATTTCTCTCTCACCGTTTACCTTAATTTTATAAAGATATGATCCCATCTTATTCAATTCACTCTGTGCTCTCTATCTCTGTGTGGGCGGGTGCATGTGTGTATGTGTGTGTTTGTGTGTGTGCGTGTGCATGTGTGTGTATGTGTGTGTAATCCCCCCAATTATCCAGATGCTGAAAAGTTTCAATAGTTACAAATATTGTCTTTCTATGTACGAATGTAAACAGTTCACCTGTGGAAAGTCCCTTACGAGTTCTCTTTGCTGTTTACTTTTTCATATTTCTTCTCATTCTTGTGTTTGAAAGTAAAATTTTCTTTTCAGCTCTGGTCTTTTCATCAAGAATGCTTGAAAGTCCTCTATTTCATGACAGACCATTTTTCCCCTGAAGTATTATACTCAGTTTTGCTGGGTAGGTGATTCTTGGTTTTAGTCTTTGTTCCTTTGACTTCTGTAATATACTATTCTATGCCCTTAAATCCCTTAATGTAGAAGCTGCTAGATTTTGTGTTATCCTGATTGTATTTCCACAATACTTGAATTGTTTCTTTCTAGCTGCTTGCAATGTTTTCTCCTTGACCTGGGAATTCTTGGATTTGGCCACAAATATTCCTAGGAGTTTCTCTTTTTGGATCTCTTTCAGGCGGTGATCGATGGATTCCTTCAATACTTGTTTTGCCTTATGTTTCTAGAATATCACGGCAGTTTTCCTTGATAATTTCATGAAAGATGATGTCTAGGCTCTTTTTTTGATCATGGCTTTCAGGTAGTCCCATAATTTTTAAATTGTGTCTCCTGGATCTATTTTCCAAGTCTGTTGTTTTTTCAATGAGATATTTCACATTATCTTCATTTTTCCTTCTTTTGGTTTTGTTTTGTGATTTCTTGGTTTCTTATAAAGTTATTAGCCTCCATCTGTGGCATTCTAATTTTGTGAGAACCATTTTCTTCAGTGACCTTCTGAGCCTCTTTTTCCGTTTGGCTAATTCTGCTTTTGAAAGTATTCTTCTCATTGGCTTTCTGAACCTCTTTTGCCAATTGAGTGAGCCTATTTTTCAAGGTGTTATTATCTTCAGCATTTTTTTGGGTCTCCTTTTCCAAGGTATTGACCCAACTTTCATGCTTTTCTTGCATCTCTCCCATTTCTCTTCCCAGTTTTTCCTCCACCTGTCTAACTTGATTTTCAAAATCCTTTTCGACCTCTTCCATGACCTGAGCCCATTGGATATCTATTTCGGATATTTGGGATACAGAGGCCTTGACTTCTACTCCTTTCCCTGATGGTAAGCATTGTTTTTCCTCATCAGAAAGGAAAGGAGGAAACATCTGTTCACCAAGAGAGTAGTCTTCTATGGTCTTATTTTTTTTCCCTTTTTTGGGCGTTTTCCCTGCCTCACTAGTGCTTCGGGCCTGAGATTCAAATGCTGCTCCACAGCCTCAGGGCTTTCGTCAGGGGACAGGCCTGCTATGCTGTGTGAGATTAAATTCAAGTTCTCAGGTGGGGACAGGGCATCCTCACAGGGCTCAGTTCCCTCAGGGGGTTTATGTGGAGATTTTCAGCAGTGGGCTGGATCTCCTTCCTCCTTTGGGAGCCCCTGTCCACTGCCTCCCCCTTCTGCTTCCTCCCTAGGTTGTCCGAGTTGTGGAGACACCCTGCTCCCCTCTCGGTCGGTGCAGAAATCTCTCTCACTGACCTGTAACGCCTGTGGGTTGTGGGACCTTCTCGGCTGCCAATGATTCCGTCCCTGAAGCCTGCTCGGATCTGATCATCTTGGTTCCGTGTGGCCAGGGCAGGGTTGGGCTCCGCTCCGTGTCGGGTGCACAACAGACCTTTGGGGTTGGTTTTTCAGGGTTCTCTGGAACAGAAATCTCCTCCACTCCGCTGCTGCGTGGCTTCCACTCCTCCAACATTTGTTGGGAGTTCTTTTTACAGGTAATTTATGGGCTGTGCATTCGGAGCTAGCATATGTGAATCTTTCTACTCCGCCATCTTTGCTCCTCCCTCTCATTTCATTTTCATCTCATTCTATCAGGCTCAGTGTTCTAGTTCAAAGTCTGATTTCTTCTAGTTTACACCTAGTGTGTTAGTGATTTGTCTCAGCATATGTCATCCAGCCACCAGTTTTAAAATCATTGATGATTATTTTGACTGGCACTGTCCGTGACAAGTAGATTATTGTTGTATGTAGTGTATCAGTTGGACAAATGTGATACGTTGTATCTTTCAAATCATTTCTGTATATATTGTCCTTGAAACTCAGTTAACCTGTGTTACTTTCAACCACATTGAAAAACTGCTCAATCCCCTTTTAAGGAAATAGTCTTCCTCATCCTCAGTACACGAATTTATTGTCATGAACTAGGTACATGTGTTTCAAGGGCCTTTCCCCTCCCCAACCCATTATTAGGGGTATAGGATTAGGGGAAGCGGGAGAATATTTTAGCAAACGCTAGAAAAGTGAAAAAAAATGTAATTTAGGAAATGTAAAAAAGGCATTGCTTTTAGCTATCAACTTGTGTTTACGCACACACAAATATGCATATATATATATATATATATATATATATATATATGTATGTATATTTTCCACGTAGTATTTATTTGAGTTTATACATAATGTATTTTATGGTATAATACATAATAAATTCAAGTCTTGTGCAAAATTGGAATAACAGGCATTTATTGAGTTATTTTTCTTATTTTTGTTGAGTTATTTCAGTAATTTCTGACTCTGTGATCACATTTGTCAGAGATACTGGAGTGGTTTGCCTTTCCATCTCCACATAATTTTACAGAAGCGGAAACTGTGTCCAACAAGGATAAGTGACTTGCTCACGGTTGCACAACTGGCAAATTTCTGAGAGCAGATTTGAATTTGTGTCTTTCTGACTCGAGGCCACTAACTGTATTCACTGAGCCTTGCAACAGCCCTAAACGATATGTACCTCCAAAATGAAGGTGTCTTAACTTTGCTAGTAAAACAAATATTACTAGCAAGACCTTGATTGAAAAAAATATTGAATTTATCTCAGTCTTGGCAATAGAAACTATTACTGCATGGCGGTAATCTGGTTTATGAGGTTCAGGGATCCTTCAAGGATTGAAGTATAGGAGAGTGTGGTCTGAAATAAAGTCATGGATTCAAACATTTTTCAAGTCCAGTTGGCAAAGGTTTCTTGTAATTCCAATATAGCAGGCAAAACTCCCTACAAACTTGAAATTCTTAAGGAACTTTCAACCTAACAGTAGTGATGCTAAATCTTATACAGGAGAATGAGTGTATTATCTGACAGATAAGCTAATTAAGCTGTAGCATACAACCTTAGTCACAGGAATTATTTATTATTGAAAATCAGGGAAAAGGATTTCACTGGCATGTATTTTTGGTCTGTTACATCTGTAGCAGGATAGCTTTGGGAGTTATTGTCTATACGTTGATGTCTAGATCGGATATGATAACTTTGGGAGTTAATACATAATAATTCTATGGGTGATAAAAGAGTTTTGTTTCTCCAAGAGACTTTCTTCAGAGGTCAGGTTGTTTATGGGATAGGATAAATATTTTGTTTCACTAAGGCTTGCTGAGGCATCATTGTCAGGCACAGTGTACTTGGCTGGGGAGAAAACTCTCAGGGACCGTGTTTAAGCTGGGGAGGAAAGGGATCTGGGACCATTAGTGGTGTAAAAGGTGTCAAAAATAATTGCCTTTTACACCTGATTGAAATGTGCTTCCGTGTGTGTGTGTGTGTGTGTGTGTGTGTGTGTGTCTTAAACACCATGAAGTCACATAAGGATGGGCAGAGGAAAATGTATTCAGTCCCACCCCAGAACATGTAGAGCCTTGAACGTTCAACATGAAGAACCCCACTGGGGCAGTTTGTTACCGGCCTTTGAGAGAAAGGTGAGGTCTTCTTCTCAGAGATCACAGGGCCCAGGACTTAAAGGTCACCTGGAGACAAAGAACAAAGTCCATTCAGTGGTCCTAAGAGAAGACAAGGGGTCACGGACCTTCCTGAACATCCTGCAACTGCTGAAGGTATCCTAGTGTGGGCCAGAGGAGGGTTGGGGAGGGGCATTTAAGTAGCTCCAACCACAGGGAGGACCGACTGGGTGTCTGAGTCCCTGGAGGCTCCAGGTGTGATTCGAGAAGCATGAGGTTGAGGAACAGCACCTGCAGTCCTATTGGCGGGACAAGAGCCTGGGGAAGTTGGGGGGGCAGTGGGAACTGAGGGGTTGGGGGCCTGGCATCCTTCATTCTTGATGCGCCTGTGCCTGAGAAAAGGCCCCAGAATAAGGGGGACGGGAGAAGAGGGGAGCTCAGGCGAGCACAGCCCCTGGCACCTGGATGTGAAGTTCTTGGCCTTCAGCACCCAGTCGATAGCCACAGGTTCCTCAAGCCAAGAGCACAAGGGAACAATTCCTGAACTTTGGGTGCCAAGTGAAGTGCTCTTCCAATCCCTTCATTCTTCTCTTCCTAGCAGCAAGCGGTCCACTCATTGGCCCTGGGGCCCGGATATCCTGCCCTTGACAGTAACGTGATAAAGACTTACTAGAGCTCGCTCCCCTCCTACCGGTCCAAGAGGCCCCAATGGCCCCTCACTCTGTGACAAACCGTTAGTCTCGAGGAACAGGGCGCAGGGTAAAGGGGGGCAGGCCAGAGGGTTCTAGCCCCTGTGGACTCTGCCCTGGAACCACAGAAGTTTCCTGTAGCTCTGCAGCCCGAGGGGCAACCCCACATTCTCCTAGTCGACCTCAGTGAGAAGGGGCATCCAGGTGGCTGCAGGAGCCGCGTGTGCGAGGCCCCAGTATTAGTGAACGTGATCCTGAAAGCACTTGGGTTAGGAAGCAGTGGGAGGCCCAAGTCCAGCCCAGGTGTGCATGGGGACAGATTTGGGTGATGGGGTAGCATGGGCTACGGGGTGGGGGACAGCCCCCAGTGGGATCATCTGGGAGGGTGAAGGCTTGTTGTGTCATGTAGGGACAACATGGAGGGTGATGGGCCTGAAGACAGGAGAGACTGAGGAACAAGGCTTTGGATTTGGGGATTTAGATCAATTCAGAACACTTCATTTAGTTATTTTCGAAGTTAAAAGAGATCTCCACTTTTCATTTTTAAAGCTGAGAGAGGACCTGTGGGTAGAGAGGGAAGTTGAAGTCTGTTTTAGTCGCATGCCATTCACCATCATCATTCAGTTGGCTTCTTCTCTTGGTTACACTGTTCTCTGTCACCTGCCTCTTTGCTAATCCTTCCAGGTTTGTTAAACCACCATGAAGGGCTACTCTGCAGTCTGCTAGCTGGAAATTTAGATTTTCATAAATTTCTCTTTTAGTAATGATTGAGCTAACCTGGTCTCCAGCCTCCTTTATGAGGAGAAACGGTGTTCCCTCATAATAATCCCAGCCATGGAGAAGAGAGAGAGGGTGCCAGTCTTCCAAGTTGCTGGTCTGGTTTCCCGACCAGGAGCAAGGAGAGTATAACCCTTTCTGCTACAACATCTTACTCCCTCACCTCATCTGCCAAAAGCTTTCAAGGACTCTCTTGGGATCATAAACTTCTGGACACTGAAAAGTGTGCTGAAATTTTTAATTAAATGAATAACTAACTCATCTTATCCATATGAGAGTGATACTGAACTCTCCCAGCTATCAGTAGTCAAAGCTTGTTCTCTGTCACGCTGCCTGACTTCTCTTATTCTTATCTGCCTCAACCCAGCACTCCCTTCCCTACCCCCAGCCCCCTGGGTCCCATTCTGAAGTTAATCATCCTTTCCTTTGTGCTCTTTGGAGGGTCTGTTCCATAGATAACAAAGGTGATTTCAACTCACATCCTTCCCACTTCTTCCATCTTCTGGTCCTCCCACCATACTTGCTGATGATACAGCTTCCCTGGCCACCACTTCTAGAACTAGCTCCGATTTTACTATATCCTCTCCCAACCCACTCTTGTGGGAGAGGTCCAAAACTACTTGTTCTCCATTTCCAGGTTCTCTATCTACCACTGTGATTCAGTAAGCTGTCTAGCTTTTAGTTTCACTCAGTACATATCAGCCAACACATCAAAATTCTTGTAGTTGTTATTTTTTGATTAACAGAATACTTTCTTTTGGTCCTTAGTAAGTTTGGTGAGTGACTCACAGTCTTTCTTGCAAATTCCTGCTCTTCTGCTAGGGGACTTTCAAAGCAATCGTTCATATATCCTACCTTCTCTGTTCTCTTCCTTTTGTATAAACCTGCTTTTCCCTCCTGTTTACCCATTGTATTCTTAATAAGACTCTGAGCTCCTTGAGGGCAAATACTATCTTTGGTATGCCACACACTTAGCACTGAGTTTGGCCCAAAGGAATTGCTTTTTAAATCTTTATTGACTGCTTACCATTGACAGACTAATTCAAAAGAGAAAACCCATAGGCTCAAACCTTTCTAACAAAATCATGAGAATAAATTTTACTTTCTTATCATTTTATTTCTGGATTTTCCACGACTTTCTAATAGTAAGACATGAAAAACAATACAACTTGTGGATGTAGTGTCTGCAGCAACATATTTTCTGAATTCATACTTCTTCCTAAGGAAAAATAAAGAAGGAAGATTGGACTATTTCCTATCATGATGCAAGGGTAATTAAAGCTAAACACATCACAGAAAAACACAAAGGTTTAAGAATATCTTAGCAGATGAAGTTGCGATAATACAATGGAGCAGATTTGTCAGGGAATGTGTGTGTGTGTGTGTATGTGTATATATATATATATATATATATATATATATATATATATATATATATATGCAGGTGTAGAAAGAGGATAACTGAGTGAAGTCAAATGTGTGTAGGTATGTGAGTTTAGGTGTATCATGATATGGGAAACTGTCTTGTATTTGAAAACTGGTATCCTCCTGCTACTCCTCTTTGTCTTTTAATTTCACCTATAAATTTGTTCCACTCCTAGATTGGACGTTTGTTATGGATAGAATTTTTTCATCAGCCGAACCCATGAGAATTTTCAATGACTGTGAATGCAAAGAAATGAAAAAAAGTGACATTAATAAAGAATAAAGATGAAAATATCTCTCAGCATCCGATAAACTGGCTTTTCTTTTTTATCCTTTTTTGTGTTTTCTAGATAGCAGGCAGAAAGTTCTTAAATTCAAGGTGAGGAAAACGTTTATTGTCTTTTCTGCATTTTTTATGCATAATGTTCCATGTGTAATATAATCAGATTATGGCTAGACATCCCATAGGAGAACTCTACTGACCTTACATAAGGAAAATGAGATCTAGAAGGGTGTAACGTGACTTTGTGTGTTTTCAGGTGTATATTTGTATATGAATTTGCATGCAAGTAGGTGTGTGTATGTGAATATTTGTGTGAAGGTATGTACGTAATTCTATGTTTTTATGGATATATGTTTCTCTGAATATGTGTGTGTTTGTATGAGTATGTGAGTGAATGTATACGTATATGTATGTGTGTGTATGTGTGTATACCTGTATGTGTATTGAGTGGGTGTGTTTGAGAATGTGTATATGTGCAATGTGTGTGCATGTGTCTGTGAATGCCAAATATTTCTACTTTATAGGTAGAAAATTCATCTCCTATTCCAAAGAAAATTGTTATTTACTCAGTCTTTGTTTTAAGTCCATTTTCCACATGAATTGCTATTGTTTTGCAGCCCATAACCACAAGGGCTCTTTGCACCCTCTCCTAGAAGTTAAAAAGCTTGTGGAATGTAACCTTCAAGTCAGAAAAGAACCTCTGGTATCATCTAGTCCTACTCTGTCTTTAGTTCTGATGAGGGAAGTGAGACATAGAGAGGTTAAATGATGTAACTGACGTTACACTCATAGTGAGAAGTGGCAGAGCTAACATTGGGATCCGAATCAATCCTTAGCATTCTCACAGTTTTTTTTTTTTTATTTAGTGGCTCACATGAGAATGACATAGACACTTAAAATTTTTTCTATGCCTAGGAGGACTCTACAGCAAGGAGTCAAATGAATATCTGGTACAGGGACCAAAGCGTTCAAATCAAGCGGGGAGAAAGCAGCTTTGATCAGTAGAATTTTGTTATGGATTCCCAAAGATCTTACCATAAGAAGGAAAATAAATCCTCTCTTTTGACTGATTTTCCCCTGTATGGATGCTTTTCCTTTTTCTTGATTCATTATCTCAAAGGGTAAAAAGAACTGAGTGAAACAATAAAAATACTATAATGGTACCTGAAAGTGACAGCTACCACTTGGAACTGACTTTCTCCTACTAGATAAGGTGACTCAACATTTTAACCTAAAGCCTAACTCATAATACTAACCATCCATGATCTAGGTCAAGGGAGTCTTTACCCCCTCCATCTCCCATGCTAGCTGAAAAGCAATAAAGCTGGATTTGAATAATTCCAGCATTAATTGGTCAGATATAATTCAAGTAGCCTAACCCCAAGTTAATGGCTTCATTAGAATGATGCTCATCATAAGTAACCTCATAAATGACAGGCAGGGACGTGCATAATTTGTGCTTAGGCAGTTCCAAAATTCCCCAGTATTGGATATTCTAAGCCTAGGCTCAATTGGCTGGATAATTTATCCCTTAGAGAGAGCAGTGCGGGTGACAACACTGAATAACAGTGCACGTGTGGGCATCCAGAAGAGAATTAGTTTCACTAACATCCTTCTGTAAAGTTGGTCACCTGTGTAATAACTGGCATAGGAACTCAGTGAGTATTTTATACCAACAATTCTAGATGAGAAATGACATTCACCTAACACCAGTTTAAGGCCACCAATATCGGAAATTGCAAGGAAATACTTCAAAAGGAAAGAGAAATGGACATCAGAATGTGAATGAAAAAAAGACATGACAGAAAGGGATGTTTAATCTTAGAAATTCTTTTCCCAAAACTCAAAGATGAACATTAAGGAAAAAATGAAGACAGAAATAATCCAGTTTAATAGGGTGCTATTGACCACATGCTGATGACAAATGAGAGTGTTCAAGAAGACTGAGTATGCCTCAGGTATGTCATGTTCAGTATTGATGTGCCTCGATTACAGCTGTTTAGAGTGAAGGATTCCTTTCCCTGCATTTCTATTTTTTCAGTTCTATTGCAGTGTCGTTTCTCCTATTCTTATACTCAGCCCTTGGTATAATGTCTGCACCAGCACTGAGGAATCTGTGTCACGGAAGCCACATTTGCTCTCCTGGATACATGCATGTGTGGACCTTTGATTGGGTCCAACTTTTACCGACTAAATCCCTTGATAATGGGGATTTGGTCACTGCAATTTGTATACAATCAGAAAGTGAAGTACCAGGAACTAGAAACCCAAACGTGGCCTCAAAGCCAACACTCCCCAGTCCTTGGACTATCTACACCAGAATAGTCAACTTTTCCTTTTGTGGAAGAGATAGAATATGTCTGTGAACAGCTACAAATTGTAGGAATAAACTTCATAGAATTAGTAACACAAAATAAATCCAAGCCACCACACAGCAAAGCACCTTCGTACACATCGATTTTCTGAGATTTTGAAAGACATTTTGAAACCTGTCATAACCAGCGTTATCCCCTAAATGAACAAAGAAAGCAACTCTTTGCGAAAGTGTTGTTCTTAGTGAAATACAGCCCTATTTGGGAAACGTGGGAAGCAGTGATGACCATTGTGTGACCTAAGGTGAATTTCCTATCTTTCCCGAGCCTCTGGACCTGCTGGATAAAGGGAAAGAGATTTGGTTAAGAATTCTCCGAGGACTGTTCTCGTTCCCAAATGTACATTATCTCAATGGAAAACAAGTGGGTGGCCTCAAAATATCCATATGTTCATAGTGTGGTGTTCTTGGACAATCAGATTATGGAGGGCTTTGCAGAAACAAACAAGCATGGAAAATTTGTCAGGTTCATTTGAGGAATCCAGTTGCCTTAGCTGAAAGCAGAGGGTTAGAATGGATGTGTTTTGCCCACAAGGAACGTGACGCTGAGTCCAGGTGATGGAAGCAGAATATCGATTTTTTTATAGGTACAACTCTCAGCAGGTTATTATCAAAATTCAGAGTGGAGGAGATGAAAGCCTGTACTTGGTTTGTTGTAAGTGTAGGGGAGAAAATAATGGGAATAGCCTGGAATTTTGGGTGCTAAAAGTGATCAGCATTTACTGGATCGTGAAGCATTTGGAGGTTTTAGAAACTAGGAGATGTGGAGGATGATTTGTGGGTTAGTAGCTTGGTTGACTGGAACGGGGTGGTGCCCTCAGCCATGAATGGCAGTCAGGATTAAGGTTGGATAAAGGAGGGGAAGTATCCTCGATAGAATTCTAGAAATATTGAGCTGAATAAGCCTGTGGTCTCAGAAGAAAATAACTGAATTCAGGATCTATGTTAATTCCTGAAAGTTTAGCTAAGACTGGAACTTGTCACCACAAGTCCTGTTCAGAAGTTCTCCAGTAGAATAACTAGGCCTACTTCTGTAACTATGGAGACCAAAGAAAATCTTGGCTTTGTGATGTAAGCAGCGCATGGTCATTGGCGTTTGGGAGTTTTGCTTAATGAAGAAATCATAACATGAGGAAAATCGTCTCGCTGTGGACCAGTGTCAATGTGTTGACCATTTGCTCGCCATTTCTTTTCTTTTCCTTGTGATTTTTATTTTAAAATTTATATTTTTCTCAAATGTTTTCAGTTTCTTGCAATGAAATGCATTGTACATCTGTAACGAAATGAAAAGAGTCCCAATATATAGAATTGTGCCAGTGTGGAGACAGATTTCCACGTGATCGTGGATTTCGAAATCCTCTGAAAAGGTTTCTAAGAAAAAGAGATTATATTAGAAAACTGTTTCATAGAGACACATGAGATGATTGATAACAACAGACTTGGATATGTGAGGGGAAAGCATAGCTATTTACTACTGTCTGCTTCTGCATACCCCACAGGACCTTTTTCTTTGTCAAATATGACCCTGGAAGGATGCTTAGTTAGAAGGACAACAGGGAGCAATCAGAACAGGGTGACCCAAATTAAAAACTTGTTTCTGTTTCTCTCTGGAAGATCAATGACACTAAGAATTATATATTTTACTAAGATGTTTGGAACACCAAGCTAAAAATCCAGAACACATGGAATCATCAAGGCTTTCTATCCAAACGGTGCCTAATCCAGAAGGTAGTAGAAGAAAGCAGGAGTGTCACATCATTGTAGGAATTATAGGAGAAATAGAAGGCTTGCTCTTTCTGTCCTGGAATCAGGTAAATGCCCCCAACACTGAAAATTGCAAGGAAATACTTCAAAAGGAAAGAGAAATAGACATAAGCCTGCGAGTGAAAAAAGAAATGACAGAGAGTCATATTTGATCTTAGAAATTCGTTTCCCAAAAACTCAAAGATGAACATTAAGGAAAAAGTGAAGGAAGAATTGAAGTCATCTAGGTTAATATCATGTTGTTGCCCTCATGCTAATGACATGAGAGTGCTCAAGAAGACTAAGTGTGCCTTAGGTGTTGCATGTTCAATATTGATGTGAATCAATCATAGCTGTTTTGAATAAGGAAATCTTTTCCGTCCATTTCTATTCTTTAAGCTCTATTGCAATGTCATTTCTCCTATTCTTATGCCCAGCGCTTAGCGCATTGTCTGCACTAGGGTTGAGGAACTTGTGGGTTGGAAACCATATTTGTTCTCCTAGATATATGTGTGCGGCTTTCTGATTTGATCCAAATTTTACGAAATAACTCCCTTGATAATGGGAATTTAGTTTCTGAAGTCTGGATTCAATCAGAAGGCCAGACACCAGGAACTAGAAACCCACTCATGGCCTCGAGGCCAGCACTTCCCAATGCTTGGACTATCTCCACCAGAATGGTCAACTCTTCCTTTTCTGTGTAAGAAAGAATATGTGTGTGAAGAAGTACAAATAATAGGGAAAACATTCATAGGATTAGTAATACAAAATAACTCCAAGCCACCATACAGGAAAACATATTCATACACATTGGTTTTCTGAGACTTTGAAAGACATTGTGAAGTCTGGCCTATCTAACATTATCCTTGACATGAAGAAAGAACGCAACATCTTAGAATTGGTGTTCTGAGGGAAATGTAGAGTTATTTGGTAATGTGGGAAGCAGTGAGGCATATTGTGGGCCCTAAGGCAAATTCCTCAACTTTTCTGACCCTCTGGATACTATTGGATAAAGGGAGAGAGTGTTGGTCTAGAATTCTCTGAGGATCATTCTAGCTCTGAAAGGATATGACCTCAATGGAAATCAACTAGATGATCTCAAAATACCTGTATGTTCACAATGTGGTGTTCATGGACAATGAGATGATGGAGGACTTTACAGACCCACATAAGTTTGCAAACTTTGACAACGTCGTTTGAGGAATCTAGTTGATTTTTCGGAAAACAACGGCCTTGATAGGAGTGGTTTTGGGATTTTTTTGCCCTCGTGGAAGGTGACTCTGACTCCATGTGACAGGAGCAGTAGGTAGATTTTCATGACAGGTAGAACACTTAACAGTCATACTGAGCAGCAGCACAACACTACTGTCACAGTCCAGGGTAGAGGGGATGAATGAATGTACAAAGCTGTTACAATTATAGGGGGAAAAACAATCAGAATAATAGCTTGGATTTCTGGATGCTAATAGTTATCAGCATTTGATGGCCCTTGAAGCCTATGGAGGTGTTTGAAAGAAAGAGATGTGGAGCATGAACTGCAGATTGTTAGCATGGTTGACTGGGATGGGGTGGTGCCCTCAGCCATGAACAGAAGTCACGATTATGTTGGTTAAAAGAGGGGAATAATCCTCAGTTTATTTATAGAAATATTGACCAGAATATGTCTATGATCTTAGAAGAAATTGAGTGAAATCATCACCTACCTCAAATTCCTGAATTTTTTTAAAGAGCTGTTGAAAAAAGTATCTCTTTCCCTAGCTGAGACAGCAACTAGCCAACAGAGATCCTGTCCAAAAGTTCTCCAGTAGTAAAATTGGGCCCACTTCTGTAACCATGGAGACCAAGTATCAGCACCTATGTCATCATTTGCTTTGTGATGTAAGCAACACATTGTCACTGACTGTTGAGAGTTTTGCTTGATGAAAAAATTGTAATAGCACTTGACGCCCCTCTGAGTGGTGCAGCGTCACTGTGGTGACAATTTGCTTACCATTTCTTTTTTCCTTGTGATTTTTATTTCAAAATACATGTTTTTTTTCTCAATAGTTTTCAGTGTCTTGACATTATACACTTGTAACGAAATGAAAAGCGTCCCAATTTATAGAATTTTGCCAACGTACAGTATGATTTCCAAGTGAACATGCATTTCAAAATCCCCTCAGAAGGTGTCTGAGGAAACAGGACTATAAATTAGATACTTATTTCTCAGAAATACATGACATGATTGGTAAAAACAACATTGATAAGAGAGGGGAAAGCCTGACCATTTACAAATGTTTGCTTCTGCATGCCCCATAGCACATCTTTGGCATATGAAATATGACCCCAGATGGATGATCAGCAAAAAGACCAACAGGGAGTTAAAGGAATACTGGGGCCCGAATTAAAAACTTGGTTCTCCTTCGCTGTGGATGTTAAATGACCCAAAGGTCTTAGTTATTTTGGTAGGAAGTTTGGAACAGAAAGCTAAAACCCCAAAACACATGAAATCATCAAGGATTTCTCTCCAAACCCTGGGAAATCCAGAGGGTAGAAGAAGAAATCGGCAGTGTTGCATCATCCTAGGAATTATAGGAGAAATAGAAGGACTTCTCTTTCTGTTTCTGACTCAGTTTAGTGCCCCTGACATTGACAATTGGAAGGAAATACCTCACAAGGAAAGAGAAACAGACATGAGAATGTGAATGAAAAAGACACGGATGTTTAATCTTAGAAATTCCTTTCCCAAAACTCAAAGATGACATTAAAGAAAAATTGAATATAGACTTGAAGTCAGCCAGGTTAGTATGATGTTATTGACCTTATGATAATGAGAAGTGAAAGTTTTCAAGAAGACTGAGTATGTCTCAGGTATTGCATGTTCAGTACTGATGTAAGCTCTTTGGCACTGTCATTTCTCTTATTCTTATTCCCAGCGCTTAGCACAACATCTGCCCCTGGAAGCCACATTTGTTCTCCAAAAAGACATGTGCGTGGCCTTTTTATTGGGTCTAAGTTTTACCAAGTAACTCCCTTGAAAATATGGATTTGTTTTTTGAAGTTTGGATTCAATAAGAAGTAGAGACAACAGGAACTAGAAACGCAAACGTGGCCTCGAGGACAACAGTTCCTAATCTTTGGATTATCTCCACTGGAATGGTCAACATTTCCTTTTGTGTGTGAGAGAGAATAGGTGTGTGCATAACTACAAATTATAGCAATATACTTCATAGAATTAGTAACACAAAATTAATCCAAGCCGCCCCAAAGCAAAGCACGTTCATACACGTTGGTTTTCTGACATTTTGAAAGACATTGTGAAGCCTGTCCTAACCAGCATTACCCCCCAAATGATGAAAGAACACAACCCTTTACCAAAGTGGTATTCTAAGTGAAATTCAGCCCTATTTGGGAAACGTGGGACACAGTGATGAACATTGTGTTCCCTAGGGCGAATTCATGATCTTTATTGATCCTCTGGATACTATTGGGTAAAGGGAGAGGGAGTCGGTAGAGAATACCCTGAGGTCCTCTCTTCCTCTGAATGTACACTATCTCACTGGAAAACACGTGATTTTCCTCAAAATACCTTTATCTTAACAGTGTGGTGTTAATGGACAATCAGGTGATGGATAGCTTTGCAGACGCAAGCAAGTTTGCAAACTTTGTCAGGTACGTTTGTGGTATCCACTTGACTAGACTGAAAGCAGAGGGTAGAATGGATGTGTTTTGCCCTCGAAGAAGGTGATGCTGATTCCATGCGATGGGAGCAGCAGGTAGATTTTGTTGACAGGTAGACCATTCAACAGGCTATTGTCACAATCTTTTTTGGAGGGGATGAAGGCACGTACATGGGCTGTTACAATTTTAGGAGAGAAAACAATCAGAAGAGTAGCCTGGATTTTTGAGTGCTACAAGTTATCAGTATTTGATGGCTCTTGCAGCATATGGAGGTGTTTGAAAAGAGGATGGATGATGACCTCTAGGATCCTAGCTTGATTGACTGGCATGGGGTCATGCCCTCAGCCATAAATGCGAGTCAGGATTTAGGTTGTGCAAAGGAGGGGAAGAATCAGCAGTTCACTTCTAGAAATACTGAGCAGGATAAGTCTGTGGTCTTAGAAGAAAATGAGTCACATTAGCACATACCTCAAATTTCTGAAAGTTTTTTAAAGATATGTCAAAAAAGAGTATCTCTTTCCCAGTTAAGATAGGGAGTAGCCACCACAGGTCCTGTTCCAAAGTTCTCCAGTGGAAGAACTTGTCCTACTTAAGTAACCATGGAGATGTAAGTAGCTCATGGGCACTGACCATTGAGCTTTGCTCAATGGAAAAATTATAATATGATTTGAAATTATACTCCAATATCCCCAATGAATATTGATGTAAACATTTTAAATAAAATATGAACTGAAAGACGACAGCAAATTATCATGAGGATAACAAATTTTGAACTGATCTAATTTATAGCACTCAAACAAGGTTGGTTCAATATTAAGAAAGCTATGAAAATATTTGAGCATGTCAATAACGAAATATCAGAAATCATATTATTGTCTTGATTGAAGAAGAAAAAGCTTTTGGCAAAGTATAGCACACATTCCTGTTAAAAACATGAGAGAACACAAGAATAAATGGTTTTTTCCTTAAAATGATAAATGTTTATTTTGTTTTCAGTTCACTTAGCTCTTAGAAGTGGAGGTGGAGGTCCCCCAGTAGTATGGTGTTGGTTTATTATTCTTTCTGTAACTCACATAACTTCTCATCTGAGAATTAGGATGCTATACTACTGAGTGTATATATGTTGAGTATTGATATTGCCTCATTGTCTATGGTACCTTTGAGAGCGATATAGTTTCATCCTTATCTTTCTTAATTAGATCTTTTTTTTTTTAATTTTGCTCATCCTGAGAAATAAATGACATTTTCCTTAAAATGGTAAGAGATATCTATCTCTCAGCATCAGCAAATATTATATGCAATGGTCAAAATCTGGAAGCATTCTCAATATAATCAGGAATGAAACAGCATGCTCATTACTCTTAGTGTTATTCAATACTATCCTACAAATGTTAGTTTCAACAATATGAGGTAAAACTGAGTGTAAGTAATCAGGTTATGCAGTGAGGAAACAACACTATCACTCTTTTAGGAAGATATGATGGGATACTTAGAGAATCCTGGAGAATCAACAAAAAAAAAATCTATATTATCAAGTTTAACAAAGTTGCAAGATAAAACAAATCCATATACATTATTAGCATTATGACCACTAAAGCCCAGCAGCAGGAGATAGAAAGAGAAATTATTTTTACCATGAATGTATGCCGTTTAAAATACTTGGGAATCTACCTACAAACACAAAATCAGGAACTACATGAATAAAATTACAAAATACTTTTCACACTAATAAAGTTACACCAAAACAATTAGGAAAATGCCTATTACTCATGGTGTTGGCTCAGCTAGCTTAAAACAAATGACGATTATACGTGAAAGAATTTACGAGTTCATTCCGTAAAAATTATAATAGCAAGAAAAAAATTTTACAGAGCTAGAAAAATAACAATATCCATGTGGAAACATAAAAAGGCAAGAATATCAGTTGAAAGGATGAAAAAAATGGAAAGGTAGGTGTCCTAGTTATACCAGATATAATACTATATTAAAGAGAAGCAATCATCAAAACTATTTGGTGCTAGCTAAGAAACAGAGTGGTAGATCAGTAGAACAGATTAGGTACACAAGAAACAGTAGTAAATGGCTATACTATTCTACTATTTTATTAACCCCAAAACTCCAGCTTCCGGGACAGAAACTCACTATTCCAAAAAAAAAAAAAAAAAATTGCTCAAAAACCGAAAAACATCATGGCAGTAACTAGGCATAGATCCAACACCTCACCCCATGTCAAGGAATGTGGCACGTGTGGCTTACATTGACAGTGGCCATTTGACTGACTCTAAATTTTACAGAACAACTGTATTTATTAAGGTGATTTGTTCTGGGAAGTCTGGATTTGGTCAAAGGAACACACTTGAAGACTTGGATGTCCTTCCCTTTTAGAAATTGGCAAGGCAGAGCCAAGATGTTAGAGCAAAAGCAGAGATTTGTTAAGCACTTCCAATTTCCCTTACAGACAATGTCATTGGCTCAAAACAAATTCTGATATTGCAGAGCCAACAAGTGAAATAAGTTTTCAGCCCTGCACAATTTACAAACGGGAAAGATCTGCCTCACTTGGGAGAGAGTGGAAGGAACTACATGATGTAGACATAAAGGGTGGTAATTTAAGCAAATTAGTGGAGCATCGCATATTTTATCTATCAGATATAAGTATAAAGGCAGAATTTATAACCAAGCAAGAGATAGGAAACAGTATGAGATGTAAAATGTATAGTTTTGGTTACATTAAATTAAAATTTGCTTTGCACCAACAAAGCCAGGGCAGTCCAAATCGGAGAGAAAGCAGAAAATTGAGAAAAATTATTCAAAGCAAGTTTCCTGCAAAGACCTATTTCTCAAATAAATACAGAATGGAGTTAAATTTGTAATACTAGAAGTTATTCCCCAATTGATAAATGAATATTAATAGGCAGTTTTCAGATAAAGAAATCGAAACTATATATAGTCTTATGAAAAAAGTTCAAAATCACTTTTGATTAGAGAAATGCAAATTAAAAGAATTCTGAGGTACCCTTTCATACCTATTAGATGAGCTAAAGTCACTGAAAAGGAAACTGATAAATGTTGGGAAAGAATTTGTAAATATTGAGACACTAATGCCTTGTTGATGGAGTTGTGAACTTATTCAGACTCTCTGGAGTTGAATTTGGAACCGTGACCAAAGGACTATGAATCTGTCCATATCACTTGATCCAGTAATACCGCTACTATGTCTCTATCCTAAGGAGATTTCAAACAAATTAAAAAGACCTCTGTATATAAAAATATTTACTGCAACTCTTTTTGGTGTTGGTAAAGAATTGGAAATTGAGCGAATGTCCATCAGTTGGGGAGTGGCAGAAGTTAGATGACTGTGTTGGAATATTGTTGACATGTTGACACAATATTGAAATGACAAGTAGGATGATTTCAGAAAAACCTGGAGTTAGATAAACTGAGGCAAAATGAAGTGAGCAGAACCATGAAGAGCATATCGTACATAGTAACAACTATAGGTACAATGATCAACTCTGAATGATTTCCTAATTCTCACCAGTATAGCGATCTGAGACAATTCCCGAAGGATTTATGACGAAAAAGACTAACCATCTCCAATGACAGAATAGAGAAAGTCCACATGTAGATCTAGTTGTACTTTCTAAAATTAAATTATTTTCTTTTTCTCAGTGTTCTATAATCACTTCTATATAGCTTATATTTTCCCCTCTTTCCCCCTCCTTCCTCACTCCCTCCCTAAGAAAGTATAAAATTTTATATAGGTTCTGCACATACATTCCTACTAAATACGTTTTCAACTTAGATTGCATAGAAGAATTGAAATGAATGAAAGAAATCACAATACAAAGCTAAGTATAATACAAAAGAAAATGTATGGTGTCCTTCATTCTGTGATCAAGTTTCATAGTTCTTTCTCTGGATGTGGAAGGCATTTTGCCTTTAGAGACCACTGGGAATTTTTAAAGTCCTTGCATTGCAATGAAGTACTAAGATCACCAGAAAAATTCCTCACACACTCTGGTTGTTGCTGTGTACAAAGTTCTCCTAGTTCTGCTCCTTTCACTCGGTATAAGTTCATATAAGACTTTCCAGACCTCTCTGAAGTCTTCCTGGTCGTCAATTCTTATAGTTCAATAGTATTCCATTACATTTATATACAACAATTTATTCAGCCATTCCTCAATGAATGGGCATCAACTTGATTTCCAGTACTTGGTTACCACAAGGAGAGCTTCTATACATATTTTTGTACACGTAATACCCGTTCCCATTCTTATGATTTCTTGGGAATACAGTTCTAGAAGAGACATTGCTGAGTCAAAGAGAATTCACATTTTGGTAACTTTCAGGTATAGTTCCAAATAGCTCCCCACAATGGTTAGATCAGATCATAGCTCCACCAACAATAAATTAGTGTTCCAACTCTACTACATCTTCTCCCACGTTTCTCATCTTCCTATTTTGCCATGTTAGTCAATCTCATAGGTGTGATGTGGTATCTCACAGTTGTTTTGATTTGCATCTCTCTAATCAATAGTGATTTAGAGCATTTTTATATGACTATAGATTGCTTTTATTTCTTCCTCTGAAAAGCTACCTGTTTATATCCTTTGACCGCTTGTCAATTGAGGAATGAATTAGATTCTTGTAATTTCACTCAGTTCTCTATATATTTTAGAAAGGAGGCCTTTATCGCAGGAACGTGTCAAAAAAAAATTCTTTCCAAAATTTCTGCTTCCCTCCTTATCTTGGTTGCATTGGGTTTGGTTGTGCAAAATCTTTTCAATGTAATGTAACCAAAATTATCCATTTTGTGCTTCGTAATATTTTCTATCTCTTGTTTAGTCAAAAATTCTTCCCTTCTTCATGTATCTGGTAAATAAACAATTCCTCGCTACACAAATTTATTTATATTATCAGCCTTCATACCTAGATCATGTACCCACTTGGCCTTTTTTTCTTGTGTCCTGTATCAGTCATTGGTCTATGCCTACTTTTGACCACATTGTTTTCCAGTTTTCCCAGCAATTTTTGTCTAACAGTGAGATCTTATCACAGAAACTGCGGTCCTTGTGTTTATCTAGCCGTAGTTTGCTATATTAATTAACTACTGTGTCTTGAGTATCTAAACTATTCCACGATTCTACCATTCTGTTTCTTAGCCAGCACCGAGTGGTTTTGATAAGTGCTGCGTTATAATACAATTTGAGATCTCATGGAGTTAGGCTACCTTCCCTAGCATTTATTTTCACTCCTTCCCTTAATATTCTGAACGTTTGGTTCTTCCAGATGAATGTTGATATTATTTTGTAGCTCTGGAAAATAATTATCTGAGACTTGGGTTGGTATGGTACTGAATAAGTAAATTATTTTAGGTAGAATTGTCATTTTTATCATATTAGCTTGACCTACCAAGGATCAGTTGATATATTTCCATTTACTTAGATCTGACTTTACTTTTTCGAAAAGTGTTTTGTAACTGTGTTCACATAGTCCTGGGATTGTTTTGGCATGTAGACTCCTAAGTATTTTGTAGTGTCTATCCTAACATTAAATGGGATTTCTTTTTCTATTTCTTACTGTTGGACTTTGTTAGTAGTATATAGAAATGCACAAGATTTGCGTGGGTTTATTTTATAACCTGTAACTTTGTCCAAGTTGTTCACTACTTCAAGTAGTGTTTTAAATGATTTTCTGGGACTCTCTAAGTGTATCATCATGTCATCTGCAAAGACTGATAACTTATTGTCTTCTTTTCCTCCTCTAATTCCTTCAATTTCTTTTTCTTCTCTTATTGTTTCAGCTACCATTTCCAGTACCATATTGAATAATAGTGATGATAATAAACATCTTTATATCAGCCTTGATTTTTTTGGAAAGGCAACTAGCTTATCTGCATTGCTTATAATGCTTGATGAAGGGCTTAGGTAGGTACTACTTATTATTTTATAGAAAGTTCCTTTTATTCCTTATGGTTTCCAGTGTTATCAATAGGAATTGGATTTGCATTGAGTCAAAATCTTTTTCTGAATCTATTGAGATATCATGTGGTTTCTGATAGCATTCTTGCTCTTATTATCAAAAATGCTAATAGTTTTCCTAATATTGAACCAGCCCTGCTTTCCTGGTATAATTCCTACCTGATCATAAGGTATTATTCCCATGATAAGTTGCTTTATTTCTTTTTTAAAAAAAGTATTTATTTATTTAACTTTTTACTTTCATTATCGCAAAATTTGGGGTTCCAAATTTTCTCCCCATTTATCCCCTCCCCCCACCCCAATACACAAAGCATTCTAATTTTCCCTGTCACCGATCTGCCCTCTCTTCCATCATCCCTCCCTTCTCTTGTCCCCATCTTCTCTTTTGTCCTGTAGGGCCAGATGACTTTCTATTCCCTATTAACTCTATTTCTTATTTCCTAGTAGCAACAACAATACTCAACAGTTGTTCCTAAAAGTTTGAATTCCAAATTCTCCCCATTCCTCCCTTCCCACCCATTCCCTTTGGGAAGGCAGGGAATTCAATATAGGCCATATCTGTGTAGTTTGGCAAATGACTTCGATAACAGTCGTCTTGTGTAAGACTAATTGTATTTCCCTCCATCCTATTCTGCGCCCCATTGTTTCTATTTTGCCTTTTAATCCTGTCCCTCCCCGAGTGTTGACTTCAAATTGCTCCCTCCTCCCATTGCCCTCCCTTCCATCATCCCTCCCTCCCTGCTTATCTCCTTTTCCCCCACTTTCCTGTACTGTAAGATAGGTTTTAATACAAAAATGAGTGTGCATTTTATTCCTTCCTTTAGTCGAATGTGATGAGGGTAAACTTCATTTTTTTTTCCTCTCAGCTCTCCTCTTTCTCCCTCCACTAAAAAGTCTGCTGCTTGCCTCTTGAATGAGATATAATTTACCCCATTCCATTTCACCCTCTCTCCTCCCACTACATTTCTCTCTCACCATTTACCTTAATTTCTTTTAAGATATGGTCCCATCCTATTCAATTCACTCTGTGCTCTCTGTCTCTGTGTGTGCGTGCTTGTGTGTATGTGTGTATGCATGCACATGTGTACATGTGTGTGTGTGCGCGTGCGTGTGTGTGTGTGTGTACGTCTGTGGGTGGTTCCACTAACTACCCAGACACTGAAACATTTTAAGAGTTACAAATATTGTTTTTCCATGTAGGAATGTAGACAGTTCACCTTTGGTAAGTCCCTTCTAACTTCTCTTTGCTGTTTACTTTTTCATGCTTCTTCTCATTCTTGTGTTTGAAAGTCAAATTTTCTTTCAGCTCTGGTCTTTTCATCAAGAGTGCTTGAAAGTCGTCTGTTTCAGTGAAAGACCATATTTTCTCCTGAATTATTATACTCAGTTTTGCTGGGTAGGTTATTCTTGGTTTGAGTCCTAGTTCCTTTGACTTCTGGAATATCCTATTCCACGCCCTTCCATCCTTTAATGTAGAAGCTGCTAGATCTTGTGTTATGCTGATTTTATTTCCACAATACTGGAATTGTTCCTTTCTAGCTGCTTGCAATTTTTTCTCTTTGACATGGGAATTCTGGAATTTGGCCACAATGTTCTTAGGAGTTTCTCTTTTTGGATCTATTTCAGGTGGTGGTCGATGGAGTCTGTCAATACTTATTTTGTCCTCTGGTTGTAGAATATCGGGGCAATTTTCCTTGATAATTTCATGAAAGATGATTTCTAGGCTCTTTTTTTGATCATGGGTTTCAGGTAGTCCCATAATTTTTAAATTGTCTCTCCTGGATCTATTTTCCAGGTCAGTTGTTTTTCCAATGAGATATTTCACCTTCTCTTCCATTTTTTCATTCTTTTTTTTTTTTTTTTGTGATTTCTTGGTTTCTCAGGAAGTCATTAGACTCCATTTGTTCCATTCTAATCTTATTGAAAGAACTATTTTCTTTAGTGAGCTTTTGAAC
The DNA here is from genome assembly GCA_023548195.1 of Bettongia penicillata ogilbyi. Taxonomy (NCBI): domain Eukaryota; kingdom Metazoa; phylum Chordata; class Mammalia; order Diprotodontia; family Potoroidae; genus Bettongia; species Bettongia penicillata. Next base: position 1,236,955 of record JAJHZJ010000782.1, on the reverse strand, counting down.
CTCTTTTTCCATTTGGCTAATTTTGCTATTGGAAGCGTTCTTCTCCTCATTGGCTTTTTGAAGCTCTTTTTCCAATTGAGTTAGGCTTTTTTTCAAGGTGTTATTTTCTTCAGCATTTTTTTGGGTCTCCTTTAGCAAGGTGTTGACCCACTTTTCATGTTTCTCTTGCATCTCTCTCATTTCTCTTCCCAGTTTTTCCTCCACCTCTATAATTTGATTTTCCAAATCTTTTTGAACTCTTCCATGCCCTGAGCCCATCGGACATCTACCTCGGATGTCTGGGATAGCGAGACCCAGACCTCCACGTCTTTCCCTGATGTCAAGCATTGTACTTCTTCATCAGAAATGAAAGGAGGAAGGAACATCTCTTCCCCAATAAATTAGGTCTCTATGGTCTTATTTTGCTTCCTTTTTCTGGGCATTTTCCCAGCCAGTTACCTGACTTCTGAGATTCCTCTCCACCCCTGCCTAGATCTGCCCAGCTAGTGCTTGGGGTTTGAGATTCAAATGAAGCTTCCCATCCTCACGACTTTCCGCGCGGGAGCGGCTGCTATTCAATGTGAGCTTAAGTTCTGGTGCTTAGGTGGGGAAAGTGCCTCCTCCCAGGCTCAGTTCCTTCCGGGGCTTTATACAGAGACCTTCAGTGATGGAGCAGGTGGGGGCAGGGCTGTCTTCTAAGCTCTGCTCCCTCAGGGGGTTTATGCAGAGACCTTAGATAATGGAGCTCCTTTCTGCTTGGGGAGTCTCGGGCCGCTGCCGCTGCCTCTGCCGCTGCCTCCCGAGGGGATCTGAGACACGGAGGTACCCCACTCCCCTCTCGTCCATCCCAGAAGTCTCTCTCACTGACCTGTAGCGTCTGTGGGTGGAGGGAACTTCGCGGCTGCCGGAGATTCTTTCCCTGAAGCCAGCTCGGATCTGCTCCTCTGTGGCTGCGCAGCCAGGGCAGCTCAGGAGTGGGCTCCGCTTTCTGGGGTGCGACGGACCCCTGGGGATGGCTCTCTGGAACGGAAATCTCTTCCACTGTGTTTCTGTGCGCCTTTCAGTGATAGATAATTTGTGGGGAGTTCTTTTTACAGGAAATTTATGGGCTTTGGATTCGGAGGTAGCATACGTGAGTCTTTCTACTCCGCCATCTTGGCTCCTCCCCTGTGCTGTATTTCTTTTTCTAAAATCTTTTTTTTTTTTTAAATTACATCTATATTGATTAGAGAAATTGGTCAAGAATTTTCTTTCTCTGTTTTGGATCTTCCTGGTTTAGGAAACAAAATCATATTTGTGTCATCAAAAGCATTTGGGAGGACTCCTTCCTCGGTTCTCCATATTGTCTATATAGTATTGGAATTAACTCTTCTTTAAAAGTTTGATAGAATTCATTTGTAAATCCATCTGACTATGGAGGTTTTCTCCTAGGAAATTCTCTGATGACTTCCTCATTTTTTTTTTCCTGACATGGGGTTATTTAAGTATTCAGCTTCCTCCTGTGTTAATCTGGACAATTTATACTTTTCAAAATAATAATCCATCTCATTTAGTTTGTCATATTTATGGGCATATAGTTGGGGAAAGTAATTTGTAATTATTGTTTTATTTTTCGCCTCTTTGGAGGTGAGTTCACACTTCTCATTTTTTATATTATGCATTTTATTTTCTTTTTTTGATTAAATTGACCAAAGATTTATCAGTTTTACTGGGTTTTTTTAAACCAGCTCTTCGATTAATTTATTAATTCAATAATTTTCTTTATTTCAATTTTATTAATCTCTCCTTTGGTTTTCAATATTTTCAATTAGGTGTTTATGGGGGATTTTCTATTTTTTTTTTTTGCTAGCTTTTACACCTACATGCTTAATTCATTTATTTATTCATTCTCTGTTTTATACATGTAGGCATTCAAAGATGTAAAAGTTCCCCTAAGAACTGCTTTTTCAGTTTCACACCAAATTTGGTATGTTGTCTTATTTTTATCATTCTCTTGAATGGAATTGTTGATTGTTTCTATGATTTGTTGGTTAATCCACTCATTACTTAGGATTAGATTATTTCGTTTCTAATTAATTTTTTGTCTATCGTTTCATGGCCTCTTATTACATGTAATATTTATTGCTTTATGATCTGAGAAGGATGTATTTTCTGTCTCTGCCTTTTCCTACTGGATTGTGAAGTTTTTATGCCCTAGTACATGATCAGTTTTTGTATATGTGCCATGCACTGCTGAGAAAAAAGCTAAGCTCCTTTCTATTCCCATTCAGTTTTCTCCAGAGATTTTTATCCAGAGTTTTATTCACTTACTTCTTTCTTGTTTATTTCAAGGTTAGATTTATCAGGTTCAGAGAGGGGGAAGTAGAGATGCTCCGCTAGTATACTTTTGCTCTCTATTTCTTTCTGTAACTTCCTTAATTTCTCCTCTGAGAATTTGTGTGCTATACAACCTGGAGCAAATATATTTAGTAATGAAATTGATTCGTTGTCTATGGTTCCTTTAAGCAGAATATAGTTTGCCTCCTAGATTACTGCATCAACTTCTATGGTAACTTTTCTTCCTCTCAGCTTCCCCCCTGCCAACCTATTTGACATGTACTCCATTATTTCAGTGCTTACAGGCATTTTCTTAACATTTTCTATGTGCAACCCCTATTATTTTAAGTAGTGGAAATACAAATAAAAAGGAAAAATAAGTCTTTCCCTCAGTTAGTTTCCTATGAGAGACTCATATATACATGGAAGTTGCATAAAAAATATAGACAGAGTTTATGAAAAATCATCGAAGAGGAGACAGCATTTGCCTTTCTAAAGGGCAGGAAAACCCTACAGCTGAAGGTGGCCAAGTTCTGAAAAAAGCAAGGGTTATGAGATACAGAGGTGTGGATTGGTATCATTCCATGTGTGTGGATGCCTTCCTCATCCCCCAGCTGCCCCTGTATGGGTACATAGGAAGAAAATATTAATACATAATTTTCATCTTATTCATTAGAGTTGTGCTGCTCTCTCTTTTCAGTGACTTTAGGGCATCATTTATTTTTGAGTGACTCAAACCAGAAAAGTTGAAGCTTTTGCACAATGTACTTCTCTAATAAGGAAACTCATATGTGTAAAATAAGTATCCTTTGCAGTTTTTCTATGACTAGTATATTTTCTGCTCAACACTTGTCTGCTGAAAGATTAAATATCATCTTCATATTCAGATATCCTATTTTGAGTAACTTAATGATTTTATAAATTTGAATATTCCTTCCAACATGGCATATCTCAACTTATCAATGACGTCTTAAGTTGGATAATCATTATCAATATTTTACACCCTAGAAGGTCTATCCAACGGAGTGGATGTACTTCTTTAAATATCCGAACACTCTGTGGGCACTGGCATTATGCATCTGCTATCTCTCTCTCTTACTACGTGGCTAAACCACTACGTTTGGCAGTCCTACCTTTACTAGATGATTTAGTTTTTCCCACATCTTGTGGGTGGGCATCCTGGGCAAAATGTTGCAGCCTAATTATCCCTGGCATACATATCTCCATTGTTGTGCACCTACAGTGGTGTTCCTTTAAAAATTGTGTTGTTCTGATAACATCACTCTTGTAAAACAATAGACTTTTTATGTCATGGACGAGTTTGGCATCATTAAAAGCATTACGTAATTCTCCAGAATTAAATCAGTCAGCTTCTTCCTCCTATTTGATCCAGAACACAGCTCAGTCACCACATAATGCCAATACAATCAGCTTCTTTAAACTGAGCTTTTACCATGCTATACTGCAGAATAGAAGAAACAAAAAAAAAATCTACCCTAAGAAGTACCTCATTCAAATACGACACTCTCAAAGCTGTCCTTGTGTTCAAGATACATTTGGGCAAGTATCTTTTCACAAAACCGTAGCTCATGTGTCATTATCCCATGCTACTTTTCTGCTTCTTCCGTGAACTGTAGCCATTTAGTGACCATTTCAGTGCGGTATTGTGGTTATAACTCTTTGGTATGCTAGACCATACACAGCAAGCAATTTCAGCTTATTTATGAGGCAGATCTACAGCTTCACCTACTTGGCACTGCAAACAACTTTCAGGTCAAGTAGTTAGTTTTTGGAACTGCTATGCTTTCCCCATAGTGAGAATTCCTCCAGGATCATGTGATTTTTGAATTATTTTCCCAGTAAATTCCATTCAAGTTCAATCCTACACACACTTATATGGTCATGTAGACTACTGAGGTTGACTTAGAAAGACTGGAAGACAAAACTAGGAGCTGGGGACATTTTCCCAGTTTTCCTACTGTTGTAGCGAAATTGCTGCTCTTAGTACATGCAATGACTCATTCTCACCATATTCATTTGAAGCCCTGTGCGCTGGCTTTCAGTAACTTTCTTTGTCAGGTTCATGTATGGATCTAATCTCTTCAAGGTTACTCCCCAAATGTCAGACCTAGGTCCCCTAATTCATTTTCGTCGATTTGAAGAAGTCTCTTTCCGTTCTTTGGCTGTAGTTTTCTTTTCCTAAAATTAAGGGTTTGGAATAGATGAGTAAGTAAATGAGATTCCTTTCAGGTGTAATGGGGTATGAGATTATGAATCTTTATTGCCCTCTGAATAGTCCATGCTTGATTCTAATGATTTGACGACATGAGAAGCCCTATTATGGGCTCTATGCCCATATCTTATCCAAACTTTGAATTTCCCTCTGTGCTCATCATAGGCTATGTTACGATGTTGATAATGCATATTGTATCCATTCCACAAATTGGTTTTAGGTATTTGCCAGAGGATCAGAGGGGTCAAGTAACCTTCCACTGGTCACCAAATTGTTAACTGGTTTCAGAGGTAAAACTAGGTCTTCCCGACTCCAAACCAAGTCCTTGACCCAGTACGGCTTACTGCTACTCTACTCCACACTAGACAAATGTTGCCTCAAGTTGAAAACATGGACGTTTCTCCCCCTCATTTATGTAGCCATGGAACACATCCTGAAGCTTTTCACACTGAAATTCAATATCACCAGGTCCAGAAGAGAGCTAGAGGTAAGTGGAATTTCATGTGAGACCTTCATGAACAGGAAGAAAAGGACTTGCAGAGTCAGGTGTGGGAGGTATCCTTTCTCACGTAAGATTGCATACTCTATCACTGAAGTTGACACCGAAGACAAAGATCAAACTTGATATTTATCCATTGTCAGTCTCATCTGATTCTATCATTCTTAGTGTTCTAGTCTAAGATCTCATTTCTCTTGATTCCAACCTAGTGAGTTATTGATTTTTCTTAGCATTATGTCATCTACCAGCTTTAAAATCATTGATAATCATTTTGACTGGCATCATCCGCTGTAATCATATTATGGTTGTATGAAGTGCAGCTAATAGTTAGACAGATGTGATGCTTCCTATCCTTCAAATCATTTCTATATCCATTGTCCACGAAAGTCATTTAACCTGAATTATGTTCGACCACCTTGAAGAACCTCTCAGTTCACTTTTAAGGAAATAGTCTTTCTCATTCCCAATACAGAAATTTATTTTCATGGACTAGGCACATTTGTTCTAAGGGCCTTCCCCCACCACGACAGTATTAGAAGTATAGGAATAGGGAAAGTGGGAGAAAATTTTAATAAATCATAGAAAATTGAAAAAATGTAATTTAGAAAAAGAAAAAAAGCATCACCTTACCTAGCATAATTTGTGTTTATGTACACACATATGAATACATATAAGTGTATATTTTCATGTAGTATTTATTTGTATTTTCACATAATGTATGATATATAATACATAAGAAATCCAAGTCTGTGTGCAAAATACCAATAACAGATTTTTTTTGTTATTTTTGTTGAGTTGTTTCAGTAATTTCTGACTCTGTGATCTCATTCAATACACACACACACTTAAATTTGTCAGAGATACTGGAGTGGTTTGCTTTTCTATATCCAGATTATTTTACAGAAGAGGAAACTGAGTCTAACAGGGATAAATGACTTGCTCAGGGTTACACAGCTAGTAAATTTCTGAGAGCAGATTTGAATTTGTGTCTTTCTGACTCCAGGCCACTCACTCTATTCACTGAGCCATCTAACAGCCCTAAACAATATGTCCCTCAAAAATGAAGCTCAATCCTAACTTTGCTGGTAAAACAAATATTACTAGAAAGACCTCTAAAGGAAAAAAAAATTATTGAACTTGTCGCAGTATTAACAAGAGAAACTATTACTGCATGGTGGTGATGTTGTGTAAGAGGATCAGGGATCTGTCAAGGACTGACGTACGGGAGCGGGTGGTCTGAAATAAATTCAGCAACTCAAGAATTCTTTAAGTCAATTTGGGAAAGGTTTATTGTAATGCCAGAATGGCGGGCAGAGCTCTCTAAAAACTTGAATTCCTTAAAGAACTTTCAACCTAACAGTAGTGATGCTAAAGCTTATATAGGACAATGAGTGGATTATCTGGCAAATATGTTGATTGAGCTATAATATATAACCTTAGTCACAGGCATTATTCTTACGGAAAACCAGGGGAAAGAGTTTCACAGGAGTCTAATTTTTGTCTGTTACCTTTGTAGCAGGATGACTTTGGGAGCTAATGTCTATACCTTGATCTCTGGATTGAATATGATAATTTTGGGAATTAATACATAATAATTCTGTAGTTATGAGATATTTTTGTTTTTCCAAGAGTCTTTCTTCAGCGGTCAGCTTATTTATGTCATACAATAACATCTTTTGTTTCGCTGGGGCTTGCTGAGAAGTCATTGCCACGCACAGTGTTCCTGGCGAGAGAGAAAACTTTCAGGGACAGTGTTTGGAAGCCTGAAGAGGAAATGGATCTGGAATTGGTGTCTAAGCACAAGCACCCCATCACTGGTGTAACAGGTGGCAAAAAGTAATTTCTTTATACACCTGATTGAAATGTGTGTGTGTGTGTGTGTGTGTGTGTCTTAAACATCATGAAGTTTCATAAGAATATGAAGAGGAAAATGTTTTCAACCCCACTTCAGAACATATAGAAACGTGAACATTCCACATAAAGAATGCCACTGGAGAGGTTTGTTACCGGCCTCTGAGGGGAAGGTAGAGGGGCTTCTTTGCAGAGATTACCAGGCCCAGGAATAAAAGGTCACATGAGGACAAAGGACAGAATCCATTCAATGGCCCTAAGTGAAGACAAGGGGTCACGGACCTTCCTGAATATCCTGCAGTTACAGAAGTTAGCCTACTTTGGGTGGAGGGAGGGGTGAAGTGAGGGGTTAATGTGGCTCCATCCACAGGCAAGATTGATCTGGTGTCTGAATATTTTTTTGCTCCAGGTGTGACTTGGTAAACCCCAGGTTAAAGCACAGCATCTGCGTTCCCGCTGGAGGGACAAGAGCCTGAGTAGGTTGGGGGGAGCGGGACAGGAGGCAGGAAAGGAGATATTAGGGGAACATCCTTCATTCTTGATGCGCCTGCACGTGAAAAAAATGCCCCAGCACAAGGGGGACGGGAGAGGAGTGGAGCTCTCAAGCGAAGGGAGTTCCTTGATGCCCAGGTGCGGATAGGGGGTAACTTTGAGATCATTGGGTATCTTGGGCCATGTGGGTGGGATCATGCCCAGTAGGGTTACCTGGGGGTGGGGGCTTGTTGGGTCACAGAGGGACAACTTGGAGGGTGATGAGACTGAAGACAGGAGAGAGTAAGGAACAGGTCTTTAGACTTGGGGACTAAGAACAATTCAGAACACTTGATCTGGTCGTTTTCAAAGTTGCAAGAGATACCTACTTTTCATTTTTAAATCTGAGGGAGGACCTATGGGTGGAGAGGGAAGGTGAAGTCTGTTTTAACCTCATGACATCCACCATTTTCATTCAGTTAACTTCTTTTCTTGGTTACACTGCTCTCTGTCACCTGCCTCTTTACCAATCATTCCAGGTTAGTTTGCTAGCTCGAAATTTAGATTTTAAGAAACTTCTCATTCAGTGATGATTGAGCTAGCCTGGTCTCCAGCCTGCTTTATGAAGAGGAGTGTTGTTGCCCAGTAATAGTCCCACCCCTGGGGAAAAGGGAGAGGGTGGCAGTCCTCCAAGCTGCCAGTCTGGTCTCCTGACCAGGAGGAAGGAGAGTATCATCCCTTCTGCGACAATACCTTGCTCACTCACCTCATGTTCCAAAGGCTTTCAGGGGCTGTCATGGGATCATAAATCTCTGGACACTGAAAAGTGTGTTAGCATTTTGTATTTAATGGATAACTAACTCGGAGGAGGGAGCCAAGCTGATGGAGTAGAAAGACACATATATGCAGGCTTTCCTCACACAGCCCATAAAATATCTGTAGAGAGGAACTCTCAAAAAATTCTGGAGCAGCAGAAGTGGAGAACAACAGAGTGGAGAAGATTTACAGCCCAGGGTGACCCGAAAGGCCCACGGGAAATGTCTGTTACACTGAAGCTGCGCAGAGTCCAGCCCAGCCTGGACCACCCAGCATGGCTCGTGAACAGCCCTGGGGGCGGGGAGGAATCTCCATACGCAGAATCTTCAGTCCCAGCAGCAGCAGGTTTTCAAATCCCTCAATCCATAGGTGTTAAACGTCAGTGACATGGCTTTTTCAGATGGCCAAGAAGGGAGAAGGGCCTTCCCGTACCTCTGGCAGAAAGCAGCGGTCACAGAGGCTGCACAGCAGCCCGTACAGACCGCTGATATCCATTCCTGGAGAGTAAAACCCCTGGGGGCACTGAAGAGCTGAATATTACCTCAACTGTGTGTAGAGGTCCTGAGGGAGCCAGTCTTTGTCTTGCACTAAATGGCAGACATGCCCCCACAGCTTAGCTGAATCTCAGCCCCCCAGTGCTACCTTTGCAGAACTGGAGGCCAGGTGGCTATGGAGAGGAAACTCTGTTCTGATTGTGGGCACAAAAATCTCTTCCTGCTCCCAGGCCAGTGTACACGCTTGATTGTTCCACCTTGGAGGACCTGAGATGTTACAGGCTCCCAGAATATGCCCTGCTCTTGACAAAGGAACCAAAAATCAAGTAACTGGTTGGGAAAATGACCAAAAAAGGGGAAAAAATAAAACTATAGAAGGTTACTTTCTTGGTGAACAAGATATCTTCTCCCATCCTTTCAGAGGAGGAAGAACAATGCTCCCCATCAGGGAAAGACATAGAAGTCAAGACTTCTGTATCCCAAACATCCAAAATAAATATTCAATGGTCTCAGGCCACGGAAGAGTTCAAAAGGGATTTTGAAAATCAAGTGAGAGAGGTGGAGGGAAAATTGGGAAGAGAAAGGAGACATATGGAAGAAAAGCATGAAAAGAGGGTGAACACATTGCTTAAAGGAGACCCAAAAAATGCTGAAGAAAATAACACCTGTAAAAATAGGCTAAATTGGAGTCCAGCTTCCCCGAGAGCAGTGACTCCCCCCTCACACCGCCACCATGGCCAAGAGCGACTGGGACACGGTGACAGTTCTGTGCAAGAAGGGTCCCACAGCTGCCCAGGCCAAGTCCAAGCAGACCATCTTACCTCAGAGAAGAAGAGAAGACGTGAACACTCCCAAGAAATGAGCTGCTGGCCAAAACAAACAACACTCCATCACAAAGAACACAGCCAAACTGGACTGAGAGACTGAGGAACTTCTCCATGACAGGTCACTCTAGAAGTGGGCAAAGTGATTCAACAGGGCTGACAGAGCAAGGGAATAACACAGAAGGATCTAGCCACAAAAATCAATGAGAGGCCCCAAGTAATTGCTATGAGTGTGGGTGGGCCAGTCCTAATAACCAGGTCTTGGGCAAGATTGAAAGAGTCATTTGTCTCAAGCTTCGTGGGAAAGACATTAGAAAGCCACTTGATATAGGACCAAAGGGGAAAGGAACACAAAGTCTCGAAATCAGTTCATTCAGACTGATCTTGTAGCTCAGGTTCTCCTTCCCCACCAGAATCAATGTGTCTCTTCACATTGTCAAGCTGAACGCGGGTATCAGACTTGTTTGGGGGAGGAACCTTTCAAATCTATACCTACTCTAATAAAAACAAAAACAAAAACAAAACAAAACAAAAAAACAAAACCTTGAACATTAAATGATTCTCCTGACTATTTTTCCCTGTCCTTTTCTTAAGATTGAGGAGCCAGAACTAATAATGTTCTAAATTTTGTCAGTAAATGTTTATCTCTCTAGAAGCAGTTATAACTTTTTGAGGAATTGGAGCATTGTTTATTTGGTATAAATTTAAATTAAATTGTTTTATGGAGAGGATTAGGAGGCGATTAAATCTGTTTGGCATCCAGGGATCTTGCTCCCTGTTTTACAAAGAGTGAAAATGTGTCAACAACTTAAGTGACCACTGTTCTGCATTTTCAAGAGAAACTAAAAAAAGTTTGTTACCGTTCTTGTTTGTGGCAGGCTTTTTAGTTTGCTGAACTCCAGCCCTTGTGAAAATCTGCTACCACAGTGTGAAAATAGATTTGGATTTTCTCCTAATGAAAGCCTCACATGTCAATTCTATCAGTTAGATCTGCCCTGTGCTTAGACGCAGTGGGAGCAGCTCTTTTTCTGCACTGCACTTGGACTGCTTCATGTTTGACCTCTGGGACTATAGAAAATGTAATGGTCTAGGTTTTATTTTTTCATTTTTTTTTGTAGTTATAAAAATAGGCTAACTCAATTGGGAAAAGAGGTTCAAAAAGCCAATGAGGGGAAGAATGCTTTAAAAAACAGAATTAGCCAAATGGAAAAAGAGGTTCAAAAGCTCACTGAAGAAAATAGTTCTTTAAAACTTATAATGGAAGACATGGAGGCTAATGACTTTATGAGAAACCAAGAAATCACAAAACAAAACCAAAATAATAGTAAAATGGAAGATAAAATGAAACATCTCATTGGAAAAACAACTGCTCTGGAAAATAGATACAGGAGAGACAATTCAAAAATTATTTGACTACCTGAAATACATGATCCAAAAAAGAGCCTAGACATCATCTTTCATGAGATTATCAAGGAATACTGCCCTGATATTCTAGAACCAGAGGGCAAAATAAGTATTCAAGGAATCCATCAATCACCACCTGAAAGAGATCCAAAAAGAGAAACTCCTAGGAACACTGTGGCCAAATTCCAGAGTTCCCAGGTCAAGGAGAAAATATTGAAAGCAGCTAGAAAGAAACAATTCAAGTATTGTGGAAATACAATCAGGGTAACACAAGATCCAGCAACTTTAACATTAAGGGATTCAGGGAATGGAATAGGATACTCCAGAAGTCAAAGGAACTAGGACTAAAACGAATAATCCCCCACCCAGCAAAACTGAGTATAATACTTAAGGGGAAAAATGGTGTTTCAATGAAATTGAGGACTTTCAAGCATTCTTAATGGAAAGACCAGAGCTGAAAATAAAATTTGACTTTGAAACACAAGAATGAAGAGAAGCTCGAAAAGGTAAACAGCAAAGAGAAATCATAAGGGACTTACTAAAGTTTAACTGTTTACATTTCTGCATAGAAAGACAATATTTGTAAGTCTTGAAACTTTTTTTCATTATCTGGGAGGTTGGTGGGACTTCACACACACACAGAGAGATAGAGAGAGAGACAGAAAGAGAGATAGAGAGAGAGAGAGATTGAGAGAGAGACAGAGACAGAGAGACAGAGATAGTGACACAGAGACAGAAACAGAGAGCACAGGGTGAATTGAATAAGATGGGATCATATCTGTAAAAAATGAAATTAACGGATGAGAGAGAAATATATTGGGAGAAGAAAGGGAGAAATGGAATGGGGCAAATTATCTCTCATAAGAGAGTCAAGTAAAAGACTTTTCAGTAGAGGGGAATACATGAAACTTACTCTCATCACATTCGACTAAAGGAAGGAATAAAATGCACACTCCTTTTGGTATGAAAACCTATCTTACCATACAGGAAAATGAGAGAGAAAGGGATAAGCAGGATGTGGGGGATGATGGAAGGAAGAGCAATGGGAGGAGGGAGCAATTAGAAGGCAACACTCTTGGGGAGCGACAGGGTCAAAAGAGAAAGCAGAAGAAATGGGGGCAGGATAGGATGGAGAGGAACACAGCTAGTCTTACACAACACAACTATTATGGAAGTCATTTGCAAACGTGCACACATATAGCCTACATTGCATTGCTTGCCTTCCCCAAGGGGTGGGTAGGGACGGAGGGAGGAAGAGAAGTTAGAACTCAAAGTTTTAGGAAAAACTGTTGAGTATTTTTCTTGCATACAAATAGGAAATGAGAAAAACAGGTAATGGGGTACAGAAAGTTATCTTGCCCTACAGGACGAAAGAGAAGTTGGGGATGAGGGAAGGGAGGAATGTTAAAAGGGAGGTCAGATTGGTGATAGGAGTAATTAGAATGCTGGGCGTTTTGGGGTGGGAGAGAGGAGAAATGGGGAGAAAATTTGGAACCCAAAATTTTGTGGAAATGGATGTTGAAAACAAATAAATAAATTTAAATAGAAAATGAATAACTAACTCTCTCTGTTGGTGTTATCCATGTAAGAGTGATGCTGAACTCTCACAGCTATTGGTATACAGTCTTGTTCTCTGTCACCCTACCAGTCCTCTCTTATTTCCATCTCTCTCAGCGCAGCAATCCCTTTCCTACCCCTAGTCTTCTAGGTCCCATTCTGAATCTAATTGTTCTTTCTTTCATGCTCTTTGGAGGGACTGTTCCATAGATACAAAATGTGATTTCAACTCGGATCTTTTGTCTTCCCACTCTTTTCATCTTCTGGTTCTCCCAGCATACTTGCTGACGTTACAGCTTCCCTAACCACCCCTTCTAGTACTGGCTCTGCTTTTTCTACACTCCCTCCCACCCAGTCTTGCAAGGGAGATGCGAAACTACGTGTTCTCCATTTCCAGGTTCTCTTAGGCTTAAATAGGCTTAAATTTTCCTAACAAAACCATAAGGATAAAATTTACTTTCCTATCATTTGATTTCTGGTTTTTCCACGACTTTCTCATAGTTAAACATGAAAAAATAGTACAATTTGTGAATGTCGTGACTGCAGCAACATATTTTCTGAATTGATACTTTTCCCTAAGGAAAAAGAAAGAAGAAAGTATTTGCTATCATGATGCAAGGATATTTAAAGATAACACATTACAGAGAAATCTACAACTTTAAATGCATCTCAGTAGATGGAATTGTGAGAACAGAGTGACACAGATTTGAAAGAGAATGTGTATGTATGTGGAGGTGGAGAAACAGGGTAACTGAGTGAAGTCAAATATGTGAATGTATGTGAGCTTAGGTGTATCTTGATATGGGAAACTGTCTTGTATTTGAAAACTGGCATCCTCCTGCTACTACTATTTGTCTGTCAATTTTACCTATATATTTGTTCCACTCATAGACAGGATGTGGGTTATAGATGGAATTTTTCCATTAGTCAAACCCATGAGAAAGTCCAATGACTGTGAATGCAAAGAAACGGGAAAAAAATGGCATTGTTAAATAATAAAAATGAAAATACCTCTCAGTATCTGTTGGAACTGGCTTTTCTTTTTCTCCCTTTTTATATTTTCCAGATAGCCTGGAGAAAGATCTAAATCCAAGGCGAGGAAAAGGTTTACTTTCTTTAATGTATTTTTATATATAATGTTTCATGTATGATATAATCGGATTATTGCTAGACCTCCCACAGAGAACTCTGCTACCCTTACATAAGGAAAATGAGATCAAGAAGGCTCTAGAGTAAGTGTGTGTTTTAGGTATATATGTGTGTATGAATTTGTATGCAAATATGTTTGTGTATGTGGATATTTATGTGACTATGCATGCAATTGTATGAGTTTTATGAATATGTGTTTTTATGAATATGTTTATGTTTCTATGGATATGGGAGTGGCTTTTTCATATATATGTATGTGGAAGGGTGTGCATGTATATGTAGATTTATGTGCATTGATTGGGTGTGTTTGTGAATGTGTGTAAGTGCCACGCACTCTGTGTGTGTGTGTCTGTGAATGGTAAATATTTCTGCTTCATTGGTAGAAAATTTATCTCCTATTCCAAAGGAAATTCTTATATATTTACTCAATTTTTGTTACAGGCGCATTTTCCACATGAATTGCTATTGTTTTACCTGTACATGACCACAAGGCCTCCCTTTGGATTAAATCAGAAGGCCAGACACCAGGACCTAGAAACTCATATGTGGCCTCCAGGCCAACACTTCCCAATCCTCGGACTTTCTCCAGCAGAATGGTCAGCTTGTCTTTTTCTGTGTGAGAGAGAATAGGTTTGTGAACAACCACAAATTATAGAAATAAACTTCATAAAATTAGTGCTTTGTGAAATTGCATACTTTTCTAGAAAATTAGTTATCATTGGATCAGTCCGTCATGAAAGATATTTATAAATAAGTGAAATTGTAGGAATGACTTTGAACAACAATTTTCTGGAAATTTTCAGGGCAACATGCATTATCATACAATTTATACCAGATATTTGAGGTCTTTTATATCACTGAAAAATAGCTTGACAATGAATGAAAAAAGGAAAAAGGAGATTTGATCAATATGTCAATAAATTTTCGATTAAAAACATGATTCTAAGATGAAAATTTCATAATTGACTGTTTTTTTATTTGTTCACTTGCTTATTTGATGATTAGTCTTTCATTTAATTATTTTCTTCTTTAAAAAATATTGCTTGTAGTATTCACCTACAATTTCCATCACATATTCTTCCATGAAAATTTCATTTCATACGTTTCTTAAATCAAAATACAGAAATAAACTTTACATGGAAGCAGTGAAGTCTATGTTTGTCCCATGTTGAATATGGCAAGATTTTTTTCATTTTATATTCAGATATCAAAATTAAGTTTACATACAATTATTGCATGAAATGTTATTTTTTAATTCAATACAATTTGTGAATTTTCGGCTAAAGTTGAGGATCTAAATGACCACATGGGGCCTCTAAGTTGCAGGTTCCCATGCCTGCCCTAGACCAACAGGAAGGGGCAAAGGTTACAGACAAAAAGCACCGGTACAATGTGAGACGGATTTTGAAATGTATGACTGCAGCAAGTGTGCTACAATTCTTCTGATTATCAAAAAGCAAAGAAAATTTTTATTAGAAATTAAGTGCAGTGGTGCTAAAAACTGAATATTCACAAAAATCAAATACTACATATGAAAGCACCACCTGGTCCCATGTTGGAGAAACAGGTTAAAAAGTTTATATTAGAACTCTGTTTAAATTGTCAAATTTAATTAACCATTAAGTACTTAGCATTCTAGTGACTTCCTTGTAGAAATTTCTTAACTTTTATCCTTTGCTTGTACATAGGGTTAAAAATGTTTTTTCTTAATAATCAGTATCTTAGAGATTTAAAGTTTCCCTCAGACCCTTTCCCTAACGTTCTTCAGAAGGAAATTACTGATAATAAGATTGCATTGAGTCATATCCTGGTCAAAAGGCAGCCAATCTGAAATGATTTAATCAAAGATATGGAAGCTCCAGGGTGTTCAGCTCAATCTTGGGTGGAAACAGATTCTTCTGCTTATTTGGCCAAGGGTAGGAGTGATCTGGTATAGCATAGGTATTTCCTGTGTCTGGGAATAGAATGATGCTGAGGTGATATTAGTCCCTGTTGAAAAGGTATATAAACTGGGCACACCAATACCCAAATTGAGCCAGTTCTGAATTGGTTCAGTTCTGAAGGCAACTATCATGCAGTGTATATATGTCCCCATTTTCAGATAAATTAAAACATATAAACAACTTAATTTCATTTATCTCTTTTCTTAGAACAAATTCTATGACAGTTGACGCTTGCTATCTATACTGGTGATTCCCCCATATGCTATATTCCACTACTCTATGCTCCATTAAGAATAATTTTTTAGTTGTTTGCTTAATGTGATTGCATGTGAAAGATGACCATTCTTCCCCCATCAGACGGTAATGGGAACCCAACAATCTAGGAACCAATTATCAACTGGCCACATACCTTGCAGTTCAAGATGAAAGTATCGTGTAAAGGCTAAAATAGCCAAACATTTGTAATAAGTTATCAGAGGCGAGAGGAAGCTCTGGTGACTCACAAAATACAGAAAAAACAAAAATTTCATAACAAATAGTAACAAGAAAATTATTCTCTTTAAGTTCTGAACATCTTTCAGAAGTCTGAGAAGAAGCTCAGATTCCTGAAGTGTCTAGTCAATATTGAGATTTCTTAAGAGTTTGGCCCTTATGGCAGATTTTTAATAAAATTTGTTTTCATTGGATGAAAACATTCATTTCATGGATGAAAGAAGGCTTTGGTCTAATTCATTTGGGCAGGATCTGGCATATTGGTATTTCGAGGACCCCAACACCCTTAAGCCTCAACATTTGTAGTCACGAAAACAAGTTCATCTCCTGAAGTCAAATGAAAATGGACTGGATCTGCAACACAGCACATGGGAATACCTATTTTTACTTCACTGAGCTTGGGCTCAAGAAGAACTAAGTTCTTATCTGGCCTCAGAAATATACTATCTGTATGACCCTAGGCAAATCTCTTAATCCTCCTTGCCTTAGTTTCCTTGTCTGCAAAATGACCCAGAGAAGGAAATGGCAAAGCACTTCAGTATCTTTCCGAAGACGTCCCCAAATAGGGTCACAAAGAGTGAGACATTACTGAAAAATGACTGATTAACATATTTTCTTTCTTTTCCCAAGCAACTGATGAATGCTCTTGCAGGATAATGTGGGATGTCAAAGATGAGATTGTGCCATTGGAAAACTGCCGAGTTTTAATCCCATATGAGTGATTGTAGACAAATCACTTAAACTCTTAAGCCTCAGTTTCTTCTGTGAAAGGAAGAGCCTTTACTCGTCTTGAGGTCTGTATAGCTCTATATTTAAGATCCTATGAAGATACTGTCTTGAATTTTTGACATCCAAGAAGACTCACTCTAAGATGTCCAACGTTTGCTCTAAAAATAACTGTTTAAAAAGCAGAGGACATAAGGAGCCAGTTGATCTTTTACGAATGTACAGTTTAGACCTCAAGATCCTTAGATTCTTTTTTCAGGCATTAATTGCATACTTTTCCTTCACGTGGGGAATGAAATAATTGTCTTTGATTTCCATATTTTGTATGAAGAGGCTATTGTTTTTCAGTTTTTTCCTGTGCTCTCCAAATAATATGCTTTAAATATATTTTAGCAATGAGGCCTTTATCACAGACTCTAAACAAAAAACTTTTGTATCATAAAATAAATGATTGAAAATACTCTTAGGAACTGTAATTTCAGCTCTCAGAAACTCAATTCATGATGTGGAAGAAAAAATGCAACACAAAAATATAAGACCTAATTATGGAAAATTTATTATCTCAAATCTCAAATAGATGTTAAAATCAGTTCCACACAGTCCTTCCCATTAGGACACAGGGCTTGACCAGTGGCATAACTTCACTGATTCTTACTCTTCTGTCCAACTGCTCATAGTTAGCTTTCTTCAAACTTTCCTTCAACTACAGATTCTGGGTTTCGTTTTTTCTTCATAGGTGTTTAATTGCCAGTGCAATTAAAACGTTCTGGGAGAAAATGCAGCCATGTTTCCCCTTCCATTTTTTATTGAAATACAATCAGGAAACTATTTTGGCACCTACCTTTGGGGAATCATTCCACCGCAGTATAATTTAATATGGAATTTTGAAAAAAAAGTAGAGGAAAGCATAAGTTCTTTAATTTTGGAGGGATACTTTAGGGATATTTTCTTGATTTGGGACCACTTACGTATTTAACCAAAGAACTGGAAAAAGCGTGAATGACAAAGTGACGAAATATGTCATTAAGAAAACATCAGGATTCATAGATAAAAAGAAAAGGGCCCCAAAAAGAAATAGACATGTTATGACATTGGAAAATTTTAATAAAATTAAATTGAATAGGGACCAATACAAAGTGTAGACATTTGTTCAAAAACAATTTTGCTGGTAAAATATGAGAAGGTGAAAAAAATCTACATAAAATTTGTATATTTCAAGTTCAATATAAATCAGTTTTTGATCTCATACTGAAGTAATAGAAGCAGAACTTGCTCTTCAGTCATGCAATAAATTTCTTTGGTCAGCGTAGAGCAAAAATTTTGTGGTAATTCCGCGTAAGCTTTTTAGCAAAATCATTCACGAGATAGCAAACATCCAGAGGAAAGGAGCTAGAATAGTGAAAGGATTCTATAATATGGTATGTGAAAATAAGTTGAGAATGTTTATCCATAGAAGAGTAGGGTAGAATAAAGAATAGATTTTAAAATAATTTAAGGGATAGAGAAGTTGTTCCAGTTGGGTTCTGGGAACAGAACTAAGAGAACTGAATAGAAGTTTAAGAGTCTATTTTTTCTGCTGTGAAAATGGGAGAAATTTTGTCGTCAGATCACAGGATTTTATGTATTATCATGCAAAGGATATCAAAGGACATGTATTCTTCCTGTATTGTAGAGGTAGAAACTTAAGTTCAGAGATGTGAATTTCCTCCAGAAGTCATGTACGAACTAACAAATAAGGGCTGAACTCACATCCACCAATTCCAAATGTAGTGGTCATTTCATCACGAATTTCTAATAATAGCAGCTATTCTAAAACAAAGTGGGAAATTTAAAAAAAAGTCCACAGATTCCCGTTTAGTTGAGGCCTTCTCACAGGCTTGCATGACCATTTGTCACGTATGAAGGAGAAGATTGCTATTCACATATAACTTGACATATATATATATGCATATTTAAGTAAAACTAGGATGTATATTATATTTGTAAGTGTGAGTATATGCTTGTATATGTTCAAGCCAAGTGTCTATGTTTATACATAGACATACACATATTTTGCATATATGTGAAAGGAAGACTTCAGCCTACATTTCAACAGTATATTTTACAAGTAACTATCAAGTTGTAAAACATCATCAACGGGTAGTTAAGTGTAGTTTAGGGAATATATCCATTTTCAATCCGATAATTAGGAAGTATTCTTAAAACTAGCCCTTTTCAATAGCTTGACTATAAGGATCTTCCCTCTACAATAGGTTAGGCACTTTGTGATTCATGAAAAGACAAGAAAAAATATTTGTGTAGTTGACAAAAAGTTGGATATGATGTAGTTGTGCTAATGCAGGATTTAGTCATTATATATTCATGGAAATATCAACAACTTTGTAGTAAATGTCACATCAACACTGTAAAATTGTAAGCAGTTAAAGATTGCTTTTGCAATCAGCTTGATATGAAAGATTCATTACATAATAGAACAAGGTGGAAAACCTAGTTGAAGATACAGATATAATTTCCATATGTTGTAAAAAAGTTATCTTTCTGAGAATCATACTCCTTAATTTCAGTTTCAGTAACTGGAATTAATATGTACATTTTGTCTTATAGCTCTATGTGAATTCTTTTCTTCAGTGAAATTTTATTCTTTTTTATTTTGAAGTCTTTTTTTTTCCTGAATGACATGCATAAATAAAAATATAATTATGGAAATGGGCAAAAAAAAAAAAAGCTTCCTAAGTTTCTCTAGGGACAATGAGCATAGTTTGACAAAGTTCCAAGGGACTCATTATCAGGGGAAAAAAATAATACTATTGTTGTTATTGATGCTGTCTTCATTGATTTTCTCCTTGCCAATGCAATCATTATCCATTCCAGTGATCCCTACAGAAGTGATTAGTCTAAATTTTCTCTGAAACCAAAAAAAAAAAAAAAAACAAAGAAGAAAGATAAAAATACATTTGTTAATGAATTCCTTGGGGCATAAACTTTGAAATGAAAATAATAATTGAAAACCTGTTATTAAAACACCTATGATTATGTTAAATAGGAGAATTAACTAGACTAAACACTTCCTTAGAAATAAAAACATAGTGAAATTATGAATAATAAATTCTGAGGATGGTAGAATCCTGAGTAAAATTTAGTGTAAAATCGGTATCCAGTTGCTTACTCTCATGGGGAGGGGGAAAGAAGAGATAAAGGGGTAAAAATTTGGAACTAAAGATTTTAGAATAAAATTAATCTTGAAAACTATCTTCTTTTTTCTAATAAAAATTCATTTATTTAACTTTTTTTACACTCATTTTCACAAAATTTTGGATTCCAAATTTTCTCCCCTTTTATACTCTCCCCCACCCCTATACATCGAGCAATCTAATTTTCCCTATCACCAATCTGCCCTCTCTTCTATCATCCCTCCCTCTTGTCCTCATTTTCCCTTTTGTCCTGTAGGGACAGATGACTTTCTATTCCCCATTATCTGTATGTCTTATTTCCCAGTAGCAACAAAAATACTAAACAGTTGTTCCTAAAACTTTGAGTTCCAAATTCTCCTCATCCCTCCCTCCCCACGCATTCCCTTTGAGAAGGCAGGCAATTCAATATGGGCCCTATCTGTGTACTTTTGCAAATGACTTCGATAATAATCGTGTTGTGTAAGACTAACTGTATTGCCCTCCATCCTATCCTGCCCCCCATTGTTTATATTCTGTCTTTTGATCCTGTCCCTCTTCTAGTGTTGACTTCAAATTGCTCCCTCCTCCCATTGCCCTCCCTTCCATCATCGCCCCCACCCTGCTTATCTCTTTGTCCCCCACCTTCCTGTATTGTAAGATAGGTTTTCCTACCAAAATAAGTGTGCATTTTATTCCTTCCATTAGTCGAATGTGATGAGGGTAAACTTCTTGTTTTTTTTTTTTTTTCTCAGCTCTCCTCTTTTTCCCTCCACTAAAAAGTCTCCTGCTTGTCTGTTGAATGAAAGATAATTTACCCCATTTCATTTCACCCTCTTTCCTTCACTACATTTCTCTCCCACCATTTACTTTAATTTCTTTTAAGATATGATCCCATCTTATTAAATTCACTCTGTGCTCTCTGTCTCTGTATGTGCGTGCATATGTGTATGTGTGTGTGTATTCATGCATGTATATGTGGGTGTGTGTATATGTGTGTGTGGTCCCACCAACTACCCAAATACTGAAAAGTTTTAAGAGTTACAAATATTGTATTTCCATGTAGGAATTTAAAGAGTTTACTTTTGGTAAGTCCCTTATGACTTCTCTTTGCTGTTTACTTTTACATGCTTCTTCTCATTCTTGTGTTTGAAAATCACATTTTCTTTTCAGCTCTGATCTTTTCATCAAGATTGCTTGAAAGTCCTCTGCTTCATTGAAAGACCATATTTTTCCCTTAAGTATTATACTCATTTTAGCTGGGGAGGTGATTCTTGGTTTGAGTCCTCGTTCCTTTGAATTCTGGAAGTTGCTATTCCACGCCCCTCGATCCCTTAATGTAGAAGCTGGTAGATCATGAGTTATCCTGATTGTATTTCCACAATACTGGAATTGTTTCTTTCTAGCTGCTAGCAAGATTTTCTCCTTGAGCTGGGAGTTCTGGAATTTGGCCACAATGTTCCTAGGAGTTTCTCTTTTTGGATCTCTTTCATGCGGTGATCGATGTATTCTTTCAATAGTTATTTTCCCCTCTGGTTGTAGAATATCAGGGCAGTTTTCCTTGATAATTTCATGTAAGATGATGTCTAGGCTCTTTTTTTGATCATGACTTTCAGGTAGTCCCATAATTTTTAAATTGTCTCTCCTAGATCAATTTTCCGGGTCAGTTGTTTCTCCCATAAGATATTTCACATTCTCTTCCATTTTTTCATTCTTTTGGTTTTGTTTTGTGATTTCCTGGTTTCTCAGAAAGTCATTAGACTCCATCTGTTCCATTCTAACCTTGAGAGAACTATGTTCTTCAGTGAACTTTTGAACCCCTTTTTCTATTTGCCCAATTCTGCTTTTGAAAGCATTCTTCTCCTCATTGGCTTTTGAACCTCTTTTTCCAATTGAGTGAGCCTATTTTTCAAGGTATTATTTTTCTACAGCAATTTTTTGGGTCTCCTTTAGCAAGGTATTGAGCCGTTTTTTATGCTTTTCTTGCATCTCTCTCATTTCTCTTCCCAGTTTTCCCTCCACCTGTCTAACTTTCTTTTCAAAATCCTTTTTGAGCTCTTCCATGCCCTGAGGCCACCGGACATCCACCTGGGATGTCTGGGATACAGAGGCCCCGACCTCCACATCATTCCCTGATGGTAAGAATATTTTCTCGTCATCAGAATTGAAAAGCGGGATCATTTGCACCCCCTCAAAGAAGCTCTCTATAGTCTTATTTTTCTTCCATATTCTGGGCATTTTCCCAGTCAGTTACTTCACTTCTGAGATTCCTGTCCACCCCTGCGTATATCCGCCCAGCTAGTGTTTGGGGTCTGAGATTCAAATGGGCTTTCTGTGGCAGGCACGGCTGCTATTCAATCTGAGCTTACGTTCTGGTGCTGGGGTGGGGGCAGGTCCGTATCCCAGGCTCAGTTCGCTCAGGGGCTTTATGCAGAGACCTTCAGTGATGGAGCCAGTGGGGCAGGGCCGCCTCCCAGGCTCAGTTCCCTCAGGGGGTTTATGCAGAGACCTGAGTTTCTGCCTGCTGCTCCGGGAGTCCTGGGTCGCAGCCACTGCCTCTTCCGCTTGCCCTGCCTCTGCCTCTGCCGCTTCCTGCCCCAGCCCCTGCCCCTGCCTCTGCCGCTTCCTGCCCCTGCCTCTGCCTCTGCGCTTCCTCCGGAGGGGACCCGATCCACGGAGACACCTCGCTCCCCTCTCGGCCAGCCCAGAAGTCTCTCTCACTGACCTGTGGTGCCTGTGGGCAGAGGGACCTTCACGTCCGCCGGAGATTCCGTCCCTGAAGCCTGCTTGGATGTGCTCCTCCGGGGCCGCAGCTAGGGCAGCGATGGGGTGGGCTTCACTTTCTGGGGTGTGACGGACCCTGGGCACGGCTCTCCAGGGCTCTCTGGAATGGAAATCTTTTCCCCTGTGTTTCTGCGCACCTTGCAGTTATCCAGAATTTGTAGGGAGTTGTTCTTGCAGAAAATATATGGGCTGTGGGTTCGGAGCTAGCATACGTGAGTCTTTCTACTCCGCCATCTTGGCTCCACCCCCTCGAAAACTATCTTTACATGCAATTGGAAAAGAAATACTATTAAGAAAAATATAGGAGAGAAAATTTAGATCTTAATATACTAAAATTTCTATTTGTGTTTCGAAAATTCACAGTATAGATGGAATTGAAAGGAGGACTGTGTGTTCAGCTTCTCAATTTTACTTGAGTAGAACCTTTGGTAACTCGCTAGAAAAAGGTAGTGAACCTATGACCTTCACGTCACATATAGCCTTCTAGATCCATAAGTGCAGCTTTTTGACTGAATCTAAATTTCACAGAACAGATTTGGATTCAATCAAAGGACCACAATTAAGGATTTGGAAGGCTTCATGTGTCCTGAAACTGTCAATTTCCTCATTCCTGCTATAGAACTTAGGGTAGGTTACCTAGCTGCATCCATATATTTTTTATATTTTTAATAACTGTATTTCAGTAATAGCGGATGTGTTTGTAATCTTTGCACTTCTTTGGCTACGAAGTATGAACAAAACACTGTGAGTAGACTCAGCTCCTCCTCTCCTGCCTGTCTCCCTCTCCCCTTCCTTCTCCTCTCCAAAGGAAGATAAATTTGGAAGGTCACAAGATGCCAAGTTGACTTGGGTTTTACTGACTATCCTCCTTCCCTTCCCATTCCTTCCCTTCCTTTGAGCCTACTGCACTCTGTAACTCAGACTCCATTGGGCCTCTATCTAAAGACTCTCTTCTGGACCCTCCTGCATTCAGAGTGATGATCAATAGTAACAGTTGCTGTTTCTCTGCCAGCCTGATATCTTTCTTTTCTTTGTCTCATTAACGAGGCCATGGCCTGACTATTTCTTAAACAGTTATACTCAATGAATGTA
The DNA here is from genome assembly GCA_023548195.1 of Bettongia penicillata ogilbyi. Lineage (NCBI taxonomy): Eukaryota > Metazoa > Chordata > Mammalia > Diprotodontia > Potoroidae > Bettongia > Bettongia penicillata. Next base: position 1,213,158 of record JAJHZJ010000782.1, on the reverse strand, counting down.
CATTATCTCACCCTAAGTGGGTACCTGCATAGACCTGGACCTAAAGGAGCCAAGATGGTCTAGGGCATCCTGGGTCATCTCCAGTCTTCCTGAGGAGTATCAAGTCCTTGTATTCAGATGACACTGGAGGAAAAGTGAGGCTGCTGATCTTGCACAGCCCTCCCTCACTCAAAACAAAGTCAAGTGCAGGTCATGTCATCATTTCTCTGATTACATGGTCTTCTTCGGCAATGAAGGATGAACACAATCTATGCACTTCATTACATAACTTTAAAAATCGTGCTATGAGAAATTCCTCTTTGTTTTATTATTCAGTCATTTCAGTTGCCATTTGTGGTTTTTTTTCTTCTCCAGATATTTTTTGAGAATAAGAAAGTGAGGCCAACAAGGTTAATTGACTTACAGACATTCACACAACAAGCAACTGTCTGAAGACAAATTTGGACTCATGAATGTTAGTCTTCCTCATTCAAAGAAGTGTTCTATCCGTTGTACCTCTCAGCTTCCCTTGACTTCAGGAAAGTCATATTAACAAACAGTTTCAAAAAATAAAAAAATAGTAACTTTCAGGCAAGGATTTTTGAGTATTGCATTAATCAGTTTGATTCACTACTTAAAATAGTCCTGAAAAATTTTAGCATTGTGTTCACTGTCATTTCTTAACAAAGTTTTGAAATCATATATGAGAAAGAAATGGAATGATAAATTTGGATGTGGACGTAATATAAAATCAACTACTCAGTAAAATAAGCTAAATGCGAGATCACACACACACATACACACACGCACACACACACACTTATGATGACAAAGAAGATGCCCGGAGAAAGTTACTGACATTCCCAAGGTCAAGCAGACAGTAGACAGTGTCCAATGGCCTTTATATGGGGCACCTTGCAGGCGAAAAGATGGATGAAGAGTATCTGACAAAGTATCACAACCTTGTGGTTTCATCCCACTAAACATTCTGTACTTGAGTTTTCTCAAAAGATATCGGACATAATAGGTCTTTGTAAATGCATGTTCTCAAACACTCAGCAATTTCCTTCTTCAGCATCAACCAAAAATCCACCAAATCCTTAAGTTCATTTCTATTAATATTGTTTTTGTTGTTCCTTTTAATATGTGACTCTGAGATAGATGATAAATTATTGATTTCACGAGTATAAATCCCTCTTCATATGTATTGCTATTATTCAGTCATTTCACTCACTTCTGACCATTTATGACACTAGTTGAGGTTTTCTTGGCGAAGATAATGGAGTGGTTTTTTTTCATATCCTTCTGCTCATTTTATTGATGAAGAATCTGAGACATATATGGGTAAGTGACTTGCCCAGGGTCACATAGCTAGTAAGTGCCTTGAGGTGGATTTCAACTCAGGTCTTCCTGACTCCAGGACCAGTACTCTATACATTGTGCCACCTAGATGCCAGGCAAACGTTATTTTTCACATTCACAAGAAAAATGAATGCCCATGAACTGCTCTCCTAATTTTTGTGGTCTCGTAGAAGTTACCCATCTTATCTTTCCCATATGATATCTCTCTGATCCTCATCGATCTGAATATTTTCTCCTCCAAGTCACTCTCTTTCTTTGCCCCCACCTTTTATTTTGCCCTTTAGAAATTTCTCCCATTCTGTACTTAATAGATATCTCTTTTTTTTCTCACAATCCTTCCGACTTCTTATACTAATCATACTTTGACACCTTTACAAAAAAATATTGCCCTGGCCACCTTTGTAAGGACTGAGTGCACCTCTCATTATCTCGCCTACAAAGTTAATGGGCAAAGATAAAGTGTCGGTACACATTTTTTACCTCAATTACCAGTTCCAGACCGTAAGTATGAAAACATAATTTTATTTTCTGTTTCTGAGCCGTTCTACCTAACTATGCTGCCTTATCTAGAGGGAAATATCAATCACCTAATCTTGTTCATTAAGTCTTCTTTATTAATGAGTTCAGCACGGACATCACTGAATATTTTTTTTTTTTTTTTATTTTCAGCCTTAGCCTTGTCATTGCCTTCTTCTAGAGTAGGCATTCCTTTAAATGCCCGGGTTTCCCAATTAGCTAATTCCTAAACTTCTCTTACCTATAACTTCAGTTTTTATGAGCTACAAGGAGGAATGCAGTATCAGGTTTGGAATATGTGAGGGTTTGTAACAGTCAACAGTAAAGTGTGTTTCATATAAGGAACATCAACTCTCTTAATGAAACACAGCAGTATTCATATAAAAGATACACAACATACACAACTTCTAATGGTCTTCCTTTCTGCTTAAAACAAAACACTTTGTACCAAGCTCAGTATGACCTACTGGTTGCTATAGCTGGCATTACATCTGAAATGCCACCAATTCCCAGTGTGTGGTTATTTATAAAACCTAAGCAGAGATGAGCTGGTCCCAGTTTATTTTTTTCCTTTCTAGCAACAAAATTCATTGTATTTTAACATAAAAAATACTTTATAACTTATGTGACCTGCCATATATATGACACCATTTCAACCTAACAATAAACATGTGATAAAATGTACAAATTCAGAAATATTAAATGACTTACACAAAATCATTGAATCACTCAGGGTCATAATTGTAGTCAATATTTCTTATTTACAAATACAGAGCTTATTCAATACCAAAGGGCTTTGGAAATACTTTGAAAAATGATAATATTAATGAAATGTCTTCAAATTCTATGGCATATACTTTCGAATATACTTAGAGGTGACAAAATTTCATATTTTTAAAAGGACTTGTTTATTTATGTTAAATAATAGTCATTTAATTTTTTTCCTTAATTTCATATCTAGAATACATTTTCCCCTCACTGCCTTGTGACAATGTCTCTGGATTCCTTCAAAGGACAACCCAGGTGCTACCTCCTGCATGAAGCCTTCGAGATTTGCAGAGTTATTAGAGCTTGTGCTAATTTCAAGAGGATGAGATGAGTCAATAGCATCATAATGACACCAAAGTTAAATTGCTTCTAAGGTTCCTGGATCCACTTCGAATTTCCACCTGGATATTATCACCTACAACAAACAGAGATGCTCTCAATTTCACTATCAAGAATTTATGATCCAGAACATTAATATTCCCTTCTCCTTTAAGAGACTCCTACACTTCTCCTTCTTTATCACAATTTTCTGATTTTTATCTCAACATTTTAATTAATCACTCTAGACTATTCTTTTCTCTCAACTTATCACGCCTATTTAGGCTTCACTTCATTCTAATCGCAACATATACACACACACATATACATATATATGTATATATATATATATACATACATACACATGTACTTGTATATATATATATATATATTCCTTTATTTAAACTTTTTTTGTTTTCTGTGATCTACAAAAACTTCCATATACCTTAGATTTTTCCCCACCCTCCCCCACCTCATAACTCCCCATTTATTCCCTGAAACTGCATATAATTTTATATAGGTGCCACATAAACATTCCTACTAAATACATTATCACCTTAGGCATGTTACAAAGAAGGATTAAAATTAATGGGAGAAATCATAAAGAAACCAAAACATAGTACAAAGGAAAATGACTGGCCTCATTCTGTGATCGAAATTCGTAGTTCTTTCTCTGGATGTGTAAAATATTTTGCCTTAAGAGAACGTTGGGAATTTTTAAGACTTTGCATTGCAATGAAGTACTGCGTCTTACAGAAAAAGTCCTCACATACTGTGGGTGTTGCTGTATGCAAAGTTCTCTTGACTCCACTCCCTTCACTCAATATAACTTTATATGAGTCTTTCTAGGTCTCTCTGAAGTGTTCTTCCCATCATTTCTTTTCTTTATTTTTTTTAATAATATAAATTTATTTAACTTTTTACATTCATTTTCACAAAATTTTGGGTTGCCAATTTTCTCCCGTTTTATCCCCTGCCCCCACCCCAATACACTGAGCATTCTAATTTTCCCTATCACCAATCTGCCCTCTCTTCTATCACCCCTCCCTTCTCTTGTCCCCATCTTCACTTTTGTCCTGAAGGGCCAGATGCATTTCTATTCCCCATTAACTGTATTTCTTATTTCCTAGTAGCAAGGACAATACTAAACAGTTGTTCCAAAAATTTTTGAGTTCCAAATTCTCCCCATACCGCCCTCTCAACCCATTCCCTTTGGGAAGGCAGGCAATTCAATATAGGCCCTATCTGTGTAGTTTTGCAAATGACTTTGAGAACAGTCATATTGTGTAAGACTAAATGTATTTCCCTCCATCCTATCCTGCCCCCATTGTTTCTATTCTGTCTTTTGATCCTGTCCCTCCCCAAGAGTGTTGACTTCAAATTGCTCCCTCCTCCCAATGCCCGCCCTTCCATCATCACCCCCACCTTGCTTATCTCCTTCTCCCCCACTATCCCGTACTGTAACATAGGTTTTCATACCAGAATGAGTGCATTTTATTACTTCCTTTACTCGAATGTGATGAGGGTAAACTTCATGGTTTTTGTTGTCAGCTCTCCTCTTTCTCCCTACACCAAAAAGTCCCCTGTTTGCCTCTTGAATGAGATATAATTTACCCCATTCCGTTTCACCCTCTTTTCTCCCACTACATTTCTCTCTCACCATTTCCCTTAACTTCTTTTAAGATATGGTCCCATCCTATTCAATTCACTCTGTGCTCTCTATCTCTGTGTGTGCATGTGTGTATGTGTGTGTGCGCGCACATGTGTACGTGTGTGTGTGTGTGTGTGTGTGTGGTCCCACCAACTACCCGGATACTGAAAAGTTTTAAGAGTTACAAATATTGTCCTTCCATGTCAGAATGTAAACAGTTCACTTTTGGTAAGCCCCTTCTGACTTCTCTTTGCTGTTTACATTTTCATGCTTCTTCTCATTCTTGTGTTTGAAAGTCGAATTTTCTTTTCAGCTCTGGACTTTTCATCAAGAATGCCTGAAAGTCCTCTGTTTCATTGAAAGACCATATTTTCCCCTGAAGCATTATACTCAGTTTTGCTGGGTAGGTGATTCTTGGTTTGAGTCCTAGTTCCTTTGTCTTCTGGAATATCCTGTTCCATGCCCTTAGATCCTTTAATGTAGAAGCTTCTAGATCTTTTGTTATCCTTATTGTATTTCCACAATACTGGAATTGTTTCTTTCTAGCTGCTTGCAAGATTTTCTCCTTGAGCTGGGAGTTCTGGAATTTGGCCACAATGTTCCTAGAAGTTTCTCTTTTTGGATTTTTTTCAGACGTATTTTGCCCTCTGGTTGTCGAATATTAGGCCAGTTATCCTCGATAATTTCATGGAAGATGATGTCTAGGCTCTGTTTTTGATCGTGGCTTTCAGGTAGTCCCATAATTTTTAAATTGTCTCTCCTGGATCAATTTTCCAGGTCAATTTTTTTTCTATGAGATATTACAAATTATTTTCCATTTTTTCATTCTTTTGGCTTTGTTTTGTGATTTCTTGGTTTCTCAGAAATTCATTAGACTCCATCTGTTCCATTCTAATTTTGAGAGAACTATTACCTTCGGTGAGCTTCTGAACCTCTTTTTCCGTTTGGCTAATTCTGCTTTTGAAAGCATTCTTCTCCTCCTTGGCTTTTTATACTTCTTTTGCCAATTGAGTGAGCCTATTTTTCAAGGTGTTATTTTCTTCAGCATTTTTTTGGGGTCTCCTTTAGCAAGGTATTGACCCGTTTTTCATGATTTTCTTGCATCTCTCATTTCTCTTCCCAGTTTTTCCTCGACCTGTCTAACTTGGTTTTCAAAATCCTTTTTGAGCTCTTCCATGGCCTGGGCCCATTGGATATCTGTATCGGGTGTTCGGGATACCGAGGCCTTGACTTCTATGTCTTTCCCTGATGGCAAGCTTTGTTCTTCCTCATCAGAAAGGAAAGGTGGAAACATCTGTTCACCAAGACAGTAACCTTCTATGGTCTTATTTTGTTCCCATTTTGTGGGCATTTTCTCATTCGGCTACCTGACTTCTGAGATTCTTCTCCACCCCTGCCTAGATCTGCCCAGCTAGTGCTTGGGGTCTGAGATTCAATTGCTGCTCCCCAGCCATAGGACTTTTTCTGGTGGGCGTGGCTTCTATTCAATGTGAGCTTAAGTTCTGGTGCTCAGGCAGGGCCTCCTCCCAGGCTCAGTTTCCTCAGGGGCTTTATGTGGAGATCTTCAGTAATGGATGTAAGGTCCTGCCTCCTTGGGGAGTCCCTGGAAACCCCTGTCTCTGTTGTTGCCTCCCGAGGGGGCCTGAGTTACGGAGACACCTCGTTCCCCTCTTGGCCAGCCCAGAAGTCTCTCTCATTGACCTGTAGCGCCTGTTGGTGCAGGGACCTTGACAGCTGCCCGAGGTTCCGTCCCTGAAGCCTGTTCAGATCTGCTCCTCTCGAGGCCGCACAGCCAGGGTAGGATAGGACTTGGCTCCTCTGTCCAGTGTGCAACAGACCTTTGGTGTCGGATTTTCAGGGCTCTCTTCAACAGAAATCTCCTCCACTCCTTTGCTGCATGGCTTCCACTGCTCCAGAATTTGTGGGGAGTTCTTTTTACAGGAAATTTATGGGTTGTGGGTTTGGAACTAGCATGTGTGAATCTTTCTACTCATCCATCTTGGCTCCTCCCCACAAAGTTTTTAATAAAACATATCTTCCCCACCCTCCCCAAGGTGTCTTTCTAGATTTCTGACACCAAAATTTGCATTCTTTTAAGCAGCACACCTGCACGTAAAAGTAATATAGCCTATGTGGATCGAAGGAGACAGAGGAGGGATCGAAAGGAAGGGAATGAGCCAAGGAACAAGGAAACAAAAAATGAATTAAAGAAGTAACTGCTTTGCCCAAATGGAAATGATCAATTGAGTTCACAGTGGGCTAACTTGGGCTATTCACAGGTGTTTGTTTGTAATTCATTCTGGAAGAGGACCATAGCATCACAAAAGTGATGCCAGGACTTTCAAGTGAATTTGAATTTAAGTGACGGAGAGCTTAGACCAAAGTCGTATTTTCTTCCCTGCAGTCTTCTGGATCCAGTGACAAGATATAGATCAGAACGACTGGAGATGACCCCATTACATGTTTTTTTAAATCTCTTTGAATATATCTGTCTCTCTGATACTTTTCTTCTGCTACTTTTGAATACTCTAAAATTATTATAATTTTAAGCATTTCTTTTTCTTATAATTTTATTTATTTATTTAATTTTTTACATTCATTTTCACAAATTTCTGGGTTCCAAATTTTCTCCCCTTTTATCCCCTCCTCCACCCCAATACCCCAAGCAATCTAATTTTCCCTATCTCCAATCTGCCCTCTCTTCTGTCATCCCTCCCTTCTCTTGTCTCCATCTTCTCTTTTCTCCTGTAGGGCCAGATGACTTTCTATACCTCCTTAACTGTATGTCTTCTTTCCTAGTTGCAACAACAATACTAAACAGTTGTTCCTAAAACTTTGATTTCCGAATTCTCCCCATCCCTCCCTCCCCACCCATTCCCTTTGGGACGGCAGGCAATTCAATATAGGCCATATCTGTGTAGTTTTACAAATGACCTCCCTGATAGTCGTGTTGTGTAAGACTAACTGGTTTACCATCCCTCCTAACCTGCCCCTCATTGTTTCTCTTCTGTCTTTTGATCCTGTCCCTCCCCAAGTGTTGACTTCAAATTGCTCCCTCCTCCCTTTGCCCTGCCTTCCATCATCCCCCCCTTGCAATATCTCTTTCTCCCCCACTTTCTTATACTTTAAGATAGGTTTTCATACCAAAATGAGTGTCCATTTCACTACTTCGTTTAGTCAAATGTGATGAGCGTAAACTTTTTGTTTGTTTTTTTGTTTTTGTTTTTTTTTTCCTCAGGTCTCCTCTTTTTCCCACCACTAAGAAAAACTCCTACCTGCCTCGTAAATGACATATAGTTACCCCCTTCCCTTTCCCTCTCTTTCCTCCCCCTACATTTCTCTCTCACCATTTATCTTAGTTTCTTTTAAGGTATGGTCCCATCCTATTCAGTTCAATCTGTGCTCTCTATCTCTGTATGTGTGTGCATGTGTGTATGTGTGTGCATGCGTGTACATGTGTGTGTGTGGTCCCACCAACTACCCAGATACTGAAAAGTTTTAAGAGTTAGAAATATTGTCTTTCCCTGTATGAATGTAAAGAGTTCACTTATGGTAAGTCCCTTAAGAATTCTCTTTGCTGTTTCCTTTTTTCATGCTTCTTCTCATTCTTGTGTTTGAAAGTCAAATTTTCTTTTCAGCTCTGGTTTTTTCATCAAGAATGATTGAAAGTCCTCTGTTTCATTGAAAGACCATGTTTTCCCTTGAAGTATTATACTCAGTTTAGCTGGGTAGGTGATTCTTGGTTTGAGTCCTAGTTCCTTTGCCTCCTGGAATATCCTATTCCACGCCCTTCTATCCCTTAATGTAGAAGCTGCTAGATCTTGGGTTATCGTGACTGTATTTCCACAGCACTGGAATTGTTTTTTTCTAGCTGCTTGCAAGATTTTTTCCTTGAGCTGGGAGTTCTGGAATTTGGCCACAATGTTCCCAGGAGTTTCGCTTTTTGGATCTCTTTCAGGTGGTGGTCGTTGGATTCTTTCAATACTTATTTTGCCCTCTGGTTCTAGAATGTCAGGACAGTTTTCTTTGATAATTTCATGGAAGATGATGTCTAGGCTCTTTTTTTGATCATGAGATTCAGGTAGTCCCATAATTTTTAAATTGTCTCTCCTGGATCTATTTTCCAGGTCAGTTGTTTTTCCCATGAGATATTTCACATTCTCTTCCATTTTTTTCATTTTTTTGGTTTTGTTTGGTGATTTCTTGCTTTCTCGTAAAGTCATTAGACTCCATCTGTTCCATTCTAATTTTGAGAGAACTATTAAATTCAGTGAGCTTTCGAGCCTCTTTTTCCATTTGGCTCATTCTGCTTTTGAAAGCATTCTTCTCCTCATTGACTTTTTGAACCTCCTTTGCCAATTGAGTGAGCCTATTTTTCAAGGTGTTAATTTCCTCAGTATTTTTTTGGGTCTCCTTTACCAAGGCATTGACCCGTTTTTCATACTTTTGTTGCATCTCTGATATTTCTCTTCCCAGTTTTTCCTCCACCTGTCTAACTTGTTTTTCAAAATCCTTTTTGAGCTCTTCCAGGGCCTGAGCCTACCCACCACCCCCCTGGGGTGTCCGGGGTACTGAGGCCCCGCCCTCCACATCTTTCCCTGATGGCAAGGATACGTCCTCATCATCAGATCCGAAGGTCGGGATCATTTGCATTTGTTGGAAAAAAACTCTTTAAAGTCTTATTTTTCTTCCATTTTCTAGGCATTTTCCCAGCCAGTTACTTGACCTCTGAGATTCCCTTCCACCCCCGCCTGGATCCGCCCAGCCAGTTCTTGGCCTCTGAGACTTAAATGGGCTTTCCTCCTGCCGGCTGTCAATCAGTGAGCTTTAGTTCAGGTGCTGGCGTGGCAGCAGGGCCGCCTCCCTGGCTCCGACCCCTCAGGGGCTTTATGCAGAGACTTTCAGGAATGGAGCGGGTGGGGGCGGGGTCGTCTCCCAGGCTCAGCTCGGTCAGGTTTTATGCAGGACTCTTCCGTAATGAAGATCCTGCCTGTTGCTGGGGGATTCCCGAGTCCCGGTCCACTGCCGCCTCATCCGCCGCCCACACCTCTGCCTCCGCCGCTTCCTGCCCCTGTCCCTGCCGCCGCCGCTTCCTCCCGAGGGGGCCCGAGTCACGGAGACGCCCTGCTTCCCCCTCCTCCAGCCCGGCCTTCTCTCTCACTGACCTGTAGCTTCTGTGGGCGGAGGGACTTTCCCGGCTGCCGGAGCTTCCGTCTCTGAAGCCTGCTCGAATCAGCTTCTCTGGGGCCGCGGCCAGGGCAGCGCTGGTGGTGGGGTCCACTTTCCGTGGCGCGCCGGACCCTGGGGACGGGTCTCCAGGGCTCCCCGGAACGGAAATCTCTTCCACTCCGTTTCTGCACACCTTGTATTGACCCAGAAGTTATGGGGGACTCTTTTTACATTAATTCTATGAGCTTTTGGTTTCGGAGCTCGTAGACGTGCGTCCTTCTACTCCACCATCTTGACTCCGCCCCCTCGCATTTCTTTATTTCTCTGTTACTTGATGGAAGTTTTCTTTCTAGTTATTATACTACGGATTCGTAGTTTGTGTCAGCAAAGTGTATTTAATATTTTATTTTTTTATTCAAGAGACCTATGGAGTCTCTTTAACTGTGACATGTTGTCAGATCTTGTTTACTACAGCAAATATTCTCTAACTTTTACCATATATAATTTGCAGATTCGTTATTAATTTTGTCTTGGATATTAATGTTAACTATTCAAGGAATTTTTAGGTGACTATATAACTGATAGGAAAGTTGTAGGTCAATTTATGTCTAAAAATGGAGAAGAGCAATTGACAAGCACCCTTTTTCGTTGAACATTGATCTATCAAACCCAACCCTAGACATAGACAGAAAAATATTCAGAAAAATTTGAATAATTTTAAGACAGAGTTTAACCCCTGACTGAACAACCTACTAAAATCCCAAATTTTGTAATTTTGTTCTCTTGTAAAAAGTTATAAAGAATTGGGTGATACATGCTGTGAAAGCTTACACCCCAAAAACAACAAGAGCAAGAACATTTATTCCATGTTTAAACCTTCTCCTCTTGTCTAGAGTTTTTATTTATATCAAATATGTGATTCTAACAACTCTCCAAACCTTGCACACTTTTCAAGAATATTACCTGGAATTTCACCTGATTTAGAAGCATAAGTTGCATCCTCCCGTTGAATTTTTGCATTCCCTTTAATTTGAATTATTTTTATGTATTAATTTTTGGAGTATTATTTTCATTGATACGGCTTTCGATGTGGCACTGTTGTCTAGAATCACTAAAATTAGACCTTCCACTAATAAGTAAAGAAAAAATGAATACAAGTCAACTTGACCAACCTTAGCTACTATCAGTAAATAGAGATTGAAAGTTATCTCTATATTGAAATTTTAATTTTTTTAATTAACGAATAAACCCAATTATTTAAATGTGATCCTTCTTGTGATAGCATTCTTTAAAGCCTTCTTCAATTCTTCATTTCTCAGGCTGTATATTAAAAGGTTCACCCTTTGAATAATCACTGTGTAGAACACAGACATCACTTTCCCTTGGGTTGGGGAGTAGCTTGAGCTTGGACACAAATAAGAAACAATCTCAGTTCCATAAAATATAGCAACAGCCATAAGATGAGAAGCACAGGTAAAGAATGCGTTTCACCTACCTTCAACTGAATGTAAGCGTAGAATAGAGAAGAGGATGTAGATATAAGAGGTAAGGATGATAGCAAGTGTTCCTAAGATGTTTATCCCAGCAAAAATGCAAATGATAGTTTAATTAACATGAGAATCTGAACAAGAGAGTTTGAGGATTGGGAGACTGTCACAGAAAAAATGATGGATGACATTGGATCACAGTAGGATAAGCTACTTATGTAACTCGTATGAATAATTGAGTTAAGGAATGGTGCTGTGAAGATCCCTATGTCCATCTTCGGGCACACTCTCCTTGAAATGGTAATTGGGTAAAGTAGGGGATTACGTATTGCTGCATAACGGTCATAGGCCATCATTCCAAAGAGGATACACTCAATGGTAATCAGCACAATGAAGACATACATCTGTAAAAAGCAGTCAGTAAAAGAGATGACTTTCCGTTTATACAATAGGTCAACTAACATCTTCGGAGTGATAGTTAAAGAATATAAAGTATCAGTCAAGGACAAGTTGGTCAGGAAAAAATACACAGGTGTGTGGAGTTGAGAATATATCATGATTAATGTAATCATCCTGCATTTCCCATTACTGTGAGAGTGTAGATCACCACAAATAACACAAAAAGTATAATTTGAAGTTCAGGTGAGTCTGATCACCCTAGCAAGATGAATTCAGTCACTGTAGTATGGTTTACTCCAGACATTTATTCCAAATATCAGAGCAGTCATACACTGGAATATCCTAGAATAAAGAAAAAAGAATGAATCAAGTAGGGGAGGGATGAGTAAATTTGAGGATTTTGTTGAAAACAAGATGCTGCGGGCAGAAATTCAAGTTGAGAAGATTCGTGAGGTTTTTGTTTTTTTTTTTTTTTTTTTTTTTTTTTGTTTTTTTTTTTTTACCTTAACTTCAATTACTCTTGAAGGACTTGCTCATAAATTAGTGGACTTATTGCTTTTTCTAGATCTTTATTAAGAAATACCTATCTGCATGACCATATACTTTGTGCTAGGGATTTAAAAAGCAGATAATTTCTAAAATAACTCTTAAAGAATAAAGACATAACAGCAAAGAAAAGGCACAGGCATATTATGGCAAGAAACCAGAGAATTATAAAGAATTTCGTTTCAGTAGAAAAATCATTTATATTACGTTGAAAGCATATAGTCTTAAATCATCCTATCGCATGTGCATTCTAGGAAAATTAAAACCTCTCTAGGACACGGTTTCATCATTTCCCCCGCTCTGGAGATTGAGATGGAAATTTTAAAAGATATGATCCAGCTTTAACTCTATGATTCTATTATCTACTTTTTGGAATTAAGATTGGTCAGGATTCTCTTAATTAAAGAAATAAAGTCTGAGTAGAAACTTTCAGCAAAAGAATTACTTTAATGACTCATTAAATCAATCAATAAGCATTGAATAAGCACTTTCTATATCACAACTCTAGCTTTGGTGATTGGTGCACTTGGTCATAGAATTAGGAAGACTCATCTTCATGAGTCCACATTCTGCAACAGATACTTGGGCAAATCACTTAATACTATTTGCCTGAGTTCCACATCTGTAAAACGAATTGGGGAAGGAAATGGAAAACTAATCCAGTGTCTTTGTGAAGAAAAACTCAAATGGAGTGGTGAAGAGTCAGACAGGATGGAAATGGCTGAACAACATTAACAATAGTATGTGACAGACATTAAGTTTGACTTAATGGGTCATGCACAAAACAAGAAAACACTTATCGTGTCATTGTAATCTGTTCTTATCATGCCTTATACTACTATTCCTAAAGGAATACATCTGGAAAGTATAAAAATAACAAAAGGTATTTAGAAATATTTGATTAATTTGAAATGACTAGGAGAGATATCTGCATTTCTTCTCCAGATCCGATTATTAAGGGCTCGGTGACCATATGCAACTCTCTTGCCATCTCAATTATTTAATTAATTGAACTTTCAAATGAAAGAGAAGATAAATTTACTAACTACTTTTTGTGACGAATAACTCTGGGAAAAACAACTTATTTTCTTTAAAAATAATATTATTGATTAGGCTTCGAGGAACTGTATTATTTCAACTCTTGAAAACTCAATTCAAGATATGGAAAAAAAATACATACCCAAACTACTGGATCTCATGTTGCAAATGCTATCTTCACGATAAGTCCAAACAGATATTTAAAATAACTTTCATGATCTCTGTCCCATCAGGATACAGAACTTGATCAGTTACACAACTTCATGGAGTATTTGTCTTCTCTACATTTGCTTCTAGGTTTGCTTTCCTCTTATTTTCTTCATCTATAAGTTCAGTTTTCTTTCCATTTCAATAAGGCTTAACTCCCTGTGCTAATAAACCTTCCGGGAGAAAATCTATTCATGTTTTGTCTTCCATCTTCAGTTGAAATAAAGTCAGAAATGTTTTTGAGAATTTCCCTTTGGGGAATCATTTTACCAAAATATGATGATATAAGGGAATATGAAAAGATTGTAGGGGAAAACACAGGCTTGGAGTTTTATATTTTTAACATTTTAACGGAATGCCTTAGAGATAGTTGCGTGAATTAGAATATGTAACAACTTATTCAAAAATTTGAAAAAAAGTATAAATGATGAGCTGACAAAATACGTCTTTATCGTAACAGTAGAATATATAGATGACATGCTATGTGATACTTGATTAGTTACGGGCTTGCCCTAATTTTCATGATTCCATTTATTGGTTTGTTTTAGAAAGGGTATTGGGGCGGTTTATTATTTATGTCTCCGGCCCATATTGTAGATGAGGAACTGTTGTGGCAAACAAGGCTAGATGACTTGCCCAGGGTCACATACTTATTAAATGTCTGAGGTGAGATTTGAAGTCACAGAGTCAGGCATTCCTCATTGCAGTTCTTGGACGTAAGGCATGTTCCACCTAGCTACCCCTGCACCACCTATAAGACCAGACTTCAAAACACCAATAATAGTTTACTGTTTTAGAAGTAATTCAATGAAATTCAATTTGATAGGGGAAAGATATGGCTGCATACTTCTATTAAAACTAATTTTGCAAGTATAATATAGGAAGCATGGAGAAATTTTTATAAAATAGTTTATTGACTTTAAGTTCAATATAAATAAATAAGCAATCTTAGGCTGAAGCAATGTAACAAGTGGTACAATTTATAGCTCTTCTCCATTATTTTGGCCAATATGCATTTGGTCAATATACACAATGTTTTGTGATCATTGTAGGCAAGGTTTTTAGGAAGGACATTCATGAGATGGAAAATATCCAGGGGTGAACAACTAGGATGTAGAGGTGTTTTAAGGATAAGTTGAGTGAACTAAGCATGTTTAGCCCATGAAAGATAAACCTTCATATATAGGAGATGAAGACAATCTTTAAAAAATTAAATGATATGGACATCCAAAAAGGGGGAAAGGACTTATTTGTACAAAAATATGTATAGAATCACTTCCTGTGTAGTTAGAATTGGAAATTGGCTGAATGCCCATCAATTCTGCAATGAATGGACCAGTTGTAGCATATAATTTTAATAGAATATTGTTGTGTTCTAAGAAATGACCAATGAATAACTTTAAAAAACCCTGGAAACACGTGAATAAACTGATAAACAGTGAAGTGAGAAGGACAACGAGAAAATGACATAGAAAAAGCAATATTGCATGATGAATTGTGGATGAATTGACTTATCTCAGCAATACAATGATCCAACACAGCCCTCTAGGACTCCTGATAAAAACAATGCGATCAACCACCAGAAAAATTATCTGAATACCAACAGAGGCTTACCCTCCATCTTTCTTCCTTCCTTCCTTCCTTCCTTCCTTCCTTCCTTCCTTCCTTCCTTCCTTCCTTCTTTCTTTATTTCAAACATTCTTTCTTCCTGTTTTACTTTCTTTCTATTTTTCTTTCTCATTAAATCTGCTTTCATAAAATCATTGATATGGAAATGCTTTGCATGATTGCCCAGGTATAACCTATGTCAACTAGCTTCCCATCTCAGGAAGGGAGTGAGAGATAGAATTTCTAATTCAATAATTATTTTAAAGTATGGTAAAATCGGTTTTACAAGGTGGTGGAGCCAAGATGGCAGAGTGAGGGCAACTACTCACCTAAGGTCTTAGAAAAGCTCCTTCAGGTACCTCTAAAAAGAGAATCTGACCAAATTTTGGAGGTGCAGAATCGAATAGGAGACAGATTGTGGCAGATTCACAGACCAGGATGGACTGGAAGGTTGACAGGAAGCATTTGTTTCCCAGGTATTGAAGAAACCAAAGCACACAGCACAGTGCATCACGGCCTAGCAGGTAAGCCCCAGGGTGGCCTGAGGTACCAGCAGGGCAGCAGGGTGGAAAGGCAGAGTGTAAGCCCAGGGTGGGGGACTAGCAGAGCCGAGCGAGTGACAGCTACTGAGCCCCAGATAACAAATGCAGTTGCTCCTGAGATTATCAGCCTGTAGATTAAACATCTGTATGTCACCTACTTGAACTTTAGGGTGCCACAATGGAGGAGTGATTGGTAAATGCTCTCTCCCCTTCCTACTGTGGGCCTTGAAAGAACCATAAAATATTTCCCAATAAAAATCCTGTATCAGTGAGTTCAGCAGAATGAGCAAGTAGTCTAGTAGCTGCTGAGGCCAGGAATATTCCTCTTACTGTGGCGACAGCCCTACCTCAGCAAACCAACCAAGAGAAGATCTGGAGCCCGGGGTGGGGGGTGGAGCCTTGCTGTAGGACCCAGATGTGGCTCAGCCCATCAGGGAAAACGTGAAGGCAGCTAGAATCACCAAGCACTGAGCTTATATTTGCTATAAATCGGATGAGGAGATCTCCCTTAGCCAGACCACCCCTCTCCCACACTTAACAAGCTAGCCCCAGGGCTAATCCAGGGAAATACAAAACTAAAAGAAAAAAATACACCTGTTCGTTGCTTTCTTACACCAGCCAGTTCAACAACAGATTCTGCAGCTTCTAGCTGAAAGAACCAGAGGCCACAATACATAAAGCATCATCATCATGAGTAAGAAGAAGAAGAACAAGAATGATTTTTTTATAATTTTTCTATGGGGACAACGACCAAAAGAAAAATGCAAAAGACGTCAGTATTGAAATTGTACTCCCATCTAAAATCTGAGAATGGACTCTGAACTGCTTGCAGGCAAAAAGAGCTCTCCTGGAACAGCTAAAGAAGGATATAGAAGAGAAATTGGCCAATGACTTTATAAGCATTAAAAAAAATAATTCTATGACGAGAACAGCTCTTTAAAAAGGAAAATTGAACAAAAGGAAAAGGAAGTACAAAAAGTAAGTGGAGAAATAATTCCTTAAAAGGAATAATTGGACAGATGGAAAAGAGATGTAAAAGTTAACTGCAGAAAACAATTTAATAAAAATAAGTATTGGACAAGTAGGAACTAATGACTGTGCAAGACATCAAGAATCAGATAAACAGAACCTAAAAAAAATGAAAAGATAGAAGAAAATGTACAATATCTAATTGGAAAAACAAGTGACCTGGAAAATTGAGCCACTCCATTCACATTCAGAGTTGCGATTACAATGTGTGTCTTTCCCTCTAGCCACTTTCCCACCATTTGTGCTTTTAGTTCTCCCTTCTCCCTTCCAAACCTCAATAGAGTTTAAATACTGAGGAACTACAGAAGGATCACACAGGACCTTGCATCTTCTACATCAAAAAATGGAAGGAATTGGAATATGATTTTCCATAAGAAAAAGAAGCTGGGACTACAACCATGGACAATTACCCAGCAAAATTCAGAATAATATTTCAGGTAAAGACATGGACACTCAATGAAATAAGGGTTTCCAGACCTTCCTGACAAAAAGGCTAGAACTCAATAGAAAATTCGATCTTCAAACGCAGGTCTCAATAGAGGCATAAAAAAGCAAACAGGGGAAAAGAAAATCTTGTTACTCAATTTGGGCAAACTGTTGTCTTCCTATAAGGGAATATGATGCTTGTTAATATTGAGAATTGTACATCTATTATGAAATATAAAAGGCAGATAGATAGATAGATAAATAGATAGATAGATAGATGGATGGAATGGGCAAAAAGTAAATGATAAAGTGATGATAAAAATGGGATACAAACATGCGAAGGGACTGTAACAGGAGGTGTAAAAAGGAGGAAGCAGAAAATGGTAAATTACATCACAGGAAGAAGTACAAAATTATATTATAGTAGAGGGAAAGAAGGGAGGGATATGAGCATTGTTTGAGAGGTACTCTCATCTGATTTGGTTCAAGGAGGTAACAATAAACTGAATTAAATCTAACAAGCTCTACAGGCAGTAGGAGGGAAAAGGGCAAGAAAGGAGAGGGCAAGCTAAAAGGGAGGGAAGAAGTAGTAATGGAAAAGGGGAACAAAAGGGAGGGGGGCTGAAAGAAGGCAGGGAAGTTTGCAGGAGGTGTAGTCAAATATGAAAACTCTATTGAGGATGGGAAGGGAGATGGGAGAAGTAAAAGCACAAATGGTGGGGAAAAAAAATAGAGGAAAAGTTACACATTGTATTTACAACTCTAAATGTGAATGAAATGGAACTCTTCCAAAAAACGGAGAGAGATAGCAGAATGGGTTAAAAGTCATAATCCAACAATAGGTTATTTATAAGAAACATATTTGAAATGGGGGGATACACATAGGGTGAATATAAAAGGTTGAAGCCGAATATATTGTGCTTCCACTGATATAAGAAAAGCAGAGGTATCAATCCTAATCTCAGGCAAAGCAAAAGTAGAAGTAGATATAATGAAAAGAGATAAAGCAGGAAAGTATATCCTGCTTAAGGACACCATAGGCAATGAAGCAATATCATTATTAAAAGTGCATGCTCCAACTGGTATAGCATTCAAATTTTTACAGGAGAGATTTGTGAAGTTGCAGGAGGTAACATACAACATACAACAAAACTATACTATATGTGGACCTCAACCTCCACTTCTCTTAACTGTATAAGTCTAACATTAAACAAAACGAGAAAGTAATTAAGAAATGTGAATAAAACTGGGGATAAGGCAGATATGATAGATCTCTGGAGAAACTGAACGGAGATAGAAAGAAATATACCTTTTTCTCAGCGGTACTTGGCACATTTACAAAACTTGACCGTGATCTAGGGCATAAAAAACTCACAATCCAGTGCAGGCAAGCAGAGACAGCCAATGTATCCTTCTCGGATCACAGTGCAATAAAAATATGTAATAAAAGGTTATGGAAAGATAAACCAAAAATTAATTGGAAATCAAATAATCTAATCCTAAAGAAGCTGTTGGTTAAACAGGAAATCATAGAAACAATCAAGAGCTTCATTCAAGAGAATAACAATAATAAGACAACCTAAAAGATTTAGGGTTAGGGTTAGTCTTAGGGGAAGTTTTATATCTTTTAATGCTTACATGAAGAAAATAGAGACAGAGGAGATCAATGACTTGGACATGCAGCTAAAAAATCTAGAAAAACAACATGAAAATCCTCAAGTAAATACCAAATTAGAAATGCTGAAAACCAAAGGAGAGATTTATATAATTGAAAGCAAGAAAATTATTGAACGAATAAATAAAACTAATAGTTGATATCATGAAAAAGTAAAAAAAAAATATAAACCTTTAGTCAATTTGTTTAAAAAAAAAGAAAGAAGAAAAACAAATTACCAACATCAAAAAAGAAAGGGGTGAACTCACCTCCAACGAGAGGGAAATCAAAACAATAATTAGAAATTACTTTGTTCAACTTTATGCCCATAATTTGGACAATCTAAATGAGATCAATGAGTATTTTTAAAAATATGAATTGCCCAGATTAACAGAAGTTGAATACTTAAATAATCTCATGGCAGAAAAAGAAATTGAACAAGCCATCAATGAACTCTCTAGGAAAAAATTTCCAGGGCAATATGAATTTACAAGTGAATTTTATCAAACATTTAAAGAACAGTTAATTCCAATTTTGTATAGAATATCCCGGAAAATTGGGGAAGAAGTAGTCCTCCCAAATTCGTTTTATGACACAAATATGGTTTTGATGCCTAAACCAGGAAGAGACAAAAGAGAGAAAGAAAATTATACACTAATTTTCTCTAATGAATAGAGATGCAAAAATTTTAAATAAGATTTTAGAAAAAGAATACATCACCTTGTCATGATAATAATATACTAGGATCAGGTAGGATTCACATCAGGAATGCAGGACTGGTGCAATATTAGGAAAACTATTAGCATTATCAATCATATCAACAACAAAACTAACAGAAACCCAATGATTATCTCAATAGACGGAGAAAAAGTTTTTGACAAAATACAACACCTATCCTTATTAAAACACTGGAGAGCACAGGAATAAAGGAAACTTTCCATAAAATAATAGTCAGTATCTACCTAAAACCTAGAGCAAGCATTGCATGCAATGGAAATAACCTAGATGCATTTCCAATAAGGTCAGAGGTGAAACAGGGTTGTCCATTATCACCATTGTTATTCAATATAGTACTTGAAATGTTAACTGTAGCAACTGCAGAAGATAAAGAAATTGAAGCAATTAGAATAGACAAAGAAGAAACTAAGTTATCATTCTTTGCAGATGATATGATGATATACTTAGAGAATTACACAGATTCAAGTAAAAGATTACTTAAAATATTAAACAACTTTGGCAAAGTTGCAGGTTACAAAATGAACCCGCACAAAACTTCTGCATTCCTATATATAAGTAACAAAGACCAACAGCAAGAGATTGAAAGAGTATTCCAATTTGAAGCTAGAGTAGACAGCATAAAATATTTGGTAGTTTACCTGCCAAACACCATTAAAAGCCACTTTTAGAATAAATAAAGACATATCTAAGTCAGCGGAAAATCATCAATTGCTCTTGGGTAGGCCAAGCCAATATAACAAAATGACAATTCTACCTAAATTAATTTACTTATTTAGTGCGATAGAAATCAAACTGTCAGATAATTATTTTCTAGAGCTGGAAAAAAAAATATCAAAATTCATTTGGGGCAGAACAAAAGGTCATGAATACCAAGTGGACTAATGAAACGAAATTGTAGGAAAGGTAGCCCAGCTCTACTAGCTCTCAAATTTTATTATAAAGCAACAATTTTCAAATGACTTGTAACCGGCTAAGAAACAGAAGGATAGACAAGTGCGATATGATGCTAGGTACTGAAAACACAGTAGGCAATGAACATAGCAATCTTCTGTTTAATAACCACAAGGACTACAGCTTTTGCGATAAGAATTCACTGTTCGACAAAAATTGCTGACAAAACTGCATAACAATGTGGCAGAAACTAGGCATAGACAATGGCTCGTACAGGACACAAGAATAAAGTCCAAATGTGTACACGATCGCGGTAGAATGATTGATATTTTGGACAACTTGGTGCAACAAGGAGTAGTGTATTTATGAGATTTATGGAAAAAGGAAGAATTTTTTTACTAAAGAAGAGATATAAAACATTATGAAGTGCCAGATGGATAATGTTGATTACATTAAACTGAAAAGTTTTACACCACTAAACCCAGTGCGTATAGTATTTGGAGGGATGCAGAAAACTGGGAAAGAATTTTTGAAGTTAGTGTCTGTGATAGAGGCTTCATTTCTAAAATATATAGAAAACTGAGTCAAATGTACAAGAATACATGTAGTCTCCAATTGATGAATTATCAAAAGACGTGAACAACCTATTTGTCGAGGAAGAAATTAAATATATCTATAATCATATGAAAAAATGCTCCAAGTCACTATTGATTAGAGAGACGCAAATCAAAACATCTCTGAGGTACGACATGACACATATCACATTGGCAAACATGACAGAACAGGAAGATAACAAATGTTGGAGAGAATGTTGGAGAGTTGGAACATTAATTCATTGTTGGTGGAGCTGTGAGCAGATTTTAACCATTCTGGAGAGCGATTTGGAACTATGCCCAAAGGGCTACAAAAATCTGCATACCTTTTGACCCAGCAATATCTCTTCTAGGACCATATCACCAAGAGATAATAAAAGTAGGAAAGAGCCTCACATGCAAAAAATATTTATAGTAGCACTCTTTGTAGTTGCCAAAACCTGAAAATCAAGGGGATGCCCATCAATGAGGGAATGACTAAATAAATTGTGGTATACGAATGTAATGGGATACTATTGCGCTGTAAGAAATGATGAACAGCAAGTCTTCAGAGAAAGAGCTGGAAACATTTATATGATCTCATGCTAAGAGACAGGATCAGAACCAGGAGAACTTTGTGCCCAGAAACGACCACAGTGTGCGAGAGTTTTTTTGTTTTGTTTTGTTTTGGTTTTTTTGGTTTTTCGGTTTGTTTTTTTTTTTTCTGGTAGACTTGGAACTTCATTGCAATGCAAGGACCTAAAAAATCCCCAATGGTCGTTTAAGACAAAATACTTTCCACATCCAGAGAAAGAACTATGGAATTCAATCGCAGAATGTAACAGATCACATTCTTTTGTATTACGTTTTGATTTGTTATATGATGTCACTCATTCGTTTTAATTCTTCTACACGGCATGACTATAGTTAAAATATATTTAAAAGGAATGTATGTGTAGAGCCTATATAAAATTGTATGCCGTCTTGGGGACGGAGGGTGAAGGTAGAGGGGAGTGAGGGGGGATAAAAAAAATCTAAGTTATATGGTGGTGATTATAGAACTTTGAAATATGAAAAATAATTTTAAAAAATTTAAAAGTTGGTTTTACATGAAATTGGAGGGGGAAGGAAATAATATTATCAAGTAAATTAAAAGTATATTCAGTTTTGTCCCAGTTTTTTTCCCTAGAAAAGAACCAGAATTTGGCAGACGTTTTAGACGCATATTTTCTGCTAAGCTATGGGGAGGAATAAATGTCATCAATTCATAGGATCTTTAATATAATCATAAAAGAGAAAAAGGAGGCATTGTATTTTAATCTTTTCATTTTATGGATGTGGATACTAAGGCTGATTTTTGCGATGTGCCTGTAAAAATCACATAATAAGTAACAGAGCTGGGGCGGACTCCATTTCCTCCGAATTCAAAAGCAATATTCCTTTAATGGCCAACTTATAATAATTAGAACTGTGCTAAAGGCAAATCGGATGGTTTGAGAGTTAATGGATTCTTCTTTAGTGAAAATTTCGCACAAATCTGGAAGACCATTTGTGACTTATAAAGGATAGATATTCACATATAAGTTGGACACTACATGTTTTCTGAGTTAATTTATAACTTTGAAATTTTTTCTGTTATAATCTGCATTGCTTTATAATTCATTTCCTAAAGCAATATAGATCAAAGATCTGAAAAAAAATGTTGCTAATTTTCCTGTCTTTTTCCTTTTTGTTCTGCCCTCTCCACAATAAAACAAATTGAAAATATTCATCATTTTAATAGATCAAATTTGTTTGCAATAAAGTATGTCTGGTTTAAACAAAAAGTATTTGATTAAAATTCTATGTTTTAAATGTCTTATCCCAACCTATCCTTCAATATTCTATTTCTAAATATTTCTGAGAATTGAAAAGGAATAAGAGATTAGGCATTACCTTATTTGGGCCATCACTTCACACTTTCACTGACTGAAATCTATTTGATGAAAAAAAAAATCTATCTTCAATATAGACCATATCTGTGTAATTTTGCAAATGACTTCGATAACAGTCGTGTTGTATAAGACTAACTGTATTTCCCTCCATCCTATTGCGCCCCGCATTGTTTCTACTGTCTTTTGATTCTGTCCCTCCCCAAGAGAGTTGACCTGAAATTGCTCCCTTCCTCCATTGCCCTACCTTCCATCATCCCTCCCGCACTGCTTATCTTCTTCTTCCCAATTTTTCTATCCTGTAAGATAGCGTTTCTTACCAGAATGAGTCTGTATTTTACTCCTTCCTTTAGTCAAATGTGATGAGGGTAAACTTCATGTTTTTTCTCAGCTCTCCTCTTTTTCCCTCCACTAAAAAGTTTCCTGCTTGCCTCTTGAATGAGATATAATTAACCCCATTCCATTTGACCCTCTCTCCTCCCACAACATTTCTCTCTCACCAATTACCTTAAATTCTTTTAAGATATGGTACCATTCTATTCAATTCACTCTGTGCTCTCTGTCTCTGTGTGTGCATGCTTGTGTGTATGTGTGTGTGTGCATGCACGTGTGTACGTGTGTGTGTGTGTGTACAACTGTGTGTGGTCCCACCAACTACCCAGATACTGAAACTTTTTAAGAGTTAAAAATATTGTCTTTCCATGTAGGAATGTAAACAGTTCACCTTTGGTAAGTCCCTTCTGACTTCCCTTTGCTGTTTACTATTTCATTCTTCTTCTCATTCTTGTGTTTGAAAGTCAAATTTTCTTTTCAGCTCAGGTCTTTTCGTCAAGAATGCTTGAAAGTCCTCTGTTTCATTGAACGACCATATTTTCCCCTGAAGCATTATACTCAGTTTTGCTTGTGTATGTGATTCTTAGTTTGAGTCCTAGTTCCTTTGACTTCTGGAATATCCTATTCCACGCCTTTCGATCCCTTAATGTAGAAGCGGCTAGATCTTGAGTTATCCTGATTGTATTTCAACAATACTGGAATTGTTTCTTTCTAGCTGCTTGCAAGATTTTCTCCTTGAGCTGGGAATTCTGGAATTTGGCCACAATGTTCCTAGGAGTTTCTCTTTTTGGATCTCTTTCAGGCGGAGATCGATGGATTCTTTCAATGCTTATTTTGCCCTCTGGTTGTGGAATGTCAGGGCAGTTTTCCTCGATAATTTCATGGAAGATGATTTCTAGGCTCTTTTTTGATCGTGACTTTCAGGTAGTCCCATAATTTTTAAATTGTCTCTCCTGGATCTATTTTTCAGGTCAGTTGTTTTTCCCATGAGATATTTCACATTCTCTTCCATTTTTTCATTCTTTTGGTTTTGTTTTGTGATTTCTTGGTTTCTCAGAAAGTCATTTGACTCCATCTGTTCCCTTCTAATCTTGAGAGAACTATTATCTTCAATGAGCTTTTGAACCTCTTTTTCCATTTGGCTCATTCTGCTTTTGAAAGCATTCTTCTCCTCATTGGCTTTTTGAACTTGTTTTGCCAATTGAGTGAGCCTATTTTTCAAGGTGTTTTTTTCTTCAGCATTTATTGGGTCTCCTTTAGCAAGGTATTGACCCGTTTTTCATGCTTTTCTTGCATCTCTCTCATTTCTCTTCCCAGTTTTTCTTCCACCTCTCTAACTTGCTTTTCAAAATCCTTTTTGGAGCTCTTCCATGGCCTGAGCCCACGGGACATCCACCTCGGATATCTGGGATACAGAGGCCCCGACCTCCACGTCCTTCTCCGATGGATGGCATTGTACTTCGTCATCAAAAATGAAGGGGGAAAGGGACATCTCTTCCCCAATAAAGTAGCTCTCTGTGGTCTTATTCTGCTTCCTTCTTCTGGGCATTTTCCCAGCCAGTTACCTGACTTCTGAGATTCCTCTCCACTCCTGCCTAAATCTGCCCAGCTAGTGCTTGGGGCCTGAGATTCAAATGCTGCTTCCAGTCTCAGGGCTATCCGTGGCGGGAGAGGCTTCTATTCAATGTGTGCTTAAGTTCTGGTGGGGGCAGGGCCGCCTCCAAGGCTCAGTTCCCTCAGGTGGTTTATGCAGAGACCTGAACTTCTGCCTGCTGCTCTGGGAGTCCCGGGACTCCACTGCTGCCTCTGCCGCTCCCTCTGCCCCTCCCTCATCTGCTGCCTTCCGTGGGAGCCCAAGCCATGGAGACACCCCGCTCCCTTCGCAGCCAGCCCTGACGTCTCTCTCACTGACCTGTAGCGTCTGTGGGCAGAGGGACCTTCCTGGCCACCGGAGGTTCCGTCCCGGAAGCCTGCTCGGATCTGCTCCTTGGGACCGCGGCCAGGGCAGCGCTGGGGTGGGCTCCGCTTTCTGGGGTGCGATGGACCCTGGGGACGGCTCTCCAGAGCTCTCTGGAAAGGAAATCTTTTCCACTGTTTCTGCGCGCCTTGCAGTGATCCAGAATTTGCGGGGAGTTCTTCTTGCAGGAAATGTATGGGTTGTGGGTTCGGAGCTATCATACATGAATCTTTCTACACTGCCATCTTGGCTCCACCCTCCATGAAACAGGCAATATTAAAAAAATAAAAACTAGAGAATTTTTTTTTTTAAAAACATTGCTTTGATTTTTTGATGTACTGGTTTCTTAAGTTCATTCCTAAATAACGCTCCTCCCATCATTTCATAGTAAACCATATGATGTCTTCTCCATATCTTTAGTATTTATATTCTGTAACTTATATACTTATATTGCTTTGAAATAACATTAAATACATTATGTATTTCAGCACAATCAACACGTAAGGAAATCCTACCTTTAAAGAATATATGGCCCACCAATATTGGTTGGTTAATTTCATGGCAATTATTACATTTGGACTTAGGCATGTACAACCATAGTGATATGTGTGCATACAGGAGCCAAATAACGTGCATAAATGCATGCATGCATATCTGAAACTATGCAACACATATGTGAGTATATATTTCTATGTGTTCAAGCCATTTACCTTTGTTTATATTACCTACATGCATACATTTGTACATACGTTAAAGGTAGATTTAATTCCAAATTTCTTCAATAACCTCTTTTACAAATCATTATAAAATTAAAATTCCGTTAATTGATAAATCACTACAGATTAGGCCTTATATACGTTTAAAATTTTGTCATTAGAATCTATTCGTAAAACTATGACTTTTAAAATGATCTGACTATTGTGTTTTTTCTTCTGCTTTAGGTGAGCCCTCTATGGATGGTTCATAAAAATTAAAGAAAAAATATTTGTGTAGTTCACAAAGAGCTAGATGGCATGCAGTGTACCAATGTATGGATTAGCCATCATATATACACAGAAGTTTCAATGTCTTTATAGTAAATGTTTATTTGCGAAATGGAATATTGTAAGTTGAAATAAATGTTTTGCACTCAGATTGAGTATAAAGGATTCACTGCATAAGGGAATAAGTCTAAAAACTTGGTAAGGTATGCGTATTTATATTTGTAAAGAAAATTATTCTTGGTGGAGTCAAGATGGCGGGGTATAAAGACTCACGTATGGTAGCTCCGAACCCACAGCCCATATATTTCCTGCAATAAGAAGTCCCCACGAACTCTGGAGCACTGCAAGGAGCGCAGAAACACAGTGGAAAATATTTCCGTTCCAGAGAGTCTGGGAGAGTGGTCCCCAGGGTCCGTCACACCCCAGAAAGTGGAGCCTACCCCAGCGCTGCCCTGGCCACCCAGCTGACAGGAGCAGATCCGAGCAGGCTTCAGGGACAGAACCTCCCGCGGCGGGAAGGTCCCTTCGCCCAAAGACAATACAGGTCAGTGAGAGAGATTTCTGGGCTGGCTGAGAGGGGAGCGGGGTGTCTCCGTGACTTGCCCCCCTCGGGAGGCAGCAGCAGAGGCAGCGGAGGAGGCAGCAGTGGCGGCCTGGGACTCTCCTGCCAGGCAGGCAGAAATTCAGGTCCCTGCATAAACCCCCTGAGGGAACTGAGACTGGGAGACGGCCCTGCCCCCACCCGCTCCATTACTGAAGGTCTCTGCATCAAGCCCCTGAAGGAACTGAGACTGGGAGGCGGCCCTGCCGCCACCCAAGCAACAGAACTTAAGCTCACATTGAATAGAAGCCGCATCTGCCGTGGAAAGCCCAATTAAATCTCAGACCCCAAGCACTAGCTGGGTAGATCTAGGTGGGGGTGGACAGGAATCTCTGAACTCGAATAACTGGCTGGGAAAAGCCCAGAAAAAGGAAGCAGAATAAGACGATAGAGAGCTACATTGATGGGGTGCAGATGTTCCCGCCATTCAGTTTTGATGACGAGGAAATATTCTTACCATCAGGGAAAGACATGGAGGGCGGGGCCTCTGCATCCCAGACATCCCAGGTGGATGTCTGGTGGCCTCTGGCCATGGAAGAGCTCAAAAAGGATTTTGAAAAGAAAGTTAGACAGGTGGAGGGAAAACTGGGAAGAGAAATGAGAGAGATGCAAGAAAAGCATGAAAAACGGGTCAATACCATGTTAAAGGAGACCCAATAAATGCTGAAGAAAATAACACCTTGGAAAATAGGCACACTCACTTGGCAAAACAGGTTCAAAAAGCTTCAAAAGCAGAATTAGCCAAATGGAAAAAGAGGTTCAAAAGCTCACTGAAGAAAAGAGTTCTTTCAAGATTAGAATGGAACAAATGGAGTCTAATGACTTCCTGAGAAACCAAGAAATCACAAAAAAAAAAAAAAAATACCAAAAGAATGAAAGAATGGAAGAGAATGTAAAATATCTCATGGGAAAAAACAACTGACCTGGAAAAAATCCACGAGAGACAATTTAAAAATTATGGAACTACCTGAAAAAAAAAATGATCAAAAAAAGAGCCTAGACATCATCTTCCATGAAATTATCGAGGAAAACTACCCTGATATTCTACAACCAGAAGGCAAAATAAGTATTGACAGAATCCATCGATCACAGCCTGAAAGAGATACAAAAAGAGAAACTCCTAGGAATGTTGTGGCCAAATTCCAGAGTTCCCAGGTCAAGGAGAAAATATAGCAAGCAGCTAGAAAGAAACAATTCCAGTATTGTTGAAATACAATCAGGATAACTCAAGATCTAGCAACTTCTACATTAAGGGATCGAAGGGTGTGGGATACGATATCCCAGAAATCAAGGGAAATAGGACTCAAACCAAGAATCACCTACCCAGCAAAACTGAGTATAATACTTCAGGGGAAAATATGGTCTTTCAATGAAACAGAGGACTTTCAAGCATTCTTTTTTTTATATTTTATTTTTTTTAATGTTTTACAATCATTTCCTTAAAGTTAAGATTTCATCCCCCCCCACCCTTCCCCCAATACCCCCCTCCCTCCCCATGACAGCATACAATTCTGTTTAGGTTCTACATATACTTTCCTATTGAGCACATTTTCACTATATTCATGCTACGTAGTCGAACTAAAATAAATGGAAGAAATCATATAACAAATCAACACATACTACACTGAAACCCACACACACACAAACATGATCTGCTACATTCTGCAAATGACTTCCACATTTCTTTCTCTGAGTGTGGAAGGCATTTTGCCTTAGAAGACTGACATTAGGATTTTTTTTTCTCAGTAAGTTCTTGTGTTATTACAAAGTTCCACCTCTACCAGAAAAAACTCTCGTACACTGTGGTCGTTGCTGTGCACAAAGTTCTCCTGGTTCTGCTCCTTTCGCTCAGCATCAGATCATATAAGTCCTTCCAGGCCTCCCTGAAGTCTTCTTGTTCATCATGTCTTATGGCACAATAGCACTCCATTACATTCATATACCATAATTTATTCACCCATTCCCCAATTGATGGGCATCCCCTTGACTTCCAGTTTTTGGCTACCACAAAGAGTGCTGCTATAAATATTTTTGTGCACGTGCGACCCCTTCCCGTTTTTATAATCTCTTGGGGATACAGTCCTATTAGAGATATTTCTGGGTCAAAGGGTATGCACATTTTTGTAGCCCTTTGGGCATAGTGGTAGAGTTGGAACACTAATTCAAGCATTCTTGATGAAAAGACCAGAGCTGAAAAGAAAATTAGACTTTCAAACACAAGAATGAGAAGAAGCATGAAAAAGTAAAGAGCAAAGAGAAGTCATAAGGGACTTACCAAAGGTGAACTGTTTACATTCCTACGTGGAAAGACAATATTTGTAACCCTTAAAATTTTTCAGTATCTGGGTAGTTGGTGGGATTATGCACACGCACATACACACACATGTACACGCATGCACGTGTGCTCACATACATACATGCACGCACATACAGAGACAGAGAGCACAGAGTGAATTGAATAGATTGGGATCATATCTTAAAAGAAATTAAGGTCAACGATGAGAGAGAAATATAGTGGGAGGAAAGAGGGTGAAATGGAATGGGGTAAATTGTATCTCATTCAAGAGGCAAGCAGGAGACTTTCTAGCAGAGGGAAAAAGAGGAGAGCTGAGAAAAAAAAAGAAGCTTATCCTCATCACATTCGACTAAAGGAAGGAATAAAATGAACACTCATTTTGGTATTAAAACCTATCTTACAATACAGGAAAGTGGGGGAGAAAGAGATAAGCAAGGCGCGGAGATGAAGGTAGGGAGGGCAATGGGAGGAGGGAGCAATTTGAAGTCAACACTCGGGGAGGGACAGGATTAAATGACAGAATAGAAACAATGGGGGGCAGGAACGGATGGAGGCAAATACAGCTACTCTTACACAACACGACTATTATCGAAGTTATTTGCAAAACTACACAGATATGGCCTATATTGAATTGCATGCCTTCCCAAAGGGAATGGGTGGGGAGGGAAGGATGGGGAAAATTTGGAACTCAACGTTTTAGGAACAACTGTTTAGTATTGTTGTTGCTACTAGGATATAAGAAATATAGGTAATGGGGAATAGATAATCATTTGGCCCTACAGGACAAAAGTGAAGATGGGAACAAGAGAAAGGAGGGATGATAGAAGAGAGGGCAGACTGGTGATAGGGAAAATTAGAATGCTCGGTGTATTCGGGTGGGGAGAGGGGACAAATGGTTGAAAATTTGGAACCCAAAATTTTGTGAAAATGAATGTAAAAAGTTAAATTAAAATAAAAAACCTAATGTAAAAAAAAGAAAATTATTCTTCTATGAGCCACTCCCCTATTTCATACATTTGTATTTCATATGAATATTTCATCCCCGGATTCTATTTGAATGCTTTATAAAAAAAAGTAAAAATACATATGTTTAAAAAATTTTAATGACTTTTTCCCCTAACCAGATCTATGCAGAAGAAGGAATGTAATTTTAATAATGGGAAAAAGGAAAAGTTTCTTGGTAGCCCCTGGGAAATGAAGATGATTTGACAGTGTTCAAAGGGACTAATTCCTAGGAGAAGAAAACATAAAATATTTTTTGTTGTTATTACTACTATTACTTCATTGATGTTCTCTTTGCCAGTGCAGTAATTTCCTGTTCTAGTGATCCCTACAGAACTGATTACTGTAAATTTTCCATGGAACTAAAACAAAAAAAAAACAACATCTAAATCTGTTTTTAATGAGTCCTTAAGGGAATAAACTTTTTAATTGAAATCTTCGTGAAATGCAATTATTAGGACTACTGAGATTAACTTAGGTAGCACAAGCTAGACGATGTTTCCTTAGAAAGTAAAAAAAAAAAAAAGTGCAACATAATTAATAATAAGTTCTAAGGAATCGTGGGAACCTAAATAAGAAACACAGGAGAGACAATAAATGAAAACTTTTCCTTAATGTATTCAAAGTGTTATTTCTCTTTTGAAGACTCTCAATAGAGAAGAAATTGAGGGAAGGATTGCGTTCTAAGCTTCTCCATTTTATGGATTAGAACCTGTGGTAATGCACTGCAGACGAAAATTAGACCAGGAGCTCCTAACCTAAATTTCACGTATATTAAAAAAATCAATAGCTGCAGTTTAATGTTACTGAGTCTCAGTAGTATATGCAACTAATTGTCTGCCCTTAAAAATGTTACTCTGGTAAAGTGTCTGCGGACTTTGTTTTTGTTGTTGAATCATTTCACTCATGTCTTACTCTTCTTCACCCCATTTTGGGTTTTCTTTTACTTTGTAAGTTTATTTTACAGATGAAGAAACTGAGAAAAAATATGGCTAAATGCCTTGCCAAAAGTCAAACACCTTGTGTCTGGGGCTGCATTTGAACTCATGGAGGTGTCTTCCTGATTCAAAGCCAAGTATTTTATCAATTGTGAAACTTAGTTGCCCTCCACTTTGGCGGTGTCCAAATTGCAAAAGAGGACCAAAAAAAAAGATTTAGTACCTTTAGGTAGGGCATTCTGAAGATTGAAATACCATTGATTTAACAGTTGAATTAATCTTTAGAAATATTTCACAGTGTGTTTGCTTGAATTTCCTACCAAACTTTTGAAATCATATACAGCAAAGAAATAAGATAATAAATTTGGATCTGGGAGTGATATTAAATCCCCTAATCAGAAAATTAAGCTAACAACAATCACACAGACTTTCATTCATGCTGAGAAAACTTGTGTCCAGAGAAGATTATCGACTTGCTCAAAGTCAAAAAGGGAGCAAGTAATGCCCTAAGGCATTTGTAGGGAGCACCTTTGTAACATGTACAAGGATAAATGGAGATTACCAAGCACTATGTCACAACGACATGGGGCCAAAACACAAAATATTCTGCACTTAAGAGCTTTGTCAAGAGACTGTTAAATCATACCTCTTAATATTTTGAAAGGCTTAGCAGTTTCTTTCTTCAACATCAATTCTAAATCCTTCAAATCCTTCAATTCAATTACATATATGATATTTTTATTTCCTTTAATATCTATAAATACAATCTTGTGTAAGGAATGCATTTGAATAATACAGAAAAAAATTGTATATGCTAGTTCCTACACGAATTTGTTGTGACCTAAAAGAAGTCATGTAAACAATATTGACATCAATCTCTTTACATATAAAATTAAGGGACAGGACTAGATGACCCCTAACATCTCTTACAATTCTGAAAATTGTTGAGTTTATGATACCATAAGAAAAGATTGAACTGTAGGTATGTGTGGTATCTTTTCAATTAAAGTGTAAGCAATTTGAGAACAT
The DNA here is from genome assembly GCA_023548195.1 of Bettongia penicillata ogilbyi. Classification (NCBI taxonomy): domain Eukaryota; kingdom Metazoa; phylum Chordata; class Mammalia; order Diprotodontia; family Potoroidae; genus Bettongia; species Bettongia penicillata. The sequence continues at coordinate 1,181,188 of JAJHZJ010000782.1, read as the reverse complement.
TCATCATGACATACGATTTAAACTTTATTCTATACATTAATTGATCAATATGTGTTAATATGCGTATGTAAGCAATATGCGTGATTATATAGAATGTGCTGAATGTATTATAATGTGCACTGAACATTAATATATATATATGAATAATAAAATTAGTATGTGTATGCAATATATGCAATTAATAACAGAAATATATGTGTATATACAAATGTACATATACAATATATACACATACATACATACACACACACACATTTATAGTTCTTCAATTTGAAAAGACTACAAGCCAAGACCAAAGAGGAGAGAGAGTTGGTGCATGATTTTCTGTTTGCAGATGATTGTGCACTCAATACAGCTTCTAAAACTGAGAAGCAACAAAGTATGGATCAATTCCCTGCTGCCTGTGCTAATTTTGGCCTAATAATTAACACCAAGAAGAAAAGGGTGGTCTGCTCCATGAGTAAATCAGAATGGAGACGGCACATAGGATGCACAAATTTGGAGTACCCACCCAATATTCCTGTGGACTATCTGTGCCCAAACTGTGGTAGAGCATTCTGAGCTCATATTCGTCTGATCAGTCACAATCGGACACACTGAATTTTCTCTTTATCATGGTGATGTCATTTTGATCCTCTTCGAGAAAGGAGCACAACAACCAACCAATGTGGTAAGATTGTTAATATTTCCTTTTGATAGATATTCATACGTTCAGTTGTGAGTGGACCATATGAACTATAGTTAATTTAAAATACAGAGTGTTTACATTCTCTATGACACACCTCTTGCAAACCAACCATTTCGGTTTTCAAATATGTTGCTATTTATCTCTTATTTTCTTTTTTTAATAAAAAATTTATTTATTTAACTTTTCACATTCATTTTCACAAAATTTTGGGTTCTAAATTTTCTCCCCTTTTCTCCCCTCCCCTCACCCCAATGCATCGAGCAATCTAATTTTCCCTCTCACCAATCTGCCCTCTCTTCTATCATCCCTCCCTTCTCTTGTCCCCATCTTCTCTTTTGTCCTGTAGGGCCAGATGACTTTCTAATCCCCATTGACTGTATTTCCTATTTCCTAGTAGCAAGAGCAATACTAAACAGTTGTTCCTAAAACTTTGAGTTCCAAATTCTCCCTATCCCTCCTTCCCCACCCATTCACTTTGAGAAGGCATGCAATAAAGGTCCTATCTGTCTAGTTTTGCAAATGACTTCGATAATAGTCATGTTCTCTAAGACTAACTGTATTTACCTCCATCCTATCTTGCCCCCCATTGTTTCCATTCTGTCATTTAATCCTGCCCCTCCCCAAATGTTGACTTCAAATTGCTCCCTCCTCCCATTGCCCTCCCTTCCATCATCACCCTCACCCTGCTTATCACCTTCTCCCCCACTTTCCTGTATTGTAAGATAGGTTTTCATATCAAAATGAGTGTGCATTTTATTCCTTCATTTAGTCGAATGTGATGAGGGTAAACTTCTTGTTTTTTTTTTTTTTCTCAGCTCTCCTCGTTTTCCCTCCACTAGAAAGTCTCCTGCTTGCCTCTTTGATGAGATATAATTTACCCCATTTCATTTCACCCTATTTCCTCCCACTGCATTTCTTTCTCACCATTTACCGCAATTTCTTTTAAGATATGGTCCCATCCTATTCAATTCACTCTGTGCTCTCTGTCTCTGTATGTGCGTGCATGTGTGTATGCGTGTGTGCATTCATGCATGTACGTGTGTGTGTGTGTGTGTTTATGTGTGTGTGGTCCCACCAACTACCCAGATACTGAAAAGTTTTAAGAGTTACAAATATGTCTTTCCATGTCGGAATTTAAACAGTTCACTTTTGGTAAGTCCCTTATGACTTCTCCTTGCTGTTTACTTTTACATGCTTCTTCTCATTCTTGTGTTTGAAAGTCAAATTTTCTTTTCAGCTCTGATCTTTTCATCAAGAATGCCTGAAAGTCCTCTGGTTCATTGAAAGACCATATTTTCCCCTGAAGTATTATACTCACTTTTGCTGGGTAGGTGATTCTTGGTCTGAATCCTAGTTCCTTTAACTTCTGTAATATCCTATTCCACGCCCTTTGATCCCTTAATGTAGAAGCTGCTAGATCTTGTGTTATCCCGATTTTATTTCCACAATACTGGAATTGTTTCTTTCTAGCTGCTTGCAATATTTTCTCCTTGACCCGGGAATTCTGGAATTTGGCCACAATGTTCCTAGCAGTTTCTCTTTTTGGATATCTTTCAGGCGGTGATTGATGGATTCTGTCAATAATTATTTTGCCCTCTGGTTGTAGAATGTCAGGGAAGTTTTCCTCGATAATTTCATGGAAGATGATGTCTAGGCTCTTTTTTTGATCATGACTTTCAGGTAGTCCCATAATTTTTATATTGTCTTTCCTGGATCTATTTTCCAGGTCAGTTTTTTTTTTTTTTTTCCCCATGAGATATTTCACATTCTCTTCCATTTTTTCATTCTTTTGGTTTTGTTTTGTGATTTCTTGGTTTCTCAGGAAGTCATTAGACTCCATTTGTTCCATTCTAATCTTTAAAGAACTCTTTTCTTCAGTGAGCTTTTGAACCTCTTTTTCCATTTGGCTAATTCTTCTTTTGAAGCTTTTTGAACCTGTTTTGCCAAGTGAGTGAGCCTATTTTTCAAGGTGTTATTTTCTTCAGCATTTATTGGGTCTCCTTTAACATGGTATTGACCCATTTTTCATGCTTTTCTTGCATCTCTCTCATTTCTCTTCTCAGTTTTCCCTCCACCTGTCTAACTTTCTTTTCAAAATCCTTTTTGAGCTCTTCCATGACCTGAGCCTACCGGACATCCACCTGGGATGTCTGGGATACAGAGGCCCCGACCTCCACGTCTTTCCCTGATGGTAAGAATATTTCCTCGTCATCAGAATTGAAAGGCGGGAACATCTGTATCCTATCAAAGTAACTCTCTATGGTCTTATTTTGCTTCCCTTTTCTGGGCATTTTCCCAGCCATTTACTTGAGTTCAGAGATTCCTGTCCACCCCCTCCTTGATCTGCCCAGCTAGTGCTTGGGGTCTGAGATTCAAATGGGTTTTCCGCAGTAGATGCAGCTTCTATTCAATGTGAGCTTAAATTCTGTTGCTTCGGTGGGGCAGGGCCACCTCCCAGGCTCAGTTCCCTCTGGGGCTTTATGCAGAGACCTTCAGCAATGAGATGGGTTGAGCAGGGCCCCCTCTCAGTCTCAGCTCCCTCAGCGGGTTTATGCAGAGACCTTTGGTAATAGCCCTGAACTTCTGCCTGCCTGCTCGGGGAGTCACGGGGGCTGCCGCTGCTGCCTCTGCCACTGCCTCTCCCGCTGCCTCCTCAGGGGGCCGAGCCACGGAGGCACCGACTCCCCTCTCAGCCATCCCAGACATCTCTCTCACTGACCTGTAGCGTCTGTGGGTGGAGGTACCTTCCCGCCTGCCGAAGATTCCGTCCCTGAAGCCTGCTCGGATCTGCTCCTCTGGGGCCGCGGCCAGGGAAGCACAGGGGTGGGCTCTGCTTTTGGGGGCCTGACGGACCCCTGCGGTCCACTCTCCAGGGCTCTCTGGAACGGAAATCTTTTCCACCGTGTTTCTCCGCACCTTGCAGTGTTTCAGAATTCGTGGGGAGTTCTTCTTGCAGGAAATATATGGGCTGTGGGTTCGGAGCTAGCATGCGTGCATCTTTCTACTCCGCCATCTTGGCTCCACCTTTTATCTTTTATTTGCGAAGGCAACCAATGGCATCGCAAAGTTAATGTTCTGGCTCTTACATAAATTGTTCTAAAATGAAACATAGTTGCACAAAGTCATCAATCAAACTCCCTTCCAGATTCATCAAAGTCCAGTTGTCAGAAAAGTAACAGGATTTCTGGCAACAGCCGAGATAGCAGTGAATAATCTTGGTGACTCACCAGGCCCTAAGGGTTCCACAGTGCCTACTTCACCTGCCTTCATGGTCTTAGACCAAATAGTTCTCTCCTATCCATTCCACCAGGGGAAGTCTTCACATCTTTGACATGTACACACCCACTAATAAGCTGATGGTTTGTGACCCACTCGTTATCCCCAACCTGATTTATTCCAACTACCAACACACTTTTGCCAGATGTGGACTCCATGCATACTACAGATTCTTGGAGCTACCGATGAGAGTTAATTGCTGATTCGACGTAAAAGTTGGATGAACATCCTGGAAGATGACTTGGAAAGCCCTCACACCATGGGTGCTAATCTTCGTTGAATACCCATACAACTCTCTTTCAAATGTATAGTCCATCCGTTTTATCTTTTCCTTCTTTCTTTGTTTTCTTCCTTCTTTCTTTCCTTTTTCCTTTCGTTCTTTCTTTATTTCCTTCCTCCTTCCTTCCTCTCTTCCTTCTTTCATTCCTTCCTTTATTTTCCCTCCCTGAATCTCATGTTCCATCTGAAGGAAAGTGACTCAGAAATACAAAAAATGATCTGGATAAAGTTAAGTCTTGTAAATACTGACTTTTACCTTCAATTAAGGGATGGAACAGTATTAGATTGATTTTGATATTAAAAACTTCCTTGCAGTGTTCATCCATCCATTTCCTCGGTATTTTCTGAATATTTTTTAAATCTCTAAAATTAAAGAAAACTTCGATACAAAGATGAATAAATACACTGCTTGCCTCCATGAATTCAAAAGTTAATAGCATAATCTACTCATAGACAAGTCTAAACAGTGTTAATTTACTGAACAGATATTCATTGAGTACCTCTTTGTGTGCAGAACATCTTGATTGACACAGACTTGGTGTAAGAATAAGACACAGTTCCTTCTGGGGCATTAAAATTTAGTAAATCATGAAATAAAATTGGAAGCATATATTATTTGCATAAATATACACATAGTCACAGGAAAAGACAATATTTTAAAGTGATAGCATAGCATTTTTCTGGTATCTGAAGTGCTATTACACAAAAAAAGAATTAGCTTTGTTGAGCCTGAACACAAAGGGCAGAACTAGGAGCAAAAGGTGAGATTTGCAGATAGGTAACATTAAGTAAACCTCATGTAATGGTGGTGTTGTGTTGGGGATCAGAGAAACATAAGTCAATTTAAAGGAAAGCTTTACATTTTTTTTTTACAATTTCACCATATTCATATTGAATAAAAGAATTAAAATGAATGAGAGAAAGGAGAGAACAAAACAAAACAAAACACAAAAGAAAATGGTCTTCAATCTGCCATCCAATTAAACATTTTTTTCTCTGGATGTGGAAAGTGTTTTGCCTCAAAAGCCCCTTAGGAATTTTTTAGTTCCTGGAATTCCCATAAAGGACTAAGTCTACCAGATAAATTCCTCACACACTGTCGCTGTTGCTTTGTACAAAGTTCTCCTGGTTCTGCTCCTTTCACTCAGGATCAGTTCATATAAGTCTTTTCCGGACTTTCTGTAGACTTCCTGTTCACCACTTCTTATGGAACAATAGTACTCCATTACATTCATATACCACAACTTGCTCAGCCATTCCCCAACTGATATCCCTTTGATATGCAGTTCTGGGCCACCACAAAGAGTGTTGCTATATATATTTTTGCACATGTGGGACCCTTTTCCATTTTTATGATCTCTGTGGGGTACAGTCCTAGAAGAGATATTTCTGGGTCAAATGGTATTCACATTTTTGTAGCCCTTTAGGCATAGTTCCATATAGTTCTCCACAATAAGTGCATCAGCTTGAAGCTCCACCAACAATGAATTAGTGGTCCTACTCTCCAGTATTTTCTCCAACATTTATCAATATCCTGTTTTGTCATGTTAGTCAACCTCATAGGTGTGATGAGGTACCTCAGAGTTGTTTTGGTTTGCATCTCTAATCAAGAGTGATTTAAAGAATTTTTTCATATGAATATAGATAGTTTTAATTTCTTCCTTTGAAAACTGCCTGTTCATATCCTTTGACTATTTATCGATCGGGAAATGACTTGTATTATTGTACATTTGTCTCAACTCTCTCTACATTTCGGAAATTAGGCCTTTATTACAGATACTAGTTGGAAAATTGTTTCCCAGTTTTCCGCTTCCCTCCTAATCTTGGTCGCATGGGGATTCTTTGTGCTAAAACCGAAACAAAACAAAACAGAAGACAAAATAGTCTTCTTAATTGTCCGCTCCAATTCCATAGTTCATTCCCTGGATGTGAAAGGTGTTTTCCCTCAAGAGTTCATTGGGAATTTTTTAGGTCCTTGCATTGCAGAGAAGGGCTAAGTCTACCAGAAAAATTCCTTGCACACTGTGATTGTTGCTGTGCACAAAACTCTCCTAGGTCTGCTCTTTTCACTCAGCATCAGTTCACATAAGTCATTCCAGGGCTCTGACGTCTTCTCATCATCATTTTTTTATAGCACAGTAGTATTCCATTACATTCATATTCCACAATTTTGTAAGCCATTCCCCAACTGATAGGCATCCCCATGATGTCCAGATCTTTGTCACGACAAAGAGAACTGCTGTAAATATTTTGTTCACGTGGGACCCTTCCCAATTTTTATGATCTCCTTGGGATACAGTCCTAGGAGCAATATTCCTGAGTCTATTTTCCAGGTCAGTTGTCTAAAGGGCCCAGGGTCTCCCAGTGCATCCTGGGTTATATCCAGTCATCTTGAGGAATAATAAATCTCTGGATCCAGATGGCTCTGGAGTAAAAATGAGCCTGGTGACCTGCACAGCCCTCTGTCACTCAAAACAAAGTCAAGCGCAAGTCATATCATCATTTCTCTTCTTCAGCAATGAAGGATGAATACAATTCTTTCAGGAGTCTGTGAAATTTCCCTGGCCATGATGAATCCGTGGAGAGATGCTTCATGAAATTAGACCGATGTGAACTTTTTCACTTATTACCATCTGGGCACTTTCCATGACATGTTCATACAAAATCAGTTAAACATTTCCATTGCTTTAGGGATATTACCTCATGAAGACAGAGAAAATCATAAAGCCTTACTAGCAGCTGAAAACACTGCAGAAGTTTCTACCTTTCAGATGAGCAGGTAACGTAATTCTTTGTGAGCTTCCGAAGGAGTTTAGAAATCAGCGTTCAAAAACTTATGACAATGCATATTGCAGGGGTGAATAGGAGAATTTTTACCCTGAAGTTGAAATTGTTCACACTGAAATGACATAAAATTCTTCCAGGAAAACTGACAAATGAGAATTCCTAACTATGACAATTGCCACAGAAATTTTTCTTCAACTGGAAAAGTGGAATGCTTTTTTCAAGGGATATTTATCACTAAAAATATGTGGGATCAGAGTGTTAATAGTCATTACTATGTAAATGGATATCATCTTAAAAAGTAGAAAGTCTCTTGGAACAAAATATATTAAAAATACAAAAATTATTAGTCTATGTCACTTACATAATCTAGACGCAAAGACTGTTTTCTCTGAAAAGACAAAGGGAAAGGAGAATAAAAAGAGTACGTAGAAATATTTAATCTTTCCTAATGTCACACAATTAAGGATTGCATGAGGTAGATACTGCTAAAGATCCTGGACATTTATCTTGAGGGGATTAGGGGATTCCTAAAAAGGAAATGCCGTTTCTTTGCACTGGCCATCACTTTGCAAGTGATAGCTGTAGGTAATACCTGAACTATCAGTAAATCTCTTGGATGGCAGAGTATTTTTGTAATTGTGCAGATCATGTTATTTATCCCATCAATACTTAGTTTCAAAGCAAAGTTGATATCTACTACATTGTAATTCCAATAAAATGTAATCTTACATGCTCTCTTTTATATCAGTATCCCATTATTATCTCTTGCTTCATTGATTAGTTAAAACATTTTAAAATATATCTACAATATTTTCTTGTCCCATCACTTGGAGAAAAGTAATTTCATAATTTACTATTTTGTAGAATAAAACCATATTCACTATCTTATTTGTGGTAAGATATTGATGTGATGAGAAATGATATGATATAATGAGATATACCAAAGGATAACATGTGATATTATTTCAATTTAAGTGAATTTGCCACATGGCATCTATATGACTAAAAGTACATTATAGTTGAATGGGAAAATTCTTGCTCATCTCTATCTAGCAGATTTCTCGACATGAACAACATAGTTATCTATAAAAGTGTATTCAAAAAGGCATCTTTCGCTTATTTTCAAAATATATTTCTTGAATTGAAGAAATGATCAGTCTGACTGAAACTACAGGAAGTCAGGTGACTGAATTTATTCTCATGAGAATCACAAACATTCCTGAGCTGCATAGCACCTCTTTGTTCTGTTTTTCCTCAATTATATGGTCATAGTTGGGGGAGCATGGGTTTAATCATTCTAACCAGTGTGGATTCCCACCTCCAAACACCTATGTACTTTTTCCTCAAGCATCTGGCATTTGTTGATCTTTGCTATTCCACAGCTCTTGGGCTAAAAATGCTAGTTGGAATCATGGAGGAGAAAAACGTTATTTCTTAAAATGGATGTGCATTGCAGCTATTTTTCTGTGTGATATTTATTGCCAGTGAGCTTTTTATTCTGTAAGCTATGGCATGTGACTGCTATGTGGCTATCTGTAAGCCTCATCCATATATGGTCCTCCTATCAGATATAGTATATTGGTTCTTGATGGCTCTGTCATATCTCTATAGCACCAAGGCATCCCTACTGTTTGCAATAAAGCTTCTTAAATTATCTTGCTGCTAATCAAATGTAATAAGACATTTCTTCTGTGATGCTCCTCCCGTATTGTCCACTGCATGAGCAGGCACAAGTCATGTTGAAGTGATTGTTACCATTTCTGGTGTACTTAATTCTGTTTCATCACTTCTGATTATTATTATCTCCTACATGTTCATTCTTGTGACCATTCTCAGGACAAATTCTTCTGATTGAAGGCACAAGGTTTACTCCACATTTGGTTCTCACCTTACAGGTGTGGTCATATTCTTTGGGACATTTCTCTTCCTGTATCTGTAGCCACAATCTAGCCATTCCTTTAACAGAGAGAAAATAGCCACAGTGATTAACACTGTTGTCCTCCCCATGCTCAAGCCTTTGATATATAGTTTGAGAAACAAAGAAGTGAATGGTGCCTTGAGGAGACTCTTTGAGAAAATAACATAAGTCTTCTTTAAAAACAAACAAAAAAAACAACAACACCAACAAGGAGAGGAGCCAAGATGGGAGAGTAATAAGATGCACATATGCTAGCTCCTAACACACAGCACATAAAATACCTGGAAAGAAGAACGCCCAACAAATTCTGGAGCAGCAGAAGCCACAGAAAAACGGAGTGGAGGAGATTTCTGTTCCAAAGTGACCTGAAAAACCAACACCAAAGGTCCATCGCATACTGGACCCATAGCAGAGCCCACCCTTGCCTTGGTCGCAGCACAGAGGGGAGCAGATCCGAGCAGGCCTCAGGGACAGAATCTTCAGCAGCAGCGCAGTTCCCTCCACCCACTGGCACCAAAGGTCAGTAAGAGAGACTTTTTGGCTGGCCGAGAGGGGAGTGGAGTGTCCCCAAAACTCAGGACCCCTTCAGAGGTAGCAACGGAAGGTGGCAGTGAACAGAGGCTCCCAAAGCAAGAAGGAACTCAGATCCATTGTTGAAGGTATCAGCATAAACCCTCTGAGGGAACTGAGCCCTGTGTGGCAGCCCTGCGACCACCTGAGCATCAAATCTTAATCTCACATTGAATCGCAGCCCTGCTGCCACCTGAGCACCTGAACTAAATCTCACACTGAATAGCTGCCCTTTATTTGATGAAAGCCCTGAGGCTGGGAAGCATCAATTGAATCGCAGAACTCAAGAAGTAGCTGGGCACATCTGGAGGTGAGGAGGGTGTGGAGAGGAAACTCAGAAGTCAAGTAACTGGCTGGTAAAATGCCCAGAAAAGGGAAAAAAATAGGACCATAGAAGGTTACTTTCTGGGTGAACAGATATCTCCTACAATCCTTTCAGATGAGGAAGAACAATGCTTGCCATCAGGGAACGACATAGAAGTCAAGGCTTCTGTATTCAAAACATCCGAAATAGATATCCAATGGCCTCAGGCTATGGAAGAGCTCAAAAAGGATTTTGAAAATCAAGTGAGAGTGGTAGAGGAAAAACTGGGGAGAGAAAAGAGAGAGAAGCAAGAAAAGCATGAAAAGCACGTCAACACCTTGCTAAAGGAGACCCCAAAAATGCTGAAGAAAATAGCACCTTGAAAAATAGGCTAACTCAATTGGTAAAATAGGTTCAAAAAGCCTATGAGGAGAAGAATGTTTTCCAAAGCAGAATTAGCCAAATGGAAAAGGAGGTTCAAAAGCTCACTGAAGAAAATAGTTCCTTCAAAATTAGAATGGAACAGAGGGAGGCTAATGACTTTATGAGAAACCAAGAAACAACAAAACAAAACCAAAAGACTGAAAAAATGGAAAATAGATCCAGGAGAGACAATTTAAAAATTATGGGACTACCTGAAAGCCATGATCAAAAAAAGAGCCTAGACATCATCTTTCATAAAATTATAAAGGAAAACTGCCCTGATATTCTAGAACCAGAGGGAAAAATAAGTTTTCAAGGAATCCGCCCATCACGACCTGAAAGAGATGAAAAAAACAGAAACTCCTAGGAATATTTTGGACAAATTCCATTGTTTCCCGCTCAAGGCGAAAATATTGCAAGCAGCCTGAAAGAAATAATTCAGGTATTGTAGAAATGCAATCAGGATAACACAAGATCTAGCAGCTTCTCCATTAAGGAATCAAAGGACGTGGAATAGGATATTCCAGAAGTCAAAAGAACTAGGATTAAAACCAAGAATCACCTACCCAGCAAAACTGAGTATAATACTTCAGGGGGAAAATGATCTTTCAATAAAATACAGCACTTTCAAGCATTCTTGATGAAAAGACTACAGCTGAAAAGAAAATTTGACTTTCAAACACAAAAATCAAGAGAATCATGAAAAGGTAAACAGCAAAGAGAATTCCTAAGGGACTTATTAAGTTGAGCTGTTCACATCCCTACATGGAAAAACAATATTTGCAACTCTTTGAAACTTTTCAGTATCTGGGTTGTTGGGGGGATTACACACACACACACACACACACACACACACACACACACGTGCGCAAAGAGAGAGGGAGAGAGAGAGAGAGAGAGAGAGAGAGAGAGAGAGAGAGAGAGAAATAGAAAGAGAGACAGAGAGACAGAGAGTGACAGAGAGACAGAGAGTCAGAGAGACAGAGAGACAGAGAGACAGAGCACAGAGTGAATTGAATAGCATGGGATCATATCATAAAAAATGAAATTAAGCAGTGAGATAGAAATATATTGGGAGGAGAGAGGGAGAAATGGAATGGGACAAATTATCTCTCATAGAAGAGGCAAGCCAAAGACATTTTAGTGGAGGGAAAAAGAAGGGAGGTGAGCGAAAATCATGAATTTTACTCTCATCACATTTGACTAAAGGAAGAAATAAAATGCACACTCATTTTGGTATGAAAACCTATCTTACAATACAGGAAAGTGGGGGAGAATGGGATAAGCAGGGTGGGGTGATGATGGAAGGGAGTGCAATGGGAGGAGGGAGCAATTTGGAGTCAGCACTCATGGGGAGGGACAGGATCAAAAGAGAGAATAGAAGCAATGGGAGACAGAATAGGATGGAGGGAAATATATTTAGTCATACACAATCCGACTATTATGGAAGTCATTTGCAAAACTACACAGATATGGCCTATATTAAAATGCTTGCCTTCCCAAAGGGAATGGGTCGGGAGGGAGGGATGAAGAGAAGTTGGAACTCAAAGTTTAGGAAAACTGTGAAGTACTGTTCCTGCTACCAGGAAATAAGAAATACAGGTAATGGGGTATAAAAAGTTATCTGGCCCTACAGGACAAAAGAGAATATGGGGAAAAGAGAAGGAAGTGATGATAGAAGAGAAGGAATATTGGAGATAGAGACAATTCCAATGCTCGGTGTTTTGGGGTGGGGAGAGGAGACCAATGAGGAGAAAATTTTGAACCCAAAATTTTGTGAAAATGAATGTTACAAGTTAAATAATTTAATTAAAAAACAATATAATTTGTTTTCAAAAGTCACTTCTAAAAGTTTTTGATTTTTAAATTTTCTCCACCTCCTTTACTTTCCCCATTCGCAAAATATCACGCATTCTGAAAAAACCTCTGCATATACATTCTTAATAATCATACTTTCACAACAGTCATTTTGTTAAAAAGGGTTAGAATGAATGGAATAAACTACGAGAAAGGTAAACAAAATAAAACAGAAAGTAAACAGCATGTTTCGATTTACATTCAGACTATATAGTTCTTTCTCTGGTTAAGTCTTCTGTTTAATGCCCGGTGTAGTGTGTAATTCTATCGTATTTTTAGAAACACATAAATCTGTACTAGATTCCTTTCAACTTCCCCTTGCCACTTCTCTTATTTATTAGAGAAAAAAACGTTTTTCCTAATATGCAGTCAGAAAATGACTTCTGATTAGTTGTTGCTCTTTTTTTATTGCTCAACTCCAAATAAATCTTAGAATAGTGGAGCATTTAATTAAGAGACTTATTAGAAGATGTACACAACGTATCTCTACAAAATAATTTATTTCATTATAAACAATCATAATAAGCAATTTACCTTTATTTTAAGATTCCTTGATTGAGGAAAATCAGATAGGAAACATTTAAATAAATACTGGTACCAGATAATATTCTAGGGATTGGGCCTACACTGATAAATTTAAAAATTAGTTTTCTTTTTATTTAGAAAAAGCATGTGTATATGACTGCCACACTGTTCAACAGAGTAACCAATCTTAATTTGAACATCTATTACTATTAAGATGTTTTTCCTTGCCTTCCAGTCATTGCTACCTGTCTCTGTGAAGCAGAACGAGTTTACTCTCTGCTCATTATAAAACTTCTTCAGATGTTTGAGGGAAACGTCCACCTTTTCCTCCAACAGCAGTTAACAACATTATCCAGGTTTGAAAATAACACTCTAATATACAGGGTCCCCTCCCAATAAAATTCTTAGGTTTGAATGAATTTTTTTTTTTAATACAAATTTATTTATTTAACTTTTTACATTCATTTTCATAAAATTCGGGGTTTCAAATTTTCTCCCCATTTATCCCCTCCCCCAACCGCAATACACCAAGCATTCTAATTTTCCCAATCACGAATCTGCCCTCTCTTCTATCATCCCTCCCTTCTATTGTCCCCATATTCTCTTTTCTCCTGTAGGGCCAGATGACTTTCTATTCCCCATTAACGGTATTTCTTATTTCCTAGTAGCAACAAAAATAGTCAAGAGTTGTTCCTAAAACTTTGAGTTCCAAATTCTCCCCATCCCTCCCTCCTCACCCTTTCCCTTTAAGAAGGCAGGCAATTCAATATAGGCCCTATCTGCATAGTTTTGCAAATGACTTCGATAATAGTCGTGTTGTGTAAGACTAACTGTATTTCCCTCCATCCTACCCTGACCCCACTGTTTCCATTTCGTCTTTTGATCCTGTCCCTCCCCAAGAGTGTTTACTTCCAATTGCTCCCTCCTCCCATTGCACTCCCTTCCATCATCACCCCCACTTGCTTATCTCCTTCTCCCCCACTTTCCTGTATTGTAAGATAGGTTTTCATACCAAAATGAGTGTGCATTTTATTCCTTCCTTTAGTCGAATGGGATGAGGGTAAACTTCTTCTTTTTCTCAGTTCTCCTCTTATTCCCTACACTAAAAAGTCCCCTGTTTATCTCATGATTGAGGTATAATTTACCCCATTCCATTTCACCCTCTCTCCTCCCGCTACATCTCTCTCACCGTTTACCTTAATTTCTTTTAAGATATAGTCCCACCCTATTCAATGCACTCTGTGCTATCTGTCTCCGTATGTGCGTGCACGTGTGTATGTGTGTGTGTGTACACTCGTGCACATGTGTGGGTGTGGGTCTGTGTGTATGTGTGTGTGTGGTCCCACCAACTACCCAGATACTGAAAAGATTTAAGGGTTACAAATATTGTCTTTCCATGTCGGAATTTAAACAGTTCACTTTTGGTAAGTCCCTTATGACTTCTCTTTGCTGTTTACTTTTTCATGCTTCTTCTCATTCTTCTGTTTGAAAGTCAAATTTTCTTTTCAGCTCTGGTCTTTTCATCAAGAATGCGTGAGAGTCCTCTGTTTCAGTGAAAGACCATATTTTCCCCTGAAGTATTATACTCAGTTTTGCTGGGTAGGTGATTCTTGGTCTGAGTCCTAGTTCCTTTGACTTCTGGAATATCCTATTGCACGCCCTTTGATCCCTTAATGTAGAAGCTGCTAGAACTTGAGTTAACCTGATTGTATTTCCACAATACTGGAATTGTTTCTTTCTAGCTGCCTGCAATATTTTCTCCTTGACCTGGGAATTCTGGGATTTGGCCACAATATTCCTAGGAGTTTCTCTTTTTGGATCTCTTTCAGGAGGTGATCGATGGATTCTGTCAATACTTATTTTGACCTCTGGTTGTAGAATATCAGGGCAGTTTTCCTTGATAATTTCATGGAAGACGATATCTAGGCTTTTTTTTTTATTATGACTTTCAGGTAGTCCCATAACTTTTAAACTGTTTCTCCTGGATCTATTTTCCAGGTCAGTTGTTTTTCCAATGAGATATTTCGCATTCTCTTCCATTTTCTCATTCTTGTCGTTTTGTTTTGTGATTTCTTGATTTGTCAGAAAGTCATTAGACTCCATCTGTTCCATTCTAATTTTGGTAGAACTATTATCTTCAGTGAGCTTTTGAAGCTCTTTTTTCCATTTGTCTAATCCTTCTTTTGAAAGCTTTCTTCTCCTCCTTGTCTTTTTCACCTGTTTCGCCAATTGACTTAGCCTGTTTTTCAAGGTGTTATTTTCTTCAGCATTTTTTGAGTCTCCTTTAGCAAGGTGTTGACCTGTTTTTCTTACTTTTCTTGCATCTCTCTCATTTCTCTTCCCAGTTTCTCCTCCACCTGTTTAACTTGATTTTCAAAATACTTTTTGAGCTCTTCCATGGCCTGAGCCCACCGGACATCCACCTGGGATGTCTGGGATAGAGAAGCCCCGAACTCCACATCTTTCCCTGATGCTAAGGATTGTTCCTTGTCATCAAAATTGAAAGGTGGGAACATCTGTACCCCATCAAAATAGCTTTCTATAGTCTTATTTTTCTTCCCTTTTCTGGGCATTTTCCCAGCCAGTTACTTGACTTCTGAGATTCCTGTCAACCCCCGCCTAGATCTGCCCAGCTAATGCTTGGGGTCTGAGATTTAAATGGGCTTTCTGTGGCAGGTGCGGCTTCGATTCAATGTGAGCTTATGTTCTGGTGCTGGAGTGGGGGTAGGGCTGCCTCTCAGGCTCAATTCCCTCAAGGGCTTTATGCAGAGACCTTCAGTAATGGAGCAGGTGGGGGAAGTGCCGCCTCCCAGTCTTATTTCCCTCAGTGGCTTTATGCAGAGACCATCAGTAATGTAACGGGGGGGCAGGGCAGTCTTCCAGGCTCAGTTCCCTCAGGGTGTTTTTGCAGAGACCTGAACTTCTGCCTGCCTGCTCGGGGAGTCCTGGGCAGCTGCTGCTGCCTCCTTTGCTGCCTCTGCCGGTACCTCTGCCTCTCACTCTGTGGCTGCCTCCCGAGAGGACCCGAGTCACCGAGACACCCCACTCCCCTCCAGGACAGACCAGAGGTCTCTCTCACTGACCTGTAGCGTCTGTGGGCGGAGGGACCTTCCCGACTGCTGCACATTCCGTCCCTGAAGCATGCTCGTATCTGCTCCTCTGGGGCCGCATGGCCCAGGCAGCACAGGGGTGGACTCCGATGTCCGGAGTGTGATGGACCCCTGGGGACGGCTCTCCAAGGTGGTCTGGAATGGCGATCTTTTCCACTGTGTTTCTGCACACCTTGCAGTACTCCAGAATTTGTGGGGAGTTCTTTTTGCAGGAAATATATGGGCTGTGGGTTCGGAGCAAGCATACCTGAGTCTTTCTACTCCGCCATCTTGTGTGAATTAATTTTTAAAAAAAGTTATTTAAATCCAATATTGGTACTATTCTGTATAATGAGAGAACATAGGTTTGAAGAAAAAGTCTATTGAAATCTAAGATATTCTAGAATATATATATGTAGATATAGATATATATACACATATATAGATATAGATATATCAATGTATCTATCTATATATATCTATATCTATATCTATCTATATCTATATCTATCTATATCTATCTATCTATCTATCTATCTATCTATCTATCTATCTATATATATATATATATATATATATATATATATATATATATATATATATATATCTTCTTTGACTCCCATTCATCTCTAAAATTTGGGATTTGATGACATAAATTTTAAATGCTATTTCACTTAATATTCTGTCATAGCATGAACGTGTTCTTTGTGCTAACAGTATAGTCTTCAACTGTTACTCACAAGACAAGTTCTTTTTTGTTGATTCATTTATTGATTCCCTTTTTTGTTTTTGCTTCTCATTAATAAGTCTATTTGTACCCAGCAGTGTAAAAACTAAAACTTTTTCTCACTCTATCATATTTATCTTCTATTTCAATTACAAGGTATTCTTCATCTACTCGTGTTTTGGTGTATTAATGGTTAATGGATCTGTTCTGCATGCCCACACACTTCTTTCACAATCAGTGAAATATCCATGGGCTTGTTTCACTCCAGATATATCACCCACCAACAGAAACCTGCAACATAGTAGTTATTTAATAAAGGCTTCATGAAATTATGGAGCAAACTAGTAAAATTATAACATGTTTTTGACTGGACAATTTCAATGGCTTGTTCATATGAAATTCATTACACTTCGCAGGTGCTTCAGGGACATTGCCTCCTGGGGACTGAAAAAACCATAAAGACTCACTGTAGGTAGAATTAACATGAAAAAGCCACAGATTATTTTCTTCCAGAAAGCCAGGCAACATTATATGTTTTGATCCTGTCATTGCACTGTATATACAAAATATAGAAGCTAAGCATCTAAATTCAGAAAGCCCATCACTATGTCCATTGTTGGCATGAGCGGGGCAGTTTAGGGGTGATGTGGAGAATTCACTCAAATTGTACTGCCACAAAGCTATCATACCAGAGCCATTAGCTAATATTTGTTACCCATGAGAATTTTTAAAGGAGCTTTCTGCAATCAGGGATACAAAGTAACTTTTATCAAGAGACAGTGATAACTTATCACTAATATTAATGGGCTACAAGTGATCTTTCAGGTCAATGCTATGCAAAGGGACATCATATGAAGAAGAAGGCTTTTTTAAAATAAAATCCTTTCTAGTCCCTGGCAAGGAAAGCCATTAAAACTCTAAGATTCTATACCTAGCACAATTCAATAATCTAAGTAGAAAAAAAAAATATTTTTCTTTCTGACAAGGCAATGGGAAGGAAGACGAGAGAGAATGAGTAAACATATGAAGTCTCCATGAATGTCACAATATTAATAACTGCAAGATGGAGAGAGAACAAAAGAATCTGGACCTTTCTCTTCAATGGTTTAGGGCCCTTCTCAAAAGGAGACTCCATCTCTTGTACTGGGTAATCACTTTGAAACTGTTACTCAAGGAAAACGGAGTCAAAATCAGGAGATTACAGACCAGAATAGAGTTGCTTGGAAAAGAGTTCTATACACACACACACACACACACACACACACACACACACACACACACATATATATATGTATGTATATATATATACATATACATATATATATATAAATTTATTTAATTAATTTATTTAACTTTTTATATTCCTTTTCACAAAATTTTGGGTTCCAAATTTTCTCCCATTTGTCCCCTCTCCCCACCCCAATACACTGAGCATTCTAATTTTCCGTATCACCAAACTGCCCTCTCTTCCAATATCCTCTCTTCTCTTGTCCCCATCTTCTCTTTTGTCCCGTAGGGCCAGATAACTTTCTATTCCCCATTAACTGTATTTCTTATTTCCTAATAGCAAGAACAGTACTAAACAGTTGTTTCCTAAAACTTTAAGATCTAAATTCTCCCCCATTCCCTCCCTCCCCACCCATTCCTTTTGGGAAGGCAGGCAATTTAAAATAGGCCATATCTGCGTAGTTTTGCAAATGACTTTGATAAGAGTCGTGTTGTGTATGACTAACTATATTTCCCTCCATCCTATCCTGCCCCCCATAGTTTCTATTCTGTCTTTTGATCCCGTCCCTCCCCGAGTGCTGACTTCAAATTGCTCCCTCCTCCCAGTGCCCTCCCTTCCATCATCCAACCGCTTGCTTATATCCTTCTTCCCCACTTTTCTGTGTTGTAAGATAGGTTTTCATATGAAAATGAGTGTGCATTTTATTCCTTCCTTTATTCGAATGTGGTGAGGGTAAACTTCATGTTTTTTCTCAGCTCTTCTCTTTTTCCCTCCACTAAAAATTCTCCTGCTTCACTCTTGAAGGAGAGATAATTTACCCCATTCCATTTCAGCCTCTCTCCACCCACTGCATTTCTCTCTCACCGTTTACTTTAATTTCTTTTAAGATATGGTACTATCCTATTCAATTCACTCTCCGTTCTCTGTCTCTGTTTGTGTGTGCATGGACGCATGTACATGTGTGTGTGCATGTGTGTGTTTGTGTGTTTGTGTGTGGTCTCACCAACTACCCAGATACTGAAAAGTTTTAAGGGTTCCAAATATTGCCTTTCCATGTAGGAATGTAAACAGTTCAACTTTGGTAAGTCCCTTATGATTTCTCTTTGCTGTTTCCTTTTTCATGCTTCTCTTCATTCTTTTGTCTGAAAATCAAATTTTCTTTTCAGTTCTGGTCTTTTCATCAAGAATGCTTGAAAGTCCTCTATATGATTGAAACACCACATTTTCCCCTGAAGTGTTATACTCAGTTTTGCTTGGTAGGTGATTCTTGCTTTTAGTCCCAGTTCCTTTGACTTCTGGAATATCCTATTCCATGCCCTTCCGTCCCTCAATGTAGAAGTTACTAGATCTTGTGTTATCCTGATTGTATTTCCACAATACTGGAATTGTTTCTTTCTAGCTCCTTGCAATATTTTCTCCCTTGACCTAGGAATTCTGGAATTTTTGCCACAATTGTTCCTACGAGTTTCTATTTTTTGGTTCTCTTTTAGGCGTTGAGTGATGGATTCCTTCAATACTTATTTTACTCTCTGGTTATAGAATGTCAGGGCAGTTTTTCTTTGATAATTTCATGAAAGATGATGTCCTAGGCCTCTTTTTTTGATCATGGGCTTTCAGGTAGTCCCATAATTTTTAAATTGTCTTCTCCTGGATCTCTTTTTCAGGTCAGTTGTTTTTTCCCGTGAGATATTTCACATTCTATTCCATTTTTTCATTCTTTTGGTTTTGTTTTATGATTTCTTGGTTTCTCAGAAAGTCATTAGACTCCATCTGCTCCATTCTAATTTTGAGAGAAGTATTTTCTTCAGTGAGCTTTTAAATATCTTTTTCCATTTGGCTAATTCTGCTTTGGAAAGCATTCTTCTCCTTCTTGTCTTTTTGAACCTCTTTTGCCAATTGAGTGAGCCTATTCTTCAAGGCGTTATTTTCTTCAACATTTCTTGGGTCTCCTTTAGCAAGATATTGACCCGTTTTTCATGCTTTTCTTGCATCTTTCTCATTTCTCTTCCCAGTTTTTCCTCCACCTGTCCAACTTGCTTTTCAAAATCCTTTTTGAGCTTTTCCATGTCCTGAGCCCATTGGATATCTATTTCAGATGTTTTGGATACAGAAGCCTTGACTTCTATGGTTTACCTGATATTAAGCATTGTTCTTCCTCATCAGAATGGAAAGAAGGAAATATCTGTTCACCAAGAAAGAAAACTTCTATGGTCTTATTTTTTCCCCCCTTTTATGTGTATTTTCCCAGCCAGTTACTTGACTTCTGAGATTTTTCTCCCCCCCAGTCTCACTGGTGCTTGGAGTCTGAGATTCAAATGCTGCTTCTCAGCCTCAAGGCTTTCAGTGAGTGGTGGGGCTGCTATTCAGTGTGAGATATTAAGTTCAGGTTCTCAGATGGGGACACGGCTGCTGCCCAGGCCCTGTTCCCTCACAGTGCTTATTTGGAGACCTTCAGCAATGGTTCCTGCTTAGTTTGCGAGCCCAGGTCTCCTGCTGCCTCTGCCGCTGCCTTCTGAAGGTGCCTGTGTTATGGAGGCTCCCCATTCCCTTCTTGGCCAGCCCAGAAGACTCTCTCACAGACCTGCAGGGCCTGGGGGTTGTGGGACCTTCGCGGCCACGAGGGATTCCCTCCCTGAAGCCTACCATACCTGCTCCACTTGGTGCTGTGTGGCCAGAGCAGGCTTGGTTCTCCTCCGGGTTCGGTGAGCCATAGACCTTTGTGATCGGTTTTTCGGGGCACTCTGGAACAGAAATCTCCTCCACTCCTTTGCTGCACAGCTTCCACTGCTCCAGAATTTGCTGGGATTTCTTTTTCCAGGTAGTTTATGGGCTCTGGGCTCAGAGTTAGCATATATGAATCTTTCTACTGCGCCTTCTTGGCCCCCCCCCGTTCCATGTATTTTAAAGCCCTACTCTGGTACTTACAAAGGTGTGATATTAAAAAGATGGCAGGTTTCACACAAATGAAGATAGCTATAAACAGTCAGACAAATATTAATTGCGAATGAGTAGGCTGAGTAAGTAAAACAAAATAATTTACTACTTCAATGTTGCAATAATCAAACTACCAAATGACCACAAAGCTAGAAAAAGCAATGACAATATCCATCTGCAAAAAAAAATCAATGGATAAAAGTAGAGGATTTTGGCATAACAGTACCAGATTTTGAATACATATTACAAAGTGCTAATCATCTAAAAAATGTGGTACTAAGTAATAAATAAAATGGATCCTCTGCAAAGTAGATCAGGCAAAAAAAATATGCAGACACAAATGACCGTCGTAATCTAGGATGGATGAATGCAAATCAACAAGATTTTCGTGAAAGAACTCACTATTAAGCAAAAACTTCCAGCAAAGCTGGAAAGCAGATGGCAGAAACTTGACATAGACCAATGTTTCTCACTATATAACAAGATAAGATCAACATGGATACCTTTTATGCATGCATAAAGACTGATATTATAATCAGATGAAGACAACCTGGGAAAAAATTCCTGTCAGATCTACGGAAAAGGGAAGATTTTATAACAAGAGATAAGATCAAAGTAGGGTTTTATTTGAGGAAATTAAAATGAGAGATTTTACATAAACCAACCAATTCAGTTGAGATAGAAAAGATATAAGGAGGTGGGGAGGGCGTGTTATAGCAATTTTCTTTGATGAATTCGAAATATATAAAATCAATTCTCAAACATATTGGGAACTGAGTCAGATTTATAAAAATAAGAGTAACTCCTCAATTCATTAATAGTCAAAGGATATAAGCAGATATTTTACAGAAGGAAAATGTGAAGCTACCAATAATCACATTTTAAACGCTATAAATTATTATTTATTACAGAAATTTAAATAAAAAAACCTCTGAGGTACCACCTCACATCTATCAAAATGGCTGACGTGAATTAAAAGAAATTTACAAATGCTAGAGTGGATGTGGAAAAAGTGAGACTCATGCACTGTTAGTGGAGTGGTATACTGGTCCAGTGGTTCTGTTGAACAATTTAGAACAATGCCATTATACACTTAGGCCTGAATATTACGAAAAGAAAAAAAACTGCTATTAAGTGAGGCTGTAATTTCTAAAATCTAGCCAATGAAATGTACCGGTAATGAGATTTTTGAAGTTGATACGTGTGTGTTCCCAAAAGTAGTATCTTGTGAGCTATGTTTGTCTTTAATCTCTCCAGTCTCATCTCCTTCCCTCAAATCTCATGTACAGTATATCAGGAAACACTGACATGATTATTGAGCAGGTCCTGAGTGCCACCAAACTATGTTTATGTATCTCTAAAGGGCACTTAGGAACGCATCCTCCCTCCAAGAGAAACATAATTTCCTACAAGAACAAGTATTTCAAACAGAATGGAATAGTGTCCATTGGATTAGTGTCTTAGTGGCCCTGCACCTCACTCCAATCCCAAGCAATATTGTCCTTAAATAGCATTTACTCTACGTTAATGTTAATTCCTGAATTGTATTTCAGGTCTTTTTTTCTCTCAACCCTTTTCCACTTCCCTCTCTCTCAGTCTTCCCTTGTATTCTTGATCAGATATCCCAGGTCTGGTATATGATTCTTGGAATCTAAACTCATTAAGTTTTTTTTTTTTTTTCTTGATTCTGGCTAGTCCATTGACTTCTCCTTAGACATAATTTGAGCATTCAGACAAGTACTTAATCTACTGAAAACCTCACCTACATGGCAGAAATATCGCACTGTGACTCCACCCATCAAAAACAGAAGTCACTAGGGGAATGTTATGTCTTCCCAGAAGGAGCTATGTTTTGCCAGGGTACTGACACAAAGCACGTACACAAACAGTTATAAAATTGTCCACACCTTTTGACCTAGAAGTACCACTACTCCTTCTTCCTGACAAAAACATCAAAGTAAAATAGCTAATATGTACAATAATCTTTACAGCAGTTCATTCTGTAGGGGCAAACTATTGGAAATTGAATGGATACCCATAAATTGGGGAATGGCTTTTCAAATTTTGTTATATGATTTTGATGGAATACAGCATAATGGTTTCAGAAAAACCTGGGAAGACTTGTATGAACTGATTTAAACTGAAATGATAAGAACTCAGAGAGCATCTTATGCAGTAACAGCGACATGGTAATAATCATCAAGGACTCAGCTTCTTTGAGCAATTCAAGGATCCATCGCAATTTCAAGACTCATGAAGAAAAATATTCTAATTCACAGATAAAGAAGTGATGGAAATTGAATTCAGCTGGAAACACGTTATTTCCCACTTTATTTCCCTTGATTTTTATTTCTGCAACCTAGCTAATATAGACATATGTTTTGCCAGATTTTACACATATAATGGGTATCACAGTATTTGCTTTTTCAATGAGTGATGATGAAGGCTTGAGGTCGGAAGATAATTTTTAATTCAACTTTTGAAAATGATTGTTAAAATTTATTTCAAAAATAAATGTTTTATGAGTCTTTAAAGAGATTGAAGTCATTAAGAAAAGGGTGCACACGTTTAATAAATGTCTATTGTACGACAGTTTCTGTACTAAAGACTTTACATATAATGTATCATTGAATTTTCACAACAGTTCAATTAGGAAGAGCTATTATAATCTCTATTAGAAAATTCAAGGAACTCCGCAGACAGAGATTGTTACTTTTTCCAGGTTACACTGTCAAACATGTCTGACAGCTTCTTAACTCAGTTCTTTCTGATATCAGGCTCAGAGATATAACCAGTAATTGACTTATTCACCCGATTAAAATTTCCTTTCATCATCACATAGTGTGTAGATGCTATCATTTTACTATTTACTTTATTTATTTACTACTTACTTTATTTATTTACTATTTACTACCTATTTTACTATTAAGAAAAATGGGGACGGAGTCAAGATGGTGGAGCGGAGTCAAGATGGTGGAGCGGAGTCAACATGGTGGAGTAGAAAGACCCACATATGTTAGCTCCGAACCCACAGCCCATGGATTTCATGTAAGAAGAGCTCCCCACAAGTTCTGGATCACTTCAGGGTGTGCAGAAACACAGTTGAAGAGATTTCCGTTCCAGAGAGCCCCGGAGAGCCATCCCCAGGGTCCGTCGCACCCCGGAAAGCAGAGTCCACTCCAGCGCTGCCCGGGTCACGGCCCCAGAGGAGCAGATGCGAGCAGGCTTCAGGAACGGAACCTCCGAGGGCCAGGAAGGTCCCTCTGCCCACAGACGCTCCAGGTCAGTGAGAGAGACGGCTGAGTTGGATGAGAGGGGAGCAGGGTGTCTCTGTCACTCGGGCCCCCTTGGGAGGAAGCGGTGGAGGCAGAGGAAGGGGCGGGAAGCGGCAGAGACATAGCAGGGGCAGCTGCGGAGGCAGAGGCAGGGGTAGCGGCTTCCGGGACTGCCAGAGCAGGTAGGCAGAACTTCAGGTCTCTGCATAAACCCCCTGAGGGAGCTGAGCCTGGGAGACGGCCCTGCCCCCACCACTCCTTTACTGAAGGTCTCTGCAAAAAGCCACTAAGGGAACTGAGCCTGGGAGATGACACTGCCCCCACCGAAGCACCGGAACTTAAGCTCACATTGATTAGCAGCCGCACCTGCCGCGGAAAGCCCATTTGAATCTCAGACCCCAAGCACTAGATGGGCAGATCTAGGCAGGGGTGGACAGGAATCTCAGAAGTCAAGTAAGTGGCTGGGAAAATGCACAGAAAAGGGAAGAAAATAAGACTATAGAGACCTTTTTTGAGCAGGTGCAAATGTTCCCGCCATTCGGATCTGATGACGACGAAATATTCTTGCCACCAGGGAAAGACGTGGAGGGCGGGGCCTCGGTTCCCTAGACATCCCAGGGGGATGTCGGGTAGGCTCAGGCCTTGGAAGAACTCAAAAAGTATTTTGAAAAGCAACTTAGACAGGTGGAGGAAAAACTGGGAAAAGAAATGGGAGAGATGCAAGAAAAGTATGAAAAGTGGGTCAATACCTTGGTAAAGGAGATTCAAAAAAATGCTGAAGAAAGTAACACCTTGGAAAATAGGCTCACTCAATTGGCAAAGGAGGCTCAAAAAGCCAATGAGGAGAAGAATGCTTTCAAAAGCAGAATAAGCCAAATGGAAAAAGAACTTCAAATGCTCACTGAAGAGAATAGTTCTCTCAAAGTGAGAATGGAACAGATGGAATCTAATGACTTTCTTAGAAGCCAAGAAATCAACAAAAAAAAAACCAAAAGAATGAAAAAATGGAAGAGAATGTGAAATATCTCATTGGAAAAACAACTGACCTGGAAAATAGATCCAGGAGAGATAATTTAAAAATTATGGGACTACCTGAAAGTCGTGATCAAAAAAAGAGCCTAGACATAATCGTTCATGAAATTTTCGAGGAAAACTTCCCTGACATTCTACAACCAGAGGGCGAAATACCTATTGAAAGAATCCATAGATCGCCACCTGAAAGAGATCCAAAAAGAGAAACTTCTAGGAATATTGTGCCCAAATTCCAGAACTCCCAGCTCAAGGAGAAAATATCGCAAGCAGCTAGAAAGAAACAATTCCGGTATTGATGAAATACAATCAGGATAACACAAGATCTAGCAGCTTCTACATTAATGTATCGAAGGGCATGCAATAGGATATTCCAGAAGTCAAAGGAACTGGGACTCAAACCTAGAATCACCTACCTAGCTAAACTGAGTATAATACTTCAGGGGAAAATATGGTCTTTCACTGAAACAGAGGACTTTCAAGCATCCTTGATGAAAAGACCAGAGCTGAAAAGAAAATTTGACTTTCAAACACAAGAATGAGAAGAAGCATGAAAAAGTAAACAGCAAAGAGAAGTCATAAGGGACTTAGCAAAAGTGAACTGTTTACATTCCTACATGGAAAGACAATATTTGTAACCCTTAAAACTTTTCAGTATCTGGGTAATTGGTGAGATCACACACACACATGTTCACGCATGCCCGCAACACACACACACATACACACATGCAAGCACATACAAAGACAGAGAGCACAGAGTGAATTGAATAGGATGGGCCCATATCCTAAAAGAAATTAAGGTAAATGGTGAGAGAGAAAGGTAGGGGGAGGAAAGAGGGTGAAATGGAATGGGGTAAATTATATGTCATTCAAGAGGCAAGCAGGGGACCTTTTAGTGGAGGGAAAAGGAGGAGAGCTGAGAAAAAAAAACCATGAAGTTTACCCTCATCACATTTGACTAAAGGAAGGAATAAAATGCACACTCCTTTTGGTATGAAAACCTATCTTACGGTACCAGAAAGAGGGGGAGAAGGAGAAAAGCAAGGGGGTGGATGATGGAAGGGAGGGCAATGGGAGTAGGGAGCAATTTGAAGTCAACACTCAGGGAGGGACAGGATCAAAAGACAGAAGAGGAACAATGAGGGGCAGGATAGGATGGAGGGTAATTCAGTTAGTCTTCCACAACACGACCATTATGGAAGTCATTTGCAAAACTTCACAGATAGGGCCTATATTGAATTTCCTGCCTTCCCAAAGGGAATGTGTGGAGAGGGAGGGATGGGGAGAATTTGGAACTCAAGTCTTAGAAACATCTGTTTAGTATTGTTGTTGCTCCTAGGAAATAAGACATACAGGTAATGAGGAATAGAAAGTCATCTGGCCCTACAGGACAAAATAGAAGATGGGGACAAGAGAAGGGAGGGATGACAGAAGAGAGGGCAGATTGGAGATAGGGATAATTAGATTGCTCGCTGTATTGGGGTGGGGGAGGGGACAAAAGGGGAGAAAAATTGGAACCCAAAATTTTGTGAAAATAAATGTAAAAAGTTAATTAAATTAAAAAAAGAAAAAAGAAAAATGAGTGGAATGAGGGCAAATTGCTTGACAAAAAATTCGAACAGCTAGTTTTTTAGGGTAGATTAGGAGTTAATTCTTCTTAAGTAAAGGTAAAATACTCAATGCATTGTACCATCTAACTCCTTATAAAATGCCTTGCAATTTTCTAAAGACAATTCAGTCTTCCCTTTGTTATTTTTTTTGCTGAACACCAAATCTTTGTACGTGTTTGTCTTAGAGATGCATACAAAAAAACAAATTCTCCATCTTCCCATACAACTCTATGCTACCGTCAGGAAATATGTGTTTTAATCTACTTGGCCTTTAGTGTGTGGATGATTAAAACAATTTTTTTTTTGTTGTTCCAGACATCTTTCACAGACTTTTGCAGTTACCTTGGGCTTGATGCAACCAAAATATATGACTCCAAAACAGGAAACTAGAATACGATAGGGAAGTGAATAAACAACGTAACTAGAGAAACCAATAAATATTGTTACATCTGTAACTTTAATTCATTAAACTTCTCCCGTTCTCGAGGGACATGGCCTCGTAGGGACTGATTAAAAAACATAAAGTCTCCCTTTATTAATTGGCAGTAAAAGTAGCATGAACAATCCACAGAAGATTCTACCATCCGGATAAGCATGTAAAATTATTTTTTATTTTCTTTTTTTAACTTTACAGTGCAACAGACATCAATAATTATTGAGTCTAAGCATATCAGTTCAAAAAGTTAATTGCTATACCCACCGTGGCGGTGAATGTGGTAATTTAGGGGTGAATTCAATCAAATTGAAAACGGTATAAAAAAATAAAAAAATCAGATAATGGCTCTTGTCTTGAAACAATGTCATTTACTGACCATTTCTTTTATATTCCTTGTGATTTTTATTTCAAAGTGTATGTTTTTTTTCTAAATTTTTTCAGTTTCTTCCAATGAAAGTCATTGTACGCTTGTAAAGAAAAGTGTCCCAATGTACAGAATTGTGCCTATGTACAGCCTGATTTCCAAGTGGATATGGATTTCAAAATCCTCTGCAAAAGTTTCTGAGGAAATGAAACTTTACATTAGGTCAATGTTTCATAGAAACACAGGACATGATTGGTAACAACAAACGTGGATACTTTGAGGGGAAAACCTGACTTTTTACTACTGTCTGCTTCCACATTGCCACTAGAACATTTTTGGCGTATGAAATATGACCCTGGAAGGGTGCTCAATTAGAAGAACAAGAGGGAGGAAAGAGAATAAGGTGGCCCAAATTTAAAAAATAGTTTCTGCTTCCCTCCGGAAGATCATTGACATAAAGTGTTAGTTATTTAATAAGATATTTGGAACACCAAATTAAAAATCCAAAACACATGGAATCATCAAAAATTTCTCTCCAAACTGTGAGTAAT
The DNA here is from genome assembly GCA_023548195.1 of Bettongia penicillata ogilbyi. NCBI lineage: Eukaryota > Metazoa > Chordata > Mammalia > Diprotodontia > Potoroidae > Bettongia > Bettongia penicillata. Next base: position 1,153,318 of record JAJHZJ010000782.1, on the reverse strand, counting down.
CGAGAAGGTAGAAGAAAAAATCATAAGCGTCACATCATCCTAGTAATTATAGTAGAAATAGAAGGATTTCTCTTACTGTGTCTGACTCAATTAAATGCCCTCAGCATTAAAAATTCCAAGGAAATACTTCACATAGGAAAGAGAAATAGACATCAGAATGCGAGTGAAAAAAGACATCACACAAACGGATGTTTAATCTGAGAAATTCCTTTTCCAAAACTCAAAGATGAACACTAAGGAAAAAGTGAATACAGAATTGAAGTCATCCAGCTTAATATGATGTTATTGACCTCTTCTAATGACAACTGAGAGTGTTCAAGAAGACCGAATATGCCTCAGGTTTTGCAAGTTCAGTAATGATGTGCCTCAAAGATGTCTGCATTGAATGAAGGGTTCTTTTCCCTGCATTTCTACTTTTACCACTGTGGCACTCCCATTTCTCCTATTCTTATGCACAGCGCTTACCACAATGTCCACACCACGACTGAGAAACCTGTGTCCTGGAAGCCACATTTATTCTCCAAGAGACATGTGTGTGGCCTTTTGATTGGTTCCAAGTTTTAAGAAATAGCTCCCTTGATAATGGGGATTTGTTCTCTGAAGTTTGGTTTCAACCAGAAGGCCAGACACCAGGAACTAGAAACCCAAACGTAACCTCGACGCCAGCCGTTCCCAATTCTTGGACTATCTCCACCAGAATGGTCAAGTTTTCCTTTTATATGAGAGAGAATAGGTGTGTGAACAGCTACAAATTATAGAAATAAACTTCATAAAATTAGTAACACAAAATATATCCAAACCACCACACAGAAAAACACGTTCATTCACATTGGTTTTCTGAAACTTTGAAAGACATTGTGAAACCTGGCCTATTCAGCATATTCACCCAAATGAAGAAAGAAGGCAACCCTTTATCAACGTGGTGTTCTGAGTGAAATATAGTCCTATTTGGGATACATGGAAAGCTGTGATGAAGATTGTGTGCCCTAGGACAAATTCCTGACCTTTACTGACCATCTGGACACTCTTGGATAGAGGGAGAGAGAATTGGTTTAGAATTCTCTGATGTCCTCTCTAGCTCTGAATGTACGCTGTCTCACTGGAAAACCACTGGTTGGCCTCAAAAGATCTATCCAAAGCCACTGAGATAATCCATCTGCTATCCCTTTCTCTTACCACATGGCTTACACACCACCTTCGGCAATCACACCTTTACTGGATGATTGATTTTATGACATACCTTGTGGATGAGTCATCATGGACAACATGCTGCAGCTTAATTACCTCTGCCATAAATCTCTATATTGTCGTGAACCAACAGTCGTGTTCCTTCCAAAATTGTGTTTTTCCATGATAGCATCACTCTTGTAAAGCAATGGACTTTTTAATGTCATGGACGATTTTGACATCACTGAAAGAATTGCATCATTTTCCAGAAGCAAACAAGCCAGCTTCTTCCTCCTATGTGATCCAGGACACAACTCAATCACCATATAATGCTAATACAATCAGCCTCTTTAAACTGAGCTTTTACCATACGATGCTACCGAATACAAGAAACCAAAAAAAAAAAAATCTACGCTAAGATATGGCTCACTCCAATATGGCCACCTAAAAGCTGTCTTGTGTTCAAGAGACATTTTAGGTAAGCATCTTTCCAAAAAAATCATAGCTCATGAGTCATTATCCTATGCTGCCTTTCTGCTTCTTCAGTGAATTGTAGCTATTTAGTGACCATTTCAGTGCCAGATTGTGGTTATAACTCTTTGATAGACAAGATCATAGACAGTGAGGAATTTCAACCAATGTATGAGTCAGATCTACAACTCCCCCTAGTTGGCATAGCGAACAAATTTCAGGTCAAGTGGTTAATTTTTGGAACTGCTTTGCTTTCCCCCACAGTGAGAATTCTTCCAGGATCATGTGATATTTGAATTGTTTGCCCATAAAATTCCGTTCAATTCCAATCTTACCCACACTTATATGGCCATGTATACTACTGAGACTGACTTAGAAAGACTGGAAGACAAAAGAGGGAACTGGGGACATTTTCCCAACTTTCCTAGAGTTATAGCCAAATTTCTGCTCTTAGTACATTGAAATGATTCATTATCACCATATCCATTTGAAGCAACATTCTTTGTCAGGCTCATCATGGATGTATTCTATTTCACGCTATTCTCCAAAAGTCAGACTAATCTCCCCTAATTCATTTTTGGAGACACGAGTAAGTCCCTTCACTGCAGTTTTCCTTTCCTGAAATTAAAAGATTGAAATATATGAATAAGGTAATAAGGTTCCTTCCAGGTATAATAGGTCATGAGGTTACACATCTTTATTGCCCTCTGAATATTCCATGCTTGGTTCTGACCCTTTAAGCATATAAGAAGTCCTATTATGAGTTTTATGACCATATCGTATCGCAATTTTAAATTCACTCCTGCATTCATCATAGGCTACATTATGATGTCAACCATGAATATTGTATCCTTCCTACAAATTAGTTTTAGGTGTTTGTCAGAGGACCAGAGTTGTCAAGTGACCTGCCACTGATCACTAAGCTATTAACTGGCTTCAGAGTTAGTACCAGCTCTTCTTAACTCCAAGCACAGAAGTGGACCAAGTATGGCATGCTGCTCCTCTACTCCACAGACAAGAGGCAGTAGACAAATTTTGCCACAAGTTGAAAACCTGAGCATCTCTCTCCTTTATGCAGCCATGGAACACATCCTGTAGCTTTTCACACTGAAGTTCGCGATCATCAGGTCCAGCACAGAGCTAGAAATAACGGAAATGTCACGGAAAACTCCATGAGCAGGTAGAAAAGGACTTCCATAACCAGGTGTGGGAGGTATCCTTTGTCACATAAGAATGCATGCTGTATCTCTGAAGTTGACATTGAAGACAAAGATCAAACTTGATATTTATCCATTTTCATTTTCTTTTTTTTTAATTTTTTTAACATTATAAATTTAATTATTAAACACTTTACATCAATTTTCACAAAATTTTGGGTTCCAAATTTTCTCCACATTGGTCCCCTCCCGCTACCCCAATACACCGAGCATTCTAATTTCCCCTGTCACCAATCTGGCCTCTCTTCAATCATCTCTCCCTTCCCTTGACCCCATCTTCTATTTTGTCCTGTAGGGCCAGATAACTTTCTATTCCCCATTACCTGTATTTCGTATTTCCTAGGAGCAAGAACAATACTCAACACTTGTTCCTAAAACTTTGAGTTCCAACCTCTCCCCATCCCTCTCTCCCCATCCCTCTCTCCCCGCTCATTCTCTTTGGGAAGGCAGGCAATTCAATATAGGCCTTATCTGTGTAGTTCTGCATATCATTTCGATAATAGTCGTGTTGTGTAAGACTAACTATATTTCCCTCCATCCTATCCTGCCCTCCATTATTTGTATTCTCTCTTTCGATCCTATCCCTCCCCGAGTGTTGATTTCAAATTGCTCCCTCCTCCCGCTACCCTCACTTTCATCATCCCCCCTCCCTGCTTATCTCCTTCTACCCCACTTTCCTGTATTGTAAGATACATTTTCCTACCTAAATAAGTGTGCGTTTTATTCCTTCCTTTAGTCGAATATGATGAGAGTAAACTTCATGTTTTCTCTCAGCACTCCACTTTTTCCTTCCACTAAAGTGTCTCCTGCTTGCATCTTTTATGAGAGATAATTTCTCCCATTCCATTTCACCCTCTCTCTTCCCTATATATTTCTCTCTCACCGTTTACCTAAATTTTTTTAAGATATGATCCCAACTTATTCAATTCATTCTGTGCTCTCTATCTCTGTGTGGGTGGGTGCATGTGTGTATGTGTGTGTTTGTGCGTGTGCGTGTGCATGTGTGTGTGTATGTGTGTGTAATCCCCCCAAATACCCAGATGGTGAAAAGTTTCAAGAGTTAGAAATATTGTCTTTCTATGTACGAATGTAAACAGTTCACCTTTGGAAAGTCCCTTATGACTTCTCTTTGCTGTTTACTTTTTCATATTTCTTCTCATTCTTGTGTTTGAAAGTCAAATATTCTTTTCAGCTCTGGTCTTTTCATCAAGAATGCTTGAAAGTCCTCTGTTTCATGAAAGACCATATTTCCCCTCAAGTATTAAACTCAGTTTTGCTGGATAGGTGATTCTTGGTTTTAGCCTTAGTTCCTTTTACTTGTGTAATATACTATTCTATGCCCTTAAATCCCTTAATGTAGAAGCTGCTAGATCTTTTGTTATGCTGATTGTATTTCCACAGTACTGGAACTCTTTCTTTCTAGCTGCTTGCAATATTTTCTCCTTGACCTGGGAATTCTGTAATTTGGCCATAATATTCCTAGGAGTTTCTCTTTTTGGATTTCTTTCAGGCAGTGATCGATGGATTCCTTCAATACTAGTTTACCCCTATGTTTCTAGAATATCAGGGCAGTTTTCCTTGATAATTTCATGAAAGATGATGTCTAGGCTCTTTTTTTGGTCATGGCTTCAGGTAGTCCCATAATTTTTAAATTGTCTCTCCTGGATCTATTTTCCAGTTCTGTTGTTTTTACAATGAGATATTTCACATTTTCTTCATTTTTCCTTCTTTTGGTTTTGTTTTGTGATTTCTTGGTTTCTCATAAAGTTATTAGCCTCCATGTGTGGCATTCTAATTTTGAGACAACTATTTTCTTCAGTGAGCTTTTGAACCTCTTTTTCCATTTGGCCAATTTTGCTTTGGAAAGCATTCCTCTCCTCATTGGCTTTTTGAACCTCTTTTGCCAATGGAGTTAGGCTATTTGTCAAGGTGTTATTTTCTTCAGCATTTTTTTTGGTCTCCTTTAGCAATGCATTGACCTGTTTTTCATGCTTTTCTTGCATCTCTCTCATTTCTCTTCCCAGTTTTCTCTCCACCTCTCTCACTTGATTTTCAAAATCCTTTTTGAGCTCTTCCATGGCCTGAGCCCACCGAACATCCACCTGGGCTGTCTGGGATACAGATGCCCCCACCTCCACGTCTTTCTCTGATGATAAGCATTGTTTTTTCTCATCAGAAATGAAAGGAGGAAGAAACATCTGTTCCCCAAGGCAGTATCCTTCTATGGTCTTATTTTTCTTACCTTTTCTGGGCATTTTCCCAGCCAGGTACTTGACTTCTGAGATTCCTCTCCACTCCTGCCTAGATCTGCCCAGTTCGTGCTTGGGGTCTGAGATTCAAATGCTGCTCCCCAGCCTCAGGGCTTTCAGCAACAGTCGTGGCTGTTGTTCAAGGAGAGCTTAATTTCCAGTGCTCTGGTGGGAGCAGGGCCACCTCCCAGGCTCAGTTCCCTCAGGGGTTTTTTGTGGAGACCTTCAAGAATGAAGCTTCTGCCTGCTCCGGAAGTCCCAGGCCACTTCTGCCTCTGCTGCTGCCTCCCGAGGGGGCCCGAGTCACGGAGACACCCCGCTTGCCTTTCGGCCAGCCCAGAAGTCTGTCTCAGTGACCTGTAGCGCCTGTGGGACAAGGGACCTTCGTGGCCGCCAGAGATTCCTTCCCTGAAGCCTGGTCGGATCTGCCCCTGTGGGGCCGCATGGCCAGGACAGCGTAGGGGTACACTCCGCTCTCTGGTGCATGATGGACCTTTGGGGTCATTTTTTCAGGGCTCTCTGGAACTGAAATCTCCTCCACTGTGTTCTTGCGCAGCTTGCACTGATCCAGAATTTGTGAGTTCTTTTTACAGGAAATTTATGGGCTGTGGGTTCGGAGCTAGCATACAGTGTGTCTTTCTACTCCACCATCTTGGCTCCTTCCCCCTAGTTGGATATATTTTTATCCCATCACTTCTGAGTCTCAAAGCCAATTTGATATCATAATTGATACCAATTTTCCGTAAGGACTTCTTATATGCTCTGTTGTTCTTCAGGGATCTACTGTTATTTTAGGCCGATTTCTTAGTTAAAATTTATTCAAAATGTTATCCTGTCCCCTTCGCGATTAGTAATTCTATAAATCACTTTGTTTTCTAATTAAACCACATTAATTTTTCTCTTGGTGATGCAATATTGATATTCTATAATATGACATGCTATAAGATTTAACACAAAATCCTATGACATTCTTGTGCCGAAATTGTAACTAATAGCAATGTTCCTGATCGTTTAATTTAAAACATTTCTATAAAACAACTGCCTAATTACTGTTGCAAAAATGACTTAAGGAAGGTTTTTCCTTTTTTTCTTGGATTGAAAGTAATAATTAAGTTGAATGAAACCGCAGGGAGCCAGGTGACTGAATTCATTCCCTTGGGCATCACAAATAAACCAGAGCTTCTGTGTTCCTTTTTTGTTTTGTTTTTCCTCAACTACATGGCAACGGCTCTTGAAAACCTGGCTCTGATAATCTTAATTAATGTGGATTCTCACTTCCAAACTCCTATGGTCTTTTTCCTCAGGCATTAGGCATTTGTTGATTTTTGCTATTCTACTGCTATTGGTTCCAAAATACTGATTAATTTCATCGAGGGGAAAAACATCATTTCTTATAATGGATGTGCAGAGATTTTTATTGCAGTGACAATTTTATCCTGTCAACCATGGCCTATGATCGCTGTCTCGATATATGTAAACTCATATTCTATATGATCATCATTTCATACAGGGTATGTTGACTCTTGGTCGTCTTCTCATGCCTCTATTTCACCCTAATATGCCTAATTATGATAACCAATACTTTTAAATCATCTTTCTGTGAATCAAATATAATAAGACATTCTACTGTGACAGTCTTTCTCTATTATCCATTGCAATACTTGTTCACCAAGAAAATAACTTATATTCTTATTTTTTTTCCCTTTTGGGGGCATTTTCCCAGTCACTTACTTGACTTTTGAGTCCTTTGGCAAGAGGAGGTTATGCATTAGGGACGTGTAAATTCTCAGTTTCTCCAAGGTGGCACAATCAAGGGAGAGGAATTTACTCCTCTCCTGGTCTGTGCTTTGGTCTAGAAGCAACCACAAGCATTCTTATCTGCCCAAGATCTGAGAGTAGGATTGCCCCTCCAAAGCCACCACCAGATCCACCAAGCCAGGACTCCTTCTCACCCGAGGACCACCACTTAGAACTGAGACTCACAAAAGCTGCTCAATTCTCCCAAGTTATTTAGACCTAGGACTCGAAAAATGGAAGCTGCTGCTGCTGCAGCTGTCACTGTCAAGGGGTTGGTTCTGGGGCCAGAGGGCACACCTCTATCCTCAAGGTGAAACAACTTTCTCACGGACCTTTTAAGATGTCTTTGGAGTTCTGGGGTTGATAAATCTTAGGAACCACAGCTGCTACCTATGATTCTGCTCCCTGAAGTCTGCTCCAGCACTATCTGTGCTGTGTTTTACAGCTGACACTGGACTTTCACTCAGTTCTGAGCCTGGTGGTGAAGACCTTTCTATTGCCTTCTAGGCTATCCTGGGCCGGAGATCTGTTCCTTTCTATTATTTTCTTGCTTCTGCTGCTCTAGAATTTGTTTAGAGTCATTTTTGCAGATATTTTATGGGCTATGGTGGGAGAGTTGAAGTTGGTTTTCTTTCTACTCTATAATCTTTCCTCCGCACACTAGATAACATCTTTCAAGGAATTATCAATGAAAATTGCTTGGACATTCTAGAACAACGAGGTTAAAATAGATGTTGACTGAATCCAATGATCACCTCCTGAAAGAGAATCCAAATGGAAAACTGACAGCAATATTGTAGCCAAATACCAGTGCTCCCAGGTCAAGGAGAAATTACTACAAGAAACCAAAAGAAACAATTCAAATACTGTGGAAACACAATCAAGATTACACAAGATCTAGCAGTTTCTCCATTAAGGGATCAGAGGCTTTGGAACATGTTGTTCCAGAGATCAAAGACATAGGATTAAAACCAACAATCAATCAGCAGACCTGAGTATAAAACTTCAGGAGAAAATAATGGAATTTCAGTGCAAAATAGGACTTCCACGCATTATTGTTGAAAAGACCAGAGCTGAAAAGAAAAATTGATTTTCACACACAAGAATCAAGAGAAGCATGATAAAGGAACCAGGCAAGAAAAGCCTTAAGGAACTCATTAAAGTTGAACTGTTTGCATTATATCATTAGTAACTCAGTATTTTTTCAGTATTATGGTAGAGGGAAATATATATGCAGGTGTGTATGTGTATGTAGGTATGTGTGTATTTTATATGTGTGGGTATGTATAGGTACATGGGTGTATATATATGCATGTGTACATGTATGCATATAGGTGTGTATGTATATACATATGTGTATATATGTCTATATATGTGTATAAGGAAATATATAAATAGAGGGCACAGAGTGAGCTGAATATGAAGGGAGTAAAAATTTACTATTGAATACAATGTACTAGGAAGATGAGAAAGGGAGATGTAGAATGCAGCATGTCGTCTCACATAAAAGAGGGAAAAAAGAGCTTTTACAATAGAAGGGAAGGGGGAGAGATGAAAGGAAATAATTGAGTCTTCCTCTCATAGGATTTGGCTTAAGGAGGTAATAAGGAACGCTCAATTGGATATGGAAATCTACCTAACCCTACAAGCAGGCAAGGGGAAATTAGATAGGAGAGGGAAGATAATAGAAGGGACGGCAAAGTGGAGAAAGTAATAATGGGAAGCAAGCAATATTGTGGGAGGACAGGTCAAGGGAGAGCATGGAATAAATAGAGGGCGGGATTGGACAGAGGAAAATGTAGTTAGGCTTTTAAAACATAACTATTATGGAAATCCCTTTCACTATTACGTATGTATAACCTATATTGAATTGCATGTTTTCTCAGTGAGGTCGGTTGGGGAAAGAGGAAGAGATGTGGAACTCAAAGCTTTAGGACTGAAAGTTAAAAATTGTTTCAGCACGCAACTAGAAATTAAGCTATACATATAATGGAGTATAGAAATCTATTTTGCCCCACAGGAAAATAGAGGGGAAGGGGGATGGAAGAAGTGTGGGCAATAGATGAAAGGACAGACTGGAGGAAAGGATGGATAGAGTGCATGCTGTCATGGGGTGGGAGTAGCGAGAGATGGGAAGAAACTTTGAATTCAAATTCTTGTGGAAGGGAATGTTGAGAACTGATATATATATATATATATATATATATATATATATATATATATATATATATATATATATACACACACACACACACACACACACACACACAAACATATGCGTATATATATATATTAAAAATAATAATACAAATGCACACACATATCTATCTATCTATCTATCTATCTATCTATCTATCTATATATATATATATATATATATATATATATATATATATATATATATATATATATATATATATATATATATATACATATACATATATACAAAAAGAAAGATGACGTCTAGGCTCTTTTTTTGACCATGAATTTCAGCTATTCCTGGTCTTTTTTTTTTTGTCTTTTTAAAATATCTTTCCTGGAAGTACTTTCCTTGTCAGTTGTTTTTTCAATGAGATATTTCACATTGTATGATACTTGTTTTCATTCATTTACTTAGATTTATAATTTCTTTTTTTTTTTTATAAAGTCCTTACCTGCCATTTTCTGTCTTCTAATCTTTAAGGAGTGATTATCCTCAGTCATTTTTTAACCTCTTTCTCCGTCTGCACAATTCTGCTTCTTAAGGTATACTTCTCTTCATCGAGTTTTTGGATCCCTTTTACCATTTGAGTTACTCTATTTTTAAGGTGTTATTTTCTTCAGGTTTTTTGAGATCCCCGTTAGGAAGCAGTTAATTTGTTTTTTTTTAGTTAATTTATTCATTAGTTTTGTGTTTTATACAATCATTTCCATATGTTTCAGATTTTTCACCCTCCTTCTCCAATCTTTGCCCGCTCCCTCCCGGAGACGCCATGCAATGTTATACAGGTGGTACCTATATATTCCCATAAAATAGAATTTCACCTTCGTCATATTGCATAAAAGCAGAAATCATAAAAATACAAAACAAAACAGAAGACAAGAGAAAATGGTCTGCTTCATTCTGCTATCCAATTCCATAGTTCTTCCTCTGGAGGTGGAAGGTGTTTTGCCTCAAGAGTTCATTGAGAAATTTTAGGTCCTTGCATTACTCTGAATGGCTTGGTGTATTAGAAAATTTCCTCATATACTGTGGTTGTTACTGTGTACAAAGTTCTCCTTGTTATACTCCTTCCACTCAGCATTAGTTCATAGAGGTGCTTCCAGGCTTCTGTGAAGTCTTCCTGTTCATCATTTCTTGTAGTACAATACTATTCCATGACATTCATATACCACAACTTTTTCAGCCACTCCCCAATTGACGGGCATCTCCTCAATATCTAGTTCTTGGACACCTCAAAGAGATATGCAATAAATATTTTTGTACATGTGGGAGCCTTTCCTATTTTTATGATCTCTTCAGGATACAGTCCTAGAAGTGATAATGCTAAATCAAAGGCTATGCCCTTTTTGTATCCCTTTGGGCATAGTTCCAAATTGCTCTCCAGAAAGGATAGATCAGTTAACAGCCACACCAACAATGAGTTAGTGTTGCAACTCTCACATCTTCTCCAACTTTTATCATCTTACTGTGTTTTTTCATGTTAGCTAATCTGATAGATGTGATGTGGTGCCTCAGAGTTATTTTGATTGCCTTTCTCTAGTCAGTAGAGATTTGGAGCAATTTTTCATATGACTATATATAGTTTTAATTTCTTCCTCTGAAAACTGCCTGTTCATATCCTTTGACCATTTCTCTATTGGAGAATCGCTTGTGTTCTTTTCCATTTGACTCAGTTCCCAATATATTTTAGAAACAGTGCTTTTATCACAGAGACTAGTGGCAAAAATTCATTCCCTTCCCTCCTAATCTTGGTTATACTGGGTTTGTTTTCAATGTAATGTATTCAACATTATCCATTTTGCACTTTATAATGTTCTCTATCTCTTACCTATAAAAATTTGTCCATGCTCCACCAATCTGCCAAATACACTATTACTTGTTCCCCTAATTTGTGTTTAGTATCAGTCTTTTTGCCTAATCATGTATCCATTTCGACTTTATGCTTGTGTACCATGTCAGGCATTAGTCTATGCCCAGTATCCACCACACTGTTATCCAGTTTTCCCAAGAATTTTTGTCAAACAGTAAGTTGTTATCCCAGAACCTATGGTCCTTGAGTTCATCAAACAGTAGACTGCTGTGTTCATTGACTACTTTGTCTTGAGTACCTAACATATTCCACTCTATTTCTTAGAAATAGCCAAGTGGTTTTGATCACTGCTGCTTTATAATGCAATATGATATCTGGTAGGACTAAACTACATTCCTTAGCATTTCTTTTCATCATTTCCCTTGATAATTTGGAATTTTTATTCTTCCGGATGATTTTTGATATCATTTTTCTAGTTCTAGAAAACAACTATCTGGTAGTTTGATTAGTAAGGCAGTGAATAAATAAATTAATTTAGGTAGAATTGTCATTTTTATTATATTATCTCAGCCTACCCAGGAGCAACTGATGTTTTTTCCACTTACTTAGATCTGGCTTCATTTGTGTGAAAAGTGTTTTGTAATTGTGTTCATATTGTTCTTGGGTTTGTTTTGAAAGGAAGACTCCCAAATATTTTACAGTGTCTACCCTGCTTTCAAATGGGGTTTCCCTTTCTATATCTTGCTGTTGGGCTTTGTTAGTAACACATATTCATGAAGATTATTTATCTGGGGTTACTTTGTAACTTGTAATTTTGCCAAAGTTGTTTATTATTTCAGATAGTTTTTTTTTTTTTTACTTGATTCTCTGGGATTCTCTAAATTTATTTTATCACCTTCACAGAGTGATAACTTAGTTTCTTCTTTTGCAATTTTAATTCCTTTAATTTCTTTTTCTTCTTTTATTACTAAATTTAACATTTCTAATACCATATGGAACAACATTGGTTACAGTGCATGTACTTGTTTCACCCCTGATCTTATTGGAAATATATCCAGGTTATCGCCATCACATGTACTGATGGCTAACGATTTTAGGTAGATACTGCTTATTATTTTGTGGTAGGCTCCATTTACTCCTATGCTATACAGTGTTTTCTTTTTCTAATTATTTGGTTATTACCGGGTGCACACACTCATCCACCAACTCCGGGACACAACAGTTCCTCCTAAGTCGCTGAGGTGGGCCTGCATGAGACTCCTTTAATCCTGCATTGGTCCCCTTTGACCACAAGAAGCTCCTCCCCTTTGCAACTTTTCTAGCTTCATGGGCTAAGAGACTGTTTATCCCATCTTCTGATATCACTTTTCAGGACTTTTCCTGGGGACATATTCTCTGAGTTTTTCAAGGTAAACAAGAGTAGGTGGATGGCATTGCTAGATTACTCCATGATCTTTGCTCCCAGAAGTCCAAGTAGGTTACTTAGAGACATTTTATCTGTGAGCTGGTAGTATTAGGAAGGAGTGATGCAGTTACCTGGGGTTCTGAAGTTCTCTTTCATTCATTTCTACTGGACAGTTAATTTGTTTTTCATGATTTTCCTACAACACTCTCATATCTCTTCTCAATTATTGCTGTGCTTCTCTTACTTGATTTTTCAAGAATCTCTTTGGGTTCTTCCATGGCCTGAGACCAATTCATATTTTCTTGGAAGCTATGCATGTTCAAGCGTTCTATGTGTTGTCTTCTGTTTGTATATTGTGGACTTCCTTGTCACCGAAGTAAGATTCTATAGTTTGAATCTGTTGGGGTTTTTGTTCATTTCTGCAACCATTTACTTGACTTTTGAGGACTTTGTCAAGGTTGTTCTCTGCTTCCATTTGGGGTGGGGGTTGTAATGCCAGCTGCTCAAAAGCCACACAATCTGTGAACCTTGAGCTCCATAAACAGAAGCTGCCTCTGGCCCTACTACTAAGGCTGCTGCTGGGTCCTGCACCCCTCTGCCGGCATGGGGCTGAGTCAGACTACTCTACTCTCTCGCACAAGTCCCATAGTTTTGTGTTTTTTTTCCCACTGACTTCAATTTTTCCTCGGCATTTTGGAATTTCGAAGTCTTGAAACTACCACAGGTATCAGAGACTCAGTCCCCATAAGACCTGTTTAAGTGCCAGGTGTGCCAGGAGGGCCCACACTGCACAGGACTCTGATCCCATCCCAGGGCTATAGATCTTTCTCCTTGAATTTCCAGACTGCAATGGGCTTGGATATTTGATTCACTCAGTCATTCTCTGGGTTCTGGAGTTGCATTATTTTTCCAAAGCCTTCTTTTTACAGACATTTTGCTGCATTTAGGAGAGGAACTCTAGAAAGTCCATGTTTTAACTCAGTCATCTTGGCCTTTCCCTCTTCAGAATCGATTGTCTCAAAATAAGTTTGAATTAGTAAAATTGATAAAGCTTATTTGGTTTTTGTTTTTTGTAATATGTGAAGCACTTTTTTTAAAGACTAATAAAGAACATGGCAAATTTGGTTAGTAAAAAACTTGTCTGTTCGTGTTTCCACTGTTATTCGCCAGACAGGAATTACTGGTGTCCTGATACTAAGCTTCATTTACAAGAACATGGCATAATTGAAGAAATAATGATCAGTCAGCAGGCCACATCTCTAATCTGTGATGCATTTCCTGTTTGAGTGCATTAAATCCTCCACTGTTTTTATTACTATGTGTGATCAGGAGTGCCTGGGTTCCTGGAACGTTACCAATGCTGCCATGGAAGGGGAAGAGGAAGGGCTATATGAATGATTCTTCCTTCGTCCAAAAATCCAAAATGATCAAGATCATTCATTATTAGTTAAAGAATACTAAATATCATTTTTAAAAGCTGCATAAACAATGATCTAGAAGAACTGAACTTGATAGCCTACTATTCAATAAAGTAAAAAACAAGAATTTCTTTGATAGGAGGCCATTATTTTTAAAAGAAGCACATTAAAGCAGGTTGGAAGAATTTAAGGGTGGATTAACACTTTTTTAGAGTGACAGTTAGGTGACACAGACGAAAGAGCCCCAGTCCAGGGAGTCACAAAAACCTGAGTTAAAAGTCAGCCAGAAATTTTTAAAGAAGTGTCACACTTGGCAAGTCTTTTAACCACTACCTTAGTTTCCTTATGCATAGAATGAGGACAATTATAGCACTGACCTCCCAGAATTGTTATAAATATCAATGAGAAAATAAGTGTAGAGTAACAAATTTCTAATCACAGAAGGCATATTTATTTATCCTTTTTCCTGTCTTGAATTTTTTTTAATATAAATTTATTTATTTAACTTTTTACATTCATTGTCACATAACTTTCGGTTCCAAATTTTCTCCACATTTATCCCCTCCCTCCACCCCAATACACGAAGCATTCTAATTTCCCCTATCACCAATCTGCCCTCTCTTCTATCATCCCTCCCTTCCCTTGTACCCATTTTCTCTTTTGTCCTGTAGGGTCAGATAACGTTCTATTCCCCATTAGCTGTACTACTTATTTGCTAGTAGGAAGAACAATATTCAACAGGTGTACCTAAAACTTTGAGTTCCAACTTCTCCCCATCCCTCCCTCCCCACCCATTACCTTTGAGAAGGCAGGCAATTCAATATAGGCCATATCTGTGTAGTTTTACCAATGACTTCGATAATAGTCGTGTTGTGTAAGACTAACTATATTTCCCTCCATCCCATTCTGCTCACCATTTTTTCTATACTCTCTTTTGATCCTGTCCCTCCCCGAGTGTGAGTGTTGACTTCAAATTGCTCCCTCCTCCCATTGCCCTCCCTTCCATCATCCCCCGCACTCTGCTTATCTCCTTCTCCTCCAGTTTCCTGTATTGTAAGATAGGTTTTCATACCAAAATGCGTGTGCATTTTATTCCTTCCTTTTGTTTAATGTGATGAGAGTAAGCTCCATTTTTTTTCCTCAGCTCTCCTCTTTTCCCCTCCACTAAAAAGTCTGCTGCTTGCCTCTTCTATGAGAGATAATTTTCCCCATTCCATTTGACCCACTCTCCTACAATCCATTTCTCTTATACATTTAACTTAATTTTTTTCATATAAGATATGATCCCATCATATTCAATTCACTCTGTGATTTTCTGTGTGTATGTGTGCATGTGTGTATGTTTATGTGTACGCACACACGTGTACGTGTGTATGTGTGTGTATGTGTGTTGTAATCCCACCAACTACCCAGATACTGAAAAGTTTCAAGAATTACAAATATTGTCTTTCCATGTAGAAATGTAAACAGTTCAACTTTAGTAAGTCCCTTATGACTTCTCTTTGCTGTTTATTTTTTCACGCTTCTTCTCATTCTTGTGTTTAAAAGCCACATTTTCTTTTCATCTCTGTTCTTTTCCTCAAGAATGCTTGAAAGTCCTCTATTTCATTGAAAGAACATTTTTTCCCTGAAGTATTATACTCAGTTTTGCTGAGGAGGTGATTCTTGGTTTTAGTCCTAGTTCCTTTGACTTCTGGATTATCCTATTCCATGCCCTTCGATCCCTTAATGTAGAAGCTGCTAGATCTTGTGTTATGCTGATTGTATTTCCACAGAACTGGAACTCTTTCTTTCTAGCTGCTTACAATATTTTCTCCTTGACCTGGGAATTCTGGAATTTGGCCACAATGCTCCTAGGAGTTTCTCTTTTTGGATGTCTTTCAGGCCGTGATCGATGTATTACTTCAATATTTATTTTGCCCTCTGGTTCTAGAATATCAGCGCAGTTTTCTTGATAATTTAATGTAAGGTGATGTCTAGGCTCTTTTTTTGATCATGGCTTTCATGTAGTCCCATAATTATTAAATTGTCTCTCCTGGATCTATTTTCCAGGTCAGTTGTTTTTCCCATGAGATATTTCACATTCTCTTCCATTTTTTCATTCTTTTGTTTTTGTTTTGTGATTTCTTGGTTTCTCATAAAGTTATTAGCCTCCATCTGTGGCATTCTAATTTTGAGAGAACTATTTTCTTCTGTGAGATTTTGAACCTCTTTTTCCATTTGGCTAATTCTGCTTTTGAAAGGATTGTTCTCCTCCTTGTCTTTTTGAACCTCTTTTGCCAATTGAGTGAGTCTATTTTTCAAGGTGTTATTATCTTCAGCATTTTTTTGGGGTCTCCTTTAGCAAGGTATTGACCCATCTCCTTTCTTGCATTTCTCTTCCCAGTCTTTTCTCCACCTGTCTGACTTGCTTTTCAAAATCGTTTTTGAGCTCTTCTATGGCCTGAGCCCATTGGATATCTATTTCGCATGTTTGGGATACAGAGGCCTTGACTTCTATGTCTTTCCCCGATGGTAAACATTGTTCTTCCTCATCAGAAAGGAAAGTTGGAAACATCTCTTCACCAGGAAAGTAACCTTCTATAGTCTTATTTTTTTTTCACTTTTCTGGGCATTTTCCCAGCCAGTTTCTGAGATTCCTCTCCACCCCCTCCTCACCTCTGTTTGGGGTCTGAGATTCAAATGCTCCTCCCCACCTTCAGGGTTTTCAGCGGGGGAAGGAGCTTCTATTCTGGGAGAGATTAAGTACTGCTTCTCTGGTGGGGGCAGGGCCGCCTCCCAGGCTCAGTGCCCTCACGGGGTTTATGGAGAGAACTTCAGTAATGGACTTGATTTCCCGCCTGCTCCGGGAACCCGTGTCCGCTATGTCCCCCTCCGCTTCCTCCCGAGGTGGCCTGAGGCACGGAGACACCCCGCTCCCCTCTCGGCCAGCCCAGAATTCTCTCTCACTGACATGTAGTGCCTGGGGGTGAAGGGACCTTCGCGGCCGCCAGAGATTCCCTCCCTGAAGCCTTCTCGGATCTGCTCCTCTGGGGACCACGCGACCAGCGCAGGGATGGGCTCTGCTCTGTGTCTGGTGCCTGAAGGATCTTTGGGGTTGTTCTTCAGGGCTCTCTGGAGCAGAAATCCTCTTCACTCCACTGCTGCGCAGCTTCCACTTCTCCAGAACCCGTTGGCAGTTCTCCCTATAGGTAATTTATGGGCTGTGGGTTCGGAGCTCATATATGTGGGTCTTTCTACTCTGCCATCTTGCCTCCTCCCCCACAGAATACATTTTTAAAATTTTTTTTTTTTTTAATTTTCATTATAGTCATCATTAACTTTATTCCGTAAGAAATGCAGACTGGATTTACGACCAAAATACAAATGGCACATAACGAAACAGAAATAGAAGAGAACAAAATGAAGTACTTACTGTGGTTATGGCTGTCAAACAAGCAATTAACAGGACCAAAGAATTCTGTCATACCCACTGTGACAGACATTGGACATAAAACACAAATGAATAAAACAATGAAGAAAGAAAGAAAAGAATGAAAAAAAATGCTGTCTTGTGTGGCAGAGTCACCTCTTGAGTTTTGAACTTCGTGATTCTAAGGCCAGTCTTCCATCCTTGAAACACTCGTCCTCTTGTTGTCTTTCATTCTAAACATAAATAACAAACAATTGAGTTAGGAAGACTGCTCTTCTTTCTAAATGTGCTGCATGTTGCTTTAAGAGGGATTGAACAAGGATGGGTACACTGGACATGCTCTTAATATGACTGTGGCTGGTGATCACAATACTACTATGACCTATTAGACTGAACAGTGATCACTTCCAAAAAGTTTTATTAGGCACCAGTGAAGCTATTCCATATGCACAGTGCTTTCACTTTGAATAAAATTGCAGTAATTGTTAAAGTAAACTATTTATAAATTGAAAAAAAGAATGAATTCTTATTACTGCTGGAAGGGGCTGTGTTGACTATATATTTGTTTTTCCTTAAAGGGAATTGTTAGGCATCTATGTATTCATGAGTATTAATTCACTACTCAAACTCACAGTGAGGAAAAAGGTTATTAAACACATTTCTCTACAGAATTGTAGGGAGTACTTTCCTAGCATTTAAATCATTACCAATTCTATATGCTTACCAATACCATAAGTCAGAAGATGCAATTATTTTGCTGTCATACATTCTCTAATCAGGCCTCATGGATTTACTTTTTCAATATGTATGTGAACATTATGTTTGGAAATAAACTAATTTGTTAGTAAAACAAAAAGACCCTTCATTTAAACATGAAGTTTATTTTAATAATTATAATCAGAAGAAATAAGCAAAAGACATAAAACTATGTTTAATTTTGGTGCTTTAGGGGAAACAAAGATTAGGAATAAATAAGACGTATCTAATGCCTTTTGGGAGCTTCCATCTGTGACTTCTGCTTGTTCATTTCCCTCCCCTATTATATTTTGAGGTTGTCCGTCATGTGTCCTGTCTCCTTCCTGATGATCTCTTCCAATTCACCATCATCTAAGAGCCAAATCCTAAACATCTGCTGTACTGGGAACTGAGTTACTGAGAATTAGGAGGTAATTGCAAAACTGTCTTGTCCCTGAAGAAACAGGTATTCTCCTGAGAATAATCAAAACATGCACAATACTGAGAAGGAGCAATATCCTTAAATGGCAAAAGGCAAGTTATTGATCTAACATTAGGTATATATTAACCAAGAACATTGATGGTTGATCAAGAACATTGATCAGATGAGCACAGTATTGTTTTCTTGAGATTCCCGACATACAAGGATTTGATATCAGTGGGAAAATTACTTTCCAGACAGCATATCAATTTCTGTTATTTTCTTTTATTGTCTGAGTCATGCATCGTCTTTTGCCCTGCCATAATTTAGGAGTACTGACTTGATATCTAGTTACACAGGACATAGAATGTTGGTCCTGGGGTATTGAAGACTCATTTTCCTTAGTTCAAATCTGGCCTTTGACACAAATTGTGTGACAGTTGGCAATTTGCTTAACTTATTTGTATCAGATTCCTCATCTTTAAAGTTAATTGTAGGAGAAAATAGTAAAGTAGTTCAGTGACTGTGCCAAAAACAAACAAACCAACCAAAAAAAAAAAAAAAACATAACTATGTGGTGGTATGGAGACTCAGACATGATTAGAAATGGCTGAACTCATGCTACATAAAAATGTCTCTGTGATTCTTCACGGGATCTATCTGTTCCAATTCTCACTCTGCTATGCCAGACGTCTATTCGGTGAATTATACTAATTAATCATAAAATTATAAATGTTGAAAAAATAGAGTAGACTGCCTCTAAAATTAAATTTTCAGTTTTTTTGACACTGTTGCGTTTCACAATTCAAAGGTTTACAAAGTTACCCATAAAATATTGACACTTAAAAGTGTTTATTGTTGCTGTTTGCACATGGTCAACCTTTTGTGACTCCATTTTTTTTCCTGACAAAGTAGTTTGTTATTTTTTTTCATCTCTTTTACAGGTGAGGAAACTGAGATTAACAGGATTAAGTGATTTGAACAGGTTCTCATACATATTAAGTATCTGAGACCAAATTTGAACTCTAAGCCCAGCATTCTATAGAATCCACCAGCAAGTTACCTACAAAAAAAGTTGAAATTTTTATACAAATATAGTTTTAAACAATTGTAAAAATATCAATAACTCAGATGTAGGAAGAGCCATGTTACTAACAGTAAACATAGCAATATATAAAAATTTGAAAAGATCAGTTCCCTTCCAATCAAAATACCAAAGAAGTATTTTACAAAGCAAAATAAAAAAATAAATAAATAAAATTCTTCTAGAGGAACAAATTGTCAAATATAGCAATTGAATAAAAGAATACCTAAGAATGGTAACCTAGAAATGCAAGATTTGAAACTATTGTACAAAGCAGTAGTCATAAAAACAATCTAGTACAAACTAAGAAATAAAGTGTTGGATCAGGGAGATAGGTGAGGTACACAATGCACAGTACTAAATGACCATGGTAATCTAGTTGTTTGATAAACACTGACTTACAAGCTTTTGGGATAGGAATTCACCATTTAAAAAAGTTGCTTAGAAAACTGGAAAAAAGTTTGGCAAAAAGTAAGCATAGACCAGCATTTCATACAACATACTGATACAAAGTAAAAATAGGTTTATGTTGTAGACATAAAGAATAAGGAAATTAAGGGAGCATGAAAAAGTTACTTGTTAGGTTCTATGGATAAAGGAATATTTTTTGACGAAATGGGAGATAGTTTAACGAGAGATCAAACATGCAATTTTGACTATACTAAATTTAAAAAGCTTTAAATAAACAACCAATGGACTAAAAATAAGATGGCAAGCAGTGAGACGGCAAAAATATTGTGTCACAAATTTTGTTGTTGTTTGCTTTGATTTTGCAATTTTTTTGACAACTCAGTGATGCCAAACAAATGTAAACATTACTGTGAGGCTGCCTATTGACTTAGAAAAGCACAAATCACCGTTATCTTTACTTTAGTGTGGAGCAGCTAAACAGTCAGGCTTGTTGGAGTCAGGAAGACTTGAGTTCAAATCTGACCTCAGACACTTAATAGCTATGTGAGTATGTGCAAGTCCCTTCATCCTGTTTGCCACAGTTTCCTCATCTGTAAAATGAGCTGTAGAAGGAAATGGCTAACCACTTCAGTAATTTGCCAAGGAAACCCCAAATGGGGGTCAGAAATAGTCAGACACATTTGAAATGATTCAACAGCAACAATTATGTATATATAGAAATACAATCCTGATGAAAAGCAAAAACAATGTACACAAAGTAATCTTTGGAGTTGGTATAAGTAAAGCAGATTTAGCTACTCACCTACATCTAAAATTCATAGTTCTCATTCATCCAGGGACTGTCTGGGGTCACAATATTTGGAAACAACTGAGCTACAAAAAATATTGCATTTCACAATTCATTATGATAAATATTTCCCAATAATATTTTCATCTGCTTAAGGCACAGTCACATTTTCCAATTTGACTTTTCTGGGATAACTTATTTTTCTATTCTATTCAATTCCTTCTGAATCATTTCATATCACCCTTCCCAGTTTCCTCTGAACCATTCCCTATTCATTATTATAGCAAAATAGTGTCCCATTATATTTACATATTATAAATATTTAGTTATTCATAAATTAATTAATACTTCATTGGTTTCTAAGTCTTTACTTCCACAAAATGAGCCACTATACATTTTTGAACAATCTAATTTCTTCTGCTCTTTCTTTGACCACCTTGTGTCTCTTCGTTTTACTGAAGAGGAAACTGGACCTCATAGAGGATCTTGCTGAAGGTCTCATCGCTAGTTAGTGGCAGAGTCTATCTCTAAGTCAAGGGCTCATTACATGGAATCTATTACCTGGAAGGAATTTGAGGGGTCATCTGGTCTAATCCCTACTTCAAGCAAGAAAAGCACCTCTATTATCCCTGACAAGTCCTTATCTGGTCTCCACTCCATAGAATGTCAGAATTTGAGGAACTTCAAAGGTCATTTAATCCAATCTGTACCTAAAAAGAAATCATCTCTACTATATTATGAATAAATGGTCTTCCAGGTTACTCTTGAAAATGCTCTGTGACACAAAAGTCATCACCTTTGGGGGCTACTCATGGACTTTTAGACAGCTTTCATCGTTAGGAAGTTTGTCCTTACATTTAACTGACAAGATTTGACCTTTCCTCAACTTCATCCAATTCTTCTCTTTCTGCCCTCTAGAGTCTAGCAGAATAATCTCTTCCTTTGTCTACATGGAACTTCTCAAATGTCTGAAGATAATCATTCGTTGTCGTCCCTCTCCCTTTCCAAAAGACTTATCAGTTCCATCACAAACATTCACAGTTCCTTCAATCCTTCTTCATAAAATACATGCTTTTGGATATCTTCACCAACACATTGATCATCAGCATATTCCTACGCCCGGTCATGTGGCTTGCACCTTCTTTTCATGCTTCTCTTGAATTTGATGTTTGAAAGTAAATTCATGGATTCATCTCTATTCTTTCATCAAGAATACTTGAAACTTCACTATTTCATTGAATGGCCATGGCTTTCCCTGAAGGATGATACTCCGTTTTGGTGGGCAGGTGATTCTTGGTTGTAATCCTAGCTCATTTGATCTCTGCAATATGATATTTGAAGTCCTCTAATCCCTTGATGTAGAAGCTGGTAGATCATATGGTATCCTGATTGCATTTCCACACTACTTGAATTGTTTCTTTTTCAGAAATTATTTTATTTCTTTTCAGCATTCTGCAATCATTTCCATATATCATAGATATTTTTCCATTCCCTCCCCCTCTTACCCCCCTCTTTTTTTTCACTCCCTCCCTGAGACAGCGTGCAATCTTATATGTTTTGAGGTTAGATTTATCAGCTTCAGAAAGCAGGAGGTTAAGGTCCCCCACTAGTATAGTTTTGCTCTCTATTTCTTCCTTAACTCTCTTAACTTCTCTTCTAAGAATACGGATGCCATACCACTTGAAACATATATGTTTAGTAACGAACTTGCTTTGTTGTCTATGGTGCCTTTTAGCAAGATATGTCTTCCTCCCTTATTTCTGCTTTTGCTTTGTCTGTGAACAGGATTGTTATCCCTGCTTTTTCTACATCAGGTGAAGTACAATATATTCTGCTCCAATCTTTTACTTTTACCCTATTTCTATGCCCCCATTTCAAAGATGTTATTTGTGAAGAACATATTCTTAGATTATGTTTTTTTAATCCATTCTGCTATCCGTCTCCATAGTTCATCCCATTCAGATTTACAGTTATGATTACTATCTATGTCTTTCCATCCATCTCCTTTGCCCCTTTCATGTGTTTAATTCTCCCTTCTCCCTTTCCCACTACAATTAAATTTTAATTTTTAATCACTACCTCCCTCAACCTTCTTTCCTGTTTTCAAGCCACCTTGCTTTTACTCCCCTTTGTCCTTGATACTTTCCCCTTCCCTTTTATCTTCCCTTCCCTTTTCTTTCTCCCATCCCCTCCTACTGCCTATGGAGCTAAATAGATTTCTATACTTATCTGAGTTTGTTGATCCCTCCTAAAACCAAATCAGATGAGAATAAATCTCAAATAATGGTCATCTGTCTCAATTCTTTCCCTCTACTGTAATATATTTTTGTGACTCTTCCTGTAAGGTAATTACCTTTTTCTGCTTCCTCTTTTTCATGTCTCCCAATCTAGTCCTTTCCCACCCGTAAATTACTTTGTGATCATGAAATCATTTACTTTAAACCCACTCTTCTATCTCTATACTGCATTTATATATCATAATAAATTAGCCCTCCCTCATTCAAAACAAAGTCAAGTGCAAGTCATGTCATCATTTCTCTGATGGCACAATCCCCTTCTGAAACAAAGGACGAACACACATCATAACAAATATATATTTTGCCAGATCAACAAATATTATCTTCCCCTATAGGGATATAAACAGTTTGCCAATATTTCATAACAAGTTTTAATTCTCTCTTTCCACGTTTTTATGCTTCTCTTGAGAATTGTGTTTGAAGATAGAATTTTCTATTAAGCTCTAGTCTCTTCATCAGGAATGTCTGGAAATCCCTTGACTGAAATATTACTCTCGCTTTTTCTGGGTAATTGAACCTTTGCCTTATGGAATAACATATTAAAAATCCCTTTTTAATACAAAAGCTGCAAGGTCCTGTGTGATCCTCACTGAAGTTCCTCGATATTTGAATTGTTTCTTTCTTGCTGCTTGTGGTATTTTCTCCTTCCCTTGATAGTTCTGGAATTTGGCAAAGACATTCCTTGGTGTTTTCAATTTGTGATACCTTTCAGGAGGTGAACGGTGGATTCTTTTGGTGACAATTTCGCCCTCTTAATCTAGGACTTCTGGGCAATTTCTCATGATGATTTCTTGGAAGATATTGTCCAGGCTTTTTTTTTTCCTTTTTGGAAAATGGCTTCCTGCTAGAACAATAACTCTTAGATTTTCTCTCCTGGAACTATTTTCCAGGTCACTTCTTTTTCCAATGAGATATTTTATATTTTGTTCTATCTCTTCATTCTTTACATTCTATTTGACTGGTCCTTGTTGTCTCATAGGAGTTATTAACTTCTACTTACCTGATTCCAATGTTTATCAAATTGCTTTATTCAGTTAACTTTTGCATTTCCTCTTCCTTCTGACCTATTGTTCCTTTTAAAGAGTCATTTTCTCCACGTTGTTGTACTTCCTTTTCCGTTTGTCCAGTTTACCCAGTTAAGTTTTGTGTTTCCTTTTCCATTGGTTCAATTTTCCTTTTAAATTCTTCCATGGGGGGAGGAACCAAGATGGCGGAGTACAAGGACGAACGTTTACGAGCTCCGAACCCCACAGCCCATAGAATTAATGTAAAAAGAGATCCCCATAACTTCTGGAACACTGAAAGGTGTGCAGAAATGGAGTGAAAGAGATCTCCGTTCCAGAGACCCCTGGAGAGCCATCCCCAGGGTCCGTTGCGCCCCAGAAAGTGGACCCCACCCCAGCGCTGCCCTGGCCACGGCCCCAGAGAAGCTGACCCGAGCAGGCTCGAGGGACGGAAGCTCCAGCAGCCGGGGAAGTCCCTCCGCCCACAGAAGCTACAGGTCAATGAGAGAGACGCCTGGGCTGGAGGAGGGGAGCGGATTATCTCCGTGACTCGGGCCCCCTCGGGAGGAAGCGGCGGCAGCAGAAGCGGGGGAGGCGGCAGAGGCAGAGGCAGGGGCATCAGCGGAAGGCAGCGGGTGGAGGCAGCGGCGGCTGTGGCCCAGGACTCCCCCAGCAGCAGGCAGGATCTTCATTACTGAAAGTCTCTGCGTAAACAACCTGAAGGACCTGAGCCTGGGAGGCGCCCCCCCCCACCCTCTCTGTTCCTAAAGGACTCTGCATAAAGCGCCTGAGGTAGCTGAGCCTGGGAGGCGGCCCTGCCCCCACCCCAGCACCAGAACCAAAACTCACATTGATTAGCAGCCGGGCGGCACGGAAAGCACATTTGAATCTCAGACCCCAAGCACTAGCTGGGCAGATCTAGGCGGGGTGGACAGGAATCTCAGAAGTCAAGTAACTGGCTGGGAAAATGACTAGAAAAGGGAAGAAAAACAAGACTATAGAGAGTTTTTTCGAACAGATGCAAATGATCCCGACATTCGGATCTGATGAGGAAATATTCTCGCCATCAGGGAAAGACGAGGAAGGCGGGGCCTCAGTACCCCAGACATCCCAGGGGGATGTCAGGTGGGCTCAGGCCTTGGAAGAGCTCAAAAAGGATTTTGAAAAGCAAGTTAGACAGGTGGAGGAAAAACTGGGAAGAGAAATGACAGAGATGCAAGAAAAGTATAAAAACGGGTCAATACCTTGGTAAAGGAGACCCAAAAAAATGCTGAGGAAATTAACACCTTGAAAAATAGGCTAAGTCAATTGGCGAAACAGGTTAAAAAAGCCAATGAGGAGAAGAATGCTTTCAAAAGCAGAATGAGCCAAATGGAAAAAGAGGCTCAAAAGCTCACTGAATTTAATAGTTCTCTCAAAATTAGAACACATGGAGTCTAATGACTTTACGAGAAACCAAGAAATCACCAAACAAAACCAAAAGAATGAAAAAATGGAAGAGAATGTGAAATATCTCATGGGAAAAACAACTGACCTGGAAAATAGATCCAGGAGAGACATTTTAAAAATTATGGGTCTAGCTGAAAGTCATGATCAAAAAAAGAGCCTAGATATCATCTTCCATGAAATTATCAGGGAAAACTGCCCTGACATTCTACAACCAGAGGGCAAAGTAAGTATTGAAAGAATCCGTCGATAACCACCTGAAAGAGATCCAAAAAGAGAAACTCCTCGGAACATTGTGGCCAAATTCCAGAACTCCCAGGTCAAGGAGAAAATATTACAAGCAGCTAGAAAGAAACAATTCCAGTATTGTGGAAATACAATCAGGATAACTCAAGATCTAGCAGCTTCTACATTAAGGGATCGAAGGGCGTGGAATAGGATATTCCACAAGTCAAAGCAACTAGGACTCCAACCAAGAATCACCTACCCAGCAAAACTGAGCGTAATACTTCAGGGGAAAATATGGTCTTTCAATGAAACAGAGGATTTTCAATCATTCCTGATGAAAAGATGAGAGCTGAAAAGAAAATTTGACTTTCAGACACAAGAATGAGAAGAAGCATGAAAAAGTAAACATCAAAGAGAAGCCTTAAGGGACTTACCAGAAGTGAACTGTTTACATTCCAACATGGAAAGGCAATATTTGTAACTCTTAAAACTTTTCAGTATCTGGGTAATTGGTGGGACCACACACACACATACACACAGACACACACCCACACATGTGCACGCGTGCACACCCACACACATACAAACGTGCACGCACACACAGAGACAGAGAGCACAGGATGAATTTAATAGGATGGGACCATGTCTTAAAAGAAATGAAGCTAAATGGTGAGAGAGAAATGCAATGGGAGGAAAGAGGGTGAAATGAAATGGGGAAAATTATATGTCATTTAAGAGGCAAGTAGGAGACTTTTATAGTGGAGGGAAAAAGAGGAGAGTTGAGAGAAAACATGAAGTTTATTCTCATCACATTCAATTAAAGGAAGGAATAAAATGCACACTCATTTTTGTATCAAAACCTATCTTACAGTATAGGAAAGTGGGGGAGAAGGAGATAAGCAAGGGGGGGGTGATGGAAGGGAGGGAAATGGGAGGAGGGAGCAATTGGAAGTAAACACTCTTGGGGAGGGACAGGATCAAAAGACGAAATGGAAACAGTGGGGTCAGGGTAGGATGGAGGGAAATACAGTTAGTCTTGCACAACACGATTTTCATGGAAGTCATTTGCAAAATTACACAGATAGGGCCTATATTGAATGGCCTGCCTCCCCAAAGGGAATGGGTGGGGAGGGAGGGATGGGGAGAATTTGGAACTCAAAGTTTTAGGAACAACTGTTGACTATTGTTCTTGCTACTGGGAAATAAGACATACAGTTAATGAGGAATAGAAAGTCATCTGGCCCTACAGGAGAAAAGAGAAAATGGAGACAAGAGAAGGTAGGGATGACAGAAGAGAGGGCAGATTGGTGATAGGGAAAATTAGATTGCTTGGGGTATTGGGGTGGGGGGAGGGGATAAAGGGGAGGAAATTTGGAACCCAAAATTTTGTGAAAATGAATGTAAAAAGTTAAATAAATAAATAAATAAATAAATAAGTAAATTTAAAAAAAATATTCTTCCATGATTCCTTTCTTTTTATTTTAAAAATCAATAGGCAGTGTTTCTCCTACTTCCTTAATTTGGCTTTTAAAATCCTTCTTTATCTCTTCCATGAATGCTCTTTAAGCTGGACACAAGTTCATAGTCTATTCTGAAGTTTTAGTTGGGAGCACAGTCTCATTGTTGACCTGTTTGGTATCCGTGTTGTGGTCTTTACCCCTATAGAAAGATTCTGTGGTCTTTTCTCTTCTGGTGTGCATTTTGCTCATGCTGATCACCTTTTTCCTTCCTTTTAAAGTGGATCTCTGCTCCTGGGGCAAAGGGGGCTCTGCCCCACCGTTCTTTTAGAAAGTTCTCAGAACTTTAGGCTTTATGCATTATGGCCTTTGATTCTTTCAGCCAGAAACTAAAAGTCTGTAGCTTTTCTAGTGCTCAGCTGGCTGATGTGCTAAAGTAGAGACCAGCTTATATCTTTCTGAGGTTCCCCAGTTACTCTGGAGCCATCTGTGTTAAGTGTGAAGAAGGAGTGGTTTGATCACAGGAGGTATCCTCTCCTGATCACAGGTAGACTCAGTGGTTGGTTAAACATATTTAAACTTGTGTCTTCCCTATTTCCCTGATTGTGCTGAGGCCCAACTGGGGTCCTATTGTTGACAATTTAAGCTCCACTCCGGGGGGGCTCAGGATTTCCTACAGGTTCGCTGAGTTGTGGCTGTCTGGAACAGCTCTGGTCCTGCACTTGTCCCCTTCATCCACAGGAAGAAGGATCCTCCTTTGTGATTTTCCTAGCATCATAGACTTAGAGACTTTTTGCCCCTTTGGCTATTTCCACAGTTCCAGGATTTTTCCTGGGGAAATATTTTATGGGTTTTTCAAGATCAACAAGAGGGAAGGTAGATCTTTTACTGATTACCCCACCACCTTGGCTCCCAAAAGTTCAATTAGATGACTTACCGACATTTAATGTGAAGGTTGATAGTCTCAGGAGCAACTAGTCCAGTTACCTGGGACTCTGAGGCTCTCTCACTCAGTTCCAGTGGACTCCCATCCTGGGCTGATATGCCTGAGAGTTCACAGTGTAGCTGGTACCTCAGACTGACCAGGGCTTCCTTCTTGGCCCTGCAGCAGTGGGGATCCTGGTGGTACAACTTGTTGGCTGCGTGCTATGGGATTCTCCAGGTCACCACAATGGATCCTTCCCATCGACCTTCCAGTCTGCGCTGGGCTGGAAATCTGCCATAGTCTGTCTCCTATTGAACTCTGTCACTCCAAAATCCGTTCAGATTTTTTCAAGGGTATCTGAAGGAATTTGTCTTATAGCTTATGTGAGTAGTTGCTGTCACTCCACCATCTTGGCTCCACTCCATGAATTGTTTCTTTCTGGCTGCTTCCAATATTTTCTCCTTGTCTTAGGAGTATTGGAATTTGGCTACAATATTACTAGGAGCTTTCTTTTTGGTATCTCCTTCAGGAAGCAATCAGTAGATTCTTTCAAAATTTTACCCTCTGGTTCTACAATATCAGGGCAGTTCTCTTTGTTATTTCCTTGAAAGATGATATCTGGGATCCTTTTTTGATTATGACTTTCAGGTAGTCTACTCATTTTTAAATTTTCCCTCCTGGATTATTTTCCAGGTCAGTTGTTTTTCGAATGAGATATTTCACATTGTCTGATATTTTTACTTTCCTTTGGTTTTGTCTTGTAATTTCATGATTTTTCATAAAATCCTTAGCTTCCATCTGCTGCATTCTCATTTTTAAGGAATTATTTTCTTTAGTGAGCTTTTGGACCTCATTTTCCGTCTGGGCAATTCTGCTTTTTAAGGCATTCTTCTCCTCATTGATTTTTGGGTCTATTTGACCATTGGATTAGTCTACTTTTACGGTGTTATTTTCCTCAACACTTTTTAACAAGCGTTTGACTCCTCTGTTTTCATTATTTTCTTTCATCACTCTCATTTCTCTTCCCCATTTTGCTCTGCTTCTCTTATTTGATTTTCAAAAATTTTTAGCTCTTCCATGGTGTGAGATCAATTCATATTTTTCTTGGAGGCTTTGGATTTGGAAGTAGGAGCTTTCATTTTGTTGGCTTCTGTTTCTACATTTGGTTCTTATCACCAAAGTGACTTTCTATCCTCTGCTTCTTTTGCCAGTTTTTGCACATTTCCCCAGCCATGTACTTGTTTTGTGAGCTCTTTGTCAAGGTAGTTCTCTGCTTCCAGTGAGGATAAGGGGTGTAATGTCAGCTGATGAATCCACCCACAAACTGTGGGCTTAGACTTCCAGAAACAGGTACTGACACTGGCCGTGCTGCTGCCATGGCCTGTGTGACTACGATGGTCTCTTCCATCCACTCCACTACCCTGGGGCTCTTGTCAAACCACGCTTCACTTCCACATAGGTACCACGAGTTTTTGTGTATCCACTGAACTTCCAACTTGTCCTTGAATATTTTTGGTTCTGATGCTTGAAAATTGCCACTGGTGCCAGGGATTCAATCCCTCTGAGCCCTGCTCAGGTCCCTCTTTGTGGGAATGGCCCATACTGGACTTGACTCTGCTCCTAGAGGATGGTGATAGAGGCTTTCCTTTGACCTTCCATGGTGTCTTAGTCTGGAGATTTGCATCACACCATTATTTTCTCGGTTCTGAAGCTCCAGAATTTGTTGAGTCATTTTTTACACATATTTGTCTGTGTTTGAGGGGAGAGATCAAGCAAATCCATGCTCCACCATCTTGGCTCAACACGACACTAGTTGATTTTGTTTTTGTTCTTGTTGCTGTTTTATAAAACTTCTATTCTCAACTATAAAAGGAATTGAATCAAATTAATAAAGTCTCTTCCCATTCAACAAACAGTCAAATAATGAGTACAGTCAGTTTTAAGATGAAGAAAACAAAGCTGTCAGTATTTAAAGAGAAAAAAATAGTTCTTAATAAATAATAATTAGAAAAATTCAAATTTAAACAACTCACAAATACTAACACATCTATAAAATTGACTAATATGAAAGAAAAGGGAAATAAGTAGTGATGGAGAGGATATGGAAAAAGTAGGTACAATAATTCAATGTTTACGTAGTTATGAACTTGTTCAACACTTCTGGAGTACAATTGGTAACTATGCTATTATAAGATTTGATTTGGTGGCTTTGATACCATCATAGAAGTTTCCTCTTATTAGAGTCTATAGTTAATGGAATCCAGCCAGGGAAAAGTACTGGAAATTATGTTTTAAAGATTAATACAGCTGTGTTCCCAATAATAGCACCCCAACAATCACTAGTTTTCCTTTCCTCTCAGCATTTGTGTACTCCAAAAGTCCCCATGTAACCTATATCTTCACACATATCGGCCCGTTAATCACACATTTGGAAGCACATTTTGGAGTATAAAACACACTCGAGAAGTATTAAACACAAGAAGAATATCTTCCCAGTTAAATTGATTTGTGTCTCTATGTTCCCCAACACATGACCAATATTACATGAGTTTTCTCTATAGTAATGTGTATTTTTAATTGTATTGAGGACGTCCTTCTCCTTTCTTTCCTCCCTATGCCCTGCCCATCTTTTCAAACATGTTTCAATAAAACTTTGCATTAAATTGAACTCATTGTTTTACATATTATTCTTGACATCTAAACTTATTAATTCCCCCCAACTCTGGATAACTCACTTATTTCTCCATAGACACATATTTAATTTCCACACCAGGAGTTAATATATTGCCTGCTTCATTTACAGTGGAGGATAGTATTATGAATTCATTTTTCTAAACCAAAATTTACTAAGAGAGTCCCATGTCTTCTACTGATAGACAGGGTCATTCCAGACAACTGTTAAAAATGTCCCCACAAAATCCTTAATAATTTCTTTCCTATGACCAAGCCTCATGTTCCTTAACCCCTATGAGTTAAACAGCTTCAGAGAATATTGTCTTGCTATGGTACCTTGATAATGGCATGGTGGTCATGTTGGGTACTTGTGTTGTTTCACTTTGTCTTAATTCTCTTGCTTCCACTTAAACACACCATGTCAGAGTAGTGAGGGAAAAAATCTAAGTGGTTTCATTTAATGCATTTTAAGACAGGTTTCAAAAGGAAAAAAGCATTAATAATGCACTGAGGCTATCTAAGCTATAATATTGGGCAAAAGGTTGGAACAAAGTATTCCTGATTATAAATTCAACATTCTATATTTTATCTCCTATAATATGCTGCATCTTAACTTAGGAAAGTGTAGTGATGAATTGTAATCATAATAATTACAATCACACATCATTGATCTTCACCCATGCTCCTGTTTTCTTTAATCCCCTTCCTTTGGTCACTGGATCAAGATGGCTCCAAAGAAGAAAGTAAAGCTGGTGACCCTGCACAGCCCTACCTCATTCAAAACAAAGTAAAGTGAAAGTCATGCCATTATTTGTCTGATGGCGTGGTCTTCTTTGCCAAGGAAGGACAAACACAACAATCTGCGAGTAGACCCAGCTGCCTGAATGGGGACCCAGCTAGTTGGGCAACTCAATTCCTACTCTCCTGTCTGTCTCCCCCTCCCCTTCCTTGATGTCTCTGAAAGTGGGTAAATTTGGATCGCCAGAGAATGCCCAGTTAACTTGGAATTTACTGGTTAGAAACCTTGCTTTTCCCCAAACCTTAAACCAACTGCACTTTGAAGCCCATAGATTACACAACATTGGCCGCCCCAACACCCCACCCCCAAGCTCCATTTGAAGGCTATACTGTGGACCCTGCTAGTTTAAGAGAGACTATCAATAGAAACTATTGCTGTTATTTTTCCTTTGGGTCATTAAAGTGGCCATCTCCCTGACAACTTCCTAAACAGGCCTATTCACTGAATGGGCATTACCTCACCCTAAGTGAGGACCTAAATAGACGTTAGTTTACATCCTGGAACATCTCCAACCATCGTGACGAATATCTGATCACTAGATCATATATAAGTTATCAGTTGAAGAAATCAAAGCTATCATTTTTCAAAGGATTGCTTTTCTTAAGCAATAATAATTAGAGAGACGCAAGTTAAAACAACATAAGAACTGATTCACATTGAACCTAATATAAAAGAAAAAGGGAAATAGCCAATGATGGAGAGGCTATGGAAAAAATATTTACACCAGTTCACAGTTTGTGTATTTGTCAACTTCTCCAACAATTCAGGAGAAAAATTGGAAACCATGCTATTTTAAGATTAGACACGGTACTCTTGATGTACCACAGCAGTGTACCCTTATTGGAGGCATTACTTTTACAGAATTCACCTATCAAAAAATACTCAAAATCACAATTTAAGTTTAATACAGTTATGTTTCCAATAATATTACCCCGCCAATAACAAGCTTTCCTTTCCTCTATGCAGCTGTGTACCCAATATTCACTAAGTGTTCTAAATTTTCACATACATTTGCCGAGATGCAGGTGGCTACCAAAATCAAGGATTAAGCATCTCACTGCCTTCAAAAGTTCCCTTTCCTCACTAAGATTCAATTTTAGGAATTCTGTATATTTGAAAATGCAAAGTCAGCTCTTCATATTGGAGAAAATCGTTCAGGATCAAAAAAAAGCTAAAGTAAAGTGTAGGAAATATAACTTCTGGAACTGTCAGGCAAAAGAGGATTTTCTTCTCATACCATTGGGCGATACTATCATTAGAGGAAACGGAGCTTTGATTTCTTTGAACTTTTTATTTAATTATTTACATATCTATTTAATCATTTCAAAAAAAATTATTTTATTTTATTTTTTATTTATTTATTTTTTTGATGTTTATTAATTTAATAAATAAAATTTTTTTATTCATTCCTTTCCCATGCAGCACAAAATTGTCTAGAGGCCATAATTTGCCCTGAGAGCCAAATATCCCCACATGCCAATTTTTTTCTCCTTTCCACTTCCAAGGTAATTGATTACACTGTGGGGCAGGGGCAGAGGCAAGGGCACGGGAAAGGTCAGGGGCAGCAACCAAGAGACTGATATCCATGGGTAGAGCCAACAAAACCTCCATCCCAGGTAAATGGTGAATGCTTGAGTGATCTTTAGTTGAAATTGAATTCCTGGGAGTCGTCATACTCAAACGCCTTTAGCACATCACAGGGATATTTCTTCCATTTCCTCGGTCTAATGACACATCTTTTCTCATCACTTAAACTGCCATATTCTTCATCAGACAGTCTGGTGCTCTCTGTGTCACTGCTTCCTTCTTCCTCATCAGGGTACTCGTTACACCGGTGATTCTCACTGTTTTCATCTTCGTCATCATCCTCTTCTTCAGTTTCCTCTGCTTGATCATCTGCTTCCAGCTCGCACTCCTGACTGTAGGGCTGGTCAGAGAATTTGCTTTCAGTTAATCCTGGTGCAGACGTCTCCAGGTCCTGAAGGTCATAAACATAGTCTTCTTCTTCCTTGTCTCGGTGCTCTGTTGCTTTTCCATCCTTGCAGATGGCCTGTGGCTCACGGATCACCCTTACTGAATTAGAGATGATCACATGTGGATGAGATTACCGGGGGTAGGTGGCATGAATGGAGAGGGTCTCTTTTTGAGCAGCATCGTCATGAATGATATCACAGAGTTGGATTTGTTGCGCGTATGATGACCTGCATCCTCTCTGTGATGTTTGTGTGGCAGCGTCAGAGTCTGGCTGGTGTTTGTCAACCCTGCTGACAGCGCCCACAACTGCCAGGACTGCTTCTCCCTGTGCACAGGTGGCCCAGCGTTTGGAGAGCCGGCGATGGTGGTCATCTTGCCAGGTCAGCAGCTTTGCAGTGAGGAGGTCGTGGCGGATTGTCTGTTGGCTTTCCAGTGAAGGAGTCAAGGCTCTCGTGGTCTTCTCTCTGGTCATGGCTTGTCTGACATGCTTCTGAACAGGTCATTCCAGGAGCACCCCATTACTGCCAACCTCAAGACGTTTACCTCCAGAGACCCTGGTGCTGCCCACTCTGCCCCCTCCTAAGAGGCCCCCTTCCTTAGCTGTTTACACTCCAGCACCAGGTCCTCTTCGGGATTCGTACCGCACTTCCGTCTCACCCAAGGCACCGTGGGCGTCACAGGGGCCTCTGTGTTCTTGGCATTTTTCTCCTCCACTTCGAAAGCCATTTGTGGCAGATAATGGATCTCTTGGGGCAGCTTGACCTTGCTATCCTTCAACTTGACACGATTGTGTCTGCATTCCTCTTTCAGTCTTTGCCAATATGAATATTGTTCATCCTTTGGGAACTGGAGCATTTTCCCACATTCAGAAAGGATGGAGTGCTTCCCAGTGTCCTCATCCTCCTGAAGGAGGGTCTCTCTTTCTCTCACTTGGCACAATGGCCTTCGAAACTCCTCTTCTTTGTTCGGTAAGGCAGTGAGAACCTCCTGGAGCTTGTCCTTGCCCTTGCCAGCAGCTTTTTCCAAAGGAAGCACTTGGTGATCCTTGTGTTCTGGCAGTAATAAACACGAATCAGTGAAGACCCTCTGGTCTTCCTCACAGAATTTCTCTTTTTCCCCGTCTTCATCACAGCTAGTCAGACTCATGATGCTCTGGGCCAAATGATGTCTGATATTTTCACTAATGAGGGAGAGATAGTTCAGGGTCCTGTTGGGCCCCAAGTCACTGAATTTCATAAGCCCTCAGCATTGCATACAAGTCACGTTTTCAATTGGCTCCCTCCATGCCCTGGAGAAGACACACGTTACAAAAACTGTGACCACTTTGGACAGTCACTGGGTCAGTGAAGTAGCCCAGGCACATCGAACAAGTGAGCTCTGCCTTCAGATTTTCAAGTAGGGCTCTTGAGTCAATGTTTGTAAGATTCTGATTCCTTCCTTGTCAGAGATTCCACTCAGGACAGGACAGAGAATGCGAGCTCTTCTGCTAGAAATCTGACAGCAATTGATACTGCCCCAGAGCTGTGGAGGCCTTGGAAGGAGGCCTCCTCTACTTAGCCCCTCCCTTGGCTCCACTCACAAGAGCAGGTGAAGGCCTGTGTGGGCAGAGGCAACCAGGTTCCATGCTACACTTCATTTCTACAGCCTAGCATGTGATTTTGACCCATATCACTTCGTCCTTGCCATTTTTCAAATGCCACAATCTTTGTAGTTGACTTACTTTCCGTTTGGTCATGAGAGCAACCTTCTTGCCAGGCATACATCGTTATTCCTTGGGGAAAATGTAAAGCAGATACATTTTTGGTCACAGTTCGGTGCCTCCCACCACTGGACTTGGAGTACAAAGGGTGTGTGTACATGGCACCACGTTCACTGTTTTCTATCTGGAGTCATGTGGGCGAGTCCCTCAGATGTCAGAGCCTCACTGATCTTTGTATTGCAACTCCAGGCCTGGATTAACCAAGGAGTTCTGAACCTGGATTCCCAGACGGTCACGGGGCTCACAAATGGATTTCATGGGCTGTGTGAAAGTGCAGGTTTTGGAAGGCATCTTTATTTCCACTAAGACCTAAAATAACCTTTTCCTTGCCTTCAATGATTTCAAAAAATGTTCACTGGATGTGAGGTTCATGGACTTCCCCTGACAGGCAAACGAGATCTGGACACAAAAAAGCAAAAAGATGCTGGAGTCAAACAGTTCCAAAAGTTGTTCCAGGTCAAAGGTCTATGGTCAAAGTCAAGGACACTCCGAGAGCAAGGTATCAGAATCTGAGCATGGCTTTATTTGAATGAAGGGACGTAAGGGAGGACAAACATGTCAGTCAGAATGTGTCACTGTTCCTTGACTTCGCAGTGTTCTCACCATTGTGACAGAGTCAATGGATTCAGAGAGAGGAATGTAGGGCAGCAGGGTAGGAAACAGAGAAATTGAATGAGGGCAAGGGGTCTCAAATCTTGCAGCAAGCTGGGAATTGGACACCCAGAGGATGGGACCAGGAGGAGTTGAGATTTCCTGGCCTTCATAATGAGGGCTCTCAGGATCTGAATTCAGGGTAAGATGCTGAAGGAGCCCAAAGCCATAAAGGACTGAGTTAACTTCTGTGTGAATGTGGATGCTAAGTTTATGTCAGTCATGAGATTTGCATCACATCTTCAACTGGACGTCTTGACTACATAGGTGACCTCGAAAATCTAGCACCAGAGAGATGTTTCTGAGCAAACATGGAGCAGATATTAAGTAAAACTTAAGTTCCTAAGGGAAGGTGTGGTTGCTATTCAATGTGAGCTTAAGTTCTGGTCCTGTAGTGGGGTCAGGGCCCCCTCCCAGGCTCAGTTCCGTCAGGGGGTTTCTGGGGATACTTTAAGTAATGGCCCTCGCCTCCTGCCTGCTGCAGGCGTCCCGGGACACCGCTGCCTCTGCCTCCTGAGGGGTCCCGAGTTACAGAGACACCACGCTCCCCTCTCGGCCAGCCCAGAAGCCTCTCTCACTGACTTGTAGAGCCTGTGGGTGGAGGGACCTTCCCGCCGCTGGAGATTCCGTCCCTGAAGCCTGCTCCTATCTGCTCCTCTGGGGCCGCGTGGCCAGGGCAGGGCAGGGCTGGGCTCTGCTCCGGGCTTGATGCATGATGGACCTTTGGTGGCGGTTTTTCAGGGCTCTCTTGAACGGAAATCTTCTCCCCTGCGTTGCTGTGTGGCTTCCATTGGTCTAGAATTTGTGGGGAGTTCTTCTTACAGAAAATTTTTGGGCTGTGGGTTCGGAGCTAGCATACGTGAGTCTTTCTACTCTGCCATCTTGGCTCCTCCCCCCAGGGAATTTTTCCTTGATCGTTTTATGACAGATGACGTCTAGGTTCTTTTTCTGATCATGGCTTTCAAGTAGTTCCGTAATTTTTAAGTTGCCTCTCCTGGATCCATTTTCCAGGTGGGTTGTTTTTCAAATGAGATGTTTCACATTATCTTCCATTTTTTCATTCTTTTGGTTTTGTTTGATGATTTCTTGGTTTCTCAGAAAGTCATTAGCCTCCATCTGTTCCATTTTAATTTTTAAAGAAGTATTCTCTTCATTGAACTTTTGCACCTCTTTTTCCATTTGGCTAATTCTGCCTTTTAGAGCATTTTTCCCCATTGGCTTTTTCAACCTCTTTTTCCAATTGAATTAGACTATTTTTAATACTAAAATCCTAATTCCAATTTTAAACCTAAAACTTTACCCAAAATTATGATTTCGAATTACCCGTCTGAATTCATGTTGCAAATCTAGATGGAAGACCTAGAAGATAAATTCAATACCAAGTGAAAATTGAAATTACTCCTCAAAAATCCTTTTAGAAACCCTAGTTACAAATTCCCATTTCAAACAACTATATAAAACTGTAATACCAAAATCTAGGTTCTTATTCTAAATTTCATATTAAAGATTAATACTAAAATTATAATTCCAAATTTTAATCCCAAAACTTGACATCAAATTCTGATTTCAAATCCCTAGTCTAAATTCATGTTGCAAATCCAGTTCCAAGCAAACACTCCAACACTAAATTGAAAGTGAAATTTCAATTACAAATACTTCTTCTATACGCTAAATCAAAATTCCAGTTCTTAATTCCAATTCCAAATTAGAGTTCCACATTCCTAGTCCAAATTCCAATTTCAAATTTCGCTTCCAATTCCATTTCCACATTTCAAATCTAAATTCCACTTCCAAATCCCACTTCCAAATTGCAATTCTGATTTCATATTCCAAATTTTAAATCCAAAATCCTGTTCCCCATTTCACATTTCATTCCCATGCTAAAATTCCTACTCCAAATATATCTGGTTATTCCAAATTTTACTTTCAAATTCAAGTTGTGAATTTATGTTTAAATTTCCAATTCTAAACTCAAGATTCAATAGCACAAGAAAACTGAAATTCCACTTGCAAATTCTTTTTCCATAGTCTAATGAAAAATTTCAGTTTCATACTATTACATCAAAGTGTAATTCCAAAATCAAGGTTGCTATTCCAAATTTCGCCTTAAAATGGAATACTAAAATAGTAATTCCAAATTTCTTTATTCGTTCATTCATTTCTTTCTTTGTTGATGGATTGATTGATTTACCTTTTTGCATTCATTTTCACAAAATTTTGGGATCCAAATTTTCTCCCCTTTTATCCCCTCCCCCACTCCAATACACGGAGCATCCTAATTTCGCCTATCACCAATCTCCCCTCTCTTCTATCATCCTTCCCTTCCCTTGTCCCCATCTTCTCTTTTGTCCTGTAGGGTCAGATGACTTTCTATTCCCCATTACTTGTATTTCTTATTCCTAGTAGCACAAACAATACTCAACAGTTGTTACTAAAATTTTGAGTTACAACTTCTCCCCAACCCTCTCTCCCCACTCATTCCCTTTGGGAAGGCAGGCATTTTAATATAGGCCATATCTGTGTAGTTTTGCAAATGACTTGGATAATAGTAGTGTTGCATAAGACTAATTATATTTCGGTTCCATACTTGTAGCTCCGAGGGCCCGGAGGTTCTTCGTTCCTGGGAACGGGGGGCCCCGCCCTCTCCTGCCACAGAGCCGGGGGTGGCGCGTCGGGCCTCGCATCACCCTTCCGGCCCAAGGCCGTGGCCCTCGGGAGCGCCACTCCTTGCTCTGCCCGGGACGGGGAGCCGTCCTGGCCTCCACTTTAGCTTTAGGTTCTTGAAGATTAATACCCCTAGATGGGCGCTGTGCCCGGCCTTACGGTCTCTGTCCCGGAAAACCCCCGAGAGAAATGAGCTCACCCCCGCTTGGTGTGCCCCCAGGGTGCCGCCCGGCGCCGAAGTGTGTGCCCACAAATAGCTGCCGTTCCGCGAGTGGCTCCAAAAGCACGTGAAGGGGAGTGGAGTCATACCGGACATCCTCAGGCCCTCGGTGAAACCGGGGCAATTATGGCTGTAGTTGGCTTGGGAACTTGGATCAGAGGGCACTGTGTGAGTGGGAGTCATTTTTACTCATTTGTTTCTCATGGATGGTATGTCCTGAAAGTTGCAATTGTAACAGGACCGCTCCAAAGCATCTTTTCACCTGCTACGACTGCCCCCTTATTTGTGTATTTTGAGCTGATTGGTACGCTGCTGTATGCATGTATCCTTGTAAATGTAACTGTGGTTTTATGTAAAAAAAAAAAAAAAAGACTAACTATATTTCCCTCCATCCTATCCTGCCCCCCATTGTTTCTATTCTGACTTTTGATCTTGTCCCTACCCGAGTGTTGACTTCAAATTGCTCCCTCCTCCAATTGCCTTCCCGCCCATCGTCCTACCCCCCAGCTTATCCCCTTCTCCCCCACTTTCCTGTATTGTAAGATAGGTTTTCAAACCAAAATGAGTGTGCATTTAATTCCTTCCTTTAGTCAAATATGATGAAAGTAAACTTAATAATTGTCTCTCACCTCCCTTCCTTTTCCCTCCACTAAAAAATCTCTAACCTGCCTCTTATATGAGAGAAAATTTGCCCCATTCCATTTTTTCCTCTCTCGTGCCAATACATTTCTCTCTCACTGCTTAACTTCATTTTTTGAAGATGTTATCCCAACCTATTCAACTCACTCTGTTCTCTCTGTCTCTGTGTGTGCGTGCATGTGTGTATGTGCGTGTGCATGTCTGTGCAAGAGTATGTGTGTGTATGTGTGTGTGTGTGTGTGTGTGTGTGTGTGTGTGTAATCCCCCCAACTACCCAGATGCTGAAAAGTTTCAAGAGTTACAAATATTGTCTTTCCATGTAAGAATGTAAACAGTTCAACTTTGGTAAGTCCCTTATGACATTTCTTTGCTGTTTATTTTTCACGCTTCTTCTCCTTCTTGTGTTTGAAAGTCAAATTTCCTTTTCAGTGCTGGTCTTTTCATGAAGAATGCTTGATAGTCCTCGATTTCATGGAAAGAAAATTTTTTCCCCTGATGTACCATACTCAGTTTTACTGGGTAAGTGATTCTTGGTTTTAGTCCTAGTTCCTTTGACTTCTGGAATGTCCTATTCCAATGTATTTCAATCCCTTAATGTAGATGTTGCTAGATCTTGTGATATCCTGATTGTATTTTCACAATATTTGAATTGTTGCTTTCTAGCTGCTTGCAAGAATTTTTCCTTGAGCTGGGAGTTCTGGAATTTGGCCACAATATACATAGGAGTTTCTCTTTTTCGATCTCTTTCAGGCAGTGATCGATGGATTCCTTCAATACATATCTTGCCCTCTGGTTCTCGAATATCAGGGCCATTTTCCTTGATAATTTCGTGGAAGATGATGTCTAGGCTCTTTTTTTGATCATGGTTTTCATGTATTCCCATAATTTTTAAATTGTCTCTCCTGGATCTATATTCCAGGTTAGTTGTTTTCCCAAAGAGATGTTTCACATTATCTTCAATTTTTTTTCATTCTTTTGGTTTTGTTTTGTGATTTCTTGGTTTATCAGAAAGTCATTAGTTTCCATCTCTTCCTTTCTTATTTTGAGAGAACTACATTTCTCAGTGAGCTTTTGAACCTCTTTTTCCATTTAGCTAATTCTGTTTTGCAAAGCATTCTTCTCCTCATTGGCTGCTTGAACCTCTTTTGAGTTAACCTATTTTTCTTTTTTTTTAATAAAAATTTATTTATTTAACTTTTTACGTTCATTTTCACAAAATGTTGTGTTCCAAACGTTCTCCCCTTTTATACCCTCCTCCCACCCCAATACACTGAGCAATCTAATTTTCCCTATCACCAATCTGCACTCTCTTCTCTCATCCCTCCCTTCTCTTGTCCCTATCTTCTCTTTTGTCCTGTAGGGCCAGATGACTTTCTATTCCCCATCGACTCTATTTCTTATTTCCTAGTACCAAGAAA
The DNA here is from genome assembly GCA_023548195.1 of Bettongia penicillata ogilbyi. NCBI lineage: Eukaryota > Metazoa > Chordata > Mammalia > Diprotodontia > Potoroidae > Bettongia > Bettongia penicillata. Next base: position 1,112,577 of record JAJHZJ010000782.1, on the reverse strand, counting down.
AATACTAAACAGTGGTTCCTAAATCTTTGAGTTCCAAATTCTACCCATCCCTCCCTCCCCACCTATTCCGTTTGGGAAGGCAGGCAATTCAATATAGGCCCTATCTGTGTAGTTTTGCAAATGACTTCCCTGATTGTCGTGTTGTGTAGGACTAACTGTATTTACCTCCACCTTATCCTGCCCCCCATTGTTTCTAATCTATCTTTTGATCCTATCCCTCCCCGCATGTGGACTTCAAATTGCTCCCTCCTCCTATTGCCCTCCCTTCCATCATTCCCCCCCCTTGCTTATCTCCTTCTCCCCCACTTTCCTGTATTGTAAGATAGGTTTCCATACCAAAATGAGTGTGCATTTTATTCCTTCCTTTAGTCGAATATGATGAGGGTAAACTTGTTTTTTTTTTTCTCAACTCTCCTCTTTTTCCCTCCACTAAAAAGTCTCCTGCTTGCCTCTTGAACTAAATATAATTTACCCCATTCTATTTCACCCTCTTTCCATCCACTGCATTTGTCTCTCACAATTTACCTTAATTTCTCTTAAGATATGGTCCCATCCTATTCAATTCACTCTCTGCTTTCTGTCTCTGTATGTGCGTGCATGTGTGTATGCGTGGGTTCACGGATGCGTGTACATGTTTGTGTGTGTGTGTATGTGTGTGTGTGGTCCCACCAACTACCCAGATACAGAAAAGTCTTAAGAGTTACAAATATTGTCTTTCCATGTAGGAATGTAAACAGTTCCGTTTTGGTAAGTCCCTTATGATTTCTCTTTGCTGTTTACTTTTTCATGCTTCTTCTCATTCTTGTGATTGAAAGTTAAATTTTCTCTTCAGCTCTGGTCTTTTCATCAAGAATGCTTGAAAGTCCTCTGTTTCATTGAAAGATCATATTTTCCCCTGAAGTATAATACTCGGTTCTGCTGGGTAGGTGATTCTTGGTTTTAGTCCTCGTTCCTTTGACTTCTGTAATATCCTGTTCCACGCCCTTCGATCCCTTAATGTAGAAGCTGCTAGATCTTGAGTTATCCTGATTGTGTTTCCACAATACTGGAATTGTTTCTTTCTAGCTCCTTGAAATATTTTCCCCTTGACCTGGGAATTCTGGAATTTGGCCACAATGTTCCTAGGATTTTCTCTTTTTGGATCTCTTTCAGGTAGTGATCGATGGATTCTTCAATAATTATTTTGCCCTCTGTTTCTAGAATCTCAGGACAGTTTTCCTCTATAATTTCATGAAGGTGATATCTAAGTTCTTTTTTTGATCATGACTTTCAGCTAGTCCCATAATTTTTAAATTGTCTCTCCTGGATCTATTTTCCAGGTCAGTTGTTTTCCAAAGAGATATTTGACATTCTCTTCCATTTTTTCATTCTTTTGGTTTTGTTTTGTGATTTCTTGGCCTCAGAAAGTCATTAGACTCCATCTGTTCCATTTTAATTTTGAAAGAACTATTTTCTTCAGTGAGCTTTTGAACCTCTTTTTCCATTTGGCTAATTCTGCTTTTGAAAGCATTCTTCTCCTCATTGGTTTTTTGAACCTCTTTTGCCAGCTGTGTTAGCCTATTTTTCAAGGTGTTATTTTCTTCAGCGTTTTTTGGTCTCCTTTAGCAAGGTTTTGACCCGTTTTTCATGCTTTTCTTGCATCTCTCTCATTTCCCTTCCCAAATATTCTTCCCCGGATTTTCAAAATCCGTTTTGAGCTCTTCCATGGCCTGAGCCCATTGGATTTCTATTTCGTATGTTTGGGATACAGAGTCCTTGACTTCTATTTCTTTTCCTGATGGGAAGCATTGTTCTTCCTCATCAGAAAGAAAAGGAGGAAATATCTGTTCACCAAGAAAGTAACCTTCTATGGTCTTATTTTTTTCCCTTTTCTGGGCATTTTCCCAGCCAGTTACTTCACTTCCGAAATTCCTCTCAACCCCTGCTTCACTAGTACTTGGGGTCCAAGATTCAAATGCGGCTTTCCAGTCCCAGGGTTTTCAGCAGGGAAGCAGGGCTGCTATTCAATGCGATTAAATTCTGATGCTCAGGGGGACAGGGCCGCAACCCAGGCTCAATTCCCTCAGGGGGGTTATCCTGAGATTTTCAGCAATGGATCTGAGTTCCCCCATGCTCCAGGAGCCCCTGTCCGTGGCTGCCTCTTCTGCTGCCTCCTGAGGGGGCCTGATTTATAGAGTCACCCTTCTCTCCTCTTGGCCAGCCCAGAAATCTCTCTCACTGACCTGTAGTGCCTGTGGGTGGAGGGACCTTCGCGGCCACTGGAGGTTCCATCCTTTAAGCCTGTTCGGATTTGCTCCTCTTGGAGCCATGTGGCCAGGGCAGGGCTGGGCTCTGCAGTCCAGTGAGCAATGGACATTTTGTGCCGGTTTTTCAGGGCTCTCTGGAACGGACATCTCCTCCACTCCATTGTTGTGTGGCTTTCACTGCTCCAGAATTTGTGGGGAGTTCTTTTTACAGGAGATTTATTGGATGTGGGTTTGGTGATAGCATATGTGAATCTTTCTACTCCGCCATCTGGGCTTCTCCGCTCAAAAAGGATTTTGAAAATAAAGTTAGACAGGTGGAGGAAAAACTGGGAAGAGAAATGAGAAAGATGTAAGAAAATCATGAAAAACGGGTCGATACCGTGCTAAAGGACACACAAAAAAATGCGCAAGAAAATAACACCTTGAAAAATGGGCAAATCAATAGGCAAAAGAGGTTCAAAAAGCCAATGAGGAGAAGAATGCTTTCAACAGCAGAATTAGCCAAATGGAAAAGGAGGGTTAAGAGCTCAATGAAGAAAATACTTCTTTCAAAATTAGAATGGGACAGATGGACGCAAATGAGTTTCTGTAAAACCAAAAAATCACAAAACAAAACTAAAAGAATGAAGAAATGGAAGAGAATGTGAAATATCTCATTGGAAAAACAACTGACCTGGAAAATAGATCCAGGAGAGACAATTTAAAAATTATGGGACTACCTGAAAGCCATGATCAAAAAAAGAGCCTAGACATCATCTTTCATGAAATTATCAAGGAAAACTGCCTTGATGTTCTAGAACCAGAGGGCAAAATAATTCTTCAAGGAATCCATCGATTACTGCCTGAAAGAGATCCAAAAAGAGAAACTCCTAAGAACATTGTGGCCAAATTCCAGAATTCCCAGCTCAAGGAAAAAATCTTGCAAGCAGCTAGAAAGCAACGATTCCAGTATTGTGGAAATACAATCAGGATAACCCAAGATCTAGCAGCTTCTACACTCAGGGATCGAACGGCGTGGAATAGTATATTCCAGAAATCAAAAGAGGTAGTATTAAAACCAAGAATCACCTACCCTGCAAAACTTAATATAATACTTCAGGGGAAAAACTGTTCTTTCAGTGAAATAGAGAACTTTCAAGCATTTTTGATGAAAAGACCAGAAGTGAAAAAAAAAATTTATTTTCAAACAGAATAATGAGAAGAAGCATGAAAAAGTAAACAGTAAAGTGAAATCATGAGGGACTACCAAAGTTGAACTGTTTACATTCCTAAATGGAAAGACAATATTTGAAACCTTGACATTTTTCAGTATCTGGGTGGTTGGTGGGATTACACACACACACACACACACACACACACACACACACACACTTGGAAACACAGAGACAGAGAGTACAAAGTAAATTGAATAGGATGGGATCATATCTTAAAAAGTGAAAGTGTCGGGGAGGAGCCAAGATGATGGAGTAGATAGACTCATGTATGCTCGATCCAAACCCACAGCCCATAAATTTTCTACAAAAAGAACTCCCCACAAATTCTGGAGCAGTGCAAGCCACACAGAAGCACAGTGGAAGAGATTTACGTTCCAGAGAGCCCTGGAAGCCATCCACAGGGGTCCGTCGTGCTCAGGAGAGTGGAGCCCACCATTGCACTGCCCTGGCCATGTGGCCCCAGAGGAGCAGATCCGAGTAGTAGGCTCCAGGGACAGAATCTCCCGTGGCCGCCAAGGTCCCTCCACCCACAGGCACTCCAGTTCAGTGACAGAGACTTCTGGGCTGTCCGAGAGGGGAGCAGGGTATCTCTGACAGTCAGGCCCCCTCGGGAGGCAGCAGCAGAGGTGGCGGCAGAGGCAGTGGCGGCCCCCCGGAACTCCCGGAGTAGACACGAGCTCAGGGCCATTACAAAGGTCTTTGTATAAACCCCCTGAGGTAACTGAGCCTGGGAGGTGGCCCAGCCCCTACCCCAGCACCAAAACTTAAGCTCACATTGAACAGCAGCTGCACCCGGCACTGAAAGCCCTGAAACTAGGGAGCAGCATTTGAATCACAGACCCCAAGCAGTAACTGGGCGGATCTGGGCGGGGGTGGAAAGGAAGCTCAGAAGTCAAGTAACTGGCTGGGAAAACGCCCAGAAAAGGGAAGAAAATTAAGACCATAGAAAGCTACTTTCTTGGGGAACAGATCATGTTTCCTCCTTTCAATTCAAATGGGGAGGAACAATGCTTGCCATCAGGGAAAGACATAGAGGTCGGGGCCTCTGTATCCCAGACATCCGAGGTGGATGTCCGCTGGGCTGAGGCCATGGAAGAGGTCAAAAATGATTTTGAAAATCAAGTTAGAGAGGTGGAGGAAAAACTGGGAAGAGAATTGAGAGTGATGCAAGAAAAGCATGATAAATGGGTCAATACCTTCGTAAAGGAGACCCAAAAAATTGCTGAAGAAAATAACACCTTGAAAAAGAAAATGAAGGTAAACGGTGAGAGAGAAATATATTGGGAAGAGAGAGGGAGAAAGGGAATGGGGTAAATTATCCCTCATAGAAGTGGCAGGCAGGAGATTTTTAGTGGAGGGACAAAGAGGGGAGCTAAGAGAAAAACATGAAGTTTACTCTCATCACATTGGGCTAAAGGAAGGAATAAAATACACACTCATTTTGGCATGAAAACCTATCTTACAATGCAGGAAAGTGGGGGAGAAGGGGATAAGCAGGGTGGGGAGGATGATGAAAGGGAGGGCTATGGGAGGAGGGAGCAATTTGAAGTCACCACTATTGGGGAGGGACAGCATCAAAAGACAGAATGGAAGCAATGGGGGGGGGCAGGATAGGATGGAAAGCGATGTAGTTAGTCTTACACCACACGACTGTTATTGAAGCCATTTGCAAAACTACACAGATAGGGCCTATATTCAAGTTCCTGTCTTCCCAATCAGAATGGGTGGAGAGGGACGTAAGAGGAGAAGTTGAAACTCAAAATTTTAGGAGCAACTGTTGGGTACTATTGTTGCTACTAGGAATAAAAAGTACAAGTAATGGGGAATAGAAAGTTATCTGACCCTACAGGACAAAAGAGAAAATGGGGGACAAGGAAAGGGAGGGGTGATAGATGAGAGGGCAGATTGGTGATAGGGGAAATTAGAATACTCCGCGTATTTGGGTGGGGGTGAGGCCAAATGGGGAGAAAATTTGCAACCCAAAATTTTATGAAAATGAATGTAAAAAGTTAAATAATTGTATTTATTCAGAAAAAGTTACATGTTTAGATGTGTACTTTAGGACAAAAAAGCACTTTAATTGTTTTGTGGGAAATACATTATTGAGTAAGGATATTGATGAATGGAAAACAGTTGGGAGTCTATAATAGTAATTTAATTCAAAAGTGGTCAGGGTTTGAAAGAAAATCATGTTTATGCATACAGATGAAGAATACAGTTATGAGTTAGATTCTGGAGCTTTAATTTGATTTTACAATGATTTGTAATGATATGTACCTTATAGTGAAGAATTGCTTTGGATATTATAGTGTGTAGGTCCGTGTGTGAAGGGAAAGATGGTAGCAAGACCGACCATAATTCATAGAGAAAGGGTAAGAGATTTGAGTTCTAGGTTTGAGGGGAAAAACGATATTGAGTATCATTTTGGTATTGGTTATAAAATGTTTGTGGGAAATTCACTTCAAAATTATCACTGCTTGTATATGTATAATTCTTTATTTCTGTAAGGTAATTGCAAAAAAATTGCAACGTACCTCACTATAGTCTTAGAGTTGTGCTACAGTTATCGTTATTTCATAGGTGGTGAAACTTAGGAAGATAGAGGCTAAATGCTTTGTCAGTGGTAAAAGATTTGGTGCAGGAGGACAGATTTAAGTCAGGTTTTCTTGATATCAAGTCCATTGCTCTATCCACTATGATGCATACCTGCCTCTGTAAAAAGGCCAAATATGCTAGAAATTCTGCAATACAGAGCTTGAATAGAGATACTTAGACTACATATATGAGTCTATAAATTTTCTCCACAATTTAATCAATAAGCATTACTAAGTTTCTACCATGTGCTCCTTCAAACTCACCATAATGCCAAGGTTGATAAAATAGAAAAAAAAATGAAAATGTTTCAGCAGCTATACCAAAATAGGAATATTATTGAACTACGTATGAAGTTGTGAATTTGTCAAGTCATTCTTAAAATTGGTTCAAAACTTTGCCCCAAAATTTACTAAATTGTATATTTTCTTTGGTCCAGAGATGCCACTGTTGTCTATGTGTTTTTGAGATTAAAAAAAATAAAAAGAGGAGAAACTCGGTACATTTTTATTAGCATTTTTTTTTCTGCAGTGGGAAATAAGTGGTATATATAAATATTATAAACATCTGCGTAATTCCTTAAAAAAATTAAGGTGCATGAAATTAATGAAGTACAGCTGTGTTCCAAGAAATGTTGAAATATATAGTTGATTGGAATATTTGAATGAACAAATGCTTAGTGAAGTAAGTAATTGTTTATAAAAGAGTAACATTGTGAACAAAAATAACTTTGGAGTTTTGAAGAAAAGTAGAATGGTCACCAAATTTCCAGGATACTCTCAATGAAATGTTGCCTACTTTCTGACTGATAGATGCTGGCGTCGTTGTAGAGTTTGAGACATTTTTTTCAAGTGGCCAATACGAGGATATTGATTATATTGATTTTATGTTTTTTTTCTTTTTTAACAAAGGAGAGAAATATTTCTTTAGTTGTTGTTCATCGAAAAGACTTTTAAAATAAATAATTTTAAAGTGAATTAGATATGAAGGTAAATAAAAGAACAAATAAATACATAAATATCTTAATATATTAATTTTAAATGGAGAAATTGATATAGACATACAAAGAACTTTCCAAGTTACATTTAAGAGATAGTATACAAGTAATGCTAAGAAATCAGGATGAATACAAAGCCCTCACAGTATTAAGAGAGATGTGATTAGTGCTAGACTCAAAATGAATTGAAAGAGATGAAGATAACTAAGGAAAACAAGAAAAAATATTTCTCTGATGACAAATTTTAGCTATATCATTTTTATAAAAGCAGCAAAGAAGATTTAGGAGTATTGTTCAATGTGAGTTGAATTTTGATAGTGAATGGAAAACAAATAGTAACACTACTCAATTTTTATTTTGTTTAAATTTTCTCTGCCCAAAAGTATAACAGAATAGATTAACTGATTAATAACTCCTTGATGATAAAAATGTTAACAGAATTAAAAAACAATGACGTTACCTGTCATCGAAGAGTTAAAGCAACCTGGCACAACACTGAAGGAACATATGCATGTATATGTTATAGTTTACCCACTACCAATGATTTTTCAAACATTGTGTGAAGATAGGCATGGCCCAACTAAAAGAAGACCAAATATTCTCTTCTCCTTTCTTTCAAGATTTCCGTAGCGTTGAAAAGCAGCGTAAAGTTTCTTTCGTAAGATTTAATTCTCAAATTTCAGTAAAAGATTTATTTGTACATATTTTTCCTTAAGCACTTTTTACGTCAATCTCGTAACATTTCTGACATTCATTAATGCTATTTCCACTTTCATAAATATTTTCAGTTATATTTAGTGCACAATTATTTTCATTTCCATGTTTATCTGTTTCCATTCTCTTAAAGCCTTTGACTGGATAGTGAATTTTACTGGAGTAGGACACTCCCCAATTCAAAAAAAATTGATGAATCAGTGTAGATTAGCATCTTTATGAATCTTACCATAGTTAATGCAACCAATACTTGTCAGAGTAAAGGCTAGAACTAAGGATTTCAAATTCTGAAGCCTGCTCTCCACTATGCCACATTGTCTGACTTCCTCTTGTTCAAAGCATTTAAATGTTTCATTTAGAGATTATCTCTTATTCTTTACGAAAAGTTTTCCCCCTACTAGTTAGCTATAAAATTAGGAAATGCTTATCTTTCTTTCTTTGAGCTATTTTTTATGCATAAGTTCCTTCATGTGTACAATGAGGGGAGGAATATAATGGATTATAACATCTCTTCCAGTTCTAAATCTATGACATTTAAATCTATGTCATCTAGTATTTTTTTTCTTTACTTCACTTTTCGATCAGTTCATAAACATGAAGAAATAATCAAATTATAAGTTGACTTGATATCTTATAACATCTCTTTCAGCTTTAAAGCTATGATCTTATGTACTATCTCGTATTTGTTTCTTCATCTTTCTGTCAAATAAAAAATATATAAAGAAATGAGATGACTCAAATATAGAATTAAGTGATAGGTTTACTATGAACGGCAAGAACTCTTCCAACTTTGAAACCATGATTAATGTGTTCAGTATTTTTTTTTTAATTTCTTCGCTTTTTCATCAGATCAGAAACATAAAGAAATGAAATGATCAAGTTATTGGATTTCTCAAAAGTGTCCATCATGTCCTGCGCTCCCCCTCATTAGGTATAAATTTATTTGGCATTGTATTGAATGGGGAATTTACCTTTCCAATTTATATGGAATTAGCATTTTATATGCTATAAGTCTTCTTATACATACCACTGTTTAAAAGTTAGATTTCTTCTATCTTAGTTGCATTCCTTTCATCATTTTTTGTTCTCACCAAAGTGGGCATTTTCACCAAGGCTGCAGATCTTAATAACCATCCATTGCTTCTCATCCTTTATATGCAGAACTCAGAAAGTTCCATAAATCCTCTACAGAAGATGCATGTGTTGGATAGGCAATCTTCTACAAAGTCTCTTGCTAATATATACGGAAACCAGTATAGCATGACTGTCTCCTCTTTTTTTCTAGTGGCCATTTTTTCAAAGATGTATTTTATGTCATTTTTAATTAGTTAAATGGTGTAAACTATACTGGTTCTCCTTGACTCTCTACCTATGTGAGTGAAATTTTCTTCTAATTCATCAAATACACACAGAGACACAGACTGAACACGCATGCACATACACACACACACACATATGCATAATTAATCAACCATAAGGCTAAAAGACCTATCTTTATGAAGTTAGGTTATAAAATAGGACAAGGCCCAAATAACCTCAATTTATATTATTACAATTAATTAAAATAATATGTAATACAATATTATGTTATAATATATTAGTCTAATATGTTACAAAATGATAATATATTATATTAATCAACCTATCAAATACTAAGATAAAATGAACACAAGGAAGGGATTGGAGAATCCATTCAATATTTAATGAGCAATTCAAGTCTACATATTATATAGAAATTCAATATAGGCCATATCTGTGTAGTTTTGCAAATGACTTCGATAACAGTCGTGTTGTGTAAGACTAACTATATTTCCCTCCATCCTATTCTGCCCCCCATTGTTTCTACTCTTTCTTTTGATTCTGTCCCTCCCCAAGAGTGTTAACTTCAAATTACTCCCTTCTCCCATTGCCCCCCCTACCATCACCACACCTTCCTTGCTTATCTCTTTCTCCCCCACTTTCCTGTACTGCAAGACAGGTTTTCATACCAAAATGAAGTGTGCGTTTTATTCCTTCCTTTAGTCGAATGTGATGAGGGTAAACTTCATGGTTTTTCTTTTTTCTCTCAGCTCTCCTATTTTTCCCTCCACTAAAAAGTCTATTGCTGGTCTCTTGAATGAGAGATAATTTACCCAATTCCATTTCACCCTCTCTCCTCCCATTACACTTCTCTCTCACCACGTACCTTAATTTCTTTTAACCTATGGTCCCATCCTATTCAATTCACTCTGTGCTCTCTGTCTCTGTGTGTGCGTGCACGCATGTACATGTCTGTGTGTGTGTGCATGTGTGTCTGTGTACGTCTGTGTGTGGTCTCACCAATTACCCAGATACTGAAAAGTTTTAAGAGTTACCAATATTGTCTATGGTAATTCCCTTAAGACTTCTCTTTTTTGTTTACTTTTTCATGCTTCTTCTCATTCTTGTATTTGAAAGTCAAATTTTCTTTTCAGCTCGGGTCTTTTCATCAAGAATGCTTGAAAGTCCTCTGTTTCATTGAAAGACCATATTTTCCCCTGAAGTATTATACGCAGTTTTGCTGGGTAGGTGATTTTTGATTTGAGTCCTAGTTCCTTTGACTTGTGGAATATCCTATTCCACGCCCTTCGATCCCTTAATGTAGAAGCTGCTAGATCTTGTGTTATCCTGATTGTATTTCCACAATACTGGAATCGTTTTTTCTAGCTGCTTGCAGTATTTTCTCCTTCACCTGGTAATTCTGGAATTTGGCCACAATGTTCCTAGGAGTTTCTCTTTTTGGATCTCTTTTAGGTGGTGATCGATGGATTCCTTCAACACTTATTTTGCCCTCTGGTTCTAGAATCTCGGGGCAGTTTTCCTTGATAATTTCATGGAAGATGATGTCTAGGCTCTTTTTTGGATCATTGCTTTCAGATAGTCCCATAATTTTTAAATTGTCTCTCCTGGATCTATTTTCCATGTCTGTTGTTTTTCCAAAGATATATTTCACATTCTCTTCCATTTTTTTATTCTTTTGGTTTTGATTTATGATGTCTTGGTTTCTCAGAAAATCCTTAGCCTCTATCTCATTCATTCTAATTTTGAGGGAACTATTATCTTCAGTGAACTTTTGAGCCTCTTTTTCCATTTGGCTAATTCTGCTTTTGAAAGCATTCTTCTCCTCATTGGCTTTTTGTACCTCTTTTGCCAATTGAGTGAGCCTATTTTTTTAAGGTGTTATTTTCTTCATCATTTTTTGGGTCTCCTTTAGCAAGGTATTGACCCGTTTTTCCTGCTTTTCTTGCATCTCTCTCATTTCTCTTCCCAGTTTTTCCTCAAACTGTCTAACTTGATTTTCAAAATCCTTTTTGATCTCTTCCATGTCCTCAGCCCACTCGGACATCTACCTTGGATGTCTTGGATAGAGAGGCCCCCACCTCCATGTCTTTCCCTGATGCCAAGCTCTCTGGAACGGAAATCACTTCCACTGCATTGGTGTGCGGCTTGCAGTACTCCAGAATTTGTGGGGAGTTCTTTTTACAGGAAATTTATGGGCTGTGGATTTGGAGCTATCTAGCATACGTGAGTCTTTCTACTCCTCCATCTTGGCTCCTTCCTCAAACCAATTTTTAATTCTGTTTCTGACCTTCCCTAGACGGGAGGGAAGGCATTTATTATTTAAGTATGAAAGTAAGGACTAAATTGCCCTTTTTAAAAATGTAGGAAGAAATTATATAATGAGTGAAGTAATGCTTGAAACACAAGGTGTTATCCTGTGTAATTGAGGTTATTCACAGAAAATGATTGGGTTTTTAACAGGATATTGAAGAGAAGATTGGGAAATATGTTATAGGGTTTTTGAGTCAAATGAGAAAAAAACCAAATTCTAGGAATTCAATCCTTTACTTTTCTAACCTTCCGATATTGTTAAAAACTTTCTCAGAGCAACTAAAACATACTTGTTCCTGAGGGTCTAAAAATGAGATTAAACATTGGGGTTGCAATGGTGTAGAAAAGAGCGAAAAATCTATCATTTCCTTCAGAATAAGTGGATTTAGGTTGTAAATATGTAATAATGGCAGACAAAAATAATAAACTAGCAACTATGACATGAGAGAAAGGTGGAGAAAGCTTTTGATCTTCCCATGACTGATGGCAGCTTGAGGATAGTCCATATAATTTTGATGTAGGAACCGAGTATCAATAGAAGGGAAATCACGCCAAACAAAACAGCAATAGCATAAAGAGAAAATTTTTTACAGAAGCATCACAACGGTCCACCTTTAGTATTGGACGGTATCACGGAAAATATGATCAAGGGTTTTAGAATCACAAAATGGTAGAGAGAAAATCTGTTATGTCAGACCTAGCTGGACTGGAATCCCAGTGATCCAGGAGGAGAAACTAGCCGTGCACACATTTTGTGATTCATAATGAGAGTATGCTTCAGAGGCTTACAGATAGCCAGATAACAATCATAAACCATTATAGTCAAGAGCAAGAACTCAGTGGCTCCTAGCATTAGCAGAAAGCCAAGTTGCACAGCAAAAGCTAAGGGAAATATTTTGTTTCTGGGTGCAAAGGTCTGTCAGCATTCTCGGAATGGTGACCGATGTGTAAGATTTCCAGGAAGGAAAGGTTTCCAAGGAAGAAATACATGGGGGTTTGCAGAGCTGGATAAACCGTTGCTATTAAAATTATCAAGCCATTTCCCCAAAAAATACTCATGCAGATAACTAAGAAAAGGCCAAACAGAATGACACGGATGTGAAGAAGGTAAGAAAATCCCAAGAGAGTAAATTCTACCCCAAAAGAATTATTTCTTCTTATCCTTTCCCCACCTGAGGTTTCCATCAGTGGAAATATTTAGTTCAGCCTGGAGAAGTCATTACCCCCTCCCAGATGACATGCTTTTTATCTGCAAAATGCGAAGTTTATGTTAGATGATGTTTATGTTTCCCTTTTGACAGGACATTACATAATCTCTATTCATCATTCTAAATCTCAGTCTTTTAAGTGACTATTGTTCAGTTCCACAAAAATGCATTGTGTCTATCATCATAAAAGATGTGGTTTCCCAGTCTTATTCTTCATGGTTGAGTTCTAAATTATATTACACTTATACTCAGCTATTATTCAAGAAATCTCTAAGTAAAACTTGGCGCCATAAATTGTCTCTGATTGAAAATTTAATTATATATAATAAAGACCCTTGCTAATCCCTTCAAATAGCAAAATTGTTGCCAATGTACGCTGTCTGAACATCAGGTTTGATCATCCCCTCCCCCCAATATCAATGCAGTAAAGTCCAGGAAATCCTCATTATTTCTAACACTAAAAATAAAATCTTCACAACCTCGGCTCTGCGTTACTTTCTAACCTTCTTATAAATAATGTCCTTTCCGTAGTTTAGCATCTTGCGACAATGGCGTACGGATGTTCCAAATATATGACCTTATATCACTAAACTCCATGCGTGGGATCTTATCTTTAGAAAGATTTCCCTCTTTGCCTTTACATTTTGGAAAACTTTACTTAGTTTCTTTTATGTCTCAGTTCACGCTCAGTGTGCTCTGCAGTCCTGACAAACTACTAGTTCCTCTTCCCCTAAGGCTGTCTTACATTTGCTTAACATGTTTTATACACCTAAATTTCTATTTTGTGAATATCTCTTCCCTTGCATGTTTTCTTCACTGTTCAAATATAAATTAAAAGAAGAAAGGGGGTGAAGTCAAGATGGCGGAGTAGAAAGAGGCACGTTTGCGAGCTCCGAACCCACAGCCCATAGATTTAATGAAAGAAGAGTTCCCCAGAAGTTCTGGATCACTGCAGGGGGTGCAGAAACATAGTGGAAGAGATTTCCGTTCCAGAGGGCCCTGGAGAGCCGTCCCGAGGGTCCGTAGTGCTCCAGAAAGCGGACCCCAACCCAGCGCTGCCCTGGCCACGGCACCAGAGAAGCTGATCTGAGCAGGCTTCAGGGAAGGAACCTCCGGCAGCCAGGAAGGTCCCTCCACCCACAGACGCCACAGGTCAGTGAGAGACACGCTTGGGCGGACCGAGAGGGGAGTGGGGTGTCTCCATGGCTTGGGCCCCCTCAGGAGGAAGCGGCAGAGGCAGAGGCGGGGGTGGCGGCAGAGGCAGCAGTGGCGTGGCCGCGGCAGCCCGGGACTCCCCCAGCATCAGGCAAGATCTTCATTACTGAAAGTCTCTGCATAAACCACCTGAAGGAGCTGAGCCTGGGAGATGGCCCTGCCCCACCCACTCCATTTCTGAAGGTCTCTGCATAAAAGCCCCTGAGGGAACTGAGCCTGGGAGGCGGCCCTGCCCCACCCGCTCCATTTCTGAAGGTCTCTGCATAAAGCCCCTGAGGGAACTGAGCCTGGGAGGCGGCCCTACCCCACCCCAGCACCAGAACTAAAGCTCACATTGATTAGCAGCCGCTCCTGCCGCGGAAAGCCCATTTGATTCTCAGACCCCAAGCACTAGTTGGGCAGATCTAGGCGGAAGTGGACGGGAATCTCAGAAGTAAAGTAACTGCCTGGGAAAATGCCTAGAAAAGAGAAGAAAATTAAGACTACAGAGAGTTTTTTCGAACAGATGCAAATGATCCCGACTTTTGGAACTCACGATGACGAGGACATATTCTTGCCATCAGGGAAAGACGTGGAGGGCGGGGCCTCGGTACCCCAGAAATCCCAGGGGGATGTCTGGTGGGCTCAGGCCTTGGAAGAGCTCAAAAAGGATTTTGAGGAGCAAGTTAGACAGGTGGAGGAAAAATTGGGAAGAGAAATGAGAGAGATGCAAGAAAAGTATGAAAAACGGGTCAATACCTTGGTAAAGGAGACCCAAAAAAATGCTGAAGAAAAATAACACCTTGAAAAATAGGCTCACTCAATTGGCAAAAGAGGTAGGAAAAGCCAATGAGGAGAAGAATGCTTTCAAAAGCAGAATTAGCCAAATGGAAAAAGAGGTTCAAAAGCTCACTGAAGATAATAGTTCTCTCAAAATTTAGAATGGGAACAGATGGAGTCTAATGACTTTACAAGAAACCAAGAAATCACCAAACAAAACCAAAAGAATGTAAAAATGGAAGAGAATGTGAAATATCTCATGGGGAAAACAACTGACCTGGAAAATAGATCCACGAGAGACAATTTAAATATTATGGGACTACCTGAAAGTCATGATCAAAAAAAGAGCCTAGATATCATCTTCCATGAAATTATCAAGGAAAACTGCACTGACATTCTAGAACCAGAGGGCAAAGTAAGTATTGAAGGAATCCATCGATCACCACCTGAAAGAGATCCAAAAAGTGAAACTCCTAGGAACATTGTGGCCAAATTCCAGAACTCCCAGGTCAAGGAGAAAATCTTGCAAGCAGCTAGAAAGATACAATTCTAGTACTGTGGAAATACAATCAGGATAACTCAAGATCTAGCAGCTTCTACATTAAGGGATCGAAGGGCGTGGAATAGGGTATTCCAGAAATCCAAGAAACTAGGACTCAAACCAAGAATCACCTACCCAGCAAAACTGAGCATAATATTTCAGGGGAAAATATGGGCTTTCAATGAAATAGAGGACTTTCAAGCATTCTTGATGAAAAGACCCGAGCTGAAAAGAAAATTTGACTTTCAAACACAAGAATGAGAAGAAGGATGAAAAAGTAAACAACAAAGAGAAGTCTTAAGGGACTTACCATAAGTGAACTCTTTACATTCCTACACGAAAAGACAATATTGGTAACTCTTAAAACTTTTCAGTATCTGGGTAGTTGGTGGGACCACACTCCGACATGTACACACATGCATGCACACACACATACACACATGCACACACATACAGAGACAGAGAGCACAGAGTGAATTGAATAGGATGGGACCATATCGTAAAAGAAATTAAGGTAAATGGTGAGAGAGAAATGTAGTGGGAGGAAAGAGGGTGAAATGGAATGGGGTAATTATATGTCTTTTAAGAGGCAAGTAGGAGACTTTTTAGTGGAGGGAAAAAGAGGAGAGCTGAGAAAAAAAAACATGAAGTTTACCCTCATCACATTTGACTAAAGAAATTAATAAAATACACACTCATTTTGATATGAAAACCTATCTTACAGTATATGAAAGTGGGGGAGAAGGAGATAAGCAAGGGGGGATGATGGAAGGGAGGGCAAAGGGAGGAGGGAGCAATTTGAAGTCAACACTCGGGGAGGGACAAGATCAAAATACAGAAGAGAAACAATGAGGGGCAGGATGGGATGGAGGGTAATTCAGTTAGTCTTATGCAACACGACTATCAGGGAAGTCATTTGCAAAACTACACAGATATAGCCTATACTGAATTGCCTGCCTTCCCAAAGGGAATGGGTGGGGAGGGAGAATTTGGAACTCAAAGCTTTAGGAACAACTGTTTAATATTGTTGTTGCTACTAGGAAAGAAGACATACAGTTAACGAGGAATAGAAAGTCACCTGGCCCTACAGGGGAAAAGAGAAGATGGAGACAAGAGAAGAGAGGGATGGCAGAAGAGAGGACAGATTGGAGATAGGGAAATTAGATTGCTTGGTGTATTGGGGTGGGGGAGGGGATAAAAGGGGAGAAAATTTGGAACCCAAAATTTTTTGAAAATGAATGTAAAAAAAGTTAAATAAATAAATAAATAAATATTAAAAAAAAGAAGAAAGGATTGATTCACATATTTGTTTTATATATCTAGTACCTAAAATATTACCTCTTGTATGGTGGTTTAAAGGCTTGTTTTTTGACAGGTATTAATATTATCATTACATGGAGTGTTTGTGGAAGCTAAAAAAGGAAATTTGAGCAAATTCTCACCTAGTTCTCTTGAATTACACATAAATTCAGTAACTTCAGGAAAAGAGAGGTTAAACTAACTTAAACCTTTTGAGTCAACATTCAGTCCTCTTTCTAGTCCATGATTCATTTTCAATTTGAATGGAATTTTGACAGTTGTCAATATCTGTCTCTTTCTATCTATCTATCTATCTATCTATCTATCTATCTGTCTGTCTGATTATCTGTCTACCTTTCTGTCTGTCTTTCTGTCAGTCTATAGTCATCCAATGAATAAACAAAAATGATTAATCACAATGATGGTCGAAATTCAAAGCCATGATTATTTTTATTTTCTATTTGCGTTCATTCTATTTTTCCTTGTCCACATATTCTTACACTTTATTCACTAAAATTCGTCCCACCTTTCAAAGTGATGCTCATGTGCTATTCCATCTCATTTGTTATCTTTTACTATATCTCTTGTCTGTGTGTACAAGCAAAATAGAAATTCTTTAGAGGCAAGTACTCTGCCATATGTCTATGTCTATGTTTGTATACCCACACACGTACATATACGCTTATACATACACACCTATGTAGTAGTAGTAGTAGTAGTAGTAGTAGTAATAGTAGTAGTAGTAATAGTAGTAGTCGAAAGCTATCTTCATATTATACTTTTAGAGACACTTAAAAGAGCTTCTGAATTAAATAACTCCTTGACTGAACAAGATTTATAATTCTGGAATTAGATATTCGTTAGAACTTAGTAAGTTGTGTAATTGTAATACTGTGTGAAATCAAATTGAAATACTTCCAAAAGCGTCTTAAAATCAATTATTATATGAGTTTCCCACTGAGAGAGCAGGCTGCAAGGGACTAGGTGAAATAATAGACATATAAGGGAGTAAATGCTGCCAGGGACTAAAGTCAGGAGAGAGAACCTGAGTTTTGTTGTCACTAAAAAAGAAAGATATGTTTGAATTAACCAATTCTGTTCAAAGTACTAGGAAGACAGGGAGGCACTAATGTCCAAAAATCATTACACACACACACACACACACACACACACACACGCTTGATTTAAAATACGAGGATTAGTGTTTTAATTTTCTTTCTACTACTTGCTCCCTGTGTCACCTTAGAGAAGTTTTTAACTTGCTTGTTTCTCAATTTCTTGTTCTGTCAATGGACCAAATAACTTGTAAATTTCCTTAAAACTCTAAATCTATTATGCCACATCCTTATGAGTGACAGGAAGACATTAAGTCACTGAAAGCTGAGAGTGGTGCCATTTCCTCTTTAGGCTCAATATTCCCACCTGTTTCAGTTGATTTTCCTATGACATGGACCCAAGGCTTTTCATCAACCTGTCAGTCCTTAAAGATTATAATCTTCAGGCTATGCTAATCTCAGCAAATTGACTTGTCATCAAATAGTAACATAAATTCCAACTATTACATACTAAAATGATCCCATACCCTTTCTTAAGTACGGCTTTCATTTTCCCTACATCTAAAATGAAAATATTACACTAGGTGATTCCCGAAAGCCCATCCAAGAGTAAATATGTTTCCATTATTTTTTTTTAAATTTAGTTAAACTGAAAGCATAAAGAACTCTCAGATATGTTCATAAATGCTTAAATCAATCATATATGCCACAACTCATCTTTCCGCTGTCAAAGGAGTTTTTGGTTTGTGATTTTCAGGATTACTACTTGCAAATGATTACTGTAACACATAAGAATTTTTCTGTCTTAATCAGACATCGCTGTCTGAATGAATTAAATCACTTTGTAACCAGATAATGTCATTACAGAACAACTACAACTCTGGGGGAAATATTTTCTCTATTGATGGATGGAATTAAGAAGGAGGCCATCCCAGTGAACTCCGAGTCAAGCAGTCCTCTACCAGCGAAAATGTGGGCTTTAGCTTTGCTATGTGAAGGGAAAGGGACCACAGAGAACAACCATCCAGAATAACTGAAAAAAATGTAATTTTTTACTTCCTTCTTATAGAACAGAAGTTCTTCAACATTTTTACCTCTCACATACCACTTTCACAGTCTGGTGAAGCCTTTGGACCCATTCCAAATTCTAAATATAAATAATTTACATAGGAGTGGAAAGAAAAGAAATTATAATGATATAGTTGTAAATATCTATTTCTTTTTTGTATCTTTGATATCTCTATAATCTATACCTATGTCATTTATATTTATTCTCTCTCTCTCTCTCTCTCTCTCTCTCTCTCTCTCTCTCTCTCTCTCTCTCTCTCTCTCTCTCTCTCTCTCTCTCTCTCTCTCTCTCTCTCTCTCTCTCCTCCTCCCCTAACACTTAACTATTAACCTCGTGGTTGTCACATAGTAAGTTTAGCAATACTTATTGGCTGAAAGACTCACCAAATAGAATTATTTTTTTTAAAATTATGATGATTTTAGGGAAGCTTGTTTATATTCTGTCCTCACAGATTATATCTTGGTTTTCAGATTGCGAAAATTAACCTTTGAATTTTCATTAATGTAACTGTTATAATCAGCAATATCTTTTGTAGTACAAGATTTTTAAAATAATTTTAATGGAATTTACTCATTTACTTTTTGTTTAATTTTGTAGGCTCAAAATTTGAAAACTCTATTTTTCCTTCATACTGATTCAATTTTGAGCAAGTATGATCATAAAATTGTTCAGAAGATTGCTCACATAATTCTGTGACTGTTTCAATTCACTCGATCCCTCACTAGGAATCTAGTATTTAGAATTTTTAGAGAGCTTAGGAATCAGCTACTCATAAATGACATTCAAGTGAAAAGTTGAAGGCATGAAAACAAAATTGTTACCTTTTTCAGATGGGAGGAAATCATATTCAGCTGCTTCTTTTATTGATAGAGAAATATTGACGTACTTATATATACCTAATTATTCCCCCTGTCCCTCCAAAACCACAGAAGCAAAATAAGGACTCATTTATTTTCGAAACTTTAAAAGTCCACTAGAACTCTTTAAGTAGAGGATTTCTGTCCACCTCTGCTCTATGAGGATAGCTCCTCACCCACACCAAAGTCACTTTCTACTTTTTAATAAGAATCTATGCCTTCTGACTCCAAGTCCAAGGCATTAAACTGTATTAATGAGGCCACTTGAAATTACAGAAAGACTCTTGGGCTTTTAGGTGGAAGATATTAGTTCCCGTCTTAGTTCTGCCCCTTCCTATTTAAATGAATCCTGGTAATCCATTTTCATTCTTTGTGAAAGCTAAAAAATCATGTAAAAGTGAAGCATAAGTATTCACATCTTCCATCTAATGGAGTTCTTGTAAGGAATGAGTTTTAAACACAGAATGTGCTTGGGAAATTAGTTTGATTTATTGTAAAACCAATAAAAATAATTCTCTTCATTAATTTGGGGGGAAAACAGAGTTCTTCTGACCAGTTTTTCTTTGCTGTAACATGTCTTTGTGGAAGAAAACAACAGCATGAATTTCTCCCTAGTAATCAAGAAAGGACTCGAATACTATCATATTGCAGTAATTTGTAGAAAAATAACCACATAACTATATTTTAAGTTAAGCGAGAGTGCTCCAACAATTAATGAACTTAAGTGGCATAATATTTTTGAGTTCCTGTTTCATAATTCAAAAAATTAAAGGTATATATCAGGTGATTTTTAAGTTCCTTTTGATTTAGCACTTATATTATGATTAAAGGTTTGTGAAGTTCTTTAACACATATCCTTTGATTATCTCAAAATTCTATGAGGTAGCGACTGTTATTATCACTTCTGCTGTACAGATGAAGAAACAGAGCTAAAAAGTCTTTATTGACTTTTCTAGCTTCACAGATTTAGGATATGTCTTAGGCAGGATCCTCACTTAAATTTTCTTCCTCCAAGTCAAGAACTTTTTCCAGAACATAACCCAGCTCCTTTTTTGATCCTTTCAGCATGGAGTCTTGAAAACAACCCAAGGGGACAGGGGATTGGCACACCATAACTATTAGGGAATAAAAACTTTTATGTTTATGTTCTTCTGTGTACTATGGGTAATTGCTTGGGTCAATATCATTCCCTTTAAAACTATGTGTTGATTTTATTTTGAATATGAGAAATAGTGAAGAAAATAGAGTCTATTGCTCACCTTCAATCTTTGAAAGTGATTTCTTTTTTTTTCATTTTTTAAATTAATTTATTTGTTTTCAGTGTTCTAAATCACTTCCATATAACTTAGAGTTTCCCCTCCCTCCTTCTCCTTCTCCCTTTCCTGCGCCCTCCTTCCCTGAGACAGCACACAATTTTATATAGGTTCTACACATACATTCTTATAAAACACATTTTCACCTTAATCGTGTTGCATAGAAGAATTAAAATGAATGCAAGGAATCATAAAACGAACCAAAACATAATACAAAAGAAAATGATCTGCTACATTCTGCGATATAATTTCATAGTTCTTTGTCTGAATGTGGAAGGCATTTTGATTTTAGAGAACACTGGGAATTGCTTAAAACCTTGTATTGCAATGAAGTTCTAAGTATATCAGAAAAAATCCTTGCACACTGAAATTGCTGCTGTGTACAAAGTTCTTCTGTTTCTGCTGCTTTCACTCAGCATCAATTTAAATAAGTTATTCCAGGCCTCTCTGAAGACTTCCTTTTCATCATTTCTTATGGCACAGTAGTATACCATAACATTCATATCCCAAAATTTACTCAGCCATTACTCAATTGATGGGCATCTGCTTGATTTTCAGGTTTTGGCCACCACAAAGTGTGATGCCATAAATATTTTTGTACATGTGAGACCCTGTTCCATTTTTATGATCTCTTGGGAATACAGTCCTAGAAGTAGTATTGCTGCGTCACAGGGTATATACATTTTTATATCCCTTTGGGTATAGCTCAAAATTGATCTCCAGAATGGATGGATCAGCTAACTGCTCCACCAACAATGAATTAGTGTTCCAATTCTCCCACATCTTCTCTAATATTTATCAGCGTCCTGTCATGTTAGCCAATCTGATAGGGACATGTGGTATCAGAATTGTTTTCATTTGCACCTCTCTAATAAATAGTGATATACAGCATTTTTTAATATGGCTATAGTGAGCCGAAAACTACCTGCTCATATCCTTTGACCATTTATCGATCAGGTAATGACTTCTATTCCTGTATATTTGACCCAGTTGTCTATATATTTCAGAAAGGAGACATTTATCACAGACACTAGTAACAAAAATTCTTTCCCAGTTTATTGCTTCCCTCCTAATAATGGTAACATTGGCTTTGGTTGTGCAAAAACTCTTCAATTTAATGTAATCAAAATTATCCATGTGCCATTTCACCATGTTTTCTGTCTTTTATTTAGGCAAAAATTCTTCCCTTCTCCAAAAATCTGACAAATACACTATTGTTTCCTCCGCTAAATGGTTTATAGTATCAATCTTTATACCTAGATCATGTACCCGTTTGAACTTTATTCTTCTGTACAATGTCAGGCATTAGTCTATTCCTAGTTTCTGCCACGCTGTTACCCAGTTTTCGTAGCATGACAGTGAGTTCTTATCCTAGAAGGTGGGGGTCGTTGGGTTTATCAAACGGGAGATATATATATATATATATATATATATATATATATATATATATATATATATATATATATATATATATATATGTATATATATATTACTGTGTCTTGAGTACTCAACATATTCCACTGCTCTACCCATCTGTTTTTTAGCCACTGCCAAGTCATTTTGATAATTGTTGCATTATAATACAATAAGATCTAGTAAAGCTAGGCCACCTTCACCTAACATTTCTTTTCATTAGTTCACTTGATATTCTCAACTTTTCGTTCTTCCAGATGAATTTTGATATTTTTCTAGCTCTACAAAATAATAATATTTCCATTTGTTCCTATGTTCTCAAGTGTTTTCAATAAGAATGGGGGATAGTTGCATATTGTCAAAAGTTTTTTTTTTTTTTCCTGCATCTATTGAGATAATCATTAAGTTGCTGTTAGTTTTGTTAATAGTTAATGTTAATAGTTTTGCTAGTATTGAACCAGCTCTGCATTTATGGTATATATCCTACCTCATCATAATGAATTATTCTTGTGATGAGGTGTTGCATTTTTTTGCTAAAATCTTAATTAAAATTTTTTCATCTATATTCATTAGAGTAATTGGTCTACAGTTTTTTCTCTGTTTTGGCTCCTCCTGATTTAGGTATCAAAGCCATATTTGTAGAAAAGGACAATGTGATTGATAATTGCTATCTTGCTTCCCTTATTGACCTTGCCGATTTCAGAGAATATCTCCTCGGAAAAAAGCCTGGAATACTGGGAACAGCAGAAGGAATAAACAGACTCTCAGTACATGAGGATAGAAAGGTCACTAAGGAGGGCTCTTCTTACTGAGGTCAGAGGCAAACAGTGCAGTATCAGAGCTGTCCCAGACAGTGCCACCTCAACAAACCAGGAGACAACACTGAACCCCAGGGAGTTGAAGTTTGAAACACCAGGACCCCAGGTGTGCCTCAAGACACCAGTGAAATAAGGAAGACACTAGCGCAGAGATCTGAGCTTGCCTATGCTGTAGCTCAGCAGAGGACCTTCCAGCGTCCAGACCAGCCCTCCCCCATACTTAACGACCTAGCTGCAGGCTAACGTCAGGAAAAATAACAAAAGACATAACCTGGCCTCTTCTTTCAATCACCAGCCAGCTCAGCACCAGGTAAGCTGTAGCATTTTAGGTTCTAGCTGAAAGAACTAGAGGCCACAACACACTCAGCCTCAATATTTAGCCACCAAAACTGTGGGATTGCGATCCCTGTGCCACAGAAGCAGAAATCTACTTTAAAAGCCAAGAAAAGTGATATAATCATGAGTAAGAAACAAAGCTCAAAAGAAAATATGTTAGAATCGTTCTAGGAAGACAAGGACCAAAATACAAATACCAAAGAGGTGTGCATTCAGACTGTACTCACATCTGAAACCTCAGAAGGGAATATGAACAGGTCTGAAGCACAAAGTGCCTTCTTGGAATAACTCTGGAAGGATTTTAAAAATCAAATTAGAGAAAAAAAAAACAGGCAAATGACTTTAAATCTATGAAAAAAGAATTCACTGAAGAGAAAAGCTCCTTAAAAGGAAAATTTGACAAATGGAAAAGGAAGCACAAAATCCTAATTGGTGAAAATAACTCCTTAAGAGGACAGATGGAAATGGAGATGAAGAAATTAACTGAAGAAAACAATTTGATAAAAAATAGAATCAGGCAAGTAGAGGGTAATGTAACTATGAGACATCAAGAATCAACTAAACAGAATCTAAAGAATGAAAAGATTGAAATGAACCGAATTAATAAGTCACAGGCAAAATTAATTAAAAGTTTCGAGAGCATCATTTATTAACCAGGCTGGCGGCTGCCTCATGTAGAGACCCAGAGGAGACAGCCCCTAACTGAGGTGGGTGAGTGCATTTTAAGCATTTCGGCACTACTCGGGACAGCCTTGCGGTTTCCACAACAAACAGGGTTCTGACAGAGTAAGGGGGGGCTGACTATTAGGCAAGAATCCCCAAAACAGAAGGGGTTTTCAGGGAGTTACTAGGCGCAGGACCCTTAACAGAAAACAGGTACCAGGAGAGGTAGCCTATCAAAGACTGGCTGTCATTCAACATACAGTAGTTGTCAGGAGGGGAAGGGTGCTCAGCAGAAGGTGGTTACCTGGTAATGGGAGTCTAACATTAGGTGGGGCACAGGTGGTTACCATGCAAATGGACTAAACAAGAGATGACTGTTAACAATTCATCAGATGTTAAACCAAAGGGGAATAACGTTTTGACAGGGGCTTAACAACAGAAGGAATCTGTTACTAGGCAAGCTATTCTGTCCAGTAACCTAACAGAGATCTCTTGGCCTAGGGGCCCAGGGAGAAATAATGTCCATTTTATTCCCCCCCTTTTCATGTAACCAATTTAAATGGGGGTCTCATCAGAGTCCAAAGGGGAATAAGCCAGGCACAAAGCAAACAGTCTAATAGATTGGAGTCACAGTAGAAGGGGCCATTTGTAGACCAAGGCACAGGAGGCCCAGGGTTCCTGCTATGGCGGACACCAGAGGAGTTAACCAGGGTGACCAGTTGAACAAGGACTGGAACCATGTCACGGAGTGTTGTCAAATTGACTCTCGTTCTTCCAACTGCCTGCGGACCATGGCAAGAGACTCTCGGATCACCCCAGAGTGGTTTGCAAAGAAACAACAGGTCTCTCCTAGAGCCAGGCAGAGGCCACCCTGTTTTACGAGCATAAGGTATAGATCCCACGCGTTTTGCAGAGCTACCTCGGGTAGGAAATCTAAGCAGACTCTAGATACAAGATTTTGGACTCTAAATCTCCAATGTCTTGGTCTATGTGGGGACTAAGAGCATTGAAATGGCTGTTGCTCATAACTAGGGCGGCTACCCTCACGGCTGTTGACCCAGCTATATCCAATCCTGCTAGAATGAGAATCAGGATAAGAGCAGCCCTGGGAACACGTCCTTGTAGGTTAAAGTGTTCCTGGGCTTCAGGCTCAGGATACAAATAAACGTGGGGCAGGACATTAACCAGAATCCCACACCCATATTCTGACAGACTGGTGAAAAGGCCAATGAGGGTGCACAGATCGAAGTGAAAACTGACAGCAGCAAAGGAGGAATTCTGAGAAATAACTGTCTCATCGCCAGTCCTGCATAGAGTCCACAAGTAAGGGATGGGTTGATGGGTCCTGGAGCAGCCTGTAGGAAAGAAAAGAAACAAAAGGAAGAAGAACAGAATGATCTAAGATGGGACCTGAGGTTTCCAGCCGTATGTGCTGTCCACTGTGCAGACGGTGATGCTACTGGCTTGACATGTGAACGATGAATCCATGCCTTGCATCCTGCAACCTTAACCGCTGATGGATTTGAGAGGATCACTTGAAAGGGCCCGGTCCACTGAGGTTCAGGAGAGGATAAAGATCTAAGGGCACTCCGGACCTCACGCAGAGCCAGTAAGGACTTGAGGAGGGCAACATTAGAAAAGCCAGGAGGCATACACTCAGAATACCAACTGGTGGAACAACTGCAGGGCTATTCTGAACATGATTTCGAAGGGGGACAGAGAAAGAGAGAGAGAGACCTAGCCCAAATCAGAGTAAAAGGAAGGAGCAAAAGGAAGGAGACTCACCCAGGTCTCGCCAGTTTCAACCTTAAGCTTAGCAATATGCTCCTTCAGGGTCTTATTCATCCTTCTACCTGGCCTGAACTCTGGGACCTACAGGCACAGTGTAGTTTCCACCTAACCCCGATAGCTTTTGAAAGAGCTTGTACACCTTCAGAAACGAAAACTGGACCATATGACAGCAACTTCTTTAGGCAGCCAGACTACATCCAACAGATCTTGTATTTGATGCTGGTTCCTCACCCCCTTCTCCCGCCGAAGTCAACAAAACCTTTTGTGGATACACATAGTCATGCACATGAACAGTAGCGAAAGCATCTTCCCAGACCAGGACTGTGGACTAGATTAAAGAAGGGCCCAGAGAGGAGAGAACGGTGTATGGGTAGGAACCGTGGCATGGTGGGTTTCTACCCAGCTGTTCACTTCATGGAGGTCTGGAGCTGGACGGAGATCCCTGGAACTGGGTTGATGAATAGGCAAGAGCAGAGTGTTAGCTGGCCATGCTAAGGGATATTGTCTGACCGGGCACGGAAGTTGCAGAAGGCAGAACTACCTCAGGGGCTTGTGCCTTGCCAAACCAAAGGATGGGTTTCAGTCGATACACCAGGAACTTCCTGCTGAAATTCTGATAATATAGGTGAAGTGGCATCTGGCTGGTTATCAGAATCAGTCATTAGCCTTGATTCTTCCGAGAGGGGGCAGGATACCATCATCTGGGGTAGAGGCTCAAATTCCAGAGAAGGGGAAGGGCCAGAGAATGAAATGACAGCCTGTAGTTCTCAGCCCAATAAAGGATATGGGCAATCAGGCATGACCAGGAAAGAATGAGAAACTAGGCCCTTGCCTAGGTGGACGTCCCTTGCCGTGATTACAGGGACCAGTGGCCCCCTGAACTGAGATAGAAGAATGAGACAACGGGCCCAGGGGTTTCTTCAAGACCAAGGCTGCAGATGACCCCCCCACAGAGAGTGTCACCCTCCGCTCCTGGGGAACCTTCAGCTAGGGCCTCAACCACTGCTCTGGAGACTTTATGGGCCACCTCCAAGAGTTCAGAAAAACTCTTCCCTTCGAACCTGTCTTTTCTCTGGATTTTATTTCAAATGTCAGGGGCATAATTGGAAACAAAGTCAATTACTATGGACCTCCAGTTGTTTGGATCCTCCGGATCAATAAGGGCATATAATCTGTATGCCTCCATTAATCTTTCGAGATATGCAGAGGGAGACTCATCCTTTCCTTGCTTAATGTCACTAACCTTAGACATTTTTGTGGGGTTCCTAACCTCAGCTCTAATCCCTCCCAAAAGCAACTGGCGATACCTGTCGAGAACCTCCTTACCTTGGTCATCATTGGGGTCTCAGCTGGGATGGGTTCCAGGGAGTAGGCGGTTAAGACGGGCAGGGTCAGAGGAGGGGTGGTCATCTGGTTCCAAGACGCCCTTTCGGGATTCCAGGAGGATACGGTCGAATTCCTCACTGGTAAAGAGCACCCAGAGTAACTACTGGCAATGAGTAAAACACCTTTTAACTCTTTTTGAATTCTGATAGGAGTGAAATTTTTCCAGTCATGCAGTATCTGTATTAAAACCAGACCCAGGAATGGTCAGGTGGGAAACATTCCTTTATAAAAGGACACAAAATGGGGAAACTGACCAGGAGGATCCCATCCTAGACCAAGTCCAGAATTGTCCCCTCGGTGTTTCCTCTCCAGATACAAATTTCACCAGATAACAGTACAGGATTACAGTCCCTCTGAGCAACTTGTGGCATATTCTGTCAGATACTGATTTAATGCAGACAACTATACCCGAATGCAAACTTAAACAAAACATCCATGGTCCCCAATGCTTTTACCTTAAACAGCAAATTTCATTAATCACAACTTAAAGCCAAATACAGTTATTTGTTTCAGACAAATTTCTCTTAGGACTGATGACCTTGTCCACATGAAAGGAGCCTTGGTAATTTTACAAAACATAAGGAATTGGCACAAGTCCCATGCCTACCAATCCCCAGATACAGGAGGAGTGTTCTGCAAAACCAGTCCAAACAAATTTTTACTCCATTCATGTCTTTCTACACAGTGACCAATTAATAATTTTAGGTTTAGTATTAAAACAGCAACTTCAAAGACTTAGTTGACAATCTTACAACTCTTATAAATGATAGCTGTAACTTCTTTAACAGGAAAAGGTGAAAATACCTGGTTTTAAATAACATTACTGACTTTACACAATTTTTCCAACATCTTTTAGTTTCAACAAAATTCAGATTAAAAATTGCTTTCTCTAACATCATTTCTGGATGTCAGAGTAAAATAAAATCTTAATGGCTCTAATTTTACTCAAGAAAATTTCACATCTATGGCCACTCCTTAAAAATGTTTTTAAAAGAAAATGCCATGAAATAACAAGCAGAAATGAAGGAGATTCTGGAACAAGTCCATAGGCACCTAGTCCCCTCCTTTCCACTTGGGAGTTCAAAGCTTTCTCAAATTGCCTTAGTGCCAAATAATACAACAAATTCTGACCTGTTTTAAATATCCAATTAAGAGTAACATGTTTCACTTAAAATATGACCAGAATAACTGCCTTTTAGTTGTATACCATATACAAAACTTTTCTATTTTAGGTGAGGAACGAGGTAATTAAAAGCTATTTAATCTGCCTCGCTGATATGAGGGGAAAAAAATTGCCAATTTCTTCTTGTCTTTCTCTCCACCTTCACAACCTGACCAGGGTTTGAAGGAGGAAAGAGAGAGAGAGAAATTTTGAGGGGGAAAAATATTCCCGATTTCTTCCTGTCTTTCTCTCCACCTTCACAACCTGGTCAGGGTTAGAAGGTATAAAGAGAGAGAGTATTTTCCCAAAAATTTTCCAATAATTCTTAAACTTATCCCATGTTGTTCTCCTCGTGAGTTTTGATTAGAGCCCCTTTAAAACTGCACGTACGGTATTTCCTTGCATTCCTTGTAAGATAGTTTCTCACTTTCTCTCTCCCATTCTTCCTCCTGATGTTTCAGCCATCAGAGAGAAGGGAGGAGGGGGAGGAAAAGAGATAACATTCCGAATTCCAGCTACAATGTAGCTGGCCGTAATAACTCACAAAGACACCTACAGAAAACATGTAACGCCCGCAAATACACACAGAGAACATGTAAAGACCACAAGCACATACACACAGAACATATAAACACAGAACACATATACAGACAACTTTGGCTTACTTCCTATCACTATTCAGATGCTGATATATGGGATCTGATCCAGATGGCCGGCTTCCCATTCATTATTTTCCACATCTGCCCTGCAATAGATTTATCAAATGTCCCCGATTTGGTGGGCAATCGACACCAAAGATGGGTCATTTCTGTTGACAGAATTATTTTTCTTGGGCCCTGATTGTACTTGGCCATGAGAGCAGGGTGGTAGAGTAAGACACAAAGTCTTATTAAACAGAAACACAGAACAAGGACAAGACAAATTCCGTGGACCCAATCAGGCAGTTAGGACCTCCTGCAAAACCTGCAGAATTTATGGACTTCATGCAACACCTGCAGAAGTCAAAGACCTCATGCAGTATCTGCATAGGTCATCCCCGATTCTCACGTGGTCTCTCATGGAGGTCGACGAGGGCTCTCGGTGGCATCCGGTGGAGCCAGTAAGGGCATCTTACCGCTGCATCCAGCTAGCCACTTACCACACCAGAGTACTCACCAGAATAGACAAAGCGCTCATTTTTTCAGCCAGATCAGGAAAATTTTGCTACCGAAAACTTGACTCCGGGCTGTGCTCCAAAATAGGGACTGAGATAAATCCCGTTCGCCACTCCCAAAGTTAGACCCCAACCCAGTCATCCAGAAGAGATGGCTTGCCTGCGCATGCAGAGCCAAAGGCTATCTTGGTGGGACCTCCATGTGAAATGGACCGAATTAATAAGTCACAAGCAAAATTAATTGAAAATTTCGAGAGCGTCATTTATTAGCCAGGTTGGCAGCTGCCTCATGTAGAGACCCAGAGGAGACAGCCCCTAACTGAAGTGGGTGAGTGCATTTTAAGCATTTCGGCACTACTCGGGACAGCCTTGCGGTTTCCACAACAACAAGGGTTCTGACAGAGTAAGGGGGGGCTGACTACTCAGCAAGAACCCTCAAAGCAGAAGGGGTTTTCAGGGAGTTACTAGGCACAGGACCCCTAACAGAAAACAGGTACCAGGAGAGGTAGCCAATCAAAGACTGGTTGTCATTCAACATACAGTAGTTGTCAGGAAGGGAGGGGTGCTCAGCAGAAGGTGGTTACCTGGTAATGGGGGTCTAACATTAGGTAGGGCACAGGTGGTTACCATGCAAATGGACTAAACAAGAGATGACTGTTAACAATTCATCAGATGTTAAACCAAAGGGGAACAACATTTTGACAGGGGCTTAACAACAGAAGGAAACTGTAACTAGGCAAGCTATTCTTCCCAGTAACCTAACAGAGCTCTCTCTGCCTGGGGGCCCAGGGAGAAATAATATACATTTTAGATAGAAGAAAATGTAAAATATTTAATGGGAACAACAACTGACCTGTAAAATAGATACAGGAGAGAAAATTTAAAGATTATTCGTCTACCAGAATTCCATGATAGAAAAAAGAACCTGGACAATATCATCCCCCAAATCGTCAAGTACAATTGCCCAGAGCTCACAGGGAAACACAGCAAATGATAGAATCCACCCTTCATCTTTTGAAAGGGACCTCAAAACAAAAACACCAAGGAATATAGTTGCCAAATTCCAGCATTATGACGTGAAGGAGACAATATTGCAGGGAGACAGAAATAAAAATTTCACATATTGAGGAGCCACAGTGGATAACATATAGGACCTTGCAGCTTCCACATTTAAAGTTTGGAGGAATTGTAATACAATAATCCGAAAGTCAAAGGAGCTGAGACTACAACCAAGGATTAATTACCCAGCAAATTTGAGCATAATATTGCTGGTATGAACATGGACATTCGATGAAATAAGGGATTTCTAGAACTTCCTGAAGAAAAGGCCAGAAATCAACAGAAAATTTGATCTTCAAACACAGATCGCGAGAGAGGTATATAAAGGTAAACAGAAAAAAATAATAATAAAACTTGTTATACAATATGGGCAAACTGTTTAAATCATTATAAGAGAAGACGAGACCTATTAATCTTGAGAACTGTATATTTATTATGAAATGTAAAAGGGATATGCATAGACAGAGGAAGTGGGTATAAATTAAATGATGTGATGACAGCAAATGAGATTTAAGGGTGCGAAGGGATTTTAATGGGAGATGTGGAAAGGAGAAAGCGGAAAAAAATAAATTCCATCCCAGAAAGAGGCACAAAAATATATTGCAGTAGAAGGAAAGAGGGGAGGGAGATGAGCACTGTTTAAGAGGTACTCTCATCTGTTTGGATTCAAGGAGAGTACAACAAAGTCATCTATGTATAGAAATACAAGTAGCTCTGTGGGCAATATGAGGGGAAAGGGGAAAGAAAAGGGACGGTAGACTAAAAGGGAGGGAATAAGTAGTAAGAGAAAGGGGAATTGAATGGGAGGGGTCTGAAAGAAGGGCGGAAAGACTAAGGGAGGCAGTGGTCAAAAATTAAGTCCTTATTGTGGAGTGGGAAGGAGAAGTGAAAACAAAAACATAAACAATGAGAAATGGGATGGAAAGAAATATACAGAGAGTAATCATAACTGTAAATGCAAATGAGATGAACTCTCGCACAAAACATAGACTGATAGCAGAATGTATTAAAAACCATAATCCGACAATATGTTGTTTAAAAGAAACACATTTGAAACAAGGGCATACACACAGAGTAAAGCGGGGGTAACAATCCCAATCACAGACAAAGCAAAAGCAGAACTGGATCAACTCAAAAGGGAGACGGAAGGAAACTTTATCCTACTCAAAGGCCTCATAGACACCGAAGTAATTTCAGTACTAAACATGCAAGCACCAAGTGGCATAGTATTGATATTCTTAGAGGAGAAGTTGAGGAGGTTACAGAAAAAAAAAAAAACTAGACAGCAAAATTAAACTAGTGGAGGACCTCAAACTCCCCTTCTCTGAACTTGATAAATCTAACCTCAAGATCAACAAGAATGAAGTTAAAGAGGTGGATAGAATTTCAGGTAAGGTAAATATGATAGAGAAAATAGAATGGGGGTAGAAAGGAATATACCATTTTCTTAGCTGCACATGGCATATGTACAAAAAATGACGATAAACTAGGCCATAAAAATCTCAAAATCCAGTGCAGATAGGCAGAGATAGTCAACTCATCCTTCTCAGATCGTAATGCAATAAAACTTACACGTAATCAAGAGCCATGGAAACGTAAACCAAAAACCAATGGGAAACTAAAAAATTAATTCCTAAAGAACGAGTGGGTTAAAAAAAATTTGTGGAAACACTCAACAACTTCGTTCAAGAGAATGACAATAACGAGACATCCTACCATGTTTTATAAAATAATGCAAAAGCAATTTTGTGGGCAACTATTCTGACTTTGAGTGCCTATATAAATAAAAGAAAGAAAAATGAGGTCAATGAATTGAGCATGTAGTTGAAAAAGCTCAAAAAAGAACAAATGAAATCTCCAAGTAAATACCAAAATGCAAATACTAAAAACCAAAGGAGATTAATAAAACTGCAATTTTTTAAATAAATTTATTTATTAAACTTTTTACATGCGTTTTCACAAAATTTTGGGTTCGAAATTTTCTCCCCATTTGTCCCCTCCCCCACTCCAATACACCGAGCATTCTAATTTTCCCTATCACCAATCTTCCCTCTCTTCTATCATCCCTCCCTTCCCTTGTCCTCATCTTCTCTTTTGTCCTGTAGAGCCAGATAACTTTCTATTCCCCATTACCTGTATTTATTATTTCCAAGTAGCAAGAACGATACCCAACAGTTGTTTCTAAAACTTTAAGTTTCAATTTCTCCCCATGCCTCCCTCCAAAACCATTCCCTTTGGGAAGGCAGGCAATCCAATATAGGTCATATCTGTGTAGTTTTGCAAATGACTTCGAAAATAGTCGTGATGTGTAAGACTAACTATATTTCCCTCCATCTTATCCTGCCCCTCACTGCTTATATTCTCTCTTTTAATCCTGTTACTCCCCAAGAGTTCTGACCCCCTCCTCCCGTTGCCCTCCCTTCCATCATCTCCCCCACCCTGCTTACACCTGTTCCCCCACTTTCCTGTATTGTAAGGTAGGTTTTCATACCAATATGAATGTGCATTTTATTCCTTCCTTTAGTTGAATGTGATGAGAGAAACTTTGCTTTTTACTCCTCTAAAAAGTCTCCTGCCTGCCTCTTCCATGGAAGATAATTTGCCCCATTGCACTTCTCCCTCTCTCTTCCCAATACATTTCTCTCTCACCGTTTTCCTTCATTTTTTTTAAGATATGGTCCCATCCTATACAATTCACTCTGTGCTCTCTGTCTCTGTATGCGTGTGTGTGTGTGTGTGTGTGTGTGTGTGTAATCCCACCAACTACCCAGATACTAAAAAGTTTCAAGAGTTACAAATATTGTCTTTTCATGTAGGAATGTAAACAGTTCAACTTTGGTAAGTCCCTTATGAGTTCTCTTTGCTGTTTACTTTTTCATGCTTCTTCTCATTCTTGTGACTGAAAGTCAAATTTTGTTTTCAACTGTGGTCTTTTCAACAAGAATGCTTGAAAGTCCTCTATTTCATTGAAAGACCATTTTTTCCCCTGAAGCATTATACCCAGTTTTGCTGGGTAGGTGATAATTGGTTTTAGTCCTAGTTCCTTTGACTTCTGGAATATCCTATTCCATGCCCTTCTATACCTTAATGTAGAAGCTGCTAGATATTGTGATATCCTGATTGTGTTTCCACAATACTGGAATTGTTTCTTTCTAGCTCCTTGAAATATTTTCCCCTTGACCTGGGAATTCTGGAATTTGGCCACAATGTTCCTAGGAGTTTCTCTTTTTGGGTCTCTTTCAGGAAGAGTTCGATGGATTCCTTCAATACTTATTTTGCCCTCTGGTTCTAGAATATTAGGGCAGTTTTCTTTGATAATTTCATGAAAGATGATGTCTCGGCTCTTTTTTTGATCATGGCTTTCAGGTAGTCCCATAATTTTTAAATTGTTTCTCCTAGATCTATTTTCCAGGTCAGTTGTTTTTCCAATGAGATATTTCACATTCTCTTCCATTTCTGCATTCTTTTGGTTTTGTTTTGTGATTTCTTGGTTTCTCAGAAAGTCATTAGCTTCCATCTGTTCCATTATAATTTTGAAAGAACTATTCTCTTCAGTGAGCTTTTGAACCTCTTTTTCCATTTGGCTAATTCTGGTTTTGAAAGCATTCTTCTCCTCATTGGCTTTTTGAACCTCTTTTTCCAATTGAGTGAGCCTATTTTTCAAGGTGTTATTTTCTTCAGCAATATTTTGGGTCTCCTTTAGCAAGATATGGACCCGTTTTTCATGTTTTTCTTGCATCTCTCTCGTTTCTCTTCCCAGTTTTTCCTCCACCTGTCTAACTTGCTTTTCAAAATCCTTTTTGAGATCTTCCATGGCCTGAGCCAATTTAATATTTATTTTGCATGCTCGGGATGCTGAACCCTTGACTTCTATGTCTTTCCCTGATGGTAAGCATTGTTCTTTCTCACCAGAGAGGAAAGAAGGGAATATCTGTTCACCAAGAAAGTAAACTTCTATGGTCTTACTTCTTTTCCTTTTTCTGGTCATTTCCCCAGCCAATTACTTGACTTCTGAGATTCCTTTCCACACCCACCTCGCCTCCAGATCCACCCAACTAGTGCTTGGGGTCTGAGATTCAAATACTGCTTCCCAGTCTCAGAGCTTTCAGCGGGGTCAGGGCTGGTATTCAATGTAAGATTAAATTCAGGTGCTCAGGTTGGGGCAGGGCGGCAGCAGAGCGCTCAGTTCCCACAGGGGGTTTACTCAGAGACCTTCAACAATGGATCCGGGCTCCTGCCTGTTTTGGGACCTCCTGTCAGCTGCTCCCTCCTGAGGGGGCCCGAGTTATGGAGACACTCCACTCTCCTCTTGGCTGGCCAAACAGGCCCTCTCGCTGACCTTTGTGCCCTTAGGCGGAAGAAACCATGTGACTGCTGGAGATTCAGTCCCAGACACCCACCTGGATCTGCTCCTCCTGGGTCCACGTGGCCAGGGCAGGCCTGGGCTCAGCTCTAGGTCTGGTGTGCGATGGACCCCCGGTGTCGGTTTTTCTGGTCTCTCTGGAACAGAAATCTCCTCCACTCCATCGTTCCGGGGCTTCCTCTGTTCCAGATCTTGTGGCGAGTTCCTCCTTACAGGCATTTTATAGCCTGGGGGTTCAGGAGCTAACGTATGTGTATCTTTCTACTCTGCCATCTTGGCTCCTCCCCACAATGAAACTGAAATTAAGAAAGCTATTGAACCAATAAGTAAAACTACTGGTTGGTTTTATGAAAAAAAAAACTGATAAACCTTTAATCAGTTTGATTAAAATAAGAAAGATGGAAACCAAAGTACGAATATCAAAAATGAAAAGGCTGAACTCGCCTTCTAAGAGGAGGAAAATAAAACTATGATAAAAAATTACTTTGTCCAACTGTCCAAATGTATGCTAAAAAATTCAATAATCTAAATGTGATGGATGATTATTTTAAAGATATGCATTGCCCAGTCTAGCAGAAGAGGAAGATGAATATTATATAACCCCATCTCAGAAAAAGAAATTGGTCAACTCATCAATGAAGTCCCCATGAAAAAATTTCCAAGACTAGATGGATTCAAAAATGAATTATAGAAAACATTTAAAAAACAGTTAATTCCAATGCTCTAGATGCTATTTCGGGAAAACTGGGGAAGAAGGAGTCCTTCCAAATTCTTTTTATGATACAAATATTCTTTCAGTACCTAAACCACGAAGAGCCAAAACACAGAAAGAAAATTACAAACCAATGTCTCTAATGAATACAGAGGCAAAAATTTTAAATAAAATAAAATTTTAGCAAAAAGAGCACAGCAACTTATTATGAGAATAATGCATTATTGTTAGGTAGGATTTATGCCAGAAATGCAGGGCTGGTTCAATATTAGGAAAACTAGTAACATTGTTGATATTATCAACAATAAAACTAACAGAAACCATATGAATATCTCAATAGTTGCAGAAAAAACTTGCGAGAAAATAGAACACCCATTCCTACTGAAAACACTGGAGAATATGGGAATAAGTGGAACTTTCATAAAATGATAAGCAGTATCTACCTGAAATCTTCAGCAAGCATTATATGCAAAAGGGATAAGCTACATGCATTACTAGTATTATCAGGGGTAAAACAAGCATATCTATTATCACCACTTTTATTTCATAATGATACTAGAAATGTTAACTACAGCAATAAGAGAAGAAGAATGAAATACTTAGAGAATCCCAGAGAGTCAAGTGAAAAACTACTTGAAATAATAAACGGTTTTGGCAAAGTTGCAGGTTACAAAAGAAACCCATTCAAATCTTCTGCATTTCTATATATTACTAAAAAAGCCCAACAGTAAGAGATAGAAAGAGAAACCCCATTTAAAGCTGGGGTAGACATTATCAAATATTTTTCAGTCTACCTACCAAAAAAAAAAAAAACAGGGACGATATGAACAACATTACAAAACAATTTTTACGCACTTAAAGTCAGATCTTAGTAAGTGGAAAAACATCAGTTGTTCGTGGGTAGACAGTGCCAATATGATAAGAATGACAATTCTACCTAAATTCATTCACTTGTATAGTGGCATAACAATCAAACTATCAGAGAATTATTTTGTATAGCTATAATAAATAATATCAACTTTCATCTGAAAGAACAAATGGTCCAGAATACCAAGGGAACTAACGAAAAGAAATGCTAGGGAAGGTGGCCTAGCTCTACCAGAGATCAAACTGTATTATAAAGCAACAACTATCGAAATCACTTGGTACTGCCTAAGAAACAGAAGAGTAAACCAGTGGAATAGGTTAGGTACTCAAGACACAGTAGTAATGAATATAGAAATCTACTGTTTGATAAACCAAAGGACCCCAACTTCTGGGATAAGAACTCACTGTTCAGTAAAAGAAAAATGCTAGGAAAACTGGTTAACACTGTGGGGGAAATGAGGCATAGACAAATGTGTGACACCGTACACAAG
Source organism: Bettongia penicillata ogilbyi (assembly GCA_023548195.1). Classification (NCBI taxonomy): domain Eukaryota; kingdom Metazoa; phylum Chordata; class Mammalia; order Diprotodontia; family Potoroidae; genus Bettongia; species Bettongia penicillata. The sequence continues at coordinate 1,075,654 of JAJHZJ010000782.1, read as the reverse complement.
AATAAAGTCCAAATGGCTATGTGATCTAGATTTAAATAGTGATACTATAAACAAACTAGTGGAGCAAAGCAGATTGTCTTTATCAGATTTATGGAGAAGGGATGATTTTTCGACTAAGCAGTAGATAGAAAACGTTACGAAGTGCAAAGTGGATAATTTTGATTACTTAAACTGAAAAGGTTTTGCACAATCAAACCCAATGCAACCAAGACTGGGAGGGAAGCTGAAAACTGGAAAAGAATTTTTGCAAGTAATGTCTGTGATAAAAGACATTTCTAAAATATATAGAGAACTGAGTCAAATGCACAATAAGACAAATAGTTCCCCAACTGATAAATGGTCAAAGGTTATGAACAGGCAGTTATCAGAGGAAGAAATGAAAGATAACTATAGTCACATGGAAAATGCTGTAAGTCGCTATTGATTAGAGACGTGCAAAATCAAAACAACTCTGAGATACCACATCACATCTATCAGATTGGCTATCATGACAAAACAGGATGATGATGAATGTTGGAGAATATGTGGGAGACTTGGAACACTAATTCATTATTGGTGCAGCTGTGAGCTGATCGAACCATTCTGGAGAACAATTTGAAACTAGGCCCAAAGTGGTACAAAACTGTACATACTCTTTCACCCAGGAATTCCGCTTGTAGGACTGTATTTCCAAGACATCATAAATGGCTCCCACATGTACAGAAGTATTTATAGCAATACTCCTTGTTGTGGCCAAAAACTGGAAATCAAGGGGGTGCCCCTCAACTGGGTAATGGTTGAATAAATTGTGATATATGAACGCAATGCAATACTATTGTACTATAAAAATGATAAACAGGCAGACTTCAGAGAGACCTGGAAAGACTTACACCAACTGATCTGAACCTGAATATGAAGTGAAAGCATCTGAACCAGGAGAATTTTATACATAACAACAACCACAGTGTGAAAGGAATTTTTCTGGTAGACTTAGAACTTCATTGCAGTGGAAGGACGTAAAAAATTCCTGATGATCTCTTAAGGCAAAATACCTTCCACATCCAGAGAATGAACTACGGAAATCGATCGCATAATGTAGCAGATTATTTTCCTTTGTATTATGTTTCATTTTGTTTTATGATATCTCCCATTCATTTTATTTCTTCTATGCAACATGACTAAGGTGAAAATGCATTTAATAGGAATTAATAGTTAATAAAATGTATTTATTAGGATTGTACAGATGGAATGTATGATGAACGGATTAAAATAATTGAAAGTAAGGCTGTTAAATCTGCAAATTATACAGTTTCTGTCAATTTACTGGAAGGAATTCAAAAGTTGGTTTGGAATGTATGGAAAAGTGAATAGTGATAAAAATAGAAAAAATATTTCATAAACAGCTACTTGGGGATTAATCCTTTCCCTCTTCACCTTTTTCACATAATTATTAAACTAGTAGATCAATGGAATTACATCAGTAGAGTTTATCTGGAATTTCGGAACCATTTGTAGAAGTTTTAGTGTTGCTTTGTGGGGAAAGATGAAGAAATATAGTGCAATTAAGTGAACTTAAAATTGATTTGGATGACCAAAAATTGTCTATCGCTTCAAATGCTGTAATTATGAGATTTGTACAATCTCTTACAATAGCCTTTATTTTTAATCTTCCTTTAATCTTCCATAATTTAATCATGTTCTGCTGATTACATCTTTCCTCCAACAAAAGAACCATTATATTCTAATGTCTTTTAATTTAATTTTAAGAAATGAATATGTTCTCACTCTCCTGTCCATAAAGCAAAGGTTCTTAGGCATTTTTCCATTCATTTAAATCCTTAGCCATTTTAGCGAAACCTATGGAGACCGTTCAAAAGAAATGTGTTTTGAAACAAAAAAAATGCATGGATTTTAAAAGAAAACTAACTGCACTGAAATACTTTTAGGGATTCATCTATCTAACTCTCTGTCATCGATTTATCTTTCTGTCTTCGGGATCTGTTAATAGACATGCATACACACAATTATTTATGTATGTGTAGTCCAAGATTCAAAAATTAAGAAGTCTGACGTTAGAATATTTTTCTCTTGGACAACTAAACCAAAATGTTACCTCTCTTTCTTCAATTACTGAGTTTTAGAAATTATGGGAATAATAAGGGAGGATATCTTCCTTTGCTTCTTCCAGAAAACAAGCCTTCAACCATTCCATAACACTTTTCAAAACTTAGCAACTTACCTTTTATTAATTTATTTTGTTTAATATGATTACCTATAAAAACTATGCCTAGCTCTATTTTGCCCCCAAGTAGAAATACAAGAAAGTATCTTTTTTTTCTAAAAATTTTCCTCCCCCTTCACAGTTATTCTCGACTTTATAGACTATGCTATTCTCCAATCCAATTAAATTTGGCATATATTTTTGAAGTAGCTTATCCGTATGAAAATTTCTGCAGTGAAAATAATGAAATAATGCTATGCTTAAGACGTTTATATCCTATTAGCGGAAATGGTATAGGAATTTATATTCTATTAAACTTAAGTAGACGCGGAACAAATATGTTGTGAACAATATACATAAACTTTGGCAAAAAGAGAGAAGACACTAAAAGTATCTCTCATTCTGAAAATTTTAGTATTAAGTCTGATAAGTTTCAGAGTCTAAATTTCACTAATCAGCTTTCTGCCTTTTTATTCTAACATGCTTACCATTAAGGACAATCACAGACTGTTAGTGTTGATCTATGCAGGGTGAGTGTATATCATTATCAGCCCTTACTCTTCTACGTTACAGATCCAAGTGTTCATGCGCACACACCCACCCACCCACCCACACACACACACACACACACACACATGTGCACGCACACACAAATGCACATGCACAAACACACAAACTGTACTTACCAGTTTTCAATAGATTCTTCAAAAACGAAACCTACTTGGTTGATATGTGGCAGGTATAGGATGGTTGAGAAAGACACACAGACAGAAGACCAAGGAAGAGTCAGTTTAAGAATGACTATAATTTCACAGTGGTGAGGAGCATTTTTAAAGAAACCAAGTCTTAAGGAGCTTGCATGCCTTTCTATATATGTTGTAGTTCCTGATCAAATAACAATTATCATAAGTTATTGCTCTAATAGATTCTGCTTCTTTATCTCTTTCTAATCATGCTCAGTATAAAAGAATGAATTACACATATGATACGTTCAAACACCAACCTCAATTTATGTTCATGAAATGAATTCAAATCAAAACAGAAATATTTAACTTTACCATCAATACAATATGTCACCAGAGGTTACCTGCCTCTACAAAACTACACTGAAATTCTATTCCTCAAACACAAAGTGTCTTTGATTTATTCTCAGTAATTAATTCAGTCAATTGTATTTACCCAATTTATCTTTTTAACATGTAAAGATCTTATTTCAATTCAGGACTTTGGCCCTTACCCCAAAAGAGTTTTAGTCCCATTTGTAACACAGGGCTGTGGAAAATCTCACCTTGAAAGCTCCTTGGGTTTCCCCCCTTTCACTTGCTCTTGGGCCCATAAGTTTATTCCCTATAATTATGCCCTATCAATTCAATTCCCCAGGCTACTGAGCACTCATATCAAGGCCATCCCTGGCACCCCCAGACTCCTTCCGCAATCCTTCTGTAGATAAAATACATGTGGTTTTAACATTACGAAGGGTCATAATCCTTAAAAGTCCACTGAATGTTGAGAAACTTCAACAAATTTTGATCTTCTTTGGTTGAAAGAAGGCTTCGAATGAACTCGTTTGAGCAGGAACTTGTGTATCACTATGTTTGAGTCTCAAGCACCCCTTACCTCTATAATTTCCATACAATGTTTTAACATAACATTTAAACTTCAATTTCTTTTTCTTTATTTAGTTATTACCATAATATTCAGAAAGAATGCTTCATTTTAAGGGCTTTGTCTTTCACAAGACTATATCAGAGTACACATTTACCCAATACTGAAAAGAGCAAGATTCCACTACTTTTATTTTGCTTACATGTTAAACTATGTGCTTTGATTATAGAAACATGCCATGAACATTAAAAGCAAGAAACTTATTAGATACCATCTCCACCTTATAACGAGACTCAGAAATAGCCAAAGCTGAAAAAATTCCTTTTCAAATGAGCACAGTGGGGAAACTTTGAGACAGAAGGATCCCATCCCAGACTCAGGACACAATTGTCCCCTGAGGCAAACTTCTGCCTGTAACAGTCACATTCCTCTCTGAGTAGTACAACACAATTGATAATGGTCCCAGAGACTTTTACATTAGATGAAAAGTTTCACTAATCAAAAACATTACCAGGATTTGCATCTTATGTCTTAAATTTGTCCTAACAACCAATCGCTAGAGATAATTTTGATACATTTTCAAATTCTCAATGAAGCAAGTTCCTTCTTTTGGAAATCTATGACTCAAATAAACTCCTTAGAGCTGCTGAGGCTGTATTTTTTTTTATTAGACTGAAGCCTGTTCCTTTTCACACATACACAGATTGCATGTGTACACAGTGTACACACAGCTTTAGGTTTTAGCATTAAATGTATAAACAGAAAACTTACAATTTTCATAAGCAATAATCTAATTGTTTTACTTTAAATATAAACAGTAAATTTGATGATATCAATTTCACTTCCATACCATGGAAAAATTATTGACAGAAGGATAGTCTGTCTTACCAAGTGCAGATAGCGATTGAATGACTTTTTTATCTTGACCCATCCCTCTTCATCCTCTCCTCAGTTCTGTGGCTATGTGCTGAACCTGGATACTCCCAGGCAGTAACTGTTGTCCCTTACCCCTCCTTTCTTTTTTCCATTTGGAGGAAGGTGAATTTGCACATGGGGGGGAAAGATTGAAACTCTCTTTTCTTCATCTGATCTGGGTTGAGGAGTTCCTGTATTAATGTGACATCCTCTGACTCAAGGGGGAAGATAGTGGCCAGGTTGTAAGGAAGTGTTTCAAAACTCCTTACTGATCAATGACGAAACCCACAGAATCTGCCAAGAGTCTAACTTTTCACTATTTTGCCCATCACTTAAAAATTTAGAGTGAGGCATTGAACTTTTAGACTCACATTCACAAAAGTGTCCTTTCTTTGGATACCTGAAAAACGAAAAAAAGTTACTCCATTCCCTGGAAAGTACCTATTTAGGGATGATTCAAAGACACAAGGAACCTAGTACTGAGACTTAGAAAAATCACAGTAAGTTTGAATATAATTGTAGAAACACACACAAAATATTTTTGAAAGCATTTTTTTTGTAAAAGTATTTCCCTTGTCACAAAAAGCTCACAGACGTTAAAAGGGATAATGACAAAACTTTCATAAAATAAATTAGCTGGAAACACTAAAGATTCGAATTTGTGGAAACCAAGTTGGTGCAAAATGTCTTTTAAGTATTACCATACAACAAGTAAATATAAGTCCCAAAACTCTTAGCACTTTAAAAGGAAATGTTGTTATCCATAAAACCACAATGTTTGATAAACAAAGCACAACTTTCAGGGAAGTCTTGCTGAGTCCAGCTGCAACAATTTGATTACCAGGAGACCAAGAGAAAAGGGTGATCTTGCAGGCGTTGGAATGGCGATGGGGAGCATTGTCCTGCAGAAGGACGGGAGCATCCGCAGTTATCCCAAATAAATATAACGAGAAATTTGAGAGAATAGGCCTTTCCCTTACAGATAGTGCTTTGGAAGGTGTTCTCAGGCCCATGGACTCCAACATCTGGATCCAGAGCCTGGAATTGTACAATAGGAAAGAGTAAAGATCTTTTCTCTAATCAAGTTTGAGTTCAGATTAGATCTTAAGGAGTCCTTCTGTAATAATAACTGGACTTTGAAGGTCAATGGAAAGACCAATATGAGGCTGCCTTAATTATATCACAGAGTTTACTGGAGCCATAAAATTCCTGGTATTCTTCATCTTGTCCCTTATTTTTCAACCCCCATAAAACCTTTCTATCACAAATTAGCTTAGAAATATAAATTTTAATAGGCCCTGCACATGATCTGAGCACATGGATTTTCAAAACATTTCTTCATACAACAAAAAGTTTTCTACTCTTAAAAACACTTTATCAGAAAACTCTCTTGAACCTGATTGACAAAAATCATAAGAAAAGATCTAAACCCAAGGCCTTTGCACACTTTCTAAGCCTCCTTTCACAAATATACTTTTGTAAATGCTTGATTTATAGCAAAAACAATTTTAGTTAAAACTTCCTTAATAGCAGAAATAAACTTTTTTTACATAACAATTCCTTAGATGGAACAGTCTTGAAAATTACACCCATATATAAAATATGTGTGTATGTATATGTGTGACTTCTTTAGCTCTGCTTGATTCCAGGAAAGAGTCAGCATCTGACAGTCAATCATGTGGTTACTAGGTGCTGAAAGCAAGGCTTAGGAGTCCTCAAAACTCTCCAAAATATCTTAACTTGCAGACTGTCTCTTGGCTTTACAATAACTCATACAACGTATTCCTGTACTCAACACTTAAAGCAATGGCAAATCATTGATCGTCTTAAATAGCAAATAAATATTGGCTTGGTATTCTTTCAGATAGAGTCATAACAAACTTGATTGAGCTATTAACTATTAAATCAAGTTAACCATAAGACAAGATAGTTCAAAAGTTATTACTTTTTAACTCTCTGAACTGGAATCCTATTCCAACTTACACAAAGCAAATAGATAAATGGTTAACCTTACAGCTTGATGTTTTACAAGTTTGTTCATTCTTCCCTTATTATACTCACTCTGGAAGAAGGAGATACTTCAGAAATTAAGAAAATAAGGTGGGATTTCAAATGAGATATATGCCATTATGTAGTAAGCATCAGCGTTTTCGCTGCTTATTTATAACTAAACATAAATTTCAAATCTTCAAATTTTTACCACATCCTTTTAAAACTCCAATCTACATACAAACAAATCCAAATTTAAAATTGTCTAACTATTACATTAATGTTTCACCTAGCATATGCCCATCTTTTGTCAAGTACTTTCCAATCATAAATGCCAAATAATAATATGTTTTCTGTTGAATCATGATAGGAAGATCATTCGCAGATGCTACTTCATATTCCTTTAGGGCAGATTTTAAATTGAATTATATAAAATCCTTATTCACAATCACTAATGATAAACATTCTAGCCCCATTTGTTTAAGTCAAATATTCTTGCTACTTAAAAGAAAAGTTTCCCTTGAAGGAAAACGTGGCCATTCTCATCTCTAGCTTCCTAAAGAACTGAAAACCCTTCTTCTGGCTCCCTTTACCCCTCATAGACCGAACAGATAAACTTTGCCAGTCTCATTTCAGGTTGTAACTCAGAAGGGGTGGTGGAGAATCTAACCTCCCCCTTGTGCACATGATCTGAGCACATGGATTTTCTACTATCCCACTCACTTCTTAGCTATATACCAGGAATAGTGTATCAAGTTCTACAAAGAGTTGAACTTACTCATGTTCTCCTCAGTTTAGCTTAAAATATGTCAATATTATAAAATAAGACTTTTGATCCAGGCAGTTGCCAAGGAACACTGATAGGGTATTGCCAGTATCCCCAGGCATAAGGCTTCATAATTTCCAAAGATTAAGTAATTGACTGCCTAAATACTCATCCTCCTTGTCTTCATCCTCCAGAATCTGGAGTGAATGCCTCCAAAAGAAATCACTGAAATTCCAAAGGGAATTTGCACTTTAAAACACACGGTCTGGTATCAGATACATCGACCAATTCAAGCATAAACAACTAGACTTTAGCTTTGAACTCTCATCAAATCAAAATCAGACTCTTCACTGCAAACTGCCTGAGGCATCTTCCTTCTTTTTTCATTTGCTAATAGAAAAGAGATTCTCCTAGGTGAGATGGGAATGACCTGCCTCATCCCTATCTGAGAGGATTTTTTTTTCCTCTTTTCTCACTCACTCCTCTGAAAGTGCTCCAGGTGGAGGTGGGAGAATCGTAATGGGGAAGCCTTGCTGGCTGACTGCATTTCTAATCATACACTATGAACATGAAGTATTCCCAAACATGCAGACGTGACATTTAACCCAACATTGCGCACATCAATTAAAATTTAAATTGTGACCTGCTAAAAAAACTTGTGGTTCCTAGCCGTTCTAAGGATTACATTTCTCCCTAATAGGTTCACTCCGCTTCTGGGACAAACTAGAACCTAGAGGTCGTTGATCTATGCCAACAGCAGATGGCTTAGGAGAATGCTGGTCAGTGTTGCGACTAATATTCTTTGGACTCAACAAATCCTGTAGTCATTTTGACCTGAGACCACATCCTCCCAATATCACCAGGGGCTCTCCTTCCCAACATTACTTGTGTTGCTGGGATTCTGTCCAAGTTTTCTCCTTAGCTTGGCGCCAACAAGGAAACTGCAGGACAGTGATATGGCCAACAAAGAATTTGCCACTCCCGAACTTCATCCATCAGTCAAAGACCAACCCAGAGAGGAAACTACTGGAGTGACATGATCATTGCCCAATATACTGAGTTACCTAGTCTGCCAGCAAACTTGGCTTCCCAATTTATCTGAACTCCCTATTCATGTCCCAAAGTAGTGAGCTTGAATGGCAGTAGATTTAACTTATATGGACTACATTTTTTTTAACAGGGGTACCCTTTCATAAATTTTATCTCATGTAGTCCAAGTCAGTGAGTGGAGCCCCACGTTGGGCCCTGAATTGTTAGAGATGCACTTGACACACCAAGAAGGACCACAGAATATTTATTAAAATGGAGTTCAGAGGAGGGAGGGCTTTCTATTTTCATTCCTTTGAATAAATGGGTAGTTGTGTAAAGTACATCCACTGGAAGTATACAAATTCAGAATAAGGCAAGTTTCTTATTCAGAACCTCAAGGGTCACTGTCCCCTGGCCATTTGACTTTATGTTCTCCTCTCTGATAGACTTTCCCTCAAACAGCTTCTGAGGCCTGCAGAGTAGTTCCTGAACGTTTACCAACCATCTTAGGTCATGACTGTGGAAACAGAACTTCCTTGTTCCCCACACTATGTGTGAAATGTAAGACTGAGCTGATTGATGGAAAGAAAAGCGTAGGATCCGATACTTACTTTGTTTTCTGAACTAAAATATGTATATGGGTAGGTTAAAACTTTTAAATAGTTCACGAAATAATTTGAACTATATAATTTCATTTATGAATTTTAAGAGAATAAGTAATTGTTATAACGGAGAATACAGAAACTGAATTACGTTAATCTTCATTTATCAAAAAATATTTAAGAGATTACTACATGTAAATTATTTTTAAGTTGAGACCAATTAATACTTTGAGTAGGAACATTAGAGATTTTGCCTAGAGAACAGACCTTTGATATTCTTAATCTTGAATCTCAAACAATTCTGAGAGATGGGGAAAATTTTGATGTTGGAAGCAAAAGCATTCACATAGAATTAAAAGGAATAAAATTATCCAGTTTCTGTTCTTTCTGTTTAAAATTCTCTCTCCCACTTATTTCACTAATTCTCATTCCTTTGATAAGCCTTGACCTCCGCAAACCAATAGCTTCTTTCAGGCTTAAGCTCATGAAACATTTTCTCAATGAGACCCTTCCAGATTCTTTGATTTAATAATACTTTTCTCTGTCCCTTAAAATTTCTTTTTAATTTCTTCATTTACATTTTGTATCGAAACATCTGTGTAGTATTTGTTTTGTTTTCCCATCAATAAATTTCTATTATTATCTTCCAGGCTATTTGTTTCATTTCCATCTATATGTCCACTCCCTCTCACATAATAACTAACACAGCAACCATAGCAGGTAAGTACCACAATTATCCACATTTTATAAATCAGTTAACTGAGGAAGACACTGGTTCAGTGACTTGTCCTGAATCAGAGAACTAGTAAGGCTGAGATTGGATTGTTCTTCACAGCGGGTCCAACGACTTACCAAATGCACTACTAGGCAATTCCTTTAAAAGGAATTTGTCTGCCATTCCTTTTTCTAATACAAGAGTAAAAGGGGTAATAGGGATACAACTTGTTCTTCACTGTTATTTTAGCATTACTTCTGTTTCATTTTTCATCAATAACCTTTCCTGTTTGATTCTCATTATTTCATTTTATTTCTCCCTACAATTCCACTATATTCTTGTTTCTTACACCAGTCAACTTCCATGGTATTTTTGCAACGTTCCCTCTTTGTTTTACAGATAATATTTGTTTATCTTCTATTTCCTTCTTCATCTGTTCCAGGAGAGCTGCTTATGCAGTTCATAGTCCCTTCTGAAGTTTCAGATGGAAGTACAGTCTCAGCTCTGACCTCTTTGGTGTTTGTGTTTTGGTACTTATCCCCATAGAAAGATGCTATGACTCTTTCGGCCCTCTGCTTTTTCCTGTTCATGATGTGATTGAGTATTGTGGCTTCTGGTTCTTTCAGTCAGAAGCTAAATAACTTTTTGTTGAGCTGATATGTGAAAAAGTTAAAGGCAGGTTTTTGTTTGGCATTTCCCCGATTAGCCCTGGGTTTAGCTTGTTAAGTGTGGGGGAGGAGTGGTGTGGTCACAGGAGATCTTCTCAGTCGAACTAAGGCAAAGGCAAGCTCAGGGGCTGGTAATCCCTGTTGCCCTATTGTCTTTCTGATTCCCCTGGACAGCTGAGGCACACCTAGATGCTAATACATGCTCCCACCCCTCCTGGGTCTCCTCTCCTGGCAATGAGGCTTGCCTGGGTCCTAGTGCGAGTTTTCTCTGCCCTGGGTCCTCTGTCCTTCCGACTTGCCTCTGCCACCGTATGAGGAATCCCCCTTAGCTATTTTCCTCGGCTCAGGTGTTACGACACTATTGGCCACCTTCTGCTATTTCTGATGATCTAGGATTTTTCTGGGGAAATATTTTATGGTTCTTTCACGGTCATAAAGGTGGGAGGAGAGAACATTTAGTGATCACTCCGCCATCCTGGCTCCCGGCAGTTCAAGTCAACCTTCGGTGACTTACCGAAGGTTGATCTTCGGGCTGAAGGTCTCAGGAGCTGCTGCGCTGATATCTGGCTCTCAGCGGCTCTCACTGACTCGGTTCGGCTTGTCTCCCGCCCCGGGTGCCGCTCCTCTGGTTCCACCCGCCACTCAGGTTTCTCGGGTCCCTTCTGCTCCGCTGCGCTGTGTGCTGTGGGGTCACTCCCACGAAACAGATCCTTCCCGTGGACCTTCCAGTCCAACCTGAGCTCCGAATCCGTCACAATCTGTCTCCCAGTGGATTCCATGTCTCCAAAATTTGGTCAGATTCTCCTTTCAGAGGTACCTGAAGGAGTTTGTCCGAGAGCTTAGGTGAGTCGTTGCTCTCACTCTGCCATCTTGGCTCCCCCCCTCCTTAATTTTCCTGCAGATAATATTTGTAAAGTTCTCTACAAATCTTAAGCAATTTTCCTGTAAAATATATTATATATATATATATATATATATATACACACACACACACACACACACATAAACATATGTGTGTGTGTGTGTGTGTGTGTGTGTGTAAGGGATCTGGAACTCTTGGGTTATGAGGGTCAAGATGCCCTGGAGAGAAATCTCTTCAGACGACATGTCTTTGCATGACTTACATGATGGACCCCCCCCCCCCCTTATGCGATAACCAACCTTCACAATAACTTTTAGCAAGAACAACCACAGCCAAGCACGTAAGCTCAGCACACAGTGTTTAGAAACGTCTTGGATTCATGGAAGTAGAATGCCTCTGTATATTCTGAGGTAGCTGAGAATAAATGAAGTACATACTATACTTGCTCCCTCCTCATTCATTCGCACCAGGAAGAAAGATCTCATGCAGGCTTGAGATCTTTGGGAACTTAACATTTTGGCGTCTAACATGGGGCTCCTCTAAAAAATACTCGGTTCCAGAGTAAGAGGAACGGACAGATCGGGGAAGCGTGCACCCAGATCAAGCGAAAGCAGGAACAGCTGATACCCATAGCTTCTTTTTCAGGAAAACCAAAGGCAGCAGGAGGCACCTGGGGCAAACCAGTTTTTTGGAACAAAACCGCTGGGGTAAGTTATGTAAGTGGTTTTTTGTTGTTGTTGTTGTTGTTGTTGTTGTTGTTGTTGTTGTTGTTGTTGTTGTTGTTTTAGCACAACTTATCGGCAATACCTAGCCACTTCACAAAAGGAAAGCCTCCCTATGCCTAGTTGAAAATCCTTCTTGCGACGCAATATCATGGAAGGTGGTAGGGGAAAAACTTAGGGAACTTCATACAGAAAGACAAAAGGAGGACCCCCAGAGCTGAAGAGGATGCTTCTTTGGCGTGGTCACTTTTTCTTTGAGCTTGGGGAAATTTGTTTCACTTTAGCAATAGGCCAGAGCCTAGGAATTTTAAAGAGACAGGTGAAGTAATTCATGTGGTGTAAGGCATGAAGGAGCTGGAGGAAGGGACCATAAATCTTGAAAAGTGAGAAATAGTAGGCAATCAAATGAATGTGTATTATGGAGAGGTCCGACCAAGTGCTTCTCCTGTTAAAATATTTTCAGTTTGGGAATGTACTTAAAATATGTCTTCAGAAACCCAGGCAAGTTCTGTTAGCCACGAAAACAATAAAGGTACATGCAGCCTCTAATACAAAAGAGAAGGAAGACCTGATGGAGTGTGTCACACACAAATTTAAAATAGAGTCTCCTCCTCCCACTGGTCCTTCTTTATACAAGTCTAGATCACAAGTTGGCGAAAAAATCCAAGAGCCTGAAAGGATTGTACAAAAGTCCTTTGGCAAGCCACAGAAATAGGAGAAGGAATACTTTTGGAAAGGAGGATAACATTGGTATTAATAGAAACCCCACAAGCCTATAACCCAGGAGCAGCTATAAGAGAACATATCCCTCTGGATTTTAAATTCTCAAAGAAATTAATCAATTATGGACCAGATAGTCTTTACATTCAGTCTCTTCTAGACAGCACTTCTCAGACAGCCCTACACCCCAGTGATTGGTGCAGCATAGCAAAGCCCCTCTTGAAGGACAAGACTACTTAATTGGAGATCTGAATTGCATGAAAGATGTTAGGAACACAGTGATAGAAAGTAAGCCAAAGTAATAATTTGTGCAGAGAATTTCTGACAATTTTTTTCTTTTAGTTTTTGGATTCTTTTTTTTTTAATTGTCTGTATATGTGTTCTGTCTTTACATGTTCTGTGTGCGTGTGTTTGTGAGTTATTACGACTGGCTCCATTGTAACTGGATTTTGGAATGTTACCTCTTTCCCTTCACCTCGTCCCTTCTCTCTGATGGTTGCAGCATCAGGGAGGAGAATGGAAGAAACAAAGAGAAAAAGGAATCTTATATTATTTAGTTTACATGACTCCTAAATGCAGTTTTACATAAGAAATACAAGGAAATAAATGTGAAGTTTTAAAGGGGTTTTAGTCAAAGCCCATTAGGAGAACAACATGGGTATGAAGTATTAGGAAAGCACAAAAGTTTTGGAAATTATTGGAAAATTGTTGGTACAATTCTCTCTCCAGGGACAGAGTCAAGATGGCAGAGTAGAAAGACTCTGGTATGCTAGCTTCGAACCCACAGCCCATGGATTTAATATAAGAAGAGCTCCCCACAAGTTCTGGATCACTGCTGGCTGTTCAGAAACACAGTGGAAGAGATTTCCGTTCGGGGACCCCACCCCAGCGCTGCACTGGCAGGGTGGCCCCAGAGGAGCAGATCAGAGCAGGCTTCAGGGACGGACCCTCCGGTGGCCGGGAAGGTCACTCTGCCCACAGGCGCTACAGGTCAGTGAGAGACACGTCTGGGCTGGCTGAGAGGGGAGCGGGGTGTCTCCGTGGCTCGGGCCCCGGCAGGAGGAAGTGGCGGAGGCAGAGGCAGGGTCAGGAAGCGACGGAGCCAGAGGTAGAAGTGGCGGCCCCCGGGACTCCCCGAGCAGGCAGGCAGAAGCTCAGGTCTTTGCATAAACCACCTGAAGAAGCTCAGCCTGGGAGACGGCCCTGCCCCACCTGCTCCATTACTGAAGGTCTCTGCATAAAGCCCCTGAGGGAACTGAGCCTGGGAGACTGCCCCACCCCCACCGGCTCCATTAATGAAGGTCTCTGCATAAAGCCACTGAGGGAGCTGAGACTGGGAGGCGGCCCTGCCCCTACCCCAGCACGAGAACTTAAGCTCATATTGAATAGCAGCCACGCCTGCCGCAGAAAGCCCATTTGAATCTCAGACCCCAAGCACTACTTGGGTGGATCTAGGCGGGGATGGACAGGAATCTCAGAAGTCAAGTACCTGGCTGAGAAAATGCCCAGAAAAGGGAAGAAAAATAAGACTATAGAGAGCTTCTTTGAGCAGGTGCAAATGTCCCCACCCTTCAGTTCTGATGACGAGGAAATATTCTTGCCATCATGGAATGACATGGAGGGCGGGGCCTCTGTATCTCAGACATCGCACGGGGATGTCAGATGGTCTCAGGTCTTGAAAGAGCTCAAAAAGGATTTTGAAAATCAAGTTAGACAGGTGAAGAAAAACTGGAAAGAGAAATGGGAGAGATGCAAGAAAAGTATGAAAAATGGGGCAATACCTTGGTAACGGAGACCCAAAAAAAAATGCTGAAGAAAATAACACCTTGAAAAATAGGCTCACTCAATGGGCAAAAGAGGTTCAAAAAGCCAATGAGGAGAAGAATGCTTTCAAAAGCAGAATTAGCCAAATGGAAAATGAGGTTCAAAAGCTCACTGAAGAGAATACTTCTCTCAAAATTAGAATGGAACAGATGGAGGCTAATGACTTTCTGAGAAACCAAGAAATCACAAAACAAAACCAAAAGAATGAAAAAATGGAAGAGAATGTCAAATATTTCATGGGAGAAACAAGTAATCTGGAAAATAGATCCAGGAGAGACAATTTAAAAATTATGGGACTACCTGAAAGCCATGATCAAAAAAAGAGCCTAGATATCATCTTCCATGAAATTATCGGGGAAAACTGCCTTGACATTCTACAACCAGAGGGCAAAATAAGTATTGAAAGAATCCATCGATCACCACCGGAAAGAGATCCAAAAAGAGAAACTCCTAGGAACATTGTGGCCAAATTACAGAACTCCCAGGTCAAGGAGAAAATCTTGCTAGCAGCTAGAAAGAAACAATTCCAGTATTGTTGAAATAAAATCAGGATAACTCAAGATCTAGCAGCTTCTACATTATGGGATCGAAGGGCATGGAATGGGCTATTCCAGAAGTCAAAGGAACTAGGACTCAAACCAGGACTCACCTACCCAGCAAAACTGAGTATAATACTTCAGGGGAAAATATGGACCTTCAATGAAACAGAGGACTTTCAAGCATTCTTGATGAAAAGACCAGAGCTGAAAGAAAATTTGACTTTCAAACACAAGAATGAGAAGAAACATGATAAAGTAAACAACAAAAAGAAGTCATAAGGGACTTACCAAAAGTGAACTGTTTACATTCCTACATGGAAAGACAATATTTGTAACTCTTAAAACTTTTCAGTATCTGTGTAGCTGGTGGGATCACACACACATGTACACGCATGCATGCACACACACATACACACATGCACGGACATACAGCGACAGAGAGCACAGAGCGAATTGAATAGGATGGGATCATAACTTAAAAGAAATTAAGGTAAGTGGTGAGAGAGAAATGTACTGGGAGGAAAGAGAGTGAAATGGAATGGGGTAAATTATGTGTCATTTAAGAGGCAAGCAGGAGAATTTTTAGTGGCGAGAAAAAGAGGAGAGCTGAGAAAAAAACAAGAAGTTTATCCTCATCATATTCGCCCAAAGGAAGGAATAAAATTCACACTCATTTTGGTATGAAAACATATCTTACAGTACAGGAAAGTGAGGGAGAAGGAGATAAGCAAAGGGGGGGATGATGTAAGGGAGAGCAATGGGAGGAGGGAGCAATTTGAAGTCAACACCCAGGGAGGGACAGGATCAAAAGACAGAATGGAAACAATGAGGGACAGGATAAGGTAGACGGCAATTCAGTTAGTCTTACACAACACGACTATTATGATAGTCATTTGCAAAACTACACAGATAGGGCCTATATTGAATTTCCTGCCTTCCCAAAGGGAATGGGTGGTGAGGGAGGGATGGGGAGAATTTGAACTCAAGTTTTAGGAACAACTGTTTAGTATTGTTGTTGCTACTAGGAAATAAGACATACAGTTAAGGAGGAATAGAAAGTCATCTGGCCCTACAGGACAAAAGAGAAGATGGGGACAAGAGAAGGGAGGGATGACAGAAGAGAGGGCAGATTGGAGATAGGGAAAATTAGATTGCTCGGTGTATTGGGGTGGTGGGAAGGGATAAAAGGGGAGAAAATTTGGAACGCAAAATTTTGTGAAAATGAATGTAAAAAGTTAAATAAATAAAAAAGTTAATAATAATAAAAATTCTCTCTCTTTCTACCTTCTAACCCTGGCCATATTGTGAAGGTGGAGAGAAACACGAGAAGAAATCGGGGAAATTTTTCCCCTCATATCAGAAAGGCAGACGGACTAGCATTTTAATTATCTCACGCCTCTCCTAAAAGAGAAAAGTTTTGTATATCTGCACAAAATTAAAAAGTAGTTTTTATGGTCATATTTAAAGTGAAACATGTCAGTCCTAATTGGATGTTTAAGACAGGTCAGAATTTGTTGTATTATTTGACACTAAGGCAAATTGGGAAAATGTATAAATCTGAAAGTGTTTAAAAAGACACCTAGAGATAAAATTTGAAATCCTGAGTATAAAGGAGGTTGCTTCATGCCACTGGACTTTGTTCCAGAGTCTCCCTCACTTGTCCTTCCAGTTTCACAACTTTTTCTTCCAAAAACATTTTTAAGGTGTGGACAGAGATGTGAAATTTTCTTGAGTAAAAGTTAGAACCATTAAGAATTTTATTTTACTCTGTAATCCAGAATTGGTGTCAGAGAAAGCAATTTGTATTCTGAATTTTGTTGAAACTAGAAGTTGTTGGAAAAATTGTGTAAATCCGGTTGTGTTATTTGAAATTTTATCAGTCCTACTAACCTTATCTTATAATGTTTAGTAATTGCCATTTAGAAAATCAGATATTTTCACCTTTGTCTGTTAAAGAGGTTACAGTTAAACAATTTGGCTATCATTTACAAAAGTTGCAAGTAAGATTGTTAACCAAATTTTTGGAGTTTCTGCTTTAATGATAAAACTTAACATTTTCAATGGCTCACTTTGTGTGGAAAGAAAGAAATTGAGTAAAAATTTTATTTAGACCAGTTCTGCCCATTCATAATATTCCTCCTGTACGTTTGGGGGCTGGCAGGCGTGGAATCCGTGACAATTCCTTTTATTTTGTAAAACTGCCAAGGGCTCATTCATGACGACAAGGTCATCAGTCCTAAGAAAGAAATTTCTTTGGCCTATATAATTCATAAAAAATGAAACGGACTTGCTTAAAAGTTGTATTAGATAAAAAGGATTTTTAACAATTGATTTTTATATCAGAACAAGTTTTAAATTTGAGAAGGAAGAATCTTTGATGTATGTGAGTCCTGTTAATATTTATTACCTATCGCAACGTCATGAGAATACAAATAACTGTATTTGGCTTTAAATTGTGATTAATGAAATTTGCTATTTAAGGTAAAAGCATTTGGGATCGTAAATATTTTTGTTAAAGTTTTAATTGGGGTATAGTTGCTTGCATGAAATCAGTATCTGAGAGAACTACTACAAGTTATTCAGAGAGAATGTCATTCTTCACTGTTAACAGGTGAAGTTTGTACCTGGAAAGGAAATACCAAGGGGACAGTCCTGGATTCAATCTCGATGGGACCCTCTTGGTCAGTTTGCCCATTGTGTCTTTTTTTAAAAAAAGGCATGTTTCTCATCTGACTATTACTGAGGCTGGCTATAATACAGATACTGCATGAATGGAAAATTTCGCTCCTGTCTGAATTCAGAGTCATAGATGTTTTATCTTTTCCTGTTTGTGTATCACATGTCTGTACTTTTGTCTTCTGCAGCGAATTTCTATGATCAATAGCAAGTGACCAGTAAAATATGTCAGCCCTTTTGCGTAACCATTTTTCTCTCTACCCACTTATTTTATTTCATTTTTAATATAAATTTATTTATTTAACATTTACATTGATTTTCATAAAATTATGGGTTCCAAATTTTCTCCCCTTTTATCCCCTCCCCCACCCCAATACACCAAGCATTCTAATTTTCCCTATCACCAATCTGCCCTCTCTTCTATCATCCCTCCCTTCTCTTGTCCCCATCTTCTCTTTTGTCCTATAGGGCCAGATGACTTTCTATTCCCCATTAACTGTATTTCTTATTTCCTAGTAGCAAGAACAATAATAAACAGTTGTTGCTAAAACTTGAGTTCAAATTCTCCCCATCCCTCCCTCCCCACCCATTCCCTTTGGGAAGGCAGGTAATTCAATATAAGCGATATCTGTGTAGTTTTGCAAATGATTTCGATAACAGTCGTGTTGTGTAAGACTAACTGTATTTCCCTCCATCCTATCTTGCACCCCATTGTTTCTGTTCTGTTTTTTGATCCTGTTCCTCCCCAAGAGTGTTAACTTCAAATTGCTCCCTCCTCCCATTGCCCTCCCTTCCATCACCCCCCCACCCTGCTTATCTCCTTCTCCCCACTTTCCTCTATTGGAAGATAGGTTTTCATACCAAAATGAGAGTGCATTTTATTCCTTCCTTTAGTCTAATGGAATGAGGGTAAACTTCTTGTTTTTTCTCAGCTCTCCTCTTTTTCCCTCCACTAAAAATCTCCTGCTTGCCTGTTGAATGAGAGATAATTTACACCATTCCATTTCATCCTCTCTCCTCCCACTACATCTCTCTCACAGTTTACCTTAATTTCTTTTAAGATATGGTCCCATCCTATTCAATTCACTCTGTGCTCTCTGTCTCTGTATGTGCGTGCATGTGTGTATGTGTGTGCACACGCATGTACATGTGTGTGTGTGTGTATGTCTGTGTTTGGTCCCACCAACTACCCAGATGCTGAAAAGCTTTAAGATTTACAAATATTGTCTTTCCATGTAGGAATGTAAACAGTTCACCTGTGGTAAGGCCCTAATTACTTCTCTTTGCTGTTTACATTTTCATACTTCTCATTCTTGTGCTTGAAAGTCGAATTTTCTTTTCAGCTCTGGTCTTTTCATCAAGAATGCTTGAAATCCTCTGTTTCATTGAAAGACCATATTTTCCCCTGAAATATTATACTCAGTTTTGCTGGGTAGATGACTCTTTGGTTTGAGTCCTAGATCCTTTGACTTCTGGAATATCCTATTCCATGCCCTTCAATCCCTTAATGTAGAAGCTGCTAGATCTTGTGTTATCCTGATTTTATTTTCACTATACTGGAATTGTTTCTTTCTAGCTGCTTGCAATATTTTCTTCTTGACCTGGGAACTCTGGAATTTGACCACAATGTTCCTAGCAGTTTCTCTTTTTCGATCTCTTTCAGGTGTTGATGGATGGATTCCTTCAATACTTATTTTGCTCTCTGTTTCTAGAATCTCAGGGCAGTTTTCCTCGATAATTTCATGGAAGATGATTTCTAGTTCTTTTTTTGATCGTGGCTTTCAGGTAGTCTCATAACTTTTAAACTGTTTCTCCTGGATCTCTTTTCCAGTTCAGTTGTTTTTCCAATGAGATATTTCACATTCTCTTCCATTTTTTTCATTCTTTTGGTTTTGTTTTGTTATTTCTTGGTGTCTCAGAAAGTCATTCGACTCCATCTGTTCCATTCTAATCTTGAGAGAACTATTTTCTTCACTGAGCTTTTGAAATTCTTTTTCCATTTGTCCAATTCTGATTTTGAAAGCATTCTTCTCCTCATTCTCTTTTTCAACCTCTTTTTTCAATTGAGTGAGTCTCTTTTTCAAGGTGTTATTTTCTTCAGAGCTTTTGGGTCTCCTTTAGCAAGGTGTTGACTCGTTTCTCATGCTTTCCTTGCATCTCTCTCATTTCTCTTCCCAGTTTTTCCTCCACCAGTCTAACTTGATTTTCAAAATCATTTTTGAGCTCTTCCATGGCCTGAGACCACTGGCCATCCACCTCGGAAGTCTGGGATACAGAGGCCCTGACCTCCACATCTTTCCCTGATGGTAAAAATTTTTCCTCATCATTAGAAAGGAAAGGCAGGAACATATGTTCCCACTAGAAAGTAGCTTTCTATGGTCTTATTTTTCTTCCCTTTTCTGGACATTTTCCCAGCCAGTTACTTGACTTCTGAGATTCCTGTCCACCCCCGCCTAGATCTGCCCAGCTAGTGCTTGGGGTCTGAGATTCAAATGCTGCTCCCCATCCTCTCGACTTTCAGTGGCAGGTGCGGTTGCTATTCAATGTGAGCTTATGTTCTGGTGCTCAATTGGAGGCAGGGCCGCTTCCCAGACTCAGTTCCCTCACGGTCTTTATGCGGATATCGTCAGTAATGGAGCGGAGCTCCTGTCTACTCTGGGCGTCCTGGGCTGCCACTGCCTCTGCTTCTGTCTCCCGAGGGTGCCCGCTTTACGGAGACACACCACTCCCCTATTGGCCATCCCAGAAGTCTCTCTCAGTCACCTGAAGCGCCTGTGGGTGGAGGGACCTTAGCGGCCGCCAGAGGTTACCCTGCTTGGATCTTCTCCTCTGGGGCCACGAGGTAAGAGCAGCGCCGGGGTAGGCTCTGCTGTCTGGTGAGTGATGGAACTTTGGGGTTGGTTTTTCAGGGCTCTCTGGAACGGAAATCTCCTCCCCTCCATTGCTGCGCGGGTTCCCCTGCTCCAAAATTTGTGGGGAGTTCTTTTTACAGGAAATTTGTCGGCTTTGGGTTCCGGAGCTAGCATATGGGAGTCTTTCTACTCTGCCATCTTGACTCCTCCCCCCCTCCCTTTTGTGTAACCTTACTGGGAATACTAATATTATTTTTATCTGAAATTAGAACATATCCATAAATTTGTGTAAACTACTTACGACTTACCTTAAGATGTCCTCATTGTTTAAAAGGATTTTAAAAGCATTAGTGTTTTTCTGTAATCATTCTCTTACCGCTACCAATGTGAGATTACATTGCACATTTTTGACTGAAGCATTTTGTAATATCTAGGAATTCTGTAATAATTAAAGACTTGGTTTCTTCTAAGACTTTGGGAATTCATGTTACTTAAAGATATTTTTATACCAACTAAGTTTTAATAAATTTTAATTTTAAACTATTTATTTTTGCTTCAAAGTGAAAAGAGACCTATCATTATTAAAGGTTTCAACTAATTTTCTTCATAATAGTTTAGTGATTCTCTTAATATCAGGATAATTTTTCAAGTGTTTTAAAAGAAAAAGAAATATTTTTAGATGAAATATTTTCAAAGAAAACATTTGTAAGCATAAGCAAAGACTATTAAATTGTCATTTTCATGATAATGTATTGCTAAATTAATATGTAATGATGTATAAAGCAGAAAAGATCTTGTTGTTTTAAATTGAATTCGTGGTCATGCCATGGCCTAAGCAAAAGTTAAAATTAGTGTTTGAAGTTCTTTATAACTTAATTTCTGAAAGTATTTCTCCAGTATGAGTATTATCCAGAAAAACATAAACATACCTGTGAAACATCGATGAAAATCTATTTAGTTGTGATTCTGTAAGGGGTCTGGAACTCTCCGGTTGTCAGAGTCGTGATGCCCTCTGTAGAAATCTCTTGAAACTACATGTCCTTGCATGACTTACGTGATGGACCACCCTTATGCTATAACCAACCTTCACAATTATCTTAAGCAAGAACAACAACAGCCAAGTAGGTAAGCTCAGCACAAAGTGTTTACAAACTTCTTGCACGTATGGAAGTAGAATGCCTATATATACTCTGAGCCAGCTGAGAATAAATGAAGTACATACTATGCTTGCTCCTGCCTCATTCATTCGCGCCTGGAAGAAAGATCTCATGCAGGCATGAGATCTTTGGGAACTTAACATATATGTACATGTATTTATGTATGTATATACACATATGCTTGCCGTCTTCATCATCAGCATTGTTGCAATTATCATTAAAGCGTGAAAGAGTATTGTAATAAATGGAGCAATGTTATTGGTAAACCGAGTTTTAATTAAAATGAGGAATTCAAAAACTTTATTGAAAATCCAAAAATGAAATAAATTTCTGAATATAATGCCTGTGTCTGTGTGTATGGTAGAATGGGGAGTGTGTTAGACCCTGTGAGATGAATAGCAATAGAATATGAAAGGTAGAACACTGGACTTGGAGTCAAGAATGTCAGATTGAAATAAATCCTGCCTGAGCTCCTTACTAGCTAAATGACCCAGAAGAAATAATTCACATAACCCTGTTTCTGCTACAGTTTCCTCGTTTGTACATTAGAAATAGCAACACAACCTACCTTACAGAATTTTACAAGAATATTCTTCACAGATCTTAGAGTGCTATGTAAATTACATTTCTTTGTCTTATTAAACATCATTACTATTTTTGGCCAAAGAGAAAATCCTGGGGAGAAAGGATGATAAAAAAAAAAGATAAGGATTTTGGGAACTACATAAATATTTGAGCATATAAAAATATAATCTGGGTTTCTGTGAGTATGCAGGACTCATTTTGAGGTTGAGTAATCAGTGCCATCCCCATCCTTCTCACCTCCACACATTGTTACTGGCGCAGCAAAGCTGATGACATAAAATACTACAGATGAAAGAAGAAAATAAGTTTTCTGCTTGGTGGATCATTTGGTGGTGACTTTTTGAAATAAAAGAGATAAATCTCAAGATAAAAGAAAAATCTTTCCCTGCCTCAGAAAAATAACAAAGGTCCTGAGAGTCACATAAAATCGGTAAGTCAATAAACATTAATTAAATACCTGAAATGTGAAAGGTTAGGCTGTGTAGTGAGATAGAGTGAAAAACTTGAAGTAAGGAAGATTCATCTTCCTGAGTTCAAATACAGCCTGAGACATTTACTAGTTGTGTTACCCTAAGCAAGTCACTTATTCCTCCTTGCCTCAATTTCTCATCCGTAAAACGAATTGCAGAAGGAAATGGCAAACTGAAGTAATGGCTTTGGCAAGAAAACTCAAAACAGGAACATGAAGAGTTCAACCCAACAGAAATGGCTGAATAGCAACAAATGCCAATGGCACTTCTATTAGAGTTCAACTCTCTTAGCTGGATTTGTGCAACAACATTCTGGCTCTATTCTCATTTATGTTCCCTTCCCCTTTTTAATATTAATTAACCTTTTGAGAATGAAAGATGTTGGAACGTCCCCAAGTACATTAGATAAGGGCAATATCAAGGCAGCTTTTGTTTCACTAGTAGTAAAAGTAATTGAGTTTCCGACAAAAATAATGATGGGTATGGGATAAGGCAAAGAAGGACCTGCATATATCCTCATTGACTACTTCACTGTAACATATGTAATGTAATTAATATTGTATTCTGATAAGCGTTAAATTAATATTAAGTATTGCTATTAGTGGTTACTATTTTTTATTCTATTTGGCTTTGTACTAATTGCTTAGCATTAATTTTTCTATCTGAGAACGAACTATTTATACTGCACTTCATATAGTTTACTCCATGAACTATCTTATACGGAACGGTTGTTCAAATTGTATCAGAGTTATGAGTGTCGGTTCACTGAATATGAAAAATGTTTCCTTATTTTGTCTACTATGTATACACGAACTATAAAGGACAAATGAAGAAAGATGCTGTTTGTATCCAGAGAAAGAAATTACATATATACATACACACATGTATAGGTATGTGTATACATACGCATATATACATATATACATACACATATACATGTATATGTGTATACATATATATTATAAGTATATACATATATATATGTATTATACAAATACTTATCTATAATTTTGTATTAACCCTAATGCACAATGCATTACTATGTGCATATCTATGCACATATGCATGTGTACCTGTGTAGACATGCACATACATGTATTGTACGCACACATATGAACACTCGTTCGTGTATATACACACATATATATATACACACACAACAGATATATACATGCACATATAGTATATGCATATGCATCCACACACAGATCCATGCGTGAATATACATACATACATACATACATACACACACATATCCATATACACTCATAGGAATATATCCATATATACACACATACATACACATGTATACATTTATGCATGTTTATATACACATACACACACACACATATATATATATATACATACATGGATATATAGATAGATAGATCTATACACATACGTACACATTTAAGTGTGTTGTGTATTGCCAAGGAAAGATACATAATACTGGTGGTGACTATGAATATGCCAGCATAGTTGTCAATGACCAAGTATAAAAGACACTCTATATAGAAGGCAGAAGAGAAACGTTTACTTAGACACTAGAAAGTCAAATCCCAGAAGCAGAAACCGTATCAGACATAGTAACCAAGAAGTCAATAAACACTATTACCCCAGGGGAAAAGATATTCCCAAGCCTCCCCCGCTCTGCCAGGGACTTCTCACATGCAAACACTTATCATCCTCAGTCTTGCTATGCCTGCCTGCCTGTGTTCTTTCTCCTTTGCCCGGACCTCTCTCACTTAATTACTTCAGGTTCTGCTCCACCCTTCCTGTTCTATCTGTTCAGCAAGCTTCTCCCACCACATGTGACTTAGGGTTCCAGGTGATTTCAGCAGGCCACATGGACATATTAATGAATGAGAAAGATGTTTCCATTTAAAGTGCTTTTACAATGTACCTATTTGTCTCTAATGTTATCCATCTTTAGTTCAGGGGAGAGGGAAGGGAAAAAAGGGAAAAAAGACATTTATATGATAATTTTTTGACTTATATTATTTGTACAAAATAGATTTGAAGTTTCATGCAAAAAATCATGTTTTTATTTGCCCTATGTTGTTGAAATGTTTGTTTGAATTCAAAAATTGAAATAAAGCTTAAAAAAAGATAATATGTGAAATGTAGATCATACTACTTCCATTGCATAATTAATTCCAGAGAAATGTACATGAACCCAAATATCTCACTGGACACAAATCTCGAAGAGTTTTTTTGGATTATTAGTGAAATTCATCTACCTAAAGCTTCTCACAGGATGAATAAAAACACACACATACACTACACATATAAATACACACATATATATGTAATGTGTATGCATACATATATGTATATGTATACATATGTACATATATATGTAGATGAGTATACATTTCTAGTTATGTTAGAGAGTTATTTTTCTTCACCTACAGGATACCTCCAAAGCTGAGATTCAATGAATTTTCAGTTTATAAATGAATGGTGATTCTTTTCTTTAGATTAATCAATATCTTTTTTTTTACTGTAACATCAAGTGGAGATTTTCACCAAGTTACAGTTTTAGAGTTTGTAATTTGCCACAAACTGATTTAAATAGATTGATGATTAAAAGATAAAACCTTTTGTTCTAAAACGTCTAAAAAGCATGAAAACATAAAAATTTCAAAAGGGAGACACAATATGGTTTCCTAGAAAGGATTGTACGTAGCCAAATGATCAAATGCAACATTGAGAATTAGATTTCAAAAGAATGAATGCAAAGTGTTGTTAATTACTTTAAAGTATGTTATACTTCTTGAATAAAAAATTATAAATTAAAATTGTTTACGGATAGTCATGAAGTTGGCAAAAAAAGTGAAAAATGAAACTCAGTCCTAGTGAGAAAGCGCCAAAATACACAGACCTGTTATCTGCTGCAATGACATCTTTTTTCCTACCGATGTATATCACAGGATTAAAGAATGGGATTACAATAGTAAAGAAAAAGGCAAGTACTTTGTCTACTCCTTGCGAATGGTTTGACTTGGGTCTCAAATATTAAAAAAAAAAGCCAGAGTCATAGAATAAGCCCCGAACTCTCAGATAGGAAGAATAAGTGGAGAAGGCTTTGCGCATTCCCATGGTAGGTGGCAACTTCAAGACGTTCTTGGTGATTTTGAAATAGAACCACAGTATCACCAATGAAGAAAATATAACGAAGATTGAGACAAAAGCAAAGAGTAATAGCTCATTCAAAGAGGTATCCCCATAGATCATTTTCAGTAATGGGAGAAGATCACAGAAAACATGATTGGGTTTATTAGACCCACGGTAAGAAAGAGAGAATACCTGGCATGTTTGTACAATCTGAATTGGTCCAACTATCCAGGCCCCAGAAAGCAGCTGAAGGTACTTTTTATGGTTCATAATGACAGAATAGTAGAGTGGCTTTCAGATAGCCACATACTGGTCGTAGGCCATCACAGCCAGGAAGGAGCTGTCACTGCCTCCTAGACTAATGAGCAAAGCAATTTGTATACCACAAGCTAGTAAAGAAATATGTTTCTTCTGGGCCCAACGATCTGACAGCATTCTTGGGATAGTCGGTCTTGTGTAGCAGATTTCCAAGAAAGAAAAATTCTGAGGAAAAAGTACATGGGTGTTTGAAGAGCAACAGTAACTTTGGTAATGACAATGATGAGGCCATTTCCTACCAGGATACTAGTGTAGATCACTAAGAAAATCCCAAAGAAGGAGCCATGTAAGCTGGAAAAGTCAGAAAATCCGAGGAGAATGAATTCCACCACTGAAGTGACATTTGTTTCTGCCGTTTTCTGTACTTTACCATGAGAAAATTGGTAAATCCATGTTAAGCGAATTGTTAAGCTTCTCTGTGCCACCGTCTCTTCCTAGAAGATGAGTACTTTGATTTGGCCAAGAGACGGGTGAAAAACTCCCTTTGACTTTGATTATTTTATGATTTCAAGTTAATTTTAACTCTGTTTCACATAGAATCACAAAACCATGAAGTTTCAGAGTCAGAAGACATATCACAGACGTCTCATCCAATATATGTGAGGAAAATATTCCTCGTTACAACTCAACTAACAATCATCAATTGTGAGCTTTTATTTGTGGACTTTCATTGACGTAACTATCTACATCCGGAGATAACCATTACACTTTTCTGTATCTAACTGTTAAGAACTCTCTCTCCCTCTCCCACTCCTTCTCTCTCTCTCTCTCTCTCTCTCTCTCTCTCTCTCTCTCTCCTCTCTCTCTCTCTCTCTCTCTCTCTCTCTCTCTCTCCTCACCTTACGATTAATTCTAAATTTTAATTTTTAGGACTTTTTCTTTTACTCTTTGATCTTATTTTGCCTTTCGGGTATGATCATCTTGCCACTCTGACTATAAGTCATGTCTATTAAATGTGAATCATGAGTGGTAAAAATCGATTCCTACGACACTTCTAAGGATATCTCATGCTGTATTGACATTGTAGCAATGAATTAATAACCATTTCTTAAGTGCCTCCTGCATGTCAAAGACTGCATATGATTTTCTACCTCTGAAGTAAATTTGTAATTGTATCTGCCTTTGACAATACATATCGTATGTACATTGCAGGAGTGGAATCAAAAGACAACACATTTGGCTCTCCTGCTATGGCAAAGAAAAGACTTTTTGATTTATCAATTTTTTTTAAATTTTTACTTTTTTTTAAATGCAAATTTATTTATTTAACTTTTTACATTCATTTTCACAAAATTTTGGGTCCCAAATGTTCTCCCCACTTATCCCCTCCCCCCACCCCAATACACCAAGCCCTATCACCAATCTCCCCTCTCCTCTATACTCCCTCCCTTCTCTTGTCTCCATCTTCTCTCTTCTCCTGTAGGGCCAGATGACTTTCTATTCCCCATCGACTGTATTTCTTAATTCCTAGTAGCAAAAAACAAAATGCTGGACAATTGTTCCTAAAACTTTAAGTTTCAAATTCTCCCCATCCCTCCCTCTCCACCCATCCCCTTTAGGAAGGCAGGCAAGTCAATATAAGTCATATGTGTGTAGTTTTGCAAATGACTTTGATAATAGTCGTGTTGTGTAAGACTAAACGTATTTCCCTCTATCCTATCCTGCCCCCCATTGTTTCTATTCTGTCTTTTGATCCTGTCCCTCCCCGAGTGTTGACTTCAAATTGCTCTCTCCTACCACTGCCCTCCCTTCCATCATCCCCCCCCACCCTGCTTATTTCCTTCTCCTTCACTTTTCTGTACTGTAAGATAGGTTTTCATACCAAAATGAGCATGAATTTTATTCCTTCCTTTAGTCGAATGTGATGAGGGCAAACTTCATGTTTTTTTTTTCTCAGCTCTCCTCTTTTTCCCTCCACTAAAGAGTCTCCTACTTGCCTCTTGAGTGAAAGATAATTTATCCAATTCCATTTCACCCTCTCTCCTCCCACTACATTTCTCTTTCACGATTTACCTTAATTTCTTTTAAGATATGGTCCCATCTTATTCAATTCAGTCTGTGCTCTCTGTCTCTGTATTTGTGTGCACATGTGTACATGTGTGTGTGCGTGTATGCATGCGTGTGTGTGTGTGTGTGTGTGTGTGTGTGGTCCCACCAACTACACAGATACTGAAAAGTTTTAAGAGTTACAAATATTGTCTTTACATGTAGGAATGTAAACAGTTCACCTTTGGTAAATCCCTTATGACTTCTCTTTGCTGTTTATTTTTTCATGCTTCTTCTCATTCTTGTGTTTGAAAGTCAAATTTTCTTTTCAGCTCTGGTCTTTTCATCAAGAATGCTTGAAAGTCCTCTGTTTCATTGAAAGACCACATTTTCCCCTGAAGTATTACACTCAGTTGTGCTGGGTAGGTGAATCTTGGTTTGAGTCCTAGCTGCTTTGACTTCTGGAATATCCTATTCCATGCCCTTCGATCCCTTAAGGTAGAAGCTGCTAGATCTTGTGTTATCCTGACTTTATTTCCACAATACTGGAATTGTTTCTTTCTAGCTGCTTGCAATATTGTCTCCTTGACCAGAGAATTCTGGAATTTGGCCACAATGTTCCTAGGAGTTTCTCTTTTTGGATCTCTTTCAGGTGATGATAGATGGATTCCTTGAATACTTATTTTGCCCTCTGTTTATAGAATCTCAGGGCAGTTATCCTTGATAATTTCATGAAAAATGATGTCTAGGCTCTTTTTTTGATCGTGGCTTTCAGGTAGTCCCAAAATTTTTAAATTGTTTCTCCTGGATCTATTTTCCAGGTCAGTTGTTTTTGTAATGAGATATTTCACATTCTCTTCCATTTTTTCATTCTTTTGGTTTTGTTTTGTTATTTCCTGGTTTGTCAAAAAGTCATTAGCCTCCATATGTTCCATTCTAATTTTGAGAGAACTATTTTCTTCAGTGAGCTTTTGAACTTCTTTTTCCATTTGGCTAATTTTGCTTTTGAAAGCATTCTTCTCCTCATTGGCTTTTTGAACCTCTTTTGCCAATTGAGTGAGCCTATTTTTCAAGGTTTTATTTTCTTCAGCATTTTTTTGGGTCTCCTTTAGCAAGATATTGACCCGTTTTTCATGCTTTTCTTGCATCTCTCTCGTTTCTCTTCCCAGTTTTTCCTCCACCTATCTAACTTGATTTTCAAAATCCTTTTTGAGCTCTTCCATGGCCTGAGCCCACTGGACATGCACCTCGGATGTCTGGGTTAGAGAGGCCCCGACCTTCACGTATTTCCCTGATGGTAAGAATTATTCCTCGTCATCAGAATTGAATGGTGGGATATCTGTCCCCCAAGAAAATAGCTTTCTATGGTCTTGTTTTTCTTCCCTTTTCTGGGCATTTTCCCAGCCAGTTACTTGACTTCTGAGATTCCCCTCCACCCCCGCCTAGATCCACCCAGCTAGTGCTTTGGGACTGAGATTCAAATGCTGCTCCCCAGCTTCAGGGTTTTCCGCAGCAGGCCCAGCTGCTATTCAATGTGAGCTTAAGTTTTATTGCTCAGGTGTGGGCAGGGCTGCCTCCCAGGCTCAGTTCCATCAGGGGGTTTATGCAGATACCTTCTGTAATGGCCCTGAGCTCCTGCCCGCTCCGAGGGTTCCAGGTCGCGCCGCCGCTGCCTCTGCTGCTCCCTCTACCACTGCCTCCCGAAGGGTTCGAGTCATCGAGACACCCTGCTCCCCTCTCGTCCAGCCCAGACGTCTCTCTCACTGACCTGTAGCGCCTGTGGGTGGAGGGACCTTCGCAGCCGCTGGAGGTTCCATCCCTGAAGCCTGCTCGGATGTGCTCCTCTGGGGACACGCGGCCAGGGCAGTGCAGGGGTGGGCTGCACTGTCTGGTGCGCGACGGACCCCTGGGGATGGCTTTCCAGGGCTCTCTGGAACGGAAATCTCTTCCACTGTTTTCCTGCACGGCTTGCAGTGATCCAGAATTTGTGGGGAGTTCTTTTTACAGAAAATTTCTGGGCTGTGGATTCGGAGCTAGCATATAGTGAGTCTTTCTACTCCGCCATCTTGGCTCCAACTCTTGATTCATCAATTTTAAGTGAGATGAATTTATATTCTGTTCAATGACTGGACTCAGAAGGTACTCATTGAAAATTTCATGAAATACAATTCTGACTTTACTATTCCCTCATCCAATAAACCTTAGTGTCTCCCAATTACCTTTAGAATCAAATATATAAAAGTCTTTCACATTAAAGTACGTTACTTGGCCCAATACAATATTTTAATTCTTGCTAGACAATTTCATTCAAAATATGGTCCAGGAAAGTAATTTTATTACTTTCCATCTGACCTGCCATTCTCTCTGACCTCGTGACTCCCCCACCTCGCCACCAGCATAAGTGGAATGTTTTCACTCCTTTCCTCTGCTTCATAGAATCTGTGGTTAACTTTGAGGTCCTCTCATCCTTCCAGTTCAGGGAAATCTCTCCTTATTCTAAATTTTTGTAGCATATCTATACAACAATTTGGCATGGAGTCTATGTTGCATTGTAGACAAAGTTATCTTTTTAAAATTTAGTATTCATCTGTCCTATTTTTTCCAAACATTTTTAATGTGAAGGGTGTTCTCATATACCTTTGTCTCCCTCGTAGCATATCATGGACAGATATAGGAAGCGTTATTAAATGGAATTGTTCTGAAGATATGATTTTTAGGTTCCATGGTGAGACTTTCACTAAAAATTGTCTCTCTCCCTACATCCCAAATTCAGGATAATTTAATTATATCTGTTTCCTTTGAGTTAAGAGATTATCCTTGAAATAATTCTGGGAAGGGTAACAAGGTTAGTTATTGAAAAACACTGGCACACCAAATTGGGAATGTGTTGGTAGAAACTAAAGAAGCAAACATGAAGAGAATATGCATCTCAATTTCTTACATGAATGAGTCTAAGTTTGAAAAAGGTTATGTGTCTGAGTAAATGCCAAGAAAATTTAAGAGCAATTGAAAATCCTTCCTATGGAACTATTTAAAAAATTTTTTCAACTTCATCAAAGTAAAGATGATTGAATATTCTTCTATGTAATGTTAGGTTTGTCTATGTGATGTTCCATAGAATATTTGTATACTGTATGTCTGCAATTCAAATGAAAACTAATCCCATACTATTTTTAAAAAATTTCTTAGCCATGATCTTAAATGGGTCAAAAACCCCCACATATATCAGAGCATGAATCTCCACAATGTGAAAAATGTGACCTTTTTGGGGTCATTAGATGCTTGCCATTGTTGTGAAGGTATCCCATGATCTTTTCTGAATCTTGGTCCCTAGTAGTATGATAGCATATAAAGGTAGCAAGGAGATTAGATGTCTAACCTACAGAAACTAGACATTTTGATTGATATGAACTATTAGGATGAAAAAATATTCTTATTAATCTGGCTAAGATGGAATGAAATCATATTCAGCTACTTAATTTTTAACAAAAATGATGAAAATAAAATACTTATGGACTATTAGCCGGTATGCATATTTCCATTTAAGTAATGTAAAATACTAGCTTGATATGTAGCTTGCTGTGTGTATCTCAAGCAAGCCTGGGAGATATGCAATATGCCTATCTTTTTTTCTTCATTTCATGGATAAGAAAACTGAGGCTTAAGTTAAGTGACGTGTCCAAAATCACATAGTAGGAAAATCTGAGAGTGGTAATTCAGAAACACTTTTTTTCTTGAATACATTCAACATTAATCTTCACTCTCTACTACACTACCACTTAATTATGCTTTAAAATGCTGGTCTCAATCCTCTAAAATCTACAAAGAGAATAGCAACCTCCTTCCACAATGTTGATTGTGTTTTATGAAGTCAGAGTTCCTTAAACAGAAAATCAGTTTCATTCTTCTTTGTTCTATGGGGATAGCTCCTGTCTCAGCTCCCTTTTAAATATTAATGAGAAAAGAGTCCTGACTTTATCCAATATATGAAACATGGTTAATTAGGTGATGTGATAGAAAGAGTCTTGGGATTTAAGTCAGGGTATTTGGCTTCCAGTTTTGTTTAACTCTGAGCTCTTCTGAACTGGGTTTTTTTTTTCTTTTTGGCTACCTAAGTGTCCAATGACTGTTCATGGCAAATCTAATAATGCCCCAAGAACCTGGAATAAAAATTATCTGTCCTCTCCTTTTATGTAAGTTCAGCTCTATCAATCAGAGAAATTGGACACAGAGGAAAGAAAAAATATTGTGATTAAAGATAATAACCGAGTTCTATTATATAATTTCCAATCATGTGAACTTGGTTAAGTCAGTAGGCCTCTTTGACCTCTATTTTCCTCACCTATAGGAGGAGAGGATGTTTATAAAATTCTTTTCCCTTTAAATAACACTAGATAGAGGAGTTAGACAGAGTCAAAGACCAATGTTAAGGGGACACAACAGTTAACCTCTCACAAAATTCTCCTTCAAATAGCTTTAAAATGTGCTTCAAATCAAATGCTATAACAGCTTAGCCAACAAAAATTCATAGTGACACATGTTTTTCAGAGCACAAGCCAATTTGGGAAGCCAAAAGGTGTTTTTTTTTTCTTTTCTGACCCTGAGGTTGTGCCATGCCAGAACATGTGTGGAAGCAACACTAGAAGCAAGCCTTGAAAAGGCCTATGATAATAACAGCAATAGCTTCAAAGTTCTCAGCCCAGAGACAAAAAGAGGATTGGATCACTGGTCAGAAAGATGTTACAGGAGAGCCCTGTGCTAGCACTGCATACCTTACAAGGCACTGTTTAGCAGCTCTTTGCCCACACTCCCTTCTGGGTCACAGTTCCAGGGTAGGTAGAAGAGAACAGGAGCCCTAAAGTGTAATATTATTGAGGTTAAAAGGGCCAAGTGATCCTTTTTGGATAAGGACCAAAGAGCAGAACAAAAGAATAATGACCAAAACTCTTCCCAGTTCACACCTCCTTGGAAGCACAGAAAATTTAGAGACACCCAAAATGCAAAAATATAGAGAGGAGAAAAATCTTTAAGTTTGTGGCAATGTCCCCTCCCCAGCAGCACAGAGTCCAATTTTAACATAAAGTTCAAAGTCAAGAAATGGACTGGAAAATCAGCAAATAACAAAAAAAGAACTTTACCATAAAATTCAGTAATGGTAAGAGGGAAGATCAATACAAAAGTTTGGAAGAAGAGACTAACATAAAAAACAGCCATAAGCAAAGTCACCCAAAGGAAAAATAATGTGTTAGCAACAAGCATAAATAATTCCTAAAATAGGAAAAGAAAGAGCAAAAACATTTTAAAAATCAAATAGATTGGTAAAGGAAAAAAATGGGAAAAGAAAGCCATTGAAGAACATTCTGAAAAGAGAATGACCATGTTAAAAAATAAATGTACGGTTTATTAAAGGACACCTTAAAAGACAAAATTGGCCAATTGATTAAAAAGGTAGAATAGCTCACTGAAGAAAATAATTCATTAGAAATTTAATTGGAAAATTGGAAACTAAAGACTCCATGAGACCTTAAGAAACAATAAACAAAAGTAACAGAAAAAAAATAGTAGAAGAAAACTCCCTTGTTTTTAGTTTGCCATAATTTAATGAATCTTGGCAATTTGGTCTCTTGTTCCACTGCCTGTTTGCAAAGCAGCCTGCTCTTCTGGCAATTTAGTTCACATATTGGAACTAGTTGGATAATCTGAAATATAACATTGCTGGCATGTGAAATGAGCACAATTGTTCAATAGATGGAACATTTTTGCCACTGTACTTTTTTAGAATTGGAAGATATTTTCTAACATGTTTTCTAATCCAGTAGCTACTGTTGAGTTTCAAAAATTTCAGGCATATTGCATAGAGCACATTATCAGGGATATTTTTGTGGCTTTTGCCTACTTTGTTTACTGTTATAGCTTGACATTTCCTTCTCCAGTTCATGTAACAGGTTGTGAAACTGAGGTGAACAGAATTATGTGAATTGACGAGGGTCACACGCCTAGTAAGGACCTGGAACCAGATTTTAACTAAGGTCCTCTTGACTCCAGCCCTGGTACTTTACCAATTTAATTGCCCTGCAAAGGACCACACAGCTATTAAGGGTCTAAAGACCAATTTGTACTCAGGTCATATTAATTCAAAACCCAGCATTCTATCCACTAGAGCATTTTACTACTCCTTTATCATTAAAGTTTTCAGCAATATTGAAAAAAATACAGAAATAAAGGGAACATTTCTTAAAGTATTATAGAATTTGATAGGTCTGGAAACAAGGAGGAATTTGAGTATGAGAGCAAGAAAAAAAAGTGTTTGCACCTTAAAGTGTGTTTGCATCTTAAAGTGAAAAGAGATAAAAGGAGATAAATTATCTGAAAGTGGCAATGACAAATTCTCAGTAATCTCACTCTTATTTCTTTCCTTGGAGGTAAAAGAAGAATATTCCCCAAGAGAGAAAGTTATAAGGAATGCATTTCCATCTAGGGTAAACTATTTTTTTTTTATTCAAAGGGAGCAGTTAAGGAACGCCATTAGGTGTAAATTTCAAAGTACACAGTGGGAAAGGAGTAAGGAAATGAACGCATTAGAATAGAGTGAGGATTTGGGAAGAATCAATATGGACTTACCTCTTGTGCAATGAAAATTAAACATGACCTTTGGAAATGAGACAAGTGAAGACGCCTTTCTTATCAGTGTATATGGAATTTGAACCACTGTTATTTTGGAATGGGTTTCCATTTAATTTTGACCCTATGTGTGTTGTGCCCAATTGAGGGTACCTTGCTGGTTTCTAACCAATCAATCGGTCTTTGAGATAGCTTTTCAGTTAAATTCATAGAAATCCTCCCCACATTAACCTCCTTGCAACATTTGAATATATTTTCTGTCTACTTCATTCAATACTTGATTTGAGTTTCCCTCATTGGTTGCAAAACTACAAAGGCTGGTGATGATGGGTGCCATTCAAGGCAGAAGGACAGTTGTGGGTCCTTTCCTACCCCAGTAAAATGGCATGGAGCAGAGATGCAGCTGCACTTATTTGGCCATATGCTATGTTCTACTGTCCTTCTCCTTTTATATCCCCTTTCCTCTTGCAGTGTTCTAATATTGCGAAGACCTGTGAGTCAAGGCTATTAGAAGATTATTTTCCTGAATGAATTTTACTTATAAAAAAAGACCCCGGTTGTGTGTGTGTAATGTATATATACATGCATATATATGTGTGTTTATGTATATATGTATACGTCCATATACATACATGTATGTGGGTGTATAATATATATGCTTGAAGCCCACAGCCATCTGTATAATTTGAAAATAGTAGCTGTGTGGATCTGAGCCCAGAAGTAGAGTAAGTTTTGATTTCTAGACTCAAATCTTATCCAGGTCAGGAATTTTCAGACCTCAGAGCAGTTGTTCGGCAATTGATTTTTCCTCAATATCAGACCACTGTAATAGCACTAAAGACTACAGGTACTTAAGCTAAGCTGTACTTGAAATTCTAGAAGAACATAACACTCAATATCACAATAAAACTTCAGAGCAACTCAGGTGGGCACTTTATCTGCCTGTATATTCCTTCAAGAAGTGCAGATAACACAGCTGTAAAATAAAATCTCAAATCAAAAAGCAGACTGGAAGCCAACAGGCAAGAAAAAAAAATTCACCACCAAATGATATTATCGTGTCAGATGTACTAAAGGCAAAATTGGAGTAGAGGGGCAAGAAAAAAATGACTCTAAACCATCTACAAAAAAGGCTCAAAAACAAAAGCAACTTGGGAAATTTTGGAAAGAATGAAGCAAGAATTATAGCAAAAAGTTATATCAAAATGAAAAAGGAATGCGAAAATAATTATAGTATTTTCCCCATATCGTTTGAACACTTTTTGTAATGTCTTAGTTTTATAAATTGAAGTGAAATCCTGGCTAAATTTAGTTGGTTCTCAGGTTTTTAACAGAAATCTCAAGCACAGTAGTTTTTTCCTCCAATCATAATATTTTCTTCTTCTCCTAAGACTGCAGCACTGATTGTGCTTGTGTAAATTTAAAAAATATATATATATATACATTCATCATGCATTTTAATAGATTTATGTGTTTTTCTTTCTTGTCAATTAACATATTCTGACTGGATCCAAAGTGAAGAGAAATATAGTCAGTTACTTTTCTCTCTTTTTTAAGAATCTCCTTTAGAGCGGCTAGGTGGTGCAGTGGGTAGTGTACCAGTGCAGGAATCAGGAGCGCCTGAGTTCAAATCTCACCTCAGACACTTGACACTTACTAGCTGTGTGACCATGGGCAAGTCACTTAACCCTAATTGCCTCATCCTGGGTCATCTCCAGTCATCCTGATGAATATCTTGTCAATGGATCCCGATGGCTCTGGAGAAGTAAGGCTGGTGACCTGCCCCCCAAAACAAAAAGTCAAGTACAAGTCACGTTATTATTTCTCTGATGGTATGGCTTTCTTTGAACAGCAAAGGACGAACACACGTATCTCTTTATGTCATTCTCTCTGTTTCTCTCTCTTACTCTGATTTTCAGGGAATATAGTCTTTAATAGTAATTTTTAGATTTTTTTACCCTTTTTTGGAACCGTTTGTGACAAAAATCTTTGAGATAATTGTATGAAATTTGTTTTAATTAAACAGCTTTCTAGTTTCCCCATAAGTCTTTTTTTCAGCTAAACAATGACTCTCACATAATATTTTACATTATCTATTTTCTCCATAACACACATCTCTATTGTTTTTATTTCTGTTTAGGTTTTGATTACCAAATCTATTCTATTTTATTGGTTTTCCTTCTTCCTTCGTTAGCAACACAAAATAATTTAGATTATCATGACCTTTTTATGTATTTGGAGATGTGATACTACTAGACCTGCTTCATTTTTTCCCATTTTATTTCCCTGGAAATATTTGCTTTCCCATTCATATATTTAGCATCTACATCAGAACGCAATGAGAATAAACTTTATATCACTTGATTTCTAGTATCATGATTCACTATTTATCTCCTTGCATCAAAAACTGAAAGCATTATTAAACATTTAAACCCGATATGTTAATTTTGGTGAAAGTTACCCAATATTTTCGCCGTAGTCTAATACTAATTAGCTAGGAAATTATTCACATATTACCAAAAATTAACAAATAATTGATAGAATATAAGATTTAGTGAAACCTCAAAGTTTTGCTCATATACCTTACAAACCAGAGGGAAGATGAAATGTAGTGTTATTAAGAAAAAAGTCGTATTTTAAAACATCTCAGTTTTCAAAGCCACAACTCTCAGAGGCATAATTTATTAATTTATTAACATGATTTATTACATCTATAGTAAGCATCCCACCATACACAGGGAGATCTGCTATCACAGGTTTTTAGATTTCCATTCATAAAATGAAAGGAAACTTTGGAGTGTTAACAATCACTTTAATCAAACACATGTAACATTCCTTTAATCAAGCACATATGTCGTTCAAGGCAGCTAGGTGGTGAAATAGATAGAGCACCAGTGCAGGAGCCAGGAGTATCTCAGTTCAAATCTCACCTCAAACACTTGACACTCACTAGCTGTGTGACCATGGGCAAGTCACTTAACCCCAATTGCTTCATCCTGGGTCATCTACAGTCATCCTGATTATAAATTATAAAATTCTTGTCACAAAAAATAAAAGTTAGATCTAAACAATTGAATAAATATTAATTGCTCACAGGCAGGCAGAGAATATATAATACAAATTGCAATTCCATCCAAGTTAATTTACTTATGAAGTGCAAATCTATTATGTATAACTTGCCATTCCTTTTAAATATACAACAAAACGATCACTTTTTTCATTTGTTTACATCCCTACCTCCCCACCCTAGACATCGCTACCATTACACACACATAGTTAGATACACTCTCTCTTATACACACACACATACCACATATATATATACATACACATGTATATATACATTCCTATACATGTATGTATGGATATACGTGTGTATATACATATATGTATGTATATATACATATATGTGTGAAATTATTCTATACTTACTTCGATTTATCAATTTATCTCTAGATGTAATAGTATCTCTCTTCATATTTCCTTTATAGTTCATTTAGATATTTATAAGAGAAAAAATTCCTTATTCATGCAAAGTCATTCATAAAACAATATTGTTGCTACTGTGATCAATGTTCTCTTAATTTTGTTCTGCATTATATCATGCAAGCCTTTCTATATATTTTTCTAAAAATCATAGAGTTCATCATTTCGTATAGCATTGTATTATGCCATTACAACTTTATACTGCAGCTTGTTCATTCATTTAACTATTTTTTTATAACCAAGTCCCTTTGAAGGTTATTTTTAGAAGTCTAGAAATCTCTGATTTAACTCATATTAGAAAGAGCTAATACTATTTAATCTTGAGTGAATTTGCAATTCATATATTTCTCTGGTTACAAATATATGTTGTTGCAATTAGTTGGCCAAGAATCGTAAAGGACTACACCCATGATTTCATTCATGTAGAGGAAATGCACTCTACTAGTGGGGAAGGGGAGTGCATTTTATAGTCATAGAAAGTCACCTGGAACACCTAGAGGTTAAGTGACTTGTTTAGGATAGTATTTGTTAAAGGTAGGATGTGAACACAGGTCTTTCTGACCCTGAAATCAGCTCTTTCTTCTCTCTACTATGTTATCTCTCTGTAATCCTTTTAAGTAGTATAATTATTAATGTAACTCACAATTATAGTCAGCCTTCCTCAAGATTTCTCTTGACATAGTTAAGGAAGTCATTATCTTCATTTTACAAATGAGAAAACAGAAACCTTATTCCTTCGTTTTGTTAGGTTTCAGCAGATAGAAAAGGAAGCAGATAATGAAAAAAAGGAAAGTTGAGTTATAGATGCTGGCTCCTAGGCAAGAGTTAGGCTCCAAGAATACTAGGAAGTTTCAGTCAGTATGTTTGTCTGTGAGAGTGAAAGGATTTCCTCTCTTGAATGGCACACCCAGAGGAGATAAGGACTGAAGGGAGAAAATAGGAGGCTGGGAATGGGGAGAGTCCTTGTGGCTGCTTTGTCTCTTGGAATAGGAACCCTGTTACGAGGCTCATCCTTACCTGTCTCAAAACAATCACTTAACAATATTACCAGCTGATGCACATACACATACATACGCATACACATACATATACGTACACATACACACATACACGTACACATATAGACATATAAAATTTCAAAGAAATGGGAATCTTGCCTTAGCAGCAGCCAATGTGGAAAAGGCCCTAGGGTGGGTCAGTCGACTTCTAGCAGTATAGGAGTTATCAAAATAGTAATGCTAACTTAAGGGACATTAAAAATACACTAATGTTCTAAAAAAGGAAGTGACATTTTCGCTATATGTTCTGGTCAGATTGCATCTGTGGTATTATATCCAGTTCTGGCTACTATATTTTTAAAAGGACTTCAGTAAACTGGTGTATAGCAAGATTTAGGTGGCTAAGACGGTGAAACATCATAGCATCGTGGATTACAGACCTGGAAGGGAGCTTCAGAAGTCATTTAGCCTAACATCTTTATTTTATAGGTAAGCAGCTTGGGGGAGTTTAGGTAAATTATTCAAGTCACACAAGTAATAACTAAGAGAGATGAAACTGAAGGAAAGAAAAAAAAGAGGCATAATGGAGATAGCATCAATAAGACTTGGCAACTGATTGGATATGTGATACGAAGGAGAGGGAAGAATTAAGGACGATGGCAAGATTTGGAGACAGGATGGCCAGGAAGAAATTAATACAAAAATAGAAATTGAGAAATTAGGGTGAAGAATAGGTTTTGGGGAAAGGAGCTCTATTTTGGACATACTGAATTTGAGATAATGGCAGAAAACATACAGATGGAGTTGCCCAGCTAGCAGATGGAAGTATAGGACTTCAGGGCAGAATTTGGGGATTGAATCATAGATTGGGGAGTAATCTTCATAGAGGTGATTAAAACTCTGAGACGCAATGAAATCACTAAAGAAGAGAAAGAACAGGGGCAGAGGGAAATTTCTGGGATACTTGGGGATTAAGAGGAGGAAAGGATGGTCAGTGAAGGAGAAGGAAAACTAGGACAAAGTAATGTCATAGAATATTCACATTCTCATGTCATTCACTTAATGTTAAGTGATAAGCATTCATGTTTGGATATTTAAATACAGTGTAGATAAATCAACACTTACACTGAGATCAATTTCAATAACGTTAATATATATATAATAGGAGCAGCATGAGACACACATACGAAAACAGTACTTCAAAGTGGGCACACACAGGCATATATTTATACATACATATGTATGTATACATATACATACATGTCATCGTGGGCATGCGAATTTGTATATTTATGAGTATATATGTGTATATCTGGATATCTATATTCATATATCTATGATTATGTTTATTTGTATTGTGCAAATACCTGCTCATACACACTGCATTCGAATATAAACAAAACAAAAATTTGTTTCTAACTCTAACCTTATTACCACTTCCTACTAACTATTCATAATTATTAATTTACTGATTTAGCTAAATGACACTTAGGAGGAAAGAGAAATCAAGGTAGAGTTAGAAATGTAATATATGTGCATGTACATATAAATATACATAAACTTGTGCATACATATGTATGTTTTAGAAAATATGAGAATATAACATATAAATAGATATGCATTTATTAATACTCACATGTTGGTACATTGGTTATATACAGAAAAGTAGCTGTATGCATATACACACACATAAACACATACACACTTACATATCATACACAAAATACATACAAAATACAAACATGTATGGCTATATGTACACATGTGTGCATTTATTCACATGTGGAAATATATTGATATGCACACATGCCCATGTACACACATGTGTATATGAATGTATGCAAATATATACATGCATGCATGCACATGTGCATATACATGTGTGTTTGTGCGTGTATCTATATGTGTTTGTATGTGTGTATATATATTGTTAGCATTAAATATATATGTGAATGTATGTATGTATTTGTATATGTCTATATATAAGTATAACTACATAAGGATATATGTGTATATATACAAATATTAATATGTATTAATATAGCATACAAATATAAAATATATTAATATATCAAATATATGCACGTATGCTCATATTTCAAAATATATTTTAATATATGTATATGTGTGTACATTCATATGAATGCATATATACATATGCACACACATATGTATGCATATATACATATGCACACACATATGTATATATGTGTACACACATATATATGCATGAGTGTATATAAGTATCTGTGAGTTTTTTTGTAGCACCAATATGATATTCATAGTGTCTACAGTAACTATGAATATGCCAGTGTAATTCTCAATCTCAATATACAACAGACTTTTCACACAGAAGATAGAATCACAAAATTTATTCAGACACCAGAAAGACAAACTCAACATTATCTATACGTAATAATAATGCAAAGAACAGCAACATCCCCAAGACTTCCCTCTCCTAGGCTTCCCACAAACCAGCTCCCTTAAACAAATCAGAAGGAAGCTCCCTTAAACAAAATCACAAACAAGATCTTTCACTCAGGCTGGCCAGCTGCCTGCATCATTAACTCTGACTGTTCTCATGACCAACTTCCTCCCACTTCTGCTCTAGCTCCACCTCTTCCTGTTCCATCTTTCCTACTCCACCCCATCCTGTTCCACTTATTCAGCAGGCTCCTCCCACTACAGGCACCATGTGACCCAGACAGGTCACATGGGCCTATTAACAAATGGAAAAATCTTCCTATTTAAATTACCATTACAGTAAATTAAAAGATTTGCTCAAGAACATATCCAAGTTAAATATGAACATACACCTTCCTGAATCCAAGTCCAATACCAGATTGATACACTGTACTACCTAATTGCCTCATTTTTCACATTTCTAATAAAAATATTTACAAGTTTATTATGTTTCAACTCAGCTTACTAAATTTTTGACCTTGAATAAATCCCTGAACTGCATTGGACTTCAGTTTCTCCCTCCTTAAGATGAAGGTCTTGGAGTAGATATTCTCTGATGTCCCCTCCAGTTCAAATATATGATAACATGATTCTGTGACCTAACCTCTCTGAAACTCAGTTTTCTCATCGTAAAAGATGGAGAAATAATTAAAATTATTATTTTCATCCTAGGATTGTTTTTATAATTAACAAGAAATTTCTTTTCAAAATGCTAGATAAACTTTATCAGATTACAAATGTAAATTTCCCCTCCTCCTTTTTCTTCTTTTCCTCAGTACAATGGGTATATGAATGCCTTAACAAATGTGTGTGAAGTTGTATTCAAGTTTTCCTTCTGAAAATACACATTTTGGGGCACAATGGTTCACAAATAATTGAAATATTTTTGGCTCTAACCGCTATTCCTCTCCCTTGTATAAATTCTTTTCTCAACATCATCCATCACCAACATGCAAAGGCAATATAAACGGAGATATCCATCCAGACATTCATTCAATTTGAGAAAAAACAAAACAAAATACTAGAGGATTAAAAGTTTAAATGTATCCCCAGGTGCACTCACCACCTTGGTCTGAGGAAATATAACATTCAAGCAAGAGAATACAAATGGGTTTTCCCGTTGGGTTAATTAGATAAGTGTTTACACAAGAGTGTAGAGATAAATCAGAAGCTACCAAGCTTTAAGATTCAAATGTCACGTTTTTTTTTTTTAAAAAAAGAGTGACTTTCCCCACTTGATTCCATCAGACAAGACACATGGATGATCGTTGGCCAGGTAGGTTTTTGAAACTTCAGGAGATAGTATTGTAGGCCAGTGGTTTTAGAGGACATTCGAATTAGGGGACACAGAAGATAATTCTAGGGATTTGTGGCTAAAGTGCTTCGCCCAAAGCTATATCACTGACAGGATCTAATACTGAATTGCAGAGAGGGTTATTTATCTCCTTAGGTTCAGTATAAACCCTCTGTAAATGACAGATGAATGAACCTTAGCTGTTGTTGGTTGAAATTGGTTTCACTGAGGTATTTATCTCCTTTGCCATAAAAATATTAACTTTTTGATTGCAACAAAAAGTAGTTGAGAAAACATCTTCTAAAGGCTCCCACCAGTACAAGCTGATTTATATTTTACTTTTTTACCGCTCAGGTTAATTTTTTTTTTAAATTAAAATTGTTTCTCCCCATTTTTTTGCTCTGTAAATCATTCATATTCCCATTAGATATCCCAACAGGCAGCACACACAGACACGTATTTTCCCAAAAATAATTAATTTCCTTTATTTTTTCTTCTTCCCCCATGCTCTGTAAGTATGAATTCCCCCCATAAAGTCTCAAATACTAAAACTGGCACTCAGTAACAAGCTATTATTTTTTTAGTGGGTTACACAATTTCCAGTCTGTGTCATAGGATGTTACCCTATGAAAATCACATTAAAGAGACTGAAATTCCATTAGGAGTCTTAATAGAAAATAAAGTTCAAGGACCCTTTTAAACTTATCAGAAAACACAAGGGAAACTAAAGACTTAAGGATCAAAGAACTGCAACCCGTATATTGGGAGGACACATTTCTATATTTATGGGCTAGACATGTGTGTCACTGCAGAGAAAATTTTCAATGTGAAATTTCTCTGTATTATCG
The DNA here is from genome assembly GCA_023548195.1 of Bettongia penicillata ogilbyi. Lineage (NCBI taxonomy): Eukaryota > Metazoa > Chordata > Mammalia > Diprotodontia > Potoroidae > Bettongia > Bettongia penicillata. Next base: position 1,031,627 of record JAJHZJ010000782.1, on the reverse strand, counting down.
AAGATCAGAAATCACACTCTTAATTATGATATTGTGAAGAAGTCTGAGGTTTGTAAGTGAATAAGTAACTTACTCAGGATCACACCAGCCAACATGAAGAAAAAGTGAGAACTTGACAAGAGGTTTATTTAACTCTAAGACGAGTAAAATATACATTAAGTAACCATGCATCTTGCCATATATGTAATATTTGGAAAAGTAACTGTCAAATTGAATTAGTAGGAATAGATTTAAATAAAATTTGCAAAAATGTTTAATGTGAATATTTCATTTTTAGTCTGATGACATGTCTGTGTAAGACACACACACACGCACACACATATATATGCATATATTTATACATATTATTTCTTCCTTTTACAAATGAACAAGCTGAAGTTTAGAAGTATTCTTTCAATAGCCCTCAGTCATATAGTGAATATGTTTCAGAGGGAAGATGTCATAATTCTAAGGTTGTTCTTTAGGGTCGTTCTACCCATCATGAGAAATTACCTTACACCATAAACATAGCAGGAAATAAAGTTGCTAAATTGAAATGAGGCTGACACTTATTGCGCAATTGGACAAAAGTGAATATAAATAATCCCTTCTGAGAATAACAATATGTTTTCTTTTGTCGGATTTTTCTAAGAATATTTTATATGTACCCCCTCCTCTAGACTTCTGATCCTGCCATCTTTACCTTTGAGGGCACCATGATCTTTCCAATCACTAAGGTTTGCCACTTAGGGTTCCATCTTCATTCCATCCCCTCCCCCCTTTCTCTCTCTCTCTCACAAGCACACAATACACACACTCACACACACACACACGGAAAGAGATGGGGATTAGAGAGAGAGAGAGAGAGAGAGAGAGAGAGAGAGAGAGAGAGAGAGAGAGAATGTCCATTTAGTTGCCAAGTTGTATCTGTTTTATCTTTCAGTCTTATCTTCCTTACAACCCAAGTTTTCATTTGAAACTGTCAAAGCTCTGATAAAAACACTTAATACTTCTAACCAGGATGATTGTAGTAGCCTTGTAGTTAGTTTTCTTGTCTCTTTCAATAACTCTCAAATCTACTCTATCATTTATGGAGCTATCAGATTGTTCTTCCTAAAGATTAGATCTAACCATGTCATCATCCCACTCTACTTAATAAACCCCAATGGCTCTCTATTACAACAATGATCAAATGCAAAATATTTTGTTTACTTTTTAAAGTCTTTCATGTCCTTGTTCCCTTTTTACCTTTCCAGTTTATTTACAGCACACTTTCGTTTACCTTGGCGGGAGACAGCTAGGTGGCACGTAGGGTAGAGTACAGAATCTGGACTCAGGAATAATGGAGTTTTCATCTCACTTCAGATGCTTACAAATTGTGTTATCCTGACTACATCACTTAAACTCTTTCTGCCCCAGGTTCTTAATATAAAAAAATAAGAATATCCTTGTCTTAGGAATTTTGAGAATAAAATGAGAAAATACATTCAAAGAACTTTGCAAACCTTTAAAAATAAAAATTTTGATTATTCTCACTAGTTACTCTAAGTTATATTATCCCTTATTTCCTTGTTGTTACTCATATAAGATTTAATATTTCTAACTGGACATTTTATTTGGCATTCACTCAAACCTGAATTTTTTTCTCTTCTCAACTTTGCCTCCCAGATTCCTTTTCTTAATATAAATCTTAGCTAGCATCCCACATTATACAAGAAGAACCTCTCAGTTTTCCTTTACATACATATACATCGCCCTTCAGAATATGAAGCATAAATACATACATATGCATATATATATATATATATATATATATATATATATATATATATATACACAAACGTACACATGTTTATATTTAGACATATATACATATAGATGTGCACTCATTTGTTTGCATGTTGTCTAATTTGACCGTAATCTCCTTGAGAGCAGCAATAATTTATACTTTTATTTGTATCTCCAGTGAGTATCAAATTGCCTGGCACAGAGTAGATCTTTAATAAACTTTTACTCATTTTTGGCTCTGTTTTATCGTTGAGGAAAATGAGACTCAGGAGTGTTTGGGTATTTGATCAAGGTAGCATATTTAATATATGCCTGAGGCAGAACTTTGGTTCAAATCTTCCTGAATCAAATTTTCGTGATGCTTAAATGTTCATCAGTTCTATTGTTAGCAGACTGTAAGATCTGGGGTCATTGAGTTTTTCGGAAGGAAGGTCATGAAATTATACTGCTGATATTTCTCATAATTACTATAAGAAAAACTGTTGTGTTGATCTTCAGCTAATGCTTATTAACATAACGACACTGAGGAAAACTCAGTGATATTCAGCTAATACTTATTAACATGTATACTTATTACTGATCAAAGTAAAATTATCCAATAATTATGAACTTCTTTTATCACAGAGGAAAATTTCAAATACTTTGTAGTTCACATCTCATGGTTTGGGCCAAGGGATTTTTTCAAGTCTTAAGGTACTATACAATTTTGCAGCACGTTTATGTCTTCAGTTCCTTCTTCTCTGTTTTGTGAATACCTTCTCTGTATAAGATGAAGTTCAGTATTTTTCTTCGATATTAGGAAGCAATATACCGTAACTATGTCTCCTTCTTACAGATGAGAAACAATCCGAAAGTCCTGTGCTCATTAGCTTTCCAAAATAGTGAAAGCATAATTTCTCCACTTTCTTGTTTCCTCTTCCCAAAAACGGAAGAAAGAAAAAAAGCAGAAATAATGGAGAAGAATTACTCTATTCCAACTGAATTCATCTACTTGGGAACCACCAGTGCTCCCAAGCTGAAAGCTGTCCTTTTTGTTCTCTTTTTCATCATTTATTTGGTTATTCTTGTAGCAAATCTTAGGATGATCATGTTAATCAGGATAGATCCCATGTACTTCTTCCTTAGCCATATGTCCTTCTGTGATCTCTGCTACTCCATAGCCATTGGTCCCAAGATGCTGGTAAACCTCTTTGTCCAAGACAAATCCATTTCCTTTATTGGTTGTGCTCTGCAATTCTATGTCGTCTGTCCTTTTCCAGATTCTGAGTGCTTGTTGTTAGCAGTAATGACTTTTGATTGCTACATGGCAATATAATGTTTTATACAGTAAATATGTCTAACAAGGTTTGCTACATATTTATTGCGACTGTCTATATGATGGGGTTGATGGATGGTCTTCTCCATACTACTTTAACTTTCACACTGAGTTTCTGCAGGTCCAATGAGATTAATAATTTCTTCTGTGACGTTCCTCCTCTTCTATTAATCTCTTGTTCTGATACCCATGTCAACGAACTGGTGATCTTCACTGTCTTTGTATTCCTTGAAATGGTCGCCATTTCAGCAGTCCTAATTTCTTACTGTTACATAATCCTGTCTGTGTTTAAGATTCACTCCATTGAGGCAGATACAAAATATTTTCAACTTGTACTTCTCACCTAACTGCTGTCACAGTCTTCCAGGGTACCCTTCTTTTTATGTACTTCAGGCCAATTTCTTTCTATTCACTAGACCATGACAAAATGACTTCCTTGTTTTATACCCTTGTCATTTCTGTGTTAAACCCCTTGATCTACAGTTTGCGAAACAAAGTGTGAAAGGGGCCCTGGGAAAACTGAAAATAAAATACATTCTTTATATTGGTTGCTATCATCTCAATGAATTGGACTCTGTAGTAGGAGATTGGGTATCTGAGAGTCCAATCAATTCATTAAATATGTGCTAACCCACTTGAACTGTCTGAAGTCTTGTTGAAGTGACAATATTAATATACCAAGACACAAACACTGAATATCAAACTGTGAAAGGAATCTCAGAGTTCACCTGGTCCAATCTATACTTGAACAGCAATTTACTCTAAAATGTTTCTGATAAATATCTATATTTATATCTTTTTATCTGTCTATCTATTTCTATGTGCGTGTCAAATATTTCTCCTAAAGTGAAATTTTCCGAATAAATTTGTATATACTCACGCACATACATATGTTTACATATTATAATACGTTTATACACATATATAAACACCTAAAGATATATACATATATACATATTGATGTATGCATTATTTTGCATACATTAAAGAATATGAGTAATTGAGACTTTAGTAAAATAGAACTATTGATTACAAATTAAATTGTTAACCTGGGAGAGCTATCTGTATATTGATAAACAATGTAAACTGACAAAATCTTCTACATTTGTCAATATCTCTTCTATCAACTTTTCACTCTTTAACACGCAGTATGTTACAAGATAATTGCGCCTTTATTTGCTATATTAAAGAACTATTATTTCTTTGGCTAGATATGTGATTTCATATATCTAGGAAGATCTTGGTAAGGAATCTGCCAATTCAAACTGGAGAAGAATTTTTCAGAATTACACAGCAAAGGATATTGCAGAGATTGGACGTCTACCTAGACCTTCATCACCAAATGTACTACTCTGTATCCACTATATTTCTATATTTTGATTTTCAAATGACCTTATATATGGAGAAGTTCTTGCACACTGCAAACTTCATTATGGCTTTCTATGATTATATTGCTTGTCTGAAACATCCAAAAATCTCCCTTTCATTTCCTAAGTCAAATGATCATGGGTTAGAGACATGCATTCCAGTGTAGCATTTCTGTCCCTCCCATCATCTCTTTTACTTTATTTTTATTCAGCTCTGTTCTTTTCATCAAGAAACTTGAAAGTGCTCTCTTTCATTGATAATTCATTGTTTTCCATGATGCATTATACTTAATTTTACTGGTTAAGTCACTCTTGGTTGTAATCCTGGCTCCTTTGCTTTCCAAAATATTATAGTCTAAGCCCTTCAATTTGTTAATGTAGAAGCTGGTAAATGTCGTGATCTCTGATAGTATATTATAAGCCACTTTCAGTCTCACTGTCTCCCAAAGGAGAAGCTATGTACTCAAACATTCAGATTACCATTAGCAGAGTGCGAACTATTTAAGAATTTATGTCAAAGATTAAAGCACAGTTACAGTTTTCCAACTATACTCAAGCTCAGGAAATTAAAATACAATCTTCTATTTTAACATTCCAAGAAGGTCTCCATTACTACCATTAGATCTGTGCAAGATATGTGCTCTTTTGTTGGGAGAGAGATCTTACATCCTTTGTGAGAATTACTGCATTGCATGTCCGGTCACGGCCACTTTTCTCCTTCCTAACCATTCAGAAACTCTGTCAAGTCTTACAGCAAGTTGCTAAATGTAACATGATATTTGAGATCATTTTATGCTTTCTTTAAATTAATTAATTTGTTTTCAATTTCAATCACTTTTGTAAATTTTAAATATTCTCCACTTCCCTTCCTCTTTCCTCCTCAAAATATCATGGAATCTTATATGGGCTCTACGCCCACATTAGTATTAAACATATTTTCACATTTGTCATGTTGCAAAGAAGAATTAAAATGAATGGGAGAAAGTATGAATAAAACTAAAGAAAGCCAAACATAACAAAAGAGAAAACAGTTTGGTTCATTCCACCTTTCAACGCCATAGTTCTTTCTCTGGGTGTTGATGGCATTTTGTATCATGGGTCCTTTGGAAATGTTTTAAATCCTTGTATTTCTGTGAAGGTCTAAGTCTATCAATAACAGTCCTCACACACTGTGACTGTTACTGTGCATAATGTTGTCCTGGTTCTGCTTACTTCAATGAGAATAATTTCATATAACTCTACCTAGGTACTTCTGAATTCCACCTGTTCGTCATTTCTTATACCACAATAGGATACCATTACATTCATATACCACAGCTTGTTCAGCCATTCCCCACTTGATGGGCGTTCCCTCGATTTTAAGTTCTTAGCTGCCACAAAAAGTGTTCCAATAAATACTTTATTTATGTGGATCCTTTTCCCATTTTTATGATACCTTTGGGATACAACAATAATAGCAGTATTGCTGGATCAAAGGGCAAGCACATTTTATAGCCCTTTTGGCATAGTTCCAAATTGCTCTCCAGAATGGCTGGATCAGCTCACAGCTCCACCAACAATGAATCAGTGTTCCAACTCTCCCACATCGTCTCCAATATTTATCATCTTCCTATTTTTTTTTTCATGTTAGCCAACCTCATAAGTGTGATGTGGTACCATAGGGTTATCTGGGTTTGCATCTCTCTAATCAGTAGTGATTGAAAGCATTTTTTTCATATGCCTATAGAAAGCTTTATTATCTTCCTCTGAAAATACCCCGTTCATAACATTTGAGCATTTATCAATTGAGGAATGACCTACATTCTTGCAAATTTGACTAAATTCACTATATATTTTAGAAATGAGGACTTAATCACAGACACTACTTGTAAAAAAAAAATTTTCCCTGTTATCTGCTTCCCTTATAATCTTGATTGAATTGGCTTTGTGCAAAATCTTTTCAATTTAATGTAATCAAAATTATCCATTTTGCATTTCATAATGTTCTCTCTCTCTTGTTTCGTCATAAATTCCTCCATTCTCCATGCATCTGACAAACTACTCCTTGCTCCCCTAATTCTTGTATACTATAAGGATTTAAACCTAGAATCTATATCCATTTCGACTTTATTCTGATATGCGGTGTCAGAGATTGGTCTATGCCCGGTTTCTTCCACACAATTTTTCAGTGTTCCAGGCAATTTTTGTCAAACGATTTCTTATCTCAGATACTGTTTTTATCAAACAGTAGACTACCATTGTCATTGACTACTATGTCGTGTGTACCCAAAATATTTCATTGATCTACTTTCTATTTCTTAGACAGTACCAAGTTTTTTTGAGAATTGCTAATTTATGATACAATTTATGAACTCGTTGATTTGGCCACCTTCCTTAGGATTCCTTTTAAATAATTACTGTGATATTCTGGACCTTTTGTCTTCCAAATGAAGTTTTATATATTTTTCTAGCTTTATAGAATAGTTCTTGGTAGTTTTATTGAAATGACACTGAAAAAGTAAATTAATTTAAGTGGAATTGTCATTTTTATTTTATTAGTTAGGGCTTCCCACAAGCAACTGATTTTTCCCTTAATTATTAAGATCTGACTTCATTTGTGCCAAAATTCTTTTGCAATTATTTTTATTAGTTCCTGAGTTTGCTTTGGCAGGTAAGTATCCAAATATTTTATTGCTCTAGAAGGATTTTAAATGGGGTATACCCTTCTATTTCTTTTGGTTGGTTTTTGTTTGTAATATATAGAAAGGCAGGTGATTATGTGAGGTTTTTATTTGTTTCCTGTTACCATGTTAAAGTTGTTTATTTTTTCCAAGTAGTTTTTTGCTTGATTCTCTATGACTTTCTAAGTATATCATCATATCGCCTACAAAGAGGGATAACTTAGTTTCTTCCTTGGCTAGTCTAATTCTATTCCTTTTTCTTTCCTTATTATTGAAACTAATATTCCTATTACCATATTGAATAAAAGTGGTGATAATGGATATTGTTGCTTCACCCTCTATCTTATTGGAAATGCAGTTAAGTAATTCCCATTACATATAATACTTGGTGTACATTTTAGGTAGATGTCACTTACTATTTTAAGGAAGGCTCTATTTATTTCTATGCTCCTCAGTGTTTTCAAAAAGAATGGTTATTGAATTTTCTCAAAACATTTTTCTGCATCTATTGAGAAAATTTTATGGTTTCTGTTAGTTTTGTTGTTCATGTGATCAAGTATGCTGTTACCTTTCCAAATATTGAATCAGCTCTTCATTCCTGATATAAATCTTTCTTCACCAGAGTATGTTACTTTTGTAACAATTTACTGTAATCTTTTTGCTAACCTCTTATTTGAAATGTGTGCATCTCTATTCATCAGGAAAATTGCACTACAATTTTCGTTCTCTATTTTGACTTTTCTCAGTTTGGGAATCAGAATAAATTTGCATCATAAAAAGATTTTGATAGGACCACAACCTCCCCCCTCTGAACTTGATAAATCTAACATCAAAATATACAAGCAAGTGATTAAGGGTGTGTATAGAACTGTGGATAAGGTAGGTATGACAGATATCTGGAGAAAATTGGATGCAGACAGAAAGGAAAATACCTTTCTCTCAGTGGTATGTGGCACATATACGAAAATTGGTCATTTAATAAGGTATAACAACTTCACAATCCAGTGGAAAAAGTCAAAAATCATCTATATATCCTTCTCAGATCATAAAGCAATAAAATTATATGCAATAAAAGGTCATGGAAAGATAGATAAAAATTAATTGGAAAGTAAACCATATAATCCTAAAGAATGAGTAAGTTAAGCAACAAATCATAGAAAACATCAATAACTTCATTCAAGTCAATGAAAATAATAAGACAATGTATGAAATATTATGGGATACTGCAAAAGCAGTTCTTACAGGAAGTTGTACATAATTGAAAGCCTACATGAATGAAATAGAGATAGAGGAGATCAATGAATTGTGCATACAACTGAAAAAGTACAGAAATGCAGATGATTTATGCGGATTCATTTTGCAACCTGCAACATTGCCAAAGTTTTATTTTATTATTTCAAGTATTTTTTCCTTGATTCTCAAGTATTCTCTAAGTATATAACCATGTCATCTACAAAGAATTATAACTTAGTTTCTTTTCTGATATATTACAATTCCTTCAATTTCTTTTTCTTCTGCTATTGCTAAAGCTAACACTTTTAGTATCATGTTTAAAAACAGTGTTGATAATGAACATCCTTGTTTTACGCCTGATTTTATGGGAAATGCATATAGTTTGTTTCAGAGGAATACATTAAAGCCATCTAAAGTCATACGAAGAAGTGATCTAAATCACGCAAATCAAAACAGCTCTGAAATACCACATCACAACTATCAGATTGGCTAACATGACAAAAACAGTATGATGATAAATGTTGGAGAAGATGTGGGAGAGTTGAAACACTAATTTATTTTTGGTGGAGCTGTGAGCTGATCAAACCATTCTGGAGAGCAATTTGAAACTATGCCCAAAGTGCTACAAAAATGTGCATACACCTTGATTCAGCAATACGGTTTCTAGGACTGTATCCCCGAGATACCATAAAAATGGGAAAGGGTGCCACATGTACAACGTATTTATGGCAGTGCTCTTTGTGGTGGCCAAAAACTGGAAATCAAGGGAATGCCCATAAACTAGGGAATGGCTGAATAAATTGTGATATATGAATGTAATGGAATACTATTTTGCTGTAAGAAATGATGGACAGAGATAATACACGGAGACCTGGAAAGACTTACATGAACTGATGCTCACCAAAAGGAGCAGAATCAGCAGAACTTTGTACACGGCAACAACCACAGTGCCTGAGCATTTTTTTCTGGTAGACTTAGTATTTCATTGCAATCCAAGTACCTAAAAACTTCGTAATGGTCCCTTAAGGCAAAATGCCTTCCACATCTAGAGAAAGAACTATGGAATTCAATAGCAGAATGTAGCAGATCATTTTCTTTTGTATTACATCTTGGTTTGTTTTATGATTTCTCCCATTCATTTTAATACTTTTATGCAACATGACTAAAGTAAACATGGATTTAATAGGAATGTATGTGTAGAACCTATATAAAATTCTATGCCATCTCAGGGAGTAAGGGGGGAGGTAAGGAGGAAGGAAGGAATGGAAGGGGAAAAATCTAAGTTATATGGAAGTGATTGTAGAACACTGAAAACAAATAAAATAATCAAAAGAAATAAATAATAGAGTATAGTGCAAATGGGCACGTGTTTTATGTATAAAACCTGATCCCACAAGCAAATTAGGGGAGGAAGGGATAATGTGTTAGTCAGATTTATAGAAATTGGACACATTTATGAGCAATGAAGAAAAAGAGGACATTATGAAATACAAAATACATTATTTTGATTGCTTTAAATTTAAAGTTTTTTCACAAACCCAATGCAACCAAGATTAGGAAGCAGAAAACAGAGAATTTTTACAACTAGTGTCTGTATTAAAGGTCTCCTTTCTAAAATATATGGAGACTTGAGTCAAATTTACAAGAACACAAGTCATTCTCCAATTGATAAATGGTCAGAGAATATGTGTAGGAAGTTTTCAGAGGAATAAATTAAATTTATCTATAGTCACATGAAAAATCCTCTAAATCAAGGAACTAAGACTGGGAGGCGGCCCTGCCCCCACCTGAGCAGCAGCACTTAATCTCTCCCTGAATAGCAGCCCCTCTCCCTGCTGACAACACTGAGGCTACGGAACAGCATTTGAATCTCAGAGCCCAAGCACTAGCTGGGCGGATCTAGGCGGGGGTGGACAGGAATCTCAGAAGTCAAGTAACTGGCTGGGAAAATGCCCAGAAAAGGGAAGAAAAATAAGACCAAAGAAGGCTACGATCTGGGTGAACAGATGTTTCCTCCTTTCATTTATGATGGGGAGGGACAATGCTTACCATCAGGGAAAGACATAGAAGTCAAGGCCTCTTTACCGAAAACATCCGAAATAGCTATCCAATGGGCTCAGGCCATGGAAGAGCTCAAAGAGGATTTTGAAAGTCAAGTTAGACAGGTGGAGGAAAAACTCGGAAGAGAAATGAGAGAGATGCAAGAAAAGCATGAAAAACGGGTCAATATCTTGCTAAAGGACACCCAAAAAAATACTGAAGAAAATAACACCTTGAAAAATGGGCTAACTCAATTGGCAAAAGAGGTTCAAAAAGCCAATGAGGAGAAGAATGCTTTCAAAAGCAGAATTAGCCAAACACAAAAAGAGGTTCAAAAGCTCACTGAAGATAATAGTTCTCTCAAAATTAGAATGGAACAGATGGAGGCTAATGGCTTTCTGAGAAACCAAGAAATCACAAAACAAAACCAAAAGAATGAAAAAAATGGAAGAGAATGTGAAATATCTCATTGGAAAAACAACTGACCTGGAAAATAGATCCAGGAGAGACAATTTAAAAATTATGGGACTACCTGAAAGCTACGATGAAAAAAAGGGCTTAGACATCATTTTTCATGAAATTATCAAGGAAAACTGCCCTGATAGTCTGGAACCAGAGGGCAAAATAAGTATTCAAGGAATCCATCGATCACCTCCTGAAAGAGATGTAAAAAGAGAAACTCTTAGGAAAATTGTGGCCAAATTCCAGAATTCCCAGGTCAAGGAGAAAATATTGCAAGAAGCTGGCAAGAAACAATTCAAGTATTGTGGAAATAAAATCAGGATAACACAAGGTCTAGCAGCTTCTACATTAAGGGATCAAAAGGCGTGGAATAGGATATTCCAGAAGTCAAAGGAACTAGGACTCAAACCTAGAATCACCTACCTAGCTAAACTGAGTATAATACTTCAGGGGAAAATATGGTCTTTCACTGAAACAGAGGACTTTCAAGCATTCTTGATGAAAGGACCAGAGCTGAAAAGAAAATTTGACTTTCAAACACAAGAATGAGAAGATGCATGAAAAGTAAACAGCAAAGAGAAGTCATAATTGACTTACCAAAGGTGAACTGTTTACATTGCTACATGGAAAGACAATATTTGCAACTCTTAAAATTTTTCAGTGTCTTGGTAGTTGGTGGGACCACACACACACGTACACACACACACACACACACACACACACGTGCACGCACATACAGAGATAGTGAGCCCAGAGTGCATTGAATAGGATGGGACCATATCTTAAAAGAAGTTAAGGTAAACAGTGAGAGAAAAATGTAGTGGGAGGAGAGAGGGTGAAATGGAATGGGGTAAATTATCTTTCATTCAAGAGGCAAGCAGGAGACTTTTTAGTGGAGGGAAAAAGAGGAAGGCTGAGAAAACAAACATGAAGTTTACCCTCATCACATTCGACTAAAGGAAGGAATAAAATGCACACTCATTTTAATATGAAAACCTATCTTACAATACAAGAAAGTGTGGGAGAAGGAGATAAACAGGGTGCAGGGTTAGGGAGGGCAGTGGGAGGAGGGTGAAATTTGAAATAAACAACTGGGGAGGGACAGGATCAAAAGACAGAATAGAAACAATGCGCGGCAGGATAGGATGGAGGGAAATAGAGTTAGTCTTACACAGCACGACTATTATCGAAGTCATTTGCAAAACTACACCGATATGGCCTATATTGAATTGCCTGCCTTCCCAAATGGAATAGGTGTGGAGGTAGGGATGGGGAGAATTTGGAACTCAAAGTTTTAGGAGCAACTGCTGATTATTGTTGTTGCTGGTAGGAAATAAGAAATACAGAAAGTCATCTGAAAAATCCTCTAAATCACGATTGATTAGAGAGATGCAAATCAAAACAACTGTGAGCTACCACATGACACCTATCAGATTGGCTTATACGACAACAGAGGAAGAAGATAAATGTTGGAGATTATGTGTGACCGTTGGAACACTAATTCATTTTTGGTGGAGTTATGAGGTGATCCAATCCTTCTGGATAGCAATATGGAATCATGCCCAACAGGCTACAAAAATGTTCAAACCCTTTGACCCAAAAATATCACTTCTAGGACTGTATACATAAGAATCTACAAAAATGGAAAAAGGTCCCATTTGCGCAAAAATATTTACAGCAGCTCTTTTTGTGATGGCCAAGAACTAGAAATCCAGGAATAACCATCAATTGGGGAATGGCTCAATAAGATGTCGTATATGAATGTAATGAAATGTTGTTGTGCTTTAAGAAATGACGATGAGGAGGCCTTTGAAGAGGTTGGAAGGACTTACATGAACTGATGGTGAGTGAAATGTGCAGAACAAAGAAAACACTGTACACAGTAAAGGCACAGTGTGTGATGACTGTTGCTGATAGACTTCGCACTTCAAACCAGTGCAAGGACCTAAAACTTTCCCAAAGGACTCTTGAGGCAAAATGCCATCCACAACCAGAGAAAGAGAAATTACATTGAAATGAAGAATGAAGCTCATTAGTTTCTCTCATGTTTTCTCCCAATCATTTTAATTCTTCTCTGCAACATGACTAATGTGAAAATGTTTAGCAAGAATTTAGGGTTAGGGATAAGACGGCTTGCCCTCTGGGGGAGCAAAAGTTGAGTGAGGGGAATTAAATTTTAAGACTCATGGAAGTCATTGCTGAAAACTGAAATCAAATAAATTAATTTCAAAAAAAAAGAAAAAATCAATATTTGTAATCTAGAATGTGATATAGAAGTGAGCATATAAAAATAATGGTATTAGGGCATTATTTTTCCCAATTACAAGGTATTTTTAATTTTTAATTTATACAATAAATCAATCATTTCCACAAGATGATACTATGATAAAAAATTGTATATGAAACTCAAATCTACTATAAATGACTTACTATTCCTTTCAAATACACAACAAATTTATCATGTATTTTTTCAATTTTTTCTTTCTTCCCTAACTCCCTACCCTCGCCATGGTTCCCATTAGACAGGAATAATTCTTCTCTCTGTCTCTCTCTTTATGTCTCTGGCTCTCTCTCTCTCTCTCTCTCTCTCTCTCTCTCTCTCTCTCTCTCTCTCTCACACACACACACACACACACACACTATTGCTATATATATAATTATTCTGTACATACTTCTATTAGTTTGTTCTCTAGATGGAGATAGCATCATTTTTCATATGCCTTTTATAGTTTATTTGGGTAATTTTAATAGAAGGGATCACTGGTCCACTCAAAGTTATTTTTAAAACAATATTATTGTTACTGTACTTAATGTTCTTTTGGTTCTGCTCATTTTGCTCTTCAGTATTTCAAGCAAGTGTTTCCATATTTATGTAAAATCACTGAGCTCATCATTTCTTAAAGCATTTCACTATGTCATTACAGTTCCATACCACTACATCTTCAGTCATTTAGGTATTTCTTTTGAGAGCCGCCTAAATCCCACCGAAAATTATTTTTTAATGTCCAGAACCCTCTGCCTTAACTCATATTAGGAGTTAACACCATTGATATTTAAGAAAAATATTATTCCCAAATGCTAGATAAATTTTAAAGCAGGTTGCACATGAAATTTCTTCTCCTTTTTCTTCTCTTTTTCCACAGTACAGTACATACATTAATGCTTTAACAAATGCGTATGAAGTTGAATTCAGTATTTCCTTCCGAAAAATGCAAGTTTCAGGGACAATGGGTCATAATTCATTGAAAGATTTTTGGCTCTCGACATCTTCCCTTTCCCTTCTATGAATCATTTTCCCAATATCAACTATCACCAACACATAAAGGTCATGTAAACTGAGATCTCCATCCAGACAGTCCTCTAAGTTACGAAAACATACATAGACCCCTCCCATCCCCCCCATAAGAGAACTGAAAGTTTAAATGTGTCCCCAGCTGCATTTCCCACCTTGGTCCTGGGCAATGTATCATTTAAGGAAGAGAAGATTAATGGGTTTTCCCTTTGAGTTAATTAGATAAATGTTTATTCAAGAGTGTAGAGATAAATCAGAGGCTTCTAACTTGAAGTTCCAAATGTTACTGAAAATGTCTTCCTTTTACCTGAATGAACCATAGCCGCTCTTTGTCCAGGTAGGTTTTAGAAACTTCAAGAAATGACATTGCAGGACAATAGTTTTAGAGGACAGTCTCTTTAGGGGACGCACAAAGAGGAGAGTTCTAGGGAAATGTGACTAAATGGCCCTTCTATACTTATCTGAAAACACCAGGGAAACCGATCAAAGAATTGCAATTAGAGATTTTGGCAGTGCTCATTTCTCTGTTTATGGATTAGCCTTGTGTGTCATTATAGAAGGAATTTTCTGTGAGAAATTTCCCTGTATCACCGAAGATCAGAACTTACTCTACAAATTACTATATTATGAAGTTTGGTTGGGTAAGTGATTTACTTGGGATCCTACCAGCCTCTATGAAGAAAAAAGTTCGAACTTGACACCAGATTTATTTAACTTCAAAAACAGTAAAACATACATTAAATAACAGTGCATCTTGCTATGCATGTAATATTTGATAAATACATGACAAATTGAATGAATAGCAACATAGTTTAACAAAATTTGCAAAAAACTTGATGTGAATATTTTCTTTTGAGCCTGATGACACATCTTTTTGTAAAATATATATGTATTATTCCTTCTTTTCACATTTAAGCAAACTGAGGCTCAGAAGGGCTTTCACCTGTCATTAGTCGTTAGTCATACAGTCAGAGGGAAGACTCCATGATTCTAGGGGTAGTTCTACCCTTCATGAGACAAGACCTTTCACCATGTATATAGTAGGAAAGAAAGTCTAGTTAAATTGAACTGAGGATGCAACTTACTAGGTACCTGGACAAAACAATATAACTAATCTCATCTGACATAAACAACATTCTGTTTTTTTGGTCTTTTCTCTTGGAAAATTTTATATCTACCCCAATCTAGCCTTCTGATCCTGCCATGTTTATTTTTGAGGGTCATATAATCTTTTCAGTCTGAAAGATTTGGAACTTATTGTGTCATCTCCATTCCCCCTTCTCTCTTACTTAATCTCTCTCTGTCACACACACACACACACACAGAAAGCGAGAGAGAGAGAGAGAGAGAGAGAGAGAGAGAGAGAGAGAGTTTATTCAGTTGCAAAGTTCTATCAGTTTTACCTGACATATATTCTTCACAACCCCTGTTTTCATTTGAAATTGTCAAAGCTCTGGTGAAAGCACTTAACATTTCTAACCAAGATTGCAGTAGTGACCTTGTTCTTACTCTACTTTTGTCATTCACTCTCAAATCTCCTCAGTCCTTTAATGAGCAACCAGATTGTTCTTTCTAAAGAGTAGGTCTGACCACGTCACTGCCCTACCCCACTCCAATGTATCTCTATTACAACACTGTTGAAATGTAAAACCTGCTTAATTTTTAAAGCCCTCAACGTACTTGATCCGTTTTTAGGTTTCCAGTATATTTATACCACAATCTCCTTTACTTCCTTAGAGACAGCTAGGTGGTACAGTGAACACAGTACAAGACCTGGAGTAAGGAAGACTGAAGGATTTCTCAAGTCGTTTAAGATACAAAATGTGTCATCCTGACTATATCATTTAACCTCTATTTGCCTCAGTTTTTTATATAGAAAGAGACAATAATACCATGCATCTCATAGAGATTTTAGAACGAAATGAGAAAACTCATTTAAAGCACTTGCTGTTACACAAGATTAGAGATTTATGACTGGACATTTTATTTGGCATCCTCAATTCTGGATTTCTTTCTATTGTCAAATTTGCCTCCCAGATTCTTTGTCAAAACAATTCGTCGCTAATATCCCACATAATACAAAAAGAACTGCTCAATTATCTTTAATATATATACATTGCCCTTGAGAATATCATGCATAAATAAATACATGTGTACTGTCTGTGTAGGTTTGCATATAGTCTCATTGATTATGTGTCCCTTGAGAGCAGCAACTATTTATCTTTTATTTGAATCCCCAATGATTATCACATTGTCTGGCAAGCAGTAAGTCCTTAGTAAATTTTTATTGATTTAAGGCCCCCATTTTACCACTGAGGAAAGTGAGGCTGAGAAATCTTTGGGTATTTGATCTTGGTCACACAATTAATATATGTCTGAGGCAAGATTTTAGTTAAAATTTTCTGGATTCCAAGTTTAGTAATGCTTAAATATGCATCAATTCTCTTGACTGGAGACTGTAATACCTGGGGTCATTAAGTTTTGCGGAGGAAGATCATGAAATAACACTTGATATTTTTCAGAATTGCTTTCAGGAGATCCAACATGAAGATCTTCATCTAATGCTTATTAAATATTTGAACAAAGGAAAATTATTCAATAACTCTAAACTTTTTTCACAGAGAAAATTTGACACACTGATTTTTGCTGTTCACACCTCATGGGTTTGTGCTAAGGAATCTGTTTAAGCCTTACATCACTACGCAATTGTGAGACATCTTTATGTCTTTAATTCCATCTCTGTTTTGTGAATGCCTCGTCTGGAGATGATGACTTTTGATATCTTTCTTCAGCATTAATATGTAGTGTACAGGAACTATCTGTCTCCTTACTGATGCGAACCAATCCAAAAGCCCTGTTGTCTTTAGCTTTACAAAAGAATGAAAATATATTTTCCCCACTTGCCTCTTTCCTATTCGCAGAAACAGAGGAGAGAACAAAACAGAAATTATGGAGAATTACTCCATCACAAACGAGTTCATCCTCTTGGGAATTACCAATGCTCCAGAGGTAAAGGTGGTCCGTTTTGTCTTCTTTCTCATCATTTACTTGGTTATTCTTGTAGTAAATCTTGGGATGATCATATTAATCAGGATAGAACCCCAACTCCATGTTCCTATGTATTTTTCCCTTAGCCATATATCTTTCTCTATCCTCGGCAACTTCACAGCCATTGGCCCCAAAATGCTGGTGGACTTCTTTGCCGGAGACAAATCAATTTCCTCACTGGTTGTGCTCTGTAATTTTATGCCTTCTGTTACTTTACAGATTGTCAGTCCTTATTCCTAGCAGTAATGGCATTTGATCGCTACACGGCAATAAGTAATCCTTTGCTTTATAGAGTAAATATGTCTAGCCAGGTCTGGTACTTATTGATGGCTCTTGTCTACAGGGTGGCTATAGTGGGTGCTCTTATCCATACTACTTTAACCTTCACATTGAGTTTCTGCAGGTCCAATGAGATTAATCATTTCTTCTGTGATGTTGCTCCTCTTTTATTAATCTCTTGTTCTGATACATATACCAATGCACTGGTGATGTTCACTGTTTTTGGCTTTATTTAAATGGTCAGCATTTCAACCATACTCATTTCTTATTGTTACATAATCCTCTCTGTGCTTAAGATTCGGTCCGCTGAGGGCAGATGGAAAACATTTTCAACATGTACCTCTCACATAACAGCTGTCACAATCTTCCAGGGTACTCTTCTTTTTATGTACTTCAGGGCAAGTTCAGCCTACTCACTAGACCAAGACAAAATGATATCCTTGTTTTATACCCTTGTCATTGCCATATTAAACCCCTTGATCTACAGTTTACGAAACAAAGATGTGAAAGGTGCTCTGGGAAAACTGAAAAATAAAATATATTCTTAATATTGGTTGCTTTTATTTTGATTATTTGGAACCTACAGTGGGAGATTGGATATCTGAGAGTCCAATTAATTCATTAAAGATATGGCAAGCCAGTTGAACTACTTGAACACTTATTGAAGTGACCGTGTTAACATGTCAATACAAAAGCACTGAATCTCACAATATGAAAGGAATCTCAGAGTTCAATTGCTCCAATCTGTACATAAACAGGCATATATTCTGAAATATTTCTGATAATTATCTATATGTTAAATATTCCTTGGAAAGTGAAAATTTCGAAATGAATGTGTGTATGTACATATACACCAAATATATGCATACATATACACACATTTAAAGACATGTACACATGCACATAGACATATGCAAACATGTATTATTTATATTGTTTTACATACACGAAAGATATGAGTAAATGAAATTTTAGGAAAATACACTATAAATCACAGATTATATCTTTACCTTCAATTTAAAATGACAAAGTGTTCAATTATCAGTGTCTCATATGTCAACTAATCACTCTTTGACACGTAGTATGTTATAAAGATAATTGTGGTTTATTTTCTCTATCCTAGAATTATTGTTACTTCAGCCAGATATGTGATTACATACGTGTAAGAAAATCCTGGTAAGGAATGATTCCCTCTACCAATTCAGATCAGAGAGAAATTTTCCAGGGTCACATAGCAAAGTATGTTGTAATGATCAGTCTTCTACCCAGATGTTCATCAGCAAGAGGACTGCAGTTTATCCACTATATTTTTGAGTTTTAATTTTCAGTTGATCTATTATATAGTGTTTTGCAAAAATTAAAGCTTCATTATGGCTCTCTATGATTGTGTTGTTTATCTGAAACTTCCAAAATCTCTCTTGGTTCTCCTAATGAGCATGTTAGAAGCAAGCACTCCAGTGGAACATTTCTATCACTTGCATTATTGCTTTCTTTTTATACATAATATATATATATATATATATATATATGTACATATATACACACATAGGTATCCTACATTAAGGTAATATACCTTTCCATCATTTGTAATAAGGAATATTTGGATTGGTTATCATATTAAAATGGCATTACCTGAGAGTAAGAACAACTGTTTCTGGGTTATTGAGACAGATGAAACATGATTTAAGTTTGCAACAGGTACATAAGTATAAGGTAGACGTGAAATAGCATAGTGACAAAAGAGAAGAGAGCCAAGATTAGAACCCTGAGACCACAACTACATTTAGAGGATGTGATTTGAAGGAGGATGCAGTGAAAGTGATAAAGAAGGAATAATCACAGAAGTAGGAGGAAAACCAGGAAACAGTGGTAATCTACCAAAAGAGAGAGAAGAAAGAACTAAGGAGGAGAGAGTGACCAACATTGTCAAAGGTTGCAGAGAGGTCAGGGAGAATGACGACTGAATAAAGATCATTGTGTTTTTCAACTAAGAAATCATTAATAATATGGTGGAGAGCAGTTTCAGTGGAATGACAAGATCAGAGGCAAGACTATAAGGAATCCAATAGGTATGTTGGTATTGACTGTGGCGTGTGTGTGTGTGTGTGTGTGTGTGTGTGTGTGTGCGTGTGTATATGTATATATATATATATATATATATATATATATATATCACATTATTAAGATCAGAGGTAATGGCACAGATACATCACACATGAGAGGATTCTGATAAAATTACAGTGGGATTATATTTTAAGCAGGGTAATTTGCAAGGTGATCTAGTCTAACCTCCTCTTAGACATGAGGACATCAAAGAGGTTGAGGTAAAATTTTTGAAGTAGCAAAATCAGGTATGTGCTATCACACTTAGTCAATATGGTGATTTTTTTGCTAAGTTACTTTTCATCATTGTTCTCTCTTTTTAACATACTGCTACAAGGCATGACATTATACTCTGTGGAAGGGAAAGAGGAGAGAGTCATCTGGTGATAAATAATAAGAAATAATGTATGAAACTATTGTGTAGATCTAAGGAAGGACAGTGAACATAAAAAGAATTGTGCATACAAAGAGACAAATGTGCGAAATCAACAATAACTTTAACTCCTCAGATATACTGGAAATGACTTGTAGTATATCTTGAACGAAATTAGAACTTTAATATCAAGCTTTGGAGCTGCTCAAATGATCACTCCTCAGCTTCATCATTAGTGTCATATTTCTACAGTTAATATAGTCAAATAGGATTTAAATCCTTTGTTCTTTGATTCCAAATCTAGTTTTGTATAGTTCTTGCTGTCTCATTTGTGTTTGTATACGTACAAGATTACATACATACATAAATATGTACATACATGGATATGAAGCATACATGCATGTGTATTAAATCACACAACTCTGTATATTTCTATACATATATAGACTACATCAATGTGTATGTGTTCATCTGTTTGAATTATATAACAATGAGTTTGAATTAAAAATGAACAATTCATGTACACATGCATGTGTGTGAATAAAATTTGTGCATACACACATAGAAACAGTTTATGTGGGCATATATATTGCTATACACAATTCATCGTGTATGTATTGTATGCATATGTACATATATTGTGCACTCGTATACATAGGTGCTATATATACATATAGTGAAATACAAAATATAGCTATATATACCTACAGATATATTTTTCATAATTTGCGCGTTTGTGTCTGTGAGTTAAAAAGAACGTTAAATTGAAATTTGACATTTGTAAAATAACTTCTTCTAGTTGCTTTGAGTCTCTTTTGATGGTACCTGAGTTTGAGAAGGTAATGAGGGAGGGGTATGATTGGATTTCCTTAAAGATCATAAACTGTCAAAGTGAATGTTGATGGACATGAACATCTATGAAACTCACTATTCAAAATAGCTTTTCTCTTTCTCACCACATCTCCCCTTCTCTATTTTCCACACATGCTTTCTGATCAAAGTTGATCCCACTGTGTACCTTGTTGAACTGATTAGTTTATTATAAGAGATCAAAAAGGTGGTTGGTGGCAAGGGGGATCCCATCCCTAGCCAAAAAATAATTTCACTGAATTTCACTTAATGGTAGCAAATATACAATATAAATCAGGAGACACACCATAGCGCAGCACTTCTGTACTTTGATATTTCCAACAGTATTTTCTTCATTAAGAAATATAGACTGTATCACTAAGAGATCATAAAAATGGGAAAGGGCCCCACACATACAAAAATACTTATAGCAGCACTCTTTGTGGTGGCCAAAAACTGGAGATCAACGGGATGCTTCTCAATTTGGGAATGACTGAATAAATTGCAGTAAATAAATGTGGAGTAATACTTTTGTACTATAAAATAATGATGAGATATATTTCCTGCAAGAAGAATTCCCCACAAATTCTGGATCACTGGAATTCTGGATCCTTTCTATACATATATAGACTACATCAATGTGTATGTGTTCATCTGTTTCAATTATATAACAATAAGTTTGAATTAAAAATGAACAATTCATGTATACATGCATATGTGTGAATAAAATTTGTGCATACACACAGTGCACAAATGATCACTCATGGAATGCACATGAGTGCAGAAACACAGTGGAAAAGATTCCCATACCAGAGAGCCCTGGAGAGCCGTCCCCAGGGTGCATCACGCCCTGGAAAGCGGAGTCCACCCCCGTGCTTCCCTGGCCGCGGGGCCCTAGAGGAGCTGATACGAGCAGGCTTCAGGGACGGAACCTCCGGCGGGGGGTAGGTCCCTCTGCCCACGGACGCTACAGGTCAGAGAGAGAAACGGTTGGGCTGGCTGAGAGGGGAGCGGGGTGTCTCCGTGGCTCGAGCCCCCGCGGGAGGAAGCAGCAGAGGGAGCAGCAGAGGCAGCGGTGGAGGCAGTGGTGGAGGCAGCGGCGGCGGCCCGATACTCCCCAAGCAGCAGGCAGGAATTCAGGTCTCTGCATAAACCCCCTGAGGGAACAAAGCCTGGGAGACGGCCCTGCCCCCACCTGACCACCAGAATTTAAGCTCACATTGAATACCAACCGCGTCTGCCGCAGAAAGCCCATTTGAATCACAGACCCAAGCACTAGCTGGGCGAATCAGGCAGGGGTGGACAGGAATCTCAGAAGTCAAGTAACTGGCTGGGAAAATGCCCAGAAAAGGGAAGAAAAATAATACTATAGAAAGCTACTTTCTTGGGGGACAGATGTTCCTGCCTTTCAATTCTGATGACGAGGAAGGATTCTTACCATCAGGAAAAGATGTTGAGGCCAGGGCCTCCATATCCCAGACATCCCAGGGGGATGTCCGGTGGGCTTAGGCCATGGAAGAGCTCAAAAAGGATGTTGAAAATCAAGTTAGACAGGTGGAGGAAAAACTGGGAAGAGAAATGAGAGAGATGCAAGAAAAGCATGTAAAACGGGTCAATATCTTGGTAAAGGAGACCCAAAAAAAAGGCTGAAGAAAATAACACCTTGAAAAATAGGCTCACTCAATTGGCAAAAGAGGTTCAAAAAGCCAATGAAGAGAAGAATGATTTCAAAAGCAGAATTAGCCAAACACAAAAAGAGGTTCAAAAGCTCACTGAAGAAAATAGTTATCTCAAGATTAGAATGTAACAGATGGAGTCTAATGACTTTCTGAGAAACCAAGAAATCATAAAACAAAACGAAAAGAATGAAAAAAATGGAAGAGAATGAGAAATATCTCATTAGAAAAACAACTGGCCTGGAAAATAGATCCAGGAGAGACAATTTAAAAATTATGGGACTACCTGAAAGCCATGATCAAAAAAAGAGCCTAGACATCATCTTCCATGAAATTATCTAGGAAAACTTCCCTGATACTCTAGAACCAGAGGGCAAAATAAGTATTGAAGGAATCCATCGATCACCAGCAGAAAGAGATCCAAAAGAGAAACTCCTAGGAACACTGTGACCAAATTCCAGATTTCTCAGGTCAAGGAAAAAATCTTGCACGCAGCTAGAAAGAAAAAATTCCAGTTTTGGGGAAATACAATCAGGATAACATAAGATCTAGCAGCTTCTACATTAAGGGATCGAAGGGCATGGAATAGGATATTCCAGAAGTCAAAGGAACTAGGACTCAAATCAAGAATCACCTACCCAGCAAAACTGAGTATAATATTTCAGGGGGAAATATGGTCTTTCAAAGAAACAGAGGACTTTCAAGCATTCTTGATGAAAAGACCAGAGTTGAAAAGAGAATTTGGTTTTCAAACCCAAGAAGGAAAAGAAGCATGAAAAATTAAACAGCAAAGACAAGTCATAAGGGACTTACCAATGTTGAACTGCTTACATTCCTACATGGAAAGATAATATTTGTAACTCTTAAAATTTTTCAGTATCTGTGCAGTTGGTGGGACCACACACACACATACACCAACACACACACACACACGCATGCACGCTCACACGCATACACACATGCACGCACATACAGAGACAGAGAGCACAGAGTGAATTGAATAGGATGGGACCATATCTTAAAAGAAATTAAGGTAAATGGTGAGATAGAAATGTAGCTGGAGGAAAGAGGGTGAAATGGAATGGTGATAATTATATCTCATTCAAGACACAAGCAGGAGACTTTTTAGTGGAGGGAAAAAGAGGAGCGCTGATAAAAAACAAGAAATTTACCCTCATCACATTCGACTAAAGGAAGGAATAAAATGCACACTCATTTTGGTATGAAAACCTATCTTACAATACAGGAAAATGGGGGAGAAGGTGATAAGCAAGGGGGGAGGGATGATGGTAGGGAGGGAGATGGGAGGAGGGAGCAATTTGAAGTCAACGCTCGGGGAGGGACAGGATCAAAAGACAGAATAGAAACAATGTGGGGCAGGATAGGATGGAGGGAAATACAGTTAGTCTTACACAACACGACTATTATCGAGGTCATTTGCAAAACTACACAGATAGGGCCTATATTGAATTGCCTGCTTTCCCAAAGGGAATGGGTGGGGAGCGAGGAATGGGGAGAATTTGGAATTCAAAGTTTTAGGAACAACCATTGAGTATTGCTCTTGCTAGTAGGAAATCAGAAATAGAGTTTACGGGAATAGAAAATCATCTGGCCCTACAGGACAAAAGAGAAGATGGGGACAAGAGAAGGGAGGGAGGATAAAAGAAAAGGCATATTGGTGATAGGGAAAATTAGATTGCTCGGTGTTTTGGGGTGGGGGGAAGGTATAAAAGGGGAGAAAATCTGGAACCCAAAATTTTGTGAAAATGAATGTAAAAAGTTAAATAAATAAATTAAAATAAAAAAACAGGAGACTGGTACAGTCACACTATTAAAAAAAAAATAATGATGAACAGGAAGTCTTCAGAGAGTCCTGGAAAGACTCATATGAACTGATGCTGAGCGAAAGGAGCAGAACCAGGAGAACTTTATACACAGCAACAACCACAGCTTGTGAGGATTTTTTATGGTAGACTTCGAACTTCACTACAATGCAAGCCTTTAAAAAATTCCCTACGGTTTCTTAAGGCAAAATTCCTTCCATATGCAGAGACAGAAATATCACGGAATGTAACAGATCATTTCCTTTGTATTTCGTTTTTGTTTATGATTTCTCCCTTTCATTTTAATTCTTTTATGCTACGTGACTAAAGTGGAAATATATTTAATAGGAATGCATGTATCGAACCTATATAAAATTGTGCCATCTCAGGGATGGAGGGGGCACGTAGCGTGTAAGGAGAAGGATGGACGGGGAAAATCTAAGTTGTATGGAAGTGATTTTAGAACAATAAAAACAAATAAAATAACAAAAAAAAAGAAATATGCAATAATATTATCATGCCTACTTAACGGATAAGGCAACTGAATCTCAGTATCTTAGCTGAAATGGCAGTAAACAAGTAGTACTTTTGGGGCCAGAATGCAAATGAAAGACAAACCAACCACTCTTTCCACTCCACTGCACTGCTTCAATTAAGATTAAATGCTATGAGTTTCTGTTATGTAAATTATTCATTCAAAACGAAGGGTTAATTTCTTCCTTTTGGTCTTATTTTTAAGTTTCCTTCTTTTGTTCCCCTATCTAGGAATGAGACAATTTTGATTCCAAAAGGGAAGATGATAAAAATATGGTATAATGTAAAAACTATTTTAGCCTTTCTGTTACATTGCCGTTCTCAGTACAATAAACATAAAATAATTCTGTGACAATGGAGTATTTTCACATTTAAAGTCCCATGCCAACAAAAGTTAATTAACTCAATTTAATAAAGATAGAATTGATTCCAAGGTTTTATCCCCATTGAAAACAGTTAACTTTACTATAGTTTTGGTCCACAAATTTAGCAACAGCCTTCAATCATCAGTTTTACAACTCCTAGCCATTAAATGAAATGGTCACTCCGAGAATATAGATGGATCAGTATAAAGTATTTCCTCTCCATTAGATATCCCAACGTAGATATCCCAACGATACTGTCAGTTCAGTGACCCTTGTATGCAATAAAATTGTTTCCACACTTCATTTGGACCTCAGTTATAGGAGAGAAGAAATTATTTTCCAGGAATCAATAGTATTATTTTGGCATTCTTGAAACAAGAGGGTTGGATAACCCTCTAAGGATAACCTATAAGGTTCCACCCAACAAGGAATGTCTAAGATTCCATGTACTTTGTATGAAGTATACATTGATAATAATATGTCCATTAAAATCTTTACCTATAAATTCTTTGTATAGCAATATCACTGTTAAGTCAGTAAACATATAATTGGGTTTCTCATCAGTGTTAGTGGTAGCCAAACAATGGAGGTGGCCAGATTTGTTGTTTTTTATCTTGGTGAGTCATTCATATATAATACCACTAAAGATTTAGTATGTAGCTGTAGGGAAATTTCAAGTGGGACCTAAAAAGTTTGTTGTACACTAATTTGGGTTCTTGAGCCTGAAATTGCATAATAATAATAACCAAGTAAGCATGAAGTAAAAAGACATTTATTCTGGTCAGGAACAAAAAACACAACAAATCAACAAGATAGGGATCATCTGCCTGAGCCTGGGATAGGAATATTATAACATACAGATTTTCAGGGAAGTATTCATAACTAATCATTACTAAAGTAATGTTTTATGAAAGAAAGAAAAGCAAGATGTCTATTCATAAAATAGGTGTTTTTATGAAAGAGTATATATAATTGGAGGTAAAATGTATACATTCATATATATGCATATATATATATATATATATATATATATATATATATATATATATATATATATATATATATATATGCATACGTGCATGTACATACCCACGTAGGTGTATGTCTGTTTAATATTTGTGCTTTCTTTTAAGAGATAGATAGGGGAGTCAACAATTGAGTATATGAGCATAGCTGGTCTCACAAAATCAAAAATTCTTCTCATTGGTCCAGAGAGGGAGAACTTTTCCGTGATACTAGAATTCTCCACCTAAAGCAGCAATGTGTTTGTACTGATAAGAGGCAAAAAGGACATACTGAAGGGCAGTAGCTGCTGGAAGGGGTATTGAAGTGAGAAGTGATTGTGTACATCAAAAGGGCTGAACTAGAACCAAATTTGGTCAATTTAACATGAAGGAATACTTTTTTATAAGATAGGAGGGTCTGTATGCCATAGGATCATGTGATGGAAGTTCAGGGTGCAATACCAGGGATCTTGTTAAGAATAATGAAGGCAATGAATATTAAGCAACTCACCAGAAGCTGTCAACCCCAGGAAACTCACTGAAATCAGTTTCTGGGCCTCAGCTAGGCAAGGTAATTTTGTTCAATTTTCTCACATAGTAAAACAGTCAATACATGGTATGATAGGAGAACATATCTGAGAAGCAATACTTTGGAGCAAGGACTAGGCATAAAAGAAATAGAACACTTCCCATTCAAATTCCCTTTGTCCACTAGTTTTCAATCAATTCCCCCTTGCCATTTTCCCCACCACTCTTCATTCAATACTGGTTCTGTGACTGAGTCTGCCTTACAGTTAAATAACACTTTAAGGTTAATTTCATTTGAGTTAAAAGTCATAGCACTTGAGTCACAAGAAAACTCTATAAGTAAGAACCTGAAGTTGTATTGTTCTGTTTTCCAAATAAGTAAGTTGAGATACACAGAGATTAAGTCTTGTATTAACACAGATAGGATGTCAGAAAGACAATTTGAACTCAGGATTTCTCATCTCTAAGTTAAGCATATGGAAGGCTTGCCATGGGAAATCACAAAAACACACTCGTTTCTTCAGAGCTTTGCCTCCAACAATGAAATATGAACATTTCATTAATTAGAAAGATTAACAGATCATAGATCTAGAATTGGAAGGGCTCTTGAAGGCCATCTCGTTCAATCACTAGATTTCTATTTTTAAAGTTTTTTTTTTTCCAATTACGCAAAAAAAAAACATTAAACAGAATTTTTATTATTTTTAATTAAACTAATTTATATGCAGTTTACAAAAAATTTGGGATTTAAAATTTTCTCCCTATCTCTCTTATCCCCAACCCCAGAACAGCATGTATTCTGATTATCTTTTCCTCTAATCTTCCCTCCCTTCTATCACCCCCCCTCTTCTTATTCATTTCTCTTCTATTTTCCTTTAGGGCAAGGTATATTGCTAACCCCATTGCCTATATATTTTATTTCCCAGTTGTATGTAAAAAATTTAACATTGATTTTTTTAAAGCTTTGAGTTCCACATTCTTCTCCATCACCCCTCCTCACCCACCTTCACTGTGAAGGAAAGAAATTCAAAGTAGGCTATATATATACACATATATATACATATATATACACATACATATATATATATGTATATATATATACATATATATGCATATGTATATATATATACACATACATATATATATGTATATATATGTGTGTGTGTATATATATATATATGTATATATATATGCAGTCATGCGAAACACTTGTCACATTCTCCATTTATTCTATTCTCTCCTTTGATCTATCCCTCCACAGAAGAATTTCCTTCTGATTACCCCTTCCCCCAATCAGTTCTCCTTTCTATGATCCTCCTTTTCTTATCCCCTTCCCCCTACTTTCAGGTAGGGTAAGCTAAACTTCCATAGCTTTAGCAGTAAGTATCTCAACATACACAAGGGTGCCTACTATCACAGGTTCTTAGATCTGCATTCATAAAAGGAAAGAAACTTGCAAGGGGTTAACAGACACTTCAGTGAAGCACAGGTATCAAGGAAAAATCGAAATCAAAATTTCAGAGAAAAAAAAGAGAAATCAAAAGTCATCAGACATGCTTCTAAAATGTATGACCACTACATACATACACAGATACCGTAGAGGGAAGTATCAACTTCTGGGTTTTGGCAGGGTGGCCTCTTTAGGGGCTCCCATATTCTCCCTGGCCATAGAATCATTCCCAGTCGGCAAGCCCCGAAGTAAAACCTCATTTTCAGAGTATTTTTACACTTCTTTTTTATTTTTAAAAATTAATTTATTTTTAGTTTACAACATTCAATTCCACAAACTTTTGAGTTCCAAATTTTCTCCTCCTCCCTCCTCTCTCCCCTCCCCAAGACTATATGCAATCTGATATAAGCTCTACATATGCCTTAACATTAAACATATTTTCACTTTAGTCATCTTGCTTATAAACATTTTACTACCACGTGTCTTTGCTTCAAGCCTATAAACCCCTAAATTCTACTACATCCCTCCTGCCCGTCCTATCCTTGACTCCATCTTTCTTGGTGGTTCCCAGTCTTTGGCCCCTTGAAGTTATGAATCATGGTTATCCACAGGTCAGTCATTAAATCTCCATAAGCCACAGTTTTCTCATGATCTCTAAAATAAAAAATGTAGGATTTCCTTGGTTTCCTCTGCAGTCACTTCTTATACTTAAGCCAAAGGAATGCATCTTTAAAGGCAAATTTTCAGGCTTTGGCCTCCCAAGCGTTACATGCTGTCTTCCCTTCCATTTCTAGGTAGCCCCCTTTCTTCTTTTTCTAAGGAGGAACGTGTCCCTGTTTGGGCATCATACCATCTTTTCTTTGGTACTACGTACCTCAGAATCCTATATAAAAGTTCAGAATAAAAGCTCCTTAAGGGTAGGGGATGTTTCTCCTTTGTCTTTGTCTCCCCAGCACGTGGCATAGTGCCTCAAACGCTTCCTTAATAAATATACATATTGATTTATGATATGTAGGACAACACGCAGGAGGCCAGGTGATGAGATCTCAGGATTTTGAAAAGACCTTGGTGGGGGGAGACTGAAGGAGAATGAAGAGAAAAGAAATACTGGCAGAGCCTCCCCTGAGCACTCCTCCTACTGGGACTGGCAGACATTGAGGCATCTCTTCAGATCCTGTGTGTGTAGAGTGTTGGGCATGGATGTGGCTGTACTATGGCAGACCCCTGAGGCATCTCCTTCTGTGTGTGGTGCTGGATTTTAAGACAGCACAACGGCAGTCTCTTCATTCTTTCAGAGCAGAGACACAAGGATACATAATCTCAAGGATTCACTGGTTCAGGGCCAAGAAATTATGGGATCCCAGAAACGGAAAATTAGCACCTTCATTGTATATGGGGGGGGGGCAAATCACTAACTCACCTTTTACTGTTCCCTTAGATTAAAAAACTTAAGATGCATTAATGAAGCATCTACTATGTTAACAGCCACCCTGCTTAAGTGTTTTACAAAAATCTTATGAGTTAGGTGTCATTATTATCCCCATTTTACAGATGAAGAAATGAGGCAGATAGTTTAAGTGACTTGCCCAGGAACACACAGTTTGCAATAGTGTGAAGTCAGATTTGATCTCAAGACTTCCTGATTCCATGTCTAGGGTTCTATACAACGTGCCCGTACCCCTTTAGGTTGAATAGTTAACTCATTGGCTATGGTGTGGAAAGGGATTGGATTCACCTCCTTTCATCCTTAGAACTTGGGATAATCTCTGTGAAATATGACGGTAAGAGTATTTACTATTTGCTGTAGGTTTCCTAACATTTTTGCTGCGTTTCTATCTTTTTCTTTTTTTGAATTGATCCCTTTTCTTTTTTTCTTAAATTTATTTATTTAACTTTTCAATATTCATTTCCACAAAATTATGGGTTCAAAAATTTCTCCCCATTTCTCCCCTCCCTTCACCCCAAAAGTCGAGCATTCTAACTGCCCCTATCACCAATCTGCCCTCTCTTCTAACATCCCTCCCTTCCATTATTCCCATCTTCTCTTTTGTCATGTAGGGCAAGATAACCTTCTATTCGCCATTACCTGTATTTCTATTTCCTAGCTGCAAGAACAATACTCAACAGTTGTTCCTAAAACTTTGATTACTAACTTCTCCCCATCCATCCCTCCCCCACTCATTCCCTTTGGGAAGGCAGGCAATTCAATAGAGGCCATATCTGCGTAGTTTTGCAAATAACTTCCATAATAGTCGTGTTGTGTAAGACTAACTGTTATACCCTCCATCCTATCTTGCCCAGCATTGCTTCTATTCTCTCTTTCGATCCGGTCCCTCCCCAAGAGTGTTGACTTCATATTGTTCCCTGCTCCCACTGTCCTCCCTTCCATCAACCTCGCCACCTTTCCTATCCCCTTCTCCCCCACTTTTCTGTATTGTAAGATAGGTTTTCATATCAAAATGAGTGTTCATTGTATTCCTTCCTTTAGTCAAATGTGACGAGAGTAAGCTTCATGTTTTATTCTTTCACCTCCCCCCACTTTTTCCCTCCACTAAAAAGTCTTTTGCTTGCCACTTGTATGAGAGATAGCCTGCCCCATTCAATTTCATGCTTTCTCTTGCTAATATATTTCTCTCTCACCATTTAATTTCATTTTTAAGATATGATCCCACCCTATTCAATTCACACTGTGCTCTCTCTCTCTCTCTCTCTCGCTCTGTGTGTGTGTGTGTGTGTGTGTGTGCGTGCGTGTGTGTGTAGTGACATCAACTACCCAGATTCTGAAAAAATTCTTAAGAGTTACAAATATTATCTTTCCATGTAGGAATGTAAATAGTTCAACATTACTAAGTCCCTTATGATTTCTCTTTGCTGTTTACCTTTTCATGCTTCTCTTGATTCTTGTGTTTGAAGGACAAATTTTATTTCCAGCTCCGTTCTTTTCATCAAGAAAGCTTGAAAGTCTTGAATTTCACTGAAAGATCATTTTTTCCCCTGAAGTATTATACTCAGTTTTGCTGGGTAGGTGATTTTTGGTTTTGGTCCTGGTTCCTTTCACTTCTGGAATACCATATCATCTTTTGTTCTTCTCATTGTATTTCCACAGTACTTGAATTGTTTCTTTCTAGCTGTTTACAATATTTTCTCCTTGACCTAGAAACTCTGGACTTTGGCCACAATGTTCCTAGGAGTTTCTCTTTTTGGATCCCTTTCAGGAGGTGATTAGTGCATGCTTTCAATATTTATTTCATCCTTTGGTTCTAGAATATCAGGGAAATTTTCCATGTTAATTTCATGAAAGATGACGTCTAGGATCTTTCTTTTGGTCATGAGTTTTTGGTAGTCTCATAATTTTAAATTGTCTCTCCTGAACATATTTTCCATGTCAGTTTTTTTTTCATTGACATGCTTCACATTATCTTCCATTGTTTAATTCTTTTGGTTTTGTTTTGTGATTTCTTGGTATCTCATAAAGTCATTAGCCTCCATCTGGGCCATTATAATTTTTGAAAAATTATTTTCAGGATGGAGGAGCCAAGATGGCGAAGTGGAAAGACTCAAGCACGCTAGCTCCATACCCACAGCCCATAAATTTCCTGTAAAAATAATTCCCCACAAATTCTGGAGCAGTGAAAGCCGAACAGCAACGCAGTGGAGGAGATTTCCGTTCCAGAGAGCCCTGAAAAACTGACCCCAAAGGTCCATCACACACCAGACAGAGGATCCCAACCCTACCCTGCCTTGGCCGCACAGCCCCAAGAGGAGCAAATCCGAGTAGGCTTCATGGACGGAATCTCCCGTGGCTGTGAAGGTCCCTCAGCCCACAGGCGCACAGGTCAGTGAGAGAGATTTCCGGGCTGGCTGTGAGGGGAGCGGGGTGTCTCCATGACCCAGACCCCCTCAGGAGGCAGCGACAGAGACAGGGACAGCAGCAGACCCGGGCTCCCCAAGCAGACAGGAGCTCCGCTCCATTGCTGATGGTACCCTCATAAACTCCCTGAGGGAACTGAGCCTGTGAGGCGGCCCTGCCCCACCTGACACTAGAACTTAAGCTCATATTGAATACCAGCCCCACCCACCCCTGAAAGCCCTGAGGCTAGGGAGAGTAGCATTTGAATCTCAGACCCCAAGCACTAGCTGGGCAGATCTAGGCGAGGGTGGAGAGGAATCTCAGAAGTCAAGTAACTGGCTGGGAAAATGCCCAGAAAAGGGAAGAAAAATAAGACCATAGAAGGCTACTTTCTTGGTGAGATGTTTCAGTCTTTCGTTTCTGATGAAGAGGAATAATGCTTAGCATAATGGAAAGACATAGAAATCAAGGACTCTGTACCCCAAACACCCGAAATAGATATCCAATGGGCTCAGGGCATGGAAGAGCCCAAAAAGGATTTTGAAAATCAAGACAGACAGGTGGAGGAAAAAACTGGGAAGAAAAATGAGAGAGATGCAAGAAAAGCATGAAAAACGGGTCAATACCCTGCTAAAGGATACCCAAAAAATGCTGAAGGAAATAACACCTTGAAAAATAGGCTCACTCAATTGGCAAAAGAGGTTCAAAAAGCCAATGAGGAGAAGAATGCTTTCAAAAGCAGTATTAGCCAAATGAAAAAAGAGGTTCAAAAGCTCACTGAAGAAAATAGTTCTCTCAAAATTAGAATGGAACAGATGGAGTCTAATGACTTTCTGAGAAACCAAGAAATCATAAACCAAAATCAAAAGAATTAAAAATTTAAAGATAATGTGAAATATCTCATTAGAAAAACAACTGACCTGGAAAATAGATCCAGGAGAGACCCTTTAAAAGTTATGGGACTACCTGAAAGCCGTGATCAAAAAAAGAGCCTAGACATCATCTTTCATGAAATTGTCAAGGAAAACTGTCCTGATATTATAGAACCAGAGGGCAAAGTAAGTATTGAAGGAATCCATCGATCACCACCTGAAAGAGATCCAAAAAGAGAAACTCCTAGGAACATTGTGGCCAAATTCCAAAGTTCCCAGGTCAAGGAGAAAATATTGCAAGCAGCTAGAAAGAAACAATTCCAGTATTGTGGAAATACAATCAGGATAACACAAGATCTAGCAAGGGATAGAAGGGCGTGGAACAGGATATTCCAGAAGTCAAAGGAACTAGGACTAAAACCAAGAATCATCTACCCAGCAAAACTGAGTATAATACTTCAGGGAAAAACATGGTCTATCTTACAATACAGGAAAGTGGGGGAGAAGGAGATAAGCAAGGGGGCTATGATGGTAGGGAGGGCAATGGGAATAGGGAGCAATTTGAAGTCAACACTCGGGGAGGGACAGGATCAAAAGGCAGAATAGAAACACTGGGGAACAGGATAGGATGGAGGGAAATACAATTAGTCTTACACATCACGACTATTATCGAAGTCATTTGTAAAACTACACAGATATGGCCTATATTGAATTGTCTGCCTTCTCAAAGGGAATGGGTGGGGAGGGAAGGATGGGGAGAATTTGCAACTCAACGTTTTAGGAACAACTGTCGAGTATTGCTGTTGATACTGTGAAATTAGAAATACAGTTAATGGGGAATAGAAAGTCATCTGGCCCTACAGGACAAAAGTGAAGATGGGGACAAGAAAAGGGAGGGATGATAGAAGAGAGGGCAGATTGGTGATAGGGAAAATTAGAATGCTTGGTGTATTGGAGTGGAGGGAGGGAGGGATAAATGGGGAGAAAATTTAGAACCCAAAATTTTATGAAAATGAATGTAAAAAGTCAAATATATAATTTTATATTAAAAAAAGAAAAGAAAAGAGAGCTTACACCTCTAAATTTATAAACGTAAAAAAATAGCTATTTTGTTCAGTGAGCTTTTGAACCTCCTTTTCCATTTGGGTAATTCTGCTTTCAAAAGCATTCTTCTCCTCATTGGCTTTTTGATCCTCTTTTGCCAATTCAGTTAGCCTATTTTTCAAGGTGTTATTTTCTTCAGGATTTTTTGGATCTCCTTTATCAAGGTGTTGACCTGCTTTTCACGCTTTTCTTTCTACCACTCTAATTTGATAGTCAAAATCCTTTTTGATCTCTTTAATGGCCTGAGACCGTTGACTATTTATTTCGGATGTTTGGGATTCAAAAGCCTTGACTTCTATGTCTTTCCCTGATATTAAGTATTGCTCTTTCTCATCAGAAAGGATGGGAAGAGATATCTGTTCAACAAGAAATAATCTTCTATGGTCTTTTTTCCCTTTTGGGGGCATTTTCCCAACCAGTTTGTTGACTTTTGGGTCCTTTGTCAAGAGTAGGGTGTACTCTGGGGACCTGTAAGATATCATTTCCTCCAAGGTGGAACAATCAAGAGTGTACTGGTCTGGGCGCAGAGAAGGATTTTTGTGCCCAGAATCTTAGCAGAGTTTCCTCTCCACAGGCACCTGACCTCCAGTTCCACCAAGCTGGCACTGGGTTGGGGGGTGGATATTCAGTCAAACTGTGGGAGTAGGAGCAGGCCACCATTCAGTGCAAGGCAAAGACCAGCTCCCTCATTGCCCCCAGGTGTTTTTACGATCAACAATGGTTTCAGGCTGCTGTAGGGGCTGCTGTGAGAATTCCTGCAGCCTGCCGGATGTGGCCTCTGCGGGCTCCCGCCTGAGGCCAGAGCTTTGGGAATGCCCTTCTCTCTTCCTGGGCAGCTGAAAAAACACCATCAGTGACCTTTTGTGGCTGTGGGTTGAGGGATCTGCGAAACTGCTGCTGCTGGGATTGTGGATTCCGAGACTGTAGATTCCGCCCCTGAGGGCTGTTCATGAGTCGTTAATAGCCTGGCCATGGCCAGGCTGGGCTCTGTTCTCTGCTATGTGTCTGGTGCAACTGACGTTTCCAATCGGCCCTTCAGGTCACCCTGAGCTGAAAATCTCCACACTGTTGTTCTCCACTTCTGCTGCTTCATAATTTGTTGAGAGTCCCTCTCTACAGGTATTTTGTGGGCAGTGTGGGGAGAGCCTTCATTTTTGTTTTGTCTTTCTACTCCTCCATCTTGGCTCTGCCCCTCTATTTATACACTTCTTAGAGCCAGAAGTCATAATGGTCTGACCCAGTGCCTCAAAGGAAAAAAAAAAAAAACAACCAAAAAGTATTTGAGATCCTCCCACGAAACAACTCCCCCAGTGAAGACTCCCACAGTGGGTAGGCCCATCATTGGTGGAAAAGGTACTCCTCAAACACATTATTCAATCAGAGGCACTTTTGGCAAAATGAAAACAGAAAATGATCCTAATTTGATTGCCAGTACAATATCCACATTAAGATATATGTTATGGCCTCTGGAAGTCAAATCTTGTCAATGTCAAATTCATTTATTCCCTCTTGCCTTCCTCTTCTTTCCATTCACTGTACGAACTCTTTATCACATCTTTTATTTGAGATGATTAACTACATTCTACCTTTCCCTTTCACACGGCATTTAACTTTATTTTTATATGCATTCCTTCATATTCATTTCATCCTGTGCCCTCTCTCTCTCCGTATATGCATGCATGGATGCATGTGTATACATGCATATAAACACATACATACATACATACACATATG
The DNA here is from genome assembly GCA_023548195.1 of Bettongia penicillata ogilbyi. Classification (NCBI taxonomy): domain Eukaryota; kingdom Metazoa; phylum Chordata; class Mammalia; order Diprotodontia; family Potoroidae; genus Bettongia; species Bettongia penicillata. Next base: position 995,899 of record JAJHZJ010000782.1, on the reverse strand, counting down.
CACACAGAGACACAACACATACACATATTCCCTCCAAATACCCCAGTACTGAGAAAGTTGTTATGAGTTACAAATATCACCTTTCCATGTAAGAATGTAAACAACACAACTTTAATAAGTCCTTTATGTTTTTCATTTCCTGTGATTTCTTCATTCTTCCCTTGTTTCTTATATTTAAAAGTGAAAAATTTTATTCAATCTGGTCTTTTCACATGAATATATATATATATATATATATATATATATATATATATATATATATATATATATATATATATATATATATAGTTTATTTTTCACTTCTCAACATTACTTCCAGAAGAATTTCAATTCAAAATTTTCTCACCATCCCCATCTCTACCCCCCACCCACAACAGCCAGCACCCCATTTTCTTTTTGCTCCAGCCTGTCCTCTCTTCTATTACCCACCCTTCTTTCATCCCCCTTCCACTCTATTTTCATGTAAGACAAACTAGATTTCTACACTCCATTGGTTGTATATTTTAATTTCCAGTAGCATGTTAAAAATAATTTTATCATTAATTCTTAAAGCGTTGAGTTCCATATTCTCTGCCTCCCTCTTTATCCACCAACATTGAGAAAAGAAGCAATTCCGTATAGGTCATACATGTGTAGCAATGCAAACCACTTCCATAATAATTATGTTATGAAAGACTAATCACATTGCCCTGTCTCCTATCCTACACTCCATTTATTCTGTTGTCTCCACTGAACTGTTCTCCTACAAGATTGGGTAGAAAATGAAACAACTTGGTAATTCTTGCATGAAATGATGCAAAGTGCAGTGACCAGAACCAGGAAATTACTGCATACAGTAGCAGAAATATCTCACAGTTGTAAACCGTGAATGACTTAGCTCTTCTCAACAATACAATGATCTAGGACAATTACGTAGGACTTATGATGGAAAATGTTATATACCTCCAAAGGGAAAACAAACGAATACAAAAGTGATGGAGTCTGAAGGCAAATTAAGGCACCCTTTAAAAAGTTTATTTTTCTTATTTTTGTCTGTTTTCTTTTACATGATGACTAATATGGAAATAAGTTTAATGTGAGAGCATAATATAACCCACATCAAATTTCTTACCTTCTGAATAAGATGGGAGAAGAGACAGAAATGGAAAAAAATTGGAACTTACAAAAGTAGTGATTCATTGTTAGGGTAAAATGGCAGAGAAGAAAGAGGCAATTGCTTCATCTCTCCCCTCCAGCCCCTCAAAAAACGTTGTAAATTGTCTCCGAACAAATTCTAAAGCAACAGAAACCACAAAATGGCATGTTGAAGCAAATTTTCAGCTCAAAACAAACTGGAGGATCAGAAGGAAGGGTCTAACCCACCGATGAGGGAGCTGAATACATTTTTGTGTGGGCCATGATGTCATGGACAGAGAGAGAACAGGCTTTAAGGGACTGAATTGCTGGTGGCTGCAATGGTTTCCCGAGTTTTTAACCAACAAATGATAGACACAGCTTAAAATGTCAATGAGGCACACTCTCACCTGAGCGTAGTCCTGTTACTGCACCAGCCCAAGTCCCATCCCCAGCTCCATCCCCAGCTCTGGCCTCAAGGTAGTGGCAGCCTCTGTGGAACTGGAAGTTGCTTCTGGAGTATTCTAGTTAACAAGGAGTTCAAAAGTCAAGTAAATGGCTGGGAAAATGAGCAAACAGAGGTTTAAAAATAGAGTACAGATTCTTACTTCCTCAGGGAAAAGGTGTTTTTGAGAAAAGAATGGAGGAGTAAAAGCAGGGACTTACCTGAGCTCTCCTTGCAAACCCAACCGGTGAAAAATGACAAAACATATTCTGGTGCTGCAAAATTCAGCAAATAATGGAATGAAGCAAATTGCCAGAAGAGATAGATTGTAAGGTCGCCTGGAAGCCTCGATCACTCAGGGCAGGGAGGAGAATTCAGTCCAGCATAGTCAAGTCAGCACAGATGGCCCGAAGCAGCCCATGGGGGCACCAAACCACTGACATCTGTGGCAGTTTCCTGATGTCACAACCCAAAATGAGCAAGGAACAATTTGAAAGTCAGTGGGAAAAAATCTATGAGATATGTACGAGAGTATGGAGTGGTCTGGCCCCAGTGCCAGGTCAGTGGAGGGGACAGAAGAACCCACAGCAGTGGAAGCAGCAGGGTCAGTGGAAGTATTTGTTTCTGGAGCTCTAGGCCCACAGACTGTGGGGGAATAGAGTGGCTGGCATTAGCATTCCCCAGCAATTTTTGTGAAACACTGACTTCCTCCACCAGAAGCTGGGGTCGTTGAGTTTATCAAACAGTACTTTACTGTATTCATTGAATAGTGTGTCTTGAATACCAACATATCCCCCTGGTCTACCCCTCTGTTTCTTAGCCTGTACCAAGTAGTTTTCATCATTGCTATGTTATGATACAATTTGAGATCTTGTAGAGCTTGGCCACCTTTCCTAGCATTTCTTTTCATTACTTCCCTTGATATCCTGAACATTTGTTTTTTTTTTTTCCAGATGAATTTTTCTATTACTTTTTATAGCCCTAAAAATAATATTCTCATAGTTTGATTCCTGTGGCATGGGATAAGTGAATTAATTTAAGTAGAATTGTCATTTTTATTATTTTGCCTCGGCAAACCCACGAGCAACTGTTGTTTTCTCACTTATTTTGGTCTGATTTTATTTGTGTGAAAAGTGTTTTGTAATTCTTTACATATAATACATGAGTTTTTTTTGGCAAATAAAAACTCAGAAATATTTTATCGTGTGTACCCTAGCTTTTAATGTGATTCTATTGATATGTCTTGCTGCTGGATTTCGTTAGTAATACATAGAAATGCAGAAGATTTGTGTGGGTTTACTTTGTATCCTTCAACTTTGCCAAAGTAGTTTATTATTTCAAGGAGCTCTTTACCTGATTCTCTGGAATTCTTTAAGTATATCATTATACCATCTGCAAAGAGTGATAACTTAATTTCTTTGTTGCCCATCCCAATTCTTTTTTTAGTTTCCTTTTCTTCTCTCATTTCTCCAGCTAACATTTCTAGTATCATATTAAGTAATAGTCGTGATAATAGGGATCCTTTTTTTCACCCCTGATCTTATCGGAAATATATCCAGGTTATCCCCATTACATATAATACTTGTTGAAGCTTTTACCTAGATACTGATTAACTTATGGAAAGTGAATGTAGGTGAGTTTAACTTTTTCACATTTTATATTGGTAATCATAACTGGTAAATTGGCAATTTATATTGGTAATTGGTTTTGTCTTAAATTTTTTTTTAAATCAAATTGACCAAACATTTAGCAATTTTATTGCTTTTTATGTAAAACCAACTCTTAGTTCTATTTATTTGTTAAATAGTATGCTAAATTTCAATTTCATTAATCTCTCCTTTGGTTTTCAGCATTTCTAATGTGGTATTAGTTTGGGGATTTTCAATTTGTTCTTTTTCGGCAGCATACCCAATTGCATGATCTCCTTTTTCTCTCATTGACTACTGTGTCTTGGGTACCTAACATATTCTACTGCTCTACCCTTCTGTTTCTTAGCCAGTTCCAAGTGATTTTCATAATTTCTGCTTTACAATACGATTTGAGTTCTGATAGAATTAGCAACCTTCCTTAGGATTACTTTTAATTAGTTCCCTTGATATTCTGGGCGTTTTGGTTTTCCATATAAATTTTTATTTTATTTTTCTAGCTCTACAAAATAATTATCTGATAGTGTGATTGGTATGGAACTGATTAAGTAAATTAATTTAGGTAGAATTGTCATTTTTATTGTATTGGCTTGCCCCACTTATGAGCATCTGATGTTTTTGAACATATTTATATCTGACTTTATTTCTGCAAAGTGTTTTCTAATTTTGTTCATATAGTCCCTGGATTTGTTTTAGCATGTAGACTTGCAAATATTTTATATTGTCTATCGTAACATTCAATGGGGCTTTGTTTTCTATCTCTCACTGTTGGCTTCATAATATATAGAAATGAGGGGCGGAGCCAAGATGGCGGAGTAGAAGGACGCACGTTTATGAGCTCCAAAACCAAAGCCCATAGAATTAATGCAAAAAGAGACCCCCATAACTTCTGGGTCAATACAAGGTGTGCAAGAGTGGAAGAGATTTCCGTTCCAGGGAGCCCTGGAGGCCCGTCCCCACGGTCCGTCGCGCCCTGGAAAGTGGACCCCACCCCAACGCTGCTCTGGCCGCGGCCACAGAGAAGCTGACATGAGCAGGCTTCAGACACGGAAGCTCCGGCAGCCGGGAAAGTTCCTCCGCCCACAGAAGCTACAGGTCAGTGAGAAAGAAGGCTGGGCTGGACGAGAGGGGGAGCAGGGCGTCTCCGTGACTCGGGCCCCCTGGGGGGAAGCGGCGGCGGCAGAAACGGGGACAGGAAGCGGCGGAGTCAGAGGCGTGGGCGGCGGCTGAGGCGGCAGCGGCCCAGGACTCAGGAATCCCCAAACAGCAGGCAGGATCTTCATTACGGAAGGTTTCTGCATAAAACCTGACGGAGCTGAGCCTGGGAGACGGCCCTGCCCCCACCCTGCTCTCTTACTGAAGCCCTCTGCATAAAACCCCTCAGGGAACTGAGCCTGGGAGGCGGGGCCCCCCACCCCGCCCCCACCAGCTCCGTTCCTGAAAATCTCTGCATAAAGCCCCTGAGGGATTTGAGCCTGGGAGGCGGCCCTGCCCCCACCCCAGCGCCAGAACTAAAGCTTGCTGCTGGAAAGCCCATTTGATTCTCAGAGGCCAAGCACTAGCTGGGCGGATCCAGGCGGGGGTGGAAAGGAATCTCAGAAGTCAAGTAACTGGCTGGGAAAACGCCTAGAAAAGGGAACAAAAATAAGACTATAGAGAGTTTTTTCCAACAAATGCAAATGATCACGACCTTCAGATCTGACGAAGATGAGGACGTATTCTTGCCATCAGGGAAAGACGTGGAGGGCGGGGCTTTAGTACCCCAGACACCCCAGGGGGGTGGCGGGTGGGCTCACGCCTTGGAAGAGCTCAATAAGGATTTTGAAAAGCAAGTTAGACAGGTAGAGGAAAAACTGGGAAGAGAAATGAGAGACATGTAAGAAAAGTATGAAAAACGGGTCAATACCTTGGTAAAGGAGACCCAAAAAAATGCTGAGGAAATTAACACCGTGAAAAATAGGCTCACTCAATTGGAAAAAGAGGTTCAAAAAGCCAATGAGGAGAAGAATGCTTTCAAAAGCAGAATGAGCCAAATGGAAAAAGAGGCTCAAAAGCTCACTGAATTTAATAGTTCTCTCAAAATTAGAATGGAGCAGATGGAGTCTAATGACTTTACAAGAAACCAAGAAATCACCAAACAAAAGCAAAACAACGAAAAAATGGAAGAGAATGTGAAATATCTCATGGGAAAAACAACTGACCTGGAAAATAGATCCAGGAGAGACAATTTAAAAAGTATGGGTCTACCTGAAACTCATGATCAAAAAAAGAGCCTAGATATCATCTTCCATGAAATTATCAAGGAAAACTGCCTTGACATTCTAGAACCAGAGGGCAAAATAAGTATTGAAAGAATCCATCGATCACCACCTGAAAGAGATCCAAAAAGAGAAACTCCTAGGAATATTGTGGCCAAATTCCAGAACTCCCAGCTCAAGGAAAAAATCTTGCAAGCAGCTAGAAAGAAACAATTCCAGTACTGTGGAAATACAATCAGGATAACTCAAGATCTAGCAGCTTCTACGTTAAGGGATTGAAGGGCGTGGAATAGGATATTCCAGAAGGCAAAGGAACTAGGACTCAAACCAAGAATCACCTACCCAGCTAAACTGAGTATAATACTTCAAGGGAAAATATGGTCTATCAATGAAACAGAGGACTTTCAATCATTCTTGATGAAAAGACCAAAGCTGAAAAGAAAATTTGACTTTCAAACACAAGAATGAGAAGAAGCATGAAAAAGGAAACAGCAAAGAGAAGTCTTAAGGGACTTACCAGAAGTGAACTGTATACATTCATACAGGGAAAGACAATATTTCTAACTCTTAAAACTTTTCAGTATCTGGGTAGTTGGTGGGACCACACATACACATGTACACGCATGCACACGCATACAGAGACAGAGAGCACAGAGTGAACTGAATAGACTGGGACCACACCTTAAAAGAAATTAAGGTAAATGGTGAGAGAGAAATGTAGTGGGAGGAAAGAGGGAGTAACTATATGTCATTTAAGAAGCAAGTAGGAGATTTTTTTAGTGGAGGGAAAAAGAGGAGAGCTGAGAAAGAAAAAAAAAAAACAAGAAGTTTACCCTCATCACACTTGACTAAACGAAGGAGTGAAATGCACACTCATTTTGATATGAAAACCTATCTTACAGTATAAGAAAGGGGGGGGAGAAGGAGATATTGCAAGGGGGGATGATGGAAGGGAGGGCAAAGGGAGGAGGGAGCAATTTGTAGTCAACACTTGGGGAGGGATAGGATCAAAAGACAGAAGAGAAACAACGAGGGTCAGGTTAGGAGGGATGGTAATTCAGTTAGTCTTACACAATACGACTATAAGGGAGGTCATTTGCAAAACTACACAGATAGGGCCTATATTGAATTGCCTGCCGACCCAAAGGGAATGGGTGGGGAGGGAGGGATGGGGAGAATTTGGAACTCAAAGTTTTAGGAACACCTGTTTAATATTGTTGTTGTAACTAGGAAAGAAGACATACAGTTAATGAGGAATAGAAAGTCATCTGGCCCTACAGGAGAAAAGAGAAGATGGAGACAAGAGAAGGGAGGGATGACAGAAGAGAGGGCAGATTGGAGATAGGGAAAATTAGATTGCTTGGGGTATTGGGGTGGGGGGAGGGGATAAAAGGGGAGAAAATTTGGAACCCAAAAATTTGTGAAAATGAATGTAAAAAGTTAATTAAATAAAGAAAAAATAATATATAGAAATGCAGAAAATGTGTGTGAACTTATTTTGTAATCGGCAAATTTGCCAAGGTTGTTAAAATTTCCAGTAGTTTCTTACTTGATTCTCTAGAGTTCTCTAATATGTCATCATATCATCTGAAAAGAGCAAGAAAATGGTTTCTTTGACTATTCTAATTCCTTCAAATATTTTTACTTCTCTTATTGCTACAGATAACATTTCTATTACCATATTGAATAATAGGGGTGATAATGGACATCCTTGTTTCACCCCTGATCTTATTAGAAATACGTCTAGATTATCCCCATTGCATCCAAGGATTCTTTGTTAAAAGATCAGAGCTGAGGAGGTGGGCAGAGCCAAGATGGTGGAGTAGAAACACACATATACTCTTATCTTATCCCACACATCCAATAAAATACCTGTAAAGAGTGACTCTCAACAATTTCTAGGACATCAGAAGCCACAGAACCATGGAGTAGAGGACACTTCCAGCCCAAGGGGAAAGAGCGCAGCACAGCCTTGATTGCTCCCGCCTTGACTGCATGAGGAGGAGAAGAGCCAGCCTCTGGGGCAGAATCCCCAGCAGCAGCAGAGGTGATTGGCAGATCCCTCAACCCACAGGCGCCAAAGGTCAGTAAGAGGGTTTTTTCAGCTGACTGTGAAGGGTTTAGGCTCTTCCTCATAGCTCTGGCCCGAGGGGGTGGCAGAGAACTCAAGGGGAGGCTGCGGCTCCCATGGCAGACCACAGTTGACACCCATTGTTGGGTACCTCATTGTAAAGCCCCTAGGGGAATTGAGCAGCTGGTCTGAAACTCTACCCTGAGTGCTAGCGTTGCAGAACTGCAGGTGAGGCCTTTGTGGAGAGGAAATTCTATGACTCGCGGTTTATGGGCATAAAAGTTTCTTGTTGCTCCCAGATCAGTGTGCAGGCTTGATTGTGCAACCTTGAAGGAACTGAGATCTTGCAGGTCCCCAGAGTATACCCCACTTTTGACAAAGAACCGAAAACTCAAGTAACTGGTTGGGAAAATGCCCCAAAAAAGGAAAAAAAAAATAAGACTATAGGTTACTTTGCAGGTGAGCAGGTACCTTCTCACATTTTTCTTCCAGCGATCAGCTCCTGAGATTTGAAAAGAGAAAACTCCAAGGAACAGTGTAGTCAAAGTCTAGAGTTCCCAAGTCAAGGAGAAAACATTGCAAGCAGCTAGAAAGAAAAAGTTCGAGTATTGTGGAAATGCAAGCAGGATAATACAAGATTTAGTAGTTTCTACATTAAGGGACTGAAGAACTTGGAATATGATATTCCAGAAGTCATAGGAACTAGGATTCAAACCAACCTACCCAGTAAAACTGAGTGTAATACTTCAGGGAAAAATGGTCATTCAATGAAATAGAGGACTTTCAAGCATTCTTAATGAAAACAACAGAGCTGAAAAGAAAATTTGACATTCAGATACAAGAATCAAGAGAAGCATAAAAAGATAAAGAGGAAAGAGAAATCATAAGGGACTTACTAAAGTTAAATTGGTTACATTCCTACATGGAAAGATAGCATTTGTAACTCTTGAAACTTTTCTCACTATCGGGGTAGTTGGTGGGATTACACAAACACACACATACAGAGAGAGAAAGAGAGGGAGAGAGAGAGAGAGAGAGAGAGAGAGAGAGAGAGAGAGAGAGAGAGAGAGAGAGAGAGAGAGAGAGAGAGAGAGCACAGGGTGAGTTGAATAGGAAGGGATCATATCTAAAAAATAAAATTAAGGAATGATGAATATATTTGGAGGAGAAAGGGAGAAATGGAATGGGGCAAATTATCTCCCATAAAAAAGGCAAGAAAAAGCCCTTTTTAATGAAAGGAAAACAGCGGGAGGTTAGAGGGAAAAAGTAAAGCTTACTCTTATCACATTTGGCTCAAGGAAGGAATAACATGCACACTCGATTTGGTATGAAAACCTATCTTACAATACAGAAAAGTAGGGGAGAAGGAGATAAGTAGGGTGGAGGGGATGATTCAAGAAAGGGCAAATGGGAAGAAGGAGTAATTAGAAATAAACACTGTTGGGGAGGGGCAAGGTCAAAAGAGAGGATAGAAGAAATGGAAGGCAGAAAAAGACGGAGGGAAATATATTTAGTCTTACACAACATGACTATCATGGAAATCGTTTGCAAAACTACACATAGATAGCCTATATTGAATTACTTGCCTTCTCAGTGGGGATGCGTAGGGAGGGAAGAAGGAAGAGAAGTTGAAACTTCTAGTTTTAGGAGCAAATGTTGAGTATTGTTCCTGCATACAACTGAGAAAGAAGACATACACGTAATGGGATATAGAAATTTATCTTGCCCTACAGGACAAAAGAAAAGTTGGGGATAAGGGAAGAGAGGGATGTTAGAAGGGAGGGGAGATTCCTGGAAAGAGTAATCAGAATGCTCTGTATTTTTTAGGTTGGGGTAGGGAAGAGATGGGGAGAAAATTTGGAACTCACAATTTTGTGGAAATGAATGTTGAAAACTTAAAATAAATTAACCATTAACGAAAAGGTCAGAACTGAATAGAAAAATTTACTTTCAAATACAAGAAATAAGAAAACCATGAAAAGTTAAACAGGAAAGAGAAGACTCAAGGAACTCATTAAATTCGAATTGGTTTATGGAAATATGTCATTTACAACTCATGAGGCAATTCTCAGTATTAGGGTAATTGGAGGGAATATGTGTGTATGTATATTTATACATATATGTGCATATATGTGTATGAGTATATGTACATACATACATAAACAGAGGACACAGGGTCAGCTGAATATGAATGGAGAGTGCCAGAATACCTAAGAAACATAACTTACTTTTGAATGGAATGTCCTTGGAGTGAAAGAAAGTTAGAATGTAGCAAATTATGCCACAAAAATGAGGGAAGAAAGAGCTCTTTTACAAAGGAGGGGTAGATGGAACAAGATTAAAGGAAATAATTGAGCCTTAATCTCATGGGATTTGACTCAAGGATCGAGTAAATACACAGTACATTGGACATTAAAATATGTTTCACTCGACAGGAAGGCAAGAGGGCATAGAGTGGGAGAGGGAAGATAATGGAATGGACCGCAAATTGGGAAAGGGTTAATGCCACAAGAAGTATTTTATTTTCCCTAAGTTATACGTAAAAACAAATTTTAACATTTATTTGTTAAAATATTGAGTTCCAATTTGTCTCCTTTCATCCTGCCCTGCTCCCCCTAACTGAGAAAACGAGAATTCAATATAGGTTATTCGTGATTCGTCGTGCAAACATTTCCACATTAGCCTTGTTGTAAAAGAAAACAGATCAAACACCCCTCAAGAAAAATAAAGTAAAAAAAATAAAATATATACTTCATTCTGTATTCAGACACCATCGGTTCATCACCCAGGGATGGATAGAATTTTTCATCATAACTCCTTCTGAATATACTTTGATCATCGTACTGCTAAAAATAGCTAAGTCATTAAATGCTGATCATCTTACAGTGTTTCACTTTGTTTATATACAGTGCATTTCACTTAGCATGTGCTCATATAAGTCTCTCCAGGCTTTTCGGAGAACATCCTGCTCCTCACTTTTTATAGCACAGTAATATTTCATCATTAGCACATACTATGGTTTGTTCAGCTACTCAATCGATATTCATCCCCTTAATTTCCAATTCTTTGCCACCAGAAAAGAGCTGCTGTAAATATTTTTGTACAAATTTTGCTCTAGGTTTTTATCACTTTTGGGATACATAGCTAGTAGTTGTATTATGTAAAAGGGTATGTAAGTTTTTGTGGTATTTAGGCATAGTTTCAAGTTATTCTACAAAATGTTTGAATAGTTCACAACTCCACCTAGAGTATATTAATATTCCATTTTCCTCACATGCCTTTCAATGTTTGTCACTTTCCTGCTCTGTCCTATTAGCCAATCTAATAGATATGAAGCAGTACTTAATAATTGTTTTAATTTTCATTCCTCCAAATAAATAGTGACTTAGAGCTTTTTTCCATATGGGATATAGACAGTTTTAACTGATGTATCTGAAAGCTGTTCATATCGTTTGTTTTTATTGTTTATCAACTGGTTAATGTCTCTTATTTTTATAATCTTGAATCAGGACTCAGACACTTCATGTTTGAAAAATAAGGCCTTTATCAAAGAAATTTCCTTTAAATTTGTTTTCACAGTTACTATAACTAACTGTTATTTCCCTACTTCCTATACCACCATTTTATCCATTCTCGCCCTCCTTTTACACTATCCTTCTTCAAAAGTGTTTTGCTTCTGGATTACCCCCTACTCTACAATGCCCTCCCTTCTATCCTCCCTGTTATCCCTTTCCCGTCCTCATTTTTTGTAGGGTAGCATAGATGTCTACACCCATTTGTGTGTGTGTGTGTGTGATTCCCTCTTTGAGACAATTCTAATGAGAAGATTCACTAACTCCCTTTTACCTTTTACCACCTCCTCTCCACTGTAGAAATTTTTTCTTGCCCCTTTTATTTGAGATAATTTATCTTTCTACCTCTCCCTTTCCCTTTCTCCCAGTATATTCGTCTCTCGCCCATTAATTTTAATTTTGTATCATCCTTTCGTATTCATCTCACATCTGTTCACTCTGTCCATATTCTACTTTTACGTGCCCTAACAATGAGAAAGTTCTTATGAGGTACATGTATCATCTTCCCATGTAGGAATGTAAATAGTTTAAGTGCATTTAGGGTTAGAGTTAGGTTAGGTTATGTTACCACTCCCAGGATCTGAAGTGTTTAAGAACTGTTATCAAAGATTTCACTTCAGGAACACGTTTTCAGCTATTCTTGAGCTCAGGAAATCATAATAGAATAGTACCGTTTTAATATTTCAAGCAGGTTTCCAGCAACAGACGGAAAAACGTCCTTTTGTGGGGGGAGAGATCATACATCATCCGTGAGCATTGCCCATATCCCATCACAGTTCCCTGCCACCTACTTAACTATACAGAAGATCTGACTACCTGCTTACATCAAATCTTTGAATGTGACATCATATCTCAGATCATTTTCTATTCACGAAATTGCACATGGGACACTGAAACCTTCACCAACCACTGGGAAACTTTTAAATTAAGACCTGGACCATCCTCAGAGCAACTTGGCCACAACTACAGAGAAACAACACTGAATCTATTATCCACAGGCTTGAGTCACATGTAGGCACAGAATGTATATCCATGACCCCCACAATCATTGATAGATGAATGGAATTGACATTCAAATACAATCTCTTCAAATTCCTTCAATGTCCTATTGATGTCTTTGTAAATTGCTCTACTGCTAACATGAACTGCTAAAATGAACCTCGAATTGTTTTTCTATGCCCCATTACCAGTATTTCTTATTTCTCAGTTGTATGCAAAAACAATTCTAAACATTCATTCCTAAGACTTTTAGTTCCAACTTATATCCCTATCCTCCCCACCCATCCCCATTGAGAAGGTAAGAAATTCAACATAGGCAACACATGGATAGTTTTGCAACACTCCCGTAGTAGTCATGTTGTGAAAAACTAACTATATTTCCCTCCATTCTATCCTGCCCCCCATACATTCTATTTTCTCTTTTGTCCTTGTCCGTCCCGCAAAAGGTTTATTTCTCATTACTCCTTCCTATCATTCCCCACAGTCCACTTGGCTCCATCTCCCCTACTTTTATGTAGTGTAAGATAGATTTTCGTACCAAATTCAGTGGGGATGCTATTCCTTCCTTAAGCCAAATGCGAAGAGAGTAAGCTTCAATTTTTCCCTCTCACTTCCCCACTTTTCCCCTCTATTGAAAGAGCTTTTTCTTGACTAGTTTTTTGAAAAATAATTTGCCCCATTACATTTCTTCCATTCTCCTCCCAATATATTCCACTCATCCTTTAATTTTATTTTTAGACATCATCTCTTCTCATGCACCTCACCCTGTCCTCTCTGTCTCTCTCTCTCTGTCTCTCTCTCTCTCTCTCTCTCTCTCTCTCTCTCTCTCTCTGTCTCTCTCTCTCTCTCTCTCTCTCTCTCTATATATATATATATATATATATATATATATGTGTGTGTGTGTGTGTGTGTGTGTGTGTGTGTTTCCTACAACTACACAAATATTCAGAAACCTCTGAAGAGTTACAAATATTATATTTTCACGTAAGAATGTAAACAGTTGAATTTTAGAAGGTCCTTCATTATTTCTCTTTCCTGTTTACTTTTTCAAGATTTTCTTGATTCTTGTGTTTGAAAGTCAAATTTTCTATTCAGTTCTGGTATTTTCGACAAGAATGCTTGAAATTCCTCTATTTCCTTGAATGACCATTTTCGCCCTTGAAGTATTAAACTAAGTTCTTCTGGGTAGGTGATTCTTTGTTTAATCCTAGTTCCTTTGAGTTCTGAAATATCGTATTCCAAGCCCTTCCAGCCCTTAATGTACAAGCTACTAGACATTTTGTTATCCTACTTATATTGCCACAATAATTAAATTGTTTCTTTCTGATTCCTTGCAATATTTTCTCCTTGACCTAGGAATTCTGGGATTTGGCCACAATATTACTAGGAGTTTCTCTTTTTGGATGTCTTTCAGGAGATGATCAGAGTATTCTTTCAATATTCATTTTCACCTCTAGTTATAGAATATCAGGGAAGTTTTCCTTGATAATTCTATGAAAGATGATGTCTAGCTTTTTTCAGGTATTCCCATAATTTTAAAAGTGTTTTTCCTGAATCTATTCTCCAGGTCATATTCCAATGAGATATTTATTCATTCTTTTGCTTTTGTTTTGTAATTTCTTGGTTTCTCATAAGGTGATTAGCTTTCATCTGCTCCATTCTAAATTTTAAAGTACTGTTTCCTTCGGTGAGTTTTTGCACCTCCTTTTCCATTTGGGTAATTCTGCTTTTTAAAGCATTCTTCGGATTTCTTTTGCTAATTTACTGAGCCAATTTTTCAAGGTGTTATTTTCTTCAGCATTTTTTTGTGTCTCCTGTAGCAATCCATTGACTCACTTTTCAATCTCTCCCATGTCCTGAGGCTACTGCATAAATATTTTCTTATTTTTTTTCTTTAAATATAAATTTGTTTCTTTAACATTTTACATTCATTTTCAAAAAATTTTGGGTTCCAAATATTCTCCCCATTTATCCCCTCCCCCCCACCCAAATACACCGAGTATTCTAATTTTCCCTATCACCAATCTGCCCTCGCTTCTATCATCCCTCCCTTCTCTTGTCCCCATCTTCTCCTTTGTCCTGTAGGGCCCGATGACTTCCTATTCCCCATTAACTATATTTCTCATTTCCTAGTAGCAAGAACAATACGCAACAGTTGTTCCTAAAACTTTGAGTTCCAAATTCTCCCCATCCCTCCGTCCCTAGCCCCTTCCCTTTGGGAAGGCAGGCAATTCAATATAGGCCATATCTGTGTGGTTTTCCAAATGATTTCGATAGCAGTCGTGTTGTGTAAGACTAACTGTATATCCTTCCATCCTATTCTGCTCCCCATTGTTTCTATTCTGTCTTTTGATCCTGTCCCTTCCCGAGTGTTGACTTCAAATTACTCCCTTCTCTCATTGCCTTCCCTTCCATCATCCTTTCCTCCGTGCTTATCTCCTTCTCCCCCACTTTCCTGTACTGTAAGATAGGTTTTCATACCAAAATGAGTGTGCATTTTGCTCCTTCCTTTAGTCGAATGTGATGAGGGCAAATTTCATGTTCTTTTTTCTCAGCCCCCCTCTTTTTCCCTCCACTAAAAAGTCTCCTGCTTGCCTCTTGAATGAGATATAATTAAACCTATTCCATTTCACCTTCTCTCCTCCCACTATATTTCTCTCTCACCATTTACCTTAACTTCTTTTAAGATATGGTCCCATCCTATTCAACTCACTCTGTGCTCTCTGTCTCTGTGTGTGCGTGTATGTGTGTATGTGTGTGTGCGTGCGCGCATGTATATGTGTGTGTGTGCGCATGTATATGTATGTGTGTGCGTGTGTGTGTGTGTGTGTGTACGTCTTTGTGTGGTCCCACTAACTACCCAGATACTGAAACTTTTTAAGAGTTATAAATATTGTCTTTCCATGTAGGAATATAAACAGTTCAACTTCGGTAAGTCCCTTATGACTTCTCTTTGCTGTTTACTTTTTCATGCTTCTTTTCCTTCTTGTGTTTGAAAGTCAAATTTTCTTTTCAACTCTGGTCTTTTCATCAAGAATGCTTGAAAGTCCTCTGTTTCATTGAAAGACTATATTTCCCCCTGAAGTATTATACGCAGTTTTGCTGAGTAGGTGATTCTTGGTTTGAGTCCTAGTTCCTTTGACTTCTGGAATATCCTATTGCACGCCCTTGGATCCCTTAATGTAAAAGCTGCTAAATCTTGTGTTATCCTGATTTTATTTCCACAATACTGGAATTGTTTCTTTCTGCCTGCTTGCAATATTTTTTCCTTGACCTGGGAATTCTGGAATTTGGCCACAATGTTCCTAGGAGTTTTTCTTTTTGGATTTCTTTCAGGTGGTGATCGATGGATTCCTTCAATACTTATTTTGCCCTCTGGTTCTAGAGTATCAGGGAAGTTTTCCTTGATAATTTCATGGAAGATGATGTCTAGGCTCTTTTTTTTGATCATGGCTTTCAGGTAGTCCCATACTTTTTAAATTGTCTCTCCTGGATTTATTTTCCAGGTAAGTTGTTTTTCCAATGAGATATTTCACATTCTCATCCATTTTTTCATTCTTTTGATTTTGTTTTATGATTTCTTGGTTTCTCAGAAAGTTATTAGACTCCATCTGTTCCATTCTAATCTTGAGAAACTATTTTCTTCAGTGAGCTTTTGAACCTCTTTTTTCATCTGGCTAATTTTGCTTTTGAAAGCATTCTTCTCCTCACTGGCTTTTTGAACCTCTTTTGCCAATTGAGTTAGCCTATTTTTCAAGGTGTTATTTTCTTCAGCATTTTTTGGGGACTCCTTTACCAAGATATTGACCCATTTTTCATGCTTTTCTTGCATCTCTCTCATTTATCTTCCCAGTTTTTCCTCCACCTATCTAACTTGATTTTCAAAATTCTTTTTGAGCTCTTGCATGGCCTGAGCCCACCGGACATCCACCTCGGATGTCTGGGATAGAGAGGCCCCCACCTCCACGTCTTTCCCTGTTTGCAAGCATTGTACTTCCTTATCAGAAATGAAGCGAGGAAGGAACTTCTCTTACCCAAGAAAGTAGCTCTCTATCATCTCATTTTGCTTCCTTTTTCTGGGCATTTTCCCAGCCAGTTACTTGACTTCTGAGATTCCTCTCCACCCCCGCCTAGATCTGCCCAACTAGTGCTTGGGGTCTGAGATTCAAATGCTGCTTCCCAGTCTCAGCACTGTCTGTGGCGGGACCGGCTGCTATTCAATGTGAGCTTAAGTTCTGGTGCTGGGGTGGGGGCAGAGGCACCTCCCAGGCTCAGTTCCCTCAGGGCGTTATGCAGAGACCTTTGGTAATGAAGCTCCTGTCTGCTTCGGGCGTCCCGGGCTGCACCTGCCTCTGCAGCTGCCTCCCAAGGGGGCCCGAGCCACAGAGGCACCCCGCTCCCCTCTCGGCCAGCCCAGAATTCTCTCTCATTTACCAGTAGAGCCTGTAGGTGGAGGGATCTTCGTGGCCACCGGAGGTTCCGTCCCTGAAGCCTGCTCGGATCCGCTCCTCTGGGGCCACGTGACCAAGGGAACACAGGGCTGGGCTTCGCGTCCGGAGCACAGTGGACCCCTGTGGATGGCTTTCCAAGGCTCTCTGGAACGGAAATCTCTTCCAGTGTGTTTCTGCGCAGGTTTCACTGCTCCAGAATTTGTGGGGAGTTCTTATTACAGGAGATTTAAGGGCTGTGGATTCGGAGCTAGCATACGTGAGTCTTTCTACTCTGCGATCTTGGCTCCTCCCCAACACTATTTTCGAAATACTGGATGCAGAAACCTTGACTTTCTCTTACAATATGGATTATTCTTCCTCTTCTGAAAAGATGGAAGAAAATACCTGCTCACCAGGAAAGTAACCTTCTATACTCTTATTACCCCCCCTTTTTTTAGCATGTTCCTAGCCTGTTTCTTGGTTTTTGAATCATTTTTCAAGGGAAGGATATAGTCTGGGAACCTGAAAGTTCTCAGTTCCTCCAACGTGGCACACTGAAGGGAGAGGAGTTTACTCCTCTTCTGGACTTGCAGCTGTGATTCAGATCGGTTGCTCATTTCCCTCAGGGCTTTAGTCAGATGGCAGGGTCACCACTCAGGGCTGAGACCCAGATCAGTAGCTCAATTCTCTCAGGGACTTTAGGCTTAAGGCTCTAGAAATGAATGCTGCATCTAACGCTCCTGCTGCTGACATTGACACCCCTTCTGCTGCTACCATCTGGGGCTAGAGATAGGGGATAATCTTGCTCCCTTTTCACCAAGGTAAGAAAAAAATTATTTCTCATTGACATTTGAAGCTTCCTCTGGGTATAGTGATATCCGAGAACCACTGCTGCTGGCGGTAATTCCACCGCTGATGCCTACTGTGGCTCTGCTTCTCTCAGTGCTGCATGGCTAGGGCTGGGCTGTGATTCGCTCCACCCCCTGTGCGATAGATCTTTCCTGTTATCCTTCCAGACTACCTTGGGCTGGAAATCTCTTTCACCCTGCTGTTCTGTGGCTTCTTCTGCTCTATAAATTTTTGACAGTCATGTTTACAGTATCTTATGGGCTGTGGTGGAAGAACTGGAATGTATGCATCTTTCTACTATTCCATCTTGGCTCTCTCAATTTATATTTCTTAAAAAAGAACAAAGAATCATAGTAATTCTTTGTGAAGATTTTGGATAATCTAGGCCAGTCATCTCCTTTTTAAAAAGGTCATAATGCATGATATATCATTATCTCTCTTAAGATATGTCCTGCTGGTATATATTTCATGTCCAAAATATGGAGATCATGTTGAATACTAAGGATCACTGTACTGAACCACTATGCACAAAGTACTTGTAAATCATATTTTAAAGAATGCACATGCATTGTACTGAACCATTTATATATTTAGAAGGTGCTACCAGTGCCATTCATGGTTTAGAAATATGAAATTGTTAATTTAAGGAGACAGGTGAATTAATAGCTGGGAAATATGGGAAATTAGTCTATTTACAATGGGATTAAAATCCATAATATTGGAATAAATTCTTCCTCACTCAAATATAGTCGTCAAATCAGCAATGGGAAGAATGAGAATAAAAACCCTTTCAATGAGTAAAGCGTAATAGTAATGCTTACAAGGAACTTTATATAAAAATACCCCATTTGCATTGAAATATATATGCTTAGCATTTCTGAAATCGTGATGGGTAGAACCAAAAAACTTAGAATTGTCACACGAAATACCCCATCATTACTCTGTTCTCATTTTAGAATTAAATTTGTTTCATTCCTTGTTAGAGGAAGAAGATAAGGGGACATGAAGAAAAGATTGAAAGGAAGAAATGGCCATTTATTTGGAATAGTTAGCTTGAAAAAAAATTGTGAATTTTCCATTATTTTATATTGATTGAATCCAATTTATGGTTCCAGGTACTAAAACGGCAGAATAATTGGTAACTGCTATCTCCCTCCCCTTGCTGACCTAGATCACCCCAGAGATTGTTTCCCTGGAAAAAAAAAAACCCTGAAACAGTGGTAGCTGCAGAATGAGTAAACATACTTTCAACACAGGAGGCTAAAAAGATCGTTAAGGAGGGTTCCTCTAGCTGTGGCCACAGGAGACAAGTGCAGGATCAGAGCTGTCCCACACAGTCCCAACTCAATAAACCTGGTGAAGATCCTGAACCCTAGGGGGGTAAGGCAAGCAACTGCTTACAACAGGACTGCATGTGTGCCTCAGCACGAGAGTGGAATCTGGAAGACACTAGTGCAGAAAGTTGAGATTGCCTATGCTCTAGCTCAGTAGAGGAGACCTCCAATGGCCAGACAATATTTCTCCCACATTTAACGAGCTACCTTCAGGGTAACTGAGGGGAAACTCAAAAAGACATAACTGGCAGCTACTTTCAAATGCCAGTCAGCTCAGCACCAGGTAAGCTGTAGCACTTATATTTCTAGCTGAAAGAACCAGAGGTCACAACACAACAAGCCTAAAGTTTTAACCACAAGAACTCTGGGACAAAGCTCCTTGTTCCACAGACACAGCGATCTTCCTTAAATGCCAAGAAAAGGGTTATTATCATGAGAAAAATGCAAAGCAGAAAAGAAAAGACCATAGATTCTTTCTATGGGGACAAGGACCAAAACATAAATACCAAAGAGGTACATAATGAGACTGTATTCCCATCTGAAACTTCAGAAGGGAATTCGAACTAGTAAGGAGAACAAAGAGCCTTCTTGCAAGAGATCTGGAAGAATTTTAAAAGCCAATTTAGAGAAATACAAGAAAAACTGAACAATGATTTTTAAAATATTAAAAAAAAGAATTCACACAATAGAATTCACACAATAGAATTCACACAATTTTCCTTAAAAAGGAAAATTGAACAAATGGAAGAGGAAGTGCAAAACTTAACTGGGGAAAATAACTCTTTAAAATGAACAATTGGACAGAGGGTAAAGGAGATGCAAAGGTTAACTGAAGAAAACAATTTGATAAAAATATAGATTCGCGCAAGGGAAAGAAAATGAATCTATGAGGTATCAAGAATCAGTCAAACAGAATCTAAAGAAAGAAAAGATAAAAGAACATGTAAAATATCTAACTGGAAAAACAACTGATCTCAGGAGAGAAAATCTAAGGATTCCAGGCCTACTGGAAGTCTATGATGAAAAAAAAAAAAAAGAGTCTGGGCAGTATCATTCAAGAAATTATCAAGTAAAATTACCCAGAAATCCTAGATCCGGAGGGCACAATTTTCATCAAAAGAATCCACTGTTCACATATTAGCTCTGTATGCAACAGGAGTAGAAGGGGGGAAAGAAAAGGGAAGAGAGGATAAAGGGGAGGGAAGCAGTAGTAAAGGAAAAGGGGATTAAAAGGGAGGAGGGCTGAAAATAGGGAAGGAATACTGAGGGAAGCAGTAGCCAAAAATTAAAACTCTATTGGGGAGAGAAACGGAGAAGGGAGAACTGAAAGCATAAACAAGGGGAAAGGGGATAGAGGAAAAGACACAAACAGCAATCATAACTGTGAATGTGAATGGAATGAACTCTCCCATAAAAAGACGATGGATAGCAGAATGGATTAAAAACCATAATTCAGCAATATATTGTTTGCAAGAATCACATTTAAAAAGGGGATATACACATATTGTAAAGGTAAAACGTTTGAGCATAAATTATTGTGGTTCGCCTGATGTAAAAAAAGCAGAGTTAGCAATCATAAACTCAGACAAAGCAAAAACAGAAACAGATCTGGTCAAAGGAGATAAGGAAGGAAATTATATCCTGCTTAAAGGGACCATAGAGAAGGAAGCAATTTCATTACTAAATATATTCTCCAAGTGGATATATTCTCCAGATTCTTAGAGGAGAAGTTAAGGGAGTTAAAGGAAGAAATAGACAGAAAAATATACCAGTAGGGTACCTCAAACTCCTCGTCTCTGAACTTTGTAGGTTTAACCTCAATATAAACAAGAAAGAAGTTAAGGAGGTGAATAGAACCTAAATAATGTAGATAAGATCCATCTCTGGAGAAAATTGAATGGGGATACAAAGGAATACACCTTTTTCTCAGTGGTACATGGCATATATACAAAAATTGACCATGAACTAGGGCATATAAACCACAGAATCAAGTGCAGAAAGGCAGAGATAGTCAACACATCCTGCTCAGATAATAATGGAATAAAGTTTATATTTAAACAGAGGCCATGGAAACATAAATCAAAAACTAATGGGAAACTAAACAATCTAATCCTAAAGAAAGAGTGGATTAAACAACAAATTATAGAAAAAGTCAACAACTTCATTCAAGAAAATGACAATAATGAGAGAACCTAGCAAATTTTATGGGATACCGCAAAAGCAGTTCTTCGGGGAAGTTTTATACATTTGAGTGTCTACAAGAACAGAATAGAGAAAGAATAGATCAACAAATTGCTCAGGCATCTGATAAAACTGGAAAAAGAACAAACCGAAAATTTCAAAGTAAATACCATATTAGAAATACTGAAAATCAAAGGAGAGATAAATAAAATTGAAATTAAGAAGACTATTGAACTATTAAATAAAACCAGGAGTTGTTTTTATGAAAAAAATAAACAATAAAATTCATAAGTCTTTGGTCAATTTGATTTAAAAAATAAAAAAGAAAAGGAAATTACCAATATCAAAATTGAAAAGGGTTAACTCACCTCCAATTAGGGGGAAATTAAAACAATAATAAGAAATTACTTTGCCCAATTGTATGCCCAGAAATTCCACAATGTAAATGAGATGAATTATTATTTGAAATGATACAAATTGCCCACACTAACAAAAGAGGAAGTCGAATACTTAAATATCCTGACCTCAGGAAAAATAAATTGAACAAGCCATCAATGAGCTCCCTAGGAAAAAATCTCAAGGGCCAGTTGAATTCAAAAGTAAATTCTATCAAACATTTAAAGAACAGTTATTTGCAATACTATATAGACTAGTTGGGAAAATGAGGGAAGGAGTCCTCCCAAATTCTTTTTTTTTCATACAAATAGGTTTTGCTACCTAGACCAGGAAGAGCAAAAGCACAGAAAGAAACCGATCAATTTCTCTATTGAACACAGATGCAAAAAGTTCGAATAAGATTTTAGCCAAAAGAACAGAGCAACTAATCACGAGAATAATACATTATGATCAGGTAGGATTTATACTAGGAATGGAGGGCTGATTCAGTATTATGAAAACTATTAACATTATTGACCATATCAACAATAAAACTAAGAGAAAAGACATGATCATCTCAATAGATGCAGAAAAAGTTTTTGAAAAAATACAATACCCATTCCTATTGAAAACACTGGAGAATATAAGACTAAAAGGAAATTTCCATAAAATAATAAGCAGTATCCACCTAAAACCTTCAGCAAGCATTATATCCAACGGGGATAAACTAGATTCCTTTCCAGTAAGATCACATTATAGCCACTGTTATTCAATCTGGTACTAGAAATGTTAGCTGTAGCAATTATACATGATAAAGGAATTGAAGGAATAAGAATATAGGCAAAGAAGAATCTAAGTTATCCTTCTTGGCAAATGATAGGACGGTATACTTAGAAAGTCCCAGAGATTCAAGTAAAAATACTACTTGAAATAATAAACGACTTTGGCAAAGTTGCAGGTCACAAAATAAAGCCACACAAATCTGCATTTCTGTACATTATAATCAAAACCCTATAGCAAGAGATAGAAAGGGAAATCACATTTAAAAGTACGGTAGGCTATATAAAATATTTGCGATTGTAATGGCCAAAATAAACCCAGGGACTATATGAACACAATTACAAAACACTTTTCACACAAATAAAGTCAGATCTAAGTAAATGGAAAAATACCAGTTGCTCATGGGTGGTCCGAGTCAATAAAATGAAAATGGCAATTCTACCTAAATTACTTTGCTTATTTATGGGCAAATCTCACAAATTATCTACCAGATAATTTTTTAGAGCTAAAAAATGATATCAAAATTCATCTGGAAGAACAAAATTTCTAGAATGTCAAAGGAACTAATGAAAAGAAATGTTAGGCAAGGTGGCCTAGCTCTATCAGATCTCAAATTGTATTACGAAGCAGCAATTATAAAAACCACTTGGTACTGGCTAAGACGTAGACGGGTATACCAATGGAATAGATTAGGTATCCAAGACAGAGTCGTCAATGAATGTTGCAATTTACTTTTTGATAAACCCATGGGCTCCAACTTCTGAGATAAGAACTAACTGTTCGACAAAAATTGCTGGGAAAACTGGATAACAGGGTGGCGGATATTAGCTATATATCAATGCTTGACACCGTACATAAGAATAAAATATAAATGGGTACATGATCTAGGTATAAAAACTGATATCATAACAAAATTAGTGGAGCAAGGAATACTTTATTTATCAGATTTATGGAAAAGGGAAGAATTTTTTACTAGAGATAGAAAACATTGTGAAGTGCAAAATGCGTAATTTTGACTACATTAAATCGAAAAGGTTTGCACAAACAAACCCAATACAACCAAGATCAGGAGGGAAGTAGAAAACTGGGAAAGAATTTTTGCAAGGGTCTGTGTCTGTGAGAAAGACCTAATTTCTAAAATATATGGAGAACTGAGTCAAATGTACAAGAAATGCAAGTCAATCCCCAATTGATAAATGGTTAAAGGATATAAACAGGTACTTTTCAGAGGAAGAAATAAAAACTATCTACATTCATATAAAAAAATGCTCTAAATCAGTATTGATTAGAGAGGTACCAATCAAAACAAGTCTGAGATACCACATCATACCTATCGGCTTGGCTAACATGACAAAACAGGATGATGATAAATGTTAGAGAAGATGTGGGAGAGTTGGAACTTCATTCCATTGCTGGTGGAACTATGAGCTGATGCAGCCATTCTGGAGAGCAATTTTGAACTACATCCAAAGGGCTACAAAATGTGCATACCCTTTGACCCACCAATACCGCTTCTAGGGAGGTATCCCCAAGAGGCCATAAAAATGGGAAAGGGTCGCATATGTACAAACATATTTATAGCAGCACTCTTTGTGGTGACCCAAATTTGGACATCACGGGGTTGACCATAAATTGGGGAATGGCTGAATAAATTGTGGTATGTGAATCACTGTTTGAGAATCAATGCAGTGAATCAGAAAAAAAATAGCGCCTTGGATTCAAGAAGGATGGATTTGGATTCTTATCCCCATGTCTTTGGCTCTTTAGCCAGCTTTCTTTCATTGAAAGTCTCTGAGCATTTGTTTCTTTACTTGTAAAATGAAACTGATACTAACTCATAAGTTTCTTAATGAGGAAAGTGCTTCCTAAAATATCAAAGTATGTTTTAAGTGCTCCCATGATGATGTTTCCTCTGCTGAATTTCATTGCATATTCTCTACCACCGTGTGAGACCTGGCATTTTACTTGCCAACAAACTCCTTTCAAACTTTTCTTATGATGTATCAATAAAATGAGCCAGTTACACAATAAAATCAACGAAAAGTGTGTAGGAAAGTTATACTAGAAGGGATAGGATGGGAAATCTACATTTAACACTGAGACACATACACTTACTCAGATACATTCACATTGCATTCTACCCACTTTACAATCTTAAGAGAGAGCTATTCTCTTACCTTCACCCAAATACATTTCCTTCTAACTTATTCAATAGAGTACCACAACAATTAGATGAGATATTCTCCCAACTGGCAAGTTCATCTTTTTTCTACATGTGTTCATATGCATACATAAGCTTTCTTTCTTTTTTCTTTCTTTCTTTCTTAGATTTTTTTGCATCTATGGGCCATTTCATATTGAGTGACTACTTTGTTTCATGACATAAGATATATTTAATGTTGATATATATATGTATATATATATATATATATATATATACATATATATATATATATATATGTACCCGGTTTATTATCAATACTTATATTACTATTAGAGCCACCATGGGATATTTGTTTAAGCTCAACTCTGAATTTTCATTTTGAGTTCCAGTCAGCCAGCTGGGATAATGTGTTTTCCTCAACATTAGACATTTAGACATTTAGACATTAGACATTTAACCTGGAGAAATAGTAGCAATCTATTGCAGACTAATGTATTGAGTATTCAGACCTTCTAGTGTAGGAGTCAGAGTAGGGAGTTCTAAACTGATGAGAAGAATTTTTCTGTGCAGTTATTGAGACAACAGGAGGAAAGACTAGTACTAAATCAGTAGGAACACATCCTTATTGATGTATTAAATTCTCTCTCATCTTTCAGATACAGTCGTGCATCACTTTTCTTCGCTAAACTAAGTATGTTCCCATAGATTGTAATATTGACAGAAATGGCTGCTGAAATACGGAGAGGGGTTAAGTAACTTGTTCAAGACCACACAGATAGAATAAATTATAATGGAAACTACAATTTAGTTCATAAAGTCCAAAAATAGCGTGGATTTTATGCCATATTGTTAAGTACTTTCCTGTAGCTTTGTAGAAATTTATAAAACTCCCATAGGATAAGTAACAATTGAATTTTCCAGTAGAAGATGGCTTTAAAGTCTGACTACTATCTGCTGTCTTCTCAAACCTGAGTAAGTCACTTGATTTCTCTTGGCTATAGTTTTATGATCTGTAAAATAAGAAGGTTGAGCTAGTTGGCCTTCCAGATTTCCCTTGCTATAGTATAAACTCAGTAGAATCTCTCATCATGCTGCATACCCATTTAATTTAGTTCTCCATCCGTATGAAAAGTATCTGATACAACCTCTCTAGTCACTAATTTCACCAAATATATCCCAAAGTCAATGCTAATTCATTCATTGAATTAAAATTATTTTTGATTTCCCAATCTGCACCAAATATATGTGAAATTCCATTTCTCTCTACTACTTTACCTACTCCTCTCTGCCTATATATTTTATTTTTCTATGCATTATTTCATTTTAATTTAAATATGTTTAATATTTCTATCACATTCAATTTCAAATAAATCCCTCTTCTCCCCTCTCCTCAGGGATTCATTCCTTGTATCAGTGCATTTAAGAAACAGAGAAAATTGCAACAATAAAGTTAGGGTAGCAAAAACCAATCAGTACAGTGATTAAATGATGGTATAATGTTTCACACCTACAATTTTTAAACTCTGCAAGGAAAGGAAAATGGTACATTTCTCTCTCTCTCTCTCTCTCTCTCTCTCTCTCTCTCTCTCTCTCTCTCTCTCTCTCTCTCTCTCTCTCTCTCTCCCTCTGCTCCCACACAGAAGCTTCATCTTATACTGTTTTATAACCTCAGTGCTCAAACTTGGACCATGTTTTAATTTCCTCAGAAATCCAGTATAACTAATTCTTAGTCTCAGTAAAAATTGTCTTTACATAAGAAAAAATTTGAATACTTTTCCTTAAAAATTAGGAACAGACATATTAGTCCAATGTGAGAATTCTAACTATTGATTCTCAATAGGGAAATTGGGGAGGAGGGGTTTGAATACTAAAGTAAAATAAATGTATTTATATTACCCCAGCATATTTTATTTAGAAATTTTAAGTAACAGAAATTCTCGATGGCTAAAAATTATAAAAATAATATTATTTCCAACACTGCCGTACTGGGATACACTTACTAAAAACAATGCATTACAAAAGGTCTCATTTTATCCACAATCTATTTATAATTTTATTTTTTAAATTTTTTTATTTAATTAACTTTTTACCTTCATTTTCACAAATTTTTGGGTTCCAAATTTTCTCCCCTTTTATCAAGTCCCCCGACCCCAATACCCCAAGCAATCTAATTTTCCCTATCTCCAATCTGCCCTCTCTTCTGTCATCCCTCCCTTCTCTTGTCTCCATCTTCTCTTTTCTCCTGTAGGGCCAGATGACTTTCTATTCCTCATTAACTGTATGTCTTCTTTCCTAGTAGCAACAGCAATACTAGACAGTTGTTCCTAAAACTTTGAGTTCCAAATTCTCCCCATCCCTCCCTCCCCACCCATTCCCTTTGGGACGGCAGGCAATTCAATATAGGCACTATCTGTGTAGTTTTGCAAATGACCTCCCTGATAGTCGTGTTGTGTAAGACTAACTGAATTACCATCCCTCCTAACCTGCCCTTCGTTGTTTCTCTTCTGTATTTTGATCCTATTCCTCCCCAAGTGTTGACTACAATTTGCTCCCTCTTCCCTTTGCCCTCCCTTCCATCATCCCCCCCTTGCAATATCTCCTTCTCCCCGCTTTCTGATACTGTAAGATAGGTTTTCATATCAAAATGAGTGTGCGTTTCACTCCTTCGTTTAGTCAAATGTGAGGAGGGTAAACTTCTTGTCTTTTTTTTTTTCTTTCTCAGCTCTCCTCTTTTTCCCTCCACTAAAAAAATCTCCTACTTGCCTCTTAAATGACATATAGTTACCCCCCTTTCCTCCCACTACATTTCTCTCTCACCATTTACCTTAATTTCTTTTAAGGTATGGTCCCATCCTATTCAGTTCACTCTGTGCTCTCTGTCTCTGTATAGGATTGGACTCTTTATAATTTTATCCCATTTTATCTACAATTTACATATCTATAATTTCACAGTGAGAATCCATATGGAGTTTTTTTTAGATTATTATAAATTCATTTTTTAAACTTTTGACATTCATTTTTACAAAATTTGGGGTTCCAAATTTTCTCTCCATTTGTCCCTTCCCCGCACCCCAATACACCGAGCATTCTAATATGCCCTATCACCAATCTACCCTCTCTTCTATCATCCCTCCCTTCCCTTGACCCCATCTTCTCTTTTGTCCTGTAGGGCCAGATAACTTTCTATTCCCCATTACCTGCATTTCTTATTTCCTAATAGCAAGGACAATACTCAACAGTGGTTCCCAAAACTTTGGGTTCCAACTTCTCCCTATCCCTCCCTCCTCACCTATTCCCGTTGGGAAGGCAGGCAATTCAATATAGGCCATATCTGCGTAGTTTGGAAATGATTTCCATAATAGTCGTGTTGTGTGAGACTAACTATATTTCCCTCCATCCTATCCTGCACTCCATTGTTTCTATTCTCTCTTTTGATTCTGTCCCTCCCCTAGCGTTGACTTCAAATTGCTCCCTCCTCCCATTACCCTCCCTTCCATCATCCCCCCAAATCTCTTTCTCCCCCATTTTCCTGTATGACAAGATAGGTTTTCATACCAAAATGAGTATGCATTTTATTTCTGCCTGTAGTCGAATGTGATGAGAGTAAACTTCATGTTTTTCTCTCAGCTTCCCTCTTTTTCCCTCCACTAAAAATCTCCTGCTTGCCTCTTCTATGAGAGATAATTTGCCCTATTCCATTTCACCCTCTCTCCCCCCAATATATTTCTCTCTCACGGTTTACCTTAATTTTTTAAGGATATGATCCCATCCTATTCAATTCACTCTGTGCTCTCTGTCTCTGTGTGTGCGTGCATGCGTGTGTGTATGTGAGTGTGCGTGCATGTGTGTGTGTGCGTGTGTGTGTGTGCGTGAGTGTGTAATCCCACCAACTCCCCAGGTACTGAAAAGTGTCAAGAGTTACAAATATTGTCTTTCCAGGTAGGAATGTAAACAGTTCAACTTTGGTAAGTCCCTTATGACTTCTCTTTGCTGTTTACTTCTTCATGCTTCTTCTCATTCTTGTGTTTGAAAGTCAAATTTTCTTTTCAGCTCTGGTCTTTTCATCAAGAATGCTTGAAAACCCTCTATTTCGTTGAAAGATCGTTTTTTTCCCCTGAAGTATTATACTCGGTTTTGCTGGGTAGGTGATTCTTGGTTTGAGTCCTAGTTCCTTTGATTTCTGGAATATCCTATTCCATGCCCTTCGATCCCTTAATGTAGAAGCTGCTGGATCTTGTGATATCCTGATTTTATTTCCACAATACTGGAATTGTTTCTTTCTAGCTGCTTGCAATATTTTCTCCTTGACCTGGGAATTCTGGAATTTGGCCACAATGTTCCTAGGAGTTTCTCTTTTTGGATCTCTTTCTGCTGGTGATTGTAAGGGAATTGGCAACCCCCAGCCTCTTGGACAGCATTCACCGGTCACGACTCAGGTAAACTGAGGGGAGACTGGTAAGGCACGAACAAGATGGCGCTGGGAGGAAAGGATCCGCCCCTGTTTTGCTCAAGGCTGTTTTCCCAGGCTTTTCTGAGAACAAAGAAGCCCAAAAATGTTTTTCTTTCTAGGGGCTATGTTTCCACCCTGGGCCATCCTGGCCTAAGGTAAATTACTTCCATATAAAGGCAAATTACTAGCTGATAGGTTCACTTAGGGCACTGGTGTCAGAAAAGAGATAAAAGCACCACTCACTGCTTGAATAAATGGAGTTCTTACTCTCTTGTCTCCCGCTTCAGTCATTGCTTACAGCTAAACTCCACCAGGGCCTCCAGGCCTCTGCTGCTCAGGTAAGCCTGTGGGCCCGAGAGATCAGGCCCAAACTCTTGGGGTCCCTAACAATTGGCGTCCGTACGTGGAGTGTGGAACAAGTACGAATAGGGACAATTAATTAATAGGAGCCATCTCTTGGAGTATCAGCGTAGGGTTGAAAGCGTAAGACTTGTAGCCCAAGTAAAGACGTACCTACGTTCCCCAGTGGGTGCCCTGGCAGTACGGGAGAAGAAAAGAACAAGGAGGATAGGAAGGCACACGCTCAGCCGACTAGGAGAGGAAAACACTACAGACTGTAAGTAACCTGCTTGAGTTCCGTAGGTCCATTAGGCAATGAGCTAGGTTTTTAGCAGTTTGGGGCTAACCACATCCTCAGAACAACTAGATAAGAAAACCTACACAGGTCTCATTTACAAGAAGGCAAAAAACCAAGGATTTACATTAAAATTAAAAGTAATTAGGAAATTCCTTGAGCCAGTTGAGGAAATTTGTCCTTGAGTAAATGAAAAGCCTCCAGTTTCCACAAAGACCTGGCAAGTAGTAGGGGAGCAATTAACAGCATTTGCCTCTGAAAAACCTAAAGCTTTAACACCTTCCACCTTCTTTTTAAAATGCGCATTCCAGGCAGAAGAAGGGGGCTGTGAGAGACAAGCCAGGCAGTTTGCTGCATCTACTCAAACTACTCCTTCCAACTCCTCAGAAAGCTCTGGAGACACAGAAGTGGAGGAAATGATACAAAGATGTGAGGATGTACGTTCTGTAACATTTGCTGCTCTTGTAAAGGAAGAAGTTAAGCGGCAATATAAAAGTGAGACCAATACAAAGGAAGGAAAAAAGTGCTTCCACTGTGGGAAAACAGGTCATTTCAAAAAGGATTGCAAGGCTAGACCCAGGGAAGAAGCTGGCGGTAGGCTGAGAACACGGTGTCCAAAATGTAAAAGGAAGGGACTCTGGGTATCACAGTGTCGAGGAAATATGCCTCAGTAGTATTTAAACACCATGGCGGGCAGCCCTGTAGCCCAGGGAGAAAGTAGGGGATTTCACATTCAGGAGTCTCAGGAGTGGGGAGATTGCCTGAACGAAGAGACTCAGCATTTCAGACAAAGATACCAGCAATTAGCCACGATGAGATCCGGCGACAAGTGGTAGGATTGCATAGTGCAGGATATTTTTCAGTCCCAGCCATGACTACAGTCATGGTGCCCTTAGCCAGGAAGTTTCAAGTCCCCCCAGGGAGGATAGGAATTTTACTATCTGTGCCTGCAAATGAATACATGGGAATGGTAACTATATCACATATATTTCCTGCAAATCAGGAAATAATATATACCTATGATGAATACTACTACTTCTGAGAGTACTATGGATAAGGATCAGAGAATAGCAGTCATTTTATTTTTTTCCAAAAGAACAAAGGGATGATCAGGTCTATTGGACGCAAAGGATTACTACACGTAGACCTGAGTTAACAATCAGAGTAGAAGGGAGACTTATAACTGGATTAATAGATACAGGAGCTGATAGAACAATTATTTCCTTTGTCTCTATGTGACGAGTCATGGCCTTTAGGTGTGGCTCATGATTTATATGGAATTGGAGGAGTACAGCCAGCTGTGGAATCTTTACGACCATTAAGGTGGGAACACGAGGAACGAACCGGACTGGTTTGGCCTCATGTTTTAGAAGGGCTCCCCGTGGTGATATGGGGACGTGATCTTTTGTCACAGCTTAACTTTATTATTCAGACAAATTTTTAGCATAGCCCACTGGTGATGAGGCTGCTATATTAACTCCTTGCTTAAGGTGGCTCTCAGATGAACTTATCTGGGTGGAAAAATGGGCCTTATATATGGAAAAGCTTGCAGCCTTGAAAGATATAATGCAGGAACAACTCAATTCAGGACATATAGAAGAATCATTTAGTCCATGGAATTCTCCTGTATTTGTTATTAAGAAAAAATCAGGCAAATGGAGAATGCTGACAGACTTAAGAAAAATAAATGACTCTATGTATTCTATGGGATCTTTACAACCAGGCTTGCCCTCAGCAAATATGATACAACAAGGGCATAAGCTATGGGTGATTGACATTAAAGATTGCTTTTATAGCACTCCAATAAATCCTAAAGATAGAGAGAGATTTGAATTTTCTGTGCCATCAATTAATTTACAAGAACCAGCTAAGAGATATCAATGGAAAGTATTACCACAGGTAATGAAGAATAGTCCTACACTGTGTCAATGGTATGTGGATAAAGTTATAAGCCCTATAAGGCAGAAATATTCAGAAGTTCATTTTGTCCATCATATGGATGATATCCTAGCTTATAGTCAACCTACAGATATTTTAGAGAGAGCTTTAGAGGAGATTACTGGACAATTAAAACTGAATGGATTAATAATAGCCAGTGAGAAGATATAAAGATCTTTGCCTATTGATTGTTTAGGACACAGGATACAGCAGACTTCAGTGCATTTGAAGTCACCTATTTTAGACTCTGCAAAGGTTACTACTTTAAATGACTTTCAGAAATTGATAGGAGAAATTCAGTGGTGTAGGCCACAGTTGGGAACTACAACTGATCAAATGAAACGATTAGATGATTTATTGAGAGGTCTTTCTCAATTAAACACACTCAGATAATAGACAGATGAAGCACTGGAATGTTTGAAATTAGCACAGAAAAAGATTATGGAGTGTACTCCTAGCAGGATATTTGAATCACGGGATTTGGAAGTAACAGTTTTGTTTACTGAGAAAATACCCACTGGAGTCTTACATCAGAAACAAGGGATTATTGAGTGGGTACATTTGGCTCAGATAAAGAACAGAGCTTGTGTGACTTATGCTGTGCTGGTAGCAAGTAACACATAAGGTAGTGAAGAGAGTAAGGATGTTACTAGGACAGGAACCTTACACAATATATACTATGTATACAAGTCAACAAATAGAGAATTGCATACAAGAGTTTGTGGAATGGCAAGTATTGATTAATCAGAATTTTCAACACGGCCTCAGAGACATTGGATGAGAAAGATACACGACACGCTTATAATCTGTTCACTTGGAGGATAAATGGGACTATAGTAGTTTGGTCAAACAAGGACTTTGTGTGACTTGTTCGTGGGATGAAATTTAGGCCATTTTGTAACTTACAAAAGAGAGAAATGTAACCCTTTGGCACCTGTATACAGGGTTTTTACCATTTGAGAATTGTCACACACATACTTTTCAGGAGACAGAATTGATTATGGGAAACTACACAGAAATGTTATATTCATGTCACAATCTTACATACTTACCTGAGGAAAAATATGCACCAAACTTTCCTAGGCAAATGTACATCAATTATAAAGGGTCTCCTGAGTTTGGAAGACCTGTTCATGGACTAGACGAAGTTATTCTAGCAATGGGAGGACAAACAGTTCAGGGAATGCCTGCTGTAGCATCATCAAAGAAAGCTAACAACATTACATTAGTGGGTGAAGTATGTCTAGGGAACACACATATATTTCTGTGGGACAGAGACAACAGATTTAAATTAGAGGCATATCAGAACATAACAGGAATTTTCAATTTGACATGCCAAAATTGTTCTGTGAAGGCATGTATTGGAACAAAGACAATAGGAAGAGTGTTTATTCTAACAAGACCTCAATATGCCATGACAGTGAATAAGGCTAATGGGTGGTACAGAACACCTAGTGATGAAGTTCTACATATTATAGACAAGCATTTAACCCCTATAACTACTAAGGTACATAGATGTGTTTTCTGTGTTTTGTTAGGAATCACCTTATTAGTAGAAGCCATTTTAGTATCCACTGCATTAACTGTATATATCTCTAATACACAAAATACAATAGTTCAAACTTCTGATCTGCACAGTCTTATGAAAAATGTACCCGCAGGCTTAAAGCAACAAGCTAAAATAGATAATGAGTTTTATGAAGCCATTCATACATTCCAAAAGGTAACTGAATTCACTGGTGAAGAAGTGTCTATGTTACAGTTACAACACAAATTGCATTGTGATTACAAATGCAGTGCCTTTTGTTTGACTAATAAATTGTATAATGAGTCACAAGTCCAATGGGAAGAAATCAGAGCTCAATTTCACGGGCTAATTTCAGATAATGTCACCTTGGAAATCCAGAGATCAATTGATTTTGCTAAAAAATTAGATGAGGAAGCAGATGCTGATTTTGCACCTGAAAAAACGGCTACAAAAATAACTCAGTTCTTTGATAGTTTAAGCTCATGGGGCCGTGCAAAGACCTGGTTTTCGCCTTTACTGATAGGTTTTGTAGTAGTATTGATAATACTGCTGCTTGCGGCAATATGTATCAGATTTGTTTTGCTTAGTGTCCAGGGCTCCCTGATATCCAGCAGGCAGAACATCATCGTCCTGAGGGAAAGATTGAGTCAAAACAAAAAGGGGGAATTGTAAGGGAACTGCCAACTGCCAACTCTTGGATGGCATTCACTGGTCACGACTCAGGTAAACTGAGGGGAGACTGGTAAGGCATGAACAAGATGGCGCTGGGAGGAAGGGATCCGCCCTTGTTTTGCTCAAGGCTGTTTTCCCAGGCTTTTCTGAGAACAAAGAAGCCCAAAAATGTTTTTTTCTTTCTAGGGGCTACGTGAACACCCTGAGCAGTCCTGGCCTAAGGTAAATTACTTCCATATAAGGGGAAACTACTAGCTGATAGGTTCACTTAGGGCACTGGTGTCAGAAAAGAGATAAAAGCACCACTCACTGCTTGAATAAATGGAGTTCTAACTATCTTGTCTCCCGCTTCAGTCATTGCATACAGCTAAACTCCACCAGGGCCTCCAGGCCTCTGCTGCTCAGATAAGCCTGTGGGCCCAAGAGATTGGGTCGAAATTCCTGGGGTCCCTAACAGGTGATCGGTGGATTGCCTGAATACTTATTTTGCCCTCTGGTTCTAGACTATCAGGGCTGTTTTCCTTGATAATTTCATGAAAGATGATATCTAGACTCTTTTGTTGATCATGGCTTTCAGGTACTCCCATAATTTTTAAATTGTCTCTCCTGGATCTATTTTCCAGGGCACTTGTTTTTCCAAGGAGATATTTCACATTATCTTCCATTTTGTCATACTTATGGTTTTGTTTGGTGGTTTCTTGGTTTCTTAGAAAGTCATTAGCCTCCATCTGTTCCATTCTAATTTTGAGAGAACTATTTTCTTCAGTGAGCTTTTGAACTTCTTTTTCCATTTGGCTAATTTTGCTTTTGAAAGCATTCTTCTCCTCATTGGCTTTTTGAACCTCTTTTTCCAATTGAGTTAGCCTATTTTTCAAGGTGTTATTTTCTTCAGCATTTTTTTTGGATCTCCTTTAACAGGGTATTGACCCGTTTTTCATGCTTTTCTTGCATCTCTCTCATTTCTGTTCCCAGTTTTTCCTCCACCTGTCTAACTTGATTTTCAAAATCCTTTTTGAGCTCTTCCATGGCCTGAGCCAATTGGGTGTCTATTTCGGATGTTTGGGATACAGAGGCCTTGACTTCTTTGTCTTCACCTTATGCTAAGCATTGTTCTTCCTCATCAGAAAGGAAAGGAGGAAATATGTGTTCACCAAGAAAGTAACCTTCTCTTGTCTTACCTTTTTTCCCTTTTCTGGGCAGTTTTCCAGTCAGTTATTTGACTTCTGAGATTCCTCTCCACCCCCGCCTCACTAGTGCTTTAGGTCTGAGATTCAAATGCTGCTTCCCAGCCTCAGGGCTTTCAGTGGGTGGCGGGACTGCTATTCAGTGTGAGAGATTAAGTTTAGGTGCTCAGGTGGGAACAGGGTCGCTGCCCAGGCTCATTTCCCTCAGGGAGTTTATGCGGAGACCTCAACATTGGACCTGAGCTCCTGCCTGCTCTTGCCCTCTGTCCGCTGCTTCTCCCACCACTTCCTCCCGAGGGACCTGAGTTTTGGAGACACACCACTCCCATCTTCGCTGGCCAGGTAGGGTCTTGAGGGACCTTCACGGCCACTGGAGATTCCATCCCTGAAGCCTTTCCGAAGCTTCTCCTCTCAGGGCCACGTAGCCAAGGCAGGGCTAGGCTCTGCCCTGGGTCTGGTCCGCGACGGACCCCTGGTGTCAGTTCTTCAGGGCTCTGTGGAGCGGAATTCCCCTCCGCTCCACCACTATATAGCTTCCACTGCCCCAGAACCCGCTGGGATCTCTGTTCACAGGTAAGTTATGGGCTGTTGGTTCGGAGCTAGTATATGTGAATCTTTCTACTCTGCCATCTTGACTCCTCCTCAACATTCGTTTGTAATACTTTGAATTCCAACTTCTTTCCCTCCTTCCTTCCCTACATATCCTCACTGAGAGGGCAAGCAATTCAATACAGGCTATATATGCGTCGTTTTGCGAAAGACTTCCATAATATTCGTGTTGTGTAATACCAACTATATTGCCCTCTATCCTATCTTGTCTCCCCCCTTTTTATTCTCTCATTTGACCTTGTCCCTTCTCAGAAGTGTTTACTTTTGTTACTGCCTTCTCCCATTTCCCCTCCCTTCTATCATTACCCTCACCCCACTAGTCGTTTCCTCTCCTATTTTCCCGTAGTGTAAGATAGATTTTCATGCCAAATTTAGTGAGCACATTATGCTCTCCGTAAGCCATGTGTGAAGAGAGTAAGCTTCACTTCTGCCCTCTCCCCTTCTCCCTTTTCTACTCCATTGAACAAGATTTTTTTTATCTCTTTTTTGAGTTATAGATTGCCTGATTCTATTTCTCTCTTATATTCCTCCCTCACCCCTTTATTGTTATTTTTTTATGGATATCATCTCCTCTGATTCAACTCAACCTGTATTCCCTGTCTATGTGTGTGTGGGTGCCTGTGTTTGTGTGTGTGTATGTGTGTGTGTGTGTGTGTGTGTGTGTGTGTGTGTAATCTCTCTACCTACTCAAACACTGAGAAAATCTCAAGAGTAACAAATATTGTCTTTCCATGTAGGAATGTAAACAGTTCAGCTTTAGAAAGTCTTTTATGTTTTCTGTTTCCTGTTTATCTTTTCATGCTTCTCTTGATTCTTGTGTTTGATAGTCAAATGTTCTGTTCAGTTCTGGTCTTTTCATCATGAATACTTGAAAGTCCTCTATATCATTGGATGAGCATTTATTCCCTTGAAGTATTATACTCAGTTTTGCTGAGTCAGTGACACTTGGATTTAATCCCAATTCCTTTGATTTCTGGAATATCCTATTCAAAGGCAGCTTCTACATTAAGGCATCGAAGGGAGTGGAAAATGATATTCCAGAAGTCAAAAGAACAAGGACTAAAACCACGAATCACCTACCCACCAAATGTGAGTATTATACTTCAGGAGAAAAATGATCTTTCAATGAAATTGAGGACTTTCAAGCATTCTTGATGAGAATACCAGAGCTAAAAAGAAAATTTGACCTTCAGACACAGGAATCAAGAGAAGCATGAAAGGGTAAATAGCAAAGACCATTGTTGACCATTTTTATTAAACATTTTTATACTGCTTTGGGGTTTAAACTATACTGTAAGAAAATACCCAAGTTTTGCACGTTTGTTATAATAACTTTCGTTTTGAATAATTGCCACAGAAACTTCTATGTGTAATATATCACTTAAAAAGCCAGAACGGCATTATTGTTAGATTCTGTAGAGGAAAAATCTAAGGTATATTCATGTTATTAAAGTTTTCTAAGTCACCCCTTATTTGTGATAAAGCCATCGTCTGAAATTCCAGAAGCCTAATTATGCTCATTTCTTTACTTTAACTAACATTTATATATTGATTTGAGGTTTGCAAAGAGTTTTTTTTTGCAAAATTTGAGTTGGTAGACTCCTCAATGGATATCTAGGTCAAGCAATGCATGAATGGAATTCTCATATCAAGGCAATGCAAAAGTGGTCATCCAGTCTCTGCTTGAATATTTTCTAGGGACAGGGAACGTATTACATCTTTAGGCATTCAATTCCATCTTTGGTAAGTTTTGATTGTTGAAAAGTAGCATGTTTCCAGGATTTTTCTTTAAATTTAATGTATTTTCTAGTTATTCAACCTATATTTGTTTATTCATTCAGTAATATGCACCCATTTTTCCTATTCCTAGTTCTACATTCTGGGGTCAAAGAGAAAAGACTAATGTAGGCTCCACATCCGATCCTTCAAATACTTGAAGACAGTGATCTTAGCCCCTAATTCTGAATCTTACTTTTTCAAAATTAAATAACACCTAGATTTTACAGTCTTCAGATTGTATGATTTCAAGTCCCCTTTCCTTCCTCTTTGTTTTCTCAGTTATCTACCGTTAATGAATGTGTTTTTCTTAAAATTTCATGCCAAGATAACATTACAATAAGTGATTTATAGTCTGATGAGGAAAGAGTCCACTGGTACTATCTCTGCCTAGAAGCAATACTTATATTATGAAGCAGTCTAAAGCGACATAAAATTTATTTTGGCCACCATGTAATATGGCCGCTTAATATTAGGATTTTAATGCACTCATATCTTTTTTGAGCTTTATAATCTTTTCGGATCATATTATTTTTTTATTTTTATTTATTTATTTTTTTTAAATTTTATTTATTAATTTAATTTTTTACATTCATTTTCAGAAATTTTTGGGTTCAAAATTTTCTCCCCTTTTATCCCCTCCCCCCACCCCAATACCCCAAGCAATCTAATTTTCCCTATCTCCAATCTGCCCTCTCTTCTGTCCTCCCTCCCTTCTCTTGTCTCCATCTTCTCTTTTCTCCTGTAGTGCCAGATGACTTTCTATTCCTCATTAACTGTATGTCTTCTTTCCTAGTTGCAATAACAATACTAAACAGTTGTTCCTAAAACTTTGAGTTCCAAATTTTCCCCATCCCTCCCTCCCCACCCATTACTTTTGGGACGGCACGCAATTCAATATAGGCCATATCTGTGTAGTTTTGCAAATGACCTCCCTGACAGTCGTGCTGTGTAAGACTAACTGGATTACCATCCCTCCTCACCTGCCCCTCATTGTTTCTCTTCTGTCTTTTGATCCTGTCCCTCCCCAAGTGTTGACTTCAAATTGCTCCCTCCTCCCTTTGCCCTCCCTTCCATCATCCCCTGCCCCCCCGCAATATCTCCTTCTCCCCCCCTTTCTTATACTGTAAGATAGGTTTTCATACCAAAATGAGTGTGCATTTCACTCCGTCGTTTAGTCAAATGTGATGAGGGTAAACTTCTTTTTTTTTTTCTCAGCTCTCCTCTTTTTCCCTCCACTAAAAAAAACTCCTACCTGCCTCTTAAATGACATATAGTTACCCCCTTCCATTTCCCCCTCTTTCCTCTCACTACATTTCTCTCTCACCATTTACCTTAATTTCTTTTAAGGTATGGTCGAATCCTATTCAGTTCAAGCTGTGCTCTCTATCTCTGTATGTGTGTGCATGTGTGTATGTGTGTACATGTGTATGTGTGGTCCCACCAACTACCCAGATACTCAAAAGTTTTAAGAGTTAGAAATATTGTCTTTCCCTGTGTGAATGTAAACAGTTCACTTATGGTAAGTCCCTTAAGACTTCTCTTTGCTGTTTCCTTTTTCATGCTTCTTTTCATTCTTGTGTTTGAAAGTCAAATTTTCTTTTCAGCTCTGGTCTTTTCATTAAGAATGATTGAAAGTCCTCTGTTTCATTGAAAGACCATATTTTCCCTTGAAGTATTATACTCAGTTTAGCTGGGTAGGTGATTCTAGGTATGAGTCCTAGTTCCTTTGCCTTGTGGAATATCCTATTCCACGCCCTTCAATCCCTTAATGTAGAAGCTGCTAGATCTTGGGTTATCCTGATTGTATTTCCACAGTACTGGAATTGTGTCTTTCTAGCTGCTTGCAAGATTTTTTCCTTGTGCTGGGAGTTCTGGAATTTGGCCACAATGTTCTTAGGAGTTTCTCTTTTTGGATCTCTTTCAGGTGGTGATCGATGGATTCTTTCCATATTTATTTTGCCCTCTGGTTCTAGAATGTCAGGGCAGTTTTCCTTGATAATTTCATGGAAGATGATGTCTAGGCTCTTTTTGTGATCATGACTTTCAGATAGTCCCATAATTTTTAAATTGTCTCTCCTGGATCTATTTTCCAGGTCAGTTGTTTTTCCCATGAGATATTTCACATTCTCTTCCATTTTTTTCATTGTTTTGGGTTTTGTGTTTTGATTTCTTGGTTTCTAATAAAGTCATTAGACTCCATCTCTTCCATTCTAATTTTGAGAGAACTGTTAAATTCAGTGAGCTTTTGAGCCTCTTTTTCCATTTGGCTCATTCTGCTTTTGAAAGCATTCTTCTCCTCACTGGCTTTTTGAACCTCCTTTGCCAATTGAGTGAGCCTATTTTTCAAGGTGTTAATTTCCTCAGCATTTTTTTTGGGTCTCCTTTACCAAGGTATTGACCCGTTTTTCGTACTTTTCTTGCATCTCTGTCATTTCTCTTCCCAGTTTTTCCTCCATCTGTCTAACTTGCTTTTCAAAATACTTTTTGAGCTCTTCCAAGGCCTGAGCCCACCCACCACCCCCCTGGGGTGTCTGGAGTACTGAGGTCCCGCCCTCCAGGTCTTTCCCTGATGGCAGGAATACGTCCTCGTCATCAGATCCGAATGTCGGGATCATTTGCATTTGTTGGAAATAACTATCTATAGTCTTATTTTTCTTCCTTTTTCTAAGCATTTGCCCAGCCAGTTACTTGACTTCTGAGATTCCTTTCCACCCCCGCCTGAATCCGCCCAGCTAGTGCTTGGCCTCTGAGATTTAAATGGGCTTTCCTCCTGCCGGCTATCAATCAGTGAGCTTTAGTTCCGGTGATGGGGTGGGGGCAGGGCCGCCTCCCTGGCTCAGTTCCCTCAGGGGCTTTATGCAGAAGCCTTCAGTACTAGAGCGGGGTGGGGGCAGGGCCGCCTCCCTGGCTCAGTTCCCTCAGGGGCTTTATGCAGAAGCCTTCAGTACTAGAGCGGGGTGGGGGCAGGGCCGTCTCCCAGGCTCAGCTCCCTCAGGTTTTATGCAGAAACCGTCCGTAATGCAGATCCTGCTTGCTGCTGGGGGATTCCTGAGTCCCAGGCCACTGCCACCTCAGCCGCCGCCCACACCTCTGCCTCCGCCGCTTCCTGCCCCCGTCTCTGCCGCCGCCGCTTCCTCCCGAGGTGGCCCGAGTCACGTAGAGGCTCCGTTCCCCTCCTCCAGCCTGGCGTTCTCTCTCACTGACCTGTAGCTTCTGTGGGCGGAGGGACTTTCCCGGCTGCCGGAGCTTCCGTCTCTGAAGCCTGCTCGGATCATTTTCTTTGGGGCCTTGGCGAGGGCAGCGCTGGGGGTGGGGTCCACTTTCTGGGGTGCGACGGACCCTGGGGACGGGTCTCCAGGGCTCCCTGGAACGGAAATCTCTTCCACTCTGTTTCTGCACACCTTGTATTGACCCAGAAGTTATGGGGGTCTCTTTTTACATTAATTCTATGTGCTTTGGTTTCGGAGCTCATAAACGTGCGTCCTTCTACTCCGCCATCTTGGCTCCACCCCTCGGATCATATTATTTCAACAATTTTACTTATGTGGAAACTAAGGCTCAGGCTTTGTAATTATTTTTCCCATAGTCTCACAACTTATTATTGAAAAAGCCAGGATTGTAACTTGATATTTAGTGCTGACATCAAACGAGGGCCCTGATATGTGTCTTAAAAGATTCACAGAAGTGCAAGATCTGGGGGAGGAGGAGGCAAATAGTCAGCAATGGCTCCAAAATGAGTGGAAATTCTGGAGTCATGAAGGAGACAGTCATGGAAGGAAACAGATTGCTGGGAGCAAAGATAGACTTTGGAAATCTGCATTTTAGACACAACCATTTCTGCTTCCTTTACATCATATTCCTTACACCATCTCCTTTTGCACCATTCTTATACCCTAAAGACTTAATAAGGCAGTTAGAATGTGGAGTGGATAGTGCCCTCCAGAAGGTATCAGAAAGACCTAGGTTCAAATCTGGCCTAAGACACTAGCTGTGTGGCCCTGGGCAAGTCTCTTAACCCTGTTTGCCTCAGTTACCTCATCTGTTAAATGGCCTGGAAAAAGAAGTATCAAACCACTCTTCTATCATTGCCAAGAAAACTCCTAAAAGCGAGCACAAAGAGTCAGACAAGAATGAAACAACTGAGCAACAGCAAAAGACTTACTATCTTTTTGTCATTCATAAAAACACAATAGATTGAGAGATGGCATCAACCATTTTTTGTCATTTTATCTAAACTTCTCGTTTTGAAGGAAGAATAAATTTCTTAAGGTCATATAGATGGCCAGCTAATGAATCAGAAACTCATTCCAGGGCCTGTGATTCTTAATCTAGTACACATTGCCTCCTTCTCTCCCCAGTACGTCCCTGAGGAGAGATTACCTAATGTCTGGCTTCCTAGTCTGTGACCAGTTGTAACTCTCTCTGTTATCTTTTTTTTATTGTTATTAAATCATTTTTCAGTCATTGCCAAATTTTCAAGACCTTATTTGGAGTTTTCTTGGCAAAGATTTGGGAAAGTTTTATTATTTCCTTCTCCATCTCATTTTACAGATAAGGAAAGTGAGATAACCAAGGTTTAGTAACTTGCCCAAAGTCACAAAGACAGTAAATGTCTTAAATCAGATTTACACACAGGAGAATGAGTCTTCTTCATTCCACACATTTTATCTCCTGCACCACCTGGCTTTATTCTCCTTTACAATTCATGTACTTTTAGGTCCCATTTTCTCCTAGAGCTCTGACACTAGAAATGATCTGAAAAAAAAAAAGTATTGCTGATTACTTTTTAATGTTTAACCACTTCTAAAATGTATTCAAAGGAAAACATATCCACTAAACATTGATTAATAAAAGAGATATTTTTATTTAAAAGTTTAAAAAGTGCCCTTAGCCATTCAAAGTATGGCAATGAGCCAATTTAATGCACCTAATAATTATAAAGAAATACTGATTTGTCTTCTATTACAGGCAAGGCACACAATTAAAAGTGCAGTGTAGACAGAAATGTCAAGCAATGCAAAAAGTATCGAAATTATATCATAAACATTTATGTAAATTTGATGAACTGAACATTTGACAGAAAGTCATAAGTAAATTTTTAACTTACAAAAGTGGATAAATTTTAAGATGTAACATAATTTAGAAAAAATAATTTTATTTCCTTACTTTTTTCTTCCATAACCATTTAAAATATATGGACCATATTCTCAAAAGCCCCTATTCTACTAGGATGGATCCTAACGAATATTCGAAGATTGAGATTCATTGAATATATTTCAGTGTCTTTAATTCTTTTCCTAATTTCTAGTTTGAAATTCTATTTGATTTCTATGTAAGATCAGAGTATCGCAAAAATGGAGCCATAGCAAACACTATAGCAACAGCATAGACGTGGAGTTCATTGAACAAAGCTTCCCCACAGACTGCCCTCAGTAATGGGATGGAGATCACAGAAAACATGAATTTGATATTATGAAGCTCAATTTCATCATGTGGTACCAATTGTTACATTTGCAACATTAATTTTAAATTGCAGCACAAGTCATAGCTCCACATACAATTCATATATTAATGAATCACGGATTCATACCTTAAGGATAATATTGATGATAGAATGTAAATATCAAAAAAACTGGCAATAATTGGTAGTAATTTTTGATTGCCAATAGGAACGTGACAGTTTTGTGTCGAATTGAAAAGCTCAAGTGCATTGAAACTCTGAAGAAACCACTTAGAATGACATAACTGATAATTTTAATTAATTCAATCAAACACTTAATAATTAATATTTCAAATAATTCCAAATCTTATATTCCACAGGAAAGAAAATTGAGTACCAGAGAGAAGTGGATTCCCCATCCTCAGTTCACTATTTCCACAGATAGAATATACATTAAAAATGGCAGGAAAAAATGTTACTGTTGTGGTGGAATTAATTCTCCTTGGATTTTCTGACCAGCCCAAACTCAGAGGGCTTCTTTTTGGAATATTTTTGATTATCTACTTCAGTATTCTGATAGGAAATGGTGTCATAATTGTCATAACCAAAGTGGATCCAGCTCTCCAAACGCCCATGTACGTTTTTCTTGGAAACTTTTCTTTCTTGGAAATATGTTACACATCACTCACTCTCCCCAGAATGTTGACAAATATTTGGACCAAGAATAGAAATATATCGTTTTTGTCCTGTGCTATACAGCTTGGATTTCTCCTTATCCTAGGAGCCCCTGAATGTTTCCTCCTCAGTGTGATGGCATATGATCGTTATGTGGCCATTTGCAAGCCTCTCTGTTATCCTCTAATCATGAACCACAAAGTATGTGTCAAGCTAGTGGCTGTCTCCTGGACCATTGGAATCCCAGTACAGATAGCACAGACATGCTGGATATTCGCATTACCGTTCTGTGGTTCTAATAAACTCAATCATGTTTTCTGTGATCTCCGACCATTACTGAGGGAAGTCTGTGGGGATACTTTGTTCAATTAACTCTACGTCTATGCTGTTGCTAAACTGTTTGCCATGGCTCCATTTCTACTGATACTCTGGTCTTACGTAAAAATCATATCTACCATCCTAAAGCTCCCGTCAACCACAGGAAAGTACAAAGCATTCTCAACTTGCTCTTCTCATGTTATGGTTGTTTGTTTATTCTTCGGGTCTATAATTATTACATACTTACAGCCCAAGTCTAGCCACTCAACAAATGATAAATTTTTCTTTCTCTTCTACACAATTTTGACTCCTGTGCTTAACCCTCCAATAAATACTCTAAGAAACAAGAATGTCACTGTTGCATTGAAAAAATTACTACCTAAATGTAGAGGGACAAAGAGTAGTTAAGCTCATAGTCCCTTGTTGGGTTTTAATTTATCTCATCATTACTATTCAAAGATAGCTAGGTGGCACAGTGGATAGAGTGCCAGCTCAGGAGCTACGAAGTTCTGAATTCAAATCTAGACTCAGGAATTTACTAGCTGTATGACCCTGGGTGAATAACTTAACCATCTTTGCCTCAGTTCCTTCATCTATACAATGAAATAGAGGGAAAAAAACGTCATAACACTCCATTAATTTGCCAAGAAATGCTTAAAATGGAGTGAAAAAGAGCCAAATACAGTTGAAAGAATTGAACAACAATTACTATTGAATTCAAAACTCTCATGGTCTTTTCTATATACTCTTGGAAATGTTTTACTCGAAGGTCATTCTTTCCAATTTCTTTCATATTTTAAACATTATGTAAACTATATTACATCAGAAATGCAAAGTTAGTGTTTCTTTATTTTTCCAACAATGGCATCTCATAGTATGAAATAAAGAGGTAAACTAAGGTAATTGCCAACATGATCTAGTGCTTGGCTGACATACTCCAAAATTTAAAAGAGCAAATTGACTATACTTAATGAATTCTGTTCAAAATAATACTATTTGGTAACGAATTTTAAAAAGACAAGTAATTTGTGAATCTTTAAGAACAACGAAATCGAACAATAACAGAAATGAAGGCCCATCAATGTGATTATGAATTTCAGTAGACTACTTACTGACAGTTTTAAAGGGCAATGTCATTTTTGTTTTATTTTTATTTTGTAAAATTCTTAGATTTTAGCTTTGTTCATATTGGTGTCAGTTGTTAAATTGACTAGATAGAGAATATGAGCTGTGTATTTGACAGCTATCAGCAAGACATATTTCTATAGGCAAAGATGTCCATGGTTCTTTTCTTCTAGCTGGGGATGTAGTTACAACGGAAGTCAGTTAAAAAAAAAGAGAATTATTTTATGCCATTAAAATATATTCTTTTGCTTTGAGGTAATATCACCAATTGATATTGAAGACAAATTCATTGGTGTAGAACCTTGACATACTCTAAGTTCATCAATTGTGGTTCCATTTTTCTCATTTGTTTTTCATTCCACAAAAGATCTAAACCATAGTTAAGAACTAGGATGAAG
Source organism: Bettongia penicillata ogilbyi (assembly GCA_023548195.1). Classification (NCBI taxonomy): domain Eukaryota; kingdom Metazoa; phylum Chordata; class Mammalia; order Diprotodontia; family Potoroidae; genus Bettongia; species Bettongia penicillata. The sequence goes on along the minus strand of JAJHZJ010000782.1, from coordinate 950,932 downwards.
ATCACAGGTTACCACCCTACTCTCAGCTCTAGCAAATCGCCAACCATGGGACTTTTAAAAATTTATCATTTCTTTTTAGTTTTCTACATTCGTTCCGACAAGATTTTGAGTTCCAAATATTCTCCCTACCTCTCCCCTCCTCTCACCCCAAGACATCAGGCATTCTTATTATCCCTTCCTGCTATCTGCCTTTCTGTCACACCCCTACCTTCCCTTATTCCCATCTTCTCTCTTTTCTTGTAGGGCAAGATAGATTTCTATACCCCATTACCTGTATATCTTATTTCTCATTTGCATGCAAAATAAATCTCAACATTCCTTCCTAAAACGTTGAGTTCCCACTTTTCTCCCTTCCTCCCTCCTCACACATCCCTAGTGAGAAGACAAGCAATTCGATATAGGCTACACATGTGTAATTATGCAAAAGACTTCCATAATACTGACTTTATGGAAGACTAAATATATTTCCCTCCATCCTATCCTACCCTCTATTTATTCTTTTCTCTCTTTTGATCTTGTCTCTCCCCAAAAGGATTTACTTCTAATTACATCCTCCTCTCATTGATCTCCCTTCTGTCATCCCCACTACCCCACTCATCCCATTCTACCCTACTTTCTTGTAGTGTAAGATAGATTTTCATACCAAATTGAGTGTGCATATTACTCTCTCCTTAAGCCAAATGTGATGAGAGTAAGCTTCACTTTCTCCTCTCACTTTCCCCCTTTTCCCTTCCATTGAAAAATATTTTTGGGGGGAGGAATCAAGATGGAGGAGTAGAAAGACACGCATATGCAGACTCTCCCTACACAGCCCATAAAATGCCTGTTGAGAGGAACTCTCAAATAATTCTGGAGCAGCAGAGGTGGAGAACGACAGAATGGAGGAGATTTCCAGTCCAAGGTGACATGAAAGGCCCACGGGAAACATCTGTTACACCAGACACGAAGCTGAGCCCAGCTCAGTCTTGGCCGCATGCTGGGTGGGCTCTGGGAGGAGGACACCTTGGGGACGGAATCTCCAGTTGAAGCAGCAGCTGATTCGCAGGTCCCTCAATCCACAGGCGCCAAAGGTCAATAACAGGGTTTTTCAGCTGGCCGAGAAGGGAGAAGGGTCTTCCCATAGCTCCAGCCTCAAGCAGTGGCCACAGAGGCCACATTGGGCAGGCGGAAGCATTTTCCACCACAGCCCCTACAGCAGCCATCATCCATTGTTGCATTGTAAAACCTCTGGGGGCACTGAGGAGCTGATTAATACCTCAGCCTTGTGTAGAGGCCCTGAGGGAGCTGATATTTATATAACAGTGAATGGTGGCCCTGCCCAAGCAGCTTATCTGAAAATCAGCCACTAGTGCTGCCTTGATGGAACAGGAGGCCAGGTGGCTGAGGAGAGGAAACTCTGCTAAGATTATGGGCACAAAAATATCTCTATGCTCCCAGACCAGTGTACACGCTTGACTGTGCCACCTTGGAGGAACTGAGATCTTACAGATCCCCAGAGTATACCTTACTCTTGAAAAAGGACCCAAGAGTCAAATAGCTGGTCAGGAAAATGCCCCAAAAAGGGAAAAATGAGACTATAGAAGGTTACTTTCTGGGTGAACAGGTACCTTCTATACTTTCAGGAGAGGAAGAACAATGTTTACCATCAGGGAAAGATATAAAAGTAAAGGTTTCTGTATCCCAAACATCCAAAATAAATATTCAATGGGCTCAGGCCATGGCAAAGCTCAAAAAGTATTTTGAAAATCAAGTAAGAGAGGTGGAGGAAAAATTGGGAAGAGAAATGAGAGAGATGTAAGAAAAGCATGAAAAGCAGGTCAACCTCTTGCTAAAGGAGACCCAAAAATGCTGAAGAAAATAACACCTTGAAAAATAGGCTAACTCAATTGGCAAAAGAGGTTCAAAAAGCCAATGAGGAGAAGAATGCTTTGAAAAGCAGAATTAGCCAAATGGAAAAGGAGGTTCATAGGAAAGCATATGTAGAACCTATACAGAATTGCATGCTGTTGCAGGGAGGGAGGGGGGGTAGTGGGGAGAAGATGTGGGGGGGATAAAATCTTAATTTTTTAAGGAAGTGATTGTAGAACATTAAAAGAAAAAATAATAAAAAAATTAAAAAAAGAAAAAAAATTGGAATTCAACAGATGGAGGTTAATGACTTTATGAGCAACCAAGAAATCACAAAACAAAACCAAAAGAATGAAAAAATGGAAGAGAATGTGAAATATCTCATTGGAAATACAATTGATCTGGAAAATAGATCCTGGAGAGACAATTTAAAAATTATGGGACTACCTGAAAGCCATGACCAGAAAAATAACCTCGACATCATCTTTCATGAAATTATCAAGAAAAACTGCCCTGATATTCTAGAACCAGGGGGCAAAATAAATATTGAAAGAATCCACCAATCACCTCCTGAAAGAGATTCAAAAAAGGAAATTCCTAGGAATATTGTGGTCCATTTCCAGAGTTCCCAGGTGAAGCAGAAAATATTGCAAGCAGCTACAAAGAAACAATTCCAGTATTGTGGAAATACAATCAGGATAACACAATATCTAGCAGCTTCTACATTAAGGGATCAAAGGGCGTGGTATATGATATTCCAGAAAGGAAGTCGGACTAAAACAAAGAATTACTTACCCAGCAAAACTGAGTATGATACTTCAGGGGACAAACGGTCTGTCAATGAAACAGAGGACTTTCAAATATTCATGATGAAATGACTAGAGCTGAAAAGAAAATTTGACTTTCAAACACAAGAATCAAGAGAAGCATGAAAAGGTAAACAGCAAAGATAAATCGTAAGGGACTTACTAAAGTTGAAGTCTTTTCATTCCTACGTGAAAAGACAATATTTATAACTGTTGAAACTTTTTTCAGTATCTGGCTAGTTGGTGGGATTACACACACACAACCAGAGAGAGCAAGAGGGAGAGACAGAGATAGATAAATATATAGGTAGATAGGTAGATAGATAGATAGATAGATAGATAGATAGATAGATAGATAGATTGATAGATAGAGAGAGAGAGACAGACAGACAGACACAGAGACAGACACAGAGACAGAGACACAGAGACACAGAGCACAGGGTGAATTGAATAGGATTGAATCATATCTTAAAAAATGAGATTAAGGAGGGAGAAAGAAATATGTTGGGAGGAGAAAGGGAGAAATGGAATGGGGCAAATTTTCTCTCATAAAAGAGGCAAGTAAAAGGATTTTCAGGGAAGGGAAAAAGTGGGGAGGTGAGAGAAAAAAAAATGAAGCTTACTCTCATCACAATCGACTAAAGGAAGGAATGAAATTAACATTCACTTTGGTATGAAAACCTATCTTACAGTACAGAAAAGTGGAGGAGAAGGGGATGAGCAGAGTGGGGGGACGATGGAAGGGAGGGCAATGGGAAGACAGAGCAATTAGAAGTCAACACTCTTGGGGAGGGACAGGGTTAAAAGAGAGAGCAGAAGAAACAGGAGGCAGGTTAGGATGGAGGGAAATATAGTTATTGTTACACAACATGATTGTTATGGAAGTCCTTTGCAAAACTACACAGATATGGTCTATATTGAATTGCTTGCCTTCCCAAAGGGGATGGGTGGGGAGGGGGGCAGGAAGAGAAGCTGGAACTCAAAATTTTAGGAACAACTGTTGATTATTGTCCTTGCATACAACTAGGAAATGAGAAATACAGATAATGGGGTATATGAATTTACCTTGCATTACAAGACAAAAGAGAAGATGGGAAAAGGGAAGGGAAGGGAAGGAAGATTGGTGATAGGAGTAATTAGAATGCTTGGAGTTTTGGGGTGGGGGTAGGAGAAAAATGGGGAGAAAGTTTGTAAGCCAAAATTTTGTGGAAATAAATGTTGAAAATTTAAGTAAATAAATTTAAATGATAAAATAAAATAAAAAAGAAAAAAGTTTTCTTGCCTCTTATGAGGAATAGTTTGCTCCATTCCATTTGTCCCTTTCTCATCCCAGTATGTTCCTCTTTCACTCCTTAATTTTGTTTTTAGGTATCATCCTTTCATATTCAGCTTACCCTGTGCACTCTGCCTAAATGTATATAATCCCTCCAACTCCTCACATAGTGATACAAGTCTCAGTCGTTACAAATACTTTCTTTCCATGTAGGAATGCAAACAGTTTAATTTTATAACGTCCCTTATAATTTCTCTTTTCTGTTTACCTTTTCATGCTTCTCTTGATTCTTTTGTTTGAAAGGCAAATTTTCTATTTATGTCTGGTCTTTTCGTCAAAAGTCCTTGAAAGTTCTCTGTTTCTTTGAATGACCATTTTTTCCCTTGAAGTATTATACTCAATTTTATTGGGTAGTTGTTTCTCGGTCTTTATCCTAGTTCCTTTGACTTCTGGAATATCATATTCCAAGCCCTTACATCTCTTTATGTAGAAGCTGCTAGATCTTGTGTTATCTTCCTTGTATTTCCACAATTCTCTAATTGTTTCTTTCTGACTCCTTGCAATATTTTGCCATTGATCTGGGAATTCTGGAATTTGGGTACCATGTTCCTAGGAGTTTTTGTTTTCAGATCACTTTCAGGAGGTGACTGGTGGATTCTATCAATACTTCTTTTACCCTCCAGTTGTAGAATGTCAGGGTAGTGTTCCTCAATGATTTCTTGAAAAATTTCTACGCTCTTTATTTGGTCATGGCCTTCCCATAGTCCCATAATTTTCTGAATTGTCTCTCCGGGATCTATTTTCCAGGTCATTTATTTTTCCAGTGAGATATTTCATGTTGTCTTCTATTTTTTTTTATTCTTTTAGTTTTCTTTTGTAATTTCTTGGGTTCTCCTGGAGTCATTAGCTTCCATCTGCTCCATTCTAGTTGTTAAATAACTATTTTCTTCAGTGAGCTTTTTGAACATCCTTTTCCATTCGACTGATTCTGCTTTTTAAAAAATTCTTGTACTCATTTGCTTTCTGGACCTCTTTTGCCATTTGGATTGGTCCATTTTTAAAGGTCTTTCTCTCAGAATTTTTAGAACTCCTTTAGTAATCTGTTAACTCACTTTTCATGATTTTCTTGCATTGCTCTCATTTCTCTTCCCAATTTTTCCTTCACCTCTCTTACTTAATTTTCAAAATTCTTTGAGAGATCTTCCACGAAATGAAATCATTGCACATATTTTTTGAGGTTTCGGATATTGAAGCCTTGACTTTTATGTCTTCCTCTGATGCTATACTTTGTTCTTCCTCATCTGAAAGGATGAAAAAAATACGTTTTTTTCCACGAAAGTAACTTTCTGTCGTCTTATTTTTCCTTTTTTTGGGCATTTTTCCAGACAATCACATGACTTTTGAGTTCCTTTGTCAAGTGGAGGGTATACTTTGGTTACCTGTAAGTTCTCTGTTCCTCCAAGGTGGTACAGTTAAGGGAGAGGAGTTTACTCCTCTCCTGTCCTGCACTCTGCTGTGGGAGCAACCACAACTGTTTTTTTCGGCCCTGTATCTGTGAGTAGGATTCCCTCTCCAAGCCTCCATCAACTACACCACCCCTGTACTCCTCCACACGTGAGGACGACCACTCTGAACTGTGACCCAATCGGCAGCTTGATTCCCTGACGGTATTTTGGCAGAGGGCTCCAAAAATGGACACTGCTACTGCAATGGTTGCTGCTTCCCTGGGGCTAATGTTAGCCGGCCCCTGCTCCGTTGTCCCCCAGGTTAAAGAGCTTTCTTTCCAACCTTTGAAAGTCTCTTTGCCCTTTGTGGGTTGAGGAATCTGGGACCTGCATCTGCTACCTGTGATTATGTTCCCTGAAGACTGCTCCAATTCTGTCCATACAGTGCAGCATAGCATGGCCAGAGTGTGCTCTCCTCTGAGCCTGGTGTGATAGACCTTTCCTGTCAGCCCCCCATGCTGTCTTTGGCTGTAAATTTCTTTTGCTCTGTCATATTGTGGCTCTTATTATTCTAAAATTTGTTTAGAGTCATTTTTACAGTTATTTTATGGACTATGGGGGTAGAGTCATAGGACGTCCTTCGTTCTACTCCACCATCTTGTTTCTGCCACCCCCAACCATGGGAAAAGGATGTCAGTCAATCTGGTTAAGAGAGTTGGCTACCTCAATAGTTTTCAGTGGAAATTAGTCAGGGGGTGTTATACCACCTGATGAAGAACTGATGTAAGTGAACACCAACCAATCACAAGTGAAACATCTATGTTTAAAAATAATGACTGTGAAAATACCGTGAAAGAATTGCTCTGCTTGTCAATTTAATTCTTTTCTATTATGGAACCTTGGATCCCATTTATTAGAAACTGCTAACCTTGCTAATAAATTCATCATGCTCAAAAGTCTGTGCTTCAATTTCTCTTTATCATGACCTTTGTTTCCCTTAATCCACTAGAAAAGAAAACAAAAAATTATTTCACTATCTTTGCCTAGAGAACCTCACAGCCATTATGGTCCATAGGGCCATGAAGATATGGACATCATAGTATGACTGACTAACAACAATCTGATTCTAATCCCGTTCTTTTCATTGTACTATACCAACTTCTGAGAAAGAAATAATTGCAAAAAACGATATCAACAAAATGTGTAAAAAATTGAAATAAATGCTATGTCACAGGCAGAGATGTTTCATCTAATCATTATTATTACTATTTTCTATATGTGTATAATGTTCACATGTTCTTCATGATCTTTTCCTTGTCGTTCTTCTCTTTTTCATATAAAAGTCACAGGAGGTGAGAAAGTGTTGCTAGTTGGTTTTTGATCTAAACATCTCAAGGAGTAAATGTATTGACATAATCACAGATAAATTGAAGTAGTAAAGACTTTATGGGACACTACACTTAATGCCTGTTTAAAATCATTTCGTAAATTTATATTTACATTTAGAATAAATAAATAAAATACTTTTCCTTTTAATGTAAGCTGCAATAGGTAATTTATTCTAACAGTATAACATTCTGATGACACAAAAAGTTCAGTAAATAAAATCTATTCTTTAGCTATATGAAGGCGAGAATATACAAGGGAAATTTTGCTTATGGTAAAAAGACAATCATGAAGTTTTATAGAGTTAAGGGAATTGCTATTATAACATTATTCATTTTCTTTTATGTCTGACTGCATAGTGTAACATGAAAATCAAAAAGACAAAGTAAAAATGAACAACAACAATAAAAATGAGAGATAGAGCCAAGTATTGTGTAAGAATACATAATATTTTCTCTGCCATGCCACCTCTATCATTGTGCCAGTAACCACAACTAATTAAAGTTCCAGTATTAGATAAAATCCTCAGAAAACGTTTCCTTGTTAATAATTCATGGAGATATATAGTATATTAATTAATACTTTAGAAAAGAGAAAAGAAAGATGGAATTTATTATCGTGAGTTTTTTTTTGAAACCAGCTTCAAAACAATTAAAATAAACATATTACATATTATTTAGTGTAAAATATGGAAAATAGCCTAATAGAGGAAATGCTATAGGAGATTATATCCTATTAGACATAAGTAGGCATGGAAGATATATGGTGTAAATAACATACACTTTGGTAAGAGAGAGACGGCACTAAAAGAAGATTTTATCTCTATTCAAAAATTTGATATAATATCTGGTAAATTCTGGACTCTGTAAATTTCAACAATCAGTCTTCTGCCTATGTATTTTAACATTCTTATAGTCAGGGACAATCACAGTCTATTAGTCTTTGCTGATCTACTTAGAGTGGGTGTATATCATTATCAGCCGTTACTCTTCTATGTCATAGACCCATGTGCTAATACATGTGCGTTTGTGTGCATGCACACACACAGACACACACACTAGTCTTCAGTAGATTCTTCTAAAAACCATTCCTGTTGGCTGACTCTGCTCTGATAGGTATAGGATGGTTTAGAAAGAGAGAGAGAGGGTTAAGGCCAAGGAAGAATCAGAGGTTCTGATGTAGATCTCAGATGATGAAGGTACGAATTGTAACAATAACAAATCGGATAGAAAGGACTGAAGATCATAAGATTTATAGCTCTCCTAGACTTCAGAAAGCATCAAGTCTAAGGTCTCATTCATAGATGAGGAAACCAAGTACAGAGAGGTGAGAAGATTGACTCAAGGTCACACATCATAATTAAGCCTACTTTATTTTTAACTTATTATTTTCAAAGGCACCAATATCATCCTGACCAACCAGGCTTAAAACCTAGGTTTCATTGTTGACTTTTCACTTTCTCTCACCCTCTACATTCATGTTCATTTGTTGCGAAGGCCCATCATTTTTACCTTCATCAAGTACTTCACATGCAACAGTTTTCTCCCCTCTTCTCCTGCCATAACCCTTGTGTAGATGTTGTTCACCTCACAAGTGGGCAACAATATCTTTCTGACAGATTTTCTGGCCGTACATCTCTCCCAAGTCCAATCCATCCTCAAATCATCTGTCAAAATGGCCTACCTGAAGTGCATGTCTGACCATTGTCATTTTTCGCTCCTCCATTCCATCATCCACCTCCAGGATGAAATATAGTAACCTCTATGTGGCATTCAAAGTCCTTTTTGTCCCCCTCTCTTCTAGTCCTCTTTTACAATCCACACTCATATGCCTTATACTAAAGTAACACAATTCAATTGCTGTTCCTCAAATAAAGACAAAAATTCAAACAAGATGCTTTATTCCAGCTATTTTCCCTCGCTGTATTGCAAGCCTGGAATGTTCAATTTTTCTCCCTCTTCATTTCTACTCCATATCTTTTTGGCTTCCTTAAATTTGCCCTTAAAATTCTATCTTTAACAGGAAATCTTTTCCAATCTCTCTTAATTCTAATGCCTTCCATTTCTTGATTATCTACCATTTATCCTATACTTCGCTTGTTCTCTTGCCAAGCTATTTACATATTGCTTCCCCCATTAGATATTGAACTCCTTGAAGTCAGGGACCATTCTTTAACTTTCTTTGCATCCTTAACACTTTGAACCATGTCTGATACACAATAGGGGCTTTATAATTATTGGGAATTAACATTAGTTGGGTGATGCCAGTACTAATTAATGGAATTGGCATCTGGACCCAAATCTTGGAATCCCAAGTCCTTTCTTCTTAAAAATTTTGCCCTATTTTTAAATATTAGAAGTTTTTCCCTCTGCCCCATATTTTATTAGGAACAATTTTTTTAAAGAATTATGAGCAATATGGATAGTCAAAGACAGATCTCATTCTTTCCCCTAATTCCATCCTCTCTTTTTCGAGATATGTTATATCATAGGTTCTTTGGAATCTGGAAATGGTTTGATCAGAACTCTTAAGTATTTCCTGTCATCACCAAAAATATGCTTTTATTTCTCACTGTATTTTCTGTCAGATTCTTTTACACGCAAAAAGGTTATCCCAAAATTTGACCATGGGAACATATTCTTATAGGAACTTATACGCACTGGCATCCTCGAATATAGTTAGGGTTGTGAGAGAACACATTTTGTCTTCAGTCATCCTGGTAAGTTTACTGTCTTGTCTTCCAATACTTGGGACCTACAGAGACTTTGCTGAATGAAAGTTGACATACTGTAACTTCATCACACCATGGCTGCCAACCTCACGTCTTATCTACAATTGTTTCAAATCTGAGACTGTTCTTATTTCCTGTTGATTTAACCATCCTTATTTGCATTTTCTCCTACATCTTGTTTCCTTTCCTATCTCCACTTCTAGTGTCCCCCCATAAGTATCTTCCTCTTCTCATCTCCACCAATTTGCCTGATCAAATTTTGGCGTTTCATACCATTGAAAACACTACATTTCACAGAGATATACATTTTATGACGTGGTTTCCTACAATATATGTCAAAGAATATATGTCATTCTGTTCGTTACTACGAGTAATAAGCGAAGTCAGGTAAACTGTTCATACTGAATGGAGATTTTTTTTTTCCTATAAATTATATTCAATCCAGGAAAACAGTTAAAAGGAAACCTTTATTTTAACCTACCCATGCTGCCTCCCACCTCTATGCTACAATATAAATACCATGACTTAACTAGCATCTAACTAGTACTACTTATCCCTCAACCCAGCATTGGTAACAGAGAATTTAAAGTTAAGAAGTTAAAAAGATGGAGGCGAAGCCAAGATGGCAGAGTAGAAGGACGCACGTTTACGAGTTCCGAAACCACAGCCCATAGAATTAATGTAAAAAGAGTCCCCCATAACTTCTGGACCACTGAAAAAGGTACAGAAACAGAGTGGAAGAGATTTCCGTTCCAGGAAGCATTGGAGACCCGTCCCCAGGGTCCGTCGCGCCCCGGAAAGCAGACATCATCCCAGCGCTGCCCTGGCCATGGCCCCGGAGAAGCTGACCCGAGGAGGCTTCAGGGATGGAAGCTCTGGCAGCCAGGAAAGTCCCTCCGCCCACAGAAGCTACAGGTCAGTGAGAGAGGCTGGGCTGGAGGAGGGGAACCGAGTGTCTCCGTGACTTGGGCCCCCTCGGGAGGAAGCGGCGGCGGCAGAGACGGGGGCAGGAAGCGGCGGAGGAAGAGGCGTGGGCGGTAGTGGAGGAGACGGCGGCGGCCGGCCCAGACTCCCCCAGCAGCAGGCAGGATCCCCATTAAGGAAGATCTCTGCATAAACAACCTGAGGGAGCTGAGCCTGTGAGACGGCCTTGCCCCAGCCTGCTCTTTTACTGAAGGCCTCTGCATAAAGCCCCTGAGGGAGCTGAGCCTGGGAGGCGGCCCCAACCCCCACCCACTCCGTTCCTGAAGGTCTCTGCATAAAGCCCCTGAGGAGTCCGAGACTGCGAGGAGGCACTACCCCCACCCCAGCACCAGAAATAAAGCTTGCTGTGGAAAGCCCATTTGAACCTCAGACCCCAAACACTAGCTGGGCGGATCTAGGCGGGGGTGGACAGGAATCTCAGAAGTCAAGTAACCGGCTGGGAAAATGCCTAGAAAAGGGAAGAGAAATAAGACTATAGAGAGTTTTTTTCCAACAAATGCAAATGATCCCAACATTCGGATCTGACGAGGACGAGGAAATACTCTTGCCATCAGGGAAAGACGTGGAGGGTGGGGCCTCAGCATCCCAGACACGCCAGGGGGTTGTCAGATGGGCTCAGGCCTTGGAAGAACTCAAAAAGGACTTTAAAAAGCAAGTTAAACAGGTGGAGGAAAAACTGGGAACAGAAATGAGAGAGATGCAGGAAAAGTATGAAAAACGGGTCAATACCTTGGTAAAGGAGACCCAAAAAAATGCTGAGGAAAATAACACCTTGAAAAATAGGCTCGAGGCTGAGCCAAGATGGAGGAGTGAGAGCAGCGATTCACCTAAGCTCTCGGACAAACTCCTTCAGGTACCTCTGAAAGGAGAACCTCATCAAATTTTGGAGGTACAGAATCGAGTGCGAGACAGACGGTGACAGATTCGGAGCTCAAATGGGACTGGAAGGTCCATGGGAAGGATCAGTTCCCTGGGGGTTAGCCCACAGCGCAGCGTGGCCAGCGCAGCATGGCCAGCACAGCGGAGCAGAAGAGACCCGAGAAACCTGAGCGGTGGGCAGAACCAGAGGAGCGGCACCCCGGGTGGGAGACAAGCCGAACAGAGTCAGTGAGAGCCGCGGAGCGCCAGATATCAGCACAGCAGCTCCTGAGACCTTCAGCCCGAAGATCAAACTCTGGTAAGTCACTTATTTGAACTTCCAGGAACCAGGATGGCAGAGTGATCAGCTAATGCTCTCTCCTTTCCCCTTGATGACCATGAAAGAACCATAAAATATCTCCCCAGAAAAATCCCAGATCAGTAGAATCAGAAGAAGGAGACCAATAGTCTCATAACACCTGAGAGGAGGAAAATAGCTAAGGGGGATTCCTCATACGGTGGCAGAGGCAAACCTGAGGGACAGAGGACCCAGGGCAGAGAAAAGGCGCACTAGGACCCAGGCAAGCCTCAGCAACAGGAGAGGAGCCCCAGGAGGGGTGGGAACACGCATTAGCATCTAGGCGTGCCTCAGCAGTCCAGGGGAATCAGAAAGACAATAGGGCAGTTGGGATTACCAGCTCCTGAGGTTGCCTTTGCCTCAATTCAGCTGAGGAAATCTCCTGGGACCAGACCACCCCTTCCCCACACTTAACAAGCTAAACCCAGGGCTGATCAGGGAAACACCAAACAAATACCTGCTTTTAGCTTTTTCACACATCAGCTCAGCAAAAAGTTCTCTAGCTTCTGACTGAAAGAACCAGAAGCCACAACACTCAATCAAAATCATGAACAGGAAAAAGAATAGGGCCGAAAGAGCCATAGAATCTTTCTATGGGGATAAGGACCAAAACACAAGCCCCAAAGAGGTCACAGCTGAGACTGTACTTCCATCTGAAATTTCAGAAGGGACTATGAACGACTCGCAAGTACAAGCAGCTCTCCTGGAACAGCTGAAGAAGGAAATAGTAGATAAACTGGCCAATGATTTTAAATTTATTAAGAAAGAATTTACTGATGAGAACATCTCCCTGAAAAGGAAAATTGAACAAATGGAAAAAGAAGTTCAAAATTAACTGGAGAAAATAAATTCCTGAAAGGCCAAATGGAAAAGGAAGTACAAAAATTAACTGGAGAAAATAGCTTCTTAAAAGGAAAAATTGGGCAGATGGAAAAAGAGATACAAAAGTTAACAGAAGAAAACAATGTGATGAAGATTAGAATTGGGCAAGTAGAAACTAACGACTCAATGAGACAGCAAGAATCAGTCAAAGAAAATCTAAAGAATGAAAAGATAGAAGAAAATGTAAAATATCTAATTGGAAAAGCAACTGACCTGGAAAATAGATCCAGAAGAGAAAACTTAAGAATTATTGGCCTGCCAGAAACCCAGGATGGAGAAAAGAGCCTGGACAATATCTTCCAGGAAATCATCAAGGAAAACTGCCCAGAAGTACTAGATTCAGAGGGCAAAATCGTCATCGAAAGAATCCACCGTTCCCCTCCTGAAAGGGACCCCAAACTCAAAACCCCAAGAAATATAGTTACCAAACTCCAGAGCTATCAAGTGAAGGAGAAAATATTACAAGCAGCCAGAAAGAAACAATTTAAATAACAAGGAGATACAATCAGGATTACACAGAACCTTGCAGCTTCTACATTAAAAGATCGAATGAATTGGAACCCAATATTCCGTAAGGCAAAGGAGCTGGGACTGCAACCAAGGATCAACTACCCAGCAAAGTTCAGCATAACATTTCAGGCAAGGAGAAAGTCATTCAACCAAGTAAGGGATTTCCAGAGTTTCCTGACCAAAACGCCAGAACTTAATAGACAATTCGATCTTCAAATGCAGGTCCCAAGAGAATCATAAAAAGGTAAACAGTGGGGGGGGGGACAACTTGCTACTCAATGAGGGCAAGTTGTTCACCTCCCTATAACGGAATACGATATCTGTTTATCTTGAGAACTGAGCGTCTATTAAGAAATATAAAAGGGATAAGCCTAGGGGGAACGGGTATAAAGTAAATGATATCATGATGAAAAATGTGATTTAAGTATGAGAAGTGAGTGTAATGGGAGGTGTCTAAAGGAAGAAGCAGAATATGGCAAATTATATCACAAGAAGAAGTACAAAATCATAGTAGAGGGAAAGAGGGGAGGGAGATGAGCATTGTGTGAGAGGTACTCTCATCGGATTTGTTTAAAGGACGGAACAATAAACTTAAGCAGAAAATCCTAACCAGCTGAATAAGCAGTGGGAGGGGAAGGGGGAAGAAATTGGAGGGAGGCAAAAGGGAGGGAAGAAGCAATAAGAGTAAAGGGGAGTTAAAGGGAGGGGGGCTAAAAGAAAGAGGGGAAGGTGGCAAGAGGAGGTGGTGAAAAGTGAATACTAGTGAGGAGGGGAAGGGAGACAGCAGAGCTAAAAGCACAAATGGTGGGAAAGTAGATGGAGGGAAATACACAGATTGTAATCATAACTGTGAATGTGAATGGAATGAATTCTCCCATAAAACGGAGACGGATAGCAGAATGGATTAAAAGCCATAATCCAACAATATGCTGCTTACAAGAAACACATTTGAAACGGGGGGATACACATAGGATAAAGGTTAAAGGATGGAGCAGAACATATTGTGCTTCAGCTGATGTAAGAAAGGCAGGAGTAGCAATCCTAATGTCAGACAAAGCAAAAGCAGAAATAGATCTAATCAAAAGGGATAAGGATGGAAACTATATCCTGCTAAAAGGCACCATAGACAATGAAGCAATATCATTACTAAACATGTATGCTCGAAGTGGTATAGCATCCAGATTCTTAGAGGAGAGATTGAGGGAGTTGAAGGAAGAAATTGACAGCAAAACTATACTAGTGGGGGACCTCAACCGCCCTCTTTCTGAACTTGATAAACCTAACCTCAAAATAAACAAGAAAGAGGTTAAGGACGTAAATAAAACTCTAGATAAGGTAGATATGATAGATCTTTGGAGAAAATTGAATGGGAATAGAAAGGAATATACCTTTTTCTCAGCAGTACATTTAAAAAAATTGACCATGTACTAGGACATCAAAATCTCAAAATCCAGTGCAGAAAGGCAGAGATAATCAGTGCATCCTTCTCCGATCATAATGCAATAAAAATTATATGTAATAAAAGGCCATGGAAAGATAAAGCAAAAATCAGTTGGAAACTAAATAATTTAATCCTAAAGAAGGAATGGGTTAAAGAAGAAATCATAGAAACAATCAACAACTTCATTCAAGAGAATGACAATAATGAGACAACCCACCAAATCTTATGGGATACTGAAAAAGCAGTTCTTAGGGGAAGTTTTATATCTTTGAATGCCTACATAAATAAAATAGAGAAAGAGGAGATCAATGACTTGGGTATGCAGCAGCTGAAACAGCTAGAAAAAGAACAAATTGAAAATCCCCAAGAAAATACCAAATTAGAAATACTGAAAACCAAAGGAGAGATTAATAAAATTGAAATTAAGAAAACTATTGAATTAATAAATAAAACCAATAGTTGGTTTTATGAAAAAACTAATAAAATTGATAAACCTTTGGTCAATTTGATTAAAAAAAGAAAGAAGAAAGTCATATTACTAATATTAAAAATGAAAGGGGTGAACGCACCTCCAATGAGGAGGAAATTAAAACAATAATTAGAAATTATTTTGCCCAACTTTATGCCCACAAATTCGATAATCTAAATGATATGGATGAATATTTTAAAAAATACAAGTTGCCCAGATTAACAGAAGAGGAAATTGAATACTTAAACAACCCAATCTCAGAAAAAGAAATTGAACAAGCCATCAATGAATTCCCTAGGAAAAATCTCCAGGACCAGATGGATTCAAAAGTGAATTCTATCAAACCTTTAAAGAACAGTTAATTCCAATACTACATAGACTATTTGGGAAAAGTGGGGAAGAAGGAGTACTCCCAAATTCTTTCTATGATACAAATATGGTTTTGATACCCAAGCCAGGAAGAGATAAAACATAAAAAGAAAATTATAGACCAACTTCTCTAATGAATATAGATGCAAAAATTTTCAACAAGATTTTAGCAAAACGAATACAGCATCTTATCAAGAGAATAATACATTATGATCAGGTAGTTTTCATACCAGGAATGCAGGGCTGGTTCAATATTAGGATAAATATTAGCATTATCAATCATATCAACAACAAAACCAACAAAAACCACATGATTTTCTCAATTGATGCAGAAAAAGCTTTTGACAAAATAGAACACCCATTCCTATTAAAAACACTGGAGAACATAGGAATAAAGGGAACTTTCCATAAAATAATAAGCAGTATCTACCTAAAACCTTCAGCAAGCGTTATATGCAATGGAGATAAGCAAGAGGCATTACCAATAAGGTCAGGGGTGAAACAAGGATGCCCATTATCACCATTATTATTCAATATGGTACTAGAAATGTTAGCGGTAGCAATTAGACAAGATAAAGAAATTGAAGGAATAAAAATAGCCAAAGAAGAAACTAAGTTATCACTCTTTGCAGATGATATGATGATATATTTAGAGAATCCCAGGGATTCAAGTAAAAAACTACTTGAAATAATAAACAACTTTGGCACATTTTCAGGTTACAAAATAAACCCACACAAATCTTCTGCATTCCTATATATTAGCAACAAAGTCCAACGGCAAGATATAGAAAGAGAAATCCCATTTAAAGCTAGGGTAGACACTAGAAAATACTTAGGAGTTTACCTGCCAAACAAACCCAGGGATTATATGAACACAATTACAAGACACTTTTTGCACAAATAAAGTCAGATTTAAGTAAGTGGAAAAACATCTGTTGTTCGTGGGTAGACCAAGCTAATATAATAAAAATGACAATTCTACCTAAATTAATCTACTTATTTAGTGCCATACCAATTAAACTATCAGATAATTATTTTCTAGAGCTCGATAAAATCATATCAAAATTCATTTGGAAAAACAAAAGGTCCAGAATATCAAAGGAACTAATGAAAAGAAATGCTTGGGAAGGTGGCCTAGCGCTACCAGACCTCAAATTGTATTATAAAGCAGCAATTATCAAAACCACTTGGTATTGGCTAAGAAACAGAGGGGTAGATAAATGGAATATGCTTGGCACTCAAGACACAGTAGACAAAGAATATAGTAACCTCCTGTTTGATAAACCCAAAGACCCCAGCTTCTGGGATAAGAACTCATTCTTCGACCAAAATTGCTGGGAAAACTGGTTAACTGTGTGGCGGAAATTAGGCATAGACCCATGCCTGACACCGTACACAAGAATAAAGTCCAAACGGGTACATGATTTAGGTATAAAGATTGATACCATGAATAAACTGGAGAAGCAAGGTATAGTGTATTTATCAGATTTATGGAGAGGGGGAGAATTTTTTTCTAAAGAAACGATAGAAAGCGTTATGAAATGCAAGATGGATAATTTTGATTACTTTAAACTGAAAAGTTTTTGGACAACCAAACCCAATGCAACCAAAATTCGGAGGGATGTAGTAAATTGGGAAAAAAATTTTACAGCTAAGCTCGGGGATAAAAGCCTCATCTCTAGAATATATAGAGAACTGACTCAAATATATAACCATCCAAGCCATTCCTCAATTGATAAATGGTCAGAGGATATGAACAAGCAATTTTCAGGGGAAGAAATCAAAGATATCTATAATCATATGAAAAAGTGCTCTAAATCACTATTGATTAGAGAGATGCAAATCAAAACAACTCTGAGGTACCACATCACACCTGTAAGATTGGCAAACATGACAGAACAAGAAAATGATAAATGCTGGAGAGGATGTGGGAGAGTTGGAACACCAATTCTTTGTTGGTGGAGCTGTGACATCATCCAACCCTTCTGGAGAACGGTTTGGAACTATGCCCAAAGGGCTACAAAAATGTGCATACCCTTTGACCCAGAAATATCGCTACTAGGAGTGTATCCCCAAGAGATTATATAAACGGGAAAGGGTCCCAGGTGCACAAAAATATTTATAGCAGTACTCTTTGTGGTAGCCAAAAACTGGAAGTCAAGGGGATGCCCATCAATTGGGGAATGGCTGAATAAATTAAGGTATATGAATGTAATGGAGTACTATTGTGCCATAAGAAATGATGAACAAGAAGACTTCAGGGAGGCTTGGAAGGACTTATATGATCTGATGCTGAGCAAAAGGAGCAGAACCAGGAGAACTTTGTGCACAGCAACGACCACAGTGTGCGAGAGTTTTTTTCTGTTAGACTTGGAACTTTGTAATAACATAAGAACTTACTGAGAAAAAAAAAAAATCCTAATGTCGGTCTTCTAAGGCAAAATGCCTTCCACACTCAGAGAAAGAAATGTGGAAGTCACTTGCAGAATGTAGCAGATCATGTTTGTGTGTGTGTGGGTTTCAGTGTATTATGTGTTGATTTGTTATATGATTTCTTCCATTTATTTTAGTTCGACTACATAGCATGAATATAGTGAAAATGTGCTCAATAGGAAAGTATATGTAGAACCTAAATAGAATTGCATGCTGTCATGGGGAGGGAGGGGGGTATTGAGGGAAGGGTGGGGGGATAAAATCTTAACTTTAAGGAAATGATTGTAAAACATTAAAAAAATAAATAAATAAATAAATGAAAAGAAAAATAGGCTCACTCAATTGGCAAAAGAGGTTCAAAAAGCCAATTAGGAGAAGAATGCTTTCAAAAGCAGAATGAGCCTAATGGAAAAAGAGGTTCAAAAGCTCACTGAAGATAATAGTTACCTCAAAATTAGAATGGAACAGGTGGAGTATAATGACTTTACAAGAAACCAAGAAATCACCAAATAAAACCAAAAGAATGAAAAAATGGAAGAGAATGTGAAATATCTCATGGGAAAAACAACTGACCTGGAAAATAGATCCAGGAGAGACAATTTAAGAATTATGGAAGTACCTAAAGCCATGATCAAACAAAGAGCATAGATATCATCTTCCATGAAATTATCAAGGAAAACTGCCCTGACATTCTAGAACCAGAGGGCAAAATCAGTATTGAAAGAATCCATCGATCACCACCCGAAAGAGATCCAAAAAGAGAAACTCCTAGGAACATTGTGGCCAAATTCCAGAACTCCCAGCTCAAGGAAAAAATCTTGCAAGCAGCTAGAAAGAAACAATTCCAATACTGTGGAAATACAGTCAGAATAACCCAAGATCTAGCAGCTTCTACATTAAGGGATCGAAGGGCATGGAATAGGATATTCCAGAAGGCAAAGGAACTAGGACTCAAACCAAGAATCACCTCCCCAGCTAAAATGAGTATAATACTTCAAGGGAAAATATGGTCTTTCAATGAAACAGAGGACTTTCAATCATTCTTAATGAAAAAACCAGAGCTGAAAAGAAAATTTGACTTTCAAACACAAGAATGAAAAGAAGCATGAAAAAGTAAACAGCAAAGAGAATTCCTAAGGGACTTACCAGAAGTGAACTGTTTACATTCATACAGGGAAAGAAAATATTTCTAACTCTTAAAACTTTTCAGTATCTGGGTAGTTGGTGGGACCACACACACACATGTACATGCATGCACACACACACACATACACACATGCACACTCATACAGAGACAGAGAGCACAGAGTGAATTGAATAGGATGGCACCATAGCTGAAAAGAAATTAAGGTAAATGGTGAGATAGAAATGTAGTGGGAGGAAAGAGGGTGAAAAGGAATCGGGTAATTATATGTCATTTAAGAGGCAAGTAGAAGACTTCTTAGTGGAGGGAAAAAGAGGAGAGCTGAGAAAAAAAAAAAAAACAATTAGTTTACCCTCATCACATTTGACTAAACGAAGGAATAACATGCACACTCATTTTGGTATGAAAACCTATCTTACAGTATAGGAAAGTGGGGGAGAAGGAGATTAACAAGGGGGGGGATGATGGAAGGGAGGGCAAAGGGAGGAGGGAACAATTTGAAGTCAACACTTGGGGAGGGACAGGATCAAAAAGCAGACGAGAAACAATGAGGGGCTGGGTAGGATGGAAGGTAATTCAGTTAGTCTTATACAACACGACTATCAGGGAAGACATTTGCAAAATTACACAGATATGGCCTATATTGAGTTGCCTGCCTTCCCAAAGGGAACGGGTGAGGAGGGAGGGATGGTGAGAATTTGGAACTCATAGTTTTAGGAACAACTGTTTAGTATTGTTGTTGCTACTAGGAAAGAAGACATACAGTTAATGAGGAATAGAAAGTCATCTGGCCCTACAGGAGAAAAGAGAAGATGGAGGCAAGAGAAGGGAGGGATGACAGAAGAGAGGGCAGATTGGAGATAGGGAAAATTAGATTGCTTGGGGTATTGGGGTGGGGGAGGGGTTAAAAGGGGAGAAAATTTGGAACCCAAAATTTTGTCAAAATGATTGTAAAAAGTTAAATAGATAATGTATTGTAAAAAAAAAAAAAAAGAAGTTAAAAAGATAAGTTCCACAAACAATTTGGGACCAGCCGGGTAGTACCAATTGGGTTTGAGTAGGGGGATGAAAATGGAGTTTTGCATAAGGACAAAAAGTACCAAACTGCATTTTGAAGGAATCTAAGAATTCTCTTGGATATCAATGAATATGTATGCAGATCATTCCAGTCTTGAATAATAGATGAAACAAACACATGATGATAGACAGAATCCTATTTGCATAAAAAAGCAATAATGGTTGCATGTTTTTGGCATTTTTTTTCTAGTGAATGGGAGGTGCGAAAACACTGGTATCTATGATTATTGTCAACAACAGCATAATTCCTGAAAAATTAAGGCACATGAAATTAATGGAGTAGTGCTATGTTCTAAGAAACTTTTAAGTATATAGTCTCAGAGAGATTGGAAATTTTTATGAAACAATGCTTAGTGAAGTAAGTAGAAGCAGGTCGTATTTTTGTTTGTTTATTAAACAGTAGCTTTGTAAACAAAAACAATTTTGGAGTTTTGAAGAAAAATAAAATGCCTTACTGAGTTTCCAGGAGACTCTCAATGAAATGTTGCCCACTGAGAGATGATGACTTCAGTGTACAGATAGATACTTCTTTTTTAATGTTGTCATTACAGGGATATTTATTGCATGAATATTGTAGGGATTTTTTTCTTTTTTAACAAGGGAGAGAAAATTTATTTTTTGCTGTTCATTGAAAAGATGTGTAAATAAATAATTTTAAAATGAATTAGTTATTATGAGTGTAAATAAATGAACAAATGAACACTTACATGAATACCTTAACATATTGATTTAACATGGAGAAATTGATATAGATATAGAGAAAGCTTTTCAAACCACATTTTACAGTCATATACAAGTAAGGCTAAGAAATCAAGATGAGGAGGAGTCAAGATGGCGGAGTAGAAAGATTCACATACGCTAGCTCCTAAGCCATAGCCCATAAAACACCTGTAAAGAAGAACTCCCATGAATTCTGGAGCAGCAGAAGCCACACATCAAGGGAGAGGAGGAGATTTCTGTTCAGAGCCCTGAAAAACCAACACCAAAGGTCTGTCACACACCAGACCTGGAGCAGCAGGTATCGAGAGGAGCAGATCCGAGTAGGCTTCAGAGACAGAATCTCCAGCAGGCTGGGCAGGTCCCTCCACCCACAGGTGGCAAAGGTCAGTGAGAGAGACTTTTTGGCTGGCCAAGAGTGGAGCAGGGTGTCTCCATAACTCAGGCCCCCTTGGGAGGCAGTAGCAGACCCGCGCACCCAAAGCAGGCAGGAAATTAGATCCATTATTGAAGGTCTCCGCATAACGCCCCCCCTGAGGGAATTGAACCCCCAGTGGCAGCCCTGCTTCCACGTGAGCACCTGAACTTAATCTCACACTGAATAGCATCCTTGCCCCTGCTGAAAGCCCTGAGGCTGGGAAGCAGCATTTGAATCTCAGAAGCCAAGCACTAGCTGGGAAGAACTAGAGGCAAGGCGGGGATGGAGAGGAATCTCAGAAGTCAAGTAACTGGCTGGGAAAATGCCCAGAAAAGGGGAAACAAAATAAAACCAGAGAAGCTTACTTTCTTGGTGAACAGATGTTTCCTCCTTTCCTTTATGATGAGGAAGAACAATGCTTACCATCGGGAAAAGACATAGAAGTCAAGGCCTCAGTATCCCAAAAATCCAGAATAGATATCCAATGGGAACAGGCCATGGAAGAGCTCAAAATGGATTTTGAAAATCAAGTAAGAGAGGTAGAGGAAAAACTAGGAAGAAAAATGAGAGAGATGGAAGAAGAGCATGAAAAGAAGGTCAACACCTTGCTAAAGGAGACCCCAAAAATGCTGAAGATAATAACACCTTGAACAATAGGCTAACTCAATTGGCAAAAGTGGTTCAAAAAGCCAATGAGGAGAAGAATGCTTTCAAAAGCAATATTAGCCAAATGGAAAAGGAGGCTCAAAAGCTCACCGAAGAAAATAGTTTTCTCAATATTAGAATGGAACACGTGGAGGCTAATGACTTTCTGAGAAACCAAGAAATCACCAAACAAAACCAAAAGAATGAAAAAATGTAAGATAATGTGAAATATCACATTGGAAAAACAACTGACAAGGAAAATAGATCCAGCAGAGACAATTTAAAGTTATGGAGCTTCCTGAAAGTCATGATCACAAAAAAGAGTCTAGCCATGATCTTTCATGAAATTATCAAGGAAAACTTCACTTACATTCTAGAAACAGAGGGCAAAATATATATTCAACGAATCTAACAATCACTGTCTGAAAGAGATCCAAAGAGAGAAACTCCTAGGAATATTGTGGCCAAATTCCAGATATCCAAGGTCAAGGAGAAAATATTGCAAGTAGCTAGAAAGAAGCAATTCCAGTACTGTGGAAATACAATCAGGATAACCCAAGATCTAGAAGCTTCTACATTAAGGGATCGAAGAGCGTGGAATAGGATATTCCAGAAGGCAAAGGAACTAGGACTCAAACCAAGAATCACCTACCCACCAAAACTGAGTATAATACTTCAGGGGACAAAATGGTCTTTCAACGAAACAGAGGACTTTCAAGCATTCTGCATGAAAGGACTAGAGCTGAAAAGAAAATTTGACTTTCAAATACCAGAATGAAAAGAAGCATGGAAAGGTAAACAGCAAAGGGAGCTCATAAGTGACTTACTAAACTTGAACTGTTTACGTTCCTACATGGAAAGAAAATATTTGTAACTCTTGAAACTTTTCAGTATCTGGGTAGTTGGTGGGATTAAAAACACACACACAGGTGCACGTGCACACACACATACACACATGCATGCACACACAGAGACAGAGAGCACAGAGTGAAGAGAATAGGATGGGATCATATATAAAAAAATGGGGGCGGAGCCAAGATGGCGGAGTAGAAGGACGCATGTTTACGAGCTCTGAAACCAAAAGCCCATAGAATTAATGTAAAAAGAGTCCCCCATAACTTCTGGGTCAATACAAGGTGTGCAGAAGCAGAGTGGAAGAGATTTCCGTTCCAGGGAGCCCTGAAGACCCATCCCCAGGGTCCGGCGCGCCCCGGAAAGTGGACCCGACCCCAGCGCTGCCCTGGCCGAGGCCCCAGAGAAGCTGATCCAAGCAGGCTTCAGAGACGGAAGCTCGGGCAGCCGGGAAAGTCCCTCCGCCCACAAAAGCTACAGGTCAGTGAGAAAGAAGGCCGGGCTGGAAGAGAGGGGAAGCAGGGCGTCTCCGAGACTCGGGCCCCCTCAGGAGGAAGCGGCGGAGGCAGAAGTGTGGGCGGCGGCTGAGGTGGCAGCGGACCGGGACCCAGGAATCCCCCAGAGGCAGGCAGGATCTTCATTACGGAAGATTCCTGCATAGGACCTGACGGAGTTGAGCCTGGGAGACGGCCCTGCCCCCACCCCGCTCTGTTACTGAAGGCTTCTGCTTAAAGCCCCCAAGGGAGCGGGGTTTAGGAGGCGGGCCCCCCCCGCCCCCACCCGCTCCATTCCTGAAAGTCTCTGCATAAAGCCCCTGAGGGATCAGAGTCTCGGAGGCGGCCCTGCCCCCACCCCAGCACCTGAACTAAAGCTCACTGATGGACAGCCTGCAGGAGGAAAGCCCATTTAAATCTCAGAGGCCAAGCACTAGCTGGACAGATCCAGGCGGGGGTGGAAAGGAATCTCAGAAGTCAAGTAACTGGCTGGGAAAATACCTAGAAAAGGGAATAAAAGTAAGACTTTAGAGAGTTTTTTCCAACAAATGCAAATGATCCCGACCTTCGGATCTGATGACGAGGACGTATCCTTGCCGTCAGGAAAAGACGTGGAGGGCGGGGCCTCAATACCCCAGACACCCCAGGGGGTGGTGGGTGGGCTCAGGCCCTGCAAGAGCTCAAAAAGGATTTTGAAAAGCAAGTTAGACAGGTGGAGGAAAAACTGGGAAGAGAAATGTCAGAGATGCAACAAAAGTATGAAAACCGGGTCAATACCTTGGTAAAGGAGACCCAAAAAAATGCTGAGGAAATTAACACCTTGAAAAATAGGCTCACTCAATTGGAAAAAGAGGCTCAAAAAGCCAATGAGGAGAAGAATGCTTTCAAAAGCAGAATGAGCCAAATGGAAAAAGAGGCTCAAAAGCTCACTGAATTTAATGGTTCTCTCAAAATTAGAATGGAACAGATGGAGTCTAATGACTTTATGAGAAACCACGAAATCACCAAACAAAACCAAAAGAACGAAAAAATGGAAGAGAATGTGAAATATCTCATAGGAAAAACAACTGACCTGGAAAATAGATCCAGGAGAGACAATTTAAAAATTATGGGACTACCTGAAACTCATGATCAAAAAAAGAGCCTAGACATCATCTTCCATGAAATTATCAAGGAAAACTGCCCTGACATTCTAGAACCAGAGGGCAAAATCAGTATTGAAAGAATCCATCGATCACCACCCGAAAGAGATCCAAAAAGAGAAACTCCTAGGAACATTGTGGCCAAATTCCAGAACTCCCAGCTCAAGGAAAAAATCTTGCAAGCAGCTAGAAAGAAACAATTCCAGTACTGTGGAAATACAATCAGGATAACCCAAGATCTAGCAGCTTCTACATTAAGGGATCGAAGGGCGTGGAATAGGATATTCCAGAAGGCAAAGGAACTAGGACTCAAACCAAGAATCACCTACCCAGCTAAACTGAGTATAATACTTCAAGGGAAAATATGGTCTTTCAATGAAACAGAGGACTTTCAATCATTCTTGATGAAAAAACCAGAGCTGAAAAGAAAATTTGACTTTCAAACACAAGAATGAGAAGAAGCATGAAAAAGGAAACAGCAAAGAGAAGTCTTAAGGGACTTACCAGAAGTGAACTGTTTACACTCATACAGGGAAAGACAATATTTCTAACTCTTAAAACTTTTCAGTATCTGGGTAGTTGGTGCGACCACACACACACATGTACACGCATGCACACACATACACACATGCACATACAAACAGAGATAGAGAGCACAGATTGAACTGAATAGGATGGGACCATACCTTAAAAGAAACTAGGGTAAATGGTGAGAGAGAAATGTAGGGGGAGGAAAGAGAGGGAAAGGGAAGGGGGCAACTATATGTCATTTAAGAGGCAGGTAGGAGTTTTTCTTAGTGGAGGGAAAAAGAGGAGAGCTGAGAAAAAACAAAACAAAACAAGAAGCTTTACCGTCATCACATTTGACTAAACGAAGGAGTGAAATGCACACTCATCTTCGTATGAAAACCTATCTTACGGTATAAGAAAGTGGGGGAGAAAGAGATATTGAAAGGGTGGGTGATGGAAGGGAGGGCAAAGGGAGGAGGGAACAATTTGAAGTCAACACTTGGGGAGGGACAGGATCAAAAGACAGAAGAGAAACAAGGAGGGGCAGGTTAGGAGGGATGGTAATCCAGTTAGTCTTACACAACACGACTATCAGGGAGGTCATTGGCAAAACTACCCAGATATGGCCTATGTTGAATTTCCTGCTGTCCCAAAGAGAATGGGTGGGGAGGGAGGAATGGGAAGAATTTGGAACTCAATGTTTTAGGAACAACTGTTTAGTATTGTTGTTGCAACTAGGAAAGAAGACATACAGTTAAGGAGGAATAGAAAGTCATCTGGCCCTACAGGAGAAAAGAGAAGATGGAGACAAGAGAAGGGAGAGATGACAGAAGAGAGGGCAGATTGGAGATAGGGAAAATTAGATTGCTTGGGGTATTGGGGTGGGGAGAGGGGATAAAAGGGGAGAAAATTTGGAACCCAAAAATTTGTGAAAATGAATGTAAGAAAATTAAATAAATAAAAAAAAGTGAACTTAACCGGTGAGAGAGAAATGTATTGGGAGGAGAGAGGGAGAAATGGAATTGGGCTAATTATCTCTCATTGAAGAGGCAGGCAGGAAACGTTTTAGTGGAGGGAAACAGAGGAGAGCTGAGAGAAAAACAAGAAGTTTACCCTCATCACATTTGACTAAAGGAAGGAATAAAATGCACACTAATTCTGGTCTGAAAACCTATCTTGCAACACAGAAATGTGGGGGAAAACGGGATAAACAGGTTAGGGAAGATGATGGAAGGAAGGGGAATGGGAAGAGGGAGCAATTTGAAATCAACGCTCTTGGGGAGGGACAAGATCAAAAGAGAGAACAGAAGCAATGGAGGGCAGGATAGGATGGTGAGAAATATAGTTAGTTTTACACATGACTGTTATCAATGTCATTTGCAAAACTACACAGATATGGCCTATATTGAATTGACTGCCTTCCCATACGGTATGGGTGGGGAGGGAGGGATGGGGGGAAGTTGGAACTCAAAGCGTTAGGAACAGCGGTCGAGTATTGTTCTTGCTACTAGGAAATAAGAAATAGTGGTAATGGGGAAGAGAAAGTTATCTGACCCTTCAGGACAAAAGAAAAGTTGGGGACAAAGGAAGGGAGGGATGATAGAAGAGAGGAAAGATTGGTGATAGGGGAAATTATAATGCTCTGTGTATTGGGGTGGGGGAGGTGAGAAATGGGGAGAAAATTTGGAACCCAAAATTTTGTGAAAATGGATGTAAAAATTTAAATAAATAAATTTAACTGGAAAAAAAAAATAAATCAAGATGAATACAAAACCATCACAGCATTTAAGAAAGATGTGACAAGGGCTAGACTCAGAATGAATTGAGACAGCTGAAGATAACTAAAGAAAATTTGATTTATTTTATATAAAGTTTTAGCTATCTTATTTTGGTAAATACAACAAATAAGAGTTAGAAGCATTGTTCAGTGTGAATTTAACTTTCATAGTAAATGGAAATTGGATAAAAACACCACTCAATTTTCATTTTGTTACAGTTTTCTTTGCCCAAAAGAACGACAGACTAGATGGACTGATTAATAACTCATTGACAATTAAAAATGCTAACAGAATGAAAAAGCAAAAAAGTGTTACCTATCATCGATGAATTAAATCCTACTGGTGCAACACTGAAGGAACATATGTATGTATATGTGGTGGTTTACCCACTTTCAAAGATATATGAAAGATTGTGTGAAGACAGGCTCCACTGAAGTAAAAAAGGACCAAATATTGTCTTCTCCAATCTATTTTTTCAAGATTTTCACAGCAATAAAGGATTGTATAAAGTTTCACTAATCAGATTTTATTCTAAAATTTGCATTAAAAAGTTTATTTGTACATATTTTGTTTTTTATGTCAATCTCTTAACATTTTTGATATTCCATTAATGCTACTCCAATTTTCACAAATGCTTCCAGTTATAATTAGTGCACAATTATTCTCATTTTTTTATTTATCTTTTTTTATTCTCTTTAAGACATTGACTTGACAGTGGGTTTTACTGGAGTAGGAAACTCCCGAGTTTTAGAAACTTGTTGTATCATTATAGATTAGCATATGTATGACTCTTACCATGGTTAACACAACCAATACTTGTCAGAGTAAAGACTACAACTAAGGACTTCAGATTCTGAAGCCTGCTCTCTATTAAGTCACATTATCTGACATTATCTTATCCAAAGCATTTTTATGTTTTATTTAGAGATCGTCTGTGATTGTGTATGTAGAGATGTTTTTCCTCTTCTGGTTGACTCTATGCTTAGGAATTGCTTGTATTTCCTTCTTTTAGTTATTTTCATGCCTTAGTTTCTTCATGTTTACAATGAGGGGAGTAATTTAATGGTCTATAACATCTCTTCCAGTTCTAAATCTATGACATTTTAATCTATGCCATATAGTATTTTTTCATGCCTTCACTTTTCTATCAGTTCAGAAACATGAAGAAATGATCAAATTGCAAGATGACTTAATATCCTATAATATCTTTTTCAGCTTTAAATCTATGATAGCATATAGTATCTCATATTTATTTCTTCATCATTCTGTAAAATAAAAAAAAAAAACAAAAAGAAATGAAGAGATTCAAATACAGAATCAAGTTATAGGTTGACTATGACCTGCAAGAACTCTTCCAACTTTTCATCTATGATAAATGTGTTATCCACCATTTTTTTTAATTTCTTCACTTTTCCATCATATCAGAAACATAAAGAAATGAAGTGACCAAATTTTTGGAATTCTCAAAAGTTTCCATCATATCTTGCACTCCCCCCATTTAGGGATGTTTCTTTGATATGGTATTGAATGGGGAATTTTCCTTTATAATTTATATGGAATTAGAATTTTAGATGCCATAATAGTAATAAATAATACCCTTAATAAGTATACATACCACGGTTTAAAGGAAAGATTTTTATTCATTTTCTTATAAAATGTTAATACGTGTTTTTCACATAACAATGTAAAATAGACATAGCTTTCTTCTAGCTAAGTTTCATTCCCTTCATAATGCCGTGTTCTCAACAAAGTGGGTCTTTTCACCAAGACTGCAGATCTTAATACTCATCCATCACTTCCCATCCTATATGCCTGGAGCCCACATCGTCCCACAAATCCTCTATAAACATTGTACAGGGAAGGAGCCAAGATGGCGGAGTAAAAAGACTCACGTATGCTAGCTCCGAATCCACAGCCCATAAATATCCCGTAAGAAGAACTTCCCACAAATTCTGGATAACTGCAAGGCGCACAGAAACACAGTGGAAGAGATTTCGATTCCAGAGAGCCCTTGAAAGACGTCCTCGGGGTCCGTCTTGCCGCGGAAAGCGGAGCCCACTCCAGCACTGCCCTGGCCACGGCCCCAGAGGAGCAGATCCGAGCAGGCTTCAGGGACAGAACCTCTGGCGGCCGAGAAGGTCCCTCCGCCCACAGACGCTCCAGGTCAGTGAGAGAGAAGTCTGGGCTGGCCAAGAGGGGAGCAGGGTGTCTCCATGGCTCGTGTCCCCTCGGGAGGAAGTGGCGGAGGGAGCGGCAGAGGCAGCGGCAGCGGCAGAGGCATCAGTGGCCGACCGGGACTCCCCGAGCAGCAGGAAGAAGTTCAGGTCTCTGCATAAACCCCCTGAAGGAACTGAGCCTGGGAGGTTGCCCTGCCCCCACCCCAGCACAAGAACTTAAGCTCACATTGAATATCAGCCACTCCCGCCAGGGATAGCCCTGAGAATGGGAAGCAGCATTTGAATCTCAGACCCCAAGCACTAGCTGGGCAGATCTAGGCAGGGGTGGAGAGGAATCTCAGAAGTCAGGTAACTGGCTGGGAAAATGCCCAGAAAAATTAAGCAGAATAAGACCATAGAGAACTACTTTATTGGGGAAGACATGATCCTTCCCCCCTTCATTTCTGATGACGAAGTACAATGCCTTCCATCGGAGAAGGACGTGGAGGTAGGGGCTTCTGTACCCCAGACATGCGAGGTGGATGTGCGGTGGGCTCAGGCCAAGGAAGAGCTCAAAAAGGATATTGAAAATCAAATTAGACAGGTGGAGGAAAAACTGGGAAGAGAAATGGAGAGATGCAAGAAAAGCATGAAAAACGGGTCAATACCTTGGTAAAGGAGACCCAAAAAAATGCTGAAGAAAATAAAACCATGAAAAATGGGCTCACTCAATTGGCAAAAGAGGTTCAAAAAGCCAATGGGGAGAAGAATGCTTTAAAAAGCAGAATTAACCAAATGGAAAAAGAGGTTCAAAAGCTAACTGAATAAAAGAGTTCTCTCAAGATTAGAATGGAAGACATGGAGTCTAATGACTTTCTGAGAAACCAAGAAATCAAAAAACAAAACCAAAACAATGAAAAAAATGGAAGAGAATGTGAAATATCTCCTTGGAAAAACTACTGACCTGGAAAATAGATTCAGGAGAGACAATTTAAAAATTATGGGGCTACCTGAAAGCCATGATCAAAAAAAGAGCCTAGACATCATCTTGCATGAAATTATCAAGGAAAACTGACATGATATTCTAGAATCAGAGGGCAAAATAAGTATTGAAGGAATCCATCGATCACCGCCTGAAAGTGATCCAAAACGAGAAACTCCTAGGAACATTGTGGCCAAATTCCAGAGTTCCCTGGACAAGGAGAAAATATTGCAAGCAGCTAGAAATAAAAAATTCCAGTATTGTGGAAATAAAATCTGGATAGCACAAGATCTAGCAGCTTCTACATTAAGGGATGGAAGGGCGTGAAAAAGGAAATTCCGAAAGTCAAAGGAACTAGGACTCAAACCAAGAATCACCTACCCAGCAAAACTGGTATAATACTTCAGGGGAAAATATGGTCTTTCAATGAAACAGCGGATTTTCAAGCATTCTTGATGAAAAGACCAGAGCTGAAAGGAAAATTTGACTTTCAAACACAAGAATGAGAAGAAGCATGAAATAGTAAACAGCAAAGGGAAGTGATAAGGGATTTACCGAAGATGAACTGTTTATATTCCTACATGGAAAGATAATATTTGTAACTCTTAAAACGTTTCAGTATCTGGGTAGCTGGTGGGACCACACACAGATGTACACACACACACACGCACACACACACACGTACGTGCGTGCACGCACACTCACATACACAAAAGCATGCACACACAGAGTCAGAGAGAACAGAGTGAATTGAATAGGATGGGACCATATCTTAAAAGAAATTAAGGTAAATGGTGAGAGAGAAATGTAGTGGGAGGAGAGAGGGTGAAATGGAATGGGGTTAATTATATCTCATTCGAGAGGCAAGCAGGAAACTTCTTAGTGGAGGGAAAAAGAGGAGAACCGAGAAAAAAAAAACATGAAGTTTACCCTCATCAATTCGACTAAAGGAAGGAGTTAAATGCACACTCATTTTGGTATGAAAACCTATCTTTCAATACAGAAACATGGGGAAGGAAATAAGCAGGGAGGGAGGGATGATAGAAGGGAGGGCAATGGAAGAAGGGAGGAATTTGAGGTCAACATTCTTGGGGAGGGACAGGATCAAAAGACAGAACAGAAACAATGGGGGGCAGAATAGGATGGAGGGAAATACAGTTAGTCTTATGCAACAGGACCTTTATCGAAGTCATTTGCAAGACTACACAGATATGGCCTATATTGTATTCCCTGCCTTCCCAAAGGGAATGGGTGGGTTGGGAGGGAGGGGAAGAATTTGGAACTCAAAGTTTTAGGAACAACTTTCGAGTATTTTTCTTGCTACCAGGAAATAAAAAGTACAGTTAATCGGCAATAGAAAGTCATCTGGCCCTATAGGACAAAAGAGAAGATGGGGACAAGAGAAGGGAGGGATGATAGAAGAGAGGGCAGATTGGTGACAGGGAAGCCAAAATGCTGGGTGTATTGAGATGGGGGAGGGGATAAGTGGAGAGAAAATTTGGAACCAAAAATTTTGTGAAAATGAATGTAAAAAGTTAAACAAATAAATAAATTTAAAAACAAACATTGTACATAGTGAATTGGGAATCTTCAACAAAGTCTGTTGCTAATATATATATATATATATATATATATATATACACACACATATATATGTATATATATGTATATATATATATATATATATATATATACACACACATATATATGTATATATATGTATATATATATATATATATATATGTGGAAATCAATGTACCGTGACAGTCCCCTCTCTTTTCTAGTGATCATTTTCTTCAAAGATAAATTTTATTTCATTTTTAATTAGTTAAGTGTTGTAAACAAGAGTGGTCCTCCTTGATTCTGTATCTATCTGAGTGAAAATTTCTTCTAATACAACAAATAAGCATAGAGACACAGGCAACACACACAAACCCACCCACACACACGCAGACACACACACATGCACACTCAAAATTAATCAATCATAAGGCTAAAAGAGCTCTCTTAATGAAGTTAGGTTATAAAATAAGCTTAAAATTACCTCAATTTGTACTATTACAATTAGTTATAATAATATGTAATACAATATTATTTCATAATGTTAGCATCAATTATTATGACTTAATAATATATAATATTGATTAACATGTCTTATATAAAGATAATATGAACACAGGGAAAAGTTTAGGAAGCCCATTCATTTTTTTTAATGAAAATTTATTTATTTAACTTTTTACATATATTTTCACAAAATTTTGGGTTCCAAATTTTCTCCCCTTTTATCCCCTCCCCCCACACCAATACACCGAGCAATCTAATTTTCCTATCACCAATCTGCCCTCTCTTCTATCATCCCTCCCTTATCTTGTCCCCATCTTCTCTTTTGCCCTATAGGGCCAGATGACATTCTATTCCTCATTAACTGTATGTCTTATTTCCTAGTAGCAACAACAATACTGAACAGTTGTTCCTAAAACTTTGATTTCCAAATTCTCCCCATCCCTCCCTACCCACCCATTCCCTTTGGGAAGGCAGGCAATTCAATATAGACCATATCTGTGTAATTTTGCAAATGACTTCCATAATAGTCCTGTTGTGTAAGACTAACTGAATTACCCTCCATCCTGTCCTGCCCCTCATTGTTTCTGTTCTGTCTTTTGATCCTGTCCCTCCCTGAGTG
Source organism: Bettongia penicillata ogilbyi (assembly GCA_023548195.1). Lineage (NCBI taxonomy): Eukaryota > Metazoa > Chordata > Mammalia > Diprotodontia > Potoroidae > Bettongia > Bettongia penicillata. Next base: position 918,541 of record JAJHZJ010000782.1, on the reverse strand, counting down.
TTGAATTCAAATTGCTTCCTCCTCCTATTGCCCTCCCTTCCATCATCCCCCCCATTGCTTAGCTCCTTCTCCCCAACTTTCCTGTATTGTATGATAGGTTTTCATACCAAAATGAGTGTGCATTTTATTCCTTCCTTTAGTCAAATGTGATGAGGGTAAACGAATTGTTTTTTTTTTCTCAGTTCTCCTCTTTTTCCCTCCACTAAGAAGTCTCCTACTTGCCTCTTAAATGACACATAATTACCCCATTCCATTTCACCCTCTTTCCTCCCAGTACATTTCTCTCTCACCATTTACCTTAATTTCTTTTAAGATATGGTCCCATCCTATTCAATTCACTCTGTGCTCTCTGTATGTGTGTGCATGTTTGTATGTGTGTGTGCGTGCATGTGTGTACATGTGTATGTGTGTATGTGTGATCCCACCAACTACCCAGATATTGAAAAGTTTTAAGAGTTACAAATATTGTCTTTCCATGTAGGAAAGTAAACATTTCACTTTTGGTAAGTCCCTTATGACTTCTCTTTGCTGTTTACTTTTTCATGGACCCTGGGCACGGCTCTCCAGGGCTCTCTGGAACGGAAATCTCTTCCACTGTGTTTCTGCACACCTTGCAGTGATCCAGAATTCTTGGGGAGTTCTTCTTGCAGGAAATATATGGGCTGTGGTTTCGGAGCTAGTATACATGAGTCTTTCTAGTCCGCCATCTTGACTCCACCCCCCAGCCATCTTGACTCCACCCCCCCATTCATTTTTTTAATGAGCAATTCAAGTCTACAAATTACATGGAAATTGACCCCGAAATGTTAGAGGGGATACTAAAAGTCACAGTTGACAACAATGATTATCTCTAAAGAGCGTCATTTAAAGCAGCAGTTCACAGAATGTAGCAGATCATGTTTGCATGTGTGTGTGTGTGTGTTTTAGTTTATTATGTTTTGATTTGTTATATGATTTCTTCCATTTATTTTAGTGCGACTACATAGCATGACTATGTGAAAATGTGCTCAATTGGATAGTATATGTAGAACTTATCCAGAAATGGATGCTGTTGTGGGGAGGGACGGGGGTAGTAGGGGGTAGGCATGGGGGGGATAAAATATTAATTTTAAGGAAGTTATTGTATAACATTAAAAAAACGATAAAATAAAAAAGTTTTTAAAAGTAAATTAGTATAAACAGAAAATATTCTTTCTTTTTTCCCCAGCACCACTAAACAAAATGTACTAATGATTTTTCCGTGTGTTTCTGACACTACATTGTTCATGGACTATAATACTCAAACCAATTATTAATTCAGTTTATCACCTTCCCTAGAAGGAAGGGAAGTAATTTATTATTTAAGAAAGAAAGGAAGGACTAAATTGACCTTTTTAAAAATGTAGAGAGAAATTATATAATTGGTAGAGTAATGCTTGAAATACAAGGTGTTATCCCGAGAACTTGAAGTTATTCATAGGAAATGATGAAGTTTTTAAGGGGATTTTGAAGAGAAAAGCAGGAAATATTTTTAGGATTTTTCAGTCAAATGAAAATAGAAACCAAATGCTAGGAGTTCAATCCTTTACTTTCCTAACCTCCTGATATTGGTAAGAATTTACTCAGAGGAACTAGGACATTCTTGTTTCTAAGGGAGTAAATAATGGGTTACGATGTAGAAAAGAGAGAAAAACTTATCATTTCCTTCACAATAAGTGGATTTAGGCTGTAAATATGTAATAGTGTCAGACAAAAAAAAATAAACCAACAACCATGATATGAGAGGAGCAGGTGGAGGTTTTTGATCTTCCCATGGCTAATGGCAGTTATCAGAATAACCCCTATGATTTTGATACAGGAACCGAGTATCGATTGAAAGGGAATCACGCCAAACAAAACAACACTAACATAAAGGGAGAACTCTTTTAGAGAAGTATCACCATAGGCCACCTTTACTACTGGACATATATCACAGAAAATATGATTGAGTGTTTTAGAACAACAGAATGGTAGAGAGAAAATCTGGTATGTCAGACCTAGCTGGACTGGAATCCCAATGGTCCAAGAGCAAGAAACTAGCTGTACACACGTTTTGTGGTTCATGAGGAGAGGATAGCTCAGAGGCTTACAGATAGTCACATAATGATCATAAGACATTACAATGAAGAGGAAGCACTCAGTGGCTCCTAGCATTAGCAGAAAGCCAGGTTACACAGCCCAAGTTAACAGGGAAATATTTTGTTTCTGGGTCCAAAGACCTGTCAGCATTTCTGGGAATGGTGACTGCTGTGTAACAGTTTTCCAAGAAGGAAAAGTTCCCAAGGAAGAAATACATGGGGTTTTACAGAACTAGATCAGCCATTGCTATTAAAATTATCAAGTCATTTCCCAAAAAAGGTGCTCATGTAGATAACTAAGAAAATACCAAACAGAATGACATGGAAATGAGCAAGGTCGGAAAATCCCAAAAGAATAAATTCTATCCCCAAAGAATCAATTTTTCTTACCATTTCCTCACCTGAGGATTCCATCAGTGGAAATAGTTAGTTCAGGCTGGGAAAGTCATTTTCCCCTCTCCAGTCCACGTTTTTTAACTCTAAAATATGGGGTTTATGTTAGATGATTTTTAAGTTTCTCTTTTGACTGGACATTACATAATCTCTATTTGTCATTCCAAAACTCAGTCATTTAAGTGACTATTGTTCACTTCCACAAAAATGCATTGTATCTATTATCATACAAGATGTGGCTTCCCAGTCTTAAGCAGTTCACATAGCAAAATTGTGGCCAATGTGACTTTTCTAAACAGCAGGTTTGATAATTCTCCCAATTTCAACTCAGTAAAGTCCAGGAGCTCCCCATTATTTCTAACACAAAAAATAAAATCTTCACAACCTGGACTTCACCTAACTTTTTAGCCTTCTTACAAATAACGTCCTTTACATAGTTTAGCATCTTGCCACATTGGCTTACTGATGTTCCAAATATATGACCTTATATCGCTAAACTCAGTGTGTAGGATCTTATCTTTAGAAAGTTTTCCTTCTTTGCCTTCACCTTTTCTAAAACCATACTTAGTTTCTTTTGTGTCTCAGCTCAAGTTTAATGCACAATACAATCCTGACCAACCACAAGTTACTCTTCCCCTGAGGTTGTCTTACATTTGGTTTACATGTTTTGTACACCTATATTTGTATTTTGTGAATATCTCCTCATTTTTATTTTCACTTCACTGTTCAAATATAAATTATTGGAAGAAATGATTGATTCACATTTTTCCCTTGTACCTAAAATAGTACTTGTTGCATGGTATTTCAAAGGCTTGTTTTCTTGATAGATATTAATATTATCATGATATCACGTTTGTGGAGGCTAAAGAAGGAAATCTGAGCAAATTCTGACCCAGTTCTCTTAAAATACATACAAATCCAGTAACTTCAGGATTAGAGAGGTTAAACTAACTTAAACCTTTTGACTCAACATTCAATTCTGTTGGGGGCGGAGCCAAGATTGCGGAGTAGAAGGACGCACGTTTACGAGCTCCGAAACCAAAGCCCATAGAATTAATGTAAAAAGAGTCCCCCATAACTTCTGGGTCAATACAAGGTGTGCAGAAACGGAGTGAAAGAGATTTCCGTTCCAGGGAGCCCTGGAGACCCGTCCGCAGGGTCCGTCACACTCCGGAAAGTGGACCCCACCCCCAGCGCTGCCCTGGCCGCGGCCCCAGAGAAGCTGATCCGAGCAGGCTTCAGAGACGGAAGCTCCGGCAGCCGGGAAAGTCCTTCCGCCCACAGAAGCTACAGGTCAGTGAGAGAGAAGGCCAGGCTGGAGGAGAGGGGGAGCAGGGCGTCTCCGTGACTCAGGCCCCCTCGGGAGGAAGCGGCGGTGGCAAAGACGGGGACAGGAAGTGGCGGAGGCAGAGGTGTGGGCAGCGGCTGAGGCGGCAGCGGACCGGGACTCAGGAATCCCCCAGCAGCAGGCAGGATCTTCATTACGGAAGATTCCTGCATAAAACCTGAGGGAGCTGAGCCTGGGAGACGGCCCTGCCCCCACCCCGCTCTATTACTGAAGGCTTCTGCTTAAAGCCCCCGAGGGAACTGAGCCTGGGAGGGGGGCCCCCCACTCCGCCCCCACCCGCTCCATTCCTGAAAGTCTCTACATAAAGCCCCTGAGGGATCTGAGCCTGGGAGGTGGCCCTGCCCCCACCCCAGCACCTGAACTAAAGCTCACTGATGGACAGCCGGTAGGAGGAAAGCCCATTTAAATCTCAGAGGCCAAGCACTAGCTGGGCGGATCCAGGCGGGGGTGGAAAGGAATCTCAGAAGTCAAGTAACTGGCTGGGAAAATACCTAGAAAAAGGAAGAAAAATAAGACTTTAGAGAGTTTTTTCCAACAAATGCAAATGATCCCGACCTTCGGATCTGATGTCGAGGACATATCCTTGCCATCAGGGAAAGACTTGGAGGGCGGGGCCTCAGTACCCCCAGACACCCCAGGGGGGTGGCAGGTGGGCTCAGGCCCTGGAAGAGCTCAAAAAGGATTTTGAAAAGCAAGTTAGACAGGTGGAGGAAAAACTGGGAAGAGAAATGTCAGAGATGCAAGAAAAGTATGAAAAACGGGTCAATACCTTTGTTAAGGAGACCCCAAAAAATGCTGAGGAAATTAACACCTTGAAAAATAGGCTCACTCAACTGGCAAAGGAGGTTCAAAAAGCCAATGAGGGGAAGAATGCTTTCAAAAGCAGAATGAGCCAAATGGAAAAAGAGGCTCAAAAGCTCACTGAATTTAATGACAACAATTAAATAGTGCTATGCTTATGGAGTTTATATCCTATTAGAGGAAATAGTATGCGTTTATATCCTATAAGACATAAGTAGACATGGAACATATATGGTATGAATAATATACACAAAATTTGGCAAGAGAGAGAACACATTAAAAATACCTTTCATTCTGAAAATATGGTATTATATCTGGTAAATTCAGGACTCTCTAAATTTCAATACTCAGCTTTCTGTCTGTTTATCCTAATATTCTCACCATTAAGGATAATCACAGGCTCTTAGCCATTGTTGACCTATGTAGGATGAGGGTATATCATTATCAGCGCTTACTCATTTATGTCACAGACTCAAGTGTTCATGCACATGTACACACATATGTGCAGGTATACACACATGCATGTGCGCGTATGTGCGCACGCACTGTACACACAAGTCTTCAACAGATTCTTCAAAAACAAGACCTATTTAGTTCACTCAGTGTCGGCAGGTATAGGATGGTAGAGAAAGAGAGAGAGAGGGAAGGCCAAGGAAGAATCGGTGGTTCTGATGCGTAGGTTTCAGATGATGAAGGTTTGAATTTTGAGAATAACAAATAGGATAGAAAGAAAGGACTAAAGAATTGCATCATAGGATTTGTACCCATCCAGGACTTCAGAAATCATCAGATGTAAAGTCTCAGTTACAAATGAGGAAACTAAGTACAGAGAAGTGAGAAGATTGCTTCAGGGTCACATGTCATAATTAAAATTACCTTATTTTATACTTATTATTGTCAAAGGCATCAATATTATCCTGACCAACCAGGCTTAAAAACCTAAGTTTCATTCCTGACTTTTCACATTCTCTCACTCTGTACACCCATATCCAATCTATTGCCAAAACCCATCAATTTTACCCTCATAAACTACTTCCTGTAAGCCCATTTTATCCCCTCTTCGCCTGCCACCACCTTTGTGTAGATGCTGATCACCTCACAAGTGGACAACAATACTCCAGTGGCAGATCTTCTCGCCACACATTTGTCCCAAGTCCAATTCATTCTCAAATAAGCTGTCAAAATGAGCATCCCGAAGTTTATGTCTAGCCATTGTCATTTTCTCTTCCTTTATTCCATCCTCAACACCCAAGATGAAATATAAGAACCTCTATGTGGTATTCACAACCCTTCATAGCTCCCTCTCTTCTAGTGCTTTGTTATAATGCACCTCCAAATATCTTGCACTTCAGTAAATTGATCCAATTGCTTTCCCTCAAATAAATACCAAAACTCAAACAAAATACTTGTTCCAACTATTTTCCTTTCCTGTCTTTCAGTCCTAGAATACTAGAATATTGTCCCTCTGAATTTCTGCTCCATATTTTTTGGTTTCCTTCAATTCCCAGGTAAAATTCTATATTCAACAGGAAATTTTTTACACGCTCTCTCAATTATAGTACCTTCAATTTCAAGAGATGTTACATCATAGGTTCTCTGGAATCATGTTTTTCAAATGATATTTATCAAATCTCTTAAGTCTTTTTTCTCTCATTACGTAGAATATGTTTTTATCACTGACTGTATTTTCTGTCAGATTTGTGTACATGCAACCAAGGCTATCCCACATTTGATAACTGGAATACATTCTTATAAAAAGTTATACCCACTGGCATCCTAAAACATAGTTACGGTAGTGAGAGGATACATTTGATACTAAGACAGCCTGGCGTGAATAATATCTTATCCTCCAATACTTACAGAGACCCTCTCTGAGTGAAAGGTGAAATACTATTACTTCCCCACAGTATGGCAATCAAGTTAATGTGCTTTGTTTTCAATTCCTTCAATTCTTTGCCTGTTCTCAATCCCTGTTGATTTACCCCTCCTCATCCACACTGAGGCAATCAGACATTAAGTTTGAAGTCACAAATCTAGTGAGTGTCTAAGTTCAGTTTTGAACTCAGATCTATCTTTATTTTAGGTCCAATGCTCTATCCATTATTTTGTCTAATTGCCTAATAGTTACCATATTCTTATAGAGCTACGATAGAATTTTGATTTAGAAAGAACCAATAAGTCATTCAGTCTGATGTACTCATCTTAGAGAATAAACTGAACTCTGTAAAGGAAAAGTGACTTATCCAACATCACACAGATACTGAATTCTAGAGCTTAGATTCAAACTCATGATCTTTGTCTCCTATTCCAAATTTCTTGTTGGTATGACAGTATTTCAATATTTCAGATATATTGATTCGCCCGTTTAAGGGCTAATGGGATATGTAACTTAATATTGTCTTAACCTTATAATAGATTGATTGATGCTACAGAGAAGAGAAGGATTAGGTAAAGAAGTTCCTTGTTGTTGTTCCAAACGTTTACTAAAATTATTTCATTAATAAGAAGTAGAACTGTCATTATGCATCTAGGTGACACAGTAGATAGAGGGCTGTGATCAGGAAAAACTGTGTTCTACTCGTGTCTCAGACATATATTGTCTATGGTATCCTTAACAAATCACTTAAATTCCCTCAATTTCTGTTTCCTCGTGTGTAAAATAGGGATAATATAATAACATGTATTTCTCAAAGTTTCAGAGAATCAAATTAAATTAATTTAATAAAGCATTTTGCAAACTATTTCTGATCATACTTTGCTCATTTTACAGATCAGAAAATTTAAGCAGTAATTCACTTGGAAAGAGCTTTACCCTGAGGTAGATCCAGGGCTGGAAATAAAACTTTATCCTCTATCTCCAGATCTCTTTATATTATGTCACTATACCTAATTAATACATGTTAATGTCCTCCATTTGGAATCATTAAAAATTGCCTCTCATTATTCGTTAGAAATTGACATGGGAGAGGAACTGTCCCCACAGAAAAGAGAAAAAAATAACCAAAAATAACAAAATCTGATTAAAAAGCTCTGAGGTGAACACAAGGAAGTTTTTTTTTTTGTTTTTTTTTTTTTTGTTGTTGTTGTTGTTTTTTTTTTTTTTTTTTTCCAGAGGAGGATTTGGTAACAAATGTGTTGAACCTGGATTCAAGTGGGCACTTTTTTAACATTCAAGTGTTACAATTTTTAGTAGTGAATTTATGCAAATCCTTTAACTTGACAGAATTTTGAATTTTTTATGGACCTCAACAAGACATCTAGTCCAACCATATCTGAATGAAAAAGAACTTCTATTGTAATCCAGAAGACAATCAAGTCTCTGGCGCAAAACTTTCAAAGAGAGGAACCCAGTACAAACCAAGGTGATTCATTCTACTATGAGTTCTTGCCCCCTCCCACATACATATTGAGATCCAGCCAAACATTACTGTTTGTACATATTATTCCTTGTTCCTCGCTTCAAACTATGGACCAAACAGGGATAGATTATAATCCTTCCTCAAGATAAAAAAGCACTTTTTTTTTCATTTTTTGCTCATTTGCAAAATGAAAATAGTAACTATTGTGACACCTAACCTAAGGCCCCCCCCCCGGGGGTTAACATTTGTTAATGTATCGAAGAAATTTGAAAACCTTAAAGCGCTGTATGTCACTTATTTTATATTTGTACTTGAAGAATATATTCTTCACAGAAAGAAGCAGCTGAATATGAGTTTATTCCATCTGTGAAAGGTATGTATGAGTTTAGATAGCAAAGTTATTTTCGTGTATCACACATGGTCTATAAGCTACTTGAGATACCCAAGTCCTGTGACTTTAATCAAGGATAAATATTCAGTAAAAAATTAGAAATCTTTAAGAAACCAGTGTGGGAATTCCTTGAACAAAGATGATGCTGTTTCAAAGGGCATTTTTATTTCCTTGAAATTATTCTTAGCTCAGACAAAACGGATAAAAAATTATATCAACAGGTATAAAACTCTGAACTCTTATGGTGGTGTTACTTTTATTGATCAAAGACAAATGACGTCCAGCAATAAAACAAAGTATGAAAATGGGTATCACAATAATGAAAAGTTTTATTTAATGCAGCCATACTTTGCAAAGGTAGCAGGAAACATAGTTGAAAAATAAATGAAATGGGCAATTCTCCTTTTATTTTATAGGTCCATGCACCCCTATTTCCTTAACTTATAATTAAAACAAGAAGAAAGGGAATAGAGAAGATGACCTATGTGGTCCCTTCTACTTGTAAGTTTATAATTCCAATATGCTTTAAAATTACTGGAAGATGAGATTAATATGCACATTACCTTTCCAGGGTTTAAATTTCTTTCATTCACACATGAATTCAATTATGTATTTATTTTCCTCAATGTAATCCACATCTGTATTAGTGTGACTAATGAGTAAGTACTTAGTAAATAATTACTTAATAATTGGGTGCATAATAATTTGTGTTTAAATAAACTATCTTGTTAAAAATAAATAGGCAAGAGTGATCAGTGACTTAAAACCTAATCCACAAAATCTGGACCAGTTTTTAATTGATATCACAAAACTTTGAAGCAGGAGTGTTTAACTTTAAAAATATAATTAGAGACAGCTCTGAAAGTCTGAAAAACTTCTTTTCAGAATATATTCTTTTTAAGGTATTGTTTTTTAAATCATAATATCACAAAGGAAACCAATTAAAGTGAGAATAAATGTGCTTTCATCCAAGTTTATGAAACTTCTAAAAATCAAAGATTAAGACAATTTCTTGTGAACCAAATTCTCTAGATCATTACTTACCAAAATAAGTGTCGTTTGATTGAGAGATTTAGAGGTTCAGCAATATAACATGGGATTCATAGGGATTTATCATCGGATGTGTGTTCAAATCTTGACTCTCATCTCTGTAACTTTGGGAAACTCATTTGAACACTGGAACAAGTTTTTCAACTGCGAAATTACGGGATTGAGCTACATGACCTCAAAGGTCTCTTCAGGTTGCAATCTGTAATCCTATATCCTAAATATGCCCTGATACATAAGAACTTGGGCTTCATATGGTTTCCACGTGGAATGAGCTGCCTTCCTAGTATACGCACAACAAACCCATAAACCCTCTCTATTACAGGAAACACAGTCATTCAATGAACTTCACATTGCGTCCTTGATAGGGGTTTCACTATTGTTATTTTTTTTTCATTTTATTAATGTTTCTTATTCAGTCATCATTTCTGGATGTGTGGTATGCTTCCCGATATGTCCTCCTTCGAGAAAGGCTTAAAATGATCATTTCTTTCCAAGGGAGATCAAATGTTGTTTAGCATTATTCATATTTTTTTTTTTGGCCACTGTGGCGGTGGTTCTTTTGATACTTTGTTTATTTTACGTTTTTTCATTCAAGTGTTTCCACATTTCCCTGTATTCCTCAAGTCCCTCATTTTTTTTTTTTATGGAACAATAAATTCCATCACATTCTGATAGCACAATTTGTTCAGTCATTTATCAGTTGAAGAGCACCTGCTTTATGTCCAGCTTTATGTTAAGCCATAAAAAGTGTTGTTACGAGTAGTGTAAAATACTGTTGAATTTTATTTCTGAATATTACATCGTATATGTACCAATAGTGGACTGTACAATCAAAACTCTTCAGGATGCCAAAGAATTGTGAAGCATGCCCACACCACACAGTTCCCAAATGTTTCATAAAGCTGTTCTCTTAATTACATTTGTTTCATCAATAAAGTTTTTACTACTGTATTTTTGTGTTTTCCCAAGCTTTCTGCAACATGACTTATTGCTCTGTTTTATGATCTTTACAGACCATAAGCTTAATCTTTAATGATACACTAATTTTTTAAAAAAAACTTCTTTGTCACTAGTGGTTGGAAATATTGTTTTAAGATGATTATTGAATATTTTTCTTTAATAAATTTATAACTTGATAACAACTATTAGTGAACAATAATTAGGGTATTTTCCTTATGTATATTGAAATTCAGATTTTATATCACAAAAATATGATAAAAATGTTTTTCTAATTTCAGAGTTTCTATTCATATTGCAAATTCTTTTATTCATTTGAAGTTTTCTTATTTTATATAGCTAAAATAATCCTCTCTCAGGTATTTTGATGTAGCTGATAAAATTCTGGTGTTGAAATAAGAGAAAATCTTGATTTAGACCTGGCCTTTGTCACATCATTCAAGACTAAACAATTCTCTTGAGCTGTATGTGCCTGAGATAACCCCCCAATATTTAGCTACTAAACTACAGGCAATTTCCACTTGCCATCGGTAGGGAAAGCTACCACCTAAAGAATACCCTTATTTGGACATTATAGGACGTTTACATTTATCATAGTGAAATTGTATGAGTAAGTCATTTATCCAGTTGTTAGTTTTGTTACTTAATTAATCAAGATAATCACTGAAACTTATAGGGGAGGTGGCTCTATTGCTAAATTTAAATTTGAATAATTTATTATTCAGGCACTCAGTAACATCAGTGAGTTCTCTTGACCTTCCTTTAATATAAACAAATGCTTATTAAAATTATAACATTGGAAAATTACATTCAAAAGGCCCTAAATTGTCATGAAGGATAGGAGTTTATTTGTGGAGTTTATTATAAAGACGAAAAGAGAAAAAAAGTTACCTATTCACCTCTTATTTATCTTCAACTATCTTTTATAATGAAAACAATTGTCAAGAAATTTTCAAGAAAAGGAAAAAATGGCTAATGAGTAGCTGAAATGACGAGTATTTTGGGAGTCAGAAGTGTAGGACTCAAACAATCTCCCATCCTTAATGAGCTATATTCCAAGGTACTGAAAGTTCTAAATGATGATCATTGATTAACTGAAATTTGAAAGACCATGGCCAAATAAAAATAGAAAAAAAATAAATCAGGAATAAATTGGTAAGTGCTTGGATTATTTCTGTTAAGTTTGATTCTTAGCAAAAAGATAGGAATGATCATTATTGGTGAATTATTGGTGGGCATTTCATAATTACAGTATCAGGTTAAATGAATATCAAGTCTGGCCAGGCCAACCTCATATCCATTTTCAGAATTTAGTAATGTAGCAAATCTGTTGAGTGAGGTAGAAATCATATATCTACTTCAGTAAAAATTTAGCCAAGTACCTAATGCTATTGTTATGGAAAATATGTTAAAATATGGGCTATGTGTGAATTCCCTTCTAGAACTTAGAATCTTCATTGAAATGTCTGAGAAATCTAGGGAAGAAATCACTGCTTTAGTTTCACAGATAGAAAATAAAGCAAAATACAGAGAAATTAGATGACTTGCCCCAGATCTCACAGACTAGTGTCAGAACATAGGATAATCTTAAATCCATTCCAGTTCTCTTTCTAACACACAATACTGGACTACTTCGTCTACATAAGGAAAACAATTAAGAATGACTCTGTGGGGAGCTAGATTATAGACATGAAAGCAGAAATAAGTCACTTTCTGAGATCACTGACGAGACTAGCCATGATAGAAAGAAAACATTACAGCAATGATCTTCAGTATTGCAAAGAAGGCACATTGTTACTTGTATAGAACTTATGCATTCCTGTGTATGTATCACTTTCATCAGTAACTTACAAATTATCTATGAACTTCTCATCTGTTTCTGTCTGACTTAAATTGTCCAAAGGTATAAACCTTGACCAGTATTTCCTGGGTACTATTTCACATCAAGCAGTAACGCCATGCTAACCACTGCAATATATCTATTTGCTTATCCCTTTCTCTCTGTGAGCCACTCTCAAATAGCTATCACATGAGAAAGGATATGATAAAGAATGCAAAATAAAGTATTTCTGAGAGTGGCTCAATGTGACTCATCTTTTAGAGACTTCAGAAAGGGGAAAATGTCAATCCAAATAAATTAACTTCCATAGTGGAGATTGAAGCATCAATCGGATATTTTGGGATATAAAGTCCTTCTATTGTATCTAAGACAACGGAATAATAAATACATAACATACTAATCTTATCTACAGGTGAGAGTACATGGCTAAGGAAGAGATATGTGACAAGGATCCCTGTCATCAAAGATAATCACACTGGAGACACAGAATATATAAATATAGCAAAATAACTAAATCAGTGGAGCAGAATATGATGTAAGGTGTCCAGAAGTCTCAGTGTGTTTTTAAGGTATTGAATCTTAAGGCCACACAAAAACTCTTATGATGCCCTGCAAATATCAATTACAAAACATAGACAATGATCTTAAGAATACAAGGAAGGTAGAGGTAATTGTGGGGATGCAGGGGCCTGAGAAAACTAGAGGAAAAAATGCGATTCAATTTGCAATGAGATCACATTTTGATTCTGATAAGTAGCGAAGATGAAGGGGAAAATTTTTAGGTAGAAATATTTGCATGAATAAAGTTAGAAAAGTATTTGACTCAATGCCAGAGTATGGAAATTTTTTTTATTTCCTTTAGCACACCTCTCATCCAACCTTATACACTGTAAAACATATTATTCACTGAGAATTAGACACTCTATGAAAAAATAAATGTTAAATATGGGCTTCTACTCTTATTAGTATTATTGAGCATTCAGATTTCAGGTTTATACCAAATAGCCTAGACTTATGAAGTCATGGAATATTGAACCAGAAGAAAATTTGGAGCAGAAAGATATAATGTTATCATTTGCGAAGTACCTTCTAAAGTAGAATATGTCATGTAATAATTGGTGCAAGGGGGACTAAAGTATAGAACAATGTTAGATCTGAAATGGATTTTAGATATTAAGATATAGGCTGGGGGGGCGGAGCCAAGATGGCGGGGGGGCGGAGCCAAGATGGCAGAGTAGAAGGACGCACGTTTATGAGCTCCGAAACCAAAAGCCCATAGAATTAATGTAAAAAGAGTCCCCCATAACTTCTGGGTCAATACAAGGTGTGCAGAAGCAGAGTGGAAGAGATTTCCATTCCAGGGAGCCCTGGAGATCCATCCCCAGAGTCCGGCGTGCCCCGGAAAGTGGACCCCACCCCCAACGCTGCCTTGGCCGCGGCCCCAGAGAAGCTGATCCGAGCAGGCTTCAGAGACGGAAGCTCCGGCAGCTGGGAAAGTCCCTCCACCCACAGAAGCTACAGGTCAGTGAGAGAGGCCGGGCTGGAGGAGAGGGAAAGCAGGGCGTCTACGTGACTCGGGCCCCCTCGGGAGGAAGCGGCGTCGGCAGAGACCAGGGCAGGAAGCGGCGGAGGCAGAGGTGTGGGCGGCGGCTGAGGCGGCAGCGGACCGGGACCCAGGAATCCCCCAGTGGCAGGCAGGATCTTCATTACGGAAAATTCCTGCATAGGACCTGACGGAGTTGAGCCTGGGAGACGGCCCTGCCCCCACCCCGCTCTGTTACTGAAGGCTTCTGCTTAAAGCCCCCAAGGGATCGGGGCTTGGGAGGCAGGACCCCCACCCCGCCCCCACCCGCTCCATTCCTGAAAGTCTCTACATAAAGCCCCTGAGGGATCAGAGTCTCGGAGGCGGCCCTCGCCCCACCCCAGCACCTGAACTAAAGCTCACTGATTGACAGCCGGCAGGAGGAAAGCCCATTTAAATCTCAGAGGCCAAGCACTAGCTGGGCGGATCCAGGCGGGGGTGGAAAGGAATCTCAGAAGTCAAGTAACTTTGGGAAAATGCCTAGAAAAGGGAAGAAAAATAAGACTTTAGTGAGTTTTTTTCCAACAAATGCAAATGATCCCGACTTTCGGATCTGATGATGAGGAGGTATCCTTGCCATCAGGGAAAGACCTGGAGGGCGGGGCCTCAGTACCCCAGACAACCCAGGGGGGTGGTGGGAGGGCTCAGGCCCTGGAAGAGCTCAAAAAGGATTTTGAAAAGCAAGTTAGACAGGTGGAGGAAAAACTGGGAAGAGAAATGTCAGAGATGCAACAAAAGTATGAAAACCGGGTCAATACCTTGGTAAAGGAGACCCAAAAAAATGCTGAGGAAATTAACACCTTGAAACATAGGCTCACCCAATTGTCAAAGGAGGTTCAAAAAGCCAATGAGGAGAAGAATGCTTTCAAAAGCAGAATGAGCCAAATGGAAAAAGAGGCTCAAAAGCTCACTGAATTTAATAGTTCTCTCAAAATTAGAATGGAACAGATGGAGTCTAATGACTTTATGAGAAACCAAGAAATCACCAAACAAAACCAAAAGAACGAAAAAATGGAAGAGAATGTGAAATATCTCATGGGAAAAACAACTGACCTGGAAAATAGATCCAGGAGAGACAATTTAAAAATTATGGGACTACCTGAAACTCATGATCAAAAAAAGAGCCTAGATATCATCTTCCATGAAATTATCAAGGAAAACTGCCCTGACATTCTAGAATCAGAGGGCAAAATAAGTATTGAAAGAATCCATGGATCACCACCTGAAAGAGATCCAAAAAGAGAAACTCCTAGGAGCATTGTGGCCAAATTCCAGAACTCCCAGCTCAAGGAAAAAATCTTGCAAGCAGCTAGAAAGAAACAATTCCAGTACTGTGGAAATACAATCAGGATAACCCAAGATCTAGCAGCTTCTACATTAAGGGATCGAAGGGCGTGGAATAGGATATTCCAGAAGGCAAAGGAACTAGGACTCAAACTAAGAATCACCTACCCAGCTAAACTGAGTATAATACTTCAAGGGAAAATATGGTCTTTCAATGAAACAGAGGACTTTCAATCATTCTTGATGAAAAAACCAGAGCTGAAAAGAAAATTTGACTTTCAAACCCAAGAATGAGAAGAAGCATGAAAAAGGAAACAGCAAAGAGAAGTCTTAAGGGACTTACCAGAAGTGAACTGTTTACACTCATACAGGGAAAGACAATATTTCTAACTCTTAAAACTTTTCAATATCTGGGTAGTTGGTGGGACCACACACACACATGTACACGCATGCACACACATACACACATGCACACACATACAGAGATAGAGAGCACAGATTGAACTGAATAGGATGGGACCATACCTTAAAAGAAACTAGGGTAAATGGTGAGAGAGAAATGTAGGGGGAAGAAAGAGAGGGAAAGGGAAGGGGGTAACTATATGTCATTTAAGAGGCAGGTAGGAGTTTTTCTTAGTGGAAGGAAAAAGAGGAGAGCTGAGAAAAAACAAAACAAGAAGCTTTACCGTCATCACATTTGACTAAACGAAGGAGTGAAATGCACACTCATTTTGGTATGAAAACCTATCTTACAGTATAAGAAAGTGGGGGAGAAAGAGATATTGCAAGGGGGGTGATGGAAGGGAGGGCAAAGGGAGGAGGGAGCAATTTGAAGTTAACACTTGGGGAGGGACAGGATCAAAAGACAGAAGGGAAACAAGGAGGGGCAGGTTAGGAGGCATGGTAATCCAGTTAGTCTTACACAACACGACTATCAGGGAGGTCATTGGCAAAACTACACAGATATGGCCTATATTGAATTTCCTGCTGTCCCAAAGAGAATGGGTGGGGAGGGAGGGATGGGGAGAATTTGGAACTCAAAGTTTTAGGAACAACTGTTTAGTATTGTTGTTGCAACTAGGAAAGAAGACATACAGTTAAGGAGGAATAGAAAGTCATCTGGCCCTACAGGAGAAAAAAGAAGATGGAGACAAGAGAAGGGAGAGATGACAGAAGAGAGGGCAGATTGGAGATAGGGAAAATTAGATTGCTTGGGGTATTGGGGTGGTGGGAGGGGATAAAAGGGGAGAAAATTTGGAACCCAAAAATTTGTGAAAATGAATGTAAGAAAATTAAATAAACAAAAGATATAGGCTGTCACATTTATAGGGAAACTAAAGTTATAGAATACCAGGATTAAAAGGGATCATTATTAATTGTCATCTGATCTAAATCACTCATTTTACAGAAGAGGGAACTGAAGCATTGAATGAGAAACTTGCTTACTAATTCTGCATTCGTGATTGCCACTGATTGAATACACAGAAAACAATGTCAGTTACAAATCTCACATCCTTCTGTACTTCTAAGAAACTCAGACACGTTTTCTACGATATCCATACTTTATCTAAGGTGGCTAGTGGAGACATGCGTCTGAATGAATTTTCTTGCTATGCAGATGCTGTACTCTTTGCCACGGTTCCTTTTCTGTTGATATTTGGGTTCTATGTGCAAATCATTTCCACAGGAGTAGCACTTGTAGCACAGGAAGTGTGGAGCGCACAGAGTGCAACCCAAAGTGATAGACCTCAGCGAGCCACTGAGAGCGGCAGTTCCTAGATTTCTCAACCCATAAACACCACAGGCATCTTCAAAGGTCACTGGGAGCTTTCAGTTAACACAGGAGAGGTGAGCATGGCCTGGACACCAGCAGCAACCACTACAGATACAGCTTCCATTTTTGTAGCCCTCCTCCTAGAGCCCCAGGGGGAATTAAACTGCTCATATGAATCACAGTTCTGAGTGGTAGCCCTGGGAGATCTTCTCCTGAAGTCCCTGGGGGAAACAAGCAGTAGAACCGAATCTCAGCCCTTAAGTTGGCCCTGACAAAGAACTCAAAAGTCAAGTAACTGGCTGGGAAAATGCTCAAAAAAGTGAAAAAGAATAAAACAGTAGAAGAATACTTTGTTGGTGAGCAGGGATTTTCTTCGATCCTTTTGAATGAGGAGGAACAATTTGGGTATTCAGAGGAAAACATAAAGGTCAAGGGTTCAGCATTCAAAATCTTCAAAATAAATATGCAGTGGTCTCAGGACATGGAAGAGCACAAAAAGATTTTGAAAATCAAGTAAGAGAGGTGAAGGAAAAATTGGAAAAATAAATGAGAGAGATGCAAGAAAAGCATGAAAAGCATGTCAACACCTTGTTAAGGAGACCCAAAAACTGCTGAAGAAATAACACCTTAAAAAATAGACTAACTCGAATGGCAAAACAGGCCCAAAAATCCATTGAGGAGAAGAATGCCTTAAAGAAAAGAATGAGATAAACGGAATAGGACGTTCAAAAGCTTAGTGAAGAAAATAATTCTTTAAAAATTGGACTGGAGCAGATGGAAGGTAATGACTTTATGAGAAACCAAGAAATTGCAAAACAAAACAAAAAGAATGAAAAAAAAGTAATGTGAAATACCTCATTGGAAAAACACTTGACCTAGGAAATATATTCAGGAGAGACAATTTAAAAATTATGGGACTACCTGAAAGCCATTATCAAAAAAAAAAGAACTTAGATAACATCTTTCATGAAATTATGAAGGAAAACTGTCCCAATATTCTAGAAAAAGAAGGTAAAACAAGTATTGAATGAATCTGCCGATTACCTTCTGAAAGAGATCCAAAAAAGAGAAATCCCTAGGAATATTGTAGCCAAATTTCAGTGTTTCCAGATGAAGGAGAAAATATTGCAATCAACTAGAACGGAACAATTCGAGTATTATGGAAATACAATCAGAATACTATAGAATGTTGCAGCTTCCATATTAAGGGATCAAGGGCTTGGAATATGATATTCCAGAAGTCAAAGGAGCAAGGATTAAGACCAAGAATGACCTACCAAGCAAAACTGAGTATAATATGTCAGGGGTAAAATATAGAGGACTTTCAAGCATTCTTGATGAAAAGACCAGAAGTGGAGGAGGAGCCAAGATGGCAGAGTAGAAAGACTCACATATGCTAGCTCCAAATTCACAGCCCATAAATTTCCTGTAAAAAGAACTCCCCACAAATTCTCAAATAGTGGGAGCAACGCAGTGGAGATCTCCGTTCCAGAGAGCCCTGAAAAACCGACCACAAACGTCTGTCACGCACCGAACAGAGGAGCCCCTGCCCTGGCCACGTGGCCTCAGAAGAACAGATCTGAGCAGGCTTCAGGAATGGAACCTCCAGCGACCACAAAGATCCCTCCATCCACAGGCACTACAGGTCAGTGAGAGAGACTTCTGGGCTGGCCAAGAGAGGAGCGAGGTGTCTCCATAACTCAGGCCCCCTTAGGAGGCAGCAGGAAAGGTAGAGGCAGAGGCAGCTGCGGCCAGGAGCACCCGGAGAAGGCGGGAGTTCCTCTCTATTACTGAAAGTCTCCGCTTAAAAACCCTGAGGTAACTGAGCCTGGGAGGCGGCCCTGCCCCCACCCCAGCACCAGAACTTAAGCTCACATTGAATAGCACCCGTACCCACCGCTGAAAGCCTGGAGGCTGGGGAGCAGCATTTGAATCTCAGACCCCAAGCACTAGCTGGAAAAATCTAGGATGGGGTGTAGAGGAATCTCAGAAGTCAAGTAACTGGCTGGGAAATTGACCAGAATAGGGAAGAAAAAAAGACAATAGAAGGTTACTTTCTTGGTGAACAGATGTTTCCGCCTTTCATTTCTGATGAGGAGGATCAATGCTTACCATCAGGGAAAGACATAGAAGTAAAGGCCTCTGTACCCCAAACATCTGAAATAGATATCCAATAGGCTCAGGCCATTGAAGAGCTCAAAAAGGATTTTGAAAATCAGATTAGACAGGTGAAGGAAAAACTGGGAAGAGGAAGGAGAGAGGTGCAAGAAAAGCATGAAAAACAGGTCAATACCTTGCTAAAGGAGACCCAAAAAAATGCTGAAGAAAATAGTACCTTGAAAAATAGGCTAACTCAATTGGCAAAAGAGGTTCAAAAAGCCAATGAGGAGAAGAATGCTTTCAAAAGCACAATTAGCCATATGGAAAAGGAGGTTCAAAACTCACTGAAGAAAATAGTTCTCTCAAAATTAGAATGGAACAGATGGAGGCTAATGACTTTCTGAGAAACCAAGAAATCACAAAACACCACCAAAAGAATGAAAAAAAATGGAAGAGAATGTGAAATATCTCATTGGAAAAACAACTGACCTGGAAAATAGATCCAGGAGAGACAATTTAAAAATTATAGGACTACCTGATAGCCA
Source organism: Bettongia penicillata ogilbyi (assembly GCA_023548195.1). NCBI lineage: Eukaryota > Metazoa > Chordata > Mammalia > Diprotodontia > Potoroidae > Bettongia > Bettongia penicillata. Next base: position 899,021 of record JAJHZJ010000782.1, on the reverse strand, counting down.
TGATCAAAAAAAGAGCCTAGACATCATTTTTCATGGAATTATCAAGGAAAACTGCCCTGAGATTCTAGATCCAGAGGGCAAAATCAATACTGAAGGAATCCATCGCTCACCACCTGAAAGAAATCCAAAAAGTGAAACTCCTAGGAACATTGTGGCCAAATTCCAAAATTCCCAGATCAAGGAGAAAAAATTCTAAGCAGCTAGAAAGAAACAATTCCAGTATTGTGGAAATACAATCAGGATAACACAAGATCTAACAGCTTCTACATTAAGGGATCACAGGGTGTGGAATAGGATATTCCAGAAGTCAAAGGAACTAGGACTCAAACCAAGAATCACCAACCCAGCAAAACTGAGTATAATACACCAGGGGAAAATATGGTCTTTTAATGAAATAGAGGACTTTCAAGCATCCTTGATGAAAAGACCAGAGCTGAAAAGAAAATTAGACTTTCAAACACAAGAATGAGAAGTAGCATGAAAAAGTAAACAGCAAAGAGTAGTCATAAGGGACTTACTAAAGCTGAACTGTTTGCATTCCTACATGGAAAAACAATATTTGTAACTCTTAAAATTTTTCAGTATCTGGGTAGTTGGTGTGACCACACACACACACACACACACACACACACACGCACCCACACATGTACACGTGTGAGCACACACACACATATGCACATGCACGCACATACAGAGACAGAGAGCTCAGAGTGAAGTTAATAGGATGGGATCATATCTTAAAAGAAATTATGTTAAACAGAGAGAGAGAACTGTATTGGGAGGAGAGAGGGTGAAATGGAATGGGGTAAATTATCTCTCATTTAAGAGGCAAGCAGGAGACTTTTTAGTCGAGGGAAAAAGAGGAGAGCTGATAAAAAACCTGAAGTTTACCTTCATCACATTCGACTAAAGGAAGGAGTAAAATGCACACTCATTTTGTATGAACACCTATCTTACAATACAGTAATATGGGGGAGAAGGAGATAAGCAGGGCGGGGGTGGATGATGAAAAGGAGGGTAATGACTATTATGGAAGTTTTTTTTTTAAAAAACTACACATATGTAGTCTATATCGAATTGCTTGCCTTCTCAGTGGGGACGGATGCGGAGGGTGGAAGGGAGAGAAGTTGGAATTCAAAGTACTAGAAACGAACTTTAAAAAATATACCTTTTTGCACACTACTGGCAAATAATAAATACGGGTAATGGGCTATAGAAATATATTTTGCCCTACCGAGAGAAGATGGGGATAAGGGAAGGGAGGGGTATGATGAAGAGAGGGCATATTGAGGGAAGTGGTAATTAGAATGCAAGGTGTTACAGTGTTGAAGAGGGGAGAGGTGGGGAGGAAATTTAGAACGCAAAATTTTGTGAAAATGAATGTTTAAAATTAAAAATACTGAAATAACCATTTAAAAAATAATCATACAAGAAAGGGACTTACTGCAACATATATGTCCATAGAAGTATATGGAAATCATGTCCCCTGTGAGTAGGCTCATTTGACCACAAAGTGTCTATCTAATATTCTCGATGTATGTTCTAATTTAAAAGAACCCTTGCGTCCACAGCAGAAGTTTGTTGCATTTTTTTCCCGTGGCATATTGGACAATAAAGATTAAAAACATAACAAAATCAGAATAAAGGCAATAATAATTAAAACAGTAATTATTGTGTTTTCTATATTTGAATGCTCAAAAGCCTATGGCATCCTACGTAGGAAAGGACCCACTAATGTATAAAATATAACCGGCATTTATTCACAAAACAATCATTTGAATAACCCTGAAGCTACCATCTGCCACTGGGAAAGCCAAAGCTTTCTCCACATGCTCCTCTCATCTCATAGTTGTGGCTTTATTCTTTGGATCAGCTATCATTATGAATTTACGAGCAAAATCTATCCATGCAGAAATCACAGACAAAATGCATGCTCTTTTTTATACCGTTGTCATTCCTCTGTTTAACCCCCTAATATACAGCATGAGGAACAAGGATGTCATTGTTGCAATGAAAAAATATTTCCAACTTGAGTAGTACAATAAGCCAAATAGTAGAATTTCTAAAGGTCAGTTGTTTGTATAATTATGCAATGTAAACAGAAATTTCCCATCACTCTTCTTTTCTCTCATTTAGATATATTATCACTCTCAGTGAATAATCTCAAGTGTTTCTGTAAAAAAAAAAAATTGTTACCATTTAAACGTGCTGTTTTGGAGGTAGAGCCAAGATAGTGGGGTTGAAAGACGCACATACTCCAACCTTTCTCCAATAACCCGTAAAATACCTGCAAAGAAAGACTCTCAAGAAATTTTAGATCAGCAGAAGCCACAGAACGACGGAGTGGAGATTTCCAGCTAAAGTTGAGCTGGAATGCCAAAAGGAAAGGTCTGTCACACCAGACATAGAGTGTAGCCCTGCCCAGCTTCATACATGACTGAGAAAAGCAAGACCCAAGCAGGTTTCAGGGTTGGAATCCCTGGCAGAAGCAACAGCGATTCACAGATCCCTTAACCCACAGGCAGCAAAGATCAATGAGAGGACTTTTTCAACCAGAGCAAGAAGGGAGCAGGGTCTCCCCACTAGTTGCAGTAACAGCGGGTGGCGGGGAGCTACAGTGGTCACAGCAGCAGTCAGGGTCCATTGTGGGAGCAGCTCAGCCTAAAGCACCTGGGAGAACTGAGAAGCTGATCTGAACCTCAGCCCTCATTGGTGGTCCCCCACTCACCTAAAGCCCTTGGAGGAATTGAGCAGGTGATCTGAACCCCAGCCCTAAATGGTTGCACTTTCCCTGTCTAAAGCCCCTGGAGGAATTCAGCAGTTGATCTGAATCTCAGCCCAGAACGAGATCCTGGGGCGTGGTAGAGCAGGGGCCCCTGAGAAGTAAACTTCCCTCACTTGATTTTGCCACCTTGGAATAACTGAGATCTTACAGGTCTCTGGAGTATGTTACATCATTGTTTTTTTCTTCTCTTTTGAAAGAAAGGTCAAACTAAGTCTATAAATATCAGCTACCAATGTTGTACAGTGTCGTTTGTTCAATCATCTCACCAAGACAATGTTTTCTCAAAGACAGAAGAAAAATGTCTGAAATTGTACTTCATATTGCTAAGCCTAGAGTCTTCCTTAGCTCAGCATTTTACCTATTGCCTCTTTTGATTCCCGTAAAATCTGCCTCATCCAGGGTATGTATTTCACCCTGAGTTAGAATTCTCAGATTGTCCATCTTCTTCTAAGACCACCTTTGTATGAAGGATTCTTTGATACCCCTAGTATTTACATTCTCCCCTTCCTCATTTTTTGAATAGTAATTCAAATACTATGTATTACCTGAGCAATATGGGGGCCCTCAATCAAATCATTTTGCATCTACTTAAAGTGCAAACATTGTTACATCGGAAGATGTCAATTGTCTGAAGGCTGAGAAATGTTATTTTTTTATCCTAAAGTCTAACATAGTTTGCTGCACTAAGTTCATATTTGCTTAATTGGATTGGATTATGAAAATTTCCCAAATTTCATATTAGCTGAGTTTCAATTCAAGTGTGCAGATTAAGTTTGCTCTGAGGTTTGTGCCTTCCTTTGGTCTTATTCAGTCTAATTCTCAGCCAACAATATACTGCATGTTCATGATTTTATGTTTCTTATTTGAAATGACAATAATAATTATTGGGTGATTAGAAAGAGATAGTGATACAAAACATTGAAAATCACCTATTTTGAGACCTAATAATTTGTTATTCTACTATGTTACATCACATGGATACTAGCAAATAGGATTAGAATGATTAAAATAGGCAAAATTCCATCAATGTCTCTGAAAATGAAAAATGATCCATGCAACAATATAGAAGGAATTTTTCCCATCAATATAAAAATACCATGAAATAAGCAGTGTACATGAAAAGCTCTTCAGAAAATTATTGAAAGTAATTAAGAAATCAGTATATTTCAGATTTGAAAGATATTGCTGAAGTAATAAAGTACACCTGACACCTTAACAATAGTTGTTGCATATCCAACAGCTGACTGTTGGTACTTTGTTTGGCGACATATGTTAAGGGTGAACCAACCCACCAAACAATTAGTATCTATTGAGCTTCTAATACGTGTAGTATTGTGTCAGGCACTATGAATACAAATGGAAAAATAAATTTAAAAAAACAATACCTATAGTCAGGGAGTTTACATTTTGTTTGTGGAGATATCATGCACATATATAAATATATTTATATGAAATAGATGTAAAATCAAATGAAGGTGTCTAGTAGAGGAGGTCATTACAGTTGTGGAAAATAGGAAAGCCTAGACATAAAACAGTATGTTTAATTGGATTTAAAGAAAGGTGAAAAATTTATGAGGTAGAAGAGTGGAGAGTATAAAATGTGAGTATGGGATTCGTGGCGTGAATACATAATTAAGTCAGTCTCCAGCATGGAGGTACAAACAAGCTGCTTCTTCTTCGGGTACAGGAAATATCTGACTCCTTTCAGTGAAAGTGTTATGATCACTGAAAAAGAAGTGACAATTATTATGATGCTCCCCACTATAAAAAGTGTTTTTTTCACTTTCATACGTTTAGTGACCTCTGCCTGAATCCATTAGAACAAAAGGTTTTCTCATACAGTGAATAAGATCCAATTGCTGCCCCACTGTGACCTTTTCATACTATCTTGTACAACATTGTATGCTGTACAAAATGCAATTGCTGAGCTCATTCTCATATGAAGAACTCAGTTTCATATAAAAAAATAATTCTATAGATTACCTTAACTATACTTCAACTACAATCAAATGCACAATGAAGGGAATTTCCATATACCTGACCCAGTCTTCTTAGAAATATAACCACTTCCATACACTAAATCATGGGTTTGGGGTTTAATAATATTTTTTTGCTTCTACATCTGGATCTTGCTCACTCTGTGTTTCCATTGTCTCCAAATACTGATATTCAATGGGCAACAACACTATAAGAAAGATGATTCTGGGAGGCTGAATTCTATGCCAATTGAATGTAAACTCCCTCTACTTGACAGAAAAAAATTAAACATGGTACCAGTAGGAAATCGTGATTGCTTTCTCAGGATGAGATTTTCTGTGTAGTGACAAGGATAGGTCCTCATCGGCAGATTGGGCACATGGTGATGAGTTATATGACTATGGAAAACGCGAAATGGCCTTCACTCCTCTGAGATTTCCTTCTGTCTCTCCAGGGACGTTTACAGAATGGCAAAATTGGAAAGAGGTTCTATTAAAATATCATCTATGAAAGTAACTGAAGGGAGCAGGTCATAGAGGAATTGAATTTTATCAATCTTGACATAGACATACAGCAAACGAAACACTGAATTAAAAGGACAAAAATGAGAGGATTAATAAGTCAATGAGATTTATTAAATGATTGCCATGTACTAGATATTATTTTAAGTCCACAGATTCTATGAGGAGCGGCAAATAAATTAAATTGTAGAAGAAATGTCTTTTTTTAATTTTTATTTGTAATGTTCTACCATCAGTACCATAAAACTTAGATTTTTCCTCCCTACCTACCCCACTTCCTCCCCAAGATGGCATGCAATTCTATATAGGATCTACACATATTTTCCTATTGAATATGTTTTGACTATATTCATGCTGTGTAGATGAACTGAAATAAATGGAAGAAATCATATAACAAATCAAAACACAATACACACACATGCAAAAACCATCTGCTACATTCTGCGAATGAATTCCATAGCGCTCTCTCTGAGAATGGAAGACATTTAGCCTTAGAAGATCATTGGGAATTTTTTTTTAAGTTCTTGTGTTGTTACAAAGTTTCCAGGCTACCAGAAAAAAACTCTCGCACACTGTGGTTTTGGATGTGCACAAAGTTCTCCTGGTTCTGCTCCTTTCACTCAGCTTTAGATCACATAAGTCCTACCATGCCTCTCTGAAGTCTTCTTGTTCATCATTTTTCATGGGGCAATAGTATTCCATTACATTCATATACCATAATTTATTCAGCCATTCCCTAATTGATGGGTATCCCCTGGATTTCCAGTTTTTGGCAACTAAAAAGAGCATTGCAATAAATAATTTTGTACATGTGGCACCCTTTCCCATTTTTATGATGTCTTGGGGATACAGTCCTAGAAGTGATATTGCTGGGTCAAAGGATATATACATTTTTGTAGCCCTTTGGGCATAGTTCCAAACTGCTCTCCAGAATGGTGGATGAGCTCACAGTGCCAGCAACAATGAAGAAGTATTACAACTCTCCCACATCCTCTCCAGTATTTATAATTTTCCTTTTTTGTCATATTTACCAAGCTAATAGGTATGATATGGTACCTCAGAGTTGTTATGATTTGTATCTCTCCAATCAAAAGTGATTTAGAGCATTTTTTCATATGATTATAGATATTCTTAATTTCTTCCTCTAAAAATTGCCTGTTCATTTCCTTTGACAATTTATCAATTGGGGAATTACTTATATTGTACATTTGACACCGTTGTCTATATATTATAGAAATGTGGTCTTAATTGCAGAGATTAGTTGCAAAAAATCTTTCTCAATTTACTACACCCCTTTGAATTTTGGTTGCATTGGGTTTGGTTGTCCAAAAACTTTTCCGTTTGATGTAATCAAAATTATCCATCTTGCATTTCATAATGCTTTCTATCTCTTCTTTAGTCAAAAATTCTTCACTTCTCCATAAATCTGATAAATACACAATTTTTTGCTCCTCCATTTTGCCCAAGATATCAATCTTTATACCAAGATGGTGTACGCATTTTGAATTTTTTCTTGGGTAAAGTGTCAGGCATGGGTCTATGCCTTGTTTTCGCAACACTGCTATCCAGTTTCCCCAGCAATTTTTGTCGAACATTGATTTCTTATCCCAGAAGCTGAGGTCCTTAGGTTTATCAAACAAGAGGTTGCTATATTCCTTGCCTACTGTGTCTTGAGTGAGCAGTATATTCCACTTATCTACCCTTCTGTTTCTTAGTCAGCACCAAGTGGTTTTGGTAATTACTACTTTATAACACAATTTGAGATCTGGTAGCTATAGGCCACATTCCCTAGTACATTTTCTCATTAGTCCCTTTGATATTCTGAACCTTTTGTTCTTCGAAATGAAATGTGCTATTATTTTATCCAGCTCAGAAAATAATTACATGATAGTTTAATTGGTATGGCACTAAATAAGTAAGTTAATTTAGGTAGAATTGTCATTATATTATATTATATTAACTCGGCCTAATCCATGAGCAACTGGTGTTTTTCCACTTAAAGTTTCTTGTAATTGTGTTCATATGGTCCCTGGGTTTGTTTTGGCAGGTAAACTTCCAAGTATTTTATAGTGTCTACCCTAGCATTAAATGGGATTTCTCTTTCTATCTCTTGCTTTTGGGCTTTGTTAGTAATATACAGAAATGAAGAAGGTCTGTGTGAGTTTGTTTTATAACCTGCAACTTTGTGAAAGTTGTTTAATATTTCAAGTAGTTTTTTACTTGAATCTCTGGCATTCTCTAAGTATATCATCATATCATCTGCAAAGAGTGATAATTTCTTCTTTGCCTGTTCTCAATCCTTCAATTTCTTTATCTTGTCTAATTGCTACAGTTAACATTTTTAGTACCATATTGAATAATAGTGGTGATGATGGTTATACTTGTTCCACCCCCGATCTTATTGGAAATGCATCTAGATAATCTCAATTGCATATAATACTTGCTGAAGGTTTTAGGTAGATACCGTTTATTATTTTAAGGAAAGTTCTTGTTATTTCGAGGTTCTTCAGTGTTTTTAATAGGAATGGGTGTTGCATTTTGTCGAAAGCTTTTTCTGCATCTACTGAGATAAGGATGAGGTTTTTGTTAGTTTTGTTGTTGATATGATCAATAATGCTAATAGCTTTCCTACTATTGAACCAACCCTGCATCCCTGGTATGAATCCTACCTGATTATAATGTATTATTGCCATGATAATTAAACGATGTCACTTTAAAAATATGATTTATGCATGTGGAAGTGATTGTAAGAGGAGTTGTGAAAAGGAGGAAGCAGAAAATGGTAAATTACATCACAGAAAGAAGTACAAAATTATAGTAGAGGGAGAAAGGGGAGGGAGATGAGCATTGCTTGAGATGTACTCTCATCTGACTTGGTACAAAGGGAGAATAATTAACTTAATTATATAATCCTAACTAGCTCTATGGGCAGTAGGAGGAGAAAAGGGAAGAAAGAGGAGGGAAGTTAAAAGGGAGCAAAGAAGCAGTCAGGATAAAGGGGAGTAAAAGCGAGGGAGGCTAAAAGAAGGAAGGGAAGGCTGCATGAGGTGGTGGTGAAAAGTGAAAACTATTGCGTAGGGGAAGGGAGACGAGAAAGGTAAAAACTCAAATGTTGGGAAAAAGGATGGAGAGAAATACACAGATTATAATCGTAACTGTGAATGTGAATGGAATGAACTCTCTCATAAAATGGAGATGGATAGCAGAATGGATTAAAAGGCATAACCCAACATTATGTTGTTTACAAGAAACACGTTTGAAACGGGGGAATACACATAGGATAAAGGTCAAAGGTTGGAGCAGAATATATTATGCTACAGCTGATGTAAGAAAAGCAAGATTAGCAATCCTAATCTCAGGCAAATCAAAAACAGAAATAGATCTGATCAAAAGAGATAGGGATGGAAAATATATCCTACTAAAAAGCACCATAGACAATGAAGCAATATCATTACTAAACATGTATGCTCTAAGTGGTATAGCATCCAAATTCTTAGAGGAGAGGTTATGGGAGTTGAAAGAAGAAATTGACAGCAAAACTATACTAATGGGGGATCTCAACCTCCCCCTCCCTTAACTTGATATATCTAACCTCAAAATAAACAAGAAAGTGGTTAAGAAGATAAAGAAAACTCTGGATAAGGTCGATATGATAGATCTCTGGAGAAAACCGAATGGGAATAGAAAGGAATATACCTTTTCTCAGTGGTACATGGCACATATACAAAAGTTGACCATGTACTAGGACATAAAAACCTCACAGTCAAGTGCAGAAAGTCAGAGATAATCAATGCATCCTTCTCAGGTCATAATGCAATAAAAATATACGTAATAAAAGGCCACGGAAAGACAAACCAAAAATCAATTGGAAACAAAATAATCTAATCCTAAAGAAGGACTGCATTAAATAAGAAATCATAGAAACAATCAACAACTTCATTCACGAGAATGGCAATAATGAGACAATCTAGCAAGTCTTATGGGATACTGCAAAAGCAGTCCTCAGGGAAAGTTTTATATCTTTGAATGTCCACATGAATAAAATTGAGAAAGGTGAGATCAATTAATTGGACATGCAGCTGAAATAATTAGAAAAAGAACAAATTGAAAACACCCCAGGAAAATACCAATTTAGAAATACTGAAAACCAAAGAATTAGTTTTTAATAAACCAATTAATTAATTAATTAAATCGAAATTAAAGAAACTAATTAACCAATGAATAAAACTAAGAGTTTGTTTTTTTAAAAAGACAATAAAATTGATTAACAATTGGTCAGTCTGTTTAAAAAAACAAAGATGAAAACCAAATTAACAATATTAAAATTGAAAAAGGTGAACTACCCTCCAATAAGGAGGAAATTAAAACAATAATTTGAAATTACTTTGCCCAACTGTATGCCTATAAATTCAACACTCAAAAGGAGATTGATGATCATTTTACAAAATATAAATTGCCCAGATTAACAAAAGAGAAAGTTGAATACTTAAATCACCTCACCGTAGAAAAAGAAATTGAAAAAGCCATTAATGAATACCTAGGGAAAAAAAAAAAAACTCCAGGGCCAGATGGATTTAGAATTGAATTCTATCAAACATTTAAAGAACAGTTAATTCCAGTAGAATATAGACTATTTGGGAAAATTGGGGGAGAACGAATCCTACCAAATTCTTTTTTTAATTTTTAATATTAATTTAATGTATTTCAATGTTTTCCCATCACTACAATATAACTTAGATTATTTCCCCTCCCTTCCCCCTACTTTCCCTCTCTCTCCCTGAGACAGCATACAATTTTGTATATGTTCCATACATACGTTCCTATTAATTACATTTTCACCACAATCGTTCTGTATAGAAAAATTCAAATGAATGGGAGAAATTATATAACGTATCAAAATGTAATACAAAAGATTTGCTATATTCTGGTATTCGTGTTTTGGTCCTTGCCCCCATAGAAAGATTCTATGACTTTTTGCTTCACACTTTGCTTCTTACTCATAATGGTGAGGCTTTATGTATTGTGGCCTCTGGTCCTTTCACTTAGAAGCTGGAGAATCTACTGTTGAGTTGCTGGTGTGAGATAGCAAAGGGTAGGTGCCTTTTGTGTGTGTGTGTGTGTGTGTGTGTGTGTGTGTGTGTATGTTTCCTGACTTAGCCATGGGGCTATCTTGTTAAGTATGGGCAAAGGGTGCTTTGGTCACGAGATATCTCCTCAGCTGAGCTATAGCAAAGGTAAGCTCGGAGATTCGTGATCCCAGCTGCTCCACTGTCTTACACTTTACCCTGGAGCACTGAGGCAAACCCGAGTCCTAGTGCATGTTTCCACTCCTCCCTGCCCCGGGACTGCTCTCCTTTCAGTTCACCTCTGGCACTGAAAGAGGAATGTTCTTTAGCGATTTTCCTAGCTTCAGGTGCTAGGAGACTGTTTGCTCATTCTGTTAATTCCCCTGATCCAGAATTTTTCAGGGTAAATATTTTGTGGTTCTTTTGAGGTCAATAAGGGGAGGGGGAGAGAGCATTTACACATTATTCTGCTATTTTTGCTCCCAGAATTTCAAGTAGGTGACTTACAGACTTTTAATCTCTAGGCTTAAAGTCTCAGGAGCAGCTGTGGCTGATACCTGGGGCACAGTGATTGTTGCTTGCTCTACTCCCACTGGTCTCCCGCCCTGGGCTACTACTGTGCCATTCTGCTCTACTGCCACTGCCTGAGGCCGCCCCAGAGGTTTCTTGCTCGACCACATTATGGCAGGGCGTGCTGTCCTGTGTAATGTGGGCTCACTCCTGTGGAACGTAGTCTCCCGTCCACCTTTCAGTGATTCTACACCTCTAAAATTTGGTCAGATGTCTGAAGAGGTTTGAAGCACAGAGTGGAGCCCAGCCCAACCTTGGCAGCACAAGGTTGGGAGACAAAGGACTGGATCAGGCTTAGGGACAGAATCCCCAGCTGCAGCAGAAGCAGGTCTCAGATCCCTCAACCCACAGGAGCGAAAGTCAGTTTCAAAGGTCAGGGATGGAACTTTTCTACCTCCATGACAAAGCAGCAGTGTCCTCATGTAGCCCAGGCTCTAGGCAGGAGCAGCAACATCAAGAGCAGGAGTCAGCTACAGTGACCAGGCAGACAGCAGCTCACTTCCTTTGTTGGATAAAGCTCCTGGGCAACTTGAGGAACTGATCTGAACCTCAGTTCTCATTGGTGGCCCTGGCCCCGCCTAAGGCCCTGGGAAGAATTGAGCAGCTGATCTGAATCTCAGCCACAAGCCAGGCCAGTGAGTAAACTCCTCTCCCTTGATTGCACTACCTTCGAGGAACTGAGAAATTAATGGTCCCCAGAGTTTACCCTACTCTGAATAAAGGATCCAAAGGTCAAGTAATTGGTTGGGAAAATGCCACCAAAAGGGAAAAAAAAACAGGGCTAGAGAAAGTTATTTTCTTGGTGAATAGATATTCTCTCCCATCTTTTACGGTGAAGAAGACGCATGTTTATCATCAGGGGAAGACATAAAAGTCAAGATTTTGGCATCCAAAACCTCCAAAATAAATATGCAATTGTCCCAGACCAGGGAAGAGCTCAAAAAGGATTTCCAAAATCAAGCAAGACTTGTATAGGAAAAATTGGGTAGAGAAATGAAAGCAATTGAAGAAAATCATGAAAAGAGTCAACGGCTTGCTAAAGGAGACCAAAAAAATGCTGAAGAAAATAACACCCGCAATCAGTCACTCTAAACAAAATCCAAAACAGCAGAAGCCACAAAACAACAAAGTACTCAAAAGTCAACTAATTGACTGTGAAAATGGCCAAAAAAGGGAAAAAATAACACGACATAAGGCTATGTGCTTCAAGAACAGGCATTTTCTTCAAATATTCAGATGAGGAAGATCAATACATACCATCAGGGGAAGACACCAAAATCAAGGCTTCTGCATCTAAAACCTCCAAAATAAATATGCAATGTTCCCAGGTCATTAAAAAGCTCAAAAGGGATCTCTAAAACCAAGTGAGAGAGCTGGAGGGAAAAAATGGGAAGAGAAATGAGAGCGATGGAAGAAAATCATGAAAAGCAGGTCAACAGCTTGCTAAAGGAGACTGAAAAAATGCTGAAGAAAATAATACCTTTAAAAATGGGCTAAGTAAATTGGTAAAAGAGGTCCAAAAAGCAAATGATGAGAAGAATACTTTACAAAGCAGAATTAGCCAAATGGAAAAGGAGGTTCAAAAGGTCACTGAAGAAAATAGTTCTTTAAAAATTAAAAGGGAGCAAATGGAAGCCAATAATAATGTGAAATTTCTCAAAGGAAAAACAACTGACCTGGAAAATAGATCCAGAATAGAAAATTTAAAAATTTTGGGACTACCTGAAAGCCATTATCGAAAAATTACCTAGACATCCTCTTTCATGAAGTTATCAAGGAAAATTGCCCTTATATTCTAGAACCACAGGGCAAAATAAATATTGAAAGAAACCACTAATCACCTGCAAAGACAGAAATTCCTAGGAATATCGAAGCTAAACTCCAGAGTTTCCAGGTCAAGGAGAAAATATTGCAATCAGCTACGAAGAAATAATTCGAGTATTGTGGAAATACAATCAGGATAACAGAGGATCTGGCAGTTTCTACATTAAGGGACTGAAAGGCAGGTAATGTGATATTCCGGAAGTAAAAGGAAGTAGCATTACAACCAGGAATCACCTACCCAGCAAAACTGAGTATAATAATTCAGGGGAAAAATTGTCATTCAATGAAATAGAGGACCTTCAAGAATTCTTGATAAGAAGGCCAGAGCTGAAAAGAAAATTTGACTTTCAAACACAAGAATCAAGACCATAAAGGAAAGAAATCACAAGGCATTTATCAAATTTGTACTGTTTACATTCCTACGTGAAAAGATAATAATTTGTAACTCTTGAAACTTTTCTCAGTATCTAGGTAGTTTCAACACACACACACACACACACAAACATTTTGAGACAGAGAGAGAGAGGTAGAGAGAGAAAGAGAGCACAGAGTGAGTTGAATAGGAAGAGATCATATCATAAAAACATAAAATTAAGGGGTGAGAGAGGAATATATTGAGAGGAGAAAGGGAGAAATGAAATGGGACAAATTATCCCTCGTAAAAGACGCAACATAAAGCTTTTCCAATGGAGGGGAAAAGAGGGAGCTCAGAGGGAAAAAATGAAGTTTACTCTCATCACATTTGATTCAAGGAAGAAATAACACGCACAATCAATTTGGTATGAAAATCTCTCTTATACTACAGGAAAGTAGGGGAGAAGGTGTGGGGGGATGATGGAAGGGAGGACAAATGGGAGCAAGGAGCAATTAGAAGTCAACATTCTTGGGGAGGGACAAGGTCAAAAGATAGAACAGAAGAAATGGGGGCAGGATAGTATGGAGGGAAATATAGGTATTCTTAGACAACATGACTGTTATGGAAGTCATTTGCAAAACTACACACATATATATAGCCTATATTGAATTGCATGCCTTCTCAGTGGACATGGGTGGAGAGAGAGGAAGAGCAATTGGAAGTCAAAGTTTTAGGAATAAGTGTTGAGAATGTTGTGTACAACTGGGAAATAAGAAATACAGGTAATGGGATATAGGATTTTATCTTGCTGTACATTAGAAGAGAGATGATAGGGATAAAGGAAGGGAGGGGTGATAGAAGGGAGGATAGATTTGTAGAAGAGGCAATCAGATTGCACAGCATTTTGGGGTGGGAGGAGGGGACATATGAGGAGAGAATTTGGAACTCAGTAATTGCAGAGATTAATGTTGAATACTTAAAATACATATATGCATAAATAAGTAATCAAGAGCAACATAAAAAAGTAATCATGAGAGAAATCATAAGGTACTTACTAACGTTGAACTGTTTACATTCCTTCATGGAAAGATAATACTTGTAACTCCTGAAACCTTTCTCAGTATTTAGTAGTTGGAGGGATTATACACATATATCTATAGACAAGGAACTTGGAGTGAGGTGAATAGGAAGGGGTTATATGAAAAAAAATAAAATTAAAGTGTGCGAGGAATATATTGGGAGGAGAAATGGAGAAATGGAATGGGACAATCAGGTCTTATAAAAGAGGCAAGAAACACTTTTTCAATGGAGGCAAAAAGGGGGGAATTGAGAGGCAAGACATGAAGCTTACTCTCATCACATTTGGCTTAAGTAAGGAATGACATGCACACGCAATTTGTTATGAAAATCTTTCTTACACCTCAGGAAAGTAGGGGAAGGGGATAAGTGAGGTGGGAGGATGATAGAAGGGAGGACAAATGGGAGGAAGCAGTAATTAGAAGTACACACTTTTGAGGATGGACAAGGTCAAAAGAGAGCATAGAATAAACAGAGGGCAGGATAGGATGAAGGCAAATATAGTTATTCTTACACAACATGACTATGATGGAAATCTTTTTCAAAATTACGCCTATATAGACTATATTGAATTACTTGCTTTTTCAATGGGGATGTTTGGAAAGGGAGGAAGGGAGAGGTTATAATTCAAAATTTTATGAATGAATGTTGAGAATTGTTTATGCATGCAATTGGTAAATAAGACATACAGGTAATGTTATAGAGAAATTTATGTTTCCTGTAAGAAAAGAGAGAAGATAGGGATAAGGGAAGATATGGGTGTGATAGAAGGGAGGGCACATTGGGGGAAGGGGTAATCAAAATGCACAGTGCTTTGGAGTTTGGGAGGGGAAAGATGGGGAGACAATTTGGAACCCAAAATTTTTTTGAAATGAATTTTGAAAACTATAAATAAATAAACATTAGAAAAAATTGCTTGTCATTCATGCAAGTTTTTCAATACTTTTTTTTTTTTAAATCGTGTAGTTCATCATTTCTCATAGCATTGTAGAATTCCATTATAACCATATACTATAATTTGTTCTTTCATTTAGGCATTTCTTCTGAGAGCTAAGTCCCCTTGCAAGTTATTTTTAGAAGACTGTACTGCTCTGCCTTGACTCATAGTAGAAGGAGCTAAAACTATAACCTTGGATGAATTTGCAATTGATTTATTTCTCCGGGTGCAATGCCTATAATTAGGAAACACACGTTGTTGCAACTGGTAGACGAAGAATCTCAAACGAATACCCTGTGATAAGTTTTCATATTTGGATATTTAAATACAATTCAGATAAGTCAACAGTGAATCAGATATTAATATCAAAATTGTTAATGTAATATATATGCATGTATGTACACATGTATATAGGAATGTGTCAATGAGATTTATAGATTAATGTGCATTTATTCTCATACAATTGAACTTTGGTTATATAGAGATATCTGACTGTGTGCAAGCAAACAAACATACACACACACACACACACACACACACACACATATATATATATATACACCTAAGCATGCATGGATATACACATATACACACACATGCAAACATGCATATACATAAATGTATAGAAACATACAAATTCATATATATGTGTATATATATATGTTTATAAGAATATATGTATATTGTTGATATATACACATTTACAAATACACAGATGTACACGTATACACATACACATACATTCACACATGTATATACATATATAGATATACATATATGTATATTTGTGTGTTTTAGCATTAAGTATATATGTGTATAGGTATGTCTATGCATATATTTGTATATATGCATATAGATATATATTATATTTACAAATATAAATATATGAGTATGAAAATATAAGAATATATTAGTATATATATACTGTATGTATTTGTACACATATTGTGTACAAAATATTTATGTGTATATGCATACATTAATATAAAAATAAAATGTTTATATATACACACTTATATGTATATATGTGTTCGCATATATATATATATATTTGTATGTAACTCTGTATGTCTGTGTATGTGTGTCATAGTGTTACACCAATACAATATTCACAGCACTTACGTTGCAATAATTATCCCACTGTAATTCTCAATCACAAAATACAGCCAACTCTCTACACTGAGGAAAGAAAAGTTTATTCAGATACCAGAAATCAAACTCCATCACTATCGATATACAATATCAATGCAGAGAGCAACATCAACCCCTAGCCGTCTCCCTCCTAGGCTTCCCGCAAATCAGTTCTATTAAACAAAATCAAAAACAAGCTCTTTCAGTCAGACTTGCCAGCTGCCTGATCGCCTCCATCTTTCCTACCTCTGACTGATCTCGTGAACAACTTCCTCTGAGATCTACTCTAGCTCTGCTTCTTCCTGTTCCACCCTTCCTAAGCTCCATCCCTTCCTGCTCAACATATTCAGCAAGCTCCTCCCACCACAGGCACCATTTGGCCCGAGCAGGTCACATGGACCTGTTAAAAATGGGAGGACGAGCGAAGATGGCAGAGTAGAAAGATTCACATATGCTAGCTCTGAAACCCACAGCCCATAAGATACCTGTAAATAAGAACTCCCAACAAAATCTGGAGCAGCAGAAGCCACAGAACAACAGCGTGGAGGAGATTTCGGTTCCAGAGAGCCCTGAAAAACCGACAGCAAAGATGTGTCGCTCACCAGACCCGGAGCAGAGCCCAGCCCTGCCTTGGCCGCAGCAAGGTGAGGAGCAGATCCAAGCAGGCTTCAGGGACAGAATCTTCAGCAGCCGCTCAGGTTCCTCCACCCACAGGCGCAAAGGTTACTGAGAAAATCTTTTTGGCTGGCCAAGAGGGGAGCAAGGTGTCTCCATAACTCAGACCCCTTGGGAGGGAGCAGGTGAGGCAGCAACAGACAGAAGCTCCCAAAGCAGACAGGAACTCGGATCCATTATTGAAGATCTCCCAATAAACCCCCTGAGGAAACTGAGTCCTGTGAGGAAGCTCTGCCCCCACCCAAGCAGCTGAACTGAATCTCACACTGAATAGCAGCCCTGCCCAAACCTGAGCACCTGAATTTAATCTTACAATGAATAGCAGCCCTGCCCCAGCTGCAAGCCCCGAGGGTGGGAAGCAGCATTTGAATCTCAGGCCCAAAGCGCCACCTCGGTCAGATTTGGAGGCTAGGTTGGTGTGGAAAGGAATCTCAGAAGTCAAATAACTGTCTGGGAAAATGCCCAGAAAAGGGAAAAAAAATAAGAACATGGAAGGTTACTTTCTTGGTGAACAGATGACTCCTCCCTTCCTTTCTGATGAAGAAGAACAATGTTGACCATTAAGGAGAGACATAGAAGTCAAGGCTTCTCTATCCAAAACATCCTGAATAAATATTCAATCGGCTCAGGCCAGGGAAGAGCTCAAAAAGGATTTTGAAAATCAAGTTAGACAGGTGGAGGGAAAACTGGGAAGAGAAATGAGAGAGTTTCAAGAAAAGCAAGAAAAGCAGGTCAACACCATGCTAAAGGAAACACAAAAAAAATGCAGAAAAAATAACACTTTGAAAAATAGGCTCACTCAATTGGCAAAAGAGGTTGAAAAAGCCAATGAGGAGAATAGTTATTTCAAAAGCAGAATCAGCCAAATGGCAAAGGAGGTTCAAAAGCTCACTAAAGGAAATAGACCTTTCAAAATAAGAATGTAAAAGATGGAGGCTAATGACTTTAGGAGCAACCAGGAAATCACAAAGCAAAACCAAGAGAATGAAAAAATGGAAGAAAATGTGAAATATCTCATTGGAAAAACAACTGACCTGGAAAATAGATACAGGATAGACAATTTAAAAATTATGGAACTACCTGAAAGCCATGATCAGAAAAAGGGCCAAGACACCATCTTTCATGAAATTATCAAGGAAAACTGCCCTGAGATTCTAGAATCAGAGGCTAAATAATTATTCAAAGAATCTACTGATCACTGCCTGAAAGAGATCCAAAAACAGAAGCACCTAGGAACATTGTGGCCAAATTCCTGAGTTCCTTGGTCAAGAAGAAAATATTGCAAGCAGCTAGAAAGAACCAATTTCAGTACTGTGGAAAGATAATCAGAATAACACAAGATCTAGCAGCTTCTATTGTGAGGGATCGAAGGGCATGGAATATGATATTCCAGGAGTCAAAGGAACTAGGACTAAAACCAAGAATCACCTCCTCAGCAAAACTGAGTATAATACTTCACGGGACAAAATGGTCTTTCAATGGAACAGAGGACTTTCAAGCATTCTTGATGAAAAGACCAGAGCTGAAAAGGAAATCTGACTTTCAAGCACAAGAATGAAAAGAAGCATGAAAAGGTAAACAACAAAGGGAAGTCATAAGGGACTTCCTTAAATTGAACTGCTTACACTCCTACATGGAAATACAGTATTTGTAACTCTTAAAATTTTTCAGTATATGGGCAGTTGGTAGGATTATACACAGATACACACACACACACACACACACTTGCACACACATACACGTGTGCGCACACACATATACACACATGCACACACATAGAGACAGCACAGAGTGAATTGAATAGGATGGGATCATATCTTCAAAAATGAAGTGGTGAGAGAGAAACGTATTGGGAGGAGAGAGGCAGAAATAGCATGGGGTAAATGATCACTCATAGAAGAGGCAAACAGGAGACGTTTTAGTGGAGGGAAAAAGAGGACAGCTGAGAGAAAAACATGAAGGTTACCCTCATCATATTCGTCTAAAGGAAGGAATAACGTGAACACTCATGTTGGTATGAAAACCTGTCTTACAATACAGGAAAGTGTGGGAGAAGGGGATAACCACGGTGGGGGAGACGATGGAAGGGATGGCAATGGGAGGAGGGAGCAATTTGAAGTCTGCACTCAGGGAGGGACAGAATCAAAAGAGAGAATAAAGACAATGGGGGGCAGGATAGAATGGAGGGAAATATAGTTACTCTTACACAACACGACTACCGTGGAAGTCATTTGCAAAATTACACAGACACGACCTCTTTTGAATTGCCTGCCTTCCTAAAGAAAATGGGTGGGGAGGGAGGGATGGGGAGAATTTGGAATTAAATGTTTTATGAACAACTGTTGAGTATTGTTCTTGCTACTAGGAAATAAGAAATACAGGTAATGAGGAATAGAAAGTTATCTGGCCCTCCCGGGGGAAAGAAGAGATGGGGACAAGGCAAGCGAGGGATGATAGAAGAGAGGGCAGATTTGTGACAGGGGAAATTAGAATGCTCGGTGTGTTGTGGTGTAAAGAAGGGACAAATGGGGAGAAAATTTGGAACCCAAAATTTTGTGAAAATGAATGTAAAAAGTTAAATAAATAAATTTATTAAAAATGGGAAATAGTTTTTCCAGTTAAATTACCGTTGCAGTAAACTAAAAGATTTATTCAAGAATATATTCAAGTTGGGGAGGAGCCAATATGGTGGAGTAGAAAGACTCACTGTATGCTGGCTCCGAACCTACAGCCCATAAATTTCCTGTAAAAAGAACTCCCCACAAATTCTGGAGCAGTGGAACCCGCACACCAACACAGTGGAGGAGATTTCAGTTCCAGAGAGCCCTGAAAAACTGGCCCCAAAGGTCCATCACGCACCGGACATGGAGCCCACCACTGTGCTGCCCTGGCCGAGCGGCCCCGAAAAGAATAGATCCGAGCATGCTTCAGGGACGGAATCTCCGGCGGCCACGAAGGTCCCTCCTCCCACAGGCACTACAGGTCAGTGAAAGAGACGTCTGGGCTTGCCGAGAAGGGAGCGGGGTGCCTCCGTGACTCGGGTCCCCTCGGGAGGCAGCGGAAGAGGCAGGGTCAGAGGCAGCGATTGCCCGGGACTCCTGGGGCAGGCAGGACCTCAGGGCCATTACCGAAGATCGCCTTATAAAGCCCATGAGGGAACTGAGCCTGGGAGGCGGCTCTGCCCCCACCCAAGCACCAGAACTTAAGCTGACTTTGAATAGCAGCCGTGCCCATCACTGAAAGCCCTGAGGCTGGGGAGAAGCATTTGAATCTCAGACCCCAGGCACTAGCTGGGCGGATCTAGGCAGAGGTGAAGAAGAATCTCAGAAGTCAAGTAACTGGCTGGGAAAATGCCCAGAAAAGGGAAGAAAAATAAGACCATAGAAAGCTACTTTCTCAGGGGACAGATGGGTCAAAGGAACTAGGACTCAAACCAGGAATCACCTACCCAGCAAAACTGAGTATAATACTTCAGGGGGAAAATGGTCTTTCAATGAAATAGAGTACTCTCAAGCATTCTTGATGAAAACACCAGAGCTGAAATGAAAATTTGACTTTCAAACACAAGAATGAGAAGAAGCATGAAAAAGCAAACAGCAAAGAGAAGTCATAAGGGACTTACCAAAGTTGAACTGTTTATATTCCTACATGGATAGACAATATTTGTAACTCTTAAAACTTTTCAGTGACTGCGTAGTTGGTGGGATTACACACACACATTCACACACACGCGTGCACAAACACGTACACATATGCACACACACACAGACACATGCATGCGCACACAGAGACAGAGAGCACAGATTGCATTGAGTAGGATGGCATCATGCCTTAAAAAATTAGGTAACTGTGTAAGAGAAATGTATCGGGAGGAGAGAGGGTGAAATGGAATGGGTCAAATTATATCTCATAGAAGAGGCAGGCAGGACACTTTTTAGTGGAGCGAAATAGAGGAGAGCTGGGAAAAAAAATGAAGTTTACTCTCATCACTTTCGACTAAAGGAAGGAATAAATTGCACACTTTTTTTGGTATGAAAACCTATCTTACCATACAGGAAAGTGGGGGAGAAGGAGATAAGCAGGGTTGGGGGGATGATGGAAGGGAGGGTAATGGGAGGAGGGAGCAATTTGAAGTCAACACTTGGGGAGGGACAGGATCAAAAGAGAGAATAGAAACAATGGAGGGCAGGATAGGATGGAGGGAAATACAGTTAGTCTTACATAACACTACTCTTATCGAAGTCATTTGCAAAACTACAGATATGGCCTATATTGAATTGCCTGCCTTCCCAAAGGGAATGGGTGGGGAGGGAGGGATGGGGAGAATTTGGAAATCAAAGTTTTAGGAACAACTGTTTAGTATTGTTCTCGCTACTAGGAAATAAGAAATACAGTTAATGGGGAATAGAAATTCATGTGGCCCTACAGGACAAAAGTGAAGATGAGGGCAAGATCAGGGAGGGAGGATAGAAGAGAGGGCAGATTAGTGATAGGGGAAATTGGAATGCTCAGTTTATTAGCGTGGGGGGAGGGGACAATTGGGGAGAAAATTTGGAACCCAAAATTTTGTGAAAATGAATTTTAAAAGTAAAATATATAAATTTATATTAAGAAAATAAATAAAAATAATTGCTTCCATCCACTTCAGTCCATCAGACAAGAAACAAGACTGCTCTTTGACAAGGTAGGTTTTAGAAACTTCAAGAGATGGTATTGTAGGATAGTGGTTTTATAGGACAATGTTAGAGAACCCACACATATGAGAGTTCCAGGGATCTGTGACTAAAAGGCCCTTCTACACTTAACTGAAAACACCGGGGAAACAAAAGAATTAAAGATTAATGAATTGCAAGTAGAACTTTGAGGAGTTCTCATTTCTGTGGTTATACATTAGACTTGTGTATCATTATGGAGCAATTTTTTAGGGAAGAATTTCCCTATGTCACTGAAGATCAGAACTTGCTCTCTAAATTATTATATTATGCAGAAGTCTGAGGGTTTTTTCATGGGTAAGTGACTTAGGATCACACAGCTAGTATGAAGAAAAAGGTATAACTTGATACCAGATTTATTTAATTCCAAAACCAGTAAAATATATGTCAAGTAAATATGCATGTTGCCATGTATGTAAGATTTGATAAATATCTGTCAAATTGAATGGATAGGAAAAGATTTTAATAAAATTTGTAAAAAAAATACCTTAATGTGAATATTTTATTTTGAGCCTGATGATAAATCTTTGCATAAAATATGTTTGTGCTATTATTTCCTTTCACATTTCAGAAAGGTGAGGTTCAGAAGGATGCTTTCAATTGTCATTACTCCTTAGTCATACAGTGAGAGAGTACACTTCATGATTCTAAGAGAAGTTCTCCGGGGTGGTTCTAAAGGGAGTTCCACCCTACATGAGACACGACCTTACACCATACACATTGCAGTAAAAAAAAAAAAAAAAAAAAAAAAAGTCTTGTAAAAGTGAACTCAGGCTGAAACTTAGTGGGCACTTGGACAAAACTGAATATAACTGACCTCATCTGAGATTAACAAAGTCTAGTTTTGTTGGGTTTTTTTTCTTGGAAAATTTTACATATACGGCAAGGTAGCCTTCTGATCCTGTCATCTGTTTGTGTGTGAGTGTGTGTGTGTGTGTGTGTGTGTGTATTATGAAAGCAAATTGAAAAGCACTTTTCATGTAAGCTTACTGTGTGCCAGGCATTGTGCTAAGCAGGGAAAATACAAAGAAAATTATAAAAAAGTAACACCCGCTCTCAAGGAGCTGACAGTCTACTGGGAGAAGTAACATGCAGACAAAATATGTGCAAATGGCTTATAGACGTAAATTGGAGATAATGTCAAAGGAAGGCATATAAATTAAGGAGAGCAAGGAAAAACTTTTTGATCTATTTATTTATTTTTAGTTTTCAGCATTAATTTCTACAAGATTTTTGAGTTTCAAATTTTCTCCCCATCTTTCTCCTCCCCAACTCCAAAGCACTATGCGTTCTGATTACCCCTTCCCCCAATCTACCCTCCCTTCAATGACACTCCTCCCTCTCCTTGTACTCATCTTCTCTCTTTTCTTTTAGGGCAAGATAGATTTCTATACACCATTTCGTATTCCCCAGCTGTACGGAAAAACAATTCTCAACATTTATTTCTAAAACTTTGAGTTTCAAATTCTCTGCCTTCCTCCCTCCCCACCCATACACACTACGAGGTCAAGCAATTCAATATATGCTATATATGTGTAGTTTTGCTGAAGCCTTCCATAATATTCGCATTGTGAAAGACTACCTATATTCCCCTTCCTCCTACCTTGCTCCCCATTTATTCTGTTCTCTTTTCATCTCGTCCCTCCCTAAAAGTGTTACCTTCTAAGTATCCCTCTCATCTCATTTGCCCTCCCTACTATAACCCCCATGCCACTAATCCCATTCACCCCTACTGTCTTGTAGTTTAAGATAGATTTTCATACCAAATTGAATGTGTATGTGATTTCCTACTTAAGTCAAATGTGATGAGGATAAGTATCACATTTTTCCTCTCACCTCCCCCTTTTACCCTTCACTGAGAAGGCTTTCCCTGTCTTTTATTAGAGATAATTTATCCCATTCCATTTTTACCTTTCCCCTCTCAATATATTTCTGTCATCCCTTAGTTTTATCTGTTAGATATCATCCCTTTCTATTCATCTCACTCTGTGCCCCCTCTCTATTTATGTGTGCGTGTGTCTAATCCCTTCAATTACCCAAATACTGAGAAAAGTTTCAAGAGTTACAAGTATTATCTTTCCATGTAGGAATGTAAATAGTTCTACTTTAGTAAGTCCCTTATGATTTCTCTTTCCTGTTAACATTTGCAAGCTTCTCTTGATTCTTATGTATGAAAGTCTGATTTTCAATTCAGCTCTGCTCTTTTCATCAAGAACACTTGAAAGTCCTCTATTTAATTAAATAACCATTATTTCCCTTGAAGCATTATATTCAATTTTGCTGGGTAGGTGATTCTTGGTTTTTGTCCTAGTTTCTTTTACTTCTGGAATGTCATATTCCACGCCCTTCTATCCCTTATTGTAGAAGCTGCTAGATCACGTGTTATCCTGATTGTATTTCCACAATACTGGAATTTTTTTCTTTCTGGCTGCTCGCAATATTTTCTCCTTGACCTCGGAACTCTCGAATTTGGCTACAATATTCATAGGAGTGTTTCTATTCTGATCTCTTTCAGGAGGTGATGTGGGAATTCTTTCAATATTTATTTTACCCTCTGTTTCTAGAGCATCAGGGCAGTTTTCTTTAATAATTTTATGAAAGATGAGATCTAGGCTCTTTTTTTGGTCGTGGCTTTCAGGTATTCCCATAATTTTTAAATTGTCTCTCCTAATCCATTTTCCAAGTCAGTTGTTTTTCTAATTAGATATTTCACATTTTCTTCTATTTTTTTCATTATTTTGGTTTTTGTTTTGTAATTTCTTGGTTTCTCATAAAATCATTACCTCCCAACTACTCTATTCTAATTTTTAAAGATCTATTTTCTCCAGTGAGCTTTTGAACCTCCTTTTCCATTTGGCTAATTATACTTTTAAAAACACTGTTCTCCTCATTGAATTTTTGATTCTCTTTCGCTATTTTAATTAATCAATTTTTAAAGGTGTGAATTTATTCAGCATATTTTTTATGTCTCCATTAGCAAGCTGTTGCCTCACTTTTCATGATTTTCTTGCGTTGCTCTCACTTCTCTTCCCAATTTTCCTTCCTTGTCTCTTACCTGAATTTCAAAATCCTTATTGAGCTCTTCCATATCTTGAGACCATTGCAGATTTATTTTGGTGATTGGAAGGCAGAAGCCTTCACTTTTGGATCTTCGTCTGATGGTAAACATTTTTCTTCCTTATTGGAAAGGATGAAAGAAAATACCTCCTCCCCAAGAAATTAACATTCTATTGTCTTATTCTTTTTTCCCTTTTGGGGGCGTTGTCCCAGTCAGTTACTCCACTTTTGAGTTCTTTGTCAAGAGCAGGGTATACTCTGTCGTCTTGGAACTTTTCAATTCCTCCAAGGTGGCACAATCAAAAGAGAGGAGTTTAATCCTCTCCTGGTCTCCTCTGTGGTCTGTGAGGAACTACAAGCACTGTTTTCTGAGAGTACAATTCCCTCTCCAAATCCTCAACCAGCTCCACCATTCAGCTATCCTACTCACCCCAGGGCCACTACTAAAGGTTGAGATTCAGATTAGCTGTTCAATTCCCTAAAGATCTTTAGGCCAGGGCTCCAACAATGGAAGGTGTTCCTGCCTAGGGTCAGGGCTAGATCACTGTGTTCCCTTCTCACCCAGATGAAAGAGCTCTATCACTGACCTTTGAAGCTGTAGTTCACATTTGTGAGTTGAACAATCTGGAATCCTCAGCTGCTGCTGTTGGGGCATCTTGAATCCCACTCTAGTCTTGTCTTTGCTGTGGCATGGCCAAGACTAGGTTGTGCTCCGGCCAGTGCCCAGTGCGACAGACCTTTCCTGTTGGCCTTCCACACTGCCTTGGTCTGCAAAACTCTTTTACTTTGTTGTTTTGTGGCTTCTACTACTCTATAATTTGCTTAGAATCATTTTCGGCAGGTATTTTATGGGCCGTGGGCAGAGAGCTTCTAGAGGTGCATTCTTCTACTCTAGCCCCGCTGCCATCTTTATTTTTGGAGGGTTCTTTCGTCTTTTCTGTCCTCAAGATATTGAAACTATGGTGTCATCCTCTTTCTCCCCTCTCTTTCTAACCCCCAGAGGAAGAGAGAGACAGAGAGAGAGAGAGAGAGAGAGAGAGAGAGAGAGAGAGAGAGAGAGAGAGACAAAGACAGAGACAGAGATAGAGACAGAGACAGAGACAGAGAGACAGAGAGACAGATTGAGAATGTCCATTCAGTTGCAAAGTTCTAGCAATTTTACCATTTTACCTTTGGGACATAGCTTCTTTACAACCCTTGGTCTCATTTTAAATTGTTAAAACTCCGGTGCCCTGACTAAACACCTCTAACCAGGATTATTCTAGTAGTCTTGTGGTTAGTCTACTTGAGTCATTTAATCAAGTCTCTAATCTCCTCCATCCTTTAATAAGGTGTCAGATTTTTCTTCCTAACGAGTAGATCTGATCATTTCACTGTCTCACCCAACTCAGTAAGCTCCAATAACTTTTTATTACAACAGTGTTTAAATGTATAATACGCTTAACTTTTAAAGCCTTGGATGTACTTGTTTCATTTTTACGTTTCCAGTCTATTTTTACAACCATCTCCTTTACTTCCTTAGAGCCGGTTAGGTGGCACAGTGAATAGAGAACTGTACCTGGAGTGAGGAAGACTGGGGAAGTTTTCATTTCATTTAAGAAACAAACTGTGCTAGTTTAAGTATATCACGTAACCTTTATATGCCTCGGTTTATTTGTATAAGAAGAGACAATAATAGCACCCCTCTCTTAGGGATTCTGTGAATAAAATGAGAAAACTTATTCAGATCACTTGTGGTTACATATGACTCGATGTTTCTGACTTGACATTTTATTTCGCATTCTATCAGTTCTGAATTTTTTTCTTTCAGCAATTTTTCCTCCCAGATTCTTTGTCAATACTATTCGTAGCTATTGTCCCACATTATAAAACAAGAACCACTTAGCCATTTTCGTTACACATACATTGCCCTTGAAAATATCTTGCAGAAATACACATATGTGTGTGTGTGTGTGTGTGTGTGTGTGTGTGTGTAGGATTGTGCGCTGTGACATTTGAGAGAGAAGCACCTATTTATGCTTTTATGTGAAGCCCCAATGATTATCACATCACCCGGCAAGGAGTAAGTCGTTAGTAAATTTTTATTGAATTAAGCCCTCTATTTCACCATTGAGGAAACTGATACTCAGGAGTGTTTTGGTATTTGATCATGGTCACATAATTAATATATATCGGAGGCAAGATTTCAGTTCAAATCTTCTTGAGTCCAGGTTTAGTGATGTTTTAATATTCATCCATTCCACTGATTGGAGGCTGGAACACATGGGCTCATTACGTTTTGGGGAGAAAGATTATGAAATATCACTTGGCTTTTCTCAGAATTGCTTTCAGCAGAACTTATATGAAGTTCTTCATATAATATTATTAAATATTTGGTCAAAGGAAAATTATCCAAGTACTCTAAGTTTCTTTTTTTCACAAAGGAAATTTGAAATACTGATTTCTGCACAATTCACACTTCATTTGTTTGTGCCTAGTAATTTTTTTAAGCCTTCAAGCACTAGAAAATTGTGAGGCATCGTTATGTATTCAGTTATTTCTTCACTATTCTGTGAATACCTCGCCTTGATAAGATGAAGTTTGATGTCTTTCTTCGGCATTAATATAGGGGAAGGGCAGATCCAAAATGGTGGAGTGAGAGCAACTACTCACCTAAACTCTTAGATAAACTCCTTCAGATACCTCTAAAAAGAGAATCTGATCAAATTTTGGAGGGGGATAATCCAATAGGAAACAGACTGTGGCAAATTCACAACCCAGGACAGAATGGAAGGTTTATGGGAAGGTTCTGTTCCCAAGGGTGGAGGAACTCATGGAATACGGCACTACATGTTGCCACCGCAGCAGGGTGGAGAAGGAACCTGTGACCAGTCTGAGGCAGAGCCTGCACTGTGGAATCTTGGACATATCTGTAGCACAGGAGTCCAATGATTCTGAGCGAGTCAGAGCCGGGGAACCCCAGGTATCTGTAAAAGCTGCCACTGAGAATATCAGTCCCTAGATTAAATGATTATAAGTCACTTACTTGAACATCTGGGAGTCAAAGTGGTGCAGTAATCAGCAAATGCCCACTCCCTCTCCCCTTACTGTGTTTGAAAGAACCATAAAATATTTCAATTCAATATAAGCTATATATGTGTAGCTTTGTAAATGACTTCTATTTCAGTCCTTTTGTGCAGGACTATATTTCCCTACATCCTATTCTGCCCTCCATTTCTTCTATACTCTCTTTGGACCTTGTCCCTCCCCAAGAGGGTTTACTTCTAATTATTCTCTCCTCTCATTTGCCCTCCCTTCCATCATCCCACCCACCCTGTTTATCCCGTTCTCCCTTACTTTGCTGCAGTGTAAGATTGATTTTCGTACCAAATTGTGTGTGTATGTTATTTCTTCCTTAAACCAAATGTGATCATAGTAAGCTTCACTTTTTCCCTCTCCTCCCCCCTTCCCTTCCATTGGAAAAGCTTTTTCTTGCCTCTTCTATGAGAGATATTTTGCCCCAATCCGTTTCTTCCTTTCTACTCCCAATATATTCTTCTTTCTCCCCTTTATTTCATTTTTTAATGGTCCCTTCCTATTCGACTCTCCCTGTGCTCTCCCTCTCTTTCTTTCTCTATCTCTATATGTGTGTGTGTGTGTGTGTGTGTGTGTGTGTGTGCGTGTGTGTTTAATCCTTCCAACTACCGAGATACTGAGAAAAGTTTCAAGCGTTACAAATATTATCTTTCTACGTAGGAATGTAAATAGTTCTATTTTAGAAAGTCCCTTGTGATTTTTCTTTTCTGTTTATCTTTTCATTCTTATTTTTAATTTTTATTTTTAACACAGTTTATAAGAGATAAAGCAATTCAAACTTTTGGTCACGTAATACTTCTTTTACAGCCTTTACAATATGGACAACAAAAGAAATTTTGTTATAAACATTAACCAGCTGAGACACAAGTAATATTTATGTTGGTAACTTCACAAACTCTTAACCTGTCTCCACAGTATTACTAAGAAATAAAGGACTCTAGCTTATGGTTGTTTGTCTAAAGTCCTATTCTAATAACTTAATTTTAGACTTAACCTCGGATGTTCCCCTACCAATAATCTATAAGTGAATAGGTCTGTTATTAAACTTACAAACCTTTTGACTATAGGAAATTACCACCAAGTGTACGGACATTGCAGTGATACATTATCTCCCTAACTTCATGTCAATTCCAGGCAGGATTAGATTATTCACTTGCACTCAGTCAGGGGTAAAGTCTGCCAGGTGTCAGTGGGGAAATTGAGTCAGGAGAATCCTACCTCAGCCCAGGATGAACAGTTCGCTCTTCCACCATTCCCATGAGATCACCTTAAGCAATTCATATCAGCATCTCACCAACATACTTTCATCATAGATTGGAGGCTAAGATCGCCTTTCTTGCTACTCGTACATAGAGTTAGACTCAGAAGAACAATCACTTAATCGTCCCATAGCATCTAAAAAATGGAAAGTTCCAATAACCAGGTTTCAAATATGATTATAACTTCATTTTGGCTAAGGACCATCTTATGAGGCAAATCTTATGTGGCTTACATACGTTTCTATACATGTTCTAGCTCCTGATTAAATAGTGATCATAAAATCAAATTTACCATTAAAACCTTAACTTTTCCATCAATGCCAAAATTCTCCCAAGGTTACTTTCCTCTAGGGAATTTAGACTGATTTTTTCCCCCAAACTAAAAATTTAATTGATTTATTCTCAGTAATTAATTCAGTCAGTTGTTTTAATATCAATTGATTTTACTTCACTTTGTAACACGTCTAATTTTTCTCCCTATCACTCCCCTCCCCTCACTTCCTAGTACCTTACATTCTGATTATTCCTTCTCTCAATGTACCCTCCCTTCTATCACACCTTAGCCTTCCCTTATCCCCATCTTCTCTCTTTTTTTGTAGGGCAAGATAAATTTGTATACCTCATTCCCTGTGGTTCTTATTTCCCAGTCAATTCTCAACATTCGTTTCTAACACTTTGAATTCCAATTTCTCTCCCTCCTTGCTTCCCTTCCCAGAAGGCAGAGCCCCACTGAGAAGGGAAGTAATTCAATACTGACTAAATATGTGTTCTTTTGCAAAAGATTTCCATAATAATCATGTTGTGTAATACTAATTATACTGCCCTCTGTCCTAGTCTATCCTCCCTTATTTTCTCCCCTACAATTGTCCTTGTCACTTCTCGAAAGTGTTTGTTTTTAGTGACTCTCTTCTCCCATTTGCCCTCTCTTCTAACATTTCCCTCACCCTACTTGTTGCCTCCTCTCCTTCTTTCTAGTGGTGTGATAGAAAATTTCATATCACATTTAGTGAGCATGTTATTCCCTCCTTCAGCCATACGTCGGGAGAATAGATTTATTTTTTACCTCTCCCCTTCTACCTTATCTCCTCCATTGAATAAGATTTTTCTTATTTCTTTTACGAGTTGCAACCTGCACCATTCCATTACTCCCTTTCTCTTCCCGGAATTTTCATCCCTCATCCCTTAATTTTTATTTTATTTTACTTTTCATGTATCTCTTGATTCTTGTCTTGGGAAGTCAAATTTTTATACACAGATCTGGTCCTTTCCTCAACATGAATGATTGCTGTTTTTTCCAATTAGATGTTTCACATTACTTTCTATTTTTGCAAATTTTTGGTTTTGTTTACTAACTGCTTGGTTTAACTCAAAGTCACTCATTTTCCTGAACTCAATTATCTCTTTCAACGTATTATTTTATTCAGTGAGACTTTTGAAATTCTCCTCTATTTGGCTCATTCTGCTTTATAAGACCTTCTTCTCCTTATTGACTTTTTGGAACTCTTGTTTCCATTTGAGTTAGCCTCTTTTTAAAGCTGTTATTTTCCTCAGCATTTTTTGGTTTTCCTTTAGTAAGCTGCTAACTTTTTTTAAGGCATTCTATTGCCTGAATCCAGTTTAAATTCCCTTTGGAAGCAGAGGCCTTGACTTCCTCTGACAGTATGCCTTGTTCTTCCTCATCTGAAAGGATGGGAGGAGACATCTGTTCCCTAAGAAAGTAACCTTCTCTGGTCTTATTTTTTTTTCCTTTTTAGGGGCATTTTCCCAGCCAGTTACTTGACTTCTGAGTTTCCTCTCCACAATCTCCTGGCCTCCAGTTCAGCCAGGCCAGCACTTGGGGGCTGAGATTCAAATGACCTTCTCCCAAGCCTCAGTGGTTACTCTTGGGGTGGGGCTGCTATTTAGTGTGAGATTAAGAGCATCTTCTCAGGTGGAGGCAGGGCCGCCACACACGGTTCAGTTTCTTCAGGGGGTTTACAATGAGATATTCAACAGTGGATGCAGACTACTGCCTGCTTTGAAGCCTCATCCACTGCTGCCTTTACTGCTGCCTCTTGAGGGGGTCTTAGTTATGAGGACACCCTGGTCTCATCTTGGTCAGCAAAAAAGACCCTCTCACTGACCTTTGGGGACTGTGGGTTGAAGGATCTGCAATACCGCTGGAGATTCTGTCTCTGAATCCTGCTGTGATCTGCTCCTTTCAGTGCCATGTGGCCCAGGCAGAGCCGGGCTCTGCTCCGTGTACAGTGCATGACAGACATTTCCCGTTGTTTTTTTTGGTCTCTCTGGGATAAAAATCCCCACTCTGTTGTTCTTTGGCTTCTGCTGTTTTAGAATTTGTTGAGAGTTCTTCTTGACAGGTATTTTATAGGTTGTGGGGTGAGAACCAGAATATGTGTATCTTTCTACTCCACCATCTTGGCTCCTTTATCCTTTTCATTCTTCTATTGATTCTTATGTATGAAAGTCAAATTTTCTTTTAAGTTCTGGTCTTTTCATCAAGAGTGTTTGAAAGTCCTCTATTTCATTAAATTACTTTTTTTTGCCCTTAAGTATTATAGTCAGTTTTGCTGGATAGGAGATTTTTGGTTTTAATCCTAGTTCATTTGACTTCTGGAATATCATATTCCAAGCCCTTTGATCCCTTAATGTGGAAGCTGCTAGATCTTCTGTTATTCTGATTTTATTTCCACAGTACTCGAATTGCTTATGTCTAGCTACTTGCAATATTTTCTCCTTGACATGGGAACTCTGGAATTTGGCTGCAATTCTCCAAGGAGTTTCTCTTTTTGGATCACTTTAAGGACGGCTGTTAGTGCCACCTGGTGCCGGGACTAGGGGAAGACCCTCCTCCCTTCTCATTCTGGTTGAAAATGCCCTCTCACTGACCTTTGGCACCTGTGGGTTAAGGGATCTGAGAACCACTGCTGCTGCTGGAGGGATTTTTTTCCCAAAAGCCTTCTCTGGTCTTCCTTCTCCAGTCACCACATGTACTCTGCATGTGGTGCAACAGACTTTTCCCGTCAGCATTCCAGTTTACTCTGGGCTGGAAATCTCCTCCACTCTGTCATTCTGCGGCTTCTGCTGCTCCAGAATTTGTCGAGAGTCTTTATTTACAGGTATTTTATGGGCTGTGGTGGAAGAGCTGGTGTATGTGTATCTTTCTACTCCACCACCTTGACTCCGCCCCCAGATAATTATTTTCCAGAGCTAGAAAAAATATCAAAATTCATCTGAAAGAAAAAAGGATCAATTATATAAAGGGAACAAATGAAAAGAAATGCTAGGGGATGTGGTCCAGCCCTATCAGACCTCAGATTGTATTGTGAAACAGCCATCATCAAAACCACTTGGTACTGACTAAGAAATACAAGGATAGAACACTGGAATTTGTTAGGTACTCATGACACGGTAGTCAATGAATAGTGCAATGTCATGTTTGATGAAGCCAAGGACCCCTGCTTGTGGAATAAGAACTCATGTTTTTACAAAAATTGCTGGGAAACCTGGATACCATGGTGACAGAAACTGGGAATAAACAAATGCCTGACACTGTACACAAAAATAAAGTCCAAATGAATACATCATATAGGTACGAACATTGATACCATAAAAAAATTGGGGAGCAAAGCGTAGTGTATTTGTCAGATTTATGGAGAATGGGGAAATTTTTGACCAAGTAGGAGATGGAGAATATTAAGAACTGTAAAATGCATAATTTTGATTACATTAAAATTAAAACTTTTTGCACAAGCAAACCCCATGTAACAAAGATTGAGAGAGAAGTAGGAAACTGGAAAGAGTTTGTGTAACTAGTGGCTGTGATAAAGGCTTCATCTCTAAAATATATAGAGAACTGAGTAAAATGTAGAAGAATACAAGTTGTTCCCCAATTGATAAATGGTCAAAAGATGTGAACAGGCAGTTTTCAGAGCAAGAAATTAAAGCTATCGATAGTCATATGAAAAAAATACACTAAATCACTATTGATTAGAGAAATGCAAATCAAAACAACGCTGAGATACCTCATCACATCTACCAAATAGGCTAGCTTGACAAAAGAGGAAGATGATAAATGTTGGACAAGATGTGGGATAATTGAAACACTGTTTAATTGTAGATGGTGTTCTGAGCTGATCCAAACATTTGATAAAGCAATTTGTAACTATGTCCAAAAGGCTACAAAAATATGTACACCCTTTGATCCAGCCTTATCATTGCAGGACTGAACCACAAAGAGATCATAAAAATGGGCCCAGAGGGGCGGAGCCAAGATGGCGGAGTGAGAGCAACTACTCACCTAAGCTCTTAGACAAACCTCTTCAGATACCTCGAAAAAAAGAATCTGACGAAATTTTTGTCTTTCAGAATACAGTAGAGGACAGATTTTGTCAGAATCACAGCCCAGGACAGACTGGAAGGTCGATGGTAAGGTTGTGTGCCATGGGGCTGCAGGAGCACACAGAGCACAGCACACAAGCTGTACAAGTGCATGTCCGTTTCAACAGGGCTGAACAGGAAGCCCTGGGAGGTGTGAGGCAGCAGTTGCTTTGCAGAATATCAACCCAAGAAAATGGTCCAGTGGAATCGAGGGAGTGAGAGCTGTGGAGCCCCAGGTATTTGCAGCACTTGCACCTTAGAATATCAGCCAACAGATTAAATGCCTATGAGACACCTACAAGAACTTCTCAGGAGCCAAAATGGTGTAGTGGTCAGTAAATGCTCTCTCCCCCTCCCCTTGTTGACCTTGAAAGAACCAGAAAATATTTCCTCTGAAAAATTCTGGATAATGGGATCAGCAGAAGTGTTAATCAGTCTCTTAGCACATGAGGCTAGGAAAATCACTAAAGAGGATCCTTCTTAATGTGGTTGAAGAAGATTAGTGCAGGAGCAGCTCTATCCCAGAGAGTCACACTTCAGCAAACCAGAAAGACATCTGGAGTCCCAGGGGAATGGAGCCCCACAACTACCAACACCAGGACTTCAGTTATGCTTAACAGCCCAGAGGAATCGGGAAGATAAACAAGCCGGGATCAAGAACAGCTGAGTTTGCTGATGTTCTAGCTCAGCACAGGAGACCTCCTGTGACCAGACCACCCCTCCCCCACACTTAACAAGCTTTTTGCAGGATAAACTCTGGGAAACACAAAAAGATTTCACCTGGCCTCTGCTTATTCACACTAGCCAGCGAAGCACCAGATAACCTAGTCTTTTTTCTTCTGACTGAAAGAACAAGAGGCCACAAGACACAAAGCCTCAAGTTCAAGGCAGGAGAACTGTGGAACAGGGACACTCCTGCCCTAGAAGCAGAGATATATTTTAAAAATCAGAATCATCATCATCACCATGAGTAAGAAGCAAAGTAGGAAAGAAAACACCATAGATTCTTTCCATGAGGATAAGGAGTAAAACAAGAATATGCAAGAGGACAGCATTGAGGCTTTATTCTCATTTGAAACTTCAGAAGGGACTATGAATTGGTCACAGGCACAAAGAGCACTCTCCGAAAAGCTGAAGAAGCATTTTAACAGGCAAATTACAGAAATAGAAGTAAAACTGGGCAATTATTTTAAAAGTATGAAGAAAGAATTCAGTGAAGAGACTAGTTCTTTAAGGAAAATTGGACAAATGGAAAAGGAAGTACAAAACTAAATGGAGAACATACCTCCACAAAAGGAACACTTGGAAAGATGTAAAAAAAATAACACAAACTAACTGGAGAAAATCACTCCTTAAAAGGAACAATTAGACTAGATGGAAATGGAGATGCAAAATCTAACTGAAGAAAATAATTTAATAAAAATTAGTATCGAGCAAGTAGAATCTAATGAACTTATGAGGCATCAAGAAGCAGTCAAACAGAATATAGAGATTGAAAAGATAGAAGAAAATATAAAATGGAAAAAAAAAGCAGCTGACATGGAAAAAAGATCCAGAAGAGGAAATTTAAAGATTATTGATCTACAAGAAAACCATGATGAAAAAAGAGCCTGGACAATATCTACCAAGAAAGCATCAAGGAAGATTGCTCAGAAGTGTGAGATGCAGAGGGCAAAATAGTCATCATAAGAATTCACCGGTCACATCCTGAAAGGGATCCCAAACCAAGCCCACCAAGAAATATCACTGCTAAATTCCAAAACTATAAAATGAAGGAGAAAGTACTGCAGCCAGCCAGAAAGAAACAATTAAAATATTGAGGAGATACAGTCAGGATCACACAGGACAATGCAGCTTATACATTAAAAAATCAGAGGGACTGGAATATGATATTCCATATGGCAATGGAGCTAGGACTACAACGAAGGTTCAATTACCCAGAAAAGCTGAAAATAATATTTCAGGTTAGCAGATGAACATTCAATGAAATAAGAGAATTCCAGACCTTCCTGACGAAAAGGCCAGAGCTTAAGAGAAAATTCTTCAAATGCAGGTCTCAAGAGAGCCATAAAAAAGTAAGCAGGAGGAAAAAATAACAAACTTGTTTTTCAATATGGCCAAACTGTTTATATCCTTATAAGGTAAGGTGATACTTGTTAAACTAGAGAATTGTATATTTATTGTAATAAAAGGATATACATAGACAGAGGTAGCTGCATAAAGTAAATGATGTGGTGATAAAAACTTAATTTAAGAGTGCGAAGGGACTGTAATGGAAGATGTGAAAAGGAGTCAGAAAATAGTAAATTACAACACAGGAAGAGGAACAAAAATGTATTTCAGTAGATCGAAAGAGGGGAGGGAGATGAGCATTGTTTGGAAGTTACTCTCATCTGATTGGGTTCAAGGGAATAAAAAAGTCAGTTAAGTATAGAAATACAACTAGTTCTATAGGCAGCAGGCATGGAAGGGGAAGAGAAAAGATAGAGGAGGCTAAAAGGGAGGGAAGAAGTAGTAAAGGAAAAGGGAATTAAAAGGGAGGGGTCTGAGAGAATGGAGAAAAGACTGGGGGAAGTGGTGGCAAAAAAAAATTAAAATTCTATTTTGCAGGGCAAGGGAGAAGGGAGAACAAAAATAACAAATCAGTGGAAAATGGCTGGAGGGAAAGAAATAGATAATAATAATAACTGTGAATTTGAATGGGACCCACTATTCCATGAAATGTAGACGTATAGCAGAATGAATTAAAAATCGAAATCCAACAATGTGTTGTTTATAAGAAATACATTTGAAGTGAGGTCATAAACAAATGTAAAAATAAAAGGTTGGGGCAGAATGTATTGTGCTTCAGCAGATGTAAAAATACCAAGGGTAGCAATCCTAATCTCAGACAGAGCAAACGCAGAAATAGATCTAATCAAAAGAGATTAAGAAAGAAACTGTATCCTGCCAAAAGACATCACAGACAACAAAGCAATTTCATTACTAAACATATATGCTCTAAATGGTATAATATCCAAATATTTAGAGGAACATTTAAGGGAGTTACCGGAAGAAATAGACAGAAAAACTATACTACTTCAACCTCCCCCTCTCTGAACCTGATAAGTCTAACATCAAAATAAAAAAGAAACAAGTTATGGAATAAAAGACTAGATACGGTAGAAAAGTGCATGGTAATTGAAAGGAATATACATTTTTCTCAGCGGTACATGGCCTAAATGCTCTTGATTCTAACCCTACCACCATCAAAATCTCACAATCCAGTACAGAAAGGCAGAAATGGTCAATGCGCCTTACCAGATCATAATACAATAAAAATTATACATAATCAAAGACCACACGAAGACAAACCAAAAGTTAATTGGAAACTAAATAATCTAATCCTAAAAAATGTGTGGGTTAAACAACAAATTATAGAAACGGTCAATAATTTCATTAAAGAAAACTACCATAAACGAGGCAACCTGCCAAATTTTAGAGGATTCTACAAAAGCATTTGTTAGGGGATGTTTTATATCTTTGAATGCCTACAGGAATAAAACAGGTAAAGAGGAAGTCAATCAATTGGACATGCAGCTGAAAAAGCTAGACAAGCAACAAATTGAAAATCCTCAAGCAAATGTCACATTAGAAATACTGATAGCCACAGGAGAGGTTAATAAAATTGAAATTAAGAAAAGTATTGCGGTATTAAATAAAACTAAGAATTGCTTTCATGAAAACAGGACCATAAAATGGATAAATCTTTAGTCAATTATATTTTAAAAAAAGAAAAAAGAAAGTTAAATTTCCAATATCAAAAATGAAAATGGTGAATTAACCTCAAAAAGGAGGACATTAAAACAATAATAAGAAATTACTTTGCCCAACTGTATGCCCACAAAATCGACAATCTGAATTAGATAGATGATTATTAAAAAAAAAAAACATAAGTTGCCCAGATTAACAGAACAAGAAGTGGAATATATCAATAATGCCATCTGATTCTTGTGTTTCAAAGTCAAATTTTCTTTTCAGCTCTGGTCTTTTCATCAAGAATGCTTGAAAGTCCTCTGTTTCATTGAAAGACCATTTTTTCCCCTGAAGTATTATACTCAGTTTAGCTGGGTAGGTGATTCTTGGTTTTAGTCCTAGTTCCTTGACTTCTGGAATATCCTATTCCACGCCCTTCGATCCCTTAATGTAGAAGCTGCTAGATCTTGTGTTATCCTGATTGTATTTCCACAATACTGGAATTGTTTCTTTCTAGCTGCTTGCAATATTTTCTCCTTGACCTGGGAACTTTGGAATTTGGCCACAATGTTCCTAGGAGTTTCTCTTTTTGAATCTCTTTCAGGAAGCGATCGATGGATTCCTTCAAAACTTATTTTACCCTCTATTTCTAGAATATCACGGCAGTTTTCCTTGATCATTTCATGAAAGATGATGTCTAGGCTCTTTTTTTGATCATGGCTTTCAGGTAGTCCCATAATTTTTAAATTGTCTCTCCTGGATCTATTTTCCAGGTCAGTTGTTTTTCCCATGATATATTTCACATTCTCTTCCATTTTTTCATTCTTTTTTTTAATGATTTCTTGGTTTCTCAGAAAGTCATTAGACTCCATCTGTTCGATTCTAATCTTGAGAAAACTATTTTCTTCAGTGAGCTTTTGAACCTCTTTTTCCATTTGGCTAATTCTGTTTTTGAAAGCATTCTTCTCCTCATTGGCTTTTTGAACCTCTTTTGCCAATTGGGTTAGCCTATTTTTCACGGTGTTATTTTCTTCAGCATTTTTTTGGGTCTCCTTTAGCAAGGTATTGACCTGTTTTTCATACTTTTCTTGCATCTCTCTCATTTCTCTTCCCAGTTTTTCCTCCACCTGTCTAACTTGATTTTCAAAATCCTTTTTGAACTCTTCCATGGCCTGAGCCCACCAGACATCCACCTCGGATGTCTGGGATAGAGAGGCCCCGACCTCCACATCTTTCTCTGATGGCAGACATTGTACTTCGTCATCAGAAATGAAGGGGGGGGGAAGGATCATCTCTTCCCCAATAAAGTAGCTCTCTATGGCCTTATTCTGCTTATTTTTCTGGGCATTTTCCCAGCCGGTTACCTGACTTCTGAGATTCCTCTCCACCCCTGCCTAGATCTGCCCAGCTAGTGCTTGGGGTATGAGATTCAAATGCTGCGTCCCAGTCCCAGGGCTATCCGTGGCGGGAGCGGCTGCTATTCAATGTGAGCTTAAGTTCTGGTGCTCATGTTGGGGCAGGGCCGCCACTCAGGCTCAATTCCCTCAGGGGCTATATTCAGAGACCTTCAGTAATGGGGCGGGTGGGGGTGGGGCCACCTCCCAGGCTCAGCTCCCTCAGGGGGTTTATGCAGAGACCTGAACTTCTGCCTGCTGCTTTAGGAGTCCCGAGCTACCGCTGCTGCCTCTGCTGCTCCCTCTGCTGCTCCCTCTGCTGCTCCCTCCACCGCTGCCTCTGCCACTGCCTCCCGAGGGGGCCCGAGCCACGGAGACACCCCGCTCCCCTCTCCACCAACTCAGACGTCTGTCTCACTGACCTGTAGCGTCTGTGGGAGGAGGGACCTTCTCGGCTGCCGGAGGTTCCGTCCCTGAAGCCTGCTCGGATCTGCTCCTCTCGGCCACGCAGCCAGGGCAGCTCTGGGGTGGACTCAGCTTTCCAGGGCGCGATGGACCCTGGGGACGGCTCTCCAGGGCTCTCCGGAACGGAAATCTCTTCCACTCTGTTTCTGCGCGCCTTGCAGTGATCCAGAATTTGTGGGAAGTTCTTCTTACAGGAAATTTATGGGCTGTGGATTCGGAGCTAGCATACGTGAGTCTTTCTACTCCATCGTCTTGGCTCCTCCCCCCCAATAATGCCATGTGAGAAAGAGAAATTGAACAAACCATCCATCAATGAGCTCCCTAGGAAGAACCTCCAGGGCCAAATCGATTTACAAGTGAATTCTCTCAAAGGTTTAAAGAAACGTTAATTACAATAATATATAGATTATTTAAGGATATTGGAGGAGTCCTACCAAATTCTTGTCATGATACCAATGTGGTTCTTATACCTAAACCAGGAGGAGCCAAAACAGAGAAAGAGAATTACATACCAATTTGTTTAATGAATATAGATGCAAAAATTTTAAATAAGATATTACAAAAAGAATTCAGCAACTTATCACGACAATAACACATTATGTTCCAGTAGGATTTATACCAACAATGCAGAGCTGATTCAATGATAGGAAAATTATTATCATTTTTGAGCATATTAACAACAAACCTAGCAGAAACTACATGATTATCTCAATAGATGCAGAAAAAGCCTTCGACAAAACGCAACACCTATTCCTATTAACAACACTGCAGAACACAGGAATAAAGGGAGTTTTCCATAAAATAATAAACAGCAACTACTTGAAACGTTCATCAAGCATTTATATGCAATTGAGATAAGCTAGATGCATTTCCAATAAGATCAGGGGTGAAACAAGAATGTCCATTACCACCACTGTTATTCAATATCATTTAGACAAGATAAAGAAATTGAAGGAATAAAAATAGGCAAAGAAGAAACTAGGTTATCACTCTTTGCAGATGATTTGATGACATACTTAAAGAATCTCAGAAAATCAAGTAAAAAACAATTTGAAATAATAAACAACTTTGGCAAAGTTGCAGGTTAAAAATAAACCTAGACAAACCATCTGCATTTCTATATATTACTAACAAAGCCCAACAGCAAGAGATACAAAGAGAGATCATGTTTAAGGTTACGGGAGACACTATAAAGTATCTGGGAAGCTACTTTCCAAAACAAACCCAGGGATTATCTGGGCACAATTACAAAGTACTTCTCACACCAATAAAATCAGATCTAAGCAACTGGAAAAACTTCAGTTGCTCATGGGTGTGCCGACCTAATATAATAAAAATGGCAATTCTACCTGGATTATGTTACTTACTCAGAGCCATACCAATCAAACTGCCAGATAATTATTTTCTAGAAATATAAAAAATAACATCAAAATTCATCTGGAGGAACAAAATGTGAAATTATCAAGGGAACTAATGAAAATAAATCCTAGCGTAGGTGGGCCAGCCCTACCAGATATCAAATTGTATTAGAAAGCAGAAATCATCAAAACCATTTGGTACTGGCTAAATAACAGAAGGGTAGAGCAGTGGAACACTTTAGGTACTTAAGATACGGTGGTCATGGAATATAGCAATATACTGTTTGATAAACCAAAGCAACTAAGATTAGGAGGGAAGCAGAAACCTTTTTGGAACTAGTGTCTGTGACTCATTACTAAAACTGAGAACTGAGTCAAATGTACAACAATGCACGTCATTCTCCAACTGATAAATTGACAAAAGATATGAACAAGGAGTTTTCAGAGGAAGACATTAAACCTATCTATAATCATAAGAAAAAATTCTCCAAATCACTACTGCATATCAATATAGCTCTGGGGTACCATATCACACCTATCAGACCGTCTAGCATGACAAATCAGGAAGATGATAAATGTTGAAGATGTGGGAGAGTTGGAACTGTCATTCGTTGTTGGTGGATCTGTGACCTGATCCAACCATTCTGGAGAGTAGTTTAGAACTGTCTAAAGGGCTACAAAAATGTGCATACCCTTTAACAATATTGCTTATAGGACTGTATCTCAAAGAGATCTTAGGAATGAGAAAGGGTCTCGTACATACAAAAATATTTATAGCAGCTCTCTTTTTATGTGGCCAAAATATGCAAATCAAGGAGATGCCCATCAATCGGGGAATGGCTGAACAAGTTGTAGTACATGAATATAATGGAATGCCATTGTGCTATGAGAAAGGATGAATAGGAAGACTTTAGAGAGACCTGGAAGGACTTACATGAATTGATGCTGAGTGAAAAGAGTAGAACCAGGAGAACTTTGCCAGAGTTTGAGAGGAATTTTTCCGGTAGACTTAATACTTCATTGAAATGCAAGGAGCTAAAAATTTTCCAGTGGACTCTTTAGTCAAAACGCTTTCCACATCCACAGAAAAAACTATGGAATTGGATCTCAGATAGAAGCAGACCTTTTTCTTTTGTATTATATTTGCTTTATTTATGGTTTCTCCCATTCATTTTAATTCTTATATGCAATATGTATTTAATAGGAATGTGTGTGTAGAACTTATATACGACTTTACACAATCTCAGAGAGGGAGTGGAGAGGGAAGAGAAAATGAGGGGGAGAGAGGAGGCAAAAATCTAAGATATATGGAAGTGATTGTCCAACACCGAAAACAAAATAAAGAATTGAAAAACCATCGAATGGGGAATGGCTGAACAAATTGTGCTATATTACTGTAATGGAATATTCTTGTGATATAAGAAATGATGCGCTGGTAGATTTCAGAAAAAACACGGACTTATGGGAACTGATGCTGAGTGAAGTAAGCAAACCAGGAGAACATTATACACAGTAATCAAAACGTTGTGTGAGGACCAGTATTGATAGACTTAACTCTTTTCAACAATGCAATAAAATAAGACATTTCCAAAAGACTCATGATGGAAAAGGCTATCCACATCCGGAGAACGAATTATGCAGTCTGAATTTAGATTGAAGCATATCATTTGTTTTTTTTTTTCCTTCCTCTACCTTTTTCCCCATTTCTTTTGATTCTTTCACTATAATTAATGTGGAAATATGTTTAACATGATGGCCCATGTACAGCCTATATCAGATTGCTTGTTTTCTTGGAAGGAAGAGGGGGAGAAATAGAAGAAAAAAGTATAACTCAATGCCTTGTAAAAGTGAATGTTTAAAATTATCTTTACATGTAGGGACAATAAAATACTACTAAGTCGAAAAAGAATTATAAATTGGGGCTCCTTTTCTTTAAAAATAAAATAGTCATTGAATATTAATTTCCTTTTTTCTGATAACTTTGAAATCAATTCTTCTTAAATATAATGTATATATAAGAGGGTAGATGACTTTCCTCTCCTTACAGAACAGAATTTCTATCATTTAGTGTCCAACACTGACATTATCCCTGCTATTTCAACTTCAGTAAACAACAAATAATTCCTCTCCCTGGGTCAGGAAAAAAAATAAATAAAAAGTATAGGAACCATTTTTTTTTTACTTTTCTTAATTTAATACTTTTTTGCCAATTACATAAATATGATTTTTCAAAAATATTCTTTGAAAAATAAAAATGCAATTATAATAAAAAAAGAATTTTTTTAAGTTCTGTTCTTTGCAGAGGGAACATCGGATGTCCAGATTAGTGAAAACCATTAATTACTGCCAAATTGCACTTGTACTCAGTCTGTGATGTGATTTGTAAATTTTTCTTCTAAGTCTTTCTTCTTGTCTCTAGGAAGAGATCTTTTTTTTTTTTTTACTACCGACATTGATCTTTATCCAAATGTTCTCCAGTATGTTTTCTTCCACACAGTTTGTCATATTTCATCACTTGCTTACACTTTCTCACCTCACAAAACAGATAATTATCGATATGCTGGAGACCAGCTGTTGATTTCTACTGGCAGAGAGAATTTCCCTTACATTAGTGAAAGACACAGATTTAGTGTAGACAAAAAAGTAACAACAGTACATTCTACTTATTTGGTTTCTTTGAGTAATGTATGTGTGTTCGTGGATAAATTTCACTGCTGTCTCTCTACAGTCAAGTAATGCAGTGGAAAGAGTCCTGGGGCTGGATTCAGGAAGACCTCAGTTCACCTCTGTCCTCAGACACGTCCTTGCTGTGTCTTTCTGAGCAAATAACTTATTTACTATTTTCCTCAGTTTCTTCAATTGCAAAATAGAGATAATAATGGTACCTATCTTCCAGAGAGGATCAACTGTGATATTTGCAAGGTGTTTAGCACAGTTCCTGACACATAGTTAACGTCTAATAAATCCTTGTTTCTTTCCCTCCTTGCTACTTCACTGGAACATCTTCTCTCTGTTCCTTCTTGAGTGAGGTTGTAGTAATTAAACAGCAACACATTAATGCCCAAGGAACACATCGTAAGACTTGTACTAGAAAGCTACTTCTTCCAAGCCCCCAATTTTATGGATGAAGAAATCAAACCTAGAAAAGTTAAGGGATTTCACTAAGATGGTAAGTGCACTGCATTTCAGAGTTGAATTCAAACTTGGTTCGAATTTTGAATTTTAAATACATCACTCTATCCTTTTAAAAATATGAAGAAATAACGTATAAACTAATTATTTTCTATGATTTCTTTTCCTTATTTTATCATACAACTGTTCTCCAAGATCAACACTCTAATATGTTGATGTTATGCTCTCTGACACTAGTTTGGTGGCAGGGTTTAATTTATGTAGCGGAAAAATAGGCAAGTAACTAGTTCATGAAATAAAATGCAATTAACCAATATAGTGTTATCGTGTGTGTGTGTGTGTGTGTGTGTGAGTGTGATGGACTCCTTATTGTTGGTCTATGTAACCTAAGAAAAATGTGTTTTATCTTTAATATGTGTGTACATGTGTACACCTATGATTTAAGAGAGTCAATTTTATTTAAATTTCTCTCTGTCTATCTATAATGTATATCTGAAGATATTTACCTATCTAGATATCATCTTTCTACCCTATAGTGTCCCCAATGCTAATACAAGTATCACATTTTGAAGAGTTATTTTTCCTTTTATTCTTCCGAATGTTATTTTCAAAGTGATACTATGCCGTGAACAATTTACAATTTAGTATCAAAACTAAGGAATATTTTAGAGTATCTTGATACATCTTAGATAATTTTCCTATGACACAGATATTTAGTAAATATCATGGATGAAAAAAAGTATTTTCTTAATGTTATAGTCAGTTGTCCCTCTGGTCATCTTATCCTTTGAAAAAAGGGAAAAACAGTAAAGTCACAATAAAGTCCAGGTGGACTTTCTAACTCATTGTCACTTTCCTAAGCAGAGGACTACATAGAACTGATGATTTTTTAATACAGCAAATATATATGCATTGCTTAGAAAACCGTTTAATAAACTTTATACAAGGAAAATTACATTTAAATTCAAGAATTTATCTAAGAGAAATCATTGACTTAAAAGCTTACCTTTACATTACAGATATACTCAAAGGACATTGAGACACTAAGAGATCAAATTATTTTGACTAAAAGAAAATGAAGTCTCAAGAAATTAGTGTCTTACACATCTGGGATTACTTCTACTTTCATAATCATGTTTTAAAAAGAAGTTAAGGTCATTATT
Source organism: Bettongia penicillata ogilbyi (assembly GCA_023548195.1). Lineage (NCBI taxonomy): Eukaryota > Metazoa > Chordata > Mammalia > Diprotodontia > Potoroidae > Bettongia > Bettongia penicillata. Next base: position 854,373 of record JAJHZJ010000782.1, on the reverse strand, counting down.
TTGAAGGCTTGCTTTTTGCTCCCTAGGTATATAAATATGATAAAATATAATTGCTGGTAAGGTCATATGAGAGTTTACCAGGAAATGTGGTCCTTAAAGTTCATTAGACAGAGTAGAAATGAAAAAGAAATGAAATGTATTTTGATAACAACTTCATTAGTTTTTCTTTACCTATGAAGATTACTCTCGTTATAATGGCCCCAATAGAATTACTTATTCTAAATCCTTATTAGATTTAAATTAATGAACATGGAGATAAAGCTAGTTAATAACTCCATGGGGCATCCATTTTGAAGGGTAAGTCTGCATCATAAATCTATCGTGACAGCTCCTGATACAAAATGAAAAAAAAATAAGACAGAGTAGATTGGATATATCTTTGAAGTTTTGAAAACATATTATGGGACCTTGAGACATTTTCTTAACAATACAAAAAAGCAGATTAAAAATCCAAGTTTAAGTCCCAAAATCCACCCTTGAGGATTCAGTGCTTATTCCAATGTTTCTCAAATATCAGAACAGCAGGTACTTAGAAGGGAACTATTTAATTATACCCTCTATTTCCTCAGCCAGCAGAGAGGAATGCTGGAGAAACATTTAAGTTATAATCAGTGATCAAGGTTACCTAAAAGAGCTTAAGAAATGTTTGAATGCGAGTCAATCAATAAAGCAACAATAATCAATAAATTAGCAGGGACCGGCTTACCTAATAAAAGAGGCCCAATACCAGAAACGAATAAAACTAATTATGGTGCAATATAATAAATAAACATTAGAATAAAATAAATACAAGAAGTTTTAAAAGTTTTTTTGACTACAGGAAAATTAAGTTTTAAGCATGGAAAATATCCATTATAATCTATTCTTTCAACAAATATAAATTCAGATAAAAATTTTAATTAAGCTTAATTCAATTTAAGATACCATGTTAGAAAAATAGTCCTACAAAGATCTTATATAGCTTAGAAATAAGTAAATTTGAAATAACATATAATGGAAACATTGCAAAAGAAAGATGTATACAAATGTTCTTCAGGTTCAGAGGCTGGTTTTCAAATCATGTGAAGGAGATTCAAGGAAGACTTCAAGAAAAAGGTAGCAAAAGTCAGGGTACGCCTACTTGATACTCATTCTTGATAGATGACTGTGAATTGAACTTGCAAACAAACAAAAATCATGGACAAAATAAATGCTCTTAACAAATGCTTAAAAATGAACATAAATCAAATGAGACTTGGTTGTTATCACAATGATACTATGATTCCTCTTCAGAACCATAAAATTGATGGGGAGTTAAGAAAAAGAAAAGAAGCTTTTAAATTCCTAATGATCACTGAAACAAACAGGGAAGAACGCATCTGTCATGATTATTCTCCTTTGCCCTTAATTTCATTCTTTCTCTCTTCCTTAATTCCTTCCTTTCTTTCCTCTTTTCTTTCCGTCTTTTTTCTTTCTTTCCTTTTCTTCCTTCCTTCCTTCCTTCTTTCCTTCCTTCCTTCCTTCGTTCCTTCCTTCCTTCCTTTCTTCTTTCCTTTCGTTCTTTTGTTTTCCTTCTTTCTTCCTCTTCTTCTTCTTGTTCTTCTCCTCCTCCTCCTCCTTCTCCTTCTTCTTCTTCTTCTTCTTCTTCTTCTTCTTCTTCTTCTTCTTCTTCTTCTTCTTCTTCTTCTTCTTCTTCTTCTCCTTCTCCTTCTTCTTATTATTTTTCCTCATCTATTTTCCAATGGATAGTTAATAGTATCTATATGAAACTGTGGTAGCGCATGACTAATGTGGAAATATATTTGCATAACTGAACATGAATAACATATCAAATTGCATGCACTGTCAATGAGGAGGGAGGGAAAGAGGGATATGGAGAGTTAATAATAACTGAAGAAAAAAATCTAAGCAATAGTAACTTATTAAGTAGATATTCACAATAAGTAAGTCAATGGACTCCTTAGTCTGTCCAAAGTCCCCAAATACAGAGTGAGAAAGATTTTATACATGAAAAATAATTCATCAAACCAGATGAATTAAAATAGAAACAATCAAGCAAGATAAAAAGGAAAATATAAAATTAAGTAATAAAATTTCTAATTCGAGACAAGATCAGGGATTTCCCAAGTTGGGAGGGGAAGGAATAAGTTTCAGGATCCTCTATTCATAAAATGGAAAGATGTTGAATGATTACATCCACTTGGATGTATAAAATAATAGATGGATTATATTACCTATCTTCCCATGGATGAGAAACAGAAAAGATGGAGGAGAATATATGTGGAAGGACAAGATGGAGTCAGTATTCACAAAGGAATCTGATTGGTTCTCCTGAATCTGATATTAAACCACCTCCACTTTGTACATGATCATTTTTGTCATCAATTCCCCTTTTTCTGATAAAGGTGGAGGGATAAGCTCATTCTCCATTTAATCACTAAGCTAAAAACCAAATAAGGAAGTTTTACAATATCTTCATAATCAAAATCAGTATTGTATAACAAGAAAAGATTAGCGAGAGGGGCAGAGCCCAGACGGAGGAGTGAGAACAACAACTGACCTAAGCTCTTAGACAAACTCTTTCAGATACCTCTAAAAAGAGAATCTGACCAAATTTTGAAGGTGCAGAATCCAATAGGAGACACACTGGGGCAGATTCACAGCGCAGCACAGACTGGAAGGTCGACGGGAAGGATCTGTTCCATGGAGGTGAGTCCACAGAGACGAACACAGTGCATACAGCACAGCGGAACGAGAGAGGAATGAGGAGACCTGAGACAGCTGCAGGCAGAACCGGCGAAGCAGCAATCCAGGATGAGAGATCAACAGAGCCAAGCGAGTGTCAGGAGATCACCACCAGATATCTGTCGCAGCACTCCTGAGACTTTCACCATGCATATTAAACGTCTGTAAGACTCCTACTTGAACTTCCAGGAGCCAGGATGGCAGAGTGATCGGTAAATGCTCTCTCCTCCTCCCTTGATGATCTAGAAAGAACCATAAAATATTGTCCCAGAAAAATCTTCTATCAGTGGGAACAGTGGAGGGCACAAATAGTTTCATAGCACCTGAGGCTAGGAAAATAGCTAAGTGGGATTCCTCTTACTGTGGCAGAGGTAAACTGGAAGGAGAGGGGCACCAGGAGGGTAGAAAGTCGCACTAGTACCCAGGCGGCGCTCAGTGCTAGGAGAGGAAGTCCAGGAGGGGTGAAAACTTGCACTAGGACCCAGGAGAACCTCAGTGCTGGAAACTCACAATAGGATCTAGGTATGCCTCAGCACTCCAGGGGAAAAGGGAAGACAATAGGGTAGCTGGGATCACCATCCTCTCAGCTTCCTTTTGCCTCAGCTCAGCCGAGGAGATCTCAAATGACCAGACCACCCCTCCTCCACACTTAACAAGCTAACCCCAGGGATGATAGGGGAAGCACAAAACAAAAAGATAAAAAGACACATACTCATAGCTTTTTCATACAAGTAAGCTCAACGCCAAGATCTTCACCTTCTAACTGAAAAAAAAAAAAAAAAAACAGAAGCCACAACACAAAATCACCATCATGAGCAGGACAAACATAAGGGCGGAAAAACCATGGAATCATTCTTTGGGGACAAAGTCTAAAGTCAAATACCATAGAGGTCAGCAGTTAGACTGTACTTCCTTCTGAAACTTCAGAAGGAACTAGGAACTGCTCGCATGCACAAACAGCTTTCTTGGAACAGCAGAAGAAGGAGAGAGAAGAAAAACTGACCAATGATTTTAAAAGTACATAAAAAAGAATTCACTGATGAGAATGTCTTTTTAAAAAGTAAAATTGAACAAATGGGAAAGGAAGCACAATATTTAACTGGAGAAAATAACACCTTAAAAGGAACAATTTTAAAGATGGAAAAGAAGATGCAAAAGTTAACTGAAGAAAAAAATCAATAAAATTTAGAATTGGGCAGTAGAAATTAAGGACTCTATGAGACAGCAAGAATCAGTCAAACACGGGGGTGGAACCAAGATGGCGGAGTAGAAAGACTCACGTATGCTAGCTCCGAACTCACAGCCCATATATTTCCTACAAGAAGAATTCCCACAAATTGTGGATCACTGCAAGGCATGCGGAAGCACAGGGGAAAAGATTTCCGTTCCAGAGAACCCTGGAGAGCCGTCCCCAGGGTCTGTCGCGCCCCAGAAAGTGGAACCCACCCCTGCCCTGCCCTGGCCATGCGGCCGACAGGAGAAGATCCGGGCAGGCTTCAAGGACGGAACCTCCGGCGGCCACGAGGGTCCCTCCGCCCACAGACGCTCCAGATCAGTGAGAGAGACGTCTGGGCTGGCCGAGAGGGGAGCGGGGTGTTTCCGTGGCTCAGGCCCCCTCAAGAGGCAGAGGTGGAGGGAGCAGCGGAGGCAGCAGCGGCGGCCCCCGGGACTCCCCGAGCAGGCAGGATCTTCATTACTGAAGGTCTTTGCATAAACCACCTGAAGGAGCAGAGACTGGGAGGTGGCCCTGCCCCCACCCGCTCCATTACTGAAGGTCTCTGCATAAAGCTCCTGAGGGAACTGAGCCTGGGAGGCGGCCCTGCCCCCACCCCAGCACCACAACTTAAGCTCACATTGAATAGCAGACGCTGCCGCCACGGATAGCCCTGAGACTGGTAAGCAGCATTTGAATCTCAGAGCCCAAGCACTAGCTGGGCGGATCTAGTGGCTGCCAGCAACTCAACATATATTTAGCAACCCAAGGGGGAATAACGTTTTGACAGGGGCCCAATAGAATGTTGCTGCTAGGCAAGGTTAACTAACCCTGCCCAGCGACCTAACAGATATCTCTCAACTCAGGTGCCCAAGGGGGAAAAATAACGTCCACTTCAGTCATGTTGTGAAAGACTAACTATATTTCCCTCCATCCTATCCTGTCCCCTATTTATTCCATTCTCTCTTTTGACCTTTTTCCTTTCTAAAAGCGCTTACTTCTAGTTACTCCTTCCTCCCATTTTCCTCCTTCCTGTCATCCTCCCACCCCATTTTCCCCCTTCTCCTCTACTTTTCTGTAGTGTAAGATAGATTTTCATACCAAATTGATTGCACATGTTATTACATCATTAAGCCAAATGTGATGAGAGTAAGCTTCACTTCTTCCTTCTCACCTCCTCCCTTTTCCCCTCCATTGAAAAAGCCTTTTCTTGCCTATTATGAGAGAAAATTTACTCCATTCCATTTCTCCCTTTCTACTCCCAATATACCCCTCTCTCACCCTTTAATTTTATTATTTTAGGTATCATCCCTTTCCATTCAACTTGCGCTGTGCTCTCTCACTCTCTCTCTCTCTCTCTCTCTCTCTCTCTCTCTCTCTCTCTCTCTCTCTCTCTCTGTCTCTGTGTGTGTGTGTGTGTGTGTATAAGAGGAAATTTAATTCAGCTAAGTTTTATTAGTTTATACTATGTGCTTGGCATTACACTAGGCACTACAGACACAAAGAATAAAACAAAATTTTCCCAGCATTCAAAACTTGACAGTTAACTCAGAAAGCAAGTCATACTCTGTGAATGGAAGTGCGTTCCATGAATCATCTATTGATCATTTCATGTTGCAGAAGAGGAAACCGTGAGAAAGCTGGCAGGAAAGGACTCTCTCCAAGAAGAGGCTGATTGGCAGAAACAAGATCTTCTGATTCCATGCTCTTGCATATTGACACATAGATGTTTCTAGTTCTTATTTCCAGTGAAAGTTAGCTCCAGATAGAGGGTAGTGTCAATGGAAAGTCACCTCTAAGATATCTTTCTACGCAACATATCACTACATACCTATTCAACAACATTCCATGTTATTTGAAACTATGGACTTCAATAGGATGCCTTTGAGTCAATGGATAGTCTATAGATGTCCTGACATCTATCCTATTTTTGAGGGGCAGCAAAATTTACGCAAACTCAAAAAGCAATATATGTAGTTGTCTTACTGATCTATCTCTTCTTCACATTATTCTAATTGTTGCATCCCTCAATTCAAATGCTAATCAGAAAAGGAATATATTTGCTTTGTCATTCCAAGGTCCTACATATAGTAGTTGTTTTTTGTTTTTATTTATTCCTTACATTGTCCCAGAAATGTATAGGGAATAGTGAGATTTAGAAGAAAATCTAATGGTCATATAATTCTGTCATCTGTTTACAGATGAAGAAACTAAGGCACCAAAAGGTAGACTTACACAAAGGCATAAAGCTAGCAACCCTGTCTATTCAATATTGTTTCTGTTCATCCTGATTCTAGACAAACATTACCAGGGCTCTGTTATGTTGGAAATATTTTACTGCCTTTTTGTAAATAGGTGTGTGATACAGAGTGTATAGACTTTTTATGTAAGATACAAAAATAATTTCAGGAAGAAAGAGGGAGACATTTTCCCTTTTCATTTTACTTTTCCTTAGAAAACAAACAAAAAAACAAGAATTTCACATGAACCGACTTTCTGAAGGGAGAAAAGACATTCTCTCACCTCTTAAAGCTACATGTGGGCATGAGAATAGGGATCTTATATGTGTAGTAAACCAGTGTAAAAAGACCCTACAGAATCTGCTCTCTATTATTCTTCATGGCCCATAAATAAGCAATTTAAACAAATGAACTGTCTCTGATGCCATCTTGATAGAATAAAAATCTGCAGGGACACCTGTAATGCTAATGAGAGTTGAAGATCATCCCCACACATTGATGGGTCTGTCCATTAAGGGAAGATTGATTAGGCGATTGCCACACCTTTTCTTAATTTCTAATTAAGCACTGGTTTTCAAGGGTTGTGGTGCCCGCTGTCTCTGAAAAGTGTATAAATACTCTGAGGTGAGATTTTAATTTGGGGATTACTCATTGGAAATGGTTGTTTGGCCAGAAGAGATCCTGGGAAGCTGCTAAGGAACCTCCATACCCTCACCCCCAGCTTTGAAAATCCATATTTTTGCGCTTCTCTCTCTGGTAACTATGTATGTTTGGTCGGACAGATGGATTCGTCTATTGATCGGTGATGTATGTATTGCTTGCAGTTGCACTGTTGGAAGCATAACCTGTTGGTTGATCTTTGTTTCCCTGTTTGTATTTTCTCTGAAGTTCAGGGTGTTGACTTTTTCTCCTGGACTAAGTTGATGATATATGTGCTTGATTAAACTTATTGCTGACTACTCAAAAGTTCCTTTTCATTTAGAAAAGAAGATCAAACAACCTGGAGAGTAGGCCCTCCTGTCCATTATCGGGTCCTTCCTGATATAACACCAAAGCAGAAGGAGGACGACGAGAAGAGTTTATATTCTATCTGTTTAATTTAAATTTTAATATGAATAATCATTCACAGTATAAAATTATTTATGCTTCCTATAGTTTCAGCACATCAATTATCTTATTTGAATGTTTTCTGTTTAAAATTTTTTTTAAATTTATTTGTTCTCATTGTTCTACTATCACTTCCATGTAACTTAGATCTTTTCTCCCTCCCTCCCCTTCTTTTCCCCCTCCATTTCCCCTCCTTTTTGAGATGGCATACAATTTTACATAGGTTCTGCACGTACATTCCTATTACATACATTTTCACCTTAGGCATGTTGCATAGAAGAATGAAAGTGAATGGGAGAAATCATAAAATAAAGCGAAACGTAACACAAAAGAAAATGATCTGCTACATTCTACAATCGAATTCTATAGTTCTCTCTCTGGATGTGGAGAGCATTTTGCCTTAACAGATCATTTAGGATGTTTCAAGTCCTTGCATTGCAGTGAAGTTCTAAGACTACCAGAAAAAATCCTTGCACACTGTGCTTGTTGTTGTATATAAAGTTCTCCTGATTCTGTTCTTTTTGTTCAGCATCAGTTCATGTAAGATTTTCAAGCCTCTCTGACTCTTCCTATTCATAATTTCTTATCCACAATAGTATTCCTTTACATTCATATACCATAACTCGCCACCTAATGGGCATCCCATTGATTCCCAGTTTTTTGCCACCACAAAGAGTGCTACTCTAAATATTTTTGTATATATGAGACCCTTTCCCATTTTTATGATCTCTTAGAGATACAGTCCCAGAAGATGTACTTCTGGGTCAAATGGTATGCGTAGTTTTGTAGCTCTTTGGAAATATCTCCAAAATGCTCTCCAGAATGATTGGATCAGCTCACAGCTCCACCAACAATGATTTAGTTTTCCAAATCTCCTACATATTCTCCACCATTTATCATTATCCTGTTTTATCATATTAGCCAACCTGATACGTGTGAGGTGGTATCTCAGAGTTGTTTTTATTTTTTATTTCTCTAATCAATAGTGATTTAGAGCATTTTTTCATATTACAAAAGATAGAATTAATTTCTTCCTCTGAAAACTGCCTGTTTATACCTTTGAACATTTTTCCAATTGGGGAATGACTTGTATTCTGGTACATTTGACTCATTTCTCCATATATTTTATAAATGAGGCCTTTATCTCAGGAACTAGTTGCAAAAATTCATTCCAAGTTTTCTGCTTCCCTCCTAATCTTGGTTGTATTTGGTATGGTTGTCCAAAAGATTTTCAATTTAATGTTATCAAAATGTTCCATTTTGCATTTTATAATGTTTTCTATCTCTTGTTTAGTCAAAAATTGATCCCTTTTCCATACATCTGATAAATACACTATGCCTTGCTCCACTAATTTGTTTATAGTATCAGTCTTTATACTTAGATCATGTACTCATTTGGACTTTATTCTTGTGTACGGTGTCAAGCATTGGTCTATGCTTAGTTTTTACCACACTGTTATTCAATTTTCCCAGCAACTTTTCTCGAACAATGAGTTCTTATCCCAGAACCTGGCGTCCTTGGGTATATCAAAGAGTAGAATGTTACATACATTGACTACAGTGTATTCAGTACCTAAACAGTTTCACTGGTCTACCCTTCTGTTTCTTAGCCAGTACCAAGTGGTTTTGATAATTGCTGCTTTATAATACAATTTAAGATCTGGTAGGGCTAGGCCTACTTCTCTAGTATATCTTTTCATTAGTTCCCTTGATATTCTGGAACTTTTGTCCTTCCAGATGAATTTTGATATTTTTTCCAGCTCTACAAAATAATTTTCTGATAGTTTGATTGGCATGGAACTGAATGAGCAAATTAATTTAAGTAGAATTGTCATTTTCATTATATTGTCTCAGCCCACCCGCAATCAACTGATGTTTTTTCAGTAACTTAGGTCTAACTTTTTTGGTGTGAAAAATGCTTTGTAGTTTATAGTGTTTACCATAGATTTAAACGAGATTTCTCTTTCTTTCTCATGCTGTTGACCTTTGTTAGCAATATAAAGAAATGCAGAAGATTTCTATGGCTTTATTTTGTAACCTGCAACTTTTCCAAAGTTCTGTATTATTTCAAGTAGTTTTTTTTTTCTTTTATTTGGTTCGCTGGGATTCTCTAAGTATAACATCATATCATCTGCAAAGAGTAATAACTTAGCTTCTTCTTTGCCTATTTTAATTCCTTCAGTTTTTTTTTTACTTCTTTTACTGCTACAGCTAACATTTCTAACACCATACTGAATAATAGCGGTGATAATAGATATCCTGGTTTCACCTCTCGTCTTGCTGGAAATGCATCTTGCTTATCCCCATTGCCTATAATGCTTGCTGGAGGTTTTAGGTAGATACTGCTGATTATTTTATGGAAAGTTCCATTTATTCCTATGTTCTCCACTGTTTTCAATAGTAATGGGTTGTGTATGTTATGAAAAGCTTGTCCTGCATCTATTGTGGTAATCGCGTGCTTTCTGTGAGTTTTGTCACTGATATGATCAAATGCGTTAATATTTTTCCTAATATTGAACCAGCCTTGCATTTCTGGTGTAAATACCTCCGGATCATATGTCCTATTCTTGTGATAAATTGCTGTATTCTTTTTGGTGAAATCTTATTTAAAATTTTTACATCTATATTCAATAGAGAAATTGGCCTAAAATTTTGTTGCTCTGTCTTGTCTATTCCTGGTTTAGGTATCAAAACCAGATTTGTATCATAAAAAGAATTTGAGAGGACTCCTACTTCCCGAATTTTCCCAAATAGTAGGCATTTTATTGGAAGTAACTTCTCTTTAGATGTTTGATAGAATTCATTTGAGGGAGAGAGCCAACATAGCGGAGTCGTAAGACACAGATATGGAGGCTTTCCCCACACAGCCCATAAAAAACCTGGAAAGAGGGACTCTGAACAATTTCTGGAGTAGAAGATGTGGAGAACAACAGAGTGGAGGAGATTTCAAGCCCAGGGTGACCTGAAAGGCCCATGGAAAACGTCTGTTGCACCAGATGCAGAGTGGAGCACAGCCGGGCCTTGGCCACAGTGCACCTGTGCTCCACAAACAGCCCTTGGGGTCAGAATATCCAGTCATGGAATCCCTAGTCCCAGCAGCAGCGGGTCCATAGATCCCTCAACCCACAGGTGCCAAAGGTCAGTGATGGGGATTTTTCAGCTGGCCAGGAAGGGAGAAAGGCCTTCCAAAGCTCTGGCCTTAGGCAGCCGCTGAAGGGGCCACATTGGTAGGCTCAGCAGTCGGGTCCACTGGTGGAGTGTAAGAACCCTGTGGGCACTGAGGAGCTGATTCTTGCCTCAGCCTTGCATGGAGGCCACGGGGGAGCTGGTCTTTGTCTCACACTGAATGGAGGCCCTGTTTATCCAGTTTACTTAAAAATTAGCTCCCAATGCTGACTTAGAAGAACTGGAGGCCAGGTGGCTGTCGAGTGGTAACTGTTAAGATTCTGGGCACAAAAATTCCTTACTCTGCCCAGACCAGCATATGCTTGATTGTGCCACCTTTGAGGAACTGAGATCTTACAAATTCCCAGAGTATACCCTACTCTTGAAAAGGGACCCAAAAGTCAAGTAACTGGTTGGGAAAATGCGTAAAGAATGGAAAAAAAAATAAAACCGTGGAAGGTTACTTTTGGTGAACAGATATCTCCTCCCATCCTTTCAGATGACGAAGAACAATGCTTATCATTAGGGAAAGACATAAAAGTCAAGTGCATGCCAAGCATACAAAATAAATACTCAATGGGCTCAGGCCATGGAAGAGCTCAAAAAGGATTTTGAAAATCAAATAAGAGAGGTGGAGGAAAAACTGGGAAGAGAAATGAGAGATGCAAGAAAAGCATAAAAAGCAGGTCAACACCTTGCTAAAGGAGACCCAAAAAATGCTGAAGAAAATAACACCTCTAAAAACAGATTAACTTAGTTGCAGTAAGAGGTTCAAAAAGCCAATGAGGAGAAGAATTCTTTAAAAAGCAAAATTAGCCAAATTTAAAAGTGTCAGGGTCTGCTACCCTGCCCGTCGCCTGGATGCTTACCTTACCTGGTCTTCAGACGTCTCCAGCCCCTCCAGTGAGGGAAGGGAATGACTAGACAGAGCACCCAAGTGATAGATGCACGGCATTTATTGCTTACATGTTGAAGCAGGGGGAGAAGAGAAGAGAACAAACCCCAGACCCCAAGTTTAATACCCGCCTGAGCTCCTCCCATGTTCCTCCCCGTGGGTGGAGCCCGCGCTGTTACTGAGGCATTCCCAGTACCCTAGGGGCAGGTTAGCACCTCCAGGCGTCTCACTACCCTCACAGGAGACCACGGTCCAGAGCTGGGCCCTAAGCACTCCCCCTTTTTGTTTAGACAAGAGTAGTATTGTAAGGGGTAGGGAGTTTGGGGGAGGACAGGAGGGTACACAAATCTGCTTTGGCATCTAGTATTGCCTGCCTTATCATAGCACAAAGGCATCTAATGCAACATGGGAGAAGGAGGCAAAGAAGAATAAAAAAGGGTAGCAATTCTACCTTAAACCAGGACTGCCCAGGGCAGACACGTAGCCGCAAGAAAGAAAAACATTTTTTTTTGGCTTCCTAAATCTCAGAAAAGCCCGGGAAAATAGCCTTGAGCAAAATAGGGGTGGAACCCTTCCTTTCAGCGCCATCTTGTTCATACCTTACCAGTCTCCCCTCACTTTACCTGAGTCGTGACCAGTGAATGCCGTCCAAGAGGCTGGGGGTTGGCAATTCCCTTACAATTCCCCCTTTTTGTTTTGACTCAATCTTTCCCTCAGGAGGATGAGGTTCTGCCTACTGGATATCAGGTAGTCCTGGACACTATGCAAAGCAAATTTGATACATATTGGCACAAGCAGCAATATCAGCAGTACTATAAGAAACCTATCAGTAAAGGGGAAAACCAGGTCTTTACATGACCCCATGAGCTTAAACTATTTCATAAGAGCTTGCAATTCAGAAGCTTGAATTACAGTATTTTGTGTATTAGAGATAGATACAGCTAATGCAGTGGATGCTAAAATAGCTTCTACTAATAAAGTGATTCCTAACACAACACAGGAAACATCTACGCACCCTAGTAGTAATAGGGGTTAAATGCTTGTCTATAATAAGTAGAACTTCATCACTAGGTGTTCTGTACCACCCATTAGCCTTAATCACTGTCATGGCATATTGAAGTCTTGTTAGAATAAACACTCTCCCTACTGCCTTTGGTCCTATACATGCTGGTACAGAACAATTCTGGCATGTAAAATTGAAAATTCCTGTCATGTTCTGATATGCCTCTAGTTTAGATCTGTAGTCTCTGTCCCATAGAAATATATGTGTGTTCCCTAGACATATTTCACCGATTAAAGTAATGTTGTTAGCTTTCTTTGGTGATGCTGCAGCAGGCATTCCCTGCACTGTTTGTCCTCCCATAGCTAGAATAACTTTGTCTAGTCCCTGAACAGGTCTTTCAACCTCAGGAGACCCTTTATAATTGATGTACATTTGTCTAGGAAAGTTTGGTGTATATTTTTCCTCAAGTAAGTATGTAAGATTGTGACATGAATATAACATTTCTGTGTAGTTTCCCATAATCAATTCTTTCACCTGACAAGTATGTGTGTGACAATTCTCAAATGGTAAAAACCCTGTATACAGATGCCAAAGGGTTACATTTCTCTTCTTTTGTAAGTTACAAAATGACCTAAATTTCATCCCATGAATAAGTCCCACAAAGTCCTTGTCTGACCAAACTACTATTGTCCCATTTATCCTCCAGGTGAATAGATTATAAGCGTGTCATGTATCTTTCTCATCCAATGTCTCTTGTCCATCCACAATAGTGGCACGCCAGGGATAACCCTCTGTTCCATTCACCTGTGTGTATTTAAAACCAAATCCATTCCAATTCCCAGAAATACCCTCCTATAGACAAAGTGGGAAACCTGCGACTAGTCCTGAAAAGTTAGTGTCTCTGAAAGAGAGTCCCATTATTATCATAGTCTAGTCCATCATCTTTAATCATGTGAGAAATATTGCCTTGGATGATGAACTTAGGCATTGTCTCACTCCATGACATCACCCTTAACCATGGTGGATTCGTGAGGGACGCCCATCTCTGTTCTTCCTTCGGTGCTGGGTCGATGGACGCAGTGTTCTTGAGTGTCATGATAAGTACGAGAAAAATGAAAGGAGTCATCGTGACCTAGTTGATTAAGCTTCTCCAGAAGTTTTTTCATCCGCCGCTGATAGCACCTCCTCACTCCCTGTGACTGCTTCACCTTGGCGGTTGTCCTCTATCACTCTTATCCTTTTCACTGGAACCCAAACTTCTTTATTATCATCTGTTAAAACACAAACATACCCTTTTCCCCGCGTTAACATTGTATGAGGACCAAACCAATTTTTATTCTCATCGTGCCACATTACTTTACTGGCTGCTTTCAGGGCACTTGTCATTGCTGATTCATTCTTTGCAGACTCCTTATTAGGAAATGGTAAGAATTTCATAGCAGCCGATAAGCCATCATTATCGAATTTTAAATAATTTAGAGTATAAACAGCCAATTGCGAATTTATCATCAACTCCTGGTCCAACTACTCCACTTTTTTGTTTTTGCGAGTAAGTTTTCAGGGAGAGATTTGCTCGTTCCACTATAGCTTGACCAGTGGGATTATGGGGGATTCCAGTGACACGTAAAATGGAAAATTCCACCATGAACTCTTCAATGGCTTTAATGACATAAGCTGGACCATTGTCTGGTTTAATGCTTTTTGGTACTCCATGATTTAGAGTGTGACCGAGTGTGTGTTATATAAAATATTGTTGTTTTGGCCCTTATTGCTAGTTGAACTTCCATAGTTATCTGTTCAATACTATCTGCCCGATCAGGAATATAGGCTGACTCTAATCTAGGTATCAGTAGTGCTGTATACTTTCTGTCTGTGATGATATTGCAAGGTTCTTTCACATATAATAATGCTTGCAATACTGCATATAATTCATTTTGTTGTGTAGAAGTAAATGTTGTTTTAAATTTATGCATCTCCTTTTTAGATGAAATATACATAGATGCCCTAAAATTTTTTGTTGCATCTGTAAAAGCATTAACTGCCTCTACCGGTGAGGAAGAGCATTCGTTGGCCCAAGACCATGGCCACGTGGCAAATTGCTGCCCAAAAGGAATTGGGAGCCCGTGTTGGAAATTCTGATTAATCAATATCTGCCATTCCACAAACTCTTGTATGCAGTTCTCTGTTTGTTGACTGGTATACATAGTATATATTGTGTGAGGTTCCTGTCCTATTAACATCCTTACTCTCTTCACTGCCTTATGTATGACTTGGGCTACCAGCACAGCATAAGGCACACAAGCTCTGTTCTTTATCTGAGCCAAATGTACCCACTCAATAATCCCTTGTTTTTGATGTAAAACTCCAGTGGGTATTTTTTCAGTGAATAAAATTGTTACTTCCAAGTCCTGTGATTCTAATATCCTGCGAGTAGTACACTCCATAATCTATTTCTGCGCTAATTTCAAACATTCCAGTGCTTCATCTATCCATTTTCTGCGTGAGTTTAATTGAGAAGGACCTTTCAATAAATCATATAATGGTTTCATTTGATCAGTTGTAATTCCCAACTGTGGCCTACACCACTGAATTTCTCCTATAAATTTCTGAAAGTCATTTAAAGTTGTAACCTTTGTAGAATCTATGATAGGTGATTTCAAACTTAAACCTTACCACCTTACATCATTGTTTCACAGGCTAGTTTCTCCTTCTCTGATTACATTTACTCTGGAAAAAAAAAACCTTTTAGAAATTAAGTTGTTAATAAGTTCAAACACTAAATTTAACTTTTACTTAAGCCAAGGAATGACTACAAGTTCAGATTAAACGAGCAAGATCTTTTCTGCTTCATAGACCATTACATATTAATTTATCAATACATTGTCTTGAAAATGAAAATTTAAAACCGTTTACAATTTGTCCTGTTGTTAACAGTCACTAAACTTTAAAAAAAAATTAGTTGAAAACCTTCAAAATAATAGATCTCTTCTCTTGATCTAATCTGGAATGATAAAAGTTACAATTCACTGTAGACCCAGCTGAATGATGAGTTGGGACTGCAGGGCAAAAAAAAAATCTTAATGGCTCCAACCTTTACTCAAGTAAATTTTACTTCTGTGTCCACTCCTTAAGAACTTCTTTGAATGAGAGGGTTTTTGAATTCCTCAGCTGAAGGGAGGGAGACATGGCGCCGAGTCTTCTCCGTTCTCCTGGAGAGTTCAAATCTTTATCTCTGCTGAGGTGTCTCTTTAAGATTTATGCATATTTCCAATTTGCCTAGTGCTAATTAATATAACAAATCCTGATCTGTTTTAAACATCCAATTAGGAGTGACACGTTTCACTTAAAATATGACCAGAGTTACTACTTTTTGGTTATTTCTCATTATACAAAAAACTTTTCTTTTAGGTGAGGCATGAGATAATGAAAATGCTAATCAGCCTGCCTCAGATCTCCTCTTGTCTTTCTCTCCACTTTCACAATCTGGCCAGGATGAGAAAGTAAAGAGAGAGAGAGTCTCACCAAAAACTTTCCATTAATTTCCAAAACTTTTATGCTTTCCTTAAACTTCATATCCATGTTGTTCTCCTAATGGGCTTTGATTAAAGTCCCATTAAAACTGCACATATATTATTCCCTTGCATTTTTTATCTAAAATTGCATTTTGCAATCATATAAACAAAATAATATAAGATTAGTTCCTCTCTTTCTCTCTCCCATGCTTCTCCCTGATGCTGCAGCCATCCGAGAGACGGGAGGAGGGGGAGGAAAAGAGATAACATTCCAAGGTCCAGCTACCATGGAGCTGACCGTAATAACTCACAAACACACGCACACAGAACATGTAAAGACAGAACACATATACAGACAATAAAAGAAACAAAAACTGAGACAAAATTTTCAGAAATCCTCTGTACACATTATAACTCTGGCTTAATTTCTATCACTGTGTAACTAAGCCTTGCATAAGATTCCCTGGTCTAGACTTTCTCCCGTACAAGATTGCTTTTTAGACTTATTCCTACAACTTTTTACTGCACCACAGATCTATGCCGAGTGCCAGGGCTGGAAGAACATCCGGGCCGCTGAATTCGCCTCTGTGCCACAGATCCTGGGCGAATTTTTTGCTGTGCCACAAATCCAGGCCCTGGGCCAACTCTGGATGTATTTCCTGGTTGAATTTCTGACTGCGCCAACCCCCTCTTTCCTCTCTGTCCTATCTGGTCGTGACTGTCTCCTGAGCTCCCTGAGTGCCAAGGCTCCAAAGATAGAAAAGGGGGAGGCAGTAGGTGGGGGTCTCGACTCCATGTCAGAAATCTCCACTAGGGAGTCTCCCGTTTGTATTGTACAAGTGGCAGCCAAGCAAGTTAGACGTGGGGTGCCCACAAGGGCTGCTTTTTCCACCCCGTAGATGACAAAATCAATCTCAACGAACAACCCAGGGGTGGCATCCACAAAAGAGGCCATCCGTTGGCTCACTGTCTCCCAATTGTGTTCAACAAAGCTACAGCATATCTTTATATGAGGCTTAATATTCTGCCGTTTGCAGAGTTTGTAAAGTTGGCAAGCAAGCTCTGTCTCCTCCTCGGGTTTGATCAAGGGCACACTATATCCCTGACCCATATTTTCCTCTTCCCAGGATAATCCTGAGGCTGTCTAGTCCTTCTCCTCAAAAGAGGAGGCCAAGCGGATTACCTAGCGTCAGTCCCTGTTCGGGGCGCCAGCTGTCAGGGTCTGCTACCCTGACTGTGGCCTGGATAATTACCTTACCTGGTCGTCGGACGTCTCTGGCCCCTCCGGTGAGGGAGGGGAATGACTAGACAGAGCACCCTAGTGATAGATGCACGGCATTTATTGCTTACATGTTGAAGCAGGGAGAGAAGAGAAGAGAACAAACCCCAGACCCCAAGTTTAATACCCGCCTGAGCTCCTCCCATGTTCCTCCCCGTGGGTGGAGCCCGCGCTGTTACCGAGGCATTCCCAGTACCCTAGGGGCAGGTTAGCACCTCCAGGCGTCTCACTACCCTCACAGGAGGCCACGGTCCAGAGCTTGGCCCTAACAAAAAGGAAGTTCAAAGCTCACTGAAGAAAAGAGTCCTCTAAAAACTAAAGTCCAACAGAAGGAGACTAATAACTTTATGAGAAACAAAGAAATCACAAAACAAAATCAAAAGAATGAAAAAATGGAAGATAATATGAAATATCTCACTGGAAAAACAACTGACCTGGAAAATAGATCCAGGAGAGACAAGTTAAAAATTGTGGGACTACATGAAACCCTTGATCAAAAAAAGAGCCTAGACATCATCTTTCATGAAATTATAAAGGATAACTGCCCTGATATTCTAGAACCAGGGGGCAACAAAATATTGAAAGAATGCACTGATCACTTCCTGAAAGAGATCCAAATAGAAACTCCTACGTACATTGTGGCCAGATCCCAGAGTTCCCTGGTCAAGGAGAAAATATTGCAAGCATCTAGAAAGAAACAATTCAAGTATTGTGGAAATACAATCAGGATAGCACAAGATCTGGAAGCTTCTACATTAAGGGATCACAGGGCATGGAATACTATATCCCAGAAGTCAAAGGAACTAGGACTAAAACCAAGAATCACCTCCCCAGCAAAACTGAGCATAATACTTCAGAGGGAAATGGTTTTTCAATGAAATCGAGGACTTTCAAGCATTCTTCATGAAAATATCAGACCTGAAAGGAAAATTTGACTTTCAAACACAAGAATGAAGAGAAGCATGAAAAGATAAACAGCAAACAGAAGTCGTAACAGACTTACTAAAGTTGAACTATTTACATTCCAACAGGGAAAGACAATATTTGTAACTCTTGAAACATTTTTCTGTATCTGGGCAATTGGTAGGATTACACACACACAGACACACACACACACACACATAGGTAAAGAGAGAGAAAGACAGAGACAGAGAGAGAGAGACAGAGAGAGAGCAAGGGTGAATTGAATAGGATGGGATCATATCTTAAAATAGTTAAATTAAGCAGTGAGGGAGAAATATATTGTGAGCAGAAAGGGAGAAATGGAATGGGACAAACTATCTCACATAAAAGAGGCATTTAAAGACTTTTCAGTGGAAGGAAAAAGGGAAGAAGTGAGAGAAAAAATTTGAAGCTTACTCTCATCACTTTCGACTAAAGGAAGGAATAAAATGCACACTCATTTTGGTATGAAAACCTATCTTCCAGTACAGGATGGTGGGGAAGAAGGGGATAAGCAGGGTGGGGGGGATAATGAAAAGGAGGGCAGTGGGAAGAGGGAGCAATTACAAGGCAACACTCTTCGGGAAGGATAGGATCAAAAGAGAGAAGAGAAACAATGGGGGGGGGGGCAGGATAGGATGGAGAGAAATATAGCTAGTGTTACACAACACGACTATTATGGAAGTCATTTGCAAAGCTACACAGATATGGCCTATATTCAATTCCTTGCCTTCCGAAAGGGAATGGGTGGGGAGGGAAGGATGAAGAGAAAGTGGAACTCAAAGTTTTAGGAACAAAGGTTGAGCATTGTTCTTGCCAACTAGGAAATAAGAAATACAGGTAATGGGGTATAGAACTTTATTTTGCCCTACAGGACAAAAGACAAGATGGGGACAAGGAAAGGGAAGGACGTTAGAAGGGAGGATAGATTGGTGATAGGCGTAATTAAAATGCTCAGTGTTCTTGGTGTGAAGGGAGGAGAGAAATGGGGAGAAAATTTGCAACCCAAAATTTTGTGGAAATGAATGTTGAAAACTTAAATAAATAAATTTAAACACACACAAACAAATTCATTTGAAAATCCATCTAGCCCTAGAGATTTTTTTCTAGGGAGTTCATTGATGGCTTGTTCAATTTCTTTTTCTGAGATGAGGTCATTTAAGTATTCAACTACTTCTTTGGTTATTCTGGGCAATTTATATTTCGTAAAATAGTTGTCGATTTCTTTGGGATTGTAAAATTTATGGGGGCACGGTTGGGCAAAATAATTTCTAATTATAGTTTTCATTCCCTCTTCATTAGAGGTGAGTTCACCCTTTTCGTTTCTGATATTGATAATTTACTTTTCTTCTTTGTTTTGTTTTAGTCAAATTTACCAGAGGCTTATTAATTTTATTGCTTTTTTTAAAAAAAAATCGCCTCTTAGATTTATTTATTTTTTCAATAGTTTTCTTAATTCCAATTTTATTAATTTCTCCGTTGGTTTCCAGCATTTCTAATTTTGGATTTACTTTGGGATTTTCAATTTGTACTTTTTCGTATTTCTTCAGCACCATTCCCAATTTTCGATCTCCTCTTTCTCTATTTTACTCACGTAAGCTTACAAAGATGTAAAACTTCCATTATGAACTACTCTTGCAGCATTCTATAAGATTAGGTAGGTTGCCTCATTATTATCTTTCTCTTGAATGAGATGGTTGATTTTTTCTATGATTTGTTGTTTAACTCATTCATACTTTAGCATAAATTGTTTAGTTTCCAATTGGGTAGCTAGGTGGTACAGTTGATAGAGCACCAGCACAGGACGACCTGAGTTCAAGTCTCACCTCAGACACTTGACACTCACTGGCTGTGTGACTTTGTACAAGTCACTTATCCCAATTTGCCTCATCCTGGGTCATCTCCAGTCATTCTGATGAATATATGGTCACTAGATTCAGAAGCCTCTGGAGGAAACTTGAGGCTGGTCAGCTGCACAGGCCTCCCTAACTCAAAACAAAGTCAAGTACAGGTCATGCCATTATTTCTCTAATGGCATGGTCTTCATTGGCAAGGAAGGATGAACACACACATTTAGTTTCCAATTAATTTTTTTATCTATTTTTATGGCTTTTCATTACATATATTTTTATTGCTCTATGATCTGAGAAGAATGCACTCACTATGTCTCCCACACTGCACTGGATTGTGAGCTTTTTATGACCTAGTCCATAATCAATTTTGGTATATGTGCCACGTACCACTCAGAAAAATGTATATTTCTTTCTATTCCTCTTCAGTTTTCTCGAGAGATCACTCATGTCTACCTTATCCAGAGTTTTAGTCACTTCCTTAACTTCTTTCTTATTTATTTTGAGGTTTCACAGAGGAGGAGATTGATGTCCCCCACTCTTATAGTTTTGCTGTCTGTTTCTTCCTGTAACTCCTTTAATTTCTATTCTAAGAATTTGGATACTATACCACTTGGAGTGTATATGTTTAGTAGTGATATTGCTTCGTTGTCTATGGTGCCTTATAGTAGTATATAATTTCCTCTCTAATCTTTTTTCTTAAATTAATTTGCTTATTTACTTTACGTTTTCAACATTCCACAAAATTATGAATTTCAAATTTTCTTCCCATCTTTCCCTTTCTCCCCCAAACACCATGGAATCTGATTGCCCCTTCCACCAATGTGCCCTTCTTTCTAACACCCCTCCCTTCCCTTGTAACCATTTGCTCTCTTGACCTGCAGGGCAAGATAAAGTTCTTTACCCCATTAACCAAATTTGTTATTTCCCGGTTGTACGCAAAAATAATTCTCCGCATTTGTTCCTAAAAAAAAAAAATTGATTTCCAACTTCTCTTCCTTCGTTGTTCTCCAACTATCCCCCACAGAGTCTACACCCCCACCAACTACACAGATACCGAGAAAAGTTTCAAGGATTACAAATATTGTCTTTCCATGTAAGAAAGTAAACTGTTCAAATTTAGAAATTCCTTTGTGACTTCTCTTTCCTGTTTGCATTTTCACGCTTTTCTTGATTCTTGTGTTTGAATGACAATTTTTTTTTCAGCTGTGGTCTTTTCATGAAGAATATATGAAAGTCCTCTATTTCACTGAACGACCATTTTTTCCCTGAATTATTATATTCAGTTCTGCTGGGCATGTGATTCTTAGTTTTAATGCTATTTCCTTTGACTTCTGGAATATCATATTCCAAACCCTTTGATCCCTTCAGTAAGAAGTTACTAGGTCTTGTGTTATCCTGATAGTATTTGCACAATATTCGATTTGCTTTTTCCTAGTTGCTTGCAGAATGTTCTCCTTGACCTGGGAATCCTGGAATTTGGCTACAATATTCCTAAGAGTTTCTTTTGGGGACCTTTTTCAGGAGGTTATCAGGGAATTCTTTCAATAGTTATTTTGCCCTCTCGTTCTAGAACATCAGGGCAATTTTTCTTGATAATTTCATGAAAGATGGTGTCTAGGCTCCTTTTTTGATCATGGCTTTCAGCTAGTCCCATAATTTTAAAATTGTGTCTCCTGGATCTATTTTCCATGTCACTTGTTTTTTCAATGAGATATTTGACATTATTTTCCATTTTTCATTCTTTTTCCCTTGTTTACTAATTTCTTGTTTTCTCATAAAATCATTAACTTCCATCTCTTCCATTCTAATATTTAATGAACTATTTTCTTCAATGAGCTTTTGAACCTCCTTTTCCATTTAGTTAATTCTGCTTTTTAAAGCATTCTTCTCCTCATTGGCTTTTTGGACCTCTTATTTCAATTGAGTTAGCCTATTTTTAAAGATGTTATTTCCTTCAGCATTTTTTGGGTCTCCTTTAGTAAACTGTTGACTCCCTTGTCATGATTTTCTTGCATCATTCTCATTTCTCTTCCCAATTTTTCCTTCACCTCTCTTATTTGATTTTCAGAATCATTTTTGAACTCTTCCACAGCTTGAGGCTGTTGTCTACTTATTTTGGAGGTTATGGATGCAGAAACCTTGGCTTTTATGTGTTCTGTTGTTAAACGTTGTTCCTCAATCGAAAGAATGGAAGAGAATAACTATTCACCACAACACTAACCTTCTACGGTCTTATTTTTACCCTGTTTTTGGCATTTTCCCAGACAGTTACTTGAATTTTGGGTCCTTTGTCAAGATTGTGGTATATTCTGTGGACCTGTAAGATCTCCGTTCCTCCAAGACGGCACAATCAAGAAACAGGAGTTTACTCCCTGACCACATTCGCAGCTGACATTCAGATCAGCTCCTCAATTCCCCCGGGTCTTTAAGCTGAGCACTCCAACAAGTAAACCAGGGGTGTCTGCTGCTTCTGCTGCTCCTGTCCACTGTTGCTGGTACAGCTACCCTGACCTGGGGTTGTGGATAGGGGTGGGCCATATTACCTTGTCATGGAGGTGAAAATGCTCACTCACTGATCTTTGAAGTTTCTTTGACACTTATGGGTTGAGGGGTGTGGGAACCTTTGATGCTTTGCTAGGGATTTTGTCCCCGAGTCCTGCTCCTGTCTTGCTCCTCCTCTTGCTGTGCTGCCAAAGCTTGGTTGTGCTTCGCTCCGTGTCTAGTGCAGTAAACCCTTCCCATAAGCCTTCTAGGTGACCCTGCCCTGGAAATCTCCTTCAATCCATTTTTCTGTGGCTTCTGCTGCTCTAAAATTTGTTGAGTCCTTCTCAGGTATTTTATGGGCTGTGAGCCAAGAGTCAGAGTATGTGCATTTTTCTACTCTGCGATCTTGGCTCCACCCCCACCCTTTATCACTTTTGATTACATCTATTACTGTTTTTGCTTTGTCTGAGATTAGGTTGCTACTCGTGCTTTTTTTAACAACACATGATTCACAGTATTCTCTGCGCCAACCTTTTATCTTTACCCTGTATGTTTCTACCCACTTCAATTGTGTTTCTTATAAGCAAAACCTTGTTGGAGTATAGGTTTTTAAAACATTCTGCTTTCCATCTCAGTTTTATGGGAGAGTTCACCCCATGCACATTGAGTTATGATGAGTATCTGTCTTTCCCTCAATCCTCTTTCCCCTCATTTGTCCTTTAAGTTCTTGCTTCTCCCTTCCTGTCCACATTGAAATTTAAATTTTTGACCACCTCCTCCCACAGTCTTCCCTTCTTTCGTTCAACCAACCTCCCTTTAATTGCCCCTTACCCTTACTACTTCTTCCCTCCCTTTTACCTACCATGACCTCCCTTTTCTTGCCCTCTTCCCCTCCTACTACCTATAGAAATATATATATATATATATATAAAATTACGTTTTTTGTTTCATCCTTGAACCAAATCAGATGAGAGTAAATATTAAAAAAGCTGTTCTCCCTCCCCTATTTACCTCTACTGTATTATAATATTGTGCCTCTTCCTGTCATATAATTTACCATTTTCTGCCTTCTCCTTCTCACATCCCATGTTCCAATCCCTTGGCACACTTAAATCACATTTTTATCATCACATCATTTACTTTATATCCATTGCCTCTGTCTATATATATCCCTTCAACATTACATAATAAATCTACAATTTTCAAGATTAACAAGTCTCTTCTTCCCTTATAGGGATGTAAACAGTTTGCCTATAATGACGAACAAGTATTTAACCCCCTGTTTAACTTTTTATGCCTCTCTTGAGATCTGTGTTTGAAAATCGAATTTTCTTTTGTCTTCTGGCGTTTCCATCAGAAAGGTCTGGAAATACCTTAGTTCATTGAATGTCCATCTCATTGCTTTAAATATTATGTTCAACTTTGCTGGGTAATTGATCATTGGTTGTAGTCCCAGCTCATTTGCCTTATGGAATACCATATTCCAATTCCTTAAGTCTTTTAATGTAGAAGATACAGGGTCCTATGTGATCCTGACTGTATATCCCCGATATTTCAGTAGTTTCTTTCTGGCTGCCTGCAGTAATTTCTCCTTCACTTGGCAGTTCTTGAATTTGACAACTATATTCCTTTGTGTTTTCTGTTTGGTACCCTTTTTTGGGAGGTGATTGATAGATTCTTTCAATGACGATTTTTCCCTCGGCATTTAGGTCTTTTGGACAGTTTTCCCTGGTGATTACTTGGGAGATATTTTCCAGGATCTTTTTTCATCATGACTTTCTGTTAGGCCAATATTCTTAGATTTTTCTCTCCTGGATCTAATTATCAGGTCCCCTGTTTTCAGTGACATAAATTACATTTTCTTTTAATTTCATTCTTTGGATTTGGTTTGACCGACTGTCAAGTGTCTCATAGAGTAATTATCTTCCACTTTCCCTATTCTACTTTTTATCACACTGATTTCTTCAGTTAAACTTTTGCATCTCCTTTTACGTCTGTCTAACATTCCTTTTAAAGAGTTATTTTCTCCAGTTAGTTTTTGAACTTCCTTTTCAATTTGTCCAATTTTCCCATTCTGGTTTTGTGTTTCCTTTTCTATTTGTTCCTTTTTAAGGAACTGTTCTTTTCAGTGAATTCTTTTGTTCATATTTTTAAAATCATTGGACAGTTTGTCTTCTATTTCTCTAATTTGGCTTTTAAAACCCTTCTTCAGCTCCTCCAAAATGACTCTTTGTTCTTGTGACCAGTTCATAGTACCATCTGAAGTTTCAGTTGGGAGTACGGTCTCAGTGATGTGCTCTTTGGTATTCTTGTTTTGGTACTTGTCCTCATAGAAAGATTTTATGGTGTTTTCTTTCCTGTATTGCTTCTTTCTTATGATGATGATAATCACTATTTCCTATATTTTAATGTTGATATCTACTTCGTGGTCACAAGGGGCTCTGTCCCACAGTTCTTGTATCTTGAACTTGAGGCTTTAGGTGCTGTGACCTCCGGTTCATTTAGCTAGAAGCTAAAGTGTTGCAGCTTTCGTCATGCTGAGCTGTTTGGCCTGAGAAAGTAGAGGCCAACTGAAGTCTTGTTGTGTTTCCCTGGATATATCCTAGAGATAGCTTGATAAGTGTGGGGAAGTGTTGCCACAGGAGCTCTGCTGAGGTAGAGCTTAGGCAATCTCAGCAGTTGGTGATCCTATCTGCCCTAGTGTTTTCCTGATTTCTCTGGGATGCTGAGGCACGCTGTGTATCCTGGTGTTGCTGGTTGTGTGACTCTTCCCACTCGGGGCTCTGGATCTCCTCCTGATTTGTTGAGGCGCGACTGTCAAAGAGAGCTCTGGTCCTGCACTGGTCCCCTTATTCCACAGCAAGAGGGACCCTCCTTAGCAATTTTTATAGCCTCACGTGCAAGGGACTCTTTGCCCCTTCTTCTGTTCCCACTGTTCCAGGATTTTTCTGGGGAAATATTGTATGGTTCTTTCAATGTCAGTAGGAGGAAAGGGGGAGAGAATTTACTGATCACTCTGCCGTTTTGGCTCAGAGAATTTTCAATAGGTGACTTACAGACATTTAATCTGTGGGCTGATGATCTCACGAGCAGCTACTGCAGACACCTAGGGCTCCACGGCTCTCACTTGCTCAGTTCTGCTGGACTCACATTTTGGGCTGATATGCCCAAGATTCCACAGTGCAGTTGCTGCTTCAGACTGCCTTGGACTTCCTGTCCAACCCTGCCATGATGGGGATGCATTGGTGCAGACTGTGTGGTGTGTACTGTGTGCTCCTCTAACCCCACAGAAGAGATCCTTCCCATTGACCTTCCTGTCTGTCCTGTGTCGTGAATTTGCCAGTCTGTCTCCTATTGAATTCTGCCCCTAGAAATTCTGGTCAGACTCTCATTTTAGAGGTATCTGAGGGTGTTTGTCTAAGAGCTTAGGTAAGTATTTGCTCCCACTTCGCCATCATGGCTCTAACCCCCAAAATTCCTTTGATGACACAATTATAATCGTTATACTTTAACCAGGAAGAGCAAAAAAAAAGAAAACTATAGAGCAATTTCCTCAATGAATATGGATTCAAAAATTTAAATAAAATACAATCGAGGAGATCACATTATGTATATCAGAAAAACCCCATATTATGCCTAATTGAGATTTGTCCAAGAGATATAGGGCTGGTTCAGTATTAGGGAAAAAAGTAACATGATTGGCAGTATCAATAAGAAAACCAAAATCTATCATATCTTTATCAATAAAGGTAAAAAAAAATTTTGGCAAAATGTAAGAT
Organism: Bettongia penicillata ogilbyi; assembly: GCA_023548195.1. Taxonomy (NCBI): domain Eukaryota; kingdom Metazoa; phylum Chordata; class Mammalia; order Diprotodontia; family Potoroidae; genus Bettongia; species Bettongia penicillata. Next base: position 828,177 of record JAJHZJ010000782.1, on the reverse strand, counting down.
TAAATTACTAAGAAAACTCCGGAAAGCATAGTTTCCCTTAAAATGATAAATAGTATCTACGTAAAACTGTCCCCAAGAATTTATAATGGGGATCAGTTAGAAATTCCCAGTAAGATCTGAGGTGAAGCAAATCTACCCATTATCACCCATATTATTCAATATTACCCTTGAAATGCTAAGTAAAGCAATGAAACAGGAAAAAAAGTTGTGATTATAATGGGCAATGAGTAAAAAAAAGCACTCTCTTTTCATTTTTTAAATTTATTTTTCAGTTCTCAACTTGCACTTCCACAGGAATTTGAATTCAATATTTTTTCCTCATCTCTCACCACCACGACCCAGGACAGCATGTACCCTATGCACCCCTTCCTCTGGTGTATCCTCTATCAACCACCCTTCTTCAAATCTGCTTCTTCTGTATTTTCCTGTAGGGCAAAATAGATTTATATAGTCCATTGCCTGTATAGCTTAATTTCCACTTGCATGCTCAAACAAATTTTAACATTCATTCTTAAAGTTTTGAATTCCATATTCTCTTCTTCCATCTTCACCCACTTTTACTGAGAAAATGATCAGTTCAACACAGGTCATACACGTGTAACAATGCACAGCACTTCCATAATAGTTTTGTTGCAAAAGACTAACCACATTTCACTCTGTTCTATCCTGTCTTTCATTTATTCCACTCTCCCCCTTGACCTATCCTCGCACAATAGTGTTTGCTTCTGATTATACATTTCCCCAATTTGCTGTCCCTCCTATTATCTTCCCAACCTATGCCCTTTGCCCTTGCTTTCCTGCAGGGTGAAATAGATTTCCATATCCAATTGAGTATGTGTTATTCTTCCTTGAGCCAAATTCCATGAGAGTAAGATTCATTTACTTCATTTCACATCTCCCCCCTTTCTTCTCCATTGAAAAACTCTTCCTGGGTAGGAGCCAAGATGCCCGAGTAGAAAAACTCTCGTATGCTAGCTCCGAAAACACAGTCCATATATTTTCTGTAGAAAGAACTCCCCACAAATTCTGAATCAGTGCAAGCTGTGCAGAAACACAGTGGAAGAGATTTCCGTTCCAGAGAGCCCTGGAAAGCCGACCCCAGGGGTCTGTCACGCATCGGATATGGAGCCCACCCCTGTGCTTCCCTGGGCGCATGGCCCCAGAGGAGCAGATACAAGTAGCCTTCAGGGATGGAACCTCTGGTGGCCGCGAACGTCCCTCCACCCACAGGCGCTTCAGGTCAGTGAGAGAGACTTCTGGGCTGGCCGAGAGGGGAGCAGGGTTTCTCCGTTATTGAGGACCACTCGGGAGGCAGTAGCAGAGGCAGTGGTGGCCCGTAACTCCCGAAGCAGCAGGTAGGAGCTCAGGGCCATTACCGAAGGTCTCTGCATAAACCCCCTGAAGGAACTGAGCCTGGGAGGTGGCCCTTACCCCACCTGAGAACCAGAACTTAAGCTCACATTGAATAGCAACTGAGAGCTACGCAGAAAGCCCTGAGGCTGGGGAGCAGCATTTGAATTTCAGACCCCAAGGGCTAGCTGGGCGGATCTAGGCGGGGGTGGACAGGAATCTCAGAAGTCAAGTAACTGGCTGGGAAAACGCCCACAAAAGGGAAGAAAAATAAGATTTTAGAAAGCTACTTTCTTGGGGGACAGATGTTCCTGCCTTTCATTTCTGATGACAAGGAACAATTTGTACCATCAGGGAAAGACGTGACGGTCGGGGCCTCTGTATCTGAGACATCTCAGGGGGATGTCTGCTGGGCTCAAGCCATGGAAGAGCTCAAAAAGGATTTTGAAAATCAAGTTAGACAGGTGGAACAAAAACTGGGAAAAGAAATGAGAAAGATGCAAGAAAAACATGAAAAACGGGTCAATACCTTGGTAAAGGAGACCCAAAAAAATGCTGAAGAAAATAACACCTTGAAAAATAGGCACACTCAATTGGCAAAAGAGGTTCAAAAAGTCAGTGAGGAGAAGAATGCTTTCAAAAGCAGAATTAGCCAAATGCAAAAAAAGGTTCAAAACCTCACTGAAGAGAATAGTTCTCTCAAAACTAGAGTGGAACAGATGGAGTCTAATGACTTTCTGAGAAACCAAGAAATCACCAAACGAAACCAAAAGAATTAAAAAATGGAAGAGAATGTGAAATATCTCATTGGAAATACAACTGACCTGGAAAATAGATCCAGGAGAGACAATTTAAAAATTATGGGACTACCTAAAAGCCATGATCAAAAAAAGAGCCTAGACATCATCTACCATGAAATTATCATGGAAAAATGCCCTGATATTCTACAACCACAGGGCAAAATAAGTTTTGAAGGAATCCATTGATCACCGCCTGAAAGAGATACAAAAAGAGAAACTCCTAGGAACATTGTGCTCAAATTCCAGAATTCCCAGGTCAAGGAGAAAATATTGCATGCAGCTAGAAAGAAACAATTCCAGTATTGTGGAAATACAATCAGGATAACACAAGATCTATCAGCTTCTACATAAAGGGATGGAAGGTCGTGGAATAGGATATTCCAGAAGTCAAAGGAACTAGAACTCAAACCACTAATCACCTACCCAGCAAAACTGAGTATAATACTTCAGGGAAAAATATGGTCTTTCAATGAAACAGAAGACTTTCAAGCATTCTTGATGAAAAGACCAGAGCTGAAAAGAAAATCTGACTTTCAAACACAAGAATGATAAGAAGCATGAAAAAGTAAACAGCAAAGAGAAGCCATAAGGGACTTACCAAAGATGAACTTTTTACATTCCTACATGGAAAAACAATATTTGTAACTCTCAAAACTTTTCAGTATCTGGGTAGTTGGTGGGACCATCCACACACATCCACACACATATGTACACACATGTGCACACACACATGTACACACGTATGCACACACACGCACACACAGAGAGACAGAGAGCACAGAGTGAATTGAATAGGATGGGACGATATCATAAAAGAAATTAAGGTAAACGGTGAGAGAGAATTGTAGTTGTAGGTGAGATGGTGAAATGGAATGGGGTAAATTATATGTCATTTAACAGGCAAGCAGGAGACATTTTAGTGGAGGGAAAAAGAGGAGAGCTGAGAAAAAAACAAGAAGTTTACCCTCATCGCATTCGACTAAAGAAAGGAATAAAATGCGCACTCATTTTGGAATGTAAACCTATCTTATAATACAGGAATATGGGGGAGGAGATGAACAGTGTGGGGGTGATGCTGGAAGGGAATGCAATGGGAGGAGGGAGCAATTTGAAGTCAACACTTGGGGAGGGACAGGATCAAAAGTGAGAATAGAAACAATGGGGGACAGGATAGGATGGAGGGAAACATAGTTAGTCTTACACAACACAACTATTACGGAAGTAATTTGCAAAACTACACAAATAGAGCCTATATTGAATTGCCTGCCATCCCAAAGGGAATGGGTGGGGAGGGAAGGATGGGGAGAATTTGGAATTCAAAGTTTCAGGAACAACCGTCGAGTATTGTTCTTGCTAGTAAGAAATCAGAAATAGAGTTTATGGGAATAGAAAATCGTCTGGCCCTACAGGACAAAAGAGAATATGGGGACAAGAGAAGGGAAGGGTGATAGAAGAGAGGGCCGATTGGTGATAGGGAAAATTAGAATGCTTGGTGTATTGGGGTTGGGGGAGGGGATAAATGGGGAGAAAATTTGGAACCCAAAATATTGTGAAAATGAATTTAAAAAGTTAAATAAATAAATTTATATTAAAAAAAAGAAAAACTCTTCCTTTCCTTTTGTATGTGAGATCATTTCCTACATTCTACCTCTTCCTTTCTCTTACTGCTAGGTATGTGTGTATACACATAACTATATATGTATGCACATATACGTATATGTATATATGTATATGTATATATGTATAATTATATACTTATGTATGGATACGTGTATGTGTATGTATATATACACATATGTGCTTATAAATATATACATAAAATATTCACATGAACTCATGTAAACATACACATGTATATACATACATACACACATACATACATATATGTACATATATATATATATATACACATATCAAATATAAGCACACAAATATACCCATACATACTTACATATATTTTTCCTCTAATTACCCTAATACTGAACAAGGCCTCATGAGTTACATACAACACCTTTATATGTAGGAATGGAAACAGTTCAATTTTAATGAGTTCCCTAAGGCTCCCCTTTCCTGTTTACCTTTTCATGTTTCTCTTGATTCTTGTATTTGAAGGTTAAATTTTCTCTTCATCTCTGGTCTTTTCAACAAACATGATTGTAATTCCTCTATTTCATTCACATTCCATTTTTGCTCCTGTAGCATTATGCTCAGAATTGCTGGGTAAGTGATTCTTTTTTGTAATCCTATCTTCTTTGACCTCTGCAATATCATATTTCAAATTCCTTCAGTTCCTTAGTGTAGAAGCTGCTATATTCTCTGTTATCCTGATAGTATTTCCACAGTATTTAGCTGTTTCTTTCTGGTTGCATGCAATCAATTTTCCTTCACCTGGGAACTCTGGAATCTGGCTACAATATTCCTAGGACTTTTCCTTTTGAGATCTCTTTCAGGAGGTGAATCATTTCAATCTCTGATTTACTTTCTGGGTTTGGAATATCAGGGCAGTTTTCCTTGATAATTTCTTGGAAGATGATGTCGAGGGTCTTTTTTAAATCTTGATTTTCAATTAGAGCCATAATTTAAAAGTTATTTCTTCTGGATCTATTTTCCAGATTAGTATCTTTCCAATGAAATATTTCACATTGTCTTCTATGTTTACATTCTTTTGGTTTTGTTTTATAATTTTTTGGTTTCTCATAAAGTCATTAACTTCTATCTGCAACATTCTAATTTTTTAAAGAACACTTCCCTTAAGTTAGCATTTGAACCTCCTTTTCCATCTGGCCAATTGTGTTTTTTAAAGCATTCTTCTCCTCTTTGGCTTCTTGGACCTCTTTTAACATTTGGATTAGTCTATTTCAAAAGGTGTTATTTTCTTCAACATTTCTTTGCGTCTCCCTTACCTAGCTATTGACTCACTTGTCATGATTTTATTGCACTCCTCTCATTTCTCTTCCAAATGTTCCCTACACTTCTCTTATATGATTTTCAATTTTTTTATGCGCTCTTTTATAACCTGTGTCAATTGCTTATTTTTTTTTTGGAGGATTTGGATGTAGAAGCCTTGACTTTGATATCTGCCTGAGATCATATGTTTTGTTCTTCCTATCTGAAAGGGTGTAAGAAAATATATTTTCACCAAGAATTACTTTCTGTAGTCTTATTTTTCCCCTTCTGGAGAATTTTTCCAGCCAGTTACTTAACTTTTGAATCATGTGCGAAGTGGAGGGCATATTATCCTAATATTCATAGATTTTGTGCAGCCGTTCCTGAGATATATCTATGGACCTGTAATTTCTCAATTCCTACAAGGTGGCACAATCAATGGAGAGGAGTTTACCCCTCCCCCAGCCTGCACTGTAGTCTGTGAGTAACCACAAGCACTATTTTCTGCCCTGGAAATAGCTGTAGGCCTCCCTCTCCCCAGCCACCATCACTTCAACCAAGCCAGCGCCAGGGCTCCTCCTTACCTCAGGATCACCTCTCAGAGGTGAGATACAGATCATCCTCGATTCCCTCATGGCGTTTAGATTGAGGGTTCCCAAAGAGGATACTTCTGCAGTCGCAGTGACTGTTGCCTTCCTTGAGCTGGGCCTAGGGCCAGACCACACTGCCCTCTCACCCAGGTGAAAGGGCTTTATAATTGATCTTTGAAGCTATCTTTGAGGTTTGTGGGTTGAGGAATCTGGGAGCCACAGCTGCTACCTATCAATATATGCCTTGAAACATGCTACAGTCTTCTACTTGCCACATATTCTGCGCTGGGCTGTACTCTCCTCTGAGTCTGGTGTAATAGACCTTTCCCATTGGCTTCTCAGGCTGTCTTGGGCTGAAAATCTGTTTCACTCTGTCATTTTGTCACTTCTGCTGCTCTAGAATTTGTTTAGAGTCATGTGTTAAGAACATTTTATGGTTTATGGGGCGAGAGTCAAAGCAGATCCATCATTCCACTCCACCATCTTGGCTTTGCCCACAAGAAAAAAAATAACACTCTTTGTAGATGATATGATACCACACTTGAGAAATCTAGAGAATATATTTTTAAAAATAGTTGAAATAACTAAGTTCAGCAGTTACAGCATATAGAAAATACACATAAATCTTCAGCATTTCTGTATATTACCAAGGAAGTCCAGCACTAAGATGTTGAAAAAGGAATAGACTTAAAATAGCTTTTGTTGTTTTTCTTTCTTTCTGACAGGACCAAAGACATCAAGAAGGCTGTAGCTTAAGTTGAAAGTTCATTGTATTTAAATGAGGCAGGGCTGTGCAAAGGCAGGAGCCTCACATTCTCCTCCAGAGCCATCTGGGTCCAGTGTCAAGATACATAACAATTAACCATAAATAAGATAAAATATTTGGGAGTCTTCTTGGCAAGGCAAATCCAGGAACTATATGAACACAATTTAGAATCACTCCACAGAAATAAAGTCAGATCATTAAAATTTGAAAAGATGTAATATATATATATATATATATATATATATACATATGCATATATACATATATACATACACACACACACACACACACACATATATATATATATATACATATATGTTTTAGACGTAAAAAAATAAAAAAAAATATGACAAGCAGAATATCTAGGATATAAATGGAGTCAAATAAAAGGAATATGAAGGAAGGTAGCCAGAAGTTTTGAAAAACAAGTATTTGTTATTAATATCTGAGAGATTCCGAGCTTCTCCCCTTCCTTCCAAAGTGCTGTGTTTAAGTTCACCTTGTTGTTATTGTTGTTTTTCGGAAGGACATTGCATTCACTCTCCTTATTCTGGTCAGCCCCCACCTAAGTTGGCAAGGAATTTAGTCTCACGTAGGGAATCCCATTATGTTGTGTTCAAACTTCAAAGATTGTTCAAACACTCTTCTGTTTAGATAGCCCAAAGCCGGAATTGTTTTGGGATAGTTGAGAATGGTCTCATATACTGATACTTTCTCTGTTCAGAGGCTGTGAAATGAGGAAGTGACATCAGCTCCTGTTGAAATGTTATATAACTGTGGAGCTTAACACCCAAAAGAGCTCAGTTTTGACTATATCTCTTTATGCATCCTTGTAATAACAAGGACCCTGTCACACAGAGGAGGGCCTGTTTTTCTAAAAGGAAAGACACCTTTTTAGTGATAAATAATTTACTTCAATCAAATACATACTTAGTTCAGGGGGAAAAGACAGCACCCTGAAGTTTAGAGAAAATGCAAAGAGAAATCAAAATCACAAGACAGGGCTTCCAACTCTCTTATCATAAGCAATACATACATCACAGACTAACGGACAGATCTAGGTGTCTGAACACATATAAATAATTACCATAAAGTGAAGCACCAACATATGGGTTTTCAAACACAGGGGGCTCCTTAGTGGTTACCCAGAGTCTCTTCTGGTCAAACAAACACTTCCAATGATTAAACTCCGAAGTACAACCTCACCTCAGAGTATTTATATATATATATATATATATATATATATATATATATATATATATATATATATATATATATATATACACAGAGTCAGAGGTCATCAAAACCTTTGAGAATCAGTGATTAATTGGAAATGAACAAAAGTTGTGAAGCTTGCTACAAAGTAAATCTCCACTAATCAAACTTTCCCTAATGGGCAGGCACGTTAATGGGTAGGGCAGATCTTGAACTCCCATAATTATCATTAACATGCACCACCTGTTTTGAAAAAAAATATACAAGTGCATATGACCTAATTCTTTTCATCTATTTTTTTACACCAAACCCTGCGTGTTGACAAAGTATGAATCTCAAGTCGCATTACAAAACAGTCATCATGAAAACAATCTTGTACTACCTAGGAAATAGAGTGGTAAATCAGCAGAACAGATTCAGTACACAATGGTAAAAGACATCAGTATTCTGTTTTTTGGCAAATCCAAAAGTCTGGGATTTCAAGACAATAAATCACTATTTGACTGAAATTTCTAGATAAAATGGAAAGCAATATGGCAGAATCTAGACATAAAACAACATTTTACACAATAAAACAAGATAAGGTCAAAATGGGTATGTGATTTGGACATAAATTAAGATAATAGAAAAAAAGGGAAGTATGGAGTATCTTCTGTGTCAGATCTATGGATAAAGAAAGAATTTATGACCAAAGAAGAGATAGAGAATATTACGACACGCGAAATGAGTAATTTTGGCTATATTAAATTTAAAAAGGGGCTGCAGATACAAAGTCAATGACTCAAAATTAGAAGGAATGCAAGGAATCGGTGGGGGTAGAATGAGAAATAATAGGAAATTTCTGTGATAAAAGCCTCTTTTTTTGAATATATAGCAAATTTCGTGAAATTTATAAAACTATAAGTTATTATCCAAATTAAAAATGGTAAAAGGTCATAAACATTATCAGGAGACAAAATCATACTGTAAATCATGATTGATTAGAGAAATTCAAATTTAAACCATTCGGAGTTACCACTTCATACCTATCAGATTGGCTTTTATGACAGACTAGGAAAAAGACAAACACTGCAAGGAATGTGGAAAAATAGGGACTCCAATGCACTATTGGTGGAGTTGTGAACTAATCCAACCATTGTGGAGAGCAATTTGGAATTATACACAAAGAACACTCAGCAAGAATACTATCAGTTCTGTACAGCAAAGAAACAGAAGAAATACAAAAAGACCTACATATACAAAATGTTTGTAGCAAGTCTTTCTGCAGTGGCAAAGAATAAGGAACTGATGAAATGTTCATGAAATGGGAAATGGTAGGGAAAGTCGTGGTATGTGAATTGTGATGGAACATTATTGTGCCATTAAAATAACAGACCAGATGTTTTCAGAAAACCCTGGAAAAACTTGCATAACGTGATGCAAGTTGGAATGAGCAGAATTAGGAAAACAATGTGTACAGTAGCAATAATATAGTATGATGATCAACTGTGAATGGTAGTTATTTTAGCACTACAATGGCCCAAGACACATGTAAAGTATTTGTGATGAAAAATGCTATCCAACTCTGATTAAAGAAATGATGGACTCTGACTACAGATTGAAGAATACTTAAAAAAAAAAAAAAAAAAAAAAAAAAAACTTTTATTGTTTTTGTCCGAATTTACTTTTGTAGCATGGCTAATAGGGAGATGTTTTCTATTACTTCATGTGTATAATCTATATCAAAATTGCTTGCCTTTTCAAAGATAGGAGAGAGAGAATTTGACACTCAGTGTTAAACATAATGCCAATTTCTAAAAAATTAATTGAGAAATAGCAAAGATTTTAAAATAGGGGAAAAGATGCAATATGCAAAATATGCAAGCATTGGAAGAGTAAGCAAAAGAGAAAAAGGACCATTACTGAAACATGATCAAAAAGGAAATTGGCTAGACATACATTCAACATGAATTGGGTCAGATGGACAGTTAAACAGCAGCAATAATACCTGGGGAACATAAAAGAAGATGGCTTCTAGCACTCAGTCATATTGTCAGCCAATCAACATTTATTAGGCATCCATTATGTGTCCAGACACTGTGCATAATATTGGAGATGTATTGGTTTCTTTTAAGACAAAATGAAGTCCATGTCCTCAAGGAGCTCAGAATTAATGTGGGAGATAACAAGCAAGTAAATATTTAATTAACATCTATATAAAGAGTAAACAAATAATTAAAAGGAAAGCATTAAAATTCAGAGAGGTTTGTAAAGGCTTCTAGTAGAAAATATGATTTTAATTGGAAAATAAAGGAAACCATAATGAAAGAAGGTAGCCATAAAGTTTCCACAAGGAAGGTGATAAATCTGAGGATGGGAAACAACGCGATAATATTCCTTGAGTCGATTGATGAAGATTCTTGTTGGAGTGCTGGTGAGTAGGTCACTCACTGCATCAGAGTATGTGACAAGGAGTAGGAGATAAGTCTAGAAAGGTTGAAGTAGGCTAGGGTACGAAGGAATTTGAATACCAGAGAGAGGAATTTGTATTTGATCCTGGAAGTGACAAGGAGTTATTGGAGTTTAGTGAGTAAGGGGGTCACATGTCTGAACCTGTATTTTAGAAAGGCCACTTTCATGGCTGAATGAAGAACATATTTGAGTGGCGAAAGATTGGAAAGACGCAGACCTATCATAAGACATAAATAGATCCTCTTTAGTGGGGTAGAAAGACATAAACAAGCACTTCACAGCTGGTGGTGAGGATGAAGGGTTGGTGTAAAAATTGGAGGGAATATTCATAACAACAAAGTCACCTATTCATTGAAGTCACTATCAAATTACTAGTGAGTAACAGAATGAAATAAAATGAGTTGGGAAATGAGTTTTAAGGAACAGCAGAATGCCTAGTATTGTTGAATGACAGAGGTGTTTCAATGTACAATAAAGGTATAAGGACACAGAATTAATGAGAATGAATTAATTGACGTAAGATTTTTGGGACCTTTAAATTTTTGACTACTTTCTTCACATCTTTGTTTCTCAGACTGTAGATCAGGGGATTCAACATGGGAATTATTATTGTATAAAAGACAGAGGCCACTTTCACCTCTTCCTCGAAGTTTTGATTCTTGGGCACACAGTAGAGGAAGAGAATTGTCCCATGGTAGATAAAGATGGTCAAGAAATGTGAGCTACATAAGGAGAAGGCTTTATGCCTCCCACTAACTGAACTCATCTGTAGGACGGTAATTAAAATATAAAGGTAGGAGATAAGGATGATCACAAGTGTGCTTACCTCATTAAATATGGAAAGGGTGTAAAGAATCATTTCACTCATATAAGTATCAGAGCAAGAAGCAGAGAGGATGACAGAATATTCACACGCAAAATTATCCAGGATGTTAAACTGACAAAAAGATAATGAAAGGAGGGAAGACATGATGGCAGGGGAAGTGACAATGCCCCATGCATAGGCCCCAGTCACTAGTAGTGTGCAAAGTGTCTGCGACATAACCACTGTGTACATCAAGGGATTAGAAATGGCCACAACCCTGTCATAGGCCATCACTGCCAACATGAATGTCTCTGTCACAACAAAAGTGCAAACAAAAAAGAAATGGGTGATACAACTCTTAAATGATATTGATCTGTCTGCCACAACTAAGTTCTCTAGCACTTTGGGAGTAACAACAGTGGAATAACAGAAATCCACAAAGGACAAGTGGCTGAAGAAAAACTACGTTGGGGTGTGGAGTTTGGAGTTCATCTTGATGACGATAATCATGCCCAGATTCCCCAGCACAGTGACAATGTAAATGGCAAGGAACAGGAGGAAGAGTGGGATCTGGATCTCTGGGCTATCAGAGAAACCTAAAAGGATGTATGTGACCAGGACATTTTGATTCTTCTCATTGCTCAGCATAGTTCCTATAGAAAAAAAAAAGAGTTAAGGGAGGAGCAAAGATGGCCTAGTAGAAAGATCCACATATGCTAGCTCTGAAACCACAACCCATAATTATCTCTAAAGAGGAACTCCCAACAAATTCCGGAGAAGTATAAGCCGCACAGCAACGGAATGCAGGAGACTTTTGTGCCAGGGAGCCCTGAAAAACAGACACTAAGGGTCCGTCCCGCACCAGACCTGGAGCAGAGCCCAGCCCTGCCCTGGCCTCGAGGCCCCGAGAGGAGGAAATCCAAGCAGGCTTCAGGGACAGAATCTCTACTGGTCGTGAAGGTCCCTCCACCCACAGGCGCACAGGTCAGTGAGAGAGCTTTCTGCACTGGCTGAGAGGGGAGCTGGGTGTCTCCATAACTCAGGCCCCCTTAGGAGGAAGCAGCGTGGGGGATGCAGCAGACAGGATCTCCCTAAGCAGACAGGAGCTCGGATCTATTACTGAAGGCCTCAAAATAAACCCCCTGAGGGAACTGAGACTAGGTGGTGGCCCTGCCTCCACCTGAGAATCTGAATTTAATCTTACCCTGCATAGCAGCAGGGCCCACCTCTGAAAGCTCTGAGGCTGGGGAGGATCATTTGAATCTCAGACCCCAAGCACTAGCTGGGCAGATCTAGACGTGAGGCGGGGATTGAGAGGAATCTCATAAGTCAAGTAACTGGCTGGGAAAATGACAAGAAAATGGGGGAAAAAAGACCACAGAAGGTTACTTTCCTTTTTTTTATTTAACTTTTTACATTCATTTTCACAAAATTTTGGGTTGCAAATTTTCTCCTTTTTTCTCCCCTCCCCCCCACCCCAATACACCGAGCATTCTAATTCTCCCTATCACCAATCTGCCCCCTATTCTATCATCCCTCCCTTCACTTGTCCCCATCTTCTCTTTTGTCCTGTAGGGACAGATGACTTTCCTTTCCCCATTAACTATATTTCTTATTTACTACCAGCAAGAAAAATTCTAAACACCTATTCCTAAAACTTTGAGTTACAAATTCTCCCCATTCCTCCCTGCCCACAAATTCCCTTAGGGAAGGCAGGCAATTCAATATAGGTCATATCTGTATAGTTTTTCAAATGACTTCGATAATAGTCGTGTTCTGTAAGACTAACTGTTATTTCCCTCCATCCTATCCTGCCCCCAATTGTTTCTATTCTGTCCTTTGATCCTGTCCCTCCCCAAGTGTTGACTTCAAATTGCTCCCTCCTCCCATTGCCCTCCCTACCATCATCCCCCCCAATTGCATATCTCCCTCTCCCCCACTTTCCTATATTGTGAGATAGGTTTTCATACCAAAATGACTGTGCATTTTATTCCTTCCTTTAGTCGAATGTGATCAGGGTAAACTTCTTGTTTTTTTTGTTTTTTTTTTTCTCAGCTCTCCTCTTCTTCCCTCCATTAAAAAGTCTCCTGCTTGCCTCTTGAATGAGATATAATTTACCCCATTCCATTTCACCCTCTTTCCTCCCACTACATTTCTCTCTCATCATTTACCTTAATTTCTTTTAAGATATGGTCCCATCCTATTCAATTCACTCTGTGCTGTCTGTCTCTGTGTGTGCATGCAAGTGTGTATGTGTGTGTGCATGCACGTGTATACATGTGTGTGTATTTGTGTGTGTATAATCCCAACAACTACCCAGAAACTGAAACGCTTTAAGAGTTACAAATATGGTCTTTCCATTTAGGAATGTAAACAGTTCACTTTTGGTAAGTCCCTTATGACTTCTCCTTGCTGTTTACTTTTTCATGCTTCTTCTCATTCTTGTGTTTGAAAGTCAAATTTTCTTTCCAGCTCTGGTCTTCTCATCAAGAATGCTTGAAAGTCTTCTGTTTCATTGAAAGATCATATTTTCCCCTGAAGTATTATACTCAGTTTTGCTGGGTAGGTGATTCTTGGTTTGAGTCCTAGTTCCTTTGACTTCTGGAATATCCTATTCCACGCCCTTCAATCCCTCAGTGTAGAAGCTGCTAGATCGTGAGTTAGCCTGATAGTATTTCCACAATACTGGAATTGTTTCTTTCTAGCTGCTTGCAAGATTTTCTCCTTGACCTGGGAATTCTGGAATTTGGCCACAACGTTCCTAGGAGTTTCTCTTTTTGGATATCTTTCAGGCAGTGATGGATGGATTCCTTCAATACTTATTTTGCCCTCTGGTATTAGAATATCAGGGCAGTTTTCCCTGATAATTTCATGGAAGTTGATGTCTAGGCTCTTTATTTTTTGCTCATGGCTTTCAGGTAGTCCCATAATTTTTAAATTGTCTCTCCTGGTTCTATTTTCCAGGTCAATTGTTTTTCCCATGAGATATTTCACATTCTCTTCCATTTTTTCATTCTTTTGGTTTTGTTTGGTGATTTCTTGCTTTCTCAGAAAGTCATTAGACTCCATCTCTTCCATTCTAATCTTGAGAGAACTATTTTCTTCAGTGAGCTTTTGAACCTCTTTTTGCATTTGGGTAATTCTGCTTTTGAGGGCATTCTTCTCCTCATTGGATTTTTGAACCTGTTTGCCAATTGAATGAGCCTATTTTTCAAGGTGTTATTTTCTTCAGCATTTTTTTTGGGTCTCCTTTAGCAAGGTATTGCCCCGTTTTTCATGTTTTTGTTGCATCTCTCTCATTTCTCTTCCCAGTTTTTCCTCCACCAGTCTAACTTGATTTTCAAAATACTTTTTGAGCTCTTCCATGGCCTGAGTCCACCAGACATCCACCTGGGGACTCTGGGATACAGAGAAGCCGCCCTCCACGTCTTTCCCTGATGGTAAGAATATTTCCTCATCATCAGACTTGAAAGGCAGGAACATCTCCACCCCATCAAAATAGCTCTCTATGGTCTTATTATGCTTCCTTTTCTGGGCATTTTCCCAGCCAGTTACTTGGCTTCAGAGATTCCACTGCAACCCTGCCTAGATCTGCTCAGCTCGTGCTTGGGGTCTGAGATTCAAATGCTGCTTCCCAGTCTCAGGGCTATCCCTGGCGGGAGCGGCTGCTATTCAATGTGAGCTTAAGTTCTGGTGCTTGGGTGTGGGCAGGGCCACCTCCCAGGCTCAGCTCCCTCAGGGGCTTTATGCAGAGACCTTCTGTAATGGAGTGGGTGGGGGCAGGCCCACTTCCCAGGCTCAGTTCCCTCAGGGTCTTTATGCAGAGACCTTCAGTAATGGAGTGGGTGGGGGCAGGCCACTTCCCAGTCTCAGCTCCTTCAGGTGGTTTATGCAGGGACCTTCAGTAATGAAGATCCTGCCTGCTCGGGGGGTCCCGGGGGCTGCCACTGCTGCCTCTGCTGCTGCCCCTGCCTCTGCTTCTGTCACTTCCTTCCCCTGCCTCTGCCTCTTCTGCTTCCTCCCGAGGGGCCCCGAGTCACTGAGAAACCCCGCTCCCCTCTCGGCCAGCCCAGACGTCTCTCTCACTGACCTGTAGCTTCTGTGGGTGGAGGGACATTCCCGACTGCCGGAGGTTTCGTCCCTGAAGCCTGCTCGAATCTGTTCCTCTGGGGCTGTGGCCAGGGCGGTTCAGAGGTGGGCTCCTGTTTCCGGGGCACGATGGACCCTGGGGATGGCTCTCCAGGGATTTCTGGAAGGGAAATATTATCCACTGTGTTTCTGCGCGCCTTGTAGTGATGCAGAATTTGTGGGGAGATCGTCTTGTAGGAAATATATGGGCTGTGGGTTCGGAGCTAGCATATGTGAGTCTTTCTACTCTGCCATCTTGGCTCCACCCCCAGAAGTTTACCTTCTTGGTGAACAGATGTTTCCTCCTTTCCTTTCTGATGAGGAATAACAACGCTTACAATCAGGTAAAGGCAGAGAAGTCAAAGCCTCTGTATCCCAAACATCCGAAATAGATATGCAATGGGCTCAGGTCATGGAAGAGCTCAAAAAAGATGTTGAAAATCACGTTAGATAGGTGGAAGAAAAACTGGGAAGGGAAATGAGAGAGATACAAGAAAAACATGAAAAACAGGACAATACCTTCCTATAAGAGACCCAAAAAATGCTGAAGAAATTAACACCTTGAAAAATAGGCTAACTCAGTTGGAAAAAGAGGTTCAAAAAGCCAATGAGAAGAAGAATGCTTTCCAAAGCAGAATTAGCCAAGTGGAAAAAAGAGGGTCAAAAGATCACTTAAGAGAATAGTTCTCTCAAAATTGGAATGTAACTGATGGAGGCCAATGACTTTATGACAAACCAAGCAATCACCAAACAAAACCAAAAAATGGAAAAATGGGAGACAATGTGAAATATCTCGTTGGAAAACAACTGACCTGGAAAATAGATCCAGGAGAAAAACCTTAAAAACTATGGGATTATATGAAGGCCATGATCCAAAAAAGAGCCTAGACATCATCTTCCATGAAATTATCAAGGAAATCTGCCCTGATATTCTAGAACCAGAGGGCAAAATAAGTATTAAAGGTATTCACCAGTCACCACCAGAATGAGATCCAAAAAGAGAAACTCCTAGGAACATTGTGGCCAAATTCCAGAACTCCCAGGTAATGGAGAGAATATTGCAAGCAGCTAGAAAGAAATAATTCCAATATTGTGGAAATACAAACAGGATAGCACAAGATCTATCAGCTTCTACATTAAGGGATTGAACAGCATGGAATAGAATATTCCAGAAGTCAAAGGAACTAGGACTAAAACCAAGAATCACCTACCCAGCAAAACTGAGTATAATATTTCAGGGGAAAAATGGTATTTTAATGAAATTGAGAACTTTCAAGCATTCATGATAAAAAGAACAGAGCTGAAAAGAAAATTTGACTTTGGAGCACAAGAATGAGAAGAAGCATGAAAAAAGAAAGAGCAAAGGGAAGTCATAAGGGAGTTAACAAAGTTGAACTGTTTACATTCCTACAGGGAAAGACAATACTTGTAACTCTTAAAACTTTTCAGTATCTGGTTAGTTGGTGGGATTAAACCCACACCCACACACACACACACACACACACACACACACACACACACACACACACGGGCACATACACATACATGCGTGCGTACACACACACACACATACACACATGCATACACACATGGAGACAGCACAGAGTGAGTTGAATAGGATGGGATCATACCTTAAAAAATTAAGATAAATATATAAGAGAAATATGCTGGTAGGAGAGAGAGTGAAATGGAATGGGGCAAATAACCTCTCATAGAAGAGGCAAGAAGGAAACTTTTTATTGCAGAGAAAAAGAGGAGAACTGTGGAAAGAAAAACATGAAGTTTGCTCTCATAACATTCGACTAAAGGAAGGAATAAAATGCACATTTTTTGGTATGAAAACCTATCTTATAATACAGGAAAGTGGGGGAGAAGGAGATACGCAGGGTGGGGGGATGATGGAAGGGAGGGCAATGGGAGGAGGGAGCAATTTGAAGTCAACAATCGGGGAGGGACAGAATCAAAAGAGAGAATAAATAAAATGGGGGGACGGATAGGATGGAATGAAGTATAGTTAGTCTTAAACAACATGACTTTTATCCAAGTCAGTTGCAAAACTGCACAGTTGTGGCCTATATTGAATTTCCTGCCTTCTCAAAGGGAATGGGTGGGGAAGGAGGGATGGGGAGAAGTTGAAACTAAAAGTTTTAGGAACAACTCTTGAATATTGTTCTTGCTACTAGGAAATAAAAAATACAGGTAACGGGGAATAGAAAGTTATCTGGCCCTACCTGGCAAAAGAGAAGTTGGGGCAAGAGAAGGGAGGGATGATAGAAGAGAGGGTAGATTGGTGATAGGGGTAATTAGAATGCTCGGTGTATTGGGGCGGGGGGAGGTGACAAATGGGGAGAAAATTTGGAACCCAAAATTTTGTGAAAATGAATGTAAAAAGTTAAATAAATAAATTTTTATTATAAAAGAAAAAAAACGAAAAAAAAAGTTAATCATTAGCCATAGATCATTAAGAATGCTGGAAGCTATTCACCAAAAGAAGAGTCATAAATTTGAACTGTATGAAACTGTGTATTATAGCGCATTTTTCTTTTTTTAATGTAATTTTTCTTCTTAAATTTTTATTATTTTCATTTATTTTCAGTGCTCTACCATCACTACTATATAACTCAGATTTTTTCACTCCCTCCTCCCTAACTTCCCCCTCACTCCCCGAGACAGCATACAATTTTACATAAGTTCTATACATACATAGCCACTAAATACATTTTCACCATAGTCGTGTTGTATAGAAGAATTGAAATGAATGGGAGAAATCATGTAACAAAACAGAAGTTAATACCAAAGAAAATGATCTACTCTATTGTGCGATAGAATTTCATAGTTCTTTCTCTGAATGTGGAAGGCAATTTCCTTAAAAGACCACGGAGAATATTTTTTTAACTCCTAGCATTGCAGTGAAGTTTCAAGTCTACCAGAAAAACTCTCGCACGCTGTAGTCATTGCTGTGCACAATGTCCTCCTTGTTCTGCTTCTTTCTCTCAGCATTAGATCATATAAGATTTTCCAGGCCTTTCTGAAGTCTTCCTGTTCATAATTTTTTATAGCACAACAGTGTGTGGGATAAAAAGACCTTTACTCAAAATCTGAAATAAATGAGGAGGTTTCCCAATAAGAACAGAAAGAAAAGGATTTATTACAATTCTCGAGAAAAGGACGTCCTTCCACCAGGTAGGGGAAACTTATGGAAGGAGACGACTTACAGAAATTAAATCAAACTTTTTATACACTAAAGCAGAGAATCCCACCTCCCCAGTATCCCACCTCTCCATTGCTTGGGAGGTAGGCTGACAATCTAAGCGTGAAAATCTAGACAAACTCCAGGAAATCTTCAACTATCCCAACACAGTTTCATCATCTAATATCTAACTTAAATGCTGATGTGGCTTTAGAAAAGAGCAGAGAGGGAGAAATGGGAGTTGGTAGCACTGATGTGGCAAAAGTACAACAAACAAAGGGGAGATTTGAGCAAATTCAAAATTTCGGGTATATCCCACAGCACGTTTACAAAGAAAGCTGGTAGCTGGGAAGATACGGGTGAGGGGGAGAAACAACTGACCGTCCACAATCCCTGGATTCCTGAGAGGCCTTATGGAAAATAATTATTTTTTAGAAAATTTTTATTATGGGGGGGGGGGGTTGGAGCGAAGATGGCTGAGTAGAAAGACTCACGTATGGTAGCTCCGAACTCACAGCCCATATATTTCCGGCAAGAAGAACTCCCCACAAATTCTGGAGCACTGCAAGGTGCGCAGAAACACAGTGGAAAAGATTTCCTTTCCAGAGAGCCTTGGAGAGCCATCCCCAGGGGTCCATTGCACCCCGGAAAGCGGAGCCCACCCCTGAGCTGCCCTGGCCACAGCCCCAGAGGAGCAGATCTGAGCAGGCTTCAGGGACGGAACCTCTGGTGGACGCGAAGGTCCCTCCACCCACAGACGCTACAGGTCAGTGAGAGAGACGTCTGGGCAGGCCGAGAGGGGAGCGGGGTGTCTCTTTGACTTGGGCCCCATCGGGAGGCAGCGGCAGAGGCAGCGGCGGCGGTCTGGAACTCCCGGAGCAGCAGGCAGAAGTTCAGGGCTATTACCGAAGGTCTCTGCATAAACCCCCTGAGGGAACTGAGCCTGGGAGACGGCCCTGCTTCCACCCGCCCCATTATTGAAGGTCTCTGCATAAACCCCCTGAGGGAACTGAGCCTGGGATGCGGCCCTGCCCTCACTTGAGCACCAGAACTTAAGTTCACTTTAAATTGCAGCCACGCCTACCGCGGAAAGCCCATTTGAATCTCAGACCCCAAGCACTAGGTGAATGTCCGGTGGGCTCAGGCCATGGAAGAGCTCAAAAAGGATTTTGAAAAGCAAGTTAGACAGGTGGAGGAAAAACTGGGAAAAGAATGGGAGAGATGCAAGAAAAGCATGAAAAACAGGTCAATACCTTGCTAAAGGAGACCCCAAAAAATGCTGAAGAAAATAACACCTTGAAAAATAGGCTCATTCAATTGGCAAACAGTTTCAAAAAGTCAATGAGGAGAAGAATGCTTTCAAAAGCAGAATTACCCAAATGCAAAAAGAGATTCAAAAGCCCACTGAAGAAAATAGTTCTCTCAAGATTAGAATGGAAGAGATGGAGTCTAATGACTTTCTGAGAAACCAAGAAATCACCAAACAAAACCAAAAGAATGAAAAAATAGAAGAGAATGTGAAATATCTCATGGGAAAAACAACTGACCTGGAAAATAGATCCAGGAGAGACAATTTAAAAATTGTCAATCAAAAAAAAGCAATTCCAGTATTGTGGAAATACAATCGGGATAACTCAAGATCTAGCAGCTTCTACATTAAAGGATTGAAGAGCGTGGAATAGGATATTCCAGAAGTCAAAGGAACTAGCACTCAAACCACGAATCACCCACCAAGCAAAACTGAGTATAATACTTCAGGGGGTAATATGGTCTTTCAATGAAACAGAGGTCTTTCAAGCATTCTTGATGAGAAGACCAGGGCTGAAAAGAACATTTGACATTCAAACAGAAGAATGAGAAGAAGCATGAAAAAGTAAACAGCAAAGAGAACTCATAAGGGACTTATCAAAAGTGAACTGTTTACATTCCTACGTGGAAAGACAATATTTGTCACTCTTAAAACTTTTCAGTATCTGGGTGGTTGGTGGGACCACACACACACATGTACACACACACGTGTACATGAGTGAACGCACACACACATACAAACATGCACACACATATAGAGACAGAAAGCACAGAGTGAATTGAATAGGATTGGACCATATCTTAAAAGAAATTAAGGTTAATGGTGAGAGAGAAAAAGGCAGTGTGAGGAAAGAGGGTGAAATGGAATGGGTTAAATTATATCTCATTCAAGAGGCAAGCAGGAGACTTTTTAGTGGAGATAAAAGAGGAGAGCTGAGAAAAAAAAAAAAAACATGAAGTTTACCCTCATCACATTCCACTAAAGGAAGGAATAAAATGCACACTCATTTTGGTATGAAATCCTATCTTACAATACAGGAAAGTATGGGAGAAGGAGATAAGCAAGGGGGCGGGATGATGGAAGGGAGGGCAATGGGAGGAGCGAGCAATTTGACATCAACACTCTTGGGGAGGGACAGGATCAAAAGACAGAATAGAAACAATGGGGGGCAGGATTGGATGGAAGGAAATACAGTTAGTCTTACCCAACACGACTATTATCGGAATCATTTGCCAAACTACACAGCTGTGGCCTATATTGAATTGCCTGCCTTCCTAAAGGGAACGGGTGGGGAGGGAGGGATGGGGAGAATTTGGAACTCAAAGTTTTAGGAACAACTCTTAAGTATTGTTCTTGCTACTAGGAAATAAGAAATACTGGTAATGGGAAATAGAAAGTCATTTGGCCCTACAGGACAAAAGAGAAGATCGGGACAAGAGAAGGGAGGGATGATAGAAGAGAGGGAAGATTGGTGACAGGGAAAATTAGATTGCTCGGTGTATTGGAGTGGGGGCAGGGGAGAAAAGGGGAGAAAATTTGGAACCCAAAATTTTGTGAAAATGAATGTAAAAAGTTAAATAAATAAATTTTTGTTAAAAAATAAAAAAATAATTTTATTATGAAAAGTCTTCACAATCTCCTCATCTCACTCAGCAGTATTCCATTACATATGCATAGCATAATTTCTTCAGCCACTCCTCAATTGTTGGACATTCCCTACATTTCCAGTTTTTGACCACCATAAAGAGTTCTACTATAAATATTTTTGTACATGTGGGACCCTTTCCCATTTCTATGATCTCTTGAGGATACAGTCCTGGAAAAGGTATTGCTGAGTCAAAGGGTATGCATATTTTCGTAGCCCTTTTGGAATAGTTAATTTTGCTTCTTAATGGGAAGATCTTTCCCCAAACCCATTAATGGGCCTGGAAAGATTTGTAATAAGGCCCACGCCTTTTGTCAATGAAACAATGGTTCTTAAGGGTTGTGTTGCCCTCTGGCTCTAAAAAAATATGTTTAAGTACTCTGAGGGCGTGAGGTTTTACTTTGTGTCTTACTGACTGGAAGTGTTTGGACAGAAGAGACTCTAGGAAGCCGCTAAGGATCCCTATGATTTTGAAAACCCAAATGTGGGTGCTTCCCTCTCTGACAACTATGTATGCGTGATTAGACAGCTTTCTGTCGATCTGTGATGTATACTATACTGTTTGGAAACAGTTTCTGTTAATTTCGATTTCTCTCTATTTTCTATGACAGATGTGCTAGATTAAAGTAGATTATTAAACCCTCATAAGTTTCCTTTCCTTTCAGAAAAGCAGATCAAAGTATCTGTGATAGCAGCCTCCCCTGTGTGTGTCCTAGTGCTTACTGTTACAACCTGAGAAGAAAGAAATAAGAAAATAACACTATCGTGTATCCTGAGTGTGGTACCTTGGTGGTACACTGAATAGAGGGAAGGGTCTGTAGTCAAAACAAGAAAAAAAAACTCAAACTGAACTCAGGTTTCAGACAATAACTAGCTATGTGACCCTGGTCAAGTCAATTAACCAACTTTGCCTTAATTTTCTTATTTGTAAAATGATCTGTAGGTGAAATGGAAAATCACTCCAATATCCTTGCAAAAAAATCCCAAATGGGATCAATCACATATAACAGGATACAAAATGAGGAACTGAAAAATATCAAGTACATTCTGAAAAGGGAAGGTGAGTAAGAAATATCTCCAAGGTTTGTGTGAATTATTTCGTGGCCAAAAGACTATACTGTGAGTGATAAATATGGCTAGTTGAAAGAAAAGTGACTCTAGGTAGATATGTTGTGTTTGCGCATGTGAGTGAGTTTGGAGAAACAAGTATAATTCTCCTGGGGAAGGGAGTTTGTTTCAGTAGGTCCCTGTCAAATAGACGACATATATATAGATATAGATATAGATATAGATATAGATATAGATAGATAGATATAGATATAGATAGATAGATATAGATAGATAGATATAGATATATATATAGATAGATAGATATAGATATAGATATATATGTATGTATGTATGTATATATATAGATATTTACATTCATTTCACAAAATTTTCGGTTCTAAATTTTCTCCCCATTTGTCACCTCCCCCCCCACCCCAATACACCGAGCATTCTAACTTCACCTATCACCAATCTGCCCTCTCTTCTATCATCCCTCACTTCTCTTGTCCTCATCTTCTCTTTTGTCATGTAGGGCCAGATAACTTTCTATTCCCCATTACCAGTATTTCTTATTTCCTAGTAGCAAGAAAAATACTCAAGAGTTGTTCCTAAAACTTTGAGTTCCAACTTCTCCCCATCCCTTCCTCCCCACCCATTCCCTTTGGGAAGGTAAGCAATTCAATATAGGCCATAGCTGTGTACTTTTGCAAATGACTTGGATAATAGTCATGTTGTGTAAGACTAACTATATTTCCCTCCATCCTATCATGCCTCCACCATTGTTTTTATTCTCTCTTTTTATCCTGTCCCTCCCCAAGAGTGTTGGCTTCAAATTGCTCCCTCCTCCCATTGCACTCCCTTCCATCATCCCCCCCACCCTTTTTATCCCCTTCTCCCACACTTTCCTGTATAGTAAGATAGGTTTTCATATCAAAAAGTGTGTGCATTTTATTCCTTCATTTAGTAGAATGTGATGAAAGTAAACTTCATGTTTTTCTCTCAGGTACCCCCTTTTTCCTCCACTAAAAAGGCTCCTGCCTGGCTCTTCTATGAGAGATAATTTGCCACATGCTTTTTCTCCCTCTCTCCTCCCAATACATTTCTCTCTGATCACTTCATTTTTTTTAAGATATGATCTCATCCTATCCAATTCACTCTGTGCTGTCTCTGTGTGTGCATGCATGTGTGTATGTGTATGTCTATGCACGTGTGTATGTGTATGTGCCCGTGTGTGTGTATGTGTGTATGTGTGTGTAATCCCACCAACTACCCAG
Source organism: Bettongia penicillata ogilbyi (assembly GCA_023548195.1). Lineage (NCBI taxonomy): Eukaryota > Metazoa > Chordata > Mammalia > Diprotodontia > Potoroidae > Bettongia > Bettongia penicillata. The sequence continues at coordinate 804,718 of JAJHZJ010000782.1, read as the reverse complement.
ATACTGAAAAGCTTCAAGAGTTACAAATATTGTCTTTCCATGTAGGAATGTAAACAGTTCAACTTTGTTAACTCCCTTATGACGTCTCTCTTCTGTTTGCTTTTTCATGCTTCTTCTCATTCTTGTGTCTGAAAGTCACATTATCGTTTCAGCTCTGGTGTTTTCATCAAGAATGCTTGAGGGTCCTCTATTTCATTGAAAGTAAATTTTTTCCCCTGAAGTATTGTACTCAGTTTTGCTGGGTAGGTGATTCTTTGTTTGACTCCTAGTTCCTTTGACTTCTGGAATATTCTATTCCACGCCCTTTGACCCTTAATGGAGAAGCTGCTAGACATTGTGTTATCCTGATTGTATTTCCACAATACTGGAATTGTTTCTTTCTAGCTGCTTGCAATATTTTCTCCATGACCTGGGAATTCTGGAATTTGGCCACAATGTTCCTAGGAGTTTCTGTTTTTGGATCTCTTTCAGGTGGTGATCGATGAATTCCTTTTCTACTTATTTTGCCCTCTGGTTCTAGAATCTCAGGACAGTTTTCCTGGATAATTTCATGAAAGATAATGTCTAGACTCTTTTTGTGATCATGGCTTTCATGTAGTCCCATAGTTTTCAAATTGTCTCTCCTGGTTCTATTTTCCAGGTCAGTTGATTTTCCAATGAGATATTTCATATTACCTTCCATTTTTTCATTCTTTTGATTTCGTTTTGTGATTTCTTGGTTTGTCCTAAAGTCATTAGCCACCATCTGTTCCATTCTAATTTTGAGAGAAGTATTTTCTTCAGTGAGCTTTTTAACATCTTTTTGCATTTGGCTAATTCTGCTTTTGAAAGCATTCTTCTCCTCATTGGCTTTTTGAACCTCTTTTATTGAGTTAGCCTATTTTTGAAGATGTTATTTTCTTCAACAGTTTTTCTGGGTCTCCTTAAGCCCGGTGTTGTCCTGTTTTTCATGCTTTTCTTGCATCTCTCTCATTTTTCTTCCCAGTTTTTCCTCTACCTGTCTAACGTGATTTTCAAAATCTTTTTTTGAGCTCTTTCATGGCCTCAGCCCATTGAATATCTATTACAGATGTTTGGGATACAGAGGTCTTGACTTCTATGTCTTTCCCTGATGGTAAGCATTGTTCTTCCTCATCTGAAAGGAAAGGAGGAAACATCTGTTCACCACGAAAGTAACCTTCTATGGTCTTATTTTTTTCCCTTTTCTTGGCATTTTCCCAGCCAGTTACGTGACTTCTGAGATTCCTCTCCACCCCCGCCTCAACTCCAGATCCACCCAGCTAGTGCTTGGGTGCTGAGATTCAAATGCTGCTTCCCAACCTCAGGGCTTTCCCCGGGGGGCAGGCCTACTATTCAATGTAAGCTTAAGTTAATATTCTCAGGTGGGGGCCGGGCCACACTGGGCTGAGTTCACTCATGCGTTTTATGCGGAGACCTTCAACAATGGTTCAGAGCTCCTGCCTGCTTTGGAAACCTCGGTCTATTGCTGCCTCTGCTCGTGTTTCCCTTGGGGACCTGAGTTATGGAGACACCCCTTTCCCCTCTCAGGCAGCCCAGAAGTCTCTCTTAGTGACTTGTAGCGCCTATGGGTTTAGGGACCTTCGCGGCCACTGGAGATTCCGTCCCCGCAGACTGTTTTGATCTGCTCCCCTCGGGGACGTGTGGCCAAGGCAGGGCTGGGCTCTGCTCTGGGTCCGGTGCACGATGGTCCTTTGTTGTCGCTTTTTCAGGGCTATCTGGAACAGAAATCTCCTCCACTCCGTTGTTGTGTGGCTTCCACTCTCCAGAATTTTTTGGGAGTTCCTCCTTACAGGTAATTTGTGGGCTGTGGGCTCGGTGCTAGCATATGGGAATCTTTCTACTCTGTCATCTTGCCTCGTCCCCCCAGGTGAGCTTTTTTGTCAATGAGTATACGTTTGTGAATCATGGATGCATCAATTTGGTTCATCCTGTGATGACCTAAGATATATTTAGCCAAGGAATGTTGAAAAGGGTGTTCAATTCAGATTGGGATTTTGGGGTCCTTTTCATTTCTGTTTCAGTAAGACATCTCTTTGGGTAGATGGAATCACTTCAGATATCATAAGACTTTTGAAATTAAGAGAGTAAATTTGAAATATTAAGTAATCTTATTGATTTTTATTAAAAAATTGGAAACTTTCACAATTGATTTTTTCAAATAATATTAATTCTGGTTGACAAAAGAAATAGCATAGGTACAGGGAATGAAAAGAGTTATAATGTTCAGAATTCATTCATGCCTCTGAGACTCCAATGAATATTTTCGGCGACAAATCTGACATTTAGGGAGATGTTCCTCAGAGAATGGCGAAACAGGAATGGAAATTTGGAGAATATTCTTTAAAGGAAGGATGAGGAGTGAAGTTTCTGACCAAAAGAGACATTTCCCTCCAGTTATAGCATTTGTTTAATTAAAATTGTTCATATTTTAATGTGTCCCAGAAATTTTGGTGAAATTCTAAGTAAGTAAAGTTCCTAAAATTACTAACATTTAGAACACAAGTAAGATTTTTGAGAAACCCAACAAAAATAAGAATATTTTTTAATTAATCAGATGTTATTACTGAAGAAACTAAATCTCTTTTAGAGAAAAACTTATCATCTGATCCTTCCATCATTTTTACTTCCTTTAGAAATTCATTAGGTCTTTTGATACACTGGATAATGTTTTATGTTTTAATTGGTTGGGATATTTTATTTCAGTCTCTTCTAACTACAATTATGTATTGTGTTAGTTTTCCTTTTACCAAGGAGGAAAATAGGGAAGGGAAGTGATTTTCTTTAAGTAACATAACTAATCTGGATTAGTATTAGTCAGTATTCAAAACGAGAATTTCCAACTCCAAGTCCAGGGCTTTTTGTATTAGGCTGTGCATTCTAAACAAAATGAAGGAAGAATACAAAGGTAAAGGGATAAACCAATATATGAAAACAAATAAAAATAGCAAAATGACTAGTACTTACTAAAGTTGGGAAGCAGATAAAGTTTACTTACATAATTGTATGCTTTACTTCCGGTGATTTCTCCTACCTGGAGCAACATTAGACCAGGGGGCATTTTTAATGGAGAAAAATAGATTCAATAAACCACTAAAACCTGAGTCTTTTCTTTCTTTTTTCTTTTTTTTTAGAACTGTGAGTTTTGTGTATTAGGGAATATCCAGGTACCACTAGGATGTAGAGGATCCAAGCATCGTGAAACAAGTGCATGTCAGAAACAGGACTCAAAGGAGGATATTGCTCAAAAGTAAAATATAGGAGACAAATTAGAATCTTTCCAGTAGCATTTTCATTATAAAACATTACTTGAGGCAAAGAAAAATGAAAAGATATGGATATTAATGATCTCAGCTCAATCTCTGAAGCAGAATGACGGAAAAGATAATTTAAGAAATAAGATCTTCTCATCTCCAAAAATGTGACAAAAGAACCCATGTATAAAGACAGCAGATAGCAAACCCAGACCAACCTTTTAAGGATTCTGTGTCACAGCTGATGGCAGCAGGGGAGAGAAATGAACTGTCTGCTGCCCTCACAATTTACGTGTCTGCCTACTAAAAAGTCAACAAATTTAGTATCAGGTGGGAAATTCTACAGGTCTGGTGCAATAATAATAACACTATTAACATATAATTAGTATATACGGACTGATTTTTGGACTACTCCATTTGCATTTCCAACCTTCCTAATTGAGGGCTCTGTCATGCTCACAGTCACCTAGACATACTATGTAGTCGTACTCCATGACTATTCACTCTCTCTCACCCTCCACATGCAATCTATTGCCAAAGACTCTTCATTTTACCTCTATAATATTTCATGCACGTACTACTTTTTCTCTTTTGTCCTTGCCACCCATTTGTTTCAGGTTTTCATCACCTCAAACCTAGCCTATTATGAACGTCTGCTCATTGGTCTCCCTGCCACAAGTCTTTTCCTTCTTTAGAACATTCTACACTCAGATGAAAAAGTAGTCTTGCTATACTACAAGTCTGACTATTGAACTTCCCCATATACACACATAAACACACTCGTTGTACTTAAGTGGGCCTCCATCACCTCCAGGATATCGCATGGTCCTCTGTTTTGTTAAAAGATCTTTGTAGCCCCTTCTACTCTCCCTCACCCCAATCTTTCCAGTGTTTTTACAATTTATACTAATGACCTATGCTGTGATCTAGAGACTCTGTTCTTTTTGCTATACATTGTAATTTCATGTGGAATCATCTTTTATATTTTCTAATCTACCATATTATGGAATTACTTCTTTTTATTTCTTAACAACCTAATAAAATTAAGGAAAAGAAAGACGCATTCCATCTTCCTACTCTAGACATTTTTACAGGTTGTCCGTAATGCTTGGAATGTTCTCCTACATTATGTCACTCTTATGGCTTCCCTGCTTTCCTTGGATTTCTTGAAGTGAAGGTTTTGGCTTCTAGACCAACACTTTTTAAACTGTGGGACATAACCCCACGTCAAGTTACAAAACTAAATATGGAGTTCATGAAAAACTTGCCAATAACAAAAGGTTTCTGAATGTTTAATGGCCAAAAATTAATTCAAACTTAAATATATAATGAATCCAAGATGTTTTTGGCAACGCTTGCCCATAATGAATCCCAGAAATTCAATGCAGCCTTGGTTCTGAGTATAAAATGTGCACACTTTTCACTATGCATACCATTAGGACACACAATCCAAACAAATGCTGGAAGAAACACCTTGACTTAGATTCAAAAATATTTTGTGTTAAGAATTGAGGTGTTTTCACTGTACAAATAAAATCTATACATGAATTTTGTCTTGCGATTAGGACAGAATTTCCAACAATTTCTGAAAGGACCCTAAAACTACTGCTGCCATTTTGTGATATCTAGTTATGAGGAGTAGTGTTCTCAGCATCAATGGTTATAAAATCAAAATATCAATCAGCTCTGAAAAACTTTCAAGATGTCCTACATCCTTCATTATCAAATAGTCTACCAAAATTTAATTTTTTTTTGTAAAAATAAACTATCATATCCATCTCATTAGTGCGCAAATTTGCTTTCACCTTTAATAAACGGTTAAATTGTATGTATCCTCCCCAAATATTTTAAAATAAATTTCTTCATGGTATACTCTCAGTAAATGTTTGATTTGCTTATGTATTTTAACTTGCTATGTGACCAGAGTCACGTGAAAATATCTTATCTGAGAACGGATTGTGAATGAAAATTTTAAGAAGCCCTGATATAGAGAATGCTTTTCTCAAAACCATCTTAATTCTCAAGTCTCTTGTTTGTTGAAAATTACCAATTTATCCTGCACTTAACGTGTTTATACATAATTCTTACATTTATTTCCCTGCATTAGACTGTGAACTCTTCGAGAAAAGGTAGTGTTTTAGGTTTCTTTTATCACTAGCACTCAGGACAATGTCTGGCTTACAGTAGATGGTTAATGATTTTTTTTTTTAATTAAATTAACGACTTGACTTTCAATCCTGCATTATGCGTGTCATAGCTGTGTGGTCATCAGTAAGTTACTTACTCCCTCAGATTCATTTTTTTCACATATGAAAAATTGGAATATTGAGGATAATTAATTACTTTGAGCATCATTTAAGACTACCAATGTGAAATGGTTTGAAACTATAAAATACTCTAAAGTGCTATTTTATTTTATTTTCATTACTAAACTGAACTTTGGTCAGTATTTAAAGTTGAATAAAAGATATGATCTGCTGGGGCACTGGGTAGGATTCAGAGAAGAAATGTTTACCTACAAACAATATATAGACATATACATAAATTTCAGAAGTGGATGAAAGTGGTCCAAATTCCAACCAGGATAAGGCTAGGTGAGAAGAGTCTAGTATTTCTTCCAACACAAGTAAAGCCCTCATCATATTACTCCAGTTATAATCATATTAGTAATCATACATAACCAGGATATAGGCCCTATATTTCTAATGTCTTCTCTAGTTTTCATATCTTTATATGTCTATCAAGGTTTTCTGCTTAATCTTTAAACTCCCATCAGTTCTTCTTATCCTTTTATTTCTCTTTTTTCTCCTTAAGATTTATACAAACTTGACGTTTTTACACATTCACCACTTTCACAAATGAAGAAAGTAAGGCTGAGAGAAATTAAATAATTTCACAAGTGTCAAATATCTAGTAAACCCATGTGATAATATTACCATTCAGTTCTTTTCTAAAATTTTATTTTTTCTTAAATTTTTGGAATAAAACAAGCATTTCCATAACTTAACAACAACAGAATATTATTGTATATGAAACTCCAAATCCATTGTGTTCAACTTGATATTCTTTTTAAATATATAATAACGTTATGTAAAGTTTTTCTTCTTTCTCCCACCCCACATCAAGCTCTGTTACATACTCTCTACTAGTAATCTCTATTTTTGGAAATGTTCAGGACAGTCATGTTCATTTCCAACCTACCTCTTTTTCTGACGCTCCAAACTTTCCTTTTCTTTTTCTCTTGCCTTTAAGTTAGGATAACTAGGTGGCACAGTATATAGAATGCCAGGCCTAAATTCAGGAAGATTCATCCTCCTTATTTCAAAGCTCTTTTTAGACACATAATAAGTGTGTGATCCGAATCAAGTCACTTCATTCTGTTTTCTTCAGTTTCCTCATCTATAAAATGATGTGGAGAAGGAAAGGACAAATCGCTCCAGTGTGTCTCCCAAGAAAACCCCCAAATGGGGTCACAAAGAGTGAGATATGACTAATTCAATTGAACAACAAAAAGTAATTTAATATTTCATTACTTCGTGAAGGTACACGAGGATTTATTTAAAAAATCATAGATCTGTTCTTTCTTTAGCAGAATTTTCCACACCAGGCTCTTCGTACAAGGGAAAAACCAGAGACTGTGAACATAGAGTTCAACATACATTTTATATATATACACACACATATACATATACACACATATGTATATGTGTGTATGTCTTTATATGTATGTGTTCATATTTATATATGTGTGCGTATATATGTATCTGTATGTGTGTAAATGTATGTATATATGTGCGTATGTACAAATGTAGACATGCACATGAACACACACCCATATCCTCTATTATCACTATACCTCAAAGTCCTCTTCTGATTCCACATCATCACATAGAAATTAGACAGATGGATTGAGAAGTAAGAAAACAATGTTACAAAGAAGCAATGAAAATAGAAATTTACAAATTTACTCTGGGGCCAATAGATCCTGAATTCAAATGCTAAATCATATATATATATATATTGCCTCATGATGGACAAATTAGTCTCTTATCACTCTTGGTGACTCTCTAAGGCTGAGTGGTGGAGAAAATGCTTACATGTATTCATAGAGGAAATTGTATTTATTAAACTAAGTGTTGCATATATTATCAAAATTGCAATTCCAATTATCCCTATTAGTAATTGGGACAGTAGAATTCAAATTTTGGCGTGTGCACTAAATTGGAAAAGCTCTATGGTGGTAAAGTGTAAACTTAAGTGGGCTATTCGGGTTCTTGTAATTTGTCTTGTTATGGGAATAAGGAGTTGTAATAGGACACAACTCCCCCAAACCTTGTATTAAGTCAGAAAATCTGTGATTTTTATTATTGAAGAGGTAACTAACACTGAAGAAAAGTGAGATTCTTCAAATAGGGGAATAAAAGTCCTCTCATCTCAAATAACTTGTAATTCCCCTCATGTCAGGGGTTATGCTGGATATTTTATTTCTTCCCAGGGCTTATCAGTATGCCATGCATGCAACCACGCTAGAATACAAAGCTGTAACTAGAACTGACAATATTTTAGCTAAAATAATGCCTCTTTTGCTTCGTATGACACTTCTCATGCATCAGCCACAGGGATGACAGTAAAACATTCCTGGTTATTAGGAAGCAGCACTGCGTAGCGAAACATCACCAATGCCTGGATCCATTAACTTACCTCAAGATGGGCTCCCTTGGCTGACTTTTATTCTTATATCCTCTGGTTCTGTGGTGATTAGGCTATTGGTAAAACCTTTTCATTACAACAAAACATTGCCGTCAAAAAAGACAATCTCAGCATTATGCAGTAGTAAACTTATGAAATACTTTCGAAAAATAAAACCTCATTTGGTTTTCATTGACTCTGTACAAAATAGACCGAAACATATAATATATAATAATATTATAAAATATAATGTAAGACAACAGTTGTGTCTGCTACGTCTAGACATTCAGTCTTATAACAGTGCTCTGGAGCTTTAATCTGTCTTGAATACCTTAGGGAGTCAGGGTACTGAGAATCTCTATGGGCTACAAAAGAGATGATTAAAGATAATCTCATGTCTGCCGTGTCACACATATTGAATGGAATTTTCTTGAAATCATATCTGAACAAGTAGTAATACTATTTATACCTTATTAAGTTTATTAGCTACTGAAGGGAAAAGAGAAACTCACAGTTCTTTATTCAACGCTAGTTTTAGCTGTACTAAACTCAAAATGTTTGTGGTTGTCGATTACTATAGTTTATAATATGAAAAATGACATACAAAACAATTTTGTTCGTAAACATGTAAGGCTTTTCAAAATCTCTTTTTCAAGCATTAATGTCAAACTATCCCAGGATGGAAAAGTAATAGAAAAATTTCATGAAAATACATTTTATTTTATTTATATTTAATATTGTATATATTTATATTTTATTTATATAATTTATTTCATATATTTATTTATACTTTATTTATATAATTGATTTTATTTCAATATTTGCCAATGCGAAGTGGTAGGAAGTGAGAACTGATCTGAATCACCATTGATGGTACACCTTATATATGAAAAGAACGAAGGAGAGATTTATTGGATTATCCCTTTACCTTTTAATCTTTCAGAATAGCTCTGCATAATAAAGTTAAACACAGGGAAATTCAATTTTATTAAATCAAACTTGAAAAAGCAATCAGTTAAATTGAATTAAGTACAGTTCATTTAAATTCTGCTAAGTTAAAAAGTTTAAAAACTATATCAAGCATTTATTCCTTGCACTGCATTGTGCATGAAGAATGGCTACGATACAGCATTTTTTTTTTCATGACACTCTTGAAACATACTTACTGTCTTGCAACATATGGTCTAAAATGGTTTAGATTAACACTTATTACTCTGCTCGTATGTTCTGGATCTTCATGAGAAGTCTGAAAAACCTTATGAATCCTTTTCTGAATAATGATTTTAAACACATAAAACAAAATACATAAGTTTATTGAAATATGTATATAACATATGTATATATTTGCATAAGTATATGCATCCACATATGTTAAGGGAGTTAAGACTTTTGTACAGTGAAATAATGAAATAAATCCTACATCTCCTCTCAGTAATCTCTATTTCATTTATGATTTCACATGATAAATTGTTTATACATGGATTATTTAAACATATTACTGAAGATGAGTCCAACACAAACTATTAGGTTTTTTATTCTTCTTTAGAAATTCAACTGTTACTTTCATAATAAGCACCAGAAAACAAAAGTCTAGAAATCATGTTAACAGCAAACATTTGACATAATTGCCTAATGGGGTGAGAAAGGGGTATATTGGGTTTTCAAGAAGGACTAGAACTTATGGTTTAAGACCTTTCTGAGCCCCTTCTAGGACTGCTTATCTACCTTTGGTGTCTACCTGCCACTCAACGCTTACCTGTAACTCCAAAAAGTTGCTGTAATGTCGCTAACTCAGCATATTGGCTAAAGTAGGTTGAGGGTAGCTGACAAGCCTCAAACCTGTCACTGAATTAAGGTAGGGGTGGGGTTTGGTTTCATACAATGACTTCCCAGGTGGAACGGGTGGATGAGAATAATTTGTTCCAATGGCCATGAAGGTAACTAAAGCAGGCATTTTTGAGCAGAGCTTGCTCCGACATCAGGGACACCAAACATTCACTGTATCCAGTTATAAATGTATAAATATATCTAGTACCCAAAATAAAATTTTCACTTATTCAATAAATTGTAGTGTCTCAATATTATTTCCAGAGTCAAATATAGTATCATTTTTTTTTTATTAAAGTCCTTCATAACCTGGCCCCCAACTAACTTTTTAGTCTTCTTACGTCTTACTTCCACACCATCCCAAGACCGCTATACTCTATGACATACGGCACTGTCTCCTTTATTTCTCTTGATATACAACATACTATCTCCTGACTGAGGATTTTCACTATACTCAACCCCATGCTGGAATTTTCTTCCTGTTCTTCATCTGATCTCCCTGGCTTCCTTGAAGTGCCAAATAAAAGCATACCATCTTTGAGAAACATTTTTTTACATCCATTAATGCTTTCTTTTTTATCTTCAATTTATCCTGTAAATAAATCTTTTACGTAGCAAACTGTTTATGATCTTGGAAGGGTTGTTTTGTTCCTTTTCTTTTGCATTTTATTGCTTTCTCTGTCTCTGCTTCTGTTTTTGTCTTTGTTTCCATCTTTCTGTCTCTGTCTGTATTTGTTCATCTCTCTTCTCTTCTCTCTCATTCTTTCTCCTACCCTTTCAAAATGGACATATGATTCCGCAAATAGCCCTTCTCCTTAAATGACAACCCATTTTTTCTGATCCAATAAAACATAAAAAGTTCTTTCCATTTCTATCTGTTCTATTTCTTTCCCTGTCTAGTTTACGCTAAGACCCAATATTCCTTTGTGGTTATTGAGATATCACATAAATATTATTTTCCCTTTTCAATAATCCTAATATCATGTAAGATCTACAGAATACAATAGTTTTATTTTTTTCATTTGTTCAAATTGATTAATGACAAATTTAGATCCACATATCTCAATCATTCTCCTTTTTTGATTGTTTAAAAACGTTCATTTGTAAATCAATGAATGAAGTACTTCTTAAATCCTTACTACCTGCAAATCACTGTGCATTTATATAAATAGAAAAATAAAACAGTCCCTTCCTCAATGAGCTCCCATTCTAATGGAAGAGGCAACCCATATTAAAGTTTCACTTGAATATCAGATGGAAAATTCCCATAGTCTTCAGATTCAAGTGGCAAAGAAGATGACAAAATTTCTTCTTTAACGATATTTGCATGGAAACAATCATATCACTTTCTGATATTTAGTATTTGTCAATGTCAAGGACTTTAGTGACAAAGACTTTCTTTGTTGGATCTCTGGTAGCTGTACTTATAGGATCTTCCAGAACAGTTGCCACTCCATAGTCATTGCTTCCCAGGATGAAGTCTGAAAACACTGGACTGAGTATTACTGTTATTCCAAAATCTCTTGATTTTGGATTCTGAGATCTTTCCATCATGGTCTGAGGGAAGATGGTTGTCAATTTGTTGGTGGTGAGTTTATTTTCCTGGAAAATCGTTTCTCCTGTCTCTCTGTCAGGTATTTAACTCTTTTTAGCTATGCAGGTTTACCTCCATGATAAGTAATAGTGGTTGCCAGTCAATGAAATAGCTAGTTTCTTTCCAATAGAACCTGACTCTCTGGATGATGGCTGTAAGCCTTGGGCTGGAAGGTGGTTGGAGGCTGAGAGAGGATGATGCCACACCAAAAGTGTGCGTGCCTCTCCTCTTGTAGGTCGCAGTTGGTCAGGTGTCATTTCTTGTTATGATGATGAAGAAGAGGTCCTTCTCTGCAATTATTTCTCCCATTCACAAGACCTGCCTGTGCTAGATTGGAGTGCAAGTAGGTCGTATCATTTGGGGACAGTGATATTCCTAAGGCTTTTGAGTTTAAAATTCTGCGCTTTCTGCATCAAGATGTGGGTGGAAATAGTGGTAAAGGCTGTGGTAGAGTTTCACCATCTCTCTCCCTCTGTCTCACTAACACACACACACACACACACACACACACACTTTCTCTGTCATACAATGTTCTGTTACATCAACTAGGCTAGTTTCTCTTCCCTGTGAATGGGAGTTGATTAGCAGACGGTGGGAAAGATTGGGCCCTTAGCCATAGGAGGTATCTTGGGTTGTGGTTTTCGGAAGAACATTTGCTGTGAGTGGTATTGCAAATCCTAGGGTTCTTGTATGAATGCCCATTGTTCGACAGTTATGCACAGTTGAGACAACCACCGTTTAGTGGAAAGATCATTGTCCTTGAATGCTGAGACCATTCCATTTACCAACTCTATGCTTTTGGGCAAGTTATTTCAACAAAATTTGGACCACAGGGTCTCGCCATTCCAACCCTCCCACTGTCCCCATCCGCAAATAAAAGGAACTGGATTAGGTAATGATCAGGGTCTCCTTTGTTCTCAAGAGTCTTTCCTTATTAACTTCCTTTTCCTCCTAAATTATTTCAACTTATAAAATAACTTGTCTTTCTCTTCCAATGGCCATAAAAGTCATTTGGTCACAAAAGCCTTCTTTTACTCAAAAACTTTGAGAGAAGATAAGACTTCTAAAAGAACTGCCTTTTTTTCCTAAAATCCTTAAAAAGAATGAAGAAATCATCTCACACTGTGTAGAAATAAATGGAATTATACTGAAGTCAGTGATTCAATTCTTCTTCTTTCAGGTTTTAACTCACAACTAGTATATCTGTATATCTGCAAAGGTAACAAGTTTTATATCACTAAAGTGTCTATCTGAGCAGGAATCAGAGATGATATCTGAGTACTCACGAAGAAACCTATTGATAATGTTAATTCCACAAAAATAAAATGCAAGGAGTATGTGAATATCAAATAAGACATTATTCCCCATGAATATGCCCCAGCAACCAGCAGTGCACAGAGTTTTTGAGACATGACAACTGTGTATAGCAGGGGATTACAAATGGCCATAAAAGAGTCATAGACCATCAGTGCCAACATGAATGCTTCTTTCTTTTTTTTTTAAATTTTATTTATTTGTTTAATTTTTTACATTCATTTTCACAAATTTTTGGGTTCCAAATTTTCTTCCCTTTTGTCCCCTCCCCCCACCCCAATATCCCAAGCAATCTAATTTTCCCTATCTCCAATCTGCCCTCTCTTCTGTCATCCCTCCCTTCTCTTGTCTCCATCTTCTCTTTTCTCCTGGAGGGCCAGATGACTTTCTATTCCTCCTTAACTGTATGTCTTCTTTCCTAGTTGCAACAACAATACTAAACAGTTGTTCCTAAAACTTTGAGTTCCAAATTCTCCCCATCCCTCCCTCCCCACCCATTCCCTTTGGGACGGCAGGCAATTCAATATAGGCCATATCTGTGTCGTTTTGTAAATGACCTCCCTGATAGTCGTGTTGTGTAAGACTAACTGGATTACCATCCCTCCTAACCTGCCCCTCATTGTTTCTCTTCTATCTCTTGATCCTGTCTCTCCCCAAGTGTTGACTTCACATTGCTCCCTCCTCCCTTTGCGCTCCCTTCCATCACACCCCCTTGCAATATCTCCTTCTCCCCCACTTTCTTATACTGTAAGATAGGTTTTCATACCAAAATGAGTGTGCATTTCACTCCTTCGTTTAGTCAAATGTGATGAGGGTAAACTTCTTGCTTTTTCTCTCAGCTCTCCTCTTTTTCCCTCCACTAAGAAAAACTCCTACCTGCCTATTAAATGACATATAGTTACTCCCTTCCCTTTCCCTCTCTTTCCTCCCCCTATATTTCTATCTCACCATTTACCTTAGTTTCTTTTAAGGTATAGTCCCATCCTATTCAGTTCAATCTGTGCTCTCTATCTCTGTATGTGTGTGCATGCGTGTACATGTGTATGTGTGGTCCCACCAACTACCCAGACACTGAAAAGTTTTAAGAGTTAGAAATATTGTCTTTCCCTGTATGAATGTAAACAGTTCACTTCTGGTAAGTCGCTTAAGACTTCTCTTTGCTGTTTTCTTTTTCATGCTTCTTCTCATTCTTGTGTTTGAAAGTCAAATTTTCTTTTCAGCTCTGGTTTTTTCATCAAGAATGATTGAAAGTCCTCTGTTTCATTGAAAGACCATATTTTCCCTTGAAGTATTATACTCAGTTTAGCTGGGTAGGTGATTCTTGGTTTGAGTCCTAGTTCCTTTGCCTTCTGGAATATCCTATTCCACGCCCTTCGATCCCTTAATGTAGAAGCTGCTAGATCTTGGGTTATCCTGATTGTATTTCCACAGTACTGGAGTTGTTTCTTTCTAGCTGCTTGCAAGATTTTTTCCTTGAGCTGGGAGTTCTGGAATTTGGCCACAATGTTCCTAGGAGTTTCTCTTTTTGGATCTCTTTCAGGTGGTGATCGATGGATTCTTTCAATACTAATTTTGCCCTCTGTTTCTAGAATGTCAGGGCAGTTTTCCCTGATAATTTCATGGAAGATGATGTCTAGGCTCTTTTTTTGATCATGAGTTTCAGGTAGTCCCATAATTTTTAAATTGTCTCTCCTGGATCTATTTTCCAGGTCAGTTGTTTTTCCCATGAGATATTTCACATTCTCTTCCATTTTTTCGTTCTTTTGTTTTTGTTTGGTGATTTCTTGGTTTCTCATAAAGTCATTAGACTCCATCTGTTCCATTCTAATCTTGAGAGAACTATCTTCTTCAGTGAGCTTTTGAAGCTCTTTTTCCATTTGGCTCATTCTGCTTTTGAAAGCATTCTTCTCCTCATTGGCTTTCTGAACCTCCTTTGCCAATTGAATGAGCCTATTTTTCAAGGTGTTAATTTCCTCAGCATTTTTTTGGGTCTCTTTTACCAAGGTATTGACCCGTTTTTCATACTTTTCTTGCATCTCTGACATTTCTCTTCCCAGTTTTTCCTCCACTTGTCTAACTTGCTTTTCAAAATCCTTTTTGAGCTCTTCCAGGGCCTGAGCCCACCTGCCACCTCCCTGGGTTGTCTGGGGTACTGAGGCCCCGCCCTGCACGTCTTTCCCTGATGGCAATGATACGTCCTCGTCATCAGATCCGAAGGTCGGGATCATTTGCATTTGTTGGAAAAAACTCTCTAAAGTCTTATTTTTCTTCCCTTTTCTAGGCATTTTCCCAGCCAGTTACTTGACTTCTGAGATTCCCTTCCACCCCCGCCTGGATCCGCCCAGCTAGTGCTTGGCCTCTGAGATTTAAATGGGCTTTCCTCCTGCCGGCTGTCAATCAGTGAGCTTTAGTTCAGGTGCTGGGGTGGGTGCAGGGCCGCCTCCCAGGCTGAGATCCCTCAGGGGCTTTATGTAGAGACTTTCAGAAATGGAGCGGGTGGGGGCGGGGTGGGGGGCCCCGCCTCCCAAGCTCAGTTCCCTTGGGGGCTTTAAGCAGCAGCCTTCAGTAATAGAGCGGGGTGGGGGCAGGGCCGTCTTCCAGACTCAGCTCCGTCAGGTTTTATGCAGCAATCTTCCGTAATGAAGATCCTGCCTGCTGCTGGGGGATTCCTGAGTCCCGGGCCTCTGCCGCCTCAGCCGCCGCCCACACCTCTGCCTCCGCAGCTTCCTGCCCCTGTCTCTGCCGCCGCCGCTTCCTGCCGAGGGGGCCCGAGTCACGGAGACGCCCTGCTTCCCATCTCCTCCAGCCCGGACTTCTCTCTCACTGACCTGTAGCTTCTGTGGGTGGAGGGACATTCCCGGCTCCCGGAGCTTCCGTCTCTGAAGCCTGCTCGGATCAGCTTCTCTGGGGCCGCGGCCAGGGCAGCGCTGGGGGTGGGGTCCACTTTCCGGGGCGCGCCGGACCCTGGGGACGGGTCTCCAGGGCTCCCTTGAACGGAATTCTCTTCCACTCTGTTTCTGCACACATTGTATTGACCCAGAAGGTATGGGGGACTCTTTTTACATTAATTCTATGGGCTTTTGGTTTCTGAGCTCATAAACGTGCGTCCTTCTACTCCGCCATCTTGGCTCCGCCCCCCATGAATGATTCTTTCACCAGACGTTGCAGTAAAAAGGAAATGTGTGATACACGCTGTAATAGAGATTGTTCTATTTTCCACAAGTAAATTCTGTAGTAGTTTTGGAGTAACTACAGTAGAGTAACAGAGATCCACAAAGGATAAGTGGCTGAGGAAGAAGTACATGGGGGTGTGAAGTTTGGGGTTGATCCTGATGACTACAATCATGACTGGATTCACCACAAGAGTTACCACATAAATGATTTAAAAAAACAAACAAAAAAACACAAGCAAGGAAGAGAAGGAATTGAAGATCTGGATAATCAGAAATCCTCTGAGTAGGAATATAGCTGCAACAGTCTGATTATGGTTAGCATTCAACATGGTCCCTGTAGGAAGGAATTAGAAAATATATCTTTAACAATAGAACCTTACGAATAGTGGAAGACAGCTTGAGAAGTGGGTGGTTTGGTACTGTTAAACTCTGCTCCTATGGGGTAGAGAGAGACAGTTGTGAAATTGTCAGTGTGGACATTTACAATTTGGAAATTAGCAAAAATCCCAAGTTATAGCTTGATTTATTGAGTTGTTGACTCGCTGGAGATAAGAACATGGTGTGTAAAATGTTAATACTACATACTTTATTTAAGCGTTTGTCTTGTTTCTTTTTTTGAAAATCAATTGTTAAATATTTATGAGTACTGGAGGAAAATGGTGCAAGATAGAGAATGTAGAAGGGAGAAATATGTGTGTTGTGTACAGTAACCATGGAAGCAATGTAAAGAAGTATCTTCAAAACTGGTGTTGACACTTAATCATCTTAAGTGTACTGAGGTAAATAGTTTTTCTTGGGAAATGAGACAGTACATATAATAAAATTTTGAACTGATTATATGTTTCAGTAGAGGTTCTTAATTTTAGTCTATCGACCTCGTTCTCATGAAAAAAATGTATAAATATGTGGCACTGATTAACAGAAAAAGTCATTTATATTGAAATGAAGACGAAATTTCATTCTTAAATTGTCCCTCCCCCAACTCGTTTGGCAATACTGGCGCTATTTCTCAGGAGAAGAAAATCCTCTTCATTCAAAACTGAAGAAAATGCTATGTTTTAGTTAGAGGAGAACGAAAATAAAGAGGAAGTTTCTGAACCAAGTTCACTGAACCCCTGAATTCTATCCATGGAGTTCAAGATAATTTCTGTTTTACTGTAACCAACTGAAAAATACTCTAGGAAATTTTAACTCTAGACAGAGATTCAAAATTATGTGAACATGAAGGAAACATAAACCGTGATGATTTTGACTGGGCTGTACAGAGGAGAAAAAGATAAAGAAAAAGGTACGATATTTGGCAGGATTCTGAGGATAAAATGTGAGCTCAAAAAATAAACAGGCACACACAACTATTCATGAATAAAGAAGTAAGATGAATAATACTTTTGACACAAGAAGAAGGCTAATCAATCTTCCACTGCTGTCGCTATGATGGGTGAGCATTTATGTTCGCCAAGGTTTCAGTTAATCTGCATACTAGGTCCTCAAAGTCTTGATATCTAAATATCTCCATTGAACCAATATCTGTACACTCACATCAATTCTAGTTATATTTTAATTTTCTCTTTCTTATCAAGGTCTCTCCTAATTCCTTGGTTTTTTTTTTTTTAATTTTCAGTGTTCTACAATCACTACCATATAACTTAGATATTTTTTCTGTCCCTCCCTCTCCTTCGTCTCTACTTCCTCCCTCTCTCCCTGAGACAGCATACAATTTTATACACGTTCTAGACATACATTCACATTAAATACATTTTCACCATAGTCATGTTAACATGAAAGAATTCAAATGAAAGGGGAAAATCGTATATAAAAACAAAAAAGTAATACAAAAAAAGAGGATCTGTTGCATTCTGCGCTTGAATTCCATAGTTCTTTCTCCGGACGTGGAAGGCATTTGCCTTAAAAGACCATTGGAAATTTTTTAAATCCTTGCATATCAATGAAGTTCGAAGTCCACCAGAAAAAATCTTCATACACCATCTTTGTCGTTGTCTACAATGGTTTCCTGGTTCTGCTCCTTTCGCTCAGAACCAGATCATATAAGAATTTCCACGACTCTCTGAAGGCTTCCTGGTCATAATTTCTTATAGCAAAATAGTGCTCCACTACATTCATATACAACAATTTATTCAGCCATTCCCCAGTGTAAGGGCATCCCCTGGATTTTCAGTTTTTGGCCATCGCAAAAAGTGTGAGTATCAATATTTTTGCGTATGAGGTACCCTTTCCCATTTTCATGATCTCTTGGGGATACAGTCTTAAAAGCGATATTGCTGGATCAAAGGGTATGCATATTTTTTAGCCCTTTGGGCATAGTTCAAAATCACTCTCCAGAGTAGTTTGATCAGCTCACAGCTCCACCAACAATGAATTATTTTTCCACCTCTCACACATCTCCAACATTTATCGTCTTCCTGTTTTCTGGTATTAGTCAATCTGATAGGTGTGATGTGGTATCTTAGATTTGTTTTGGTTTGCACCTCTCTACTAGGTAGTGATTTAGAACATTTTCTCATATAACTACAGATATTTTTAGTTCCTACTCTGAAAACTGATTGTTCATATCCTTTGACCATTTATCATTTGAGGAATGACTTGCATTCTTGTACATATGACTCAATTCTCTATATATTTTGGAAATGAGGCCTTTATCACAGACACCAGTTGCAAAAATTCTTTCCCACTTTTCTGCTTCCGTTCTAATCTTGGTTTCATGGGGTTTGATTGTGCAAAAACTTTTCATTTTAACGTAATCAAAATAATCCATTTTGCCTTCGTAATACTTTCTATTTCTTGTTTAGTCAAAAATTCTTCCCTTCTCCGTAAATCTGATAAATACACTATTCCCTGCTCCACTAATT
Source organism: Bettongia penicillata ogilbyi (assembly GCA_023548195.1). NCBI lineage: Eukaryota > Metazoa > Chordata > Mammalia > Diprotodontia > Potoroidae > Bettongia > Bettongia penicillata. The sequence continues at coordinate 785,982 of JAJHZJ010000782.1, read as the reverse complement.
TGTTTAAAGTATAAATCTTTATACTAAAACACATAGCTATTTGGATTTTATTCTTGGATATGGTGTCAGGCATTGGTCTATGCGTAGTTTCTACCACACTGTTATTCAGTTTTCCCAGCAATTTTTGTCGAACAGCGAGTTCTTATCTTAGATGCTGGGATTCTTGAGTTTATCAAATAGTAGATTGCTATATTCATTGAATACTGTGTCTTCAGTATCTAGATTACTCAAATGGTCTACGCTTCTGTTTCTTAACCATTACCAAATGATTTTAATAATTGCTGCTTTATAATACAATTTGAGGTCTGCTAGTACTAAGTCACCTTCCCTGGCATTTCTTTTCATTAGGAGGCTGGATATTCTGGATCTTTTAATAATTGATATTATTTTTTTCTAGCCGTAGAAAATAATTATCTGAGAGTTTGATTGGTTTCCACTAAATAAGTAAGTTAATTATGTAGAATTGTCATTTTTATTAAATTGGCTCAGCCTACTTATGAGCAACGGATGTTTTTCCACTTAATTAGATCTGAGTTTATTTGTGCGAAAACTAACTGGTAATTTTGTTCATATACTCACTGGATTTGTTTGGGCAGGTAGACTCCCAATATTTTATAGTGTTTATCTTACCTTTAAATGCAATTTCGCTTTCTATCACTTGGGGTTGGTTTTATGAGTAATATACAAAAATGCAGAAAATTTGTCTCAGTTTGTTTTGTAACCTGCAAATTTGCCAAAGTTGTTTAGTATTCAAGTAAATTTTTACTTGAATATCTGGAGCTCTCTAAGTATATCATCATATCATCTGCAAAGAGTGAAAACTAAATGTCTCTTTACCTATTCTAATTCCTTCAATTTCTTTTTCTTCTCTAATTGCCACAGCTAACATTTCTAGTACCCTATTGAATAATAGTGGCGATATTGGACATCCTTGTTTCATACCTCATCTTATTTCAAGTGCATCTAAATTATCTCCATTGCATATAATACTTGCTGTAAGTTTTAGGTAGATAGTACTTATTATGTTATAGAAAGTTCAATTTACTTCTATGCTCTCCAGTGTTTTTAATAGGAAAGGGTGTTGTACTTTGACAAAAGCTTTTTCTGAATCTATTGAGATAATCATGTGGTTTCTCTTAGGATTGTTGCTGATGTGATCAATAAAGCATATAATTTTCCTAATATTGATCCAGCCCTGCATCTTGTTATAAATCCTTTTGGTCATAGTATATTATTCTCATGATAAGATGCTGTATTCTTTTTGCTAAAATATTATTTTAAAATTTTGAGGAAAATATCTCCAGGGCCAGATTAATGGACAAGTGAATTATATCAAACATCTAAACAACAAACAATTCCAATACTATATAGATTATTTTTGAAAATTGGGGAAGGAGTCCTCCCAAATACTTTTTATGATACAAATATGGTTTTGATACCTAAACCAGGAAGAGAGAAAACAGAGAAAGAAATTTATACACCAACTTCTCTAATGAATGTAGATGAAATAATTTTAAATAAGATTTTAACAAAACGAATACAACATCTTATCACGAGAATAATGCATTGTGATCAAATAGGATCTATACCGGTAACGCAGGGCTGGTTCAATGTTAGGAAAACTATTAGCATTATCGATCATATCAACAACATAATTAACAAAAATCACATGCTTATCTGATTAGATGCAGAAAAAGCTTTCAAAAAACTGCAACGCGGGGGCGGAGCCAAGATGGCGGAGTAGAAGGACCCACGTTTACGAGCTCCGAAACCAAAGCCCATAGAATTAATGTAAAAAGAGTCCCCCATAACTTCGGGGTGAATACAAGGTGTGCAGAAGCACAGTGGAAGAGATTTCCGTTCCAGGGAGCCCTGAAGACCCGTCCCCAGGGCCCGGAGCACGCCGGAAAGTAAACCCGACCCCCAGCGCTGCCCTGGCCGGGGCCGCAGAGGAGCTGATCCGAGCAGGCTTCAGAGACGGAAGCTCCGGGAGCCGGGAAAGTCCCTCCACCCACAGAAGCTACAGGTCAGTGAGAAAGAAAGCCGGGCTGAAGGAGAGGGAAAGCGGGGCGTCTCCGTGACTCGGGCCCCCTCGGGACGAAGCGGCGGCGGCAGGGACGGGGGCAGGAAGCTGCGGAGGCAGAGGAGTGGGCGGCGGCTGGGGCGGCAGCGGCCCAAGACTCAGGAATCCCCCAACAGCAGGCAGGATCTTCATTACGGAAGTGTCCCGCATAAAACCTGACAGAGCTGAGCCTGGGAGACGGCCCTGCCCCCACCCCGCTCTGTTGCTGAGGCTTCTGCTCGGGACCACCAGGGGAGCTGAGATTGGGAGGCGGGACCCCCACCCTACCCCCACCCGTTCCATTCCTGAAAGTCTCTGCATAAAACCCCCGAGGGATCAGAGTCTCGGAGGCAGCCCTGGCCCCACCCCAGCACCTGAACTAAAGCTCACTGATTGACAGCCAGCCAGAGGAAAGCCCATTTAAATCTCAGAGGCCAAGCACTAGCTGGGCGGATCCAGGCGGGGGTGGAAAGGAATCTCAGAAGTCAAGTAACTGGCTGGGAAAATGCCTAGAAAAGGGAAGAAAAATAAGACTTTAGAGAGTGTTTTCCAACAAATGCAAATGATCCCGACCTTCGGATCTGACGAAGATGAGGACGTATTCTTGCCATCAGGGAAAGACGTGCAGGGCGGGGCCTCAGTACCCCAGACACCCCAGGGGGGTGGTGGGTGGGCTCAGGCCCTGGAAGAGCTCAAAAAAGATTTTGAAAAGCAAGTTAGACAGGTGCAGGAAAAACTGGGAAGAGAAATGTAAGAGATGCAAAAAAAGTATGAAAAACAGGTCAATACCTTGGTAAAGGAGACCCAAAAAAATGCTGAGGAAATTAACACCTTGAAAAATAGGCTCACCCAATTGGCAAAGGAGGTTCAAAAAGCCAATGAGGAGAAGAATGCTTTCAAAAGCAGAATGAGCCAAATGGAAAAAGAGGCTCAAAAGCTCACTGAATTTAATAGTTCTCTCAAAATTAGAATGGAACAGATGGAGTCTAATGACTTTATGAGAAACCAAGAAATCACCAAACAAAACCAAAAGAACGAAAAAATGGAAGAGAATGTGAAATATCTCATGGGAAAAATAACTGACCTGGAAAATAGATCCAGGAGAGGCAATTTAAAAATTATGGGACTACCTGAAACTCATGATCAAAAAAAGAGCCTAGACATCATCTTCCATGAAATTATCAAGGAAAACTGCGCTGACATTCTAGAACCAGAGGGCAAAATTAGTATTGAAAGAATCCATCGATCACCACCTGAAAGAGATCCAAAAAGAGAAACTCCTAGGAACATTGTGGCCAAATTCCAGAACTCCCAGCTCAAGGAAAAAATCTTACAAGCAGCTAGAAAGAAACAATTCCAGTACTGTGGAAATACAATCAGGATACCCCAAGATCTAGCAGCTTCTACATTAAGGGATCGAAGGGCGTGGAATAGGATATTCCAGAAGGCAAAGGAACTAGGACTCAAACCAAGAATCACCTACCCAGCTAAACTGAGTATAATACTTCAAGGGAAAATATGGTCTTTCAATGAAACAGAGGACTTTCAGTCATTCTTGATGAAAAAACCAGAGCTGAAAAGAAAATTTGACTTTCAAACACAGGAATGAGAGGAAGCATGAAGAAGTGAACAGCGGGGAGAAGTCTTAAGGGACTTAACATGAGTGAACTGTTTACATTCCTACATGAAAGACAATATTTGTAACTCTTGAAACTTTTCAGTATTTGGGTGGTTGGTGGGACCACACATACACATGTGCACGCATGCACACACATGCACACATGCACACACGTGCAGAGATGGAGAGCACGGATCGAACTGAATGGGATGGGACCATACCATAAAAGAAACTGGGGTAAATGGTGAGAGAGAGGTGTGGGGGGAGGGAAAGGGAAGGGGGTAACTATATGTCATTTAAGAGGCAGGTAGGAGTTTTTCTTGGTGGAGGGAGAAAGAGGAGAGCTGAGAAAAAAAAAGTTTACCCTCATCACATTTGACTAAACAAAGGAGTGAAATGCACACTCATTTTGGTTTGAAAACCTATTTTACAGTATAAGAAAGTGGAGGAGAAAGAGATATTGCAAGGGGGGGGATGATGGAAGGGAGGGCAAAGGGAGGAGGGAGCAATTTGAAGTCAACACTAGGGGAGGGACAGGATCAAAAGACAGAAGAGAAACAATGAGGGGCAGGTTAGGAGGGATGGTAATCCAGTTAGTCTTACACAACACGACTATCAGGGAGGTCATTGGCAAAACTACACAGATATGGCCTATATTGAATTGCCTGCTGTCCCAAAGGGAATGGGTAGGGAGGGAGGGATGGGGAGAATTTGGAACTCAAAGTTTTAGGAACAACTGTTTAGTATTGTTGTTGCAACTAGGAAAGAAGACATACAGTTAAGGAGGAATAGAAAGTCATCTGGCCGTACAGGAGAAAAGAGAAGATGGAGACAAGAGAAGGGAGGGATGACAGAAGAGAGGGCAGATTGGAGATAGGGAAAATTAGATTGCTTGGGGTATTGGGGTGGGGGAGGGGACAAAAGGGGAGAAAATTTGGAACCCAAAAATTTGTGAAAATGAATGTAAAAAAATAAATAAATAAATAAATAAATTTAAAAAAAAAATGCAACGCCCGTTCTTATTAAAAGCACTGAAGAACATAGGAATAAAGGGAGCTTCCCATAAAATAATAAGCAATATCTACCTAAAGCGATAAGCAAGCATTATATGCAATAGAGATAATTAGATGCATTTACAACAAGATCAGGGATGAAAGAAGGATGTCCATTATCACCACTATTATGCAATATGAGGCTAGAAATGCTAGCTGTAGCAATTATACAAGATAAAGAAATTGAAGGAATAAGAAGAGACAACGAAGAAACTAGGTTATCACTCTTTGCAGACGATATGATGATACACTTAGGGAATCCCAGATATTCAAGTAAAAAACTACTTGAAATAATAAACAACTTTGGCAAAGTTACAGGTTACAAAATAAACCCGCACAAATCTTCTGCATTTCTATATATTAGCACCAAAGTTCAACAGCAAGAGATAGAAAGAGAAATCCCAGGTAAAACTAGGGTAGACAATTTAAAATATTTGGGAGTTTACCTGCCAAAACAAACACAGGGATTATATGAACACAGTTACAAGACACTTTTTGCACAAACAAAGTCAGATCCAGGTAAGTGGAAAAACATCAGTTGCCCATGGGTAGGCCAATATAATAAAAATAACAATTCTATCTAAATTAATTTACTTATTTAGTATCATACCCATTAAACTATCAGATAATTATTTTTAGAGCTGTATAAAATGATATCAAAATTCATTTGGAAGAACAAAAAGGCCAGAATATCAAAGGGACGAATCAAAATAAATTCTGGGGAAGTTGGCTTAGGGCTACCAGATCTCAAATTGTACTATAAAGCAGCAATTATCAAAATCACTTGGTACTGGCTAAGAAACACAAGGGTAAACAAGTGGAATATACTTGGCACTCAAGACATAGTAGGCAAGCAATATAGTAACCTCTACTTTGACAAACCTAAGGACCTTAGCTTCTGTGATAAGAACTCACTGTTTGACAAAAATTGCTGGGAAAACTGGATAACAGTGTGGCAGAAACTAGGCATAGACCTATTCCTGACACCCTATACAAGAAGAAAGTCCAAATGGGTACACAATCTAAGCATTAAGATTGATATCATGGAGAAACTGGAGGAGCAAGGGATAGTGTGTTTATCAGATTTATGGAGAAGGGAAGAATTTTTGACTAAAGAAGAGAGAGAAACTATTGTGAAGTGCATGATGGATAATTTTGATTATATTAAACTGAAAATTTTTTGCACAATCAAACCCAATGTAACCAAAATTCGGAGGGATATAGTATATTGGGAAAACAAATTCATAGCCAGCCTGGGGGCAAAGGCCTCATTTCTAGATTATATAGAGAACTGAATCAAATGTCCAATCATGCAAGTCATTCCCCAATTTATAAATGGTGAGAGGATATGAACAGGCAATTTTCTGAAGAAGCAATTAAAGATGTATAGTCATATGAGAAAATGCTTTAAATCACTTTTGATTAGAGAGATGCCAATCAGAACAACTCTGAGGTACCACATCACACCGATTAGATTGGCAAACATGACAGAACAGGAAAATGATAAATGTTGGAGAGGATGTGGGAGAGTTGAAACACTAATTCATTGTCGGTGGAGCTATGAGCTCATCCAACCATTCTGGGAAAAATTTGGAAGTATGTCCAAAGGGCTACAGTAACGTACATACCTTTTGACCCAGCAATATCACTTCTAGGACTGTATCCCCAAGAGATCATAAAAATTGGAATGTGTTCCAGATGTACAAAATCATTTATAGCAGCACTCTTTGTAGTGCCTAAAAAACTGAAAATCAAGGGGATGCCCATAAATTGGGGAATGGCTGAATAATTTATGTTATATGAATGCAGTGGAATACTATTGCACCATAAGTAATGATGAAAAAGAAGACTTCAGAGAGGCCTGGAAAGACTTGTACGATCTGATGCTGAGCGAAAGGAGTAGAACCAGGAGATCTTTGTGCATGACAGTGACCACAGTGTGTGAGAGTTTTTTCTGGTAGACTTGGATATTCCTAGCAATTCAAGGACATTAAAAAAAAAAAAAAAAAAAAAAAAAAAAAAAAAAACCAAAACAAAAACTCTCAATGGTCTTCTAAGGCAAAATGCCTTCTACATTCAGAGAAAGAACTATGAAATTCAATCACAGAATGTAGTAGATTGTGTGTGTGTGTGTGTGTGTGTGTGTGTGTGTGTGTGTGTGTGTGTGTGGGCGCGGGTGCGTGTGCACATTATGTTTTGGTTTGTTATATGATTTCTCCCATTTATTTTAGTTCTTCTATACAGCATGGCTATAATGAAAATGTATTCAGTAGAAACATATGTGCAGATCCTATATAGTATTTTATGCCATCTTGGAGATGAGGGGAGTTGTGGGGGGTAGGTAGGGGGGAAAAGAATCCAAGTTTTGTGGTAGTAATCATAGAGCATTAAAAACAAGTAAAATGAATGTTTTAAAAATTGTGCATCTATATTCATTATAGAAATTGGTCTATCATTTTCTCTCTCTGTTTTAACTCTTACTGGTTTAGGCATCAAAACCAGATTTATTTTATAAAAATAATTTGGAAGGACTCCTTCCCCAACTGTCCCATATAGTTTATATAATATTGGAATTACCTGCTCTTTAAATGTTTGATAGAACTTCTTTGTAAATCCATCTGGCCCTGGAGATTTTTTTCCTAGTTAGTTCATTGATGGCTTGTTCAATTTCTTTTTCTAAGATAGGGTAATTTTAGTAATCGACTTCTTCCTCTGTTAATCTGGGCAATTTATATTTTTTTAAAATAATCATCCATCTCATTTACATCGTCTAATTTATGGACATAAAGTTGGGCAAAATAATTTCTAATTTTTGTTTTAGTTTCTTCCTCATTGGAGTTGGATTCACTCCTTTTAATTTTTTGTATTGGTAATTTGGTTTTCTTCCTTCTTTTTTTAAATCAAATTGCCCAATGATTTACCTATTTTATGTTTTTTTTATCAGACCAACTCTTGTTTTATTTATTGATTCAATAGGTTTCTTAATTTCAGTTGTATTAATCTCTCCTTTGGTTTTCAGTATTTCTAATCTGGTATTTACTTGCAGATTTTCAATTTGTTCTATTTCGAGCTTTTTCAGCTGCATGCCCAGTTCATCAATTTCCTCTTTCTCTATTTTATTCATGTAGACATTCAAAGATATAAAACTTCCCCTAAGAACGGTTTTTGCAGTGTCCCATAAGATTGGCAGGTTGTCCCATTATTATCATTCTCTTGAATGAAGTTGTTGATTATTTCTGTGATCTTTTGTTTAACCCACTCCTTCTTTAGGATTAGATTATTTAGCTTCTAACTGATTTTTGGTCTATCTTTTCATGGCTTTTATTACATGTAATTTTTCTTGCACCATGATCTGAGAAGGATGTCTTCATTATCTCTGCCTTTCTGCATTGGATTGTGGGTTTTTATGCTCTAGTGCATGGTCAATTTTTGTATATGTGCCATGTACCCGAGAGAAAAGTATATTCCTTTCTATACCCATTCACTTTTCTCCAGATATCCCTCCCATCTACCTTATCCAAAGTTTTATTCACCTCCTTACCTTGTTTCTTGTTTTTTTTAAGGTTGTATTTGTCAAGTTCAGAGAGGGGGAGGTTGAGATCCCCAACAGTATGCTTTTGCTGTCTATTTCTTCCTGTAACTTGTCCTCTAAGAATGTGGATGCTATACCACTTGGAGCATATATGTTTAGTAATGATATTGCTTTCTTGTCTATGGTGCTTTTTAGCAGGTTGTGCTTTCCCTCCTTATCTCTTTTGAGTGGATCTATTTCTGCTTTTGCTTTTTCTGAGATTAGGATTTCTACCGATTTTATTTACATCAGGTGAAGCACTATAAATTCTGCTCCACTCTTTTACCTTTGCCCTACGTTTATCTTCCCTTTTCAAATATGTTTCTTGTAATCCATTCTGCTCTCCATCTGTGTTTTGTAGGAAACTTTATTCCATTCGCATTCACATTTTTTATTACAATCTGTATCTTTCCCTCCATCCTCTTTCTGTTTGTTCTTTTAGTTCTTCCTTCCCCCCAATAGAGTTTTAGTTTTTACCACAATCTCCCTTAATCTTCCTTTCTTCCCTTCACCCCCCTCCCTTTTATTCCCCTTTACCCTTACTACTTCTTCTTTTCCATTTAACCTCCCCGTCCCTTTCTTTCCCCCTTTATCTCTTACTTCCTATGAAGCTAGTTAGATTTATATACTTAATATATATATATATATATTAAATATATATACACTTATTCATATACTTATATATATATATGATATTTTAATATGTGTAACATTTCCAAGAAATATTTTAGCACAATGATATACTTAAGGAATAAAGTAATGCACATATTTGATATAAAATTATGCTACAAACAATGTTTAGATTGATTCATAGGCTTCTTTCTATACATATACGAACTCTATACCAAAACTTCTTCTTGAATGAAAGTGAGCCTTGGCTTCAGAAAGTTATGGCTATAGAGTTCAAATTATGTCAAGTCCTATCGAATTGGTGTGGCTCCAAGTACAAGAAAATGGGAGACAAGGACCTTGTTGTCTGAGAATCAGGCATTCTATATTTAAATTAGCTTATAATTGTTTGAGGGCTCTTGGATGATGCAATTTGTGGGTATAATAGGTCTTTGAGAGAAATCAACTGTATCAGAGATGATTTGTAACATGCACTAATACAATTTCACATTGGACAGTCGTCCAGATAGAATCCTTTATATCTCCGAATAAGTTTTGAGTGAGCTCCTTGAGCACAGGAACTATGTTTAATGGCCCAGGGAAACAGCATGTTCAATAAATGCATATTGAGAATGTTTATTCTCAGCATCTTAGTCGAACAGTTGAACTTATGCCCTGGCAATTTATTTCTCATTTTTTTGGGAAGGTCATGAGGAAATTAAAATTGTGCTGCATCATTTAATATTTGATCAACCTTATTTCCCATTTTGTCAAATCCCATTTCTCAGTTAAGTTCAAAACTTGTCTCTCCCTGTCTGAATTAAATGTGCATTTGAATGATGTGATCAACCCTAAGCTTATCCTATTTATGTTGAGTCCCTCCTGAAAAGACTGTCCTTCTGCCCTTGTCTCTCCTTCTAAAACCAGGGGGAGATTTGACGTCCTCCACAAGGAGTTCTTGATTGGGATGGGTTCTGACTTTCCAAGCAAGATTACTAGAAACAGTTGAGTCTCATAAAGCAATTAATATTTCTCAATTGTTGAAGAGGAGTGTGATCAGCCACATCTGTCTGTTGACCCACTTTCTCAGCTCCAGCAAATTGTAGGGCTTCCCAATTACCCTGACACTTTCCCTTCTGGGTAGCTAGCCGAAATGAAAGGGCAAGTCTGAGCTATACAGATTTTTGTTTATAAATTGTTGCCTTGCTTGGAGAAAATGTGCCTCAGTTTCCCCGTTATTGGTATTTTATATCACACCTTGATGAAAGAAGAACATCGCAGACAAAAAAGAAATAAAGTCCAAGTGTAATGTCTCCACAGTCTGTGGGCTCACACGGAGCACATATTTTCTAGCTCTCTGATCCTTTCACAAAAAAGACTGCTGGAAAAATACGCCCATGATTAATAAACATCCTGGAAAACAGTGTACTCAGTCTAAGGCCAGTAGGATATATTTCTAGTGCATTCTCCCAGAAAATGGTAGTAGTATTACTTGGGTATACAAAACACAATCCATACTATTTCATAGCTAAGTTCACGTAGGACTTAAGGAAAGACAAGCCACCTTGCTGAAATGGAATCAAAGAATGGGGACAATGCTGTGCATCTTATATCTACTTTCAAGCCTTTGGAGACTCAGACCCTAGAGAATCCATCACTATGGCTCTGGTGTTGTTATTTTTGCTTTCTCCATTCCCATGGGCCCTATAATATGTAACTAGTTAAAATGCAATTTCTCCTGTGTCTTATTTGCAGAAAGAGAAGTCTTTGAAATCCCAGAGGAAGTGTGCAACTTGAGAAGTGTTTTCCAACTGCCTTGTTTCTGGCTGGTTCGAATCTCCTTCACAAACATTATTGCAGACCCTTCCTAGGATGATGCAATAGTAAATCATTGTACAGAAAATATAATATAACTCATATTTATGATTATTCTCTGGGAGATGATCTGCACATAGTGTTAATGGGAAAGAAACAAGCAGAAAATTGTGTGTGGGTAAAGTTGGGTATTGCATTCTTCTTTGATTACTTGTCAGCAGCATACAATAAAAATCAGCTTAGCAATATCCAATATAATTCAGTACAAATAAAATTAATTGGAGTTGAACACATGAGGTCAGATCTGGATATAAAAAAGAACTGATGACAAAAAGGTACCTATTATGTGCAGAGTTCAGACGTAGTAGATGAAGGATGAAAAATAATTTAGATGATTCAATTCTACAATATTTATGAAGCACCTACTATGTTCTAGGGACTCTTGGCAAATGTTCTATATGTAGAATTTGCAGGCCCTGCAAACTGATAGGCATTGACGATAATTAGGAAGGAGGAATCGAGCATCTTTTGGTGTTAGATCAGGGTAACTAAACTGACTTGGTACTTCCAATAATTTAGAATGAGTGGCAGACTTGGGGGAAAGGAGAAAGGCTTTTACTTTTAAATGGAAAGTTCAATCAAACTTAAGGCTGGGTGATATCCAAGAGACAGTTAGTGATGCATGACTCTACATCAGAAGAAATGCAAAGATTAGATATATAGACTTTGACATTTTTGATATCTGATCATGGACTCCACAATGCCTGCTTCAGCTGCCTTTCCAGCCATCAGAACAAATTGTTCTCATCTGCCCATTTCATAAGTGGAGAGTATTCACATGCTTGAGGTATACATCACCCTAAATTACTGACAGCTTAGAGTCCCGTCAGTTACCTTCAACGTTGTTTAGCCTGTTTGCTAAGATGGCAATAATAATAATAAAAAGATAAAAGAAGAGGGCCCCACCCTACAGGAGAAAGGAGAAGGTGGTGACAAGAGAAGGGAGGGATGACGGAAGAGAGGGCAGATTGGAGATAGGGAAAATTAGATTGCTTGGGGTATTGGGGTGGGGGGAGGGGATAAAGGGGGAGAAAATTTGGAACCCAAAAGTTTGTGGGAATGAATGTGAAAAGCTAAATAAATAAATAAATAAATAAACAAACAAACAAACAAACAAACAAACAAATAAATAAATAAATAAATTTAAAAAAAAAGAAATGACAAGCAGGATGATTTCAGAAAAACCTGTAAACTGTGAACTGGATGCATAGTGAAGTGAACAGAACCAGGAGAACATTATACACTGTAACACTTTCCATGAAGAATTGTGACTTAGCTATTCTCAGCAATACAACCATCCAAGACAATCCCAAAGGACTAATGATGGCACATACTATGCCTCCAGAAAATGAACTGATATTGACTGAATACAGACTGAATGAAGCATGCTATTTTTCACTTTCACATTTTTCTTTTATTTGAATCTTCTTGCACAAAATGACTAATATGAAAATGTTTTGAAATAATTGCACATGGATAGCCTATATTTGACTGCTTACTGCCTCAGGAAGGGGCGAGGGGAGGAAGTGAGGGGAAAGTTTTTGGAACTCAAAAATTTAAATAAAAATGTTAAAAAATTGAAAAAAAAAAAAGAAGAGGGCCCCAGACATAGCCATTGGCATGCCAAATTTTGGTGGGGATGACTTGGAAGAAGATCCAGGAAAGGAGGCTGAGAAGGAGGAATCAAAGGAATAGGAGAATCAGAATACTTCAGTATAATGAAAATTTTGAGAGAAGAGGGTGGTGGGGAATGTCAAAGGCTGCAGAGGAGGATTGAGAAAAAGCAATTAGATTTGGTCTTTAAGAAATAATTGCTAACTTTGGAAATGAAATTGGAAGTAGAGAAATAAAAACAAAGAAGATATGAAGTCAAAGAAACAATTGGACATAGCCCTCTCTAGGAGTTATCCACATATTTACCCACAAGAGACATATATGATAATGATTATGAGAAAGACAAGATAATGAATGGCAGAGATCTGTAGAAAAGAGCTATTTTTGTTTGTTTTGTCCTGTTTTGTTTTTGGATGGAGGAGATATGAATATATTCCTAGACATATAAGCAACAAATAACTAAGGAGACATTACTGAGAGAATATTAATGACAAAGGGAGAAATCTGCAGGAGAAGATGAGACTGTATGAGACCAAAAGTACATGCAGAGAGATTACTCTTTGCGATGAGAATGGAGATCTCCTCATGTGAAAGAAAAGTGGAGGAGAAAGTAGCAGAAAAAATCCAAATGATGTGAGATGAGTAGGGGAGGAGATGCAGTTCTTAGTGAATGGACTCATTTTTCAACGAAATATAAGTGACCTTTCACACTCTTCACAAATGAGAGAGGGGGGAAGACAAATTAGGAGAGATTTCAAAGGAAAGGTTTGTAAAGGAAGCCATGGTACCTACAACAGTGAGTCAACTAGGAAGTGACAACTGGACTGGAACCATTCCTAACTTGTGGGTGGCTAGAGCTGAACAAAGCAGACTAGAGACAGGAGAGTCAAGAGTCAAACAGAAATTTAATTCCAGGGAGAAAAAAATAGGTTTTCAAACTGAAGTCCCCCTGAGAATGGGAACTTGTAGCATGGGGAGGGCTTTTATACATGAAAAAAAAGCGAGGACCCAACACAGTCTTAAATAAACAGTTCCCATGTTGCCATTTCTTGGAACTATACAGGCATTATTCAGTCCTGTGTAGCCTTGTGATTGTCTCAACGCTTAAAGATCATTGAGCCTTGTGATTGTTTAGTCAGGTCCAAAACCAGAGTTAATGTGGCGGGAACAGAAGTTCAGCATATGGTTTGGTTTACTTAGCAGTTAGAAACAGGAGGTTGTTCTAAGTTTCAGGAGATTTGATTGATAACTTTCTGCCGCAGCATATTGACTGCTTCTGTCCCAGGGACTGTCTCAGATCGCAGGGAAAAAGGGGAGCTCCAGCAAATATAAATAGTTATTGATTAATATGAAAACCATGACTCCTTCAGAGAACATCCGGTGCTGGTCAAAGTATCAAAAAGAACTTTGATACTATTTTTTCTAGCTCTATAATATAATTGTCTGATAGATTGATTGTTATGGCACTGAATAAGGAAATTGATTTAGGTAGAGTTATCATTTTTATTATATGGGCTCGGGCTACCAAAAAGCAACTGATATTTTTCCACTTACGAAGATGTGACTTTATTTCTGCTAAAAGTGTTTTGTAATTTTGTTCACATAGTCCCTGAGTTTGTTTTGGCAGGTAGACTCTCAAATATTTTATAGTGTCCACAGTAGCTTTTAAATAAAATTTCTCTTATTATTTCTTACTGTTGGGCTTTGTTAGTAATATATAGAAATGCAGAAAATTTGCGTGGATTTATTTTGTAACTTGCAAATTTGCCAAAGTTGCTTATAATTTCAAGTAGTGAGGGCGGAGCCAAGATGGCGGAGTAGAAGGACGCACGTTTATGAACTCCGAAACCACAGCCCATAGAATTAATGTAAAAAGAGACCCCCATAACTGCTGGACCACTGAAAGGTGTACAGAAACGGAGTGGAAGAGATTTCCGTTCCAGAGAGCCCTGGAGAGCTGTCCCCAGGGTCCGTCGCGCCCCAGAAAGTGGACCCCACCCCAGCGTTGCCCTGGCCGCGGCCCCAGAGAAGCTAACCCGAGCAGGCTTCGGGGACGGAAGCTCCGGCGGCCGGGAGGGTCCCTCCGCCCACAGAGGCTGCAGGTCAGTGGGAGAGACGACTGGGCTGGAAGAGGGGAGCAGCAGGGTGTCTCCGTGACTCGGACCACCTCGGGGGGAAGTGGCAGCGGTAGACACGGGGGCAGGAAGCGGCGGAGGCAGAGGCGTGGGTGGCAGCGGAGGCAAAAGCGGGCCGGACTCCCGCAGCAGCAGGCAGGATCTTCACTACTGTAAGTCTCTCCATAAACAACCTGAGGGAGCTGAGCCTGTGAGACGGCCCTGCCCCACCCGGCTCTATTACTGAAGGCCTCTGCATAAAGCCCCTGAGGGAACTGAACCTGGGAGGCAGACCCCCCTACCCCCTCCGCTCCTGAAAGTCTCTGCATAAAGCCCCTGAGGAAGTCGAGCCTGGGAGGAGGCCCTACCCCCACCAAAGCATCAGAACCAAAGGTCACATTGATTAGCAGCTGGGCGGCACGGAAAGCACATTTGAATTCCAGACGCCAAGAACTAGCTGGGCGGATCTAGGGGGGGTGGACAGGAATCTCAGAAGTGAAGTAACTGTCTGGGAAAATGCCTAAAAAAGGGAAGAAAAATAAGACAATAGAGAGTTTTTTCCAACAAATGCAAATGATCCCGACTTTTGGATCTGATGACGAGGACGTATCCTTGCCATCAGGGAAAGACCTGGAGGGCGGGGCCTCAGTACCCCAGACACCCCAGGGGGAGGCAGGTGGGCTTAGGCCCTGGAAGAGTTCAAAAAGGATTTTGAAAAGCAAGTTAGACAAGTGGAGGAAAAACTGGAAAGAGAAATGAGAGAGATGGAAGAAAAGTATGAAAAACGGGTCAAGACCTTGGTAAAGGAGACCCAAAAAATGCTGAGGAAATTAACACCTTGAAAAATAGGCTCAATGAATTGGCAAAAGAGGTTCAAAAAGCCAATGAGGAGAAGCGTACTTTCAAAAGCAGAATTAGACAAATGGAAAAAGAGGTTCAAAAACTCACTGAAGATAATAGTTCTCTCAAAATTAGAATCGAACAGATGGAGTCTAATGACTTTATGAAATCACCAAACAAAACCAAAAGAATGAAAAAATGGAAGAGAATGTGAAATATCTCATGGGAAAAACAACTGACCTGGAAAAAAGATCCGGGAGAGACAATTTAAAAATTATGGGACTACTTGAAAGTCATGATCAAAAAAAGAGCCTAGACATCATCTTCCATGAAATTATCAAGAAAAACTGCCCTGACATTCTAGAACCAGAGGGCAAAATAAGTATTGAAAGAATCGATCGATCACCACCTGAAAGAGATCCAAAAAGAGAAACTCCTAGGAACATTGTGACCAAATTCCAGAACTCCCAGCTCAAGAAAAAATCTTGCAAGCAGCTAGAAAGAAACAATTCCAGTACTGTGGAAATACAATCAGGATAACTCAAAATCTAGCAGCTTCTACATTAAGGAATCGAAGGGCGTGGAATAGGATATTCCAGAAGTCAAAGGAACTAGGACTCAAACCAAGAATCACTTACCCAGCTAAACTGAGTATAATACTTCAGGGAAAAATATGGTCTTAAAATGAAACAGAGGACTTTCAATCATTCTTGATGAAAAGACCAGAGCTGAAAAGAAAATTTGACCTTCAAACAGAAGAATGAGAAGCATGAAAAAGTAAACAGCAAAGAGAAGTCTTAAGCGACTTACCAGAAGTGAACTGTTTACATTCCTACATGGAAAGACAATATTTGGAACTCTTAAAACTTTTCAGTATCTGGGTAGTAGGTGGGTCCATACACACACATGTACACGCATGCACGTGCACACATACATACATACACACACATACAGAGACAGAGAGCACAGATTGAACTGAATAGGATGGGACCATATCTTAAAAGAAATTAAGGTAAATGGTGAGAGAGAAATGTAGTGGGAGGAAAGAGGGTGAAATGGAATGGGGTAAATTATATCTCATTCAAGAGGCAAGCAGGAGACTTTTTAATGGAGGGAAGAAGAGGAGAGCTGAGAAAAAAAAAAACAAGAAGTTTACCCTGATCACATTCGACTAAAGGAAGGAATAAAATGCACACTCATTTTGGTATGAAAACCTATCTCACAATATAGGAAAGTGGGGGAGAGGGAGATATGCAATTGGGGGGGATGATGGTAGGGAGGGCAATGGGAGGAGGGAGCAATTTGAAGTCAACACTTGGGGAGGGATAGGATCAAAGGACAGAATAGAAACAATTGGGGGCAGGATAGGATGGAGGTAAATAACAGTTAGTCTTACAGAACACGACTATTATCGAAGTCATTTGAAAAACTATACAGATATGACCTATATTGAATTGCCTGCCTTCCCTAAGGGAATTGGTGGGGAGGGAGGAATGGGGAGAATTTGGAACTCAAAGTTTTAGAAACAACTGTTTCGTATTGTTCTTGCTACTAGGAAAGAAGACATGCAGTTAATGAGGAATAGAAAGCCATCTGGCCCTACAGGAGAAAAGAGAAGATGGAGACAAGAGAAGGGAGGGATGACAGAAGAGAGGACAGATTGGAGATAGGGAAAATTAGATTGCTTCGGGTATTGGGGTAGGGGTAGGGGTTAAAAGGGGAAAAAAAAATTGGAACCCAAAATTTTGTGAAAATGAATGTACAAAGTTAAATAAATAAATAAATAAAAAATAAAAAAATAATAATTTCAAGTAGTTCTTTTACTTGAATCTCTGATGTTTTCTAGGTACATCATGATATCATCTGCAAAGAGCGATAACTCAGTTTCTTCTTTACCTGTTTTAATTCCTTCAATTTCTTTTTCTTCTCTCATTGCTACAGCTAAAATAGTATTAACTCGGAGACTTTCAAGATCTTATTTTTCGGGAGCGGGGTGGAGTCAAGATGGCGGATTAGAAAGACTCATGTATGCTAGCTCCGAAACCAGAACTCATGTATTTCCTGCAGGAAGAACTCCCCACAAATTCTGAATCACTGCAAGGCATGCAGAAACACAGTGGAAAAGATTTCAGTCCCAGAGAGCCCTGGAGAGCCATCCCCAGGGATACATCACACCCCGGAAAACAGAGTCGACCCCTGAGCTGCCCTGGCCATGTGGCCCCAGAGGAGCAGATCTGAGAAGGCTTCAGGGACGGAATCTTTGGTGGCCGGGAAAGTGCCTCCGCCAACAGATGCTACAGGGCAGTGAGAGAGATGTCTGGGTTGGCCGAGAGAGAAGCGGGGTGTCTCTGTGACTCGGGGCCCCTCGGGAGGTAGCGGCGGAGGGAGTGTCAGAGGCAGCGGCAGAGGCAGGAGCGGCGGCCCGGGACTCCTCGAGCAGCAGGCAGAAGTTCAGGGCCATTGCCGAAACAATCTGCATAAACTCCCTGAGGGAACTGATCCTGGAAGACGACCCTCCCCCACCCGCCCCATTACTGAAGGTCTCTGCATAAAACCCCTGAGGGAACTGAGCCTGGGAGGCAGCCATGCCCCCACCCGAGCACCAGAAATTAAGCTCACATTGAACAGCAGCCACGCCTGCCGCAGAAAGCCCATTTGAATCTCAGACCCCAAGCACTAGTTGGGAGGATCTACGTGGTGGTGGATGGGAATCTCAGCAGTCAAGTAACCGGCGGGGAAAATACCCAGAAAAGGGAAGAAAAATAAGACTATAGAAAGCTACTTTGAGAGGGTACAGATGTTCCCGCCTTTCAATTCTGATGACAAAGAACTATTCTTACCAACAGGGAAAGACGTGGAGGTGGGGCCTCTGTATCCCAGACATTCCCGGTGGATGTTCAGTGGGCTCAGGCCATTGCACAGCTCAAAAAGGATTTTGAAAATCAAGCTAGACAGGTGGAGGAAAAACTGGGAAGAGAAATGAGAGAGATGCAAGAAAAGCATGAAAAACAGGTCAATACCTTACTAAAGGATACCGAAAAAAATGATGAAGAAAATAACACCTTGAAAAATAGGCTCACTCAATTGGAAAAAAGAGGTTCAAAAAGCCAATGAGGAGAAGAATGCTTTCAAAAGCAGAATTAGCCAAATGGAAAAAGAGTTTCAAAAGCTCACTGAAGAGAATAGTTCTCTCAAAATTAGAATGAAACACATGGAGTCTAATGACTTTCTGAGAAACCAAGAAATCACCAAACAAAACCAAAAGAATGAAAAAATGGAAGAGAATATGAAATATCTCATTGGAAAAACAACTGACCTGGAAAATAGGTCCAGGAGAGACAATTTAAAAATTATGGTACTACCTGAAAGTCATGATCAAAAAAAGAGCCTAGACATCATCTTCCATGAAATTATCGAGGAAAACTGCCCTGATATTCTACAGCCAGAGGGCAAAATAAGTATTGAAACACCATCGATCACCACCTGAAAGAGATCCAAAAAGAGAAACTCCTAGGAACATTCTGGCCAAATTCCAAAATTCCCAGGTCAAGGAGAGAATATTGCAATCAGCTAGAAAGAAATAATTCCAATATTGTGGAAATAAAATCAGGATAACACAAGATCTAGCAGCTTCTACATTAAGGGATTGAAGGGCATGGAATAGGATATTCCAGAAGTCTAAGGAACTAGGACTCAAACCAAGAATCACCTACCCCGCAAAACTGAGTATAATACTTCAGGGGGAAATATGGTCTTTCAATGAAACAGAGGACTTTCAAGTATTCTTGATGAAAAGACCAGAACTGAAAAGAAAATTTGACCTTCAAACAGAAGAAATGAGAAAAAGCATGAAAAAGTAAACAGCAAAGAGAAGTCATAAGGGACTTAGCAAAAGTGAACTGTTTACATTCCTACATGGAAAGACATTATTTGAAACTTTGAAAATTTTTCAGTATCTGGATAGTTGGTGGGACCACACACACACGTACACACACACACATGTAAACACGTGCACGCACACACACATACACACATGAACGCACATACAGAGACAGAGGCACAGAGTGCATTGAATAGGATGGGACCATATCTTAAAAGCAATTAAGGTAAATGGTGAGGGAGAAATGTAGTGGGAGGAAAGAGGGCGACATGGAATGGGGTAAATTATATGTCATTCAAGAGGCAAGCAGGAGACTTTTTAGTGGAGGGGAAAAAGGAGAGCTGAGAAAAAAAAAACAAGAATTTACCCTCATCACATTCGACTAAAGGAAGGAATAAAATGCACACTCATTGTGGTATGAAAACCTATCTTACAAGACAAGAAAGTGGGGGAGAAGGAGATAAGCAAGGGGGGATGATGGAAGGGAGGGTAATGGGAGGCGGGAGCAATTTGAAGTCAACACTTGGTGAGGGACAGGATCAAAAGACAGAATAGAAACAATGAGGGGCAGGATAGGATGGAGGGTAATTCAGTTAGTCTTACACAACACGACTACTATGGAAGTCATTTGCAAAACCACACAGATAGGGCCTATATTGAATTGCATGCCTTCTCAAAGGGAATGGGTGGGGAGGGAGGGATGGGGAGAATTTGGAACTCAAAGTTTTAGGAACAACTGTTTAGTATTGTTCTTGCTACTAGGAAATAAGAAATACAGTTAATGGGTAATAGAAAGTCATCTGGCCCTACAGGACAAAAGAGAAGATGGGGACAAGAGAAGGGAGGGATGATAGAAAAGAGGGAAGATTGGTAACAGGGAAAATTAGATTGCTCGGTGTATTGGGGGGGATGAAAGCAGAGAAAATTTGGAACCCAAAATTTTGTGAAAATGAATGTAAAAAATTTAAATAAATAAATTAAAATTAAAATTACAAAAAAGAAACAATGGGGGGCAGGATAGGATGGAGGGAAATACAGTTAGTCTTACACAACACGACTATTATGGAAATCATTTGCAAAACTGCACAGCTGTGGCCTATATTGAGTTGCCTGCCTTCCCAAAGGAAACCGGTGGGAAGGGAGGGATGGGGAGAATTTGGAACTCAAAATTTTAGGAACAACTGTTTAGTATTGTTGTTGCTACTAGGAAATAAGAAATACAGTTAATGGGTAATACAAAGTCATCTGACCCTACAGGACAAAAGAGAAGATGGGGACAAGAGAAGGGAGGGATGATAGAAGAGAGGGCAGATTGGTGATAGGGAAAGTTAGATTGCTCGGTGTATTGGGGTGGGGGGAGGGGATAAATGGGGAGAAAATTTGGAACGCAAAATTTTTTGAAAATCCATGTAAAAAGTTAAATCAATAAATGTTTATTTTAAAAAAAGATGTTATTTTTCGACCTTCTCCAGTTGCATGCCCAATTAAATGATGTCCTGTTTCTATGATTCATGAAGGCATTCAAAGATATAAAACGGCCTCAAAGATCCGCTTTTACAGTATCCCATAAGATTTGGTAGATTGTCTCCTTACTCATTGAATGAAGTTGTTCATTATTTCTATAATATGTTGTTTAACCCACTCATTCTTTACGATTTGATTATTTAGTTTCCAATTCATTTTTGGTCTATCTTTCCATGGCTTTTTATTACATATAATTTGTATTGCATTATGGTCTGAGAAGAATGTATTGACTACCTCCGCCTTTCTGCCTGGAGTGTGAGGTTTTTATACTATAGTACATGGTCAATTTTTTACATGTGCCATGTAATGCTGAGAAAACAGGCATATTCTTTTCAATCATCATTCAATTTTCTCTAGAGATCTATCATATCTACTTTATCCAGAGTTTTGTTCACCTCCTTAACTTCTTTCTTCCTTGTTTAAATGTTATATTTATCAAGTTCAGAGAGGGGGATGTTGAGTTCCCCCACTAGTATAGTTTTGCTTTCTATTTCTTCCTGTAACTCACTTAACTCCTCCTGTAAGAATTTGGAGCATATACGTTTAGTAATTGCATTCCTTTGTTTGTTGTGTTGTCTTTTGGCAGGATATAGGTTTTTTTCCTTTTCTTTTTTGATTAGATCTATTTTTGCTTTTTCTTTGTCTGGCATTAGCATTGCTACCCCTGGTTTTCTTACATCAGCAGAAGCGCAATATCTTCTCCTCAGACCTTTTACCTTTACCGTGTATGTATCCCCCCGTTTCAAATGTGTTTCTTCTGAACAACGTATTGTTGGATTATGGCTTTTAATGCATTCTGCTATCTGTCTGCGTTTTATGGAAGAGTTCATCCCATTCACATTCACAGTTACGAATACTACATGTATCTTTCCTTCTATCGTCTTTCCCCCATTTTTGCTTTTAGTTATAAATTTTCCCTTCCCCTCCTCAATAGAGCTTTAATTTTTGACTACCCACCTCCTGCAGTTTTCTCTTCCTTCTTTCACCCCCTCCCTTTTATTCCCCTTTACCCCTCCTACTTTTTCCCTCTGTTTTAGACTCCCCTCCCCTTTTCTACTCCTTTCCTTCCTACTGCCTATAGAACTAGTTAGATTTATATACTTAATAAATTTTGTTGCTCCCTCCTTGAACCAAATCAGATGAGTGTACCTCTCTTTTTGAGCTCTTCCATAGCCTGAGCCCATTGAATATTTATTTTTGATGTTTGGGATACAGAAACCTTGACTTCTATGTCTTTCCCTGATGGTAAGCATTGTTCTTCCTCATCTGATATCCAGATATCTGTTCACCAAGAAAGTCATCTTCTATGGTGTTATTTTTCCTCCTTTTCTGAGCATTTTCCCAGCCAGTTACTTGACTTCTGAGTTTCCTCTCCACACTCACCTTACCTCCAGATCCGCCCAGCCAGCGCTTGGGGTCTGAGATTCAAATGCTGCTTCCCAGCATTAGGGGTTCAGTGGGGCGGGGCTGCTATTCAGTGTGAGATTATGTTCCGCTGCTCAGGTAGGGGCAGGGCCGCCACGTGGGGCTCAGTTCACCCAAGGGGTTTGCTTTGAGTTCTTCAACAATGGATCCGAGCTCCTGTCTGCTTTGGGAGCCGCTGTCCTCTGATGCCTCCACTGCTGCCTCCTGAGGGGCCTTGAGTTATGAGGACACCCAACTCCCTTCTCGGCAAGCAGAAAAGACACTCTCACTAACCTTTGGTGTCTGTGGGTGGAGGCACCTGGGCTGCCGCTGGACTATGTGTCCCTGAAGCCTCCTCGGATCTGCTCCGCTCAGTGCTGCGTAACCAAGGCAAAGCTGGGCTCTGTTCCGGGTCCAGTTCGTGATGGACATTTTGTGTCAGTTTTTAAGGGCTCTCTGGAACATAAATCTCCTCTACTCCGTTGTTATGTGGCTTCTGCTGCTCCAGAATTTGTTGGGAGTTTTTTTTATAGGTATTTTATCAGCTGTGGGTTAGGAGCTAGCATATGTGTATCTTTCTACTCCTCCATCTTGGCTCCTCTCCGAATGTACCTCTCAATCATCCCTCTCTCCTTTTTCCCTCTACTGCAATATAATTTGTGTATAATTTTGTATTTCTTCCTGTGATGTAATTTACCATTTTCTGCGTCCTCCTTTTCACATCTCCTGTTACAACCCCTTCCCATGCTTAAATCACATTTGTCATCGCATAACTTACTTTATATCTGTTCCCTCTATCTATGTATATACCTTTTATATTTGTAAATAGATATACAATTCTCAAGTTAACAGGTATCTTCTTCCCTTATAGGGAGGTAAACCTTTTCATGCCTCCTGTGAGACTTGCATTTTCAGACTGAATTTTTTATTGAGTTCTGGCCTTTTTATCAGAAAGGTCGGAAAATTCCTTGTTTCAGTGAATGTACATCTCCTTGTATGAAATGTTATTCTGAACTTTGCTAGGTAATTGTTCTTTTGTTTTAGTCCCAGCTCCTCTCCCTTACAGAATATGATATTCCAATTCCTTAAGTCTTTTAGTATAGAAGCTGCAAGGTGCTGTGTGATCCTGAATGTAGCTCCTCAATATTTGAATGATTCCTCTCTGGCTCTGTCTAGTATTGTCTCCTTCACTTGATAGTTCTGGAATTTAGCAACAACATTTCTTGGTGTTTTTAGTTTGGGATCCCTTTTAAGAGGCGAACAATGGGTTGTTTCGATGACTATTTTGCCCTCTGGATCTAGCACTTCTGGGCAATTTTCCTGGATGATTTCTTGGAAGATATTGTCCAGGATCTTTTTTGTCAAGGTTTTCTGGTAGGGCAATATTTCTTAAGTTTTCTCTTCTGGATCTATTTTCCAGGTCAGTTGTTTTTCCAATTAGATATATTACATTTTCTTCTAAATTTTCATTCTTTAGATTTTGTTTGACTGACTCTTGATGTTTCATAGAGTCATTAGCTTCTACTTGCTCAATTCTAATTTTTACCAAATTGTATTCTTCAGTTAACTTTTGCATCTCCTTTCATGTCTGTCCTGTTATTTCTTTTAAGGAATTATGTTCTCCACTTGGCTTTTGTACTTCCTTTTCTATTTGTTCAGTTTTCCTTTTTAAAGAGCTGTTCTCTTCACTGAATTCTTTTTTAATCCTTTTACAGTCATTGGCCAGTTTTCCTCCTATTTCTTTCTTCATCTCTTCCAAGAGTGCTCTCTGTGCACGTGACCACTTCATAGTCCCTTCTGAAGTTTCACATGGGAATAGAGTCTCATTAGTGACCCCTTTGGTACTTGTATTTTGGTCCTAGTTCCCATAGAAAGGTTTTTATCCTTCCTGCTTTGCTTCTTCTTCCTCATGATGATGACCCTTCGTGTATTGTGGACTCTGGTCCTTTCAGCTAGAAGCTAAAGAACCTGGTGCAGAGCTCGCTGTTGTAAGGAAGTATTGGACAGATGAATTCTTTCTTATTTTGTTTCCCAGGATTAGCCCAGGAGCTAGATTGTTACCTGTGGGGGAGAGGTGGTCTGGTCACAGGAGATCTCCTCAACTGAGATAGAGCGAAGGCAAGCTCAGTCACTGGTGATCCCAGCTCCCCTAGTGGCTTCCCTTTTTCCCCTGGATTGCTGAGGCACACCTGGGGTCCCTGTGTTGGTGATTGCAAGGCTCCACACCCCTGGGCCTCCATATGTCCTCTCTGTTGGTTCGCAGAAGTGAAGCTGTCTGGAACAACTATAGTCCTCCGCCGCAGTAAAAAGAATACTTCTTAGTGATTTTCCTTGCCTCATGTGCAGTGAGACTGTTTGCCTCTTCTGCTGATCACACTGATCCAGGATTTTTATGGGGAAATATTTTATGTTTCTTTCAAGGTCAGCAAGGGGAGGGGGAGACAGCATTTACCAATCACTCTGCCACTTTGTCTCCTGGAAGTTCAAATGTATGACTTACAGGCATTTAATCTGCAGGCTGGATACCTGGGACTCTTTTCGTGGCTCTGCTGGATTCCCGCCCTGCACTGATAGTCCCCCGTGTTGCTGCTGCTTCAGACCACCCTGAGGACTTCCTACTCGGCCATACCTTGACAGGGTAATGGTATGCTCTTTGCTGTGTGCTCCTCCACCTGTGTGGAAAAGATCCTTCCCTTCAACCTTCCAGTCTGTCCTGTGCTGTGAATCTGCCACAGTCTGTCTCCCATTGGATTCTGCATCTCCAAAATTTGGTCACATTCTCTTATTACAGGTATCTGAAGGAGTTTGTCTAAGAGCTTAGGTGAATAGTTACTCTCAGTCTGCCATCTTGGCTCAGCACCCCCCACACACACACACATTATTATTAAATGCATTCTCATCCTAGTCATGTTTCACAGAAGAATTAAAATGAGTAAGAGAAATCAAAAAACAAAACAAAGCATAACACAAAAGAAAATGGTCTGCTTTATTCTGTGATCACATTCCACATTTCTTTCTCTGGATGTGGAAGGCATTTTGCCTTAAGAGACCCTTGAGAATTATTTAAGTCCTTGCATTGCAATGAAGTTCTAAGTCTACCAGAAAAAATCCTTGCCCACTGTGGTTGGTGCTGTGTACAGAGTTCCCCCGGTTCTGCTCCTTTCGCTCAGCATCAGATCAAATAAGTCATTCCAGGTCTCTCTGAAGTCTTCCTTTTCAACATTTCTTTTAGCACAATAGTATTCCATGACATTCATATATCAAAATTTTTACAGCCATTCCTCTACTGATGGGCATCACCTAGATTTCAAGTTTTTGAAAACTACAGAGTGCTGCTACAAATACTTTTGTACATGTGGGAACTTTTATCATTGTAATTATCTTTTGGGGATACAATCCTAGAAGTAGTGTTGCTGGGTCAAAGGGTATGCATGTTTTTGTATCCCTTTGGGTATAGTCCACCTACATATTCTCCAAGATTTATTATCTTTCTGTTTCGTCATGTTAACCAATCTGATAGGTATGTTGTGGTACCTCAGATTTGTTTTGATTTGCATCTTTCTGATCAATAGTGATTTGGAGCATTTTTTCATATGACTATATGAATTTAATTCTTCCATTGCAAACTCTATTTTTATACCCTTTGACATTTTTATCAATTGGGGAATTAGGGAATTACTTGTGTTCTCCTATATTTGATTCAGTTCTTCATATATTTCGAAAATGAGACCTTTATCAAGATACTAGTCGCAAAAATTCTTTCCCATTTTTCTGCTTCCCTACTAATCTTGGTTGCGTTGGGTTTGTTTATGCAAAACCTTTTCAATTTAAAGTAATCTCAGTTAACCATTTTGCAGTTCATAATGTTTTCTGTCACTTTTTTTTTAATTCTTCACTTTTCCGTAAATCTGATAAAAACGCTACTCATTGCTCGTCTAATACTTTTATAGTAACAATCATTATACCTACATAATATATCCATTTGATATTTATTCTTATGTACAGTGTCAGGCATTGGTCTATGCTCTATTTCTGCAAAACTGTTATCCAGTTTTCCCAGTAATATTTTTGGAAGAGTGACTTCTTACCCAGAAGCTGGGTTCCTTGGATTTATCAGTTGTAATACAATTTGAGATCTGTTGAGACTAGGCTACCTTGCCTAGCATTTCTTTTCATTAGTTTCCTTGGTATTCTGGATGTTTTTTTCTTCAACATGTATTTTGATATTATTTTTTCTAGCTTTATAAAATAATTATCTGATAGTTTGATTTGTATGGCACTTAAAAAACAAATTTGTTTAGGTAGAATTATCATTTTTATTATATTGCCTCAGCCTACCCACGAGCAACTGATGTTTTTCTACTTACTTAGATATGTCTTTATTTGTGTGAAAAGTGTTCTGTAATTGTGTTCACACAGTCTCTGTGCTTGCCTTGGCAGATAGACTCCAAATATTTGATAATGTCTCCCTTAGTATTAAATGGAATTTCCCTTTCTATCTCTTGCTCTTGGACTTTGTTGGTAATATAAAGAAATGCAGATGGTTTGTATGGATTTATTTTGTAACCTACAAATTTGTCAAAGTTTTTTTTATTATTTCAAGTAATTTTTTACTTGATTCTCTTGGATTCTCTAAGTATATCGTCATATCATCTGCAAAGAGTGATAACTTAGTTTCTTCTTTACTTCTTCTAATTCCTTCAATTTCGTTCTCTTCTCTTACTGCTACAGCTAGCATTTCTAGTACCATATTTAATAATCATGGTGATAGCAGACATACTTGTCCCACCCCTGATCTTTTTGGATATGCATCTAGCTTTTGCTCTTTGCATATAATACTTGCTGAAAGTTTTGTGTAGATACTGCTTATTATTTTATGGAACGTTATATTTATTCCTGTACTCTTCAATGTTTCAATAGAAATGTGTGTTGTGTTTTTTCTGCCTATATTGAGATAATCAAGTGGTTTCTGTTAGTTTTTTTTTTTGTTGATATGATCAGCTATGTTAATAGTTTTGTTAATATTCAACCAGAATGCATTTAGTCCTGCATTCCTGGTATAAATTCTACCTCATCATAATATATTATTCTAGTAATAAGTTGCTGTATTCTTTTTGTTAAATCTTATTTAAAATTTTTGCATCTATATTTATTAGAGAAATTGGTCTATAATTTTTTTTCTCTGCTTTGGCTCTTCCTGGTTTAGGTATCAGGACCATATTTCTATGACAAAAATAATTTTGTAGGACTTCTTCTTCCCAAATTTGACCAAATAATCTGTACAGTTGTGGAAATAGCTGTGCTTTAAATGTTTGATAGAATTCACTTGTAAACATATCTGACCCAGCAAATTTTTTTTTCCTAGGGAGTTCATTGATGGATTGTTCAATTTCTTTTTATGAGATGAGGTTGTTTAAGTATTCAACCTCCTCTTTTGTTAATCTGGGCAATTTATATATATTTAAAAATAATCGTCCATCTTATTTAGTTTGTCGAAATTATGGGCATACAGTTGTACAAAGTAATTTCTTATTATTGCTTTAATTTCCTTCCCATTGATGGTGTGTTCAACCTTTTCATTTTTGATTTAGGTAATATGATTTTCTTCATCAAATTGACGAAAGGTTATTCAATTTCATTGTTTCTTTAATAAAACCAAATCTTAGTTTAATTTATTAGTTCAATAGTTATCTTAATTTCAATTTTATTAATGTCTTCTTTGGTTCTGTATGTCTAACTTGGTATTTACTTGGGGATTTTCAATTTGTTCCTTGTTCTATCTTTTTAAGCTACTTGTGCAATTCATTAATTTCTTTCTATATTTTATCCATGGAGGCATTCAGAGATAAAAAAAAAAAAAACTCCCCCTAAGAACTGCTTTTGCAGGATCCCATATAATTTGGTATGTTGTCTCATTGTGGTCATTCTCTTGAAAGAAGTTATTGATTCTTTCTCTGATTTGTTGTTTAACTCACTCATTCTTTCAGGTTAGATTATTTAGTTTCCAATTAATTTTTGGTCTATATCTCCATGGCCTTTTATTACATATAATTTTTATTGTACCATGATCACAGCAGGATGCATTCACTCTGTCTTTCTGCACTAAATTGTGAGGTTTATATGGCCTTGTATATGGTTAATTCTTGTATTTGTTCCATGTTGCCATGAGAAAAAGGTATATTCCAATATAATCCCTTGAATTTCTCCACATATCTATCATATCTAGCTTATCCAGTATTTCAGTCACCTCCTTAACTCTGTTCTCGTTTATTTTGAGGTTAGATTTATCAAGTTCCTAGAGGAGGAGGTTGAAGTCCCCCACTATTACAGTTTTGCTGTCTATTTCCTCCTGTAACTCCCTTAAATGCTCCTCTAAGAATGTGGAGGGACACCACTTGGAGCATATATGTTCAGTAATGATATTGCTACACTGTCTATGGAGCCTTTTAGAAGGATATAATTTCCTTCCTAATATCTTTCAATTAGATCTATTTCTGTTTTTGCTTTGTCTGAGTTTAGGATAGCTACCCCTGCTTTTTTTTTTTTTTTTTTTTTTTTTTTTTTTTTTATATCCGATGAAGCAAAATAAATTCTGCTCCAATCTTTTACCTTTACTCTGTGTGTATCTATCCACTTAAAATGTATTTCCTCTAAAAAACTTATTGTTGGATTATAGTTTTAATCCTTTCTGTTATTCATCTCCGTTTTATGGGAGAGGTCATCCCATTCACATTCACAGTTATTATTACTATCTGTGTCTTGCCCTTCATCGTCTTTCTCCCTCTTTGTGCTTTTAGGTCTCCCTTCTATTTTCCATTCCACAACAGAGTTTGAATTTTTGAGCACTGTCTCCCTCAGTCCTCCCTTCTTTCTTTCAGCCACCTCCCTTTTATTCCCCTTTGCCTTTACTACTTTTTCCTCTCCTTTAGCCTCCACCCCCTTTTCTTTCCAACTTCCCCTCCTATTGCCTATAGAGGTAATTAGATTTATATACTTAACTGAATTTGTTGTTCCCTCCTTGAACCAAATCAGATGAGAGCAACATCAAAAAATGCTCATCTCTTTCCCTTCTTTTCCTCTACTGTAATATAATTTTGTACCTCTTCCTATGATGGAATTTGGCATTTTCTGCCTCCTTCTTGTTGCATCTCCTTTTATAATACTTTTGCAATCTTAAGTCACATTTTTATCATCACGTCATTTATTTTATACAAACTCCTACTATCTATGTTTATCCCTTTTATATATCATGATAAATATACAATTCTCAAGATTAACAATTATCATCTTCTCTTATTGGGATGTAAACAATGTGTGTGAGTGTGTGTGTTCAGCCTTGATTGAGGAAGAAGATCATGACATCATAGAAATGGTGACATAATTTGCACTTGACTTTGTTTTGAGTGAGGGAGGGCTGTGCAGGTCACCAGCCTCATTTCTCCTCCAGAGCCATCTGAATCCAGAGACCAGATATTCATCAGGATAACTGGAAATGACCCAGGGTGAGGAAATTGGGATTAAGTGATTTACCCAAGGTCACAAAGCTAGTGAGTGTTAAGTATCTGAGGTGAGATTTGAACTCAGGTCCTGCTGACTCCTGCACTGGTGCTCTATCCACTGCACCACCTAGCTGCCCTTAGGGATGTAAATAGTATGCCAATATTGAATAATAAGTTTTTCCCACTGTTTACTTTTAATTCCTCCCTTCAGGCTTGTGTTTGAAGTTTGAATTTTCTATTGAGCTCTGGCCTTTTCATCAGGAAGGTCTGGAAACTCCATATTTCAGTTAATGTCCCTCTCTTTGCCTGGCATACTATGTTCAACTTTGCTGGGTAATTGAACCTTCGTCGTCGTCCCAGCTCCTATGCCTTACAGTATATCATATTTCAATTCCTTCAATCTTTTGATGCAGAAGCTTCCAGGTATTATGTGATCCTCAATGTAGCTCCTCAATATATGAATGGTTTCTTTCTGACTGCCTATAATATTTTCTCCTTCACTTGATAGGTATGGAATTTGGCAACGGTATTCCTTGGTGTTTTCAGTTTGGAATCCCGTTTGTGAGGTGGACAGTGGATTCTTACAATGACTATTTTCCCCTCTGTGTCTAGGACTTCTGGGCAATTTTCCTTGATGATTTCTTGTATGATATTGTCTAGGCTCTTTTATCATCATGGCTTTCTGAAAGGCCAATAATTCTTAAATTATCTCTCCCAGAAGTATTTTCCAGGTCAGTTGTTTTTCTAATAAGACATTTTACATTTTCTTCTATCTTTTCATTCTTTAGAATCCATTTGACTGATTCTTGATGTCTCATAGAGTGATTCGCTCCTATTTCCCCAATTCTAATTTTTTTCAAATTGTTTTCTTCAGTTAACTTTTGGATCTCCGTTTGCATCTGTCCTTTTCCTCCATTTAAGGGGTTTCTTCTACACTGAGGTTTTGTGCTTCCTTTTCCATTTGTCCAACTTTCCTTTTAAATTCCTCTGTGATGTCTTTTTTCATATTTCTAAAATCATTCGCAACTTGTTTTTACATTTTTTTATTATTTTTCTTTTAATGTTCTACAATCATTTCCTTAAAAATTAATATTTTTCCCCTCACACCTTCCCCCAACTACCCCCCTCCCTCTCTGCAACAGCATACAATTCTGTATAGGTTCTACATATACTTTCCTATTGAGCACATTTTCACTATAGTCATGCTATGTAGTCACGCAAATTTTTCTACTATTTATCTAATTTGGCTTTTAAAATCCTTCTTCAGCTCTTCCAAGAATACTCTTTGTATTTGTGAACAGCTCATCTTCTGTTCTGAAGTTTCAGATGGGAGTGCCCTCTACCCTCTTTTCTGCCTTGCTTCTTACTTTTGATGATGATGATCAACCTTTTTCTGACTTTTAAAGTAGATCTTTGCTTCTAAGGCACAAGAGTCCCTCTCCCCCAATTCATGTGCCTAAAACTTCAGGCTTTGTGTGTTGTGGCCTCTGGTTCTTTCAGCTACAAACTAAAGTGCTGCAGCTTACTTGCCCCTGAGATGGCTTGTGTTGGAAAGTAGAGACCAGGGGAGGTCTTTTGGGGTTTTTCCCTCAGTTACCATGTAGCCAACAAGTGAAGTGTGGGAAAGTGGTGGTCTGGTGCAGCAGGTCTCATATCCTGAGCCTGAGCATAGGCAAGCTCAGCAGTTAGCGATCCTATCTGTGATAGTGTCTTCCTGATTCTTCTGAGGTGCTGAGGCACGCCTGGAGTCCTGTTGTTGGCGATTATGTGGTCAAAACCCTGTAGCTCAGGGTCTCCTCCAGGTTTACTGAGGTCGGATATTCTGAGACAATTCCGGTCCTGCACTGTTCCTCTTCCACCCCAGCAAGGGGTATCATCCTTCGGGATTTTCCTAATCTCACATTCTAAAAGACTGTTTAGACCTGCATCTGATTCCACTGTACCAGGATTTTTCTGGGGAAATATTTTATGGATTTTTCAATCTCAACAAGGGGAGCGGAAGAGCATTTACTGATCACTCTGCCATCTTGGCTCCCAGAAGTTCCAATAATTGACTTACAGACATTTAATCTGTGGGCTGATAGTTTAGGAGCATCCACTGCAGATACCTAGGGCTCTGTGGTTCTCGCTTGCTTGGTTCTGCTGGACTCCCATCTTGAGCTAATATATCTGAGAATCTACAGTGTGGCTACTGCCTCAAGCCACCTGGGGTTTCATGCTTTTACCTGCTGCTGCGGGGAGTCACTGGTACAGCCTGTGTGCCACAGCATGTGTGCCACAGCACTTTGTGCTCCTCCAACCCCAGTCAATGAATCCTTCCTGTCGACCTTCCAGTCTATCCTGGGCTATGAATATGCCACATTTTGCCTCCTATTGGATTCTGCCCTTCCAAAATCCTATCATATTTTCTTTTTAGAAGTATTTGAAGGAGTTTGTCTACCAGATTAGGTGAATAGTTGCTCTCTGTCATCTTGGCTCTGTCCCCACCAGAACTCTTTTTACCAATGTAACCTGAGTAGAAATGCCCACATTTTTCTACCACTTCTTAATGGATTGGCATTCAAATCAGTAGTAGCATTGCTATAAGAAAGGAAATTTGTATTTAGATCCTGAGCTTCACTCATAAAGTTTGTGATTCCTCAGATCAATATTACCTCAGATGTATATCAAAGCTTTTAGTATACAAAGTCTAAGAGGACAGAGATTATTTAAAATATCAATTCTTATTCCTTAACACAGGCTCTGGCAGTTAGTAGACACAATATTTATTTTCCGTTCATTTAAGTGACAGTCTTAGATGGATGGCAATGTTCTAAGAACTTAAGAAATAAAAAAGAAAATATTTGGAATTATGTTATGTATTGAACAGAGAGCTTCTTAATAGTCAGAAAACTTGAGTCCAAGCCCTACTTCTCTCACTACATGAGTAACTATGAGCAAGTTGTTTAACCTCTTCCAGTTTAACTGGAAAAAATAACACATTAGCACACACATCTGTTGCAACATGCTTTTCTGAGTTCTTATGAGTTCTGATCTTTTTGTTAAAATCACCTGAAAGCCTTTCAGCTCATCAAGTGTCCATTTTTTTTCCATTCGGGACTAAATTGACCTTTCCTGGATGCTCTTCTGAGATACAAATCCAGCACTTATCTTTTCCAAACGATAATATTCTAGGACCTACAGTCTTTTAGTGTAGAACCTGCTAGAAATCCTGATGGATTTTCCACAGTATTTAAATTGTTTTTTTCCTGTTGTTTTTGCTTGCATTACTTTCTCTTCATATTTGGAGTTTTCAAACTTGGCTATGACATTCCTGTAAATTTTCTTCCTGGGATATTTTTCAGGTGTAAATTGCTGTATTCATCATCTCAATCTGATGAGTTTCTCATCAGTTCTCTTTGAAAAGGGAATTATTCTTTATTCTACTCCTAAGTATATGACCAAGGAGGTCATTGGTAAAAGGAAAGCTTCCATATGCAGCAAAATTTGTATAGAAGCATTTTTCAGTAGTAAAGAAATGGGCACAATGTTAATGTCATCAGTTGGGGAATGGACAAAGACACTGGGGTACATGAATATTGTTGTGTTGTAAGAAATAATAAACTTGACAAGTACAGAGAAGCGTAGAAAGATGTTAATGAATGGAAAAGGAAATAAACAGAGAAAAATGATGATGATAATAATAATTATTCCAACAAAATAACAATAGTAATAATAGTGCACGCCTGTAAAACAATGTAAGTGGAAACAATGACAACCAGAAAACAACTAAAGAGCAATATTGTGGATAGATAAAAAATGATTTGGTTCCATAAAGGTATATATATGAGACCTCAATGCTTTGTAATGGTGAATATGAGAGAAGTCCACCAATTTGAAACATTATTTAAAATATCTGTCTTAGAAAATGAAGAGTTGCCAAATGTTAGTCTATCCAATAAGTAGGGGGCTATAATTCAGAAATAAATTCATTTTTTGTCTGATTGGTTTTGACCATAAATTCTATGGCGGTAAATCAATTAAGAAACCATCCTTGTGACAAATAATTTTAGTGCGTAAAATCTTTGATAAATCATTAGTTTCCTCAGTATTTCCGTTATATCCTTGATCATCATACTGAAAATTAATGGGTTAATCGTGGAAATTATCGCAGTATAAGAAATTGAAGTCACTCTAATTAAGAGACATGAGCTTTTGGAATTAGGATCACAGTAGAGGAAGAGAATGGTCCCATAGAAGATGGTATTAGCTGTCAGGTGGGAGGCACAGGTGGAGAAACCTTACGTCTCTCACTTGCTGAATGCATTTTCAGAATTGTGGCAAAAATAGAAATATAGGATGTGAGAATAATGATGACAGTGCAAAGTATATTTAAGTTAGCAACAGTGAAAAGTATTATTTCAGGAGTAGGAGCTAAGATGGTGGAGTAGAAAGACTCACATATGCGAGCTCCGAGCCCACAGCCCATAAATTACCTATGGAAAGAACGTCCAACGGGTTCTGGAGCAATGGAAGCCACGAAGTAGAAG
This sequence comes from Bettongia penicillata ogilbyi, assembly GCA_023548195.1. Classification (NCBI taxonomy): domain Eukaryota; kingdom Metazoa; phylum Chordata; class Mammalia; order Diprotodontia; family Potoroidae; genus Bettongia; species Bettongia penicillata. The sequence goes on along the minus strand of JAJHZJ010000782.1, from coordinate 751,791 downwards.
AGGGGAGGAGATTTCTGTTCCAGAGAGCCCTGAAAAACTGACCCCAAAGGTCCATCGGGCTCTGGATTAGGAGCAGAGCCACTGCCCTGGCCAAGCAACCCCAGAGGAGCAGATCCGAGGAGGCTTCAGGGATGGAATTTCCGCCAGTCACGAGGGTCCCTCCATCCACAGGTGCTACAGGTCAGTGAGTGAGACTTCTGGACTGGCCGAGAGGGGAGCGGGGTATCTCCATAACTCAGGCCCCTCGGGAGGAAGCAGCAGAGGAGGTGGTGGCCAGGGGCTCCCAGAGCAGAGAGGAGCTCAGGGCAATTACTGAAAATCTCCGCATAAAACACCTGAGGGAACTGAGCCTGGGAGGCAGCCCTGCCCCAAACTGAGCAGCAGTACATAATCTCCCACTGAATAAAAGTCCCTCGCCCGTCTGAAAGCCCTGAGGCTGGGGAGCAGCATTTGAATCTCAGACCCCAAGCACTGGTGAGGCAGGGGTAGAGAGGAATGTCAGAAGTCAAGTAACTGGCTGGGAAAATGCCCAGAAAAGGGAAAAAAATAAGATCATAGAAAGTTACTTTCTTGGCGAACAGATGTTTCCACCTTTCCTTTCTGATGAGGAAGAACAATGCTTACCATCAGGGAAAGACATAGAAGTCAAGGCCTCTATATCCCAAACATCCGAAATAGATATCCAATGGGCTCAGGCCATGGAAGAGCTCAAAAATGATTTTGAAAATCAAGTTAGACAGGTGGAGGTAAAACTGGGAAGAAAAATGAGAGAGATGCAAGAGAAGCATGAGAAACAGGTCAATACCTTGCTAGAGGAGACCCAAAAAAATGTTGAAGAAAATAACACCTTGAAAAATAGGCTCACTCAATTGGCAGAAGAGGTTCAAAAAGCCAGTGAGGAAAAGAATGCTTTCAAAAGCAGAATTAGCCAAATGGAAAAAGAGGTTCAAAAGCTCACTGAAGATAATAGTTCTCTCAAAATTAGAATGGAACAGATGAAGTCTAATGACTTTATGAGAAACCAAGAAATCACCAAACAAAACCAAAAGAATGAAAAAAATGGAAGAGAATGTGAAATATCTCATGGGAAAAACAACTGACCTGGAAAATAATCCAGGAGAGACAATTTAAAAATTATGGGACTACCTGAAAGCCATGATCAAAAAAGGAACCTATACATTATCTTCCATGTAATTATCAAGGAAAACTGCCCTGAGATTCTAGAACCAGAGGGCAAAATACATATTGAAGGTATCCATCCATCACTGCCTGAAAGAGATCCAAAAAGAGAAACTCCTAGGTACATTCTGGCCAAATTCCAAAATTCCCAGGTCAAGGAGAAAATATAGCAAGCAGCTAGAAAGAAATAATTCCAATATTGTGGAAATAAAATCAGGATTACACAAGATCTAGCAGCTTCTACATTAAGGGATTGAAGGGCATGGAATAGGATATTCCAGAAGTTAAAGGAACTAGGACTCAAACCAAGAATCACCTACCCAGCAAAACTGAGTATAATCCTTCAGGAAAAAATATGGTCTTTCAATGAAATGGAGAACTTTCAAGCATTCTTGATGAAAAGACCATAGCTGGAAATATAATTTGACTTTCAAATACAACAATGAGAAGAAGCATGAAAAAGTAAACAGCAAAGAGAAGTCATAAGGGACTTACCAAAGGTGAACTGTTTACATTCCTACATGGAAAGACAATATTTGTAACTCTTAAAGCTTTTCAGTATCTGGGTAGTTGGTGGGACCACACACACACACATACACATACACACACACGCACACACACATGTAAACGTGTGCACGCACACACACACATACACACATGCACGCACACACAGAGACAGAGAGCACAGAGTGAATTGAATAGGATGGGATCATATCTTAAAAGAAAGTAAGGTAAATGGTGAGAGAGAAATGTATTGGGAGGAGAGAGGGTGAAATGGAATGGGGTAAATTATCTCTCATTCAAGAGACAAGGAGGAGACTTTTTAGTGGAGGGAAAAAGAGGAGAGCCGAGAAAAAAATATGAAGTTTACTCTCATCACATTCGACTAATGGAAGGAATAAATGCACACTCATTTTTGCCTGAAAACCTATCTTACAATACAGAAATGTGGGGGAGAAGACGACAAGCTGGGTTCGGGGGATGACGGAAGGGAGGGAAATGGGAGGAGGGAGCAATTTGAAGTCAACACTTTTGGGGAGGGACAGGATCAAAAGAGAGAATAGAAACATTGGGGGACAGGATAGGATGGAGGGAAATATAGTTAGTCTTACACAACATGACTTTTATCCAAATCAGTTGCAAAACTACACAGATAGGGCCTGTATTGATTTGCTTCCCTTCCCAAAGGGAATGGGTGGGGAGGGAGGGATGGGGAGAATTCGGAACTCAAAGTTTTAGGAACACCTGTCGAGTATTTTTCTTGCTACTAGGAAATAAGGAATTCAGTTAATAAGGAAGAGAAAATCATCTGGCCCTACAGGACGAAAGAAAAGATGGGAATAAGAGAAGTGAGGGATGATAGAAGAGAGGGCAGGTTGGTTATAGGGGAAATTAGAATGTTAAGTGTATTGGGGTGGGGGAGGGGATAAATGGGGAGAAATTTGGAACCCAGAATTTTGTGAAAATCAATGTAAAAAGTGAAATAAATAAATTTATATTACAATAAAAAATAAAATAAAATGTGAATGCTTTGAGGGAAGGGACTGTCTTACTTTTCTATTTGTATCCCCAGTATTTAACACAGTGCTTTGTACATAATAAGGTCTTGTTAAATTCTTTTTTATTCATCCAGAAACTATTCACATATTTTCATCATTGCTCCATTGGGGAGAATGCATTACGAGCTTATATATCAATTTTTATAGATTGTGGATTTCAGATTTTTATTAGGTATATTTACTGCTTGTTTCTCCCAACTGATTTCTATTTTTCTTTAATTTTAAAGATATTTATTTTTGTTTTACAAGTTCTTGTGACCTTTATATAATTAAACCCAATGACTTTTTCAGAGCTCACTTTTTGAAGCAGTTCACGTTTTTGTGAAGTGTAGAATGTGTTTGTGCCAACTGACCGTGTCTATTGAAACAAATTGATTTAATTAATAAAGGCTATGGATAATTTAAAAAAAAAAAAAAAAAAACTAGTCACAGGCCAGTTTCTCCAGGGCAAAAAATGTCCCTTCCTCCTCTCTGTTTTCAAACAAAATAATAGGATTCCTCAAACGAATCTGACAAAATTTGCAACTTTGTTTGGGTCTGCAAAGCCCTCCATCTTCTGATAGTCCATGAATACCACAATGGGAACATACAAATATTTTGAAGCCGAGCAGCTGTTTTCCACTAAGGTATTGTATATTCAGCACTAGAAAGGTCCTGAGAAAATTCTAGACGAACCCTCTCATCCTTTATTCAATCCAGAGGCTCAATAAAGTTCAGCATTTTGATTTAGGGCACACAGTGTGCACCACTGCTTCCTATGTTTCCCCAAAATGACTGCTTTTCACTCAGAATATGATTTTGGTAAAGGACGTTTTATTTCTTCCTTAGGGGGATAATGCTACATAGGTGAGCCTTCACAATGTCTTCCAAGTGTGATAAAAATAATGTCAATGACTGTGTTTTGCTGTGTTGTGATTTGGATTCGTTATGAGTCAAAATTTCTATGAAGCTTCTTCCTTTTATTTGAAGTTGTCTGCACACCTACGCTGTTCCACACAGAAAAGGAAAAATTGGCCATTCTGGTGGAGACAGTCCAAAGTTTGGGAACTTTTCGCCGGGAGTCCACATTTGGCTTTTTAGGTCCTGTTGTCTCTCCTTCTGATTAAATCCAAACTGCAGAGAACAAATCCCCATAATCAAGGGAGTTATTTGGTAAAATACCAACCCAATCAATAGGCCACACAACTGTGTTATGTTTAACAAATGTGGCTTTTAAGCCACTGTTTCCTCAACACTGGTACAGACATTGAGCTAAGCGTAGGACAAAAGAATAGGAGAAATGATAGTGCCAAAGAACTTAAAAATAGAACTGCAGGAATCAGAATCCTTCACTCAAAACAGGAACCATCGAGGGACACCAATATCCACCACGCAATACCTGAGGCAAACTCAGTGTTCTTGAATACTCTCATTTGTCGTTAGCATAAGGCCAATTTCATCATCTCGTACAGAATGACTTCAGTTCTATCAGCACTTTTTTCATAATGTTCATTTTTTTTGGTTTTTGGTAAGGAATTTTAAGATTACACATCCCTTCCTGCCATGTCTTTTCCCTTTCACATCCTGATGTCTATTTTTCTTTCCTTTCTCAAGTATTTCATTAAGAGTTTCATCATTGGGGCACCTTAGTCAAACACAGTAAGAGAAATCCTAATATTCTCCTAAATTCCTAGAATCTTGTGTCACTCCTAATTTTTTCTTCTATTCTCAGGATTTCCCAGCATATGGAAAAAAATCCTTGAATCCTTGATGATGTCATGTGCCTGAGTTTTTAGCTTTGTGTTCCAAACATCTTTCTGAAATTACTCACCCCTTTGGGTCATCTGTCTTCAAAAGGGAAGCAGAACCAAGTTTTTATTTTGGGCTCCCTCTTCCTTTTGTTCCATGTTGTTCTTCTACCTGAGCATCCTTCCGGGCTTATATTCATATGACAAAAGATTTGCCTATGTGGTATGCAGAAGCAGACAGTACTATATATAGTCATTCGTTTCCCTCATGAATCCGTATTTTTCTTTATCTATTATCTTATGCGCTGATATTTAACAATAATGTAATACAAAGCCTCATTTCTTTAGAAATGGTCCGACAGGATTTTGAAATCCATGCTCACTTGGAAATCAGGCTGTGTTTTGGCTCCAGTCTGTACATTGGAACACTTCTTGTTTCGTTTCTAGTATAGAATGACTCATTTCAAAAAAAAATGGACAAAATTGAGAAAAAAAAACATAAAGTTTTAGATAAATATCACAAGGAAAGGAACAGTAACTGGGAACAAATGGTCACCAGAATGCAGCTGCACAACTCCGAGGGGGGTTACCTCATATTATAATTTCTTCATTGAGCACAACTCCCAAGCGACAATGCCCATGTGTTGCTCACATCGCAAAGCCAAGGATTTTCTTGGGCACTGTGATTGCAGAATTGGACCCAGAATATGTCCTGTCCCAAGTAGTTCCTCTCTTAACTAGCGAAAGACATATTTTTTCCACTGTTCTTTAAGAAATTTTTCTGGAATTTTAGGTTGATGCTGATTTCACTCATTTTCTTCTAAGACCACAGAATTATTCAGCTCAATATTCCTAGAACTGAACTGAGAAGTATTCCCCTCCAAAAGTCTACCTTAATTCTGACTCCCACTCATGGCTGAGGGCACCACGTCATCCCAGTCACCAAGCTAAAAACCCAGAGATCATCCTCTTCATCTCATTTATTCTCACTCCTCCATATCATTCATGTACCAACAAATAGTGATCACTTTTAGCAATCACAATGCCAGGATAGTCTACACATTATTTTGTCCCCTATAATTTTAACAGTTTACTTAAAGGCCTTCATCACTTCCACCCTGGACTGTGACAGTAGCCTGCTGTGTGCTGTACCTGTCACCAAAATCTACATACTACTCTCTTTACGTGGAGTCAGAGACACCTTCCTCGAGGGCAAAACAAATCAGGCTAGACCCCTGCTTTCACCCAAGTCACCTGGAATCCTCAAACAAACCTGACAAAATTGGCAAAATAGTTTGGGTCTGCAAAGCCTTATATCATCTATTAATCCATGAATACCACACTGGGAACGCACGAATATTTTGAGTTCAACCAGTTGTTTCCACTGACATAGTGTACATTCAGAGCTAGAATGGTACTCAGAACATTCTAGACCAACACTCTCTTCCTTTACTCTATCCAGAGGCTCAGGAAAGTTCAGGAACTCGCTCTAGGGCACACAATGTGTTTCATTGCTTCCCACGTTTCCCAAATACGGCTGCATCATGCTTTCCCCTCACGTACCTACATTTCTTGTTACCTATCATTTCATTTGTTCCTATAAAAGAAATATCTATTACAAAGCATGATTTCCTCATTCAATACATTGGGACACTTTTCATTTCCTTCCAAGTGTACAATGTATTTCATTGCAATAAATTCAAAATAATTGGGAAAAAGACGAAATGCTGAAATAAAACTCACGAGGAGAAGAAAATAAATGGAGAACAAATGGTCACTACATTGACACTGGATTTCTCAGAGGGATTGACTTCATATTACAATCTCTTCCTTGAGCAAAACTCCCAATCGCGAATGCCCATGTTATACTTACATTATAAAGCCAATGTTTTCCTTGATCTCCATGGTTACAGCAGTTGGCCCAGTTCTTCCACTGGAGAACTTTGGGACAGGAACTGTGCTGACTATTCCCTGTCTGACGTAGGGAAAGAGACATATTTTTCAATAGTTATTTTAGAACACTTTCAGGAATTTGAGGTAGGTGCTGATTTAACTCATTTTCTTCTAATACCACAGGCTTATTCTGCTCAATATTTCCAGAACTGAACTGAGGAGTCTTCCGCTCCTTTACTCAACCTCATTTCTGACTCCTGTTCCTGGCTGAGGGTATTACCTCATCCCAGTCACTCAAGCTAAAAACTCAGAGATCACCCTCCTCATCTTCTTTCTAACAGCTCCAAATGATTCACGGGTCATCAAATGCTGATAACTTTTAGCACTCAAAAATCCAGGCTATTCTCACTGTTTTCTCCCCTATTATTGTAACAGTCCATGTTCAGGCCTTCATCCCCTCCACTCTAGACTATGACAATAGCCTGATGAGTGTTCTACCTGCCAGGAAAATCTATCTACTGCTCCTATCACCTGAAGTCAGAGTCACCTTCCTAAAATACAATAAACATACAGTATAGCAATCTAGTTTCTGCCGAACCAATTGGATTCCTCAAATGAAAATGACAAAGTTTGCAAACATGTCTGCATCCCCAAAGCCCTCCATCATCAGATTGTCCATGAACACCACGCTGCGAACTTTCAAATATTTCGAGGCCAACCAGTTGTTTTCCACTGAGATAGTGTACATTCAGAGCTAGACAGGTCTTGAGAGAGTTCTAGATCTCTCTTCCTTCTTCCAGTAGTATGGAGAGGCTAAGGAAAGTTCAGGAATTCTATTGAGGGCATACAATGTGCATCACTGCTTCCCATGTTTCCCAAATAGGGCTTCATTTCACTCAGAACACCATTTTTGTAAGGGTTGTGTTCTTTCTCATTTGGGACAAATGCAAGATAGATCAGGCTTCACAAAATCTTTCAAAGTCTGGGAAAACCACTGTGAATTAATGCGTTTGGATGAGTGGTGGTTTGGATTAATTTTATGTTACTAATCCTATGAAATTTATTTCTACAATTTGTAGTTCTTCATACACCTTCGCTCTCTCACACAGAAAAGGAAAAGCTGAGCACTGTAGTGGAGATTGTCCACTTTTGGCCTGGAGGTCACATTTGGCTAAACAGGTCCTCGTGTCTTCTCTTCTGATTAAATCCAATCTTCAGAGAACAAATTCTCATATCAAGGCAATTATTTGCTAAAACGTGGACCCAATAAATAGGCCACACAATTTTTTGTCGTTGAACAAATGTGGCATCCAAGTCACAGGTTCCACAACCCCATTGCAGACATTGTGCTAAGCCCTGGACATAGAATAGGAGAAATGACAGTGTCAAAGATATTAAAAATTAAACTTCAAGGATTAAGAATGCCTCACTCAAAACAAGAATCAATAAGGCACATCCATATCGAATGCAATACATGAGGCATACTCAGTCTTTTTAAACATTCTCATTTGTCATTAGGATGAGGTCAATAACATCATCTCAAACTGTTTGATTTCAATTCCATCTTCAAATTTTCTTTAAGTTTGAATTTTGGAAAAGTAGTTTCTAAGATTAAACATCCTTTTCTGTCATGCCTTTTTCCATTCACATTCTGACGTCTATTTCTCTTACTTTTTAAAGTATTTCTTTGCTATTTTCAACGTTGGGAGCATCTAACTGAGTCAAACATAGTGAGAGAAATCGTTCTTTTTCTCCTATAATTCCTAGCGTGACATGACATTCCTGATTTCTCCTTCTACCCTCCGCATTTCCCACGGTTTGGAAAGAAGTCCTTGAAGATTTCAGATGTTTTGGGTTTTCAGCTTTGTGTTCCAAGGATCTTACAAAAATAACCAATCACTTTAGGTCATTTATCTTCCGGAGGGAAACAGAACCTAGTCGTTAATTTGTGCCAATCTAGTCTTTATGCTCCCTGTTGCTCTTCCAACTGAGCATACATATGTGGTGATATTTCATACGCCAAAAATGTCCTATGGGGTATGCAGAAGCAGACAATGGCAAATAGTCATGCTTTCATGTCAGGTAACCATATTTCTTGTTGCCAATTATCTAATGTGTTACTATGAAACAATTATCTAATGTAAAAGCTCATTTCCTAAGAAACCTGAGAGGGTTTTGAAGTCCATAGTCACTTGTAAAATAGACTATACATTGCCCCCATTCTATACATTGGGACTCTTCATTTCATTCCAACTGTTCAATGCCTTTCCTTGAACGCAACTGAAAACAAATGACAAAAACATAAATTTTGAAATAAAAATCACAAGTAACAGTAGAGATACGGGGAGCAAATTGTCCCCACACTGAAGCTGGAATACTCAGAGGGGTGCACCTAATATTATGTCTTTCATTGAACAAAACTCACAACCACCAATACCCATACGTTGCTTCCATCACAAAGTCAAGGTTTTTCATGGTCTCCATGGTTACAGAAGTGAGCCCAGTTCTTCCATCGGATAACTTTGGAACAGGACCTGTGGTGGCTAGTTCCTCTCCTTGCTAGTTAAAGAGATAATTTTTTCAGGCGTCCTTTAATAAATCTATCTGGAAGTTAAGGTTGGTGCTGATTTTACACATTTTCTTCTGTGATCCCAGACTTATTAAGCTCAGTATTTCTAGGACCGAATTGATGAGACTTCCCCTCCTAAAGTCAATCTTAATCCTGACTCAAAGTCATGGCTGAGAACACCACTCCTTCCCAGTCACCCAAGTTAAAAACCCAGAGGTAATGCTCCACATCTCCTTCTTTCTAACACCTCAGTATGCTTCACAAGCCGTCAGATGCTGATAACTTTTAGCACCCCAAACTCTAGGCTCTTCTTCTCATTGTTTTATCCCCTATAAATATAACAACCAATGTACAAGCCTTCATCCCCTCTACCCTTGACTGTGACAATAGCCTGCTGAGTGGTATACCGGCCACGAAAATCCACCAACTACTCCCATCACCTGGAATCAAAGTCACCTTTCTCGAGGGCAAAACACATACAGTCAAGGCTTCTCCTTTCAGTCAAGTCGACCTGATTCCTCAACCGGACCTGAAAAAGTTGGCAAAATTGTTTGGGTTTACAAAGTCGTCCACCCTCTGATTTTCCGTGAACACCTCACTATCAACATATAAATATTTCCAGGTCAATCCGTTATTTTTTCCACTGAGATAGTGTACGTTCAGAGGTAAAAAGGTCCCCAGAGGATTCTAGACCACTCTCTCTCCCTTTATCCAATAGCATCCAGAGACTCTGGAAAGTACAGGAATTCACCTTAGGGCACACAAAGGGCATCACTTCTTCCATGTTTCCCAAGTAGAGCTGCATTTCACTTAGAACACCACTTTATAAACGGATTATTTTCTTTTTTCACTTGGGTGAAATGCTAGATAAGCCAAGCTCCACAATGTCTTTCAAATTCTGGGAAAACCAATGTGAATGATACGTTTTGCTGGGTGGTGTTCTGGATTTATTTTGTGTTACTAATTCTATGAATTTTATTCCTACAACTTGTAGTTGTACACAAACCTACATTCTCTCACACAGAAAAGGAAAGGTTGACCATTCTGGTGGAGATAGTCCAAGGATTGGGAACTCTTGTCCTCAATTTCAGCTTTGGTATTCTAGGTCTTCGTGTCTTGCCTTCTGATTAAATTCAAATTTCAGAGAACTAATCCTCATATTCAAGGGAGTTACTTAGTAATACTTGGAAGCAATGGATAGTCCATACACTTGTCTGTCATTAAACAAATATGGTATCCAGGTCACAGGTTCCTCAACCCCATTGCAGACATTGTGCCAATACCTGAACATAAGAATTGGAGAAATGACAGTGCCAAAGAGCTTAGAAATTGAAATGCAGGAACGAAGAATGCATCACTCAAAGCAAGAACATAGAGGCACATGGAATACCTGAGGCATACTCAGTCTTCTTGAAGCCTCACATTTGTCACTACCGTGATGTCATTAATATCATCTAAAACTGGATGACTTCCATTCTATCTTCACTTTTTTCTTAATGTTCATCATTTTGTTTTGGGAAAGGAATTTCTAAGATTAAACAACCCTTTCTGTCAAGTATTTTTGCATTCACATTCTGATGTCTCTTTCTCTTTATGTTTTGAAGTATTTCTTTGCAATTTTCAATGTTGGTGGCATCTAACTGAGTCAAACAAAGTAAGAAAATCCTTCTATTTATGTTATAATTCCTAGGATCATGGGGCACTCCTGATTTCCTCTTCTACATTCTGGATTTTCCAGGATATAGAAAGAAATCCTTGACGATTTTATGGTTTGGTGTTGTCTTACTTTATTTTCCAAACATTTTAAGAAAATAACTAACTCCTTTGGGTCATTTATTTTCACAAGGAAAGCAGAACCAAGCTTTTAATTTGAGCCACTTTATTCTTTTTGCTTCCCATTGATTTTCTCCCTGAGCATTCTATTGGGATATTATATCATATACCAAAACATGTCCCATGGAATACGTAGAAGAAAACATTAATAAATAGTCAATATTTCCCCTCAGCTATCCATGTTTGTTGTTACCAATCGTCTAATGTATTACTTTGAAAAAATTATCTAATGTAAAGCTTCCTTTCCTCAGATACTATCTGAGAAGATTTTGAAATCCATTTTTTTCTTGGAAATCAGACAGTACATTGGCCCTATTCTAAATACAGGAACTCTTAGTTTCCTTCCAAGTGTGGAATGACTTTCATTGCAAAACACTCAAAATAATTGAGAGAAAACATAAACTTTGAAATAACAATCACGTGGAAAAGAAAAGAAATGATGAGGAAATCGTCACCTCATTGAAGATGGAAAACTCAGAGTGGGGTGGCCTCATATTACAATTTCTTCATTGAACAACACTCCCAACTGCCAGCGCCATGTGTTGCTTACATCATAAAGCCAACGTTTCCTTAGTCCCTATGGTTACAGAAGTGGACCCAGTTCTTTCACTGGAGTGCATTGGGACTGGACCTGTAGTGGTTAGTTCATGTTTGCCTAGGGAAATAAATATTTTTTCAACTGTTCTTGTAGAAATGTTTTAGGTAGGTATTTGTCCCCAAAATCTCCCTGATGTTCCTGTTATCTGGAATCAGAGTCACCTTCATCGAGTTCAAAGTTCATCCATTGTATCCTTCTGATTTTGTTAGAAAGTTTGAGAACATCAATATGATTGGTCACGTTTTGTGGAGTAGTGGCTTGGTTTTGCTTTTGGTTACTGTTATTGAAGTTTATTACCCTATATGAGAATTGATAGCAGACGCTTGCTGTCTCACACACCCAGATAAAGAATACGTGCAGATAGCCAGTTCCAGGACACTTCCTCAATAACTAGTACGGTCCATTCCCCAAATCGCCATTAACTATTCTCAAAATTTTGAGTGACACAAAGACCCAGGCTCTATTCCTCGTAAAAGGAAAACTTGACCACTCTGTTGGAGATGTCAGTCCAGGAACACTTCCTACTAACTACTGGATTCAAGACCAGGGGTGGGGACCTTTTGGCTTCGAGGCCACCTGTGGCCATCTAGATCTTCAAGTAAAGCCTTCTCACTGAATATAAACTTCATAGAACAAATTCTCCTAATCAAAGTATTTATTCTGCCCACTGACTCAGTCAAAAGGCTGAATACAAAGCCCTACGAGGGCACATATGGCCTGCAGGGTACTGGTTCCTTTCTCCTGGTCCAGATATTACCCTAAATGTCAGGCAGAAAAATTGGAGAGATAACAGTCCCAAAGTTTTTACTATTGAAGGACAAACATGAACAATTCTTAAGTAAAAGACAAATTAAGAGACAGAAGTCATACCAAAACTGAAAATGTAATATATTAAATCGCCAGTCTTTTTCCACACTCTCACTTGTCATTCCTTCAGAATGAATTCAGTGTCATCTTATTGTGGATTACTTTTGATGTCCACTACTTGCTTCATGTTTTAGTTTTTTTCATTTTGAAAGAAAATTTTAAATTTAAATTCATTTAACTTTTTAATTTCTTTTCTCACTTGCAATTTGGATGTTGATTTATCTTTCCCTTTTGATTCATTTCATCCCAATTCTAAGTGGTGGGGCTGTGTCATTGAGTGTAACATGTTGGGATAATTCATTTTATTTCTTTTCTATTTATTAGGATTTTCTCTTAGCTATTATTTCCTATACCATTTGGATTTTTCGTGTTATATAAAGCAACATTGATTCTTTTTTTTATTTTGTGTATATTTTAGTAAGTTTCTCTTTCATACTAAGAGTTATTTCAACTTCACCAACCTTTTTCAATTTTTGAGAAAGTATTTTTTGTTCCGGCTTTATTCTTGATTCTGCCTCGATATACTATTCTTTGGGATTATGGAATTCTAGATTATTATTCTTTTCTTTTGCTTTCGGTTTAATTTGAAATTCAGAATTTCAGTCATTTTTTTTCTGACAGAGAAAGAAGACCATAATTCTTCTTGAGATATTCAATCAGCTAAGTAAAACTTTTCATTTAATTTTATTTGTGTATGTGCTAAATTCCACGAAAGTTATTAAGCATAAAAAAGGAATAATAAAAGAAAAGCATTGATCCCAATGAATTATAAGAAGAGGCATGGACATCATAAATTAAAGGGGTCAAATAAACAAAACCATCTGAACATTAAACATGAAGTACATGTTGTACCATCCTTCTTTTTGCAATCTCTCATGTAACTGCTTTTCAGAACCGGGTTAAAAATCCTCCTCTAAAATTACATTAAAATTTCTCATCTGTTTTCTCTTTCAAATCTGTATCATATTTTTCTTATATATTTATACCGATATACTTTCTCACCTTTTATTTTTACTAACTTGCGATTTCAGGTATATTTTCAGAATAGAAAAAGAAAGCTGTCCAACTAAAATATCACTGCCTGTATTATGAAACCTAGGACAATGTGTCAGATCTAAGAAGAAAAAAACCTTATTCTAAAAAAATTGGGTTCTTCTTTTCCATGTTTATGTGGACACATTCAATAAGATGCATATATGTGGGCATATACGTGTATATTAAGATCCTATGTGTTTATGTGTGTGTGTATGTCAAATCGAGGATGTATAACACATTTAAGTGCATATATTTCTATATACACACATATATGTATTTTTGATACTATGAAATTCTTACTTAAATCTATGTATAGAATATCATATGACTGTATAAATATGGTCATCATCTAATATTATACACACATAGCAACAGAATGTTCTATCTATTAATTTTAAACTATCAGTAACAAAAATACTGCAAATTTCCTATTATTTCCCAATTTTTGAATCCCCTGTATTTTTTCAAACTATATTTCGTTTTCCCCAACTGATCTTCTTCTTTTTCAATATGATAAATACTTAAGCTTCTATTTTTCTTATTACTTTGCATTTTTTTATTCTGATAATTATCTATACTCTTTCTTTGTCTCTGGTTAATTCACCTGAGAACAGTTCACACTGACCTTTTCCTAGTTCTCGGTATTCCTCACATAAATAATTTCTTACAATATTGTAATATTACCTGAGATTCCTATACCACAGTTATCTGATTCATTCACCAAAAGATGAACTTCTCCTTGTTACAAGTATGAGTTAACAAAAATAATCTTTTTTTATGTGTTTTGGGAGTTCTTGTTGATGGCTTACTTAGGGGATATAAGCCCAGCCATAGTATTTCTCAGTAAAATAAAATGGACATTTGAGGCAATTTATTTGCCAATTCATCTGTTCACCTAAAATGGTTGCACCAATATACACTTCCAGCCACAGTGTTCCAATGTGCCTCCCTTCCCACAAGCCCTTTAAAAATCACTGTGGCCCTATTTGGACATCTATAACATATCTTTGCCAGATTAGGAGGTAAAGAGTTGTGCTTTCCTTTGCATTTATCTCATAAATATTCATCTGGAGCATACTTTCCTGGAAAACAATCTGCGGTTCTGGGGGTGGGTCTGTTAGTCTCCCTGGGGTCACCTTTTCTGTTTCTAGGAAGAAAGGTTGGAGTATCCTCAGTGAGAAGAGTGCTCTTTTCTTGAGACATTGGAGTTAGGATTTCAGGCTGAATGTAGAATCCAGCTTATCAGGAATCCCTGAGAAGGCAAACAACCAGCCAAGAGGAGCTCTGGAAATTGAATTTGCTGGAATTAGTCTACAAAGGAAGTGAGAAAAGTTGCATACCTAATTCTCATCCACTCCCCAAAAACTGAGGTTATGGGATGATGTTCACCAGATGTTGGAGGAAAATATTTGTATGTCTATTTTTACATTTTTGAGGTCAATATTACTTTGCATAGACTGGTCTAAGTGGGTAAATGGAAACTGGTTGCTTAGGTCCCCTTAAAATGGAAGGAACTCAATCAGTGCGGCCTAAGGCAATGGAAGACACTAGACATCTTGAATCCCACTTCCACTCGATCATCTAAATACCACAGCAAATTTTTGAGGGAGCAATGAAATTCTGCCTACTTGGCTAGGCAGCAAGGACAGGGGTGAATGCAGAATCATTGTTATCAAATACATTTAGCACAAATTAAAAAAGCAACTTTAGACTGACATTAACTCTCGATGCGTTTTGTCTTCAACTTTCTCTATTTCTCTAGAAATATTTTGAGGAGTATTATATGAACCTCTTTGTTGGTGTCCTTTTTTCCAAGCACTGGCCACCTGATTGGTCCCTTTTTTCCTGATTTTAGGATATCCTTTTCAATATCGGTAGTTCTAAGGGCTACAGTTCAGAAATTTTGTATGTTATCTTATGGCCATCATTGTCTTTCTCATCACTTTAAATGTTCTGTTCGATTAGTTGTTTGATTTGTCTCTTGTTTTGTATTTCATGATGAAGCCACCATTTTAAGGTATCATTCCTTTATACTCTTTGAAGTACTACTCTGACTGGGTTAAGATCTCTTAATAAGGATTCATGTTAGCAATAATAAAAGTGAGAAGGGAACTTAGAATCCATTAAAAACAAGGCCTTCATTTTACAGATGAGGCAACTAAAGCCTAAGGATGAAACTTCACAGGTAAAATTACACAGGTAGTAAGGATGAGATGTAGGATTTGAAACTACATATACATAGAAAGGGTAGACACATTTTTTTTCTGTTACATCATGTTTTTGTAATGTCTTCATGAAGTTTTTATAAAGACACAGAAAGGGAGAGGGAAAAACAGATGGTGCGAAGAACAGAAATTTTTCATCAGATAATTAGAGCTAGAATCAACCAGAGATATATATCACATAATCGAATGTCCCTTACTTTAGAGATCATTCGACTGAACTTTCAAGGAGATCACCAAAATGCCCAACATTGTATGTGCTTGTGATGTATTGAAGATGCTTTAAACATATGCATCTTTTTTCTACGTTAAAGAATGTTCCAGGCGGCGACCCAGGACTCCAGGAGCAGCAGGAAGAAGGTCAAGGACATTACCAAAGGTGTCTGCATAAATCCCCTGAGGGAACTGAGCCTGGGAGACGGCCCTGCCCCCAACCGCCCCATTACTGAAGATCTCTACATAAAGCCCCTGAGGGAACTGAGCCTGGGAGGCAGCCCTGCCCCCACCCAAGCACCAGAACTTAAGCTCACATTGAAGAGCAGCCGTGCCTGCTACGGAAACCCATTTGAATCCCAGACCCCAAGCACTAGCTGGGCGGATCTAGGCGGGGGTGGACAGGAATCTCAGAAATCAAGTAACTGGCTGGGAAAATGCCCAGAAAAGGGAAGAAAAATAAGACTATAGAAAGTTACTTTGATGGGGTACAGTTGTTCCCGCTTTTCAATTCTGATGACAAGGAACAATTCTTACCATCAGGGAAAGACGTGGAGGTTGGGACGTCTGTATCCCAGACATCCCAGGTGGATGTCCGGTGGGCTCAGGCCATGGAAGAGCTCAAAAAGGATTTTGAAAATCAAGTTAGACAGCCTCTGCCGCTGCCTCTGCTGCTCCCTCCGCCGCTGCCTCCCAAGGGGGCCCGAGTCATGGAGACACCCCGCTCCCATCTCGGCCAGTCCAGACGTCTCTCTCACTGACCTGTAGCGTCTGTGGGCAGAGGGATCTTCCCGGCCGCCGGAGATTCCGTCTCTGAAGCCTGCTGAGATCTGCTCCTCTGGGGCCACGTGGCCAGGGCAGCTCAGCTTAGGTGGACTCCACTGTCTGGAGTGTGATGGATCCCTGGGGACGGCTCTCCAGGGCTCTCTGGAATGGAAATCTTTTCCACTGGGCTTCTACGTGCCTTGCAGTGCTCCAGAATTTGTGGGGAGTTCTTGCAGGAAACATATGGGCTGTGTTTTCAGAGCTAGCATACGTGAGTCTTTCTACTCCGCCATCTTGGCTCCACCCCTAATGAAATGCTTTCTTAAAAAAAGATACATGTACATACATATCATACTTATGCCTTGACGTTTGCCTCAACACAGAAGGCTGAAAATCAACTCTTCAGTAAATGACATTAAGAGAGAAGACACCCAAGAATCTTGATTAAAAAAAGACTCCCAAGACCACAGTTAGATTAGAATACAGATGAGGTGACTGACTTTTGCTTTTCTGGATGATACATTGAACCTCTGGCTCCTGAGGGAAGAGAAGCTCCCCTGAAGAGGCTTCATTGAGTGACACTATCTCCCGCATGGTTATTTTAATGTGACTTTACAGAAAGAATTTGAACAAGAGATATTCAATGAAATGGGTAGAACTCACCACTTTCTATAATCATTACTTTCAGAGGTTGCACTTTGTATTACTACAGATTTCGGTCAGAAACCTAATATTCCTGTTCTTTCACTCGATTTGATTCAGATTGTGTGTAGTCTAGTATGATAAAATCAAATGGAATTCATCCTTTTCTTTTTAGGGGAGAATGTCTGCTTATTCTGTTTTGGTTGTGGAAGGCTTTCCAGGTAGCAATTTCAGACAACAGATCAATGTAATTTCCATACCTCTAGGGGAGCACTGTGAAAAAAAGAGCTTCTGTCAGCCGATTAGAACAATAATCCAAAATAAATCTAATGGAAATAATACTAATTTGCTAATTAAAAAGTTCCAAAAATTACCACCTACTCAATATTCTCATTAAAACTACATGTACATGCTTGAACCAGCATAGTTGCTGATAGTGATTAAAGTTGTTCTGGCCAGCTCTGTTTTTTGTAACTTGTCATAATGTTTTAAACCTAGAGGCTATGTCCCAATCTGGCAATGAAATATTCCTGTAGTTCCTTCCATAAATGCCTTGCACTAGATAATCCACCATGGTACTGTCTCCATGGGATGACATTTATATAGCCTCTTCCAAAGTGATGCAGTCAGTCACAAGACAGCAAAGATTAAAAAAGTTTCAGTAACACACATAATTATTGCTGGAATATACGGCTAAGATGCTAAACCCGGATCCAATATTCATCAGAAGAAGAGAATATGTGATTTTCAGATTTAAGAGCAACTTCTGACATTTTTCAGACAGGTTTTCACTGTGACTGTCCACTGAATCCAACAGAACCAATGTACAAAATTCCTCTAATTAAGCATTCTAGTTCTTCAAGTTTGAAAAGCTGAAGATCACATGCTATAAGAAAAATCTCTTCACATTTGAGCAGTGTGGAGAATGGAGAAGTTTTTATCTCACCCATTTGAATAAAGGCAGATATGTCATGAGTAGGAAAGCATAATATAAAGTAGGGAATGCCTTTATTTACACACATGGTCAGAGAATTCCATTTGAGGTGGATATCTTAAATGCTTATGAATCTGTATGTCATGTTTGAGGATATGACTTTTCTTTTTTTAATATTAATTTATTTTTAGTTTTGACATTCACTTCCACAAGATTTTGGTTTCCAAATTTTCTCCTTCCCACACACAAACGTTTCTTCTGATTATCCCTTTCCCCAAATGGCCTTCCATCACCCTCTCTAGTCATTTCCCTTATCTGCTTACCTTCTATATACCTGTAGGGCAAGATAAAATTCTTTATCCCACTGCCTACATATCTTATTTCTTAGTTGCATAAAAAAACTATTTTAAACATTTTTTTCAATACTTTGTTTCAAATCTCTCCCTTCCTCCCTCCATGATGCAGGGTATATATATGTAGTCACTTCCATAAGTCATATTGTGAAAGACTGACTATATTTCCCTCCATCCTATCCTGCCCTCTATAGAGTCTACTCTCATCTTTGACCCTGTCCCTCCTCAAAAGTGTATGAATAACTCCTCCTCCCCATCTGCACTCCTGATCACCTCACAACTCTTACCCTTTCGTCCCTACTTTCCTGTAGGGTCAGATAAATTTCCATACCCGTTAAGTGTGCATGTTATACCCTCCTTAAGGCAACTCTGACGCGGGTAAGGTTCACTCATTCTCACCTCCCCTTCTTCTCCTCCAATGTAACACCTTCCTCCTGTTTATTTAATAGGATAATTTATCCCCTTCTATTTCTCCCTCTCTCCTTCTCCTAGTATATTCCTGTCTCACCCCTCAATTTTATTTGTTAGGTATCATGCTTTTATATTCAACTCACCCCTTCAACTAACCTATGACTGAGAGAGGTCTCATGAATTATAAGTATCATCTTTACATGAAGGAATATAAACAGTCCTACTACAGCAATTCCTTTGTGATTTCTCTTCTCTCTTTACTTTTTCCTTCTTCTCTTGATTCTCGTATTTGAAAGCCAAATTTTCTATTCAGTTAGTCTTTTCATCAAGTATCCTGGAAAGTCCTCTATTTCTTTGAATGTCAATTTTTTTCCCTGATGGATTATACTCAGTTTTGCTGAGTAGGTGTTTCTTGATTTTAATCCTATCTTCTTTGACCTATGGACTATCATATTACAAGTCTTTTGAACCTTTAAGATAGAAGCTGCTAAATCTTGTGTTATTCACAATTGGTTTCCACAATTTTTGAACTGTTACTGTCTGACTGCTTGCAATATTTTCTCCTTGACCGGGGACCTCCACAATTTGACTACAATGATCCTAAAAGGTTTCCTTTTGGAATCTTGCGATGGAATTGGTGGATTTTTTCAATTTCTATTTTACCCTCTGGTTCTAGAATCTCAGGGCAGTATTCCTTGAAAATTTCTTGAAAGATGACATCTAGGCTCTTTCTGAAATCATGATTTTCAGGCAATCTAATAATTTTAATATTGTCTTTCCTGGAACTACTTTCCAGGTCTGTTGTTTTTACAATCAGATGTTACAGACTGTCTTCAATTATTTTTCCTTCCTTGGGATACATTTGAAAATTTCATGATTTCTCAAAATGTCATTAACTTCCATCTGCTTTATTCTAATTTTCAAGGAATTATTCTCTGCAGTGAACATATGGACTTACTTTTCCATTTGGCAAATTCTAATTTTCTAAGGTGTTCTCCTCATAGGCTGTTTGGACTTCTCTTACTATTTGCATCAATATTAGCAAAGTGTTGATTCATTTTGAATGATTTTCGTACATCACTTTTATTTTTCTTTCAAATTTTTCCTCTGTTTCTCTAACTTTACTTCTTCCATGGTCTGTGACAAATTCACATTCTTCTTGGAGGATTTGAATGTATGAGCTATGAGTTGGTTGTCTTCTGGTTGAATGTTTTGATCTTCTTTGTCACCAAAGTAATGTTCTATAGTCTGATGCTTTCCCCTGCTGATTACTCATTTGTCCATCCAATTACTTGACTTGTTAGTTCTTTGTTAAGGTAGGAATCTGCTTCCAGGATAGACGGTAAACTGTCCAAAACTTCATCAGTTTTTGCATCTATTTTCAGAAATACTTGCAAGGGCCTGCCAATTTTCAGCTTTATCAAGACTTGATGATCACCTTCTGGCATGTGCCTTGGTCTGAGTGATCAGAAGCACTTTTTTCTGCTTTGGAGTTGAGTAGGATTCACTCTCCACTGTTACCACAACCTCTCTCACACCAGAGCTTCTTCTCACTCCAGAACCACACTGAACTGTGATCCAGATCAAGGGCAAAGCAAGAGAATTTTTCCACAGAACCAGGAAAAAGATCCCCACAATCCCACTCTGATTAGCAGATAGATCCTACCACTATTTGTGGTTCAGGAAGTCTAGATGCAGTCACAACTGCTGCCGACTGCACTGTTGCTTCCCTTGGAGTGGAGCCAGAACATGCTCCATTCTCACCCGGGTTCTCCAGACTTTTCCCAATGAACTTCTAAGTTATCTTTGGAGTTTGTGGGTTGACACATCTGGATAGTGCCATAGCAGCCAGTGACTCAGTTCCCTGAGGACAACTCTGGCCCCATCTCTCCCCATTACCTTTCAATGACAATTTGGTACACAACTCCAAATGTCCTCTGAGTACTACTTTTTAGGTGCATTATGGATAGATATAGAGTCGACTTTGGTGGATTAATCAAAGAAACTTTCATGCATTGCACTGAACAATTAAGAATGTGAGATGCTTGAGGCCAGAGGTCATGAAACTTTGTCTCTGATTCCCTACTATCTATTGAAACATATTAGACGTCACTACTGAAATGATTTTAATTCAGTCGACAATGAAGGACAATCTGGACTACAAGCTTATGTCATTAACAGTTTTAAGATTCAATCTTACTCATTTTGGAAACTCCCTGTTACTCATTAATTGATAATGTCATTTCAAGATCAGTATCAGAGATAGTGAATAAAAATACTATCAGTATAAGGGATTGTCTATATGTAAAATGTCTCCACTGACTCAGTGGATGAACAACTCATTAGAAACTTGTGGTCTTTAAGAATTATCTCATATTTTATCGCTTTACATGCTTCCATGGCCGCATGCTTAAACTCCTTGTATTTCTTGAAAGTTGCACACTATAAATTACCCCTCCCATCATTGAAAGAGATTTAAAATAATGCAATAGTACACTATCAAGAGAACAAAAAATAAAGCAGCTCTCATGACAAGTGCTAAAGACGGAATCACAGCTGATAATCCTCAAGAGTGACTTTCCACTTTGGTCAACAACTTTATTATAATTTGTTTTTTGTAAAAGACAAAGACATTTGGAATAGAATGACTTTAAGAAAGAAACAAAAGTCTACTGAAAAACAAAAAGCAAACAGTGAACAATTTCTTGAATTATGTCTCTTGTGATTAATCTTTGTAGTTAATCTCAAAATTATTGGCCTAAGCAACTACAGTTTTAAAGTGAATATGCATTGCTATGATGGAGAAAGGTGCATAAACATATACATATATATGCATGCATATATATCTGTGTATATAGAGAGATGTATATATGTATATTTATATATGATCCACAATGTTTCTGCTTTCTAAAGATTGGTTCAACTCTACATCTATTTATGTATTGATCAATTAGAATGCCACTGCTGCCATCATTCAATGAGTGTAAAGTCATTCATGAGCATGGAATTGTTTTCCACTTCCTTGAGCTGTTTGCAGATGCAGAAATTAACAAAAGACAGGAAGCAGAGTCAAGGTGGTGGAGTGTAGGCACCAAACCCACCTGATGTCTCCCACAACTTGGAAATAACTGCTGAAGTAGAAATCTGGAGTGGCAAAGCCAACACAAATTCAGAGACAGATTTTGTTCCATCCTAAGAATACTTAGGCACAGAGTGGGGAAGCAGCACCAGCAATGAGCCTTGGAGGCAATGACGATGGCAGCAGAAGCAGCATCTTTGGAGCTTTCAGCCAAGTGAGAGTAAATGGGCCAAACAACAATGCAGAGAAAAAGATTGAAAGAGACACTTTTGTAGTTTGGTTCAAGTTGGTAATGATTGGCAACTCTACTGTCTATGTAGAGTTCTAGGTCACAGTTCCAGAGCAGAAAGGAGTGGCTCTGGTCAGTCAAAAGAAGCAGGAACGATGGTCATGGTACCAAAGGAGAGAGGAGGACATATGACTACAGGACACCATGCTCCTGGACCAGAGTCCAGACCAGGAGAACCCTGACCACTCCAGATCATACCACCTTAGAAGCACCGAAACCTTGCAGATCCTCTGAAGTAGTTTCGAATTGGCATGAAAAAAGTACAAAAGGGGGTAATTAGAAAGGGCATGAATATGGGTCAATTATTTTGGGTTGCTCTCCAAATAAAGTGAAGGGGTGAGAATGAAGAATGCACTGGGAATAGGGGTAATGGAGAGCAACAATGTGATTTTTTTCTTCACATACAAGAGATCGGTTGTGCAAGGGAGAGCTCTATATTAGAGGGGAAACTGTTGGAGAGGGCAGATGGGAATGCTTGATCATTCCTCTCTCGAAATGCTTCAATGAGGGAAGAATATGTGTACACACACAACTGGATTTAGAAATTTGTATTATCTAGTGGGTAAATGGGAAAAGAAAGGGGATAAGAGACTGATGGAGGGTGGGGAGGGAAGGTTCTTTCAAAAGAGAAAGCAGACTGAAGGAAGTGTATCAGTAAGGACCTAACATACATGTGAGCGGTGGTGGCGATGGCTACTATCGCAGGTTCTTAGCTCTACATTCATGAAAGGAAAGGAAACTTTGAAGGGTTAACCATGACTTTAATAAAGCACATGCATCTTCCGTTAATCAAACACCTGTATCATTCAGTTAGTCAGGAAACCACACACAGAAGAGGGAACAACCTATCTTCTGGAATGGTGACTTTTCATTTTTCTCTGTAATGTTATTAGAATTACCTTTGTAAATTGAACTGAGACATTCTGAATGAAGGAATTTGCCAGCTTGCGATAATTTACCTGGACGACAGGAAAATTCTTCTTTCTTGCGCTAAAGGGAAGTAGAGCCCAGTGCTGATGTTGTCTATGCAAGCCAAGGGGATAATGCTCCTAGACACAGCATGGCTGAGCAACTGAGGCTCCTCATTCCTCGCTCAACAGGCCAGCAGCGAAGCCTCCAGCCCCAGAGTTGAAGGCAAGTGGGAGTCCCAGAAAACCATCACAACACATATGACTGCGTCAGGCTACACTGAAGTAGAGTGGCAAAGTCACAGGTGCCTGAAGGCCCAGCATGGAAAGCCAGGAACCGGTTACTTGTCCCTCAGCACAAGAAGATTGGCATAGTGTTTCCACTGATCCAGGAGCAGACCTCAACTTGAAAAGTCACAACATAGAAAGAAAAATGAGAAAAAAACAGAAGAGAGTTCTGACCACAGAAAGTTACTCTGATTACACAGAAGATCAAAGCACAAACTTTGAAGAGGGCATCAAATAACAACATGTAAATTGTCAAAGGACATATGACTTAAATGCAAAACACCCTGTTGGAAAAACTCAAATGGGTTTTGAAAAATCAGGGTAAGCAGGGTGAAGAAAAACTGAGAACAGAAGTAGGAGTTATAAAGAATAATGGAAAAAAAGAGTTACCTTAGAAAAGGAAGCATAAATGCTGACTGAACAAAACAACTTCGTAAAAAAGAGAATTGACCAAGTGAAGAATATCCACTAAAGAAATAACTGTTTTAAAAGCAGAATTGGTCAAATGAAAAAAGAGATAAAAAACATCTCATTGAAGAAAACAATTCCTTAAAAGTAAAAAGTGGGAAAGTGAAAGATAATGACTCTATGACACATCAAGAATAAGTCAAATAAAATAAAAAGAATGAAAAAAAAGAGAAGAAAAACGGAAAATACATAATTGGAAAAACTACTGACTTGAAACACAGATCCAGGACACATCAGTTAAGTCATAATCTAAAAACATACCTGGACAGCATTTTTCAAGAAATTATCATGGAAAACTGCCCTGATTTCCTCGATTCAGAGTGTAAAATACTCATTAAAAGAATTCGTCAATCACCTGAAAAAGATCCCAAAACTAAAACTCCAAGAAATGTAGTAGCCAATTCTGAAATTTTCATGTTAAAGAGAAAATACTGCAAGCAACAGGAAAGAAAGAATTTTAATATAAAGAAGTCACAGTCAGTGCCACACAGGACACAGCAGACTCTCTAGTAAATGACTGGAGGGCTTGGAACACGGTATTCTGAAAGGCAAAAGAGCTTGAATTATAACCAAGTGAACAACTTGAACAGCAACACTTAGTATACTACTTGAAGAGGAAAGATGGACATTCAACGAAATATGGGGAACTTTCAAACTTTCCTTTGAAAAGATCAGAACCGAACAGAAAATTCCATCTTTAAATGCCAGATTCAAGAAAAGCCTAAGAAGAAGAATAGCATAGAAAAAAAATGTTATTCAACACGAATAAATTGTTAACTTCCCTACAAGGGAAGATATTTTTAACTTTTGAGAGATGCATGTATATTATGGCAATTAGAAGACATATACATATAAACATATGTGTATATATACATATATATGTGTATAAGGTATAAGACAATTTTAATGTGAGGACATGAAGAATTAACTGTTTAAAAATAGATTGTACTATGGAGAAGAGGAAAGGAGGATGGAGAACAGCATAAACTCTGTTACATGAACAACCTCAAAAGACCTACTGTATAGTTCACATAAAGATGGGAGGGGGTGAGCATTATTCTGAATATTATTCTATTGTACTTGGCTTAAAGAGGGAATAACATATACACTCACTTAGATACAGTCACTTATCTTCCACAATACGGAAGTATGAGTGGAAGGGGGAGAAAACAGGGAAAGGGCACTGAGAGAATGGAGGGCAGAAATGAGGGCAGAAGTAGGAGAGGTAAGGGGAAAGAAAGGGGGCGTGAAAGAAGGGAGGGCAGATTGAGAGAAAATGTTGTCAGAATTAAAATATAGGTGAAAGGGGACAAAGGAAAGAGAATAGGTTAAGCAAGAGGGAAAGGAGGATGAGGTGAAATACACAGTAAACATAATTATGAATGAGACATACTCTCCCATAAAGTGGAAGCAGATAGCAGAGTGCATGATAAATCAGAATCCTACAACACATGCTTTAGAAGAAACACATTCGAAGGAGAGAGACAGATACAGTAAAGGGAAAAGGCCAATGCAGAATGTATTATATTTTAGTTGAAGTAAAAAAAAAGGTGGGAACCCTGATGTCAGACAAAGTAAAACTAAAAATAGAACTAATTAAAAAAATAAGGAAAGAAGTTGAATCTTGATAAAAGACATAATAAACAATGAAGTAGTATCAATACTCCACATAATGCAGCAAGAAGTATCACATCCAAATTCTCAGAGAAGTTAGCAAAAGTATACCAGTGGGGGACCTCAGGCTCCACCTCTGAGAACTAAATAAATTGAAACAAAATAACTGAAAGAGAAGTGAAGGAGGTTAATAGAAATCTGGAAAAAATTACATAAGATAAACTTGTGGAGAAAACTGAATTGGGATAGAAAAGTATATGCCTTTCTCTCAGTGGTACATGCAGCCTACACAGAAATTGACCGTGAATTAAAGCACAAAAGCCTCACATTGAAATGAAGAAAGGCAGACATATTAAATGCATCCTGTTCAGATCACGATGCAAGGAAAAATGTGAGTAATAAAGGGCCATGGAATGATAGGCTAAAAATTAACTGGAAAACAAATAATCTAATCATAAAGGAGTTAATCAAACCATAAATCACAGAAACCATTTTTGATCTTAGAGAACAACAATAATATGAACACATCCCAAAATTTAAGGCATGCATCCAAAGCGGTTCATAGGAGAAATTTCATGTTAAATTCTTACGTGAATGCAATAAAGAACAGAGCACTGAATTGAGCATGCACGTAAAAGACCTAGGAAAAGAGCAAATTACAAATGCCCACTTACACAGCAAATTAGGTATATTGAAAATCAAAGGACAGATTGATAAAACTGAAAGTAAGTAAATGAATGAACTTGAAAATAAATCTAAGAGCTGGTTTTATTTTAAAAAGTGATAGATAAACCTTCTCATGTTTTGATTAAAAATAAGATAGAAGAAAACCAATTTACCAGTATTGATTGCGAAAGGGGTGAACTAACCCCACTAAAGGGAAGATAAAGGAATAATTGGCAGCCATGTGGCCTCACTGTAGGCCAGAATATATGAGAATCCAAGTGAAATGGGTGAATATTTACAAAAGTATAAATTGCCTCGATTAGCAGAAGACAAAATAAAATATTTAACCGCAATTTAGAAGAAAATATGAATATCAATGAAATCCTTAGGAAAAATCACACATAAGGGCTAGATGGATTTACAGGCAAATTCAACCCAACATTTAAAGAACAGTTAATTTCAATACTATATAAATTATTTGGAAATATAGGTGAAAAACTCTTAACGAATTCCTTTTTTATAACATACATATGGTACTGATACCTAAACCATGAAGAGCGAAAAGAGAGAAAAGAAATAACAGGCTAATTCCTCTAATGAATATTGATGCAAAAATTTTAAATAAAATATTAACAAATAGACTACAGCAATGTATCACGAGGATAAAACATGACCAGGTGTAAGTTATACCATGCATACAACGCTAGTTCAATATTAGGAAAAGTATGAATATATTTGAGCATATCAATAACAAAACTAACATAAATCATAAGATTCTCTTCTGACAAAATACATCAGCCATTCCAGTTAAAAACATGAGAGAATATAGGAATAAATGGGGTTTTCCTTAAAATAAAAAGCAGTATCCATCTCAAACCATCAGGAAATATTATATGCAGTGGGTATAAGCTAGCAGCATTCCCAATACAATCAGGAATGAAACCAGAATGCTCATTCTCCATACTATTATTCAATTATGTAATTAAAAATATAAGATTTAACAATAAGAGAAAAAAAGAAATAGAAGGAAACAGAACAGGCAATGAGAAAGCAACACTATCACTCTTTGCAGAATATATGATGGTATACTTAGAGAAACCTAGAGAATAAACAAAAAAATCCCAACTTTTTCATTGAAAAGTTTAACAAAGTGACAAGATGAAATAAATCCACATTAATCACTAGAATTTATGTATATGACCATAAAATCCAGCAGCAAGAAATAGAAAGAGAAATTCCATGTGAGATAACTGTAACCCATATAAAATGATTGAGGATCCACCTGCCAGTACAACATCGGGAACTACATAAACAAAACTACAAAACACTTTTCATACAATAAAGTTAGATCAAAACAATTGGAAAAATATCAATTGCTCATGGGGTTGACTCAGATAGTTTAATACAAATGACACTTATACATAAAACAATTTATATACTCATTGTCATACCAATTAAAATACCAAAAATTACTTTACAGAGCTAGAAAAATAACAACAGTATACATGTGGAAGAATAAAACGTCAAGAATATCAAGGAAAATGATGACTAAATGCAAAGTATGGAGCAGCAATTATCAAAACCATTTGGTACTGGCTAAGAGACAGTCAAAGAAGAGTAGAAGAGATCATGCACACAAAAAAACAGTAGTAAATGACTATAGTAATACACCATTTGATAAACCTGAATACTCCAGCTTCCAGAATAAGAACTCATTATTTAACAAACAAAAAAAAAAAACTGCTTGGAAATATGAACGACAACATGGCATTTGACAAGCCATAGAACCAATACCTCACATCTTATCCAGGGATGTGGAACTTGTGGTCTTTTTAACTGACTGAAAATATAACAATAACTTTTGTCATTAAGAGGATTTTTTCTCTGAAGTTTGAATTTGGTTCCCAATGGCTACTTGATTTAGACATAAAAGGTGATACGATAAGTGAATCAGGAGGGAACAGAATAGTGTACCTATTCAGGTACTCATTTCTCAATAAACAGAGAACAGAATCAAATTTCTAATAATATATTTTTCCCCAAGTGATAAACGATCAACCCATATGAATAGGCAGTTTCCAGACGGAGAAATTAAAGCCATCTATACTCATATAAAAATGTTCTAAATCTTTGTTTACTACACATATACAAATTCCACTCTGAAGTACCACCTCACCCCTATCACACTGAATAATATGGTAGAAAAGGAAAATGATACATGTTGGAAAAGATGAGGGAAAAAATGATACACTAATGCTTTTTTAGTGGGTAGTGAACTGATCCAACATTCTGGAAAGCAATTTAAAACTATGCACAAAGGGCTGTAAAACTCTACCTTGTTTTGTGTCTAGCAATACCACTATCAGGTCTACATTCCCAAAACCTCATAAAAGAGACAGAAAAGGACCCACATGTAGAAAAATATTTACAGCAGCTCTTTTTGAGGTGCCAAAAAATTGGAAATTGAGGAGATGCCCATCTATAAGGGAATGGCTGAACAAGTTGTGGCATATGAATATAATGGAAAGCTATATTTTTCTACAACACATGATGAGCAAGCACATTTCAGAAAAACCTGCTAAGATTCCCATGAACTGAGGTTGAGTGAAGTGAAAATACTGTACACAGTAACATCAACATTGTGTGAAAATCATCTATGAATGAATTAGATTGTCTCAACAATACTAAGATACAAAACAATTCAAAGGCCTACTAATGCAAAATGCTAACCACAATCTATAGAACGATGCATGGAGCTTGAAAGCAGATTGAAGCACATTATTCTCCCTCTTTTTTGTTTTTGTGTTTTCTTTCTCATAATTTCCTCCTTTTGTTCTGACTTAACTTTAACAACATGACTAATGTGAAAATATTTTAACATGATTATACATATATAGCCTACATCACATTGCTTGCTGTCTTGGGGAGGGGAAAGAAAAAGAAGGGATGTATAAAAATTTGGAACTGACAATTTTACAAAAATGAATGATGAACACAATCTTTACAAGTACTTAAAAATAAGTGTTAAAAAAGAAATTAAACTTTACTTTGATTTCTTTCAATTGTGAAACTGAGAAAAAGATACACATAACACACAAACACACATGCAAACACATATTAAGCTGACCAAATGATATGGAGACTCAGGAAATTATTAGTTTTACAGTCATATGGACAGACTCTCCCTCAATCAACTTGATTCATCTTCTAATTTCCTTAAAGATTACCAAGAGAATTACTGACAATATCAACAGATAGAGAGGTTGTGAAGTCCATTTTACAGATGTCATGTTTATACATTTGACATTTTAAAATGAGGAATTGTATTTAGAAGTTTTCACTTTTTGTTCAAGGTTGGTTTCTGTGTGCGAAGTCACTGACCACACAGAAGAGGGTTGCAGTGATAGTGTTGGGGAGGTTTTCCAATTTATTTTTATACTTGCTTATGTTAGTCACATATTATTATAACAGCCTAATCTAGCAGAATTTCTTCACAATGCCATATATTGGAGAATTCCCCTCTAAACGAACAATCTATTGATGAAGCTTATTTAACTGCCTTAGGAAATTTACTTTTTTTTCCTTTAACGTGTGTACTGATGTTTGAAGAGGTCTTAAAGTGCAGGTAAAGCTCCTCCCCTCCCCCAAGTGCTGGCACCAATCTCATAAAACTAGCAGAGAGATTATAAAGTCTTCATTCACATCTATCTTGGAGGCAGGGAGGGTATTTAGGGGGATATTTAAAATGGCTGACAACATTTTTAAATAGGAACAAGTATTAAGGTGGAAGGTACAAAAAGTTATTTTAAAAGATAACATAAGTTACATGTTAAGAAATACTAGTACTTTCTCCCCTCCTCCCATCTCGATGTCCTACTTAGTTCCTTTGCTCCAGCAGAGAATAATCTACACATGAATTACACAATATTTGGAATGAATATTTAAAAATATTTTTAAAACCAAACAAATGTACAACCAGAGTCCTGAAGATACGTGGTACAACACTGGGGGCCTTTGTCTCCCACATACTTAGACTGTCACCTTCACAGTTTCAGTTTTTAAATTCTGAGTCGAGTCAAGAAACTAAACCAAAAAAAAAAAAGAAAAAGAAAAGAAAAAGTCATAACAATCTCATCTCTTTTATTGGGCAATTATTATGTCACACCCTTTTTAAAAAAAATTATTTATATAGTTATTTGTTTTCAGAGTTCTACAAACACTTCCATATATCTCAGATGTTCCCCCTTCCTCCCCCCAATTCCCCCTACCTCCAAACTCACTCCCTGGGACAACATACAATTTTATATACGTTCTACACATACATTCCTATTAAATGCATTTTTACCTCAGTCATGTTGCACAGAAGAACTAAAATGAACGGGAGAAATCATAAAACAAACCAAAGTATAATACAAAAGAACATGATCCGGGCAGTCCAGGAAGTGCAGAGTTCATGCAGTATAGCCAAGGAAGCATGGATGGCAGTGCGAAGTGGCAGGGACAGGAGACCAAACAGATTTCAGGGACAAACCAGAAGCAAGAGTTCTTGGATTGCTCAACCCACAAACCGCTTCATAAGTCACTGGGAGGGCCCCTTTACCCAGGAGAGGTAAGCGTGGTTCAGAGTCTCAGCCCTGGGAGACCTCCTGCTAAAATACCTGCGGGAATTGAGACACTGATCTGAGTATCAGCCCTGAGTTCCGCCCTGGTACAGACCTCAAAAGTCAAGTAAATGGCTGGGGAAATGCCCCCCAAAGCGAAAAAAACAGAACAATAGAAGATTACTTTCTTGTTGAGCAGGTATTTTCGTCCATCCTTTCAGATGAAAAAGGACAATTTAGCTCAACACATGAACATCTAAAAGTCAGGTATTCTGCATGAAAACCTCCAAAATATATATGCAATGGTCTCAGGCCATCGAAGAGCTCATAAAGGATTTTGAAAATCAAGAAAGAGAGGTGGAGGAAAAAATGGGAAAAGAAACGACAGCGATGCAAGAAAACCACGTAAATCAAGTCAATAGCTTGCTAAAGCAGACGCAAAAAATTATGAAGAAATCAACAACTTAAAAATAGACTAACTCCAGTTGGCTAAAGGTGCCCAAAAAGCCAATGAGAAGAATGTCTTAAAGAGTACAATTAACCAAATGGAAAAGAAATTTCCAAAGCTCACTGAAGAAAATAGTTCTTTAAAAAATAGAATGGAGCAGATGAAAGCTAATGACTTTATTAGAAACCAAGAAAGTTCAAAAAGGAAACAAAAGAATGAAAAAAAAAGAAGATAGTGTGAAATATCACATTGGAAAAACAACAGACCTGGAAAAGAGATCGAGGAAAGGAAGATGAAAAATTATGGGACCACCTGAAGACCGTGATCAAAAAAAGAGCCTAGAAATAATCTTTCATGGAGGTATCAAGGAAAACTGCCCTGATATTCTAGAACCACAGGGTAAAATAAATATTGAAAGAATCAACCAATCCCCTCCTGAAAGAGGTACAAAAAGGGAATCTCAGAGGAATATTGTAGCCAAATTCTGGAGTTCCCAGGTAAAGGAGAAAATATTGTAGGCAGCTAGGAAAAAACAATTCGAGTACTGTGGAAATCCAATAAGTTTCTACACTAAGGGATGGAAGGCCTTGGAATATGATATTCAAGAAGTCAAAGGAACTAGGATTAAAACTGAGAATCACCTACCTAGCAAAAGAGAGTACAATGTTTAAGGGGAAATAATGGTCATTCAATGATACAGAGAATTTTCAAACATTTTGATGAAAGGATCAGACCTGAGAAGAAAATTTGATTTTCAAGCACAAAAATCAAGAGAATCATGAAAAGGAAACAGATATCATAAAGAAATTTCTACATTTATTTCTGGGGGGTGGAGCCAAGATGGAGGAGTGAGAGCAGTGACTCACCTAAGCTCTCGGACAAACTCCTACAGGTACCTCTGAAAGGAGAATCTGACCACATTTTGGAGGTACGGAATCGAGTGGGAGACAGACGGTGACGGATTCGGAGCTCAGGTGGGACTGGAAGGTCCACGGGAAGGATCTGTTCCGTGGGGGTGAACCCACAGCACACAGCGCAGCGTGGCCAGCGTAGCACGGCCAGCGCAGCGGAGCAGAAGAGATCCGAGAAACCTGAGTGGCAGGCAGAACCAGAGGAGCGGCACCAGGGATGGGAGACAAGCCGAACCGAGTCAGTGAGAGCCGCGGAGCGCCAGATATCAGCGCAGCAGCTCCTGAGACCTTCAGCCCGAAGATCAAACTTCGGTAAGTCACTTACTTGAACTTCCGGGAGCCAGGATGGAGGAGGGATCAGCTAATGCTCTCTTCTTCCCCCTTGATGACCGTGAAAGAACCATAAAATATCTCCCCAGAAAAATCCCAGATCAGTAGAATTAGAAGAAGGAGACCAATAGTCTCATAACACCTGAGACGAGGAAAATAGCTAAGGGGGATTCCGCATAAGGTGACAGAGGCAAACCTGAAGGACAGAGGACCCAGGGGAGAGAAAATTTGCACTAGGACCCAGACAAGCCTCACCGCCAGGAGAGGATTCCCAGGAGGGGTGGGAACATGCATTAGCATCTAGGCGTGCCTCAGCTGTCCAGGAGAATCAGAAAGACAATAGGGCAGCTGGGATTACTAGCTCCTGAGCTTGCCTGTTTTGAGAATTTATTATGGTTCGGATTCGCTACTTTAAATGACACTCGGACACAGCAGTCAAAAATGAAAGTAAAATTTAATTATGTACAATTATATAATACTAAGAAAATGGAAAGATAGAGAAATCTGAGGGAGAGCTGAACAACATCTGTATCAGGGGAAAAAGTAAAAATCATCACCCTGCCAGAGTAAGAAGGAAATCTGAACAACATCTGTATCAGGGGAAAAAATACAAATCATCACCCTGCCAGAGTAAAAAGGAAAATACAAAGGTTAGAAGAATGCGGGAGAAGGCAGGACTCCAACTGCCAGGTATACAAGGAATAGAATGCTTACAAAGACACCAAATACCACAAGTAACAGGAAGTATACACAATTTAAGAAGAATAATAGAAATAGGCAAAGAAAACATCACCGATTCGGGGGAGCACCAACTCTAACAGTCACGGCTGGGGAATCGCGGTTCACAGCCTTTGAGTCCCGAACGGGAAGGTCCCAGGCAGATCGTCATCTCCATGGGTGAGATTCCAAAGAGGCTCTGAGACTTGCTAGCTAATATAGGTCTTTAAACAAAGAAGGCACTCAGCCAACTAGTCTTAGCAATAGGATTCTACATACGTGACTTAAAATGGGAAATAAGTCAATTAATCAACTATTTGAGTGGAGTGTTATGGCTAGGTGCAAGAAACAGACTGCTCTTTGATGTTTTGACAAGATTATGCAGGAGGGGAGTAGCCAGATCCCCTGGCATAAACAATTCCAGGAGGGGCTAGTTCCTAGAATCACTATCTAGGTCTGTTAGCTTGAGCCAACTCATAAAGTTCACAGAGCGGTTAAATTCTCAGGGGTCTGCATTTCAGTTCCTAGTCCTCATATCAATTAGAGTGAACTTACTTTATATAAAGAATTTCAATTCTTTATTCATTGCCTTTGCCTCAATTCAGTTGAGGACATCTCCTGGCACCAGACCACTCCTCCCCCACACTTAACAAGTTAAACCCAGGGCTGATCAGGGAAACACCAAACAAAAACCTGCTTTTAGCTTTTTCACACATCAGCTCAGCAAAAAGTTCTCTAGCTTCTGACTGAAAGAACCAGAAGCCACAACACTCAATCAAAATCATGAACAGGAAAAAGAAGAGGGCCGAAAGAACCATAGAATCTTTCTATGGGGATAAGAACCAAAACACAAACCCAAAGAGGTCACAGCTGAGACTGTACTTCCATCTGAGACTTCAGAAGGGACTATGAACTACTCGCAAGTACAAGCAGCTCTCCTGGAACAGCTGAAGAAGGAAATAGAAGATAAACTGGCCAATGATTTTAAAATTATTAAGAAAGAATACACTGATGAGAACATCTCCTTGAAAAGGAAAATTGAACAAATGGAAAAGGAAGTACAAAAATTACCTGGAGAAAATAGCTTCTTAAAAGGAAAAATTGGGCAGATGGAAAAAGAGATACAAAAGTTAACAGAAGAAAACAATGTGATGAAGATTAGAATTGGGCAAGTAGAAACTAACAACTCAATGAGACAGCAAGAATCACTTACTTGAACTTCCGGGAGCCAGGATGGAGGAGTGATCAGCTAATGCTCTCGCCTTCCCCCTTGATGACCGTGAAAGAACCATAAAATATCTCCCCAGAAAAATCCCAGATCAGTAGAATTAGAAGAAGGAGACCAATAGTCTCATAACACCTGAGATGAGGAAAATAGCTAAGGGGGATTCCGCATACGGTGGCAGAGGCAAACCTGAAGGACAGAGGACCCAGGGCAGGGAAACTCGCACTAGGACCCAGGCAAGCCCCACCACCAGGAGAGGAGACCCAGGAGGGTTGGGAACACGCATTAGCATCTAGGCGTGCCTCAGCTGTCCAGGGGAATCAGAAAGACAATAGGGCAGTTGGGATTACCAGCCCCTGAGATTACCTTTGCCTGAATTCAGCTGAGGAAATCTCCTGGCACCAGATCACTTCTCCTCCACACTTAACAAGCTAAACCCAGGGCTGATCAGGGAAACACCAAACAAAAACCTGCTTTTAGCTTTTTCACACTTCACCTCAGCAAAAAGTTCTCTAGCTTCTGACTGAAAGAACCAGAAGCCACAACACTCAATCAGAATCATGAACAGGAAAAAGAAGAGGGCCGAAAGAACCATAGAATCTTTCTATGGGGATAAGGAACAAAACACAAGCCCCAAAGAAGTCACAGCTAAGACTGTACTTCCATCTGAAACTTCAGAAGGGACTATGAACTACTCGCAAGTACAAGCAGTTCTCCTGGAACAGCTGAAGAAGGAAGTAGAAGATAAACTGGCCAATGATTTTAAAATTATTAAGAAAGAATTCACTGATGAGAACATCTCCATGAAAAGGAAAATTGAACAAATGGAAAAAGAAGTTTAAAAATTAACTGGAGAAAATAAATTCCTGAAAGGCCAAATGGAAAAGGAAGTACAAAAATTAACTGGAGAAAATAGCTTCTTAAAAGGAAAAATTGGGCAGATGGAAAAAGAGATAAAAAAGTTAACAGAAGAATATAATGTGATGAAGATTAGAATTGGGCAAGCAGAAACTAACGACTCAATGAGACAGCAAGAATCAGTCAAACAAAATCTAAAGAATGAAAAGATAGAAGAAAATGTAAAATATCTAATTGGAAAAACAACTGATCTCGAAAATAGATCCAGAAGAGAAAACTTAAGAATTATTGGCCTGCCAGAAACCCAGGATGGAGAAAAGAGCCTGGAAAATATCTTCCAGGAAATCATCAAGGAAAACTGCCCAGAAGTACTAGAATCAGAGGGCAGAATTGTCATTGAAAGAATCCATCGTTCCCCTCCTGAAAGGGATCCCAAACTCAAAACCCCAAGAAATATAGTTGCCAAATTCCAGAGCTATCAAGTGAAGGAGAAAATATAACAAGTAGCCAGAAAGAAACAATTTAAATATCAAGGAGATACAGTCAGGATTACACAGGACCTTGCAGCTTCTACATTAAAAGATCAAAAGAATGGAACCCATTATTCCGTAAGGCAAAGGAGCTGGGACTGCAACCACGGATCAACTACCCAGCAAAGTTCAGCATAATATTTCAGGCAAGGAGAAAGTCATTCAACCACGTAAGGGATTTCCAGAGTTTCCTGATCAAAACGGCAGAACTTAATAGACAATTCGATCTTCAAATGCAGGTACCAAGAGAATCATAAAAAGGTAAAGAGTGGAGGGGGGAACAACTTGCTACTCAATGAGGGCAAGTTGTCCACCTCCCTATAAGGGAAGATGATATCTGTTTATCTTGAGAACTGTGTGTCTATTGAGAAATATAAAAGGGATAAGCATAGGGGGAACGGGTATAAAGTAAATGATATCATGATTAAAAATGTGATTTAAGTATGAGAAGGGAGTATAATAGGAGGTGTGAAAAGGAGGAAGCAGAATATGGCAAATTACATCACAAGAGGAAGTACAAAATCATAGTAGAGGGAAAGAGGGGAGGGAGATGAGCATTGTGTGAGAAGTACTCTCATCGGATTTGTTTAAAGGACGGAACAATAAACTTAAGTAGAAAATCCTAACTAGCTGAATAAGCAGTGGGAGGGGAAGGGGGAAGAAAGGGGAGGGAGGCAAAAGGGAGGGAAGAAGCAATAAGAGTAAAGGGGAGTTAAAGGGAGGGAGGCTACAAGAAAGAGGGGAAGGCGGCAAGAGGAGGTGGTGAAAAGTGAATACTAGTGAGGAGGGGAAGGGAGACAGCAGAGATAAAAGCACAAATGGTGGGAAAGAAGATGGAGGGAAATGCACAGATTGTAATCATAACTGTGAATGTGAATGGAATGAATTCTCCCATAAAACGGAGACGGATAGCAGAATGGATTAAAAGCCATAATCCAACAATATGCTGCTTACAAGAAACACATTTGAAACGGGGGGATACACATAGGATAAAGGTTAAAGGATGGAGCAGAACATATTGTGCTTCAGCTGATGTAAGAAAGGCAGGAGTAGCAATCCTAATCTCAGACAAAGCAAAAGCAGAAATAGATCTAATCAAAAGGGATAAGGATGGAAACTATATCCTGCTAAAAGGCACCATAGACAATAAAGCAATATCATTATTAACATGTATGCTCCAAGTGGTATAGCATCCAGATTCTTAGAGGAGAGATTGAGGGAGTTGAGGGAAGAAATTGACAGCAAACTATACTAGTGGGGGACCTCAACCTCCCTCTTTCTGAACTTGAAAAATCTAACCTCAAAATAAACAAGAAAGAGGTTAAAGACGTAAATAAAACTCTAGATAAGGTAGATATGATAGATTTTTGGAGGAGATTGAATGGGAATAGAAGGGAACATACCTTTTTCTCGGCAGTACAAGGAACATTTAAAAAAATTGACCATATACTAGGACATCAAAATCTCAAAATCCAGTGCAGAAAGGCAGAGATAATCAGTGCATCCTTCTCAGATCATAGTGCAATAAAAATTATATGCAATAAAAGGCCATGGAAAGATAAAGCAAAAATCAATTGGAAACTAAATAGCCTAATCCTAAAGAAGGAATGGGTTAAAGAAGAAATCATAGAAACAATCAACAACTTCATTCAAGAGAATGACAATAATGAGACAACCTACCGAATCCTATGGGATACTGCAAAAGCAGTTCTTAGGGGAAGTTTTATATCTTTGAATGCCTACATAAATAAAATAGAGAAAGTGGAGGTCAATGACTTGGGTATGCAGCTGAAAAAGCTAGAAAAAGAATAAATTGAAAATCCCCAAGAAAATACCAAATTAGAAATACTGAAAACCAAAGGAGAGATTAATAGAATTGAAATTAAGAAAACTATTGAATTAATAAATAAAACCAATAGTTGGTTTTATGAAAAAACTGATAAAATTGATAAAACTTTGGTCAATTTGATGAAAAAAAGAACGAAGAAAATCATATTACTAATATTAAAAATGAAAGGGGTGAACTCACCTCCAATGAGGAGGAAATTAAAACAATAATTAGAAATTATTTTGCCCAACTTTGTGCCCACAAATTCGATAATCTAAATGAGATGGATGAATATTTTAAAAAATACAAATTGCCCAGATTAACAGAAGAGGAAATTGAATACTTAAACAACCCAATCTCACAAAAAGAAATTGAACAAGCCATCAATGAACTCCCTAGGAAAAAATCTCCAGGACCAGATTGATTCACAAGTGAACTCTATCAAACCTTTAAAGAACAGTTAATTCCAATATTATATAGACTATTTGGGAAAATTGGGGAAGAAGGAGTACTCCGAAATTCTTTCTATGATACAAATATGGTTTTGATACCCAAGCCAGGAAGAGACAAAACAGAAAAAGAAAATTATAGACCAATATCTCTAATGAATATAGATGCAAATTTTTCAACAAGATTTTAGCAAAACGAATACAGCATCTTATCAAGAGAATAATACATTATGATCAGGTAGGTTTCATACCAGGAATGCAGGGCTGGTTCAATATTAGGAAAACTATTAGCATTCTTAATCATATCAACAACAAAACCAACAA
Organism: Bettongia penicillata ogilbyi; assembly: GCA_023548195.1. Lineage (NCBI taxonomy): Eukaryota > Metazoa > Chordata > Mammalia > Diprotodontia > Potoroidae > Bettongia > Bettongia penicillata. Next base: position 713,458 of record JAJHZJ010000782.1, on the reverse strand, counting down.
AAACCACATGATTATCTCAATTGATGCAGAAAAAGCTTTCGACAAAATACAACACCCATTCCTATTAAAAACATTGGAGGATATAGGAATAAAGGGAACGTTCCATAAAATAATAAGCAGTATCTACCTAAAACCTTCAGCAAGCATTATATGCAATGGAGATAAGCTAGAGGCATTTCCAATAAGGTCAGGGGTGAAACAAGGATGCCCATTATCACCATTATTATTCAATATGGTACTAGAAATGTTAGCGGTAGCAATTAGACAAGATAAAGAAATTGAAGGAATAAAAATAGCCAAAGAAGAAACTAAGTTATCACTCTTTGCAGATGATATGATGATATATTTAGAGAATCCCAGGGATTCAAGTAAAAAACTACTTGAAATAATAAACAACTTTGGCAATATGCAGGTTACAAAATAAACCCACAGAAATCTTCTGCGTTCCTATATAGTAGCAACAAAGTCCAACGGCAAGAGATAGAAAGAGAAATCCCATTGAAAGCTAGAGTAGACACTATCAAATACTTAGGAGTTTACCTGCCAAAACAAACCCAGGGATTATATGAACACAATTACAATGACGACTTTTTGCACAAGATAAAGTCAGATTTAAGTAAGTGGAAAAACATCAGTTGTTCATGGGTTAGGGCCGAGCTAATATAATAAAAATGGACAATTCTACCTAAATTAATCTACTTATTTAGTGCCATACCAATTAAACTATCAGATAGTTATTTTCTAGAGCTCGATAAAATCATATCAAAATTCATTTGGAAAAAACAAAAGGTCCATAATATCAAAGGGACTAATGAAAAGAAATGCTTGGGAAGGTGGCCTAGCGCTACCAGACCTCAAATTGTATTATAAAGCAGCAATTATCAAAACCACTTGGTATTGGCTAAGAAACAGAGGGGTAGACAAATGGAATATGCTTGGCACTCAAGACACAGTAGGCAAGGAATATAGCAACCTCCTGTTTGATAAACCCAAAGATCCCAGCTTCTGGGATAAGAACTCATTGTTCGACCAAAAAATTGCTGGGAAAACTGGTTAACTGTGTAGGCGGAAATTAGGCATAGGACCCCATACCTGACACCGTACACAAGAGTAAAGTCCAAATGGGTACATAATTTAGGCATAAAGATTGATACCATGAATAAACTGGAGAAGCAAGGTATAGTGTATTTATCAGATTTATGGAGAGGGGAAGAATTTTTTTTCTAAAGAAACGATAGAAAGTCATTATGAAATGCAAAGATGGATAATTTTGATTACTTTAAACTGAAAAGTTTTTGCACAACTAAATCCAATGCAACCAAAATTCAGAGGGAGGTAATAAACTGGGAAAAAAAATTTTACAGCTAAGCTCGGGGATAAAGGCCTCATTTCTAGAATATATAGAGAACTGACTCATAATATATAACCATACAAGTCATTCCCCAATTGATAAATGGTCAAAGGATATGAACAAGCAATTTTCAGGGGAAAGAAATCAAAGATATCTATAATCATATGAAAAAGTGCTCTAAATCACTATTGATTAGAGAGATTCATATCAAAACAACTCTGAGGTACCACATCACACCTGTAAGATTGGCAAACATGACAGAACAAGAAAATGATAAATGCTGGAGAGGATGAGGGAGAGTTGGAACACTAATTCATTGTTGGTGGAGCTGTGACATCATCCAACCCTTCTGGAGAACGGTGTGGAACTATGCCCAAAGGGCTACAAAAATGTGCATACCCTTTGACCCAGCAATATTGGTACTAGGATTGTATCCCCAAGAGATTATAAAAATGGGAAAGGGTCCCACGTGTTCAAAAATATTTATAGCAGCACTCTTTGTGGTAGCCAAAAACTGGAAGTCAAGGGGAATGCCCATCAATTGGGGAATGGTTGAATAAATTACGGTATATGAATGTAATGGAGTACTATTGTGCCATAAGAAATGATGAACAAGAAGACTTCAGGGAGGCCTGGAAGGACTTATATGATCTGATGCTGATGCGAAAGGAGCAGAACCAGGAGAACTTTGTGCACAGCAACGACCACAGTGTGCGAGAGTTTTTTTCTGGTAGACTTGGAACTTTGTAATAACACAAGAACTTACTGAGAAAAAAAAAATCCTAATGTCGGTCTTCTAAGGCCAAAATGCCTTCCACACTCAGAGAAAGAAATGTGGAAGTCATTTGCAGAATGTAGCAGATAATGTTTGTGTGTGGGTGGGTTTTCAGGTGTATTATGTGTTGATTTTGTTATATGACTTCTTCCATTTATTTTAGTTCGACTACGTAGCATGAATATAGTGAAAATGTGCTCAATAGTAAAGTATATGTAGAACGCTAAACAGAATTGTATGCTGTCATGGGGAGGGAGGGGGGTATTGGGGGAAGGGTGGGGGGTATAAAATCTTAACTTTAAGGAAATGATTGTAAAACATTTAAAAAAAATAAAATATATAAAAAAGAAAGAGTTCTAAAGTTGAACTGTGTACATTCCTGTATGGAAAGAAAATATTTGTAACTCTTGAGACTTTTCTCAGTATTTGGGTAGTTGGAGGGATGTGTCTGTGCGTGTCTGCGCGTGTGTGTGTCTGTGTGTGTGTCTGTGTGTATGGACAGACAGTAGACGGTGGGATGACTAAGAAGGGATGATATCTAAAAAAATTAAAGGGTAAGAGGGGAATATATTGGGTACAGAAAGGGAGAAATGGAATGGGGTCAATTATCTCTCCTAAAAGATGCAAGACTGAGTTTATTCAATTGAGGAGAAAAGGGGGGAGGTGAGAAGGGAAAAGGGAAGTTTATTCTCTTTACGTTCGAGTTAAGGAGGGAATATAAGATGCTCGACTCAATTTGGTGTGAAAATCTACATTACTCTACAGGAAGTAGGGGAAAAGTGGACACGTGGGGTGAGGGGATCATAGGAGGGCAAAGTGGAGTAGGGAGTAATTAGAAGTAAACACTTATGGACTAAGTTCAAGGAGAGAATAGAATAACGGTGGAGATAAGAGAAGATGGAAGGAAATATCGTTAGCATTACATAACATGACTATTATGGAAGTCTTGTGCAAAACCATACATATATAGCCTGTATTGAATTGCTTGCCTTCTCAGTGGGGATGGGTGTGGAGGGAGGAAAGAAGAGAAGTTGGAATTCACAGTATTAGGAATGAATGTTGAGAATTGTTTTTGCATGCAACTGGGAAATTAGAAACACAGGTAATGGGATATAGAAATCTATCTTTCCTTACAAGAAAACGGAAAAGATGGGGATAGGGGAAGAAAGTTGTGTGATAGAAGGGAGGGCCTATGGAAGGAAAGCGGTAATCACAACGCCAGATTTTGTGGAGAGGGGGAGGGGAGAGACGGGGAGAAAATTAGGAACTCAAAATTTTGTGGAAATGAATGTTGGAAACTAAAAATAAACAAAGAAAAGTTAAATAAAAAGAAAGAAAATATGATGACAGATCTCCATGTCTTTGCAGTTCATGACAATACCATGTTCAATGGGGTATTTCAGCGTCAAAATACCTCTCTTTGTCTGGGCCTCATCCCCCACATAACAGTCTCTCTGGGACATGCCCACTGTCACACCCTGATGTCTGGGGCACCCTGCAATGGAAGGGAAGACGACACAAGGGGCACCATCTCCTGCAAAGCCAGTTTTGCACATTCCAGAGCCATTGTCAACAATGAGAGCAGCAATATCGTCATCTATGGTGAATTTGAAGTGGAAAATTTAAAGTCCTAAGAGAGAAAGGAGGTGGTGCTCCACTTAGAGGTGAGGGAGAAGCAAGTGCATGCTGGGTAGAGGAGCTAACAACTCCTTAGGAACATTCAGTGACCCCTATTTCTCATGGCAATTGGCCTCTTCCATCATGTTCTCATAAGATATTTGTCACTAGAGGACATTTCTTGCTTTTGTTGAGTTATCTTAGTCTTGTCTGACTCTCATGACCCATTTGGGGTGTTTGGGCAGAAATAATGAAATGGTTTGCCATTTTCATGAACAACTAAGGCAATCAGGGTTAAGTGACTTGTCAAGTATCACACAACTGTTAAGTGTTTAAGGTCAGATTTGAATTCATTAGGATGAGTCTTTCTTATTTCAAGACCATCACACTATCCACTGTGCTTCCTAGCTGTCTTTTCATACATACCCCTATATAATCAACAAACGCCAGAGACCAAAAGTGTCAGAAGTAAAGCTCCCATTTTCACCATTTTTTTTATGGTAACTTGTTGCTCAATGCTAAATACTAAATATTCTTCTTCTATTTCAATATGGAATGAGTATACTTTTGTATGGGAAGCTAAGTGCACTGGTGGATAGAGACCTGGGCCTGAAATCAGAAATACTCATCTTTGTCAGTTCACATTAGGCCTCACACAATCATTTGTGTGACAACCGGCAAGTGTAACCCCAGTAGCCTCAGTTTCTCATCTGAAAGTGAGCTACAGAAGGACAAAGTAAAGCACTCTAGTATCTTTGCCAAGAAAATCCCAAGTGGGGCCAAGAAGGCGTCACACAACGCCAAAACCACCACCATCACTACCCAAACAGACGTTTGTATATCAAACAGACCATTCAAAAAGTAGAATAACAGCTACTTGGGGATAGTTGCTGTATCCTTGGTCATCTTTCCATACTTAACACCCCTATCACAGTAGATGTTTTATGTTTATGACGTTGATTCTTATTCAATGGAGGAAATGCAAACTGAATTACAAACAGATCACACAGGAAGATTTTAGAATTCATGCCATTTTTACATTAGAGGCTTTTATGTAACTGGTGTTACTCATATGAGTTCTTGATAAATTTTGTTGCTAGGTGCAGTCAGAGATGGGGGTGAAGGGTTATAAAATGCTGTCTGTGCATCAGTGGAAGGAAAATCCACATGTGGAACCTTCGTCACAGAATCATCAGACTGGCAAATCATCAGCAACCTCTGGCCTTAGAGAATTTCCTGGATTTTTATTGTCATGTCTAATGCTTTGTGTGTACACATTTGAATTCTTTGTATTTACAGATGACAGACGGATATTGTGGAGAAACTCCATTATGAACACAGAGGAAGAGAGGTAAACTTGTTTCTATCAAAGAAAGTAACCTTCAATTTTTGCCCATCACTTTATTAGAATAAGCCTTGTAAGCTTCACCATGATAATTTGAATGGGGTCATATAAAAAAGCGTACAAAATTCTAATGAAAATAATGTATAGAAAATTATCTCTTGCAAATAATCTTTCCATGTAACCTCAAACACACGTCTCAGCAACCAGCATTAAATTCTTAATGGGTACTGCTACAAAGATGGCAGAAGTATACATTGTCAGCACCACTCCCTGTATTGCAAGGCCTGCTATACTGCATATCTACTTCTGTATTGACCAGTTCTAATTTCATTGCTATTTCCAGTTACTCCATTGAACTTAATTTTTTTATGTGGAATTACTTCAATAATTTTTCCATTTATAAAAATTCGGTGAAAGAAAGTCATTTCAGTGACGGAGTCAAATGATAGAGATTATAGTATAAAAGGTGGGAGGACAAGATGGAAAATAATACAGTTAACAAAAGTAACTATAAAAAGTGAAGCATGTTTCTCTGATAAAGGCCTCCTTTCCCTCACATGCAGAGAACTGTGTCAAATTTATAAAAATAAGAGGCATTATCCAATTGAGAAATGACAAAAAGTAGATTTTCAGACGAAGGAATCAAAGCTACCAATACCCACAGGATTACATATATGTATACATATATATATATATATATATATATATGTATATATGTACGTACATATATATGTGTGTGTGCGTGTGTATTATACATAGGCGTGTATGTGTGCCTATTACATATTTCTGTGTGCATGTGTGTATTACACATATATATATATATATATATATATATATATATATATATATGCATCCAAGTATGTATATTATTCTAACTCACTGTGAGTAGATCGACCTGCCTAAGTTAACTTGGGATAAATTGGCTAGATTTCCTTCCCTTCCCTTCCCTTCCCTTCCCCTTCCCCTTCCCCTTCCCGTTCATTTGCAACCTACTACCTGCATTACTATATCCATTTGGCTCCTTATTGTATAGTCCTCTTAGGCACAGAAAATTTTTCTCAGGTGTCTATGTTGTTCTCACATGAGCCATTAAATAAAAAAACGTCTACGAGAATGCTGAGGATTGATGCAGGTCCCAATCTTAGCTCTGTCACTTCTCACTATGAATGTAACCTCTGTTAAGTCTTTTAACCTCTATAGGCTTCACTTTTCTGTCTTTTTTATCTTTTATTTTTATTTACTTAACTTTTTACATTAATTTTCACAAAATATTGGGTTCCAATTTTTTCTCCCCTTTTTTATCCCCTCCCCCACCCCAATACACCTAGCAATTTAATTTTCCCTATCTCCAATATGCCCTCTCTTCTGTCATCCCTCCCTTCTCTTGTCCCCATCTTCTTTTTTGTCCTGTAGGGCCAGATGACTTTCTATTCCTTATTAACTGTATGTCTTATTTCCTAGTAGCAACAACAATACTAAACAGTTGTTACTAAAACTTGAGTTCCAAATTTTCCCCATCCCTCCCTCCCCACCCATTCCCTTTGGGAAGGCAGGCAATTCAATATAGGCCCTATCTGTGTAGTTTTGCAAATGACTTCCCACTTTTCTAATCAGGAGCAAAGACAGAGTAGGACTAGATGTTACCTAAGGTCCTCTTCTGAGTTGAAGATGACATTCCACAAGCCTTCCAGCTTCTAGGAAAGTGTCCACGGAGCCCCTGTGATTATGTGCAGGAAAAGCAATAGCAAGTCATGTGGAAAATAGGCCTATAGCAAAAACTGAGTAAATACTTAAGAATTTCCTTTGGAATAGGAGATAAATTTTCTAATAATGAAGTAAAAATCTTTACCATTCACAGATATACACATTCACAAACACACTCATTAAATACACATACAACTATACACGTGTACACACCCTTACACACATACCCATACAAACATAAACACATTCATAAAAACACATGTATTCATAAAATACATACAACTGCATGCAGACCTTAACAGAAATATCCACAAACACAAACCTACTTACATACAAATTCATATACACAAATACATAAAAAACACACAAATTAACCATACGGACTTCTAGATCTTATTTTCCTTCTGTAAAGCTAGTAGAATTTTCCCATGGGATGTCTAGACATAGTATGATCACACTATATATGGAACATCATACACAAATAGTGTATTAAAGAAAATAAGACTTTTCCTCACCTTGAATTTCAGATCTTTATCCTGGCTCTCTGGAAAACCGGAAAAAAAGTCAAAAAGAAAGGCCAGTTCTATCAGATGCTGAGACATATTTTCATCCTTCTTTATAAATATCATTATTTTTCATTTCTTTGCATTAACAGTCATTGAACTTTCCCGTGGGTTTGGCAGATGGAAAATTCCTTCCATAACCCACATCCAATACAGAAGTGGAAGAAATTTATAAGTAAAATTGACAGATAAATAGGAGTGGCAAGAGACTATCAGTTTTGAAATACAAGACAGCTTCCCATATAAAGAAACACCTAAGCTCACATACATACACACATTTGAGTTCACTTGGCTTTTCTGTTTCTTTTTTTTTAATTTTATTTATTCATTTAATTTTTTACATTCTTTTTCACAAATTTTTGGGTTCCAAAATTTTCTCCCCTTTTATCCCCTCCCCCCACCCCAATACCCCAAGCAATCTAATTTTCCCTATCTCCAATCTGTCCTCTCTTCTGTCATCCCTCCCTTCTCTTGTCTCCATCTTCTCTTTTCTCCTGGAGGGCCAGATGACTTTCTATTCCTCCTTAACTGTATGTCTTCTTTCCTAGTTGCAACAACAATACTAAACAGTTGTTCCTAAAACTTTGAGTTCCAAATTCTACCCATCCCTCCCTCCCCACCCATTCCCTTTGGGACGGCAGGCAATTCAATATAGGCCATATCTCTGTAGTTTTGCAAATGACCTCCCTGATAGTCGTGTTGTGTAAGACTAACTGGATTACCATCCCTCCTAACCTGCCCCTCATTGTTTCTCTTCTGTCTCTTGATCCTGTCCCTCCCCAAGTGTTGACTTCAAATTGCTCCCTCCTCCCTTTGCCCTCCCCTCCATCATCCCCCCCTTGCAATATCTCCTTCTCCCCCACTTTCTTATACTGTAAGATAGGTTTTCATACCAAAATGAGTGTGCATTTCACTCCTTCGTTTAGTCAAATGTGATGAGGGTAAACTTCTTGGTTTTTTTTTTTTCTCAGCTCTCCTCTTTATCCCTCCACTAAGAAAAACTCCTACCTGCCTCTTAAATGACATATAGTTACCCCCTTCCCTTTCCCTCTCTTTCCTCCCCCTACATTTCTCTCTCACCATTTACCTTAGTTTCTTTTAAGGTATGGTCCCATCCTATTCGGTTCAATCTGTGCTCTCTATCTCTGTATGTGTGTGCATGTGTGTATGTGTGTGCATGGGTGTACATGTGTATGTGTGGTCCCACCAACTACCCAGATACTGAAAAGTTTTAAGAGTTAGAAATATTGTCTTTCCCTGTATGAATATAAACAGTTCACTTCTGGTAAGTCCCTTAAAACTTCTCTTTGCTGTTTCCTTTTTCATTCTTCTTCTCATTCTTGTGTTTGAAAGTCAAATTTTCTTTTCAGCTCTGGTCTTTTCATTAAGAATGATTGAAAGTCCTCTGTTTCATTGAAAGACCATATTTTCCCTTGAAGTATTATGCTCAGTTTAGCTGGGTAGGTGATTCTTGGTTTGAATCCTAGTTCCTTTGCCTTCTGGAATATCCTATTCCACGCCCTTCTATCCCTTAATGCAGAAGCTGCTAGATCTTGGGTTATCCTGATTGTATTTCCACAGTACTGGAATTGTTTCTTTCTAGCTGCTTGCAAGATTTTCTCTTTGAGCTGTTAGTTCTGGAATTTGGTCACAATGATCATAGGAGTTTCTCTTTTTGGATGTCTTTCAGGTGGTGATCGATGGATTCTTTCAATACTAATTTTGCCCTCTGTTTCTAGAATGTCAGGGCAGTTTTCCCTGATAATTGCATGTAAGATGATGTCTAGGATCTTTTTTTGATCATGAGTTTCAGGTAGTCCCATAATTTTTAAATTGTCTCTCCTGGATCTATTTTCCAGGTCAGTTGTTTTTCCCATGAGATATTTCACATTCTCTTCCATTTTTTCGTTGTTTTGGTTTTGTATGGTGATTTCTTGGTTTCTCATAAAGTCATTAGACTCCATCTGTTCCATTCTAATCTTGAGAGAACTATTTTCTTCAGTGAGCTTTTGAACCTCTTTTTCCATTTGGCTCATTCTGCTTTTGAAAGCATTCTTCTCCTCATTGGCTTTTTGAACCTCCTTTGCCAATTGAGTGAGCCTATTTTTCAAGGTGTTAATTTCCTCAGCATTTTTTTGGGTCTCTTTTACCAAGGTATTGACCCGTTTTTCATACTTTTCTTGCATCTCTGACATTTCTCTTCCCAGTTTTTCCTCCACTTGTCTAACTTGCTTTTCAAAATCCTTTTTGAGCTCTTCCAGGGACTGAGCCCACCTGCCACTCCCCGGGTATCTGGGGTACTGAGGCCCTGCCCTCCACGTCTTTCCCTGATGGCAAGTATACGTCCTCGCCATCAGATCCGAAGGTCGGGATCATTTGCATTTGTTGGAAAAAACGCTCGAAAGTCTTATTTTTCTTCCCTTTTCTAAGCATTTTCCCAGCCAGTTACTTGACTTCTGAGATTCCTTTCCACCCCCGCCTGGATCCGCCCAGCTAGTGTTTGGCCTCTGAGATTTAAATGGGCTTTCCTCATGCCGGCTGTCAATCAGTGATCTTTAGTTCAGGTGCTGGGGTGGGGGCAGGGCCTTCTCCCAGGCTGAGATCCCTCAGGGGCTTTATGTAGAGACTTTCAGAAATGGAGCTGGTGGGGGCGGGGTGGGGGGCCCCGACTACCAGGCTCAGTTCCCTCGGGGGCTTTAAGCAGAAGCCTTCAGTAATAGAGCGGGGTGGGGTCAGGGCGGTCTCCCAGGCTCAGCTCCCTCAGGTTTTATGCAGGAATCTTCCGTAATGAAGATCCTGCCTGCTGCTAGGGGATTCCTGAGTCCCGGTCTGCTGCCTGCCACCTCAGCCGCCGCCCATATCTCTGACTCCGCCGCTTCCTGCCCCCGTCTCTGCCGCCGCCGCATCCTCCCGAGGGGGCCCGAGTCACGGAGACGCCCTGCTCCCCCTCTCCTCCAGCCCGGCCTTCTCTCTCACTGACCTGTAGCTTCCGTGGGCGGAGGGACTTTCCTGGCTGCCAGAGCTTCCGTCTCTGAAGCCTGCTTGGATCAGCTTCTCTGGGGCCGTGGCCAGGGCAGCGTTGGGGGTGGGGTCCACTTTCCGGAGTGCGACGGACCCTGGGGACGGGTCTCCAGGGTTCCCTGGAACGGAAATCTCTTCCCCTCCGTTTCTGCACTCCTTGTATTGACCCAGAAGTTATGGGGGACTCTTTTTACATTAATTCTATGGGTTTTGGTTTCGGAGCTCGTAAAGGTGCGTCCTTCTACTCCGCCATCTTGGCTCCGCCCCCGGCTTTTCTGTTTCTACACCTCCACATATATATACATTCTCTGAGAAACCTGTGTAACTCTGTTATCAGAATTTCATCTGCTGAGATGCACTTAAAGTTCTGATTTTTTCTGTTATGTGCTATCTTTAATTATCCTTGCATCATTACAGGAAATAGTTAATCTTTCTATTTAATATTCCTTAGGACCAAGTATGAATTGAGACTACATGTTGTTGCAGAGATGACATCCACAAGGTGTACTTTTTTTTCATGTCGTACTATTGAAAAGTTGTGGAAAACCCAGAAATAAAATGGTAGGAAAGTAAAATTTATCCTCATGATTTTTTAAGGAACATTTAAGCCTATTGGTTTTTTTTTTTCATTCAAGGTAGTTTTTAATAAGTACTTCCTATGGGCTAAACTCAGTGCTCACTCTGGGGTACAAAAGACAGTTTTGACCTCAATGACGTCATAGTGTTATTAAGGTGCAAACAGGTGGGTAATTAAGTTTGTAGAAAAGGAACACAACAGGGAGTTTAGGGTATTTTAGGGATTACTTGGAAACTCCAGAGCAGGAGAGCACGAATTAACAAGGAGAAATACTTTGAGGTACTCAACGAAGTTCCTAAAGACTGAAAGAAAGCATCCTGTCAATCTCCTTATAATAACTGCCAGCATTTTGATGGGTTAGCAGATATGGACTGAGTGAAGCTAAAAGCCAGACAGCTTACTGAATAACAGTGGTAGATAAGAGAACCTGGAAATGGAGAACGAGTAGTTTTGCATCTCCCCTACAAGACTGGGTGGGAAGGGGTGTGATAAAAGCAGAGTCCGTGCTAGAAAGGGAGGCCAGGGAAGCTGTATCAGTAGTGAAAGCTTGTTCTGTGTCATCCTGCCAGGCCTCCCCCATTCCCATCTGCCTGAGCACACCACTCCCTTCCCTACCTCCCAGCCACCTGAAGGTAATCATCCCTTCCTTTTTTCTCTTTGGAGGGTTTATTCCATAGATAACAAAGGTGATTTCAACTTAGATCCTTTCTCTCATATGGACAACATGGGCAGGGGGACTTAGTTATTCATTAAATACAAATGATAGAACACTTTTCAGTGTCCCGAGGTTTATGACGCCAGGAGAGTCCCTGAAGGCCTTTCCCAGATCACGTGAGGGAGTAAGGTGTTGTAGCAGAAGGGGTGACACTCTCCTTGCTCCAGGTGAGGAGACCAGACTGGCAACTAGGAGGAATGGCACCCTCATCTGTTTCCAGGTCGGGGAGGGGAAGGATGGGGAGAAAATTTGGAACTCAAAATATTGTGAAAATAAAAGCTGAAAACTAAAAATAAATGAAGAAAACAAAAACAAAAAAATGAAAACAAAAGAATTGAAGAAAAACAAGAAACCTGGAAAATCAGCTTATATAAAAACTAATATATTGTAATGAAATATTGACTAAGTATATAATAATAAGAAATGTGAAAAATTCAGAGAAGTATACGGAGACATTTGTGAAGTGGCATAAAGAAGTAAGCACAACTAGGGAAAATGTGTCCTTCAATTAAAGTAATATAAATAGACAAAACAAATTACAGACCGGCAAACTAAAAACTATCTAATTATAATGGTTAATGAACTTTGTCATCACAGAAAAGAATTGTACCTCCACTTTTTTTTTGGTTGTGGCACACTCTGAATGTAGAATACTGATACTGACTTATTACTTAGATTTTGTGACCTGCTTTTTTCCCTCTCTCTTCTTATTCTTTGCAAAACAGATGATTCACTGGAAGAAGAAAAGAAGGTTACGCTACAATATACAGGTGATGACAGATAAATGAATACATAGATAAATATGTGAATAATCTAAGAAAAATGTCAACGACAAAATAAATTGTTCCAATTAAATCATAATTCTTTCAAAAATGTTTTGTAAAAATAATTTTAAATAATAATTTCTTGTAAACTACACTACTTTTGATACATATAATTTGAAAGGTATTATTACAGCATAGTGCAGAATATCATCAAATAGGATAAAATACCCAGACTAAAGTAGACAAGGGAAATTAAGGTAAGATTTGGTACATAAAGGCAGACTACTTTTTCTATAAATGGAAATTTGTGAAATACTGCGAGAAAAGGAAGCTTGATGATCATTACCTTGTGAGACATATAAGATGACATTCTAAATATTCTATATCTAACCAGGCACATTGAAAGACAAAGTGAACACTCCTTTTGACTCTCATTAAAATGTCTTCATTACAATGAAATCTCAAGACCAAACAATGAAAACATGACAAAGGTCCTAGCACAATCAACTTACACAAACAACATACTACAACAGTCTACATTTTTTTACAGATGAATACTTTAAAAGAGCAAAAATTAAAACAAAATTAATTCCCTTCACTTTCTTTTGAGTATGTAAGAATAAAAAAAACAATTTAACATTTTCTTTCCCCTCCTTTGTAAAGTTTAGAGACTATGGCTGTAAAATAGTAAATGTACTTTCAGGTGTAGTTCAAACTTTGGTTCATTAATCTATTAATTTATATATTTTGCTCAACTTCTTTATATAAATATGGATATAGATGTGGGTATACAAATAGTTTACACATGCATGAATCTATATACATATACATGCTCATATATATATGCATCTGCACATATAGCTACAATGCACATATTTATGCACATAAGTGTATGTTTGTATGCATGTACACCCATATTTATATATGTATAGTATTTATGCTGCACATGTGTGTACATATACATTTTTATACATTTATCTACCTATAACCATAATATCTATATCTATAGCTAACTATATCTAATTTTGATGGGCAAAGATTTCAATATGAGTAGGGAAGAGGAAGGAATATATTCAAAAATGAAGTTGATATAAAAATAATAAGGCAATATTTTTAATGGACAAACTGGCAGAAATGCCCAATAATTCATAATAAAGGTTTAAAAATGAGACTTGATTAGAACTGTATCTTGAAAGCTAAAATTAAAGTCATAAAAATAAGTATTCCATATTGACAAATTTTGTTATAACTACAATGCTATGTTAATTCTGAAAAAGTCAAAAATAAAGCTAGTACTAGTGATATTTTTAAAAGTAATATTTGCTTCATTACAACAAAATGATGCCTTAATTGATATCTTATAATACTGTCCCTTTTGTGTTAACGTAAATGAAATATTATTTGATACATAAATAAATTCTTAGCAATCACATTTTTGATAATATTTCATTTGCTTATGACTTTTCTCACATCTGTGCAGGTTGGGATAACATATGGAAGTATTCTGATTTATATTTTAGAGAAAATTGATGAAATTAGAGGAAGTTAGAGAAGAAATTTATGAACAAATAGGTAAAGACACTTAAATGCCTGGGATCACACAACAAGAAAATGAATAAGCATTTTCAGAGTACTTCCTTTGTGACAGGCACTGTGTTAAATTCGTTACTTAGATAATCTTACTTGATCCCTTCCAATAATCCTAAGAGGTAGGGATTATCACAATTCCTATTTTACAGTTGAAGAAACTGATACTGACCTTTTTAAGAAACGTCACCAAGTTTACACGGTCAATAAGTGCCTAATATCATATTTGAATTCAGGTTGTCAAGACATCAGAAGACTGCGATTCTCATGAAAAGCAAAACGGGGCATGGGACAGGAACTATTCCCACAGAGTACTACTGGATATACAGTAACACACTCTTATGGCTTCTCAACTCATAGTCTTTTTTTCAGATTTGTCTTTTTCTTTGCAGAAAGACCCAGAGCACATTTTTATTCTCATATGACTGACATCTAAGTCCAGAAAGATGACTGAAGATAGATTTCAAAAATATATTAATGAAAGAAAGAAGCAATGGAACACTTTTATCCCACACAAGCAAGTAAGTATGAACTAAGCTATATGCTTTTATTCTTTGATTCATGAGATGTTTTGTGTGTCTAATCTGTCCAAGTAACTAGAAAGAGTATGACATTGGGATAGAGAGCTGATTGAGAAAATGTGACACATATTGAGGATATGACCCTGAGCAACTCATGCCATTTGTCCATCATTTAAGTAGCCATCTAAGACTATAAGTTGTTGAGTGGAGGTGGCTTGCCTGTTTTGTTTTTGTTGTTGTTTTTTAAACAATCAGTTTCAGGTCATTTATTTGATCTTACAATCACATAGCTAACTAGCACAGTGCTCTGTACATTGTGGTAACTTAATGTTTGTTTAACTGACTTTGACAATAAAGACTATAATTCATCCTTACAATTTCCATAGGTGGTCCAATCTCCTGGGTTACTTTAAAAGTGAGGGGTACAGCTTTGCATGTGATCTGTAATTAAAGAATTTTTCTCTGTCTTTTAATGCTGTTTCTTACATTCCTTCCCAAGTGTCCTTCATGTCTCCAAATAATTTTCGTTGTTTCACTAATTCTAGAAATTTAATTTTTGTAACACCATAAATTATAAGGGGAGAGCAAATTTTCCTTGGCAGAGAGAATTTCCTCATCTGAGAATTGTTTCTCAATCACCAATCCAGTGTCTATGACTAAAAAGTCTCTAGGTTTCCTTGAAATAAAAATCTTATGATCCTGATTCAAGAATTAAGATTCAACAAAGAGAATGTTACTTTCTAAATCAAGCCATGATAAAAATACACTGAACATTGAAAGTACCATCATTTTTAGATAATATTTGTACTTTTCTTTTTTTTACGCTTTAACTCATATCAGATTATGTAAGAATATATCTGAAAAAGCACTTTAAAAAGCAAATTTTAGTGAAGGGAACACAAAGGATTTTTTTTTCTGTAACTAGTCCTAACAAGGGAAGTTAAATCACCTAATATAACACAACCTATTATTAAAGACTGAGAGATATGAGCAACAAATAGCCTTTATGTCATTTGATCTAATTATATATTTGATTAGAGGATTATTTTGTTTTGTTAATTTTCATGACATTTGTTTTCATTCTTCTATCTATTATCCTTTAATATCAGAAATTTAAAATAGTAAGAATTCATGGTGAACTCCCAGACTTACATTTCCTTTTTTTGTTCTCACATCACATCTTCCTGGCAAAAGAGATCAAGCTCTCTATTGGTTTCCAGGTGGTTGCTGAATGTTTTGTTCTTGGTGTTGTCATTGTTGTAGTTCAGAGATGTCTGTCCCTCACACACTTCACTAAAGTCTTCTGTGACTTAAACATCAATAATGCAAATAGCTTCTCCCAGTAGCTGCAATAATTTTGTGAATTCTTCTTGTTTATTTTTTTAAAGAAATTGTATTGGGTTAAGTGCCATGGCTACAAACATTATTTTTTTTCCTAGCTTATATTAAATCTATCACTTTCCTCATGAAATTTCACACCTGACTACCACCAAAATTTTGTAAGAAAGACAGAAATTATGGTTTATTTTTCATAGATGTAGAAACCAGGACACTGAGAAATTTATTATCTTCACTGGGTGAAGTAATTTCATGACAGCGTAGGATGAGAATTCATCTATGTTGGTTTCATGCAATATTGCATCCAATGCATGGCACCAAAAAGGCACAAAAGTTGGGGGAACTGGGCACAGATGTGACTGATCTTAGCAAATCCTCTGGTAACTGAGGAATCCCAGTTGTTCAGAAAGGGAATCTATTGGAAAAATTGTTCATAAAATTGAAAATTTAGCAGCAGAGTTCTTGGTTCCTTGACAGTCTTCCTCTCAGTGACTTTAATACATCATGGATCCCTATCCCACTAGGGCCTAGTCCTCCCCAGTAGACCTTTAATAGGCTTAGAGAAGCAAGGGGAAACAGAACTGTCATCAGCTCTAACTCTTTTTCCTCTGTTCCCTAACATAATTGCAAATTTCTTTCTCCCGCTTTCTTCAACACTGAAAGTGAGATAGCTGTTACATTGGAAGGGCTGTGATGAAAATTCACAGAAATGATTTATTGAATGAAACCTCAGTGTGGTACTTCTACCAGCGGATCTTGAAATAGGATAGAGACACAGGTTCAAGTAAAAAGTCTATTGAGCAACATAAGACTGAGGATTTAAATTTCACCTCTGGTTCTTATTGGCACTGTCACTTATGTCAAAAGAGGACAAATGTCTCCATTATGATGATGAGGTTATTTAACCTTTCTAAGCCTCAATTTCCTTACATATGAAATGGGTCAAATAACCTAAAGGGAAGGTGAAGATTGGTGGCTAGAGTGCAGACCTTGGACTCAGGAAGACTTATCTTGGTGCGTTCAAATCTAGCCTCAGGCACTTACTAGTTATGCGACTCTGGGTAATTTGCTTAACCCTATTTGCGTTAGCTGCACATATGAAAAATGAGTCAAAGAAGGAAACAGCAAACCATTACATTATTCTTGCCAATAGAACTCGAAATGGCATCTTAAAGAGTTAAACTCACCTGGAAATGACTGATCTAAAACCTATCCTGGATAATTCACAAGATGTTTGTGAGGATTAAAGGAGAAAAGGTATGCATTGTCCAAATAATAAAGAGCTGTATAAATGTCAGTTATTATTAATCTCAGAATCCGTGCAAGAACAGAAAAAAAAACCCTCCTTCTCAAGGTTCCCATTTTATATAAAAAAAGTGCTATCTCTCTCAATAGTTTTTTTACTGATTACATTGCTTGCAAACCACTCCAGGAGCTTTGCCAAGAAAACCCCAAATGAAGTCACAAAAAGCTGGACACAACTGGAATTAACTGAAGAAAAACAACAAAGCACTTTTAGTATACCAGTCATTTTGTTAAGTATTTTCCAAATATTCTGTCATGTGATTTTACTAGCAACTCTGGGATATAAGAAGCAGGATTTTTCCCAATTTATAGTAGGGGAAAATGAGGCAGAAAGATACTAAATGACTTTCCAAGAGCCCTATGATTGCTAAATATCTGAGGCTAGATTCGAACTGAGGTATTGATTATTCCAGGTCCAACACCCAACATTGTGCGAACTAGTTGCCTCTGTGGAGGAGAAAGAGAAGTAAGGAGAAACTAATGCATCTTATTATTGACTTACTGATTCTCTTCTTGTAGAATACTGCTCTCCTGGCCTTGACTGGACTATGAGACACTTGCCCAGAGCCGAAGGACTCATCCTGTTATGTACGTGGCCATCAATTCATAAAGACCTCACGGAACAAAAAGAATAAATTCATTAATTTTGTTTATTGTAATCAAACTTTTATCTTCCAGATTTTAAAGCATGCTGTAGATACAGTAAATAGATTACATTTAAAAAATATTAAAATTGATGACTCCCTAATTTGTTTCAAAGCCTAACTCAAGCTCCACTTTCTGCAGGAGACTTTTGCTAGTCTTCCTACCCTACTGTCCACCACTCCTCAATAGTCTACATTTGACTTAGTTCACATGTAATTACACATGATAAAATATATATTCCTTGAGAGCCAGGGCATAATCATTTTTGTCTTTGTTTCCCCAGATTCCAGCACAGAGATTGGTACAGAGTAGGTGCTTAATCTGTCTCCATTGAAAACTGTGTACATACACACATACATACGTACATACGTACATACATGCATACACACACATATATATGTATATATAAATATATATATATATATAAATATATTTAAAATATATATATATATATATAAATAAATATATATAAATAAATATATATTTATATATATATTTATAAATAAATATATATATAAAAATAAAATAAAATATATATAATATATAAATATATATTATAAAAATATATAAATATATAATATCATATATATTATATATAAATATATATATCATATATAATATAATATATAATATAAATAAAATATATATAATATTATATATATATATATATATAAAATGCAGCTGTCTGACTGCTAGCTAGGTACCTCACTTCCTCCTTTCCTGTCTGCCTTTCCCTCCCCTTCCTTCCCCTCTCCAAAAGAAGGTAAATTTGGATGGCCAAAATTTGCCCAGCTGACCTGGGTTTTACCGCCTCCTTTCCTTTCCCCTTTCCTTTCCAATTTTCCCTTCCCTTCTCCCTTCCCTTCCCTTCCCTTATCTTTCTTTTCCCTGTCCTCTCCCAAAATACTAAAACCCACTACACACTGAAACTGGGACTCCAAGGAGGCTCTGCCAAGGGCTCCTTGACTCCCCTATCTTTAGAGTGATTATCAGTAGTAACAGTCGCTGCTTCCCACCCAGACTAATATTTTTGTTTTCTTGATCATATTAAAGTTGCCATATTAAAGTTGCCACTCCTTAAACAGGCCTATTCAGTGAATGGGTGTGTCACCCTAAGTGAGTACCTGCAAAGTCCTGGGCCTAAAGGCCCCAGGGTCTCTCAGCCCATCCTGGGCCATCTCCACTCATCCTGAGGTACATGAGATCACTGGATTCAGATGACTCTGGAGAGGAGGGGAGGCTAGTGACCTGCACAGCTCTACTTCATTCAAAACAAAGTCAAGTGCAAGTCATGTCATCATTTCTCTGCTTGCATGGTCTTCTTGGACAATGAAGGACAAACACGATCCTGTGAGTAGATGCAGCTGGCTGAATGCTAGCTGTGTACCTAGCTGCCTCTCCCTCCCCTTCCTTCTCCTCTCCAAAAGAAGGTAAATTTGGATGGCCAAAAGTTGCCCAGTTGACCTGGGTTTTACTGCCTCCTTTCCTTCCCCCGTTTCCCTTCCTTTCTTCCTTCCTTTCCCTTTCCTTTCCTTGTCCTCTTCCAAAATATTAAACCTATTACACTCTGAAACTGGGACTCTAAAGGGCCCCTTCCAAGGCCTCCTGGACTCCTCTAGCTTTAGAGTGCTTATCAATAGTAACTGCCACTATTTTCTACCCAGCTTGATGGCATTGTCTTCTTGACCTCATTAATGGGGTCCTAACCCTAACACTAACCCTGGATACTTCTTTTTTTTCTTAATCGTTTTTTGATTTTTATTTTTTTATTTATTTAAATTTATTTAACTTATTTAACTAATTAATTTTCACAAAATTTTGGCTTCCAAATTTTCTCCCCCTTTATCCCCTTCCCCCACCTAAATACACAGAGCATTCTAAAAATCACCAGTCTGCCCTCTCTTTTATCATCCTTCCCTTCCCTTGTCCCCATCTTCTGTTTTGTCCTGTAGGGCCGGATGACTTTCTATTCCGCAATACCTGTATTTCTTATTCCTAGTAGCAAAAAAATACTAGACAGTTGTTCCTAAAGCTTTGAGTTCCAACCTCTTCCCATCCCTCCCTGCCCACCTATTCCCCTTGGGAAGGCAGGCAATACAATATAGGTCATATCTGTGTAGTTTTGCAAATGACTTCCATTATAGGCCTGTTGCGTAAGAAAAACTATATTTCCTTCCATCCTATCCTGCCTCCCATTCCTTCTATTCTCTCTTTTGATCCTCTCCCTCCCCAAGAGTGTGGATTTCAAATTGTTCCCTCCTCCCATTGCCCTCCCTTCCATCATCCCCCCCACCCTGCTTATCCCCTTCTCCCCCATTTTCCTGTATTGTAAGATAGCTTTTCTTATTTTTCTATATAAATTTATTTATTTAACTTTTCACATTCATTTTCATAAAGTTTTCGGTTCCAAATTTTGACCCCGTTTGTCCCCTCCCTCCACCCCAATACACCGAGCATTCTAATTTCCCCTATGACCAATCTGCCGTCTCTTCTATCATCCCTCCCTTCCCTTGTCCCCATCTTCTCTTTTGTCCTGTAGGGCCAGATAACTTTCTATTCCCCATTACCTGTATTTCTTATTTCCTAATAGCAAGAAGTATACACAACAGTTGTTCTTAAAACCTTGAGTTCCAACTTCTCTCCATCCCTCCCTCCCCACCCATTCCCTTTGGGATGGCAGGCAATTCAATATAGGCCATATCTGTGTAGTTTTGCAAACGACTTGGATAATAGTGATGTTGTGTAAGACTAAATGTATTTCCCTCCATCCTATCCTGCCCCCCATTGTTTCTATTCTCTCTTTGGATCCTGTCCCTCCCCAAGAGTGTTGACTTCAAATTTCTCCCTCCTCCCATTGCCCTCCCTTCCATCACCCCCCCACCCTGCTTATCTCCTTCTCCCCCACTTTCCTATATTGTAAGATAAATATTCATACAAAAATGAGTATGCATTTTGTTCCTTCCTTCAGTCAAATGTGATCAGAGTAAACTTCATGTTTTTCTCTCAGCTCCCTTCCTTTTCCCTCCACTAAAAAGTCTCCTACCTGCCTCTTATATAAGAGATAATTTGCCCCATTCCATTTCTTCCTCTCTCTTCCCAATACATGTCGCTCTCACCACTTAACTTCATTTTTTTAAGATATGATCCCATCCTTTTCAATTCACTCTGTGTTCCCTGTCTCTGTGTGTGCATGCAGGCATGCATGCATGCACGCGTGTGGTGTGTGTGTGTGTGTGTGTGTGTGTGTGTGTGTGTAATCCCACCAATTACCCTTATACTGAAAAGTTTCAAGAGATACAAGTATTGTCTTTCCATGTAGGAAGGAAAAAGTTCAACTTTAGTGAATCCCTTATGACTTCTCTTTGCTGTTTACCTTTTCATGCTTCTTTTCATTCTTGTGTTTGAAAGTCAAATTTTGTTTTCAGCTCTGGTCTTTTCATCAAGAATGCTTGAAAGTCCTCTATTTCATTGAAAGACCATTTTTCCCCTGAAGTATTATACTCAGTTTTGCTGGTTATGTGATTCTTGGGTTTAGTCCTAGTTCCTTTGACTTCTGGAATATCATATTCCACTCCCTTTGATCCCTTAATGTAGAAGTTGCTAGATCTTGTGTTATCCTGATTGTATTTCCACAATACTTGAATTCTTTCTTTCTAGCTGATTGCAATATTTTCTTCTTGACCTTGGAACTCTGGAATTTAGCCACAATGCTCCAAGGAGTTTTTCTTTTGGGATCTCTTTCAGGGGGTGTTCAGTGGATTCCTTGAATATTTATTTTGCCCTCTGGTTCTGGAATATCAGGGCAGTTTTCCCTGAGAATTTCATGATAGATGATGTTTAGGTTCGTTTTTTGATGGTGACTTTCAGGTAGTCCCATCATTTTTAAGTTGTCTCTCCTGGATCTATTTTCCAGGTCAGTTGTTTTTCCAGTGAGATATTTCACACTATCTTCCATTTTTTCATTATTTTGGTTTTGTTTTGTGATTTCTTGGTTTCTCAGAAAGTCATTAGCCTCCATCTGTTCCATTCTAATTTTAAAAGAACTATTTCCTTCAGTGAGCTTTTGAACCTCCTTTTCCATTTGGCTAATTCTGCTTTGGAAAGAATTCTTCTACTCATTGGCTTTTTGAACTTCTTTTGCCAATTGAGTGAGCCTATTTTTCAAAGTGTTATTTTCTTCCACATTTTTTTGGGTCTCCTTTAGTAAGGTGTTGACCCGTTTTTCATGCTTTTCTTGCATCTCTCTCATTTGTCTTCCCAGTTTTTCCTCCACCTCTCTCACTTGATTTTCAAAATCCTTTTTGAGCTGTTCCATGGCCTGAGCCCATTGAATATCTAACTCAGATGTTTGGGATACAGAAGCCTTGACTTCTATGTCTCTCCCTGATGGTAAACATTGTTCTCCCTCATCAGAAAGGATTGGAGGAGATATCTCTTCCCCAAGAAAGTAACCTTCTATGGTCTTACATTTTTTCCCCCTGTTCTGGACTTTTCCTAGCCAGTTACTTGACTTCTGAGATTTCTCTGCACCCCAGCCTTGCCTCCAGATCTGCCCAGCTAGTGCTTAGGGGCTGAGATTTAAATGCTGCTCCCCAGCCTCATGGCTTTCCGTGGGGGGCAGGGCTGCTATTCAGTGTGAGATTAAGTTCAGGTGCTCAGGTGAGGGCAGGACCACCACACAGGGTTCAGTTCCCTCAGGGGGTTTATGTGGAGATCCTCAACAATGGATCCGAGCTCCTGTCTGCTTTGGGAGCCCCTGTCCTCTGCTGCTTCTGCTGCTGCCTACCGAGGTGGCCTGAGTTATGGCGACGCCCCACCCTCCTCTTGGTCAGACCAGAAAGCTCTGTCATTGACCTGTATTGCCTGTGGGTGCAGGGACCTCTGTGGTCGCTGGAGATTTCCTCCCTGCAGCCTTCTCGGATCTGATCCTCTCCATGCTGCACAGCCAAGGCAGGGCTGGACTCTGCTCCAGGTCCAGTGCATCACGGACCTTTGGGGTCGGTTGTTTAGGGCTCTCTGGAACAGAGATCTCCTCCACTCCGTTGTTGTGGAACTTCTGATCTCCTAGAATTTATTGGGAGTTCTTCTTTACAGGTATTTTATGTGTTGTGGGTTCAGAGCCAGCATATGTGAATCTTTCTACTCTGCCATCTTGACTCCTCCCTGGATACTTCTTAGACAGCCCTATTCAATGAATGGACATTACCTCACCCTAAGTGAGTACCTGCCAAGTCCTGAGCCAAAAGGCCCCAACGTCTCCCAGTGCATCTGTTTCCATCTCCAATCATTCCCAGGAACATCAGGTGGCTGGATTCAGATGTCTGTAGAGGAGAATTGACTCTGGTGACCTGCACAGCTCTCCCACACTCAAAACAAAGTCAAGTGGAAGTCATGTCATCATTTCTCTGATGGCATGGTCTTCTTGGGCAACGAAGGATGAACACAAACACTCTGTAAATCCCAAGTGGGCAGCCTCCTGTTTGGGATGGGAAGGGAAAGAACTCTCCCTGTCTGGGATCCTTCTCCCTCCCCTGTTCTGTCATCAGAGGACCAACACCTGACACAAGCATGTACTGGGTCAAATCCACACACAAAAGCTTGAGAGAAATTAGAAGTTTTGTTTTGTTTTTTTTTTTTTCCATAAGATAGTAGAAGTAGTGGTCACCCAAAGTATGAGCACCAAGGCCACAGTTGGGGTAGATGGGCTTTTCTGTGCATAGGTCAATGAGGCAAAGACATTGCAGGTGGCTTCTGACTGTATCCTGGTTATCAGAAAGGCTTAGAAAGAGGACATACCATGATTATTTGGAAAGTCTGTGAGGTAGAGTTTTGGCTGCTGCTCTATCTGTGGGGCCATAGAGGATGCGGGAGCAGGTCCCTGGGGTAGATCATGTCCAGGGATAAGAGGGAGGAGCTTCACACCCTGGAGTCACTTTGGTTTCTTTTCTCCCTACACAGGGAGCCTGGATCCTAAGGGAATGCCTCCTGGGAGAGATCGAGCCCCAGCCCAGGTGAGTGCAGTCCATCCATTTGGCTTGACCCACATCAGCAATCCATCCATGTATGTAGACTCAGAGTTTGGTCTGTGAAGCTGGTTACCTGCTTTATGGATTGGTTCTTTGCAAAAAGAGGCATGAAATTGAATAGAGTAGTAAGAACACTGCCCTACTACCGTCTTCCATGTTTTAAGCTGATTTATTGGCACCCCGATGTCTTGAGTGTGGCCTGCTCGCCCCCAGGCTGCCCTCCAGTGTTTTTTCTCTGAGGCAATCAGGGTGAAATGACTTACCCAGGATCACACAGCTGGTAAGTCTCAACTACCTGAGCCCTGATTTGAGCTCAGGGTCCATTGACTCCATCTCTATGTATTGCTCCACCTACCACTCCCGATTTGATTTTAATTTCCCCTTCATTACAGTTGAATGACAAGGATGAGCCCTTCATTCCTTAGTCTCTATTACTCAGGGATCATGTCTTTGCTTTCTTTGTGCCTGTAAACACCCCTTCCCCTACACGCAACTCCACCCCCTCCTCCTTCTTCCTTAGGGCCAAGCTCTATTTTGTAAATGACTGAAGGCCCAGAAAACCCTTCTTCGGAGTGTTGTCTGGGTAGCCCTGGAGCAGAGCCCTGAAGGCTCCTCTGATTCCTGTCCGTTGCCCTGGGGTAATCAGAGCAGAAATTTTGCTACTGGTGCTGCTCATGTCTTCCAGTCTCAGCTCCTACAGGCCTTCCCAGGTCCCTCTGAAGCTCTCCCCTTTACCAGCTCTTAGGTCAAGTCAATGAGCTTTTTGAAAGGACCTAGATGGACAAGCCCAGATTTCTTATACAGACTGTTCTGGGTCCATCCTGATGCCCCTGTGTTTCTAACACATATCTTGGCTTAGTGTTTCAATAATGGATGACTTTTCTGCTGTTTAAAGGAGGCTCGTGGAATTCTCACCCTTGCCTCTGTTAGTCCCGGGTCTATACTGTAGTGTGCCATGTACTTGCAGAGTCCATGACAGCAAGAAGGAGAAAAACAAGAATTGGCAGGGTCAGGTTAGTGTGTCAAGGTACCTCAGGAAGCTTCTTGGAAACTCTGAGTCTCCTATAGGCATGTCCCACCTTGGAAGGCAATAATAGATGAAACTAACTTAGGTCAATATTCAGTTTAGACGTTGAGAAAAAATATCAGACACTCCTACGATGTTCAACAAGCTAAAGCAGCTTTATTTAGCTGTGGATATAAAGGGTCTTCAATAAGCATGTGAGAGTTTTAGCTTGAGTAGACAACGGTCCCCTCACCTCAATGTGGGAGCTCATCTGGTCAGCAAGGTGTGGCAGTGTGCAATTTGTGGAAATCTGTCATATGTGAAGAACCCTAATTTCACATAGAGTTTTATGCCTTTAGGTTGTCAGGCAGCCACACTACTTTGTCCAAAGATCCTTAGAATGCTGCTTGAAGGGAATCACATGGAGTCTTTGCCCACTGTGTAAGTCATGTCCTAGCGGAAACTTTGTCACCTTTCTGGAACAGCAAAAGTCAAATTCTCCTAATCATGTTACAGAGAAAAGACAGAACTCCAGGAGATATTGACACCTTCACACATGAGAAGGGTGCTACCTTTGACAACCATCAGATTGGTCAGTCTAATATCAAGACTGACTGAAGGAAGAAAATCAGTATTTATGGTCAACCACCTACTGAGTGCCAGGTACTACGTTAAGCACCTTAGCAATATTTCACTTGACCTTCACAACCAGCCCTGGAAGATAGCCATCATTGTCCCCCTCTTATTTTTACTTATGTAGTGTGGAATATTTTGGGAATAACATTTTCTACCTCATTTTAAAGTTAAATATTCTTACATCAGAAATTAGCCATCTTTCCCTTCCCTTCCTGTAAAACCCCTACTCTTCTTGAGAAACCAAGAAATACGAGCCCCTACTACATGAATGTATGTAGTCAAGCTAAACAAAATTTCTCAATAGTTATAGCTAAAGAAAATTATATCAACCAGCGCTCTTATCAAGAGATGAGTAAT
Source organism: Bettongia penicillata ogilbyi (assembly GCA_023548195.1). Lineage (NCBI taxonomy): Eukaryota > Metazoa > Chordata > Mammalia > Diprotodontia > Potoroidae > Bettongia > Bettongia penicillata. The sequence continues at coordinate 687,605 of JAJHZJ010000782.1, read as the reverse complement.
ATGTCGTCATCAGTTCTCAGGACTGCTTAATCATTGTATTGCTCAGACTTCCCATGCGCGTACACACACACACACACACACACACACACACACACACACGTATGAATTCATGCATTTGAATCATTACAGGGTCACCTAATCATCTTCCCACCTGCTTCCCCCACATTGACAGTACAAGAAAAACAACACCCAGTGTACACAATATCAATCTAAAAAAAAAATAAATCCACCAGGCCTATGTCCTCAAAAGCATTTCTCCTTCTCTCCCTGAGTCCTTCCCCTCTAGATGGTAGGCAGCATGCTTTTCATCATTGGCCCTGGGGAGTCTTGATCGGTCACTGTGTTAATATAAGGTCAATGCCATAGTATCTTATTACATTTTTAAACTTACTTATTCATCTATACTCCATTTATTCCTATAGCCTCAGATTCTCTGTGTTTGCCACCTCGAAAAGAACTATAAAACTTCAATTTGTTTTGTTTCTGCCTAATCCTTCCCTTAATCTATCCTCCTATTTCCCCGTCTTCTTTCCCTCCTTTCCACTAGTGAGCAAAATGTATTTCTACGTGTAACTCTGTGTTGTGTGTATTCTTTCTTCCTTTGACTAGAGGACTGAGCTTCAGGTATCCGATGTTCCCATCCACTCTCACCTTCTTGTTTTTATAGATGTCTACTTGTGCCTCATCGTTTTGTGAGGTAATACTAACCTTGCTTCTCATACACCCACCTTAGTGTATTAGTCATCCTCTCTTTCCATATTTTCCTTAGGATCAAGACATAACAGAATCCCTCCCTGGTCTTTTCCACTTTAATTCCATCTATGAGCCCTGAGAATGGTTACAGAGGACACATATCATCTCCCCATATTTGAATAAAAGTAGTTTATCCTTTTTTTTTTAATTCTCCTAGGCAAGTTCATCCTTTGCTTTCTTACTTTTCTCTTCACTTGTGTTTGAACAACAAAAGCTCTCTGCAGTAACGGTCTTTTCATCAAGAAAGATGGGAAGTCCTTTCCTTAACAGTCATTTTCCCCCTATATCATTACGCCCAGATTTGTTGGGTAAATTACTCTTGGTTATAAGACGATATCCTTTGCCTTCTGGCATGTTCTATTCCACACTCTGTGCTCTTTCTTTTTGATCATTGCCAAGTTGTATGTGATACTGTGGCTCCTTCAAACTTGATTTTTTTTTTTTTTCTGATGACTTTCTGTGTTTTTCTCATTCACTTGTTTGGCAGTGGTGTTCCTGGGAATTTTCATTCAGAGATTTCTTTTAAGAAATGATCTGTGGTTTATTTTAACTTTCTGATCTGGTTGTAAGATATCTGCACAGTTTGAAAATTTCTTGAAATATCCTATTGAAACTCTTTTGTTTAATGGCATTTAAATAGTCCAATGTTATTTAAATTTTCCCTTGTTTTCTTTTCTAAGAGTTGTTTTTTACTATGACATAACTGATATTTTCTTCTGCTTTTTTCCCAGTCTTTTGAAATTGTTTTTATTAATTGTTATTGCCTTGTGGTTTCTGTTTGTTTTATTCCAAGTTTTAGGGAGTTTGGTTCTTGGTCATGGTTTTGTTTCTGTTCTGCCAAGTTGTCACCTCCTTGATTCTTTCTTCCACACCACTCATTCTTTTCCATTTCTTTCCCCCCCAAACACTCTCATTCCATTTACAAACATGTTTAACTCTTGCTTCAGTGTTTCCAGAAATTCCCGTTGAGATTGTGCCAAAGCTATATTGTTCTGGGGTTGTACTTGGAGATACGAGTCCCTCTTCTGTACTTGTGTCTCCAGTTCATGCCATGACCATTCATTATGGGAGGTGTTTCTTTTTCTGTTGGCTCATTCTTTCAGCCTGTTTCCTCTGCTGCACCTTGGAGGGAAGGTCAGGGCTGCTCTTGTCACTACTTCCTTGGGGTCCTGAGTGCTGTCTAATCACAGGATCTCATGGAAAAGATAGAGATTTACTAGCTCCATGTGTTCCCAAAGTAGTCTGATCCAGAATAAAATAGAATTGTTGCACTCTTGCTCTGAGCTCTCTATATTTCTGACCTGGATTTGAGTCTGTACAGGACTGGACTGCTGCCAGGCTCTGTCCCTATTCGCCAACTACTACACTGTACTGGCTGGCTCAGAGGGGCACAGTTGTAAGTTTCTCTTTTTTTTTCCCTTGTTATTCTACTGCAGGTTGGGCTGGACATTGGAAGGAATACGTTACTTGATGTCCCAGGTCTGAGCCACACTCTGGTCCTGCAGGTTTCTGTCCTTCCTTGTTTCATTCTCCAGGGTCTCCCTACCCAGGAATTTCACTACTTGACAGGTTTTCTTGACTCTGGTGATGTGATCTGGACCTGGGAAGAGGGTGAGAGAACTGCTAATAGCAGCCTTCCTGCTGTAGTTCTCTGATGTGGGTCTGAATCTTCCTTCCCTGTTACAAAGGATCTCATTGTAGGAATGCTTCTTGTGCAGTGTCTTCCTCTCTAAACTTGTTCCAAGGGTCCAACGACCTCCCATTTTTCCCCCTCTGCCAACCTGGGCGAAAGCCTCCAAGGTGTTTGTGCTTTTCTCCATCAGGATTTGGTCTGGTACCTTGCCCAGATCTCTTAGCTATTTGTGGAGAGGAGTTCACTGCTTTGCTTCCTCATTCTGCCATCTTGACTCTGCCAGGCCCAGAGACGTTATCCTCAGTTTATTGAGAAAAGTGACCCAGATGTTAAGTGATGTGCCCAGCATCACACAACTCTTAGTGTCTGAGGCTTGATGTGAGCCTAGGACTTCCCCAAGGTCAGTCTTCCTGACTCTTGCCCCAGTCATCTCAGGAGAGTACGAAGATGAAAAGATCCTGAAAGAAATCTGGCACTGAGATAATTTATCAACAAACATTCATTAAGTGCTTGGGACACAGAAAGAGGCAGAAATAATACGGTTACTCAAGGACCTTACAATGTAGTGGGCAATTTTGCAAAATAGGACCTAATGAAAAGAGAGAAAGCACTAGAATTAAGAGGGATTGGGACAGGCTTCCCATAGATGAGACAGAAGTAGGGACATCAAGTCAATGCAGCCAATAAGGCAGCTAGGTGGTGCAGTGGATAGACTGCCAGGCCTGGGGTCAGGAAAGCTGAGTTCAAATCTTACCTCAGACTCTTACAAGCTCTCTGACCCTTGACAAGTCACTTGACCCTGTTTGCCTCAGTTTCCTCCTCTGTAAAGTAAGCTGGAGAAGGAAATGGCCAACCGCTTGAGTATCTTTACCAAGGAAACCCCCAAATCAGGCAGAGGTGGGCATGACTGACTGACAAATGTAATATTAAGGAAGATAGTAGGCAGAGCTGAGGAGAAACAGTGACAACGGGGCTGTCCAGTGAAATTGACTAGGTACTGAAAATGTGTACAGCCGAAAGATGGAGGGTCTTATCTGGGGAACAGCCAGAAGGCCAGGGTCCCTGGAGAGAGGAGCACATATAAGTAGGGACTAAGTCGTAAAGTGCTTTGCATGACTTTTATATTCTTATTTTGTACAGGTTATTGAGTGGAGGGGCAGGGTAGTGACATGATCAGAGCCTCCCTTTAATAAAAATCACTTTAGTGGCTGAATATAGGACAGACTGGAGTGAGGAGAAGCTTGAGGCAGGTAGACCCACCAGCAGGGAATAGCAATAGCCTAGATGTGAAGTAATGAGGGCTTGGGCCTGGGTGTGATGTGGGAGAGATGTGATCCCATTCAAGAGTAGTTGGAAAGGTGGAATCAGCAGAGTTGGACAACAGAAGGCATGTGAAGGAAAGAGAGGAGCAGAGGGTGGAATCTGGCTTAGGGACACTTGGACCTGGTGTTACCTGACATCTTGGATCCAAGTCCTGGATTGTATAGGTGAGGACCTGGGCCTTGGGAGTCAAGAGCTGTTGGAGACTAGATGGGATACCTAGAGAAAAACAGGTTCAGAATCCATCTTTTGTCTGGCTCAGATCCCAGGATGGGATCAGGGGCTCAGTTCTGGCTCCTAGCCCTTCCTGAAGCATGCACAAGAATGGTCAGGGCAGAAATCATAGACTAACATCGGAACTGAAGAGCTTTCCAGCTGGCTGTAAGTGGCCAAGTTCGCTAGATTTGCTGTTGCCAAGAAGGCTGAAAAACACATCAGATCCAAAGGTCGGGATCATTTGCATTTGTTGGAAAAAACTCTCTAAAGTCTTATTTTTCTTCCCTTTTCTAGGCATTTTCCCAGCCAGTTACTTGACTTCTGAGATTCCTTTCCACCTCCGCCTGGATCCGCCCAGCTAGTGCTTGGCCTCTGAGATTTAAATGGGCTTTCCTCCTGCCGGCTGTCAATCAGTGAGCTTTAGTTCAGGTGCTGGGGTGGGGGCAGGGCCGCCTCCCAGGCTCAGATCCCTCAGGGGCTTTATGCAGAGACTTTCAGGAATGGAGCGGGTGGGGCCAGGGTGGGGGGCCCGCCTCCCAATCTCAGTTCCCTTGGGGGCTTTGAGCAGAAGCCTTCAGTAATAGAGCAGGGTGGGGGCAGGGCCGTCTCCCAGGCTCAGCTCCGTCAGGTTTTATGCGGAAATCTTCCATAATGAAGATCCTGCCTGCTGCTGGGGGATTCCTGAGTCCCGGTCCACTGCCGCCTCAGCCGCTGTCCACAACTCTGCCTCCGCCGCTTCCTGCCCCCGTCTCTGCCGCCGCCGCTTCCTCCCGACGGGGCCCGAGTCACGGAAACGCCCTGCTTCCCCTCTCCTCCAGCCCGGCCTTCTCTCTCACTGACCTGTAGCTTCTGTGGGCGGAGGGACTTTCCCGGCTGCCGGAGCTTCCGTCTCTGAAGCCTGCTCGGATCAGCTTCTCTGGGGCTGCAGCCAGGGCAGCGTTGGGGGTGGGGTCCACTTTCCGGAGTGCGACGGACCCTGGGGACGGGTCTCCAGGGCTCCCTGGAACGGAAATCTCTTCCACTCTGCTTCTGCACAACTTGTATTGACCCAGAAGTTATGGGGGACTCTTTTTACATTAATTCTATGGGCTTTTGGTTTCGGAGCTCGTAAACGAGCGTCCTTCTACTCCGCCATCTTGGCTCCACCCCCCAAAATTAGGTGATTCTTTACTGCTTGAGGTGCCAATGACAAATCCTAGTTCAAATCCTTTGGATTACTTTCTAGAACCATTAAAGGGATTTTGAAACCTGAAATAGGAAAAGGTTTGAAGAAGATCTATAGTGAAACATGCTTTTCAATTTCCTTATAAAAGGATGATAGACCCAAAATTGTGTACTTGATACATTTTGAGATGTGGGTAATGTTGTGTATTTTTAATGTTGCATTTATTATAAGGATAGTTACTTTTAGTGCAAACAGATTATTTTTAGCATCATAGTTTCCCCTGTTAGATATTAAAATAACTTTTCAACATTTGTTTAAATGTACAGTTCCAAATTTCTTTCCCCTTCCTGGGATGCTAATCCATCTGATATAGGTAGTATTTGCACAATCATTATTTGAAGGATTTTATTTTTAGTGAGCAGAGGCATTGAGAAACCATTTTTTTATTTTTTATTTTTTTTGTGTGGGGCAGGAAATATTACTTTGAATGTATATTTGTTTATTTTTAGATTTCAAAATTCACTTCCACAGAAATTCCAAAAATTTCCAAATTTTCTCCCCACTCCTCGCACCCCAAAGCACCTTGTGTTCTGATTACCCCTTCCTTCGATCTGTACTCCCTTCTATCACACCCCTCCCTTACCTTATTCCCATCTTCTCTCTTTTCTTGTAGGGCAAGATAGATTTCTATACCCCATTGCCTGTATTTCTTATGCCACTTGTATGTAAAAACAATTTTCAACATTCCTTCCTAAAACTTTGAGTTCCAACTTCTGTCCCTTTCCCCATCCCCACCCATCCCCAGAGAATGAAAGCAATTCAATACAGGGTATGTATGTGCAGTTTTGCAAAAGACTTCCATGATAGTCATGTTCTGTAAAGCTAACTATATTTCCCTGCTTCCTATCCTGGCCCCATTCATTCTATTCTCTCTTTTGACTTTGTCCCTCCCCAAAAATGTTTGCTTCTAATTACTCCCTCCTCAGATTTGCCCTGTTTTCTATCATCACCCCAATCCCACTTGTTCCCTTCTCACCTACTTTCGTGTAGTGTAAGATAGGTATTCATACCAAACTGAGTGAGCTTGTTATTCCCTCCTTAAGCCAAAATGTGAACAAAGTAAGTTTTGCTTTTTCCCTCTCACCTCCTCTTTTTTCTCCTCCACTGAAAAAGCTTTCTCTTGCCTCTGTTACGAGTGATAATTTGCCCCATTTAATTTTTCCATTCCTCCTTCCAATATATTCCTCTGTCACCTCTAAATTTTATTTTTTTGATATAATCCCTTCCTATTCAAGTCACCCTGTGCTCTGTGTGTGTATATATATAATCCCTCCTACTACCCAAATACTGAGAAAAGTCTCAAGAGTTACAAATATCATCTTTCTATGTAAGAATGTATACATTTCAAATTTAGAAGGTCCCTTTTGATTTCTCTTTCCTGTTAACCTTTTAATGCTTCCCTTGATTCTTGTATTTGAAAATCAAATTTTATATTCAATTCTTGTCTCTTCATCACGAATTCTTGAAAGTACTCTATTTCATTGAATGACCATTTTTCCCCTGAAGTATTATACTCAGTTTTGCTGGGTAGGTGATTCTTGGATTTAATCCTAGTTCCTTAGACTTCTGGAATATCATATTCCAAGCCCTTCAATCCCTTAATGTAGAAACTGCTAGATCTTGTGTTAACCCGATTGTCTTTCCACAATACTCGAATTGTTTCTTTCTAGCTTCTTGAAATATTTCTCCTTGACCTGGGAACTCTGGAATTTTGCAAACATATTCCTAGCAGTTTTTCTTTTCATATCTCTTTCAGGAGGTTATTGGTGGATTCCTTCAACATCTATTTTGCCCCCTGGTTCTAGAATATCGGAGCAGTTTCCCTTGATGATTTCATGAAAGATGATGTCTGGAATTTTTTTTTTAACAGGTAGTCCCATAGTTTTTAAGTTGTCTCTCCTGGATCTTTTTTTTCAGGTCAGTTGTTCTTTCAGTGATGTAAGACACATTGTATTCTATTTTTTCATTCTCTTGGTTTTACTTTGTCATTTCTTGGTTTCTCATAATGTCAACTTCCATCTGCTCCATTCTAACTTTCATTTTTAATTAATTTTATTCATTTTCAGTGTTCTACAATCACTGCCATATAACTTAGACTTTTTCCCCTCCTTCACAAGATGGCATACGATTGTATATGTGTTCTACACATATAATCCTATTAAACACATTTTCTCTGTAGTCATGCTGTGTAGAAGAATTAAAAAGAACCATTTTAATTTTTAAAATACTATTTTCTTCAGTGAGCTTTTGAACCTCCTTTTCCTTTTAGCACATTCTCCTTTTTAAAGCATTCTTCTCCTCATTGGTTTTTTGGACCCCTTTTGCCAATTGAGTTAGCCTACTATTAAAGGTGTTATTTTCTTCAGCATTTTTTTTGGGTCTTCTTTAGCAAGCTGTTGACTCACTTTTCATTATTTTCTTGCATCGCTTTCTTTTCTCTTCCCAATTTTTCCTCCACCTCTCTTACTTGATTTTCAAAATCCTTTTTGAGCTCTTTCATGGCCTGATACCATTGTATATTTATTTTGAAGGTTTTGGATGCAGAAGCCTCTGAAGGTATGCATTGTTCTTCCTTAATTGAAAGGATGGGAGAAAATATCTGTTCACCAAGAAAGCAAACTTCTGTAGTCTTATTTTTCCCCTTTGTTGGTCATTTTCCCTGCAAGTTACTTGAATTTTAAGTCCTTTGTCAATAAGAGCGTATAACTCTGGGGACCTGTAAATTCTCAGTTCCTCCAAGGTGACTAAATCAAGGGCTTGTGCACTGGTCTGGCAGCAACCAAAAATTTTTCTGCACTGAATCTGCGAGTAGAATTTTCTCTGGACAAGCACCTCCAGCTCCAACATACCAGCACTCCTCCTCACCCCAGGGCTGGTCTCATGGCTGCAATTCAGATCAAGTGCTCAATTTCCCCAGGGGCTTAGGTTGAGGGCTCCAAAAATTGACGTTGCCACAGCAGTATCTACTGCTGGTGGTCTGGACTGCATTCCTTTTTCCATAGTGAAGGAGCTTTCTCAGTTACATTTGAAGTTGTGTTTGACTTTCATGGGTTGAGTAATCTAGGTAGTGCTGCTTCTGGTGGCACCCTGAAGCCTGTTTTGGGCTCTGTCCCTCCAATGCCACGTGGCTCAGGCTGAGCTGAGCTCTGCTATGTAATAGGCCTTTCCTGTCAGACTTCCAGGCTTCCTTGGGCTAGAAATCTCTTTCACTCTGTTGTTTTGTGGCTTCTGCTGCTCTAGAATTTGTTTAGGGTCACTTTTAGAAGAATTTTGTGGTCTATGTGGGGAAACTTCTACAGAACCATCTTTCTACTCCTCTATCCTTGCTCCCCAATCTTAGCTCTACCCCCCAGGCTCTAGAGATGAGTTGTTTTTTTTGATGAAATAAATAATCACTGTCAAAATAAAATAGTAGGTGAAGAGGAAGCTATGTGGTGCAATTCATAGACTACCCACTCTGGAATCAGGAGGACTTGAGTTCAAATCCAGCCAGAGACACTTGACCCTTATTTTTTGTGTGACCCTGGACAAATCCCCTGACCTTCATTGCCTCACCAAAAGAATTTTTCTGTTGAAAGATATTAATAGGCCAGAACAAAATATTTTATTTTTAAGTGAAGACAAATATATTCTTCATGTGACCTCAAATACTGCCACAGAGAGAAAGAAGATTCAAAGTTGGAATTAGGGAAATTACATTATACTTATAAACAGGAGAGATCATGAAATAATTTGAATATTTAAGATGTGTACACATAATGGCATAATCTCTGAAGGAAGGATTGAAACAGTGAAAGTGAAAAGGAAAGATTGAGTAGAAGCAACCTTTCTATGACTGTGGACAGAGCATGTTAAGTCGCAGCTTTGAGTTCATGTCTCAAATTTAGAATTCTGGATCAAGCTACTCAGTCATTCTGAGCTCAAGGGATGAGTTTCAAGTGAATAAGAACACTCTGCATCTGTCACAGGTTGTTGTAAGGATCCAATGTAATTGTGTGTGAAGCACTTTATAAATTAAATCATCGTTAACATGTGAACTAATGATAATTTGAAATAATTGGTTCTGTTCATTTGAAGACTTTTGAAGTCTGAAGACCTTTATGTTTGCCTGGGGAAAGAGAATGTAAAGGAATCCATGCTGGAGAGAAAACTTATGAATGTAGTAAATGTGGAAAGGCTTTTATTACTAGTTCCAGTCTTATTCTACATCAGAGAATCCACAATGGGGAGAAACCATTTGAATGTAAGCAGTGTGGTAAAGATTTCATAAAGACGGTCAACCTTAGAATACATCAGATAATTCACACTGCAGAGAAAGCTTATAAATGTAATCAGTGTGGAAAGGCTTTTAGATTCAAGTCTGCCATAGTTACACGTCAGAGAATCCACACTGGAGAACCCATAAAGACTTCAGGCAAACGTCAGCCCTCTTATCACATCAGAGAATTCATATAAAATACAAAGCTCGTCACTGACTTGATTGAGGAGAGGCATGTAAATGGATTATAGAGCTTTGTACCCAGAAGAACATTCTGTATACAAGTCATTCATAGACTCAGCATGAAGAAGGTCTTCTGTCAGAAATCATCACTTATCCTCTCATCAGAGAATTCAGTTAACAGGATTTTTACTGAGCCAGTCTCTACTCTGAGAATGCTTGGAGTCAGATAAAGCAGGCCGAGAACCAGGCGTGCCAGTAATCAAGTTGTTTAATCAATCAGTGTCACAGTGAGAAATGTTCCCTTAGCTAAAGTAAAAGCATAGGTTTTACACTTAAGTCACAACTTGGGAAGTGGGGACGGGAAAGGTGGATTACAAACAATCTTTTAGGGGTTTTCCAAGAGAAACCCACATGTTCCGCAACACAACAGTTCTAGAGTCATGTCTTTGGGTGTCATGACCACCTCCCCTAAAGTAGACAACCAGAGACCTGTGAGGGGAACAGGTTCTACACTCTTTGATTGGCTTCACTTAAGGTCCAGTGATTATGACCCTTTTCGGAGTTTTGATTAATCAGTTTAAGTTGCATTGTGAGCTCTGACACTCAAGCCAGATAGCCAGCTCTGGAAAAAAAAAAATTATTAGTATATTCACTATGCATTTCATGTCATTAACATAAAAATTATCAATTCATTTCTAAATGCATACTAGGAAGAAACTTTGTGAATGTCCTCCATGGGACATATTTTTCTCTGGAACATGGAGGTGACTAGTGAAGCTTAAATTTTGTGTCTGATTATAACTGAATGGTGAAATAAGGGGAAATAAGTCATGCCACCCCATCAGGTTGCAAAACGAAAAATGTGGAAATAGGCTCATAAATTGAAGTAAGGCATCTGGGTGTTCTCAAAAACAGAATGTCTCCAAAATTAGGAAATAAACTCATATCAATATTCTGTCATCTTGAGGAACAGGTTTGGGGAAGGGAAGAAATCAGAGGTGTTTGATCAAGGGAATAAAAATTGAGGTAATTTGGGAAAATTTTTTGATCTCCCGTAGGCCACCTATATGTATATAGTAACCTCTGTACAGAGTACTTCATATGACAATCAAGAAACCTCATTCATTAATTTTTGTGACTCAACAATCATGGTGATTAGGAAAGGATTTCCCTTATGGACTTGAGTCAGAGCAGAACCATTGTGTAAAAAAGTGATAGCTCTTACAGCGCATAAGCAGTAAGGGGCCCTGCCATTTCTATCTATGCAACCTCTCATGCTTGCTCCTGCTCCACCAGCCTGGCAGGGGAATGGAAAGGAGCATCCACCTACATTAGAGGCTTCTGGACTGAAAAGTTAGTGACAAGGCAAAGTTTTCCGGTGCAGAACTACAAACTTAAAGTTCTTCCATGAGTGATGTATTACAGGAACATCCAAAGGACTTGACAAGCAGGGTTCCTTTCAGATTCCTAAGAAAACAAACCAACTCTCCGGTGAAGTGCTTGGTCCTCAGACTGGCTCATCCTGAGGACACATCTCCAAAATAAACAAGTTAGGATGGGAAAGTCAAGGAATTGTTCTGAAAATAATTGTTATCACACTATCTACCTGTGGCAACTTCATGAACTCATCTTTGAAGGAAATTATCCTCTGTGTTTAGCTGCCTGGTTTGAAGATGATTGCATTATTCTTCACAATGCCAAATCCGATCCTAGGTCACTAGTGGGAAGAGCAGATGTTCAGGGGGATATTTTGTGGAGTCATCGATAGTCAAATGATCCCTAAACTTTTGGACTCTTCCCAGATTCTCCTCTTCTTCTCAATGATACAACAGATAGAGAAGAAGACATTCAAATCCCCCCAAGAAAGCTTGAATTTTAAGGATATGTCCCTAAAATCCTCAATACCTCTAGTAGGGTCTTCTGACTATCTCCCCAGTTTCTCTTTGATCAGAATGAGGTCTGAGATGGAGAATGGGACATGCACTCTAATTGTCCCCCTAGAGGTAGGCACTTCCCTCAGGGGAAAAAACCTTGAAGAGGCTGTGAAGATAGGGTTTGGTTAGAGAGATAGGAAGTCCCACTTCTGAGGGAGAGGCTGAGGAATGCTAACGGAACTGTATTACCCTGCAAGTCTGAGGGATCAGGCTGCCAAGGGAAAAGATCAGCTGGAACCTGAGGAGGGGAAGAGGTCAGAGAGGGAGATACTCCAGAGACTGCTGTGGCAGTGGAGTCTGAGGCCTGAGCGGCCTCAGGGGAGAAGTGCTTCAGAGGGATGCACCTCAGCAAGACCAGTGTCTTGGGCCTAGGGAGAGGAGAGTGTTGAATCCCTGGGGGCCATAAGAAGGGTGTTATCCAAAATGTGAAGTTGACCTCCACTGCCCCTTTGTGGACCAACTCCATCTATGAGCGTCTTACAATCGTTCCTGAGAACAGCATTCTGAGACAGCTCGACAAAGGGCATTATATAGGAATCTGTTACTCATTTTCCTTCTCTGCAACATTATAATTCTAACTGCAAAAGAGTGTAAATTTTTAAAGTCCCAAAGAGGGACCATGCTTTGTGGCCCTGTAGGTGGCACTGAGGGCAACGAGTGTTGCAAAAGAACACGAGCTTTTTCTTCTTAAGTTCTTTAAAGAAAGTAAATTTTTCCCAATTTTGTGAAAGAAAAACCAAAGTCAAACACTTGGGAATGGCAAAGGAGTGATCTTTTATAAGTGTGGGGGCTGGAAATCCCTTCCTCCATAAAGGAAGATTTGAGAATAAGCGTCGAAAAACAAACATAGAAAACTAAAGCAAAACAACCACAAAAGGGTGTCTTGAAGCTTTCCCAATTCCCTATCACCGAAAGAACTGAAAGAATCTGACATACACTTCAAAATAAGGCCTCTGTCCTTGTCCTCCATGCTTCAGGAAGTGCACCATGGTCCAGGTTTCTGACATAACCACTGGACTGAGAACCTGTACCAAACAGCCTTTGAGTTGCCTAACCTAATGGAATTTGACAGATCAGGCCCTAAAATTACTTCCAAGGTATCTGGAGAGGGAGAAGGAAATGAGAAGAGGGGGAGGCTTAGATACTTTCCAGTCGTGCCTGGAGAACTTGAGATTAGTAGTGCTTCCTGGTCAAGGAACCATATGTTGAGGTTCAGGGTTCTGGGGACTTCCAAAATACGTATACGCCAGGTCCTACCCAATGAATTTGACTCAAGACTGCTTCCAGTCAAAGTAAAAAAAAATAGTTTATTAAAGATTTGTCATATTGGGTTGGCTCTTAAGGAGCCTAAACATTGTCACGTTCGTATTGAGAAGCAGTCCAGTTAGAATCTCAGCCAGAGTCTGAGCTGGGTTGAATCTGAACCTATGTATTCTATTGACTGATCAATTTAGTCAAGATTTCTCATATAAAATTTTATTGTGGAATTGTGCATTAACAATATCAATTAATTATCAATGTGTGGATATATTTATCTTTATTCTAGGTAATAAAGTCAATTTGTTTATGATTAATGAGGAAATCTCAATTTCACTTGGAGAAATATTGAATTAAAATATCTATATCTATCATCTCTGCCCACACAAACACACATATGAACAGATGTATACACCCATGTAAGTGTATAAAATGTAGATCTATACCTATTTGTTGATATATTATGTATACATAGCTATACATGGATATATATTTCTATATAGCTATTTATATATTTTACATATAAAGATATTTACAAAATAAAGAGGGCAGATAACTTATTACCTATGTATATGTATTTAAATAAATATATCATGTATTATATAAAGCAAATATCCATTTAAATATACATGATAACTAGATATAATTACATAAAGATAAAATATACATATTCGTGTAGATGCAGATCTAGACAGAGACAATCATAGATAATGTAGAGATAGAGATAGAAAAGAAAGAAGGAGAGATAATGTCATAATAATCATAAATACATTCTTGAGTGAGTAACAGAGGTGATAGATTTTAGTTAACATTAGACCACTGGATATGGTATGCAGCACGATAGATCTGTCTAGCGCTCATATAAAAAGTCTAAAGAGCATGATAATAGACTATAGGATCTTCCACCCAAAAGTGTTATTTGAATAGAGTATATTCTAGTTGGAAAGCATCTTATAAAATTGAATATCAGATGTTATAAATGAAACTTAGTTTAGAGAACTTCTTATTGAACATTTTTAATTTTAAAAAGAAGAAATTGAAGTCCATAGAGTTTCAATTAACCATTCACTGTTTCCACAGATGGAATATACAGAAAGAATGAGAAAGGCAAATTTCACTAATGTGGTAGGATTTATTCTCCTTGGATTTTCATATGGACCCAACCTACAAGGGTTTCTGTTTGGGATTTTCTTAATCATCTATGTGAGCATTCTTATAGTAAATGGACTAATCATTGTCACAACCAAGACTGATTCAGCTCTCCAAGCACCAATGTATTTTTCCCTTGGGAACTTTTTCTTTTTGGAAATTTGTTAAACCTCAGTCACACTTCCCAAAATACTTATGGTCCTTTGTACCAAGAATAGCTATATTTTCTTTCTGGAATGTGGTGTACAACTTTGTTTCTTTCCTATTTTTGGAAGTACTGAGTGTTTTATCTTGATTCTCATGGCCTATGACTTATGGCTATTTGCAAGCCTCTCTCTACTAACCTTTCATCATGAACCACAAAGTTTGCATCTGCTTGGAGATTTCCTCTTGGATTGGTTCAATTCCTTGTCAGATAGGACAGATATATCAAATTTTCTCTCTTCCCTTCTCTGGTTCTAAGAAACTCAATTATGCTTTGTGTGGCATCACTCCAGTACTGGAGGTGTCTTGTGGAGACTTGTGAATGAGTCTACCCTCTACGGTGGTACTGTGCTCTTTGCCCTGGTTCCCTTTCTATTGATACATCCTAAATCAAAAGCATCACCAGAATCCTGAAATTGCAATCAGCCAAAGGGAGGCACAGAGACTTCTCCCGTTGTTCCTCCCATCTCATAACAGTTTGATTTTACCTTGGGTCTGGTATTATCATGTATTTGCACCCCAAGTCCAACCATTTAACAGGAACAGATAAAGTGCATTCTCTTTTGTACAATATGATGATACTAATATTTAACCCCCTGATATATAGTCTGAGGAACAAGAATGTCATTGTAGCAGTGAAAAAATTTATATCTACTTAATCTTGTGAAACAAAAAGCTAAATTTAATAGAGATTCTTTTTGTTTTCAACTTGTCTCATGATTTCCATTTTTTTTTAAAAATCTACTTTCAGTTCTTTCCCTTATCTTTGTAATAATCTATCATTTCCAGTGCATAATCTCTAATTATGAAATATTTGATTCCTATTTCCAGAATAGTCATATGTGTCTACATGCAATGAAAATGAAAATTCCATCCATCTTTAGTGCTTTCCTGTAAAAATACTGTCTCTTTTCTTGAAATAAAATATCAAACTAAGGTTATTCTTTTTTAATAATTTAAATAAGATCATATACAATGTGCATGCAGTCAAGTTAACTATTGATTACTAAATGTTAGGCATTATACTACACTCTAGTGATGCAAAAGAAGGTCAAAAGACAGTACATTCTAACAAGAAGCTCACAGATTAATTAATGGATTCTGTTATGTGATGTCATATTAATTCTACTAGACAAATATACTAGAAACATCGTTATTGTCTGCCACTATTAACTCATTTTCTATTTTATGTAAAAGGCCATTCTTTGAAAGTTCCCTCTTTTTGTTTCTTGTCCTCACTTTACATCACGGAAATATTTTTTGACATCCAGACCACTTGTGGCCTTCTCCACCCTCCAGCCCCAGTCTTTCCATGGAGTTATTCCAAGGTCCCAGGCACAGGCCGTAAGCCCTTGACTTCTATTTTTACCTCCAGGTCTTCTCAGACCAAACCCACCTCAAATGATCAGTTTCTCCTTTCCGTTCAGACTCCTCTGGCCTGTACCTAGGACTGTTCCTGCAAATATGGAGTTGCTCTTCGTAGTCTTCGGAAAACTTAACATCACTGTCTAACACCAGGTTGGAACTTGAGGCACGACTATGAACAAATAAATCCAATCCAAATTAAAGTCCCGGTCTTTTTAAATACGTAATAAAGACTACGTATTTCGTAATTGTAAATAATAACTTATGACGATTGAAGGTCAAATATAATTAGAAATGGGTAAAATAGGAGCCATTGATTTCATACAAGTAAAAAAAAGTTTTACACAAACAGAATAAAGTCAGTTACATTAAGAAGGAAAAAAATGGAATTCTGAGCAAATAATGCACCAAATATCATTGTTACAAATGTCAGTTTGAAAGTCTAAAGGAAATTGACGTAAAATTGTAAGAATAAGAGACATTTACTAATAGACAAATTGTCAAAGGATGTGAAAAATTTTCAAGGGGGAAAGCAAACTTTAAAAAAATCACTTAAAAAATTAAAAAAAAATCTTGGACAATAACCAAAACACAATTTGAACAATCATAATTTATAATTTGACTTAGAGTTTGAGTGGAATGGATTTAATTTGGAATTATTTTTCAAAGGCCCTCCATACAATAGCAGGAAGCTACGTGGTACAGTGGATAGAGTGCCAGGCCTGAAGTCAAGAAGACTCAACTTCCAGAGTTTAACTCTGACCTCAGACACTTAATGAAAGTATGCCCCTAGGCAGTCTCAACTCTATTTACCTTAGTTCTTCATCTGTAAAATGACATCGAGAAAGAAATGTAGAACCATTCCAGTTTCTTTCCCAAGAAAACACAAAATGTGGCTGTGAAGAGTTGGAGACAACTGAAATGACTCAACAATTATAACAACAACAATGTTGAAGCACAGATACTAAAATAATCATCTGTTATGTAACCTGTAAAATTAATTATTTAATAATGAAATGAAATAATGAAACTCCAACCTTATCTCATTTTGAACGTAAATGCTATTAGTCCAACACTTGTAATTAATCACTATTTGTGACGGTTACAAAATCTCAGAGACATAGTTACTGGATAACTTAATCATTTTATTAAGAAGACATGATAATTACTAATAAATGGATAATCATTTTGCCATCTATCTGAGACAAGATATCCTTCATGACAGCGGTTTCACAATTTATATGCTCTTTGAAGAGTAGATGTTTCTGGGGAGAAGCAGTCAAATCTCGTTAAAAATTAATGAGAAAATGACTATTACAATGAGAGGCTGGTATATATCACAATAGAGACCTGGGTGCATGAGTTGGATTATTCAAATCTTATTGAAAAAATCATCAATTTCCATGACCCCCATCTGAACAAAAGGGATAATCTACACTTCCCTACATTTGTCTGAGCAAATATAATGAACAAGAAGATATTTCTTAAGGCAAACTTAGAATTTAATTTATTGTCTGATTAGGTCTTGGTTTGAGTAAACAGGTTTTTTATCTATCTATCCATATTTTATTAATATATTTATTTTTAGTTTTAGCCATTCATTTCCACAAGATTTTCAGTTCCAAATATTCTCCCCATCTCTCCTGCCCCCAGCAAGATACCATGTGTTCTGACTGCCACTTCCCCCAATCTGCCCTCCCTTCTATCACACCGCTCCCTTCTCTTATCCCAATCTTCTCTTTTCTTGGAGGGCAAGATAGATTTCTATATCCCATTACATGTATTTATTATTTCCCAGTTGTATGCAAAAACAACTCTCCACATTCTTCACTAAAACTTTGAGTTCCGACTTCTCTCCCTTATTCCCTTCACATCCATCCCCACTGAGAAGGTAGGCCATTCAATAAAGGCTATATATGTGTAGTTATACAAAAGACTTGCATAATATTCATCTTGTGAGAGATTATCTATATTTCCTTCCATTCTATCCTGCCTCCCCATTTATTTTATTCTCTCTTTTGACCCTGTCCCACCTGAAAAGTGCTTACTTCTAATGACTCCCTCCTCCCATTTGTCCTCCCTTCTATCATCCCCCCACCCCACTTTTCCTCTTCTCCTCTACTTTTCGGTAGTATGATAGGTTCTTAAACCAAATTGAGTGTGCATGTTATTCCTTCCTTAAGCCAAATGTGATGGGACTAAGCTTCACTTTTGCCCTCTCACCTCCCCGCTTTTCCCCTCCATGGAAACAACTTTTTCTTTACTCTTTATGAGAGATAATTTGCCCCATTCGATTTCTCCCTTTCTCCTCCAAATATGTTCCTTTCATCCCTTAATATTATTTTTTTGATAGCATCCCTTCCAATTCATCTCACCCTGTGACCTCTGTCCCTATGTATGTGTGTATGTATGTATGTATATATGGATAGATAGATACAGGGCAGCTAGGTGATGCAGTGGATAGAGCACTAGTGCAGGAGTCAAGAAGATCTGAGTACAAATCTCACCTCAGACACTTGACACACACCAGCTGTGTGACCTTGGGCAAGTCACGTAACCCCAAGTGCCTCATCCTGGGTCATCTCCAGTCATCCTGATGAATATCTGGTCACTGGATTCAGATGGCTCTGGAGGACAAGTGAGGCTGGTGACCTGAACAGCTCTCCCTCACCCAAAACAAAGTAAAGTGTAAGTCATGTCATTATTTCTCTGATGGCATGGTCTTCTTCAGCAACAGAGGACGAACACACACAGAAAAACACACATACAGATATATACATATATAAATACATATATGTGTATATATATATGTCGTTGGAGGGATCATACATACATATATATATTTATATTTATATATATGTATGTATATATAATCCCTCCAACTACATACTCAGTTTCCAGAGTTACAAATATTATTTTTCCAATGTAAATGTAAAAAATTCAACTGCAATAAGTCCCTTATTATTTCTCTTTCCTGTTTACCTTTTCATGTTTCTCTTGATTCTTGTGTTTGAAAGTGAAATTTTCTATTCACCTGTTGTCTTCTCATCAAGAATGCTTGAAAGTTCTCTATTTCATTGAAACACTATTTTTCTCCTGAACTATTAAACTCAGTTTCGCTGGGTAGGTGAATCTTGCTTGTAATCCTAAATCCTTTGACTTTTGTAAAATCATATTCCAAGCCCTTGGATCGCTTAATATATAAGCTGCTAGTTCTTTTGTTATCCTGATTGTATTTCCACCATACTCAAATTCTTTCTTTCTAACTACTTGCAGTATTTTCTCCTTTACTTGAAAACTCTGTAATTTTGCTACAATATTCCTATGAGTTTTTCTTTTCACCTTTCAGGAGGTAGTCAGTGAATTCTATCGATATTTATTTTTACCTGTGGTTCTAGAATATCAGGGCAGTTTTCCTAGGTAATTTCATTAAAGATGATTTCTAGGCTCTTTTTTGGATCATGACTTTCAGGTAGAGCAATGGTTTTAAAATTGTCTCTCCTGGATCTATTTTCCAGGTCATTTTTTTTTCCAAAGAGATATTTCACATTATATTCTATGTTTTCTTTCCTTTGGTTTTGTTTTGTAATTTCCTGATTTGTCATAAAATCATTAGTTTCCATCTGCTCCATTCTTATTTTTTTTTTACTTATTAAATTTTTACATTCATTTTCACAAAATTTTGGGTTCCAAATTTTCTCCCCTTTTATCCCCTCTCCCACCCCAATGCACCGAGCAATCTAATTTTCCATGTCTCCAATCTACCCTGTCTTCTGTCATCCCTCCCTTCTCTTGTCCCCATCATCTCTTTTGTCCTGTAGGGCCAGATGACTTTCTATTCCTCATTAACTGTATGTCTTATTTCCTAGTAGCAACAACAATACTAAACAGTTGTTCCTAAAACTTGAGTTCCAAATTCTCCCCATCCCTCCCTCCCCACCCATTCCCTTTGGAAAGGCAGGCAATTCAATATAGGCCCTATCTGTGTAGTTTTGCAAATGACTACCATAATAGTCGTGTTGTGTAAGACTAACTGTATTTCCTTCCATCCTACCCTGACCCCACTGTTTCCATTCTGTCTTTTGATCCTGTCCCTGCCCGAGTGTTGACTTCAAATTGCTCCCTCCTCCCATTGCCCTCCCTTCCATCATCCCCCTCCTTGCTTAACTCCTTCTGCCCCACTTTCCTGTACTGTAAGATAGGTTTTCATGCCAAAATGAGTGTGCATTTTATTCCTTCCTTTAGTCAAATGTGGTGAGGGTAAACTTCTTGTTTTTTTTTTTTTCTCAGCTGTCCTCTTTTTCCCTCCACTAAAAAGTCTCCTGCTTGCCTCTTAAATGACATATAATTTACCCCATTCCATTTCACCGTCTTTCCTCCCACTACATTTCTCTCTCACCATTTACCTTAATTTCTTTTAAGATATGGTCCCATCCTATTGAATTCACTCTGTGCTCTCTGTCTCTGTATGTGCGTGTATGTGTATGTGCTTGCATGCATGTACATATGTGTGTATGATCCTACAAACTACCCAGATATTGAAAAGTTTTAAGAGTTACAAATATTGTCTTTCCATGTAGGAATGTAAACAGTTCACTTATGGTAAGTCCCTTATGAGTTCTCTTTGCTTTTGACTTTGTCATGCTTCCTCTCATTCTTGTGTTTGAAAGTCAAATTTTCTTTTCAGCTCTGGTCTTTTCATCAAGAATGCTTGAAACTCCTCTGTTTCATTGAAAGACCATATTTTCCCCTGAAGTATTATACTCAGTTTAGCTGGGTAGGTGATTCTTGGTTTGAGTCCTAGTTCCTTTGACTGCTGGAATATCCTATTCCATGCCCTTCGATCCCTTAATGTAGAAGCTGCTAGATCTTGAGTTATCCTGATTGTATTTCCACAGTACTGGAATTGTTTCCTTCTAGCTGCTTGCAAGATTTTCTCCTTGAGCTGGGAGTTCTGGAATTTGGCCACAATGTTCCTAGGAGTTTCCTTTTTGGATCTCTTTCACGTGGTGATTGATGGATTCTTTCAATACTTATTTTGCCCTCTGGTTGTAGAATGTCAGGGCAGTTTTCCCTGATAATTTCATGGAAGATGATGTCTAGGCTCTTTTTTTGATCATGACTTTCAGGGAGTCCCATAACTTTTAAATTGTTTCTCCTGGATCTATTTTCCAGGTCAGTTGTTTTTCCCATGAGATATTTCACATTCTCTTCCATTTTTTTCATTCTTTTGGTTTTGTTTGGTGATTTCTTGGTTTCTCAGAAAGTCATTAGACTCCATCTGTTCCATTCTAATCTTGAGAGAACTATTACCTTCAGTGAGCTTTTGAACCTCTTTTTCCATTTGGCTAATTCTGCTTTTGAAAGCATTCTTTTCCTCATTGGCTTTTCGAACCTCTTTTTCCAATTGAGTGAGCCTATTTTTCAAGGTGTTATTTTCTTCAGCATTTTTTTGGGTCTCCTTTAGCAAGGTATTAACCCGTTTTTCATGGTTTTCTTGCATCTCTCTCATTTCCCTTCCCAGTTTTTCCTCCACCTGTCTAACTTGCTTTTCAAAATCCTTTTTAAGCTCTTCCAAGGCCTGAGCCCACCCGACATCCCCCAGGGATGTCTGAGATACAGAGACCCCGCCCTCCACGTCTTTCCCTGACAGCAAGAATATTTTCTCGTCATCGGAACGGAAAGGTGGGAACATTTGCACCTGTTCAAAGAAGGTCTCTATGGTCTTATTTTGCTTCCTTTTCTGGGCATTTTCGCAGCCAGTTACTTGACTTCTGAGATTCCTGTCCACCCCTGCCTAGATCCATCCAGCTAGTGCTTGGGCTCTGAGATTCAAATGGGCTTTCCGTGGCAGGCGTGGCTGCTATTCAATGTGAACTTTAGTTCTGGTGCTGGGGTGGGGGCAGGGCCGCCTCCCAGTCTCAGTTCCCTCAGGGGCTTTATGCAGAGATCTTCAGTAATGGAGCGGGTGGGGCAGGGCTGTCTCGCAGGCTCAGCTCCTTCAGGGGGTTTATGCAGAGACCTGAATTTCTGCTTGCCTGCTTGTGGAGTCCCGGGCCACCACTGCCTCCGCCGCTTCTTGCCCCTGCCTCTGCCTCTGCCGCTTCCTCCTGAGGGGGCCCAAACCACGGAGACACCCCACTCCCCTCTTGGCGAGCCCAGACGTGTCTCTCACTTACCTGTAGCGTCTGTGGGCGGAGGCACCTTCCCGGCCGCTGGAGTTTCCGTCCCTGAAGCCTGATCTGATTAGCTCCTTTGGGGCTGCCCAGCCAGGGCAGCGCTGGGGTGGGGTCTGCTTTCCGGGGATCAACGGACCCTGGGACGGCTCTACAGGGCTCTCTGGAACGGAAATCTCTTCCACTGTGTTTCTGCACACCGTGCAGTGACCCAGAACTTGTGGGGAGCTCTTCTTACATTAAATCCATGGGCTGTGGGTTCGGAGCTAACATACACGAGTCTTTCTACTCCGCCATCTTGACTCCGCCCCCATTCTTATTTTTAATGAACTGTTTTCATCAATGAGCTTTTGAGCCTCTTTACCATTTGGCTAATTCTGGTCTTTAAAATATTCTTCTCCTCTTTGGCTTTTTAGACATCTTTTGACAATTGAGTTAGCCTATTTTTAAAAGTTTTATTTTCTTCAGCATTTTTTGGTTTTCCTTCAGCAAGCTGTTGCCTTACTTTTCATTAATTTCTTGCCTTGTTCTCAGTTCTCTTCCCTATTTTTCCTCCACTTCTCTTACTTGATTTCCAAAATCCTCTTTGAGTTCTTCCAAGCCCTGAGCCCTTTGCTTATTTATTTTGGAGGTTGTGGATGCAGAAGCCTTGACTTTGGGTCTTCCTCTGATAGTGTACATTGCTCTTCCTCATCTGAATGGATGGAAGAAAATACCTGTTCACTAAGAAAATATCCTTCTATAGTCTTATTTTTCGCTTTTTTGGGCATTTCCCACTCACTTACTTGACTTTTGAGTCCTTTATCAAGTGGAGCGTATAGTCTGGGGACCTCTAATTTCTTAGTTCCTCCAAGATGGTGCAATCAAGTGAAAGAAGTTACTCCTCTCCTGACCTGCACTCTGGTCTGGGAGCTTCCAGAGATTTTCTCCCTAGAATCTACAAGTAGAATTCCCTTTTCAGAGCCTCCACCAGCTTCACCACGTCATCACTCCAGGGCCACCACTCAGGGCTGATAATCAGATCAGTCACACAATTTCCTCAGAGACTTTAGGCTCTACAACTGGACTACAGCCGGCAGATTCAACATCTGTATATCACCTATTTGAGCTTCCAGGAGCCAATATGGCGAAGTGATCATTAAATGCTCTCCCCTTCCCCTTGCTGACCTTGAAAGACCTTTAAAATATTTCTTTAGAAAAATCCTGGAACAGTGGAATACGTCAGAGCACAAACAGACTCTTAGCACGTGAGGCTAGTAAAATTGCCTAGGAGGGTCTCTCTTTCTGCAACTGAAAGGCACAAATTCAGGACCAGAGCCATCCCAAAAACCCCAGATCAGCAAACTGAGAGGAGATCCTGAGACCCATGGAGGTAAAGCCCACATCTGCCAACATTCAGAACCTTGGTAAGCCTCAGCATCCCAGGGGATTTGCGAAGACACAAATACAGACAGGATCACAAACCTCTGAGTTTGAATGTAGTCTAGTTCAGGAGAGGAGATGCACTATAACCAGACCATGCCTCCTCCACATTTAACCCATCTAGCTCCAGGAAAACTCCAGGGAGACCCAGAAAGATTTCACCTGGCCTCTTCTTTCCCATACCTGCCAGCTCAGCATCAGGTAAGCTGCATCAATTTAGCTTCTAGCTGAAGAACCAGAAGCCACAACACAGAAATCCTCAAGGTCAAGGCACAAGAACAGTGGGACAGAGGTCCTTGTGCCCTAGAAGCAAGGATCTACTTTAAAAGTCAGGAAAAGGGTGAGCATCACGACTAAGAAGCAAAGCAGAAAAGAAATGACCATAGAATCTTTCTACGGGGATAAGGACCAAAACACGAATACCAAAGAGGTCAGCATTGAGACTGTATTCCCATCTGAAACTCCGGAAGGGAATATGAACTGGTCTCAATAGCAAAGAGCATTCTTGGAAGAGCTGAAGAAGAATGTTAAAAGCCAAATAAGAGAAATAAAAGAAAAACTGGCAAATGACTTTTAAAATTGGAGAAAAAGAAATCATAGAAGAATTTAGAAGGAAAATTGGACAAATGAAATAGGAAACACTAAACCTAACAGAAAATTGGACAAATGGAGAAGGAAGGAAATAGAATCTAACTGAAGACAATAACTCCTTAAAAGGAATAATTGGACACATGGAAAAGGAAACGCAAAAGTTAACTGAATAAAATAATGTGACAAAAATTAGAATTTCGAAAGTGGAAGCTAATGACTGGATGAGGCATCAAGAACCAGTCAAACAGAATCTAATGATTGAAAAAAATAGAAGAAAATGTGAAATATCTAATTGACAAAAATAAATGATCTGACTAAGTGATTCAGGGAGGACAATCTAATAATTGTTTGTCTACAAGAAAACCATGATAGAAAAAAAAGAAGCTGGACAATATTTTCCAAGAAATCATCAAGGAAAACTGCCCAGAAGTCCTAATTTCAGAGGGCAAAGCAGTCATTGATAGAATCCACTGTTCATGTACCGAATGGGATCCCAAATTATAAACATGGAGGAATATCATCGCCAAATTGTAGAACTATCAAGTGAAAGAGAAAACACTACAGACAGGCAGAAATAAATTATTCAAATATCAAGGAGCTACAGTTAGGATCACACAGAAACTTGCAGTTTCTACATAAAAAGAAGGAAGGAATTGAAATATGACATTCTATAAGGCAAAAGAGCTGGGACTTCAACCAAAGATCAGTTACCCGAGAAAGTTGAAATAATATTTCAGGCAAGAAGATGGACATTCACTGTAATAAGGGGTTTCCAGACCTTCCTGATGAAAAGACCAGAGCTCAAGTGAAAATTCTATCTTCAATAACAAGTCTCAAGGCAAGCATGAGAAGGCAAATGGGGAATAAAATTTGTTGTTCAATATGGGGATACATTTTCCATCCCTATAAGGGAAAATGATACTTGTGAATCTTGAGATATGTATATTTATCATGACATATAAAAGGGATATACATACACAGATGGAGCAGGTGTAAAGTAGATGATGTGGTAACAAAACGTGATTTAAGATAGCAAAACGATTGTAAGAGGAGATGTGAAAAAAAGAGGCGGAAGATGGTAAATTACATTACAGGAAGAGGGACAAAAATATATTACAGTAGAGGGAAAGAGGAGAGGGAGATAAGCATTGTTTTATATTTACTGTCATCTGATATAGTTCAAGGAGGGATCAACAAAATCACTTAAATATAGAAATTTAACTAGCTGAACAGGCAGTAGGAAGGGAAGGAAAAAAGAAAAGGGAGGGGAGGTTAAAGCTAGGAAAGAAGTGCTAAGGGTTAAGGGCAGATAATTGGAGGGGTGCTGAAAGAAATAAGGGAAGACTGAGGGAGGTAGTTGTCAAAAATTGAAAATATTGCAGAGGGGAAGTGAGAAGGGAGAAATAAAATCACAAACGTGGAGAAAGAGGATGGAGGGAATGGGATGACCTCTCACATAAAACGGAAACTACCAGAATGTATTAAAAACCACAATCCAACAATATGTTGTTTGCAAGAAACTCATCTGAAACTGGTGCTTATACACAGGATAAAGGTAAAATGTTGGAACAGAATATGTTGTCCTTCTTCTGATGCAAAAAGAGTGTCATAATCCTAATCTCAGATAAAACAGAACCACAAATCGATCTAATGAGAAGAAATAAGGAAGAAAAATATGTCCTGCTAAAAGTCACCATAAACACTGAAGCAATATTATTACTAAACATATATATTCCAAGAGGTATAATATCCACATCCTCAGAGGAGAAGTTAAAGGAGTTACAGGAAGAAATATACAGCAAAACTATACTAGTGGGTGACCCCAACCACCCCTTCTCTGAACTTGATACATCTAACCTCAAAATAAACAAGAAAGAAGTTAAGGAGGTGAATGTGTTCGCCCTTCGTTACTGAAGAAGACCCTGCCATCAGATAAATAGTGACATAATTTGCACTTGACTTTGTTTTGAGTGAGGCAGGGCTGTGCAGGTCACCAGCCTCACTTCTCCTCCAGAACCATCTGAATCCAGTGACCAGATATTCGTCAGGATGAGTGGAGATAACCCAGGATGAGGCAATTGGGGTTGAGTGATTTGCCCAAGGTCACCAGCTGGTGAATGACAAGGTTCTGAGGTGAGATTTGACCTCAGGTCCTCCTGATTCCTGCACTGGTGCTTTATCCACTGCGCCTCGTAGCTGCCCCTTAAGGAGGTGAATAAATCTCTGGATAAGGTACATATGATAGATCTCTGGAGAAAATTGAATGGGGATAGAAAGTAATATATCTTTTTCTCAGTGATGTATGGCACATATACAAAAATAGACAATGTACTAGAACAAAAAACTTCACAATCCAGTGCAGAAACGCAAAAATAGTCAATACATCCTCCTCACATCATAATACAATAAAAATTATATGTAATAAAAGACCACGATAAGATAGACCAAAAATTACCTGGAAACTAAATAACGTAATCCCAAAGAATGAGTGGGTTAAAAGGGAGATCATAGAAACAATCAAAAATTTCTTTCAAGACAATGACAATAATGCGACAACTTACCAAATCTTATGGGATACTGCAAAAGCAATTCTTAGCGGAAGTTTAATATCTTTGAATGCCTACATGAATAAAATAGAAAAAAAAGTTATCAATGAATTGGAGCACGCAGCTGAAAAATCTAGAAAAGTAATAAATTGAAAATGCCTAAGTAAATATCAAATTAGAGATACTGAGAACCGAAGGAAATATTAGGAAAACTGAAATAAAGAAAACTATTGAAATAATAAATAAACCTAAAAGATGGTTTTATGAAAAAACAATAAATTTGATAAAGCACTGGTTAATTTGATTAAAAAACGAAAGAAAACCAAATTACCAATTTAAAAAACGAAAAGTGAGAACTTACCTCCAATGAGGAAGAAATTAAAAGAATAATTAGAAATTACTTTGCTCAAGTGTATGCCCATTAATTCGACAATCCAAATGAGATAGATAATTATTTTTTTCATGTTTATTTAATTTGTTTGCAGTGCTCTATATTCACTGCCATATAAGTTAGATTTTTCCCCTCCCTCCCCATCCTTCCTCCCTACCTCACCCATCCCTTGCTGAGACAGCATATAACTTTATGTACATTCCTATTAAAAGCATTTTCACCTTTATCACGTTGCGTAGAAGAAGTAAAATTAATGCGGAAGATCAAAAATCCAACCAAAAGTAATACAAAAGAAAATGGTCTACTCATTCTGTTGTCAAATTCCATAGTCCTTTTTCTGCATGTTGAAGGCATTTTGCCTTAAGAGACCACTGGGAATTTGTAAAGTCTTTGCATTTCAATGAAGTACTAAATCAACCAGAAAAAATCCTGGCACACTGTGGTTGTGGTTGTTTGCAAAGTTCTCCTGGGTCTACTCCTTTACCTCAGCATCAATTCATATAAGTCTTTCCAGGCCTCTCTGAAGTCTTCACGTTCATCACTTCTTATAGCACAATAGTACTCCATTACATCCACACACCACAATTTATTCAGCCATTATCTAAATAACGGGCATCATCTAGACTTCCAGTATTTTACCACTACAACGAGAATTTATTCAAACAATACCCAATTAATGGGCATCCTCTTGATTTCCAGTATTTTACCAACACAATGAGAACTGCTATAAATATTTTTGTACATATGGAACCATTTCACATTTTTATGATCTCTTGTGGATACAATCCTGGAAGCAGTATTGCTGAGTCCAAGGGTGTACACACTTTTGTAGCCTTTTGAGTATAGTTCCAAATTATTCTACAGAATGGTTGGATAAGCTCAGAACTCTACCAACAACGAATTAGTGTTCCGAATCTCCTATATCTTCTCCAACATTTATCATTTCCTGTTTTCTCATGTTAGTCAATCTGATAAGTGTGATGAGATATCTGTGAGTTGTTTTGATTTGCAGCTATCTAATCAATAGTGACTTAGAGCATTTTTCATGTGACTGTACATATCTTAATTTCTTACTCTGAAAACTGCCTGTTAAGGTTTTAATCATTTATCAGTTGAGGAATGACTTATATTTGTGTACATTTGACTTAATTTATTATATATTTTAGAAATGAGACCATTATCACAGACACTAGCTGCAAAAAATTCATTCCAGTTTCATGCTTCCCTCATAATCTTGGATGCAATGAGTTTGTGCAAAATTTTTCAATTTATGTAATCAAAATTATCCAATTTGCATATCATAATCTTTTCTATCTCTTGTTTAGTGAAAAATTCTTCCCTTCTCCACTAATCTGATAAGTGCACTGTTTCTTGCTACACTAATTTGTTTACAGAATCAATTTTCATACCTAGTTCATTTAACCATTTGGCCTTTATTCTCGTGTATGGCTTCAGGCATTGATCTACGCCTAGGATCATCCACACTGTTACCCAGTTTTACCAGAAATTTTTGTCAAACAGTGAGCTTTTATCCCAGAAGCTTGAATTCTTGAGTTTATCAAATAGTAGAATGCTACATTCATTGACTACTGTGTCTCGGGTACCTAATCTATTCCTCTGGCCTACCCTTCTGTTTCTTAGCCAGTACCAAGTGGATTTGACAATTACTGCTTTATAGTACAATGTGAGATCCGGTAGAGCTGGGCCACCTTCCCAGAATTTCGTTTCATTATTTCCCTTGATATTCTGGACATTTTGTTCTTCTAGTTGTATTTTGATATTGTTTTTTTCTTTCTCTACAAAATAATTATCCGATAGTTTAATTGTTATGTCACTGAATAAGCAAATTAATTTTGGTAGAGTTGTCATATTTATTATATTGACTTGGCCCACCCATGAGCAACTGGTGTTTTTGTACTTACTTAGACTTGCCTTTGTTTTTGGGAAAACTTTGTCAACTGTGTTCATCTAGTCCCTGGGATTCTTTTGGCAGGTAGACTCCCAAATGTTTGGTAGTGTGTATCCTAGCTTTAAATGGGATTTCTCCTATACCTGTTGGGTTTTGTTAGTAATATACAGAAATGTAGCAGATTTGTGTGGGTTTATTTTGTAACCTGAAACTTTGCCAGTATTATTACAAGTAAGTTTCTACTAATTCCCTGGGATTCTCTCAATATATCATCGTATCATCTGCAAAGAGTGATAACTTACTTTCTTCTTTGCCTATTCTAATTCTTTCAATTTATTTTTCTTGTCTTATTGCTACAGTTAACTTTTCTAGTACCATATTGAGTTATAGTGGCGATTTTGGACATCCTTGATCACCTCTGATCTGATTGGAAACACATGCAGCTTATTCTCATTGCATATAATGCTTGCTGAAGATTTTAGGTAGCTACTGCTTATTATTTTATTGAAAGTTTCATTTATTCCTATATTCTCCAGTGTTTTCAAATGGGAATGAGTGTTGTATTTTATCAAAAGTTTTTTTTTTCTGCTTCTATTGAGATAATCATGTGGTTTCTGTTAGATTTGTTGTTGATATGATAAATAATGTAAATAATTTTCCTAATATTGAACCTGTCCTGCATTCCTGGTATATATCCTACCTAAACATAATGTATTTTTCTCGTGATACATTATTGCATTCTTTTTGCTAAAATCTAATTTGACATTTTTGCATCTACATTCATTAGAGAATGCTGTCTATAATTTTCTTTCTCTGTTTTGGCTCTTCCTTATTAAGTTATTAAAACGATCTTTGTATCATAAAAAAGAATTTTAAGGCACTCCTTCTCCAATTTTCCCAAATGGTCGGTATAGTATTGGAATTAACTGTTCTTTAAATGTTTGCTAGAATTCACTTGTGAATTCATGCGGCTCTGGAGATATTTTCCTGTCGAGTTCATTGATAACTTGTTCATTTTTTTCTGAGGTGGGGTTATTTAAGTATTCAACTTCCTCTTCTGTTAATTTGGGAAATTTACACCTTTTAAAATAATCATCCCACTCATTTAGATTATAGTGTTTATGGGCATACACTTGGACAAAGCAATTTCTTACTATTCTTTTGATTTCCTCCTTATTGGTGGTGAGATCCCCTTTTTCGTTTTTTATACTGGCAATTTGGTTTTCTTCTTTATTTTTAAATTCAAATTGACCAAAGGTTTATCAGTTATATGTTTTTTTCTTAAAACCAGCTCTACGTTATTTACAGTTCAATAATTTTATTAATTTCAATTTTTCAACCCCTTTTTTGGTATTCAGTATTTCTAATTTTTTATTTACTTGGGGATTTTCAATTTTTTCTATTTATAGGTTTTCAGCTGCATTCCCAGTTCATTGATCTCTTTCTCTATTTTATTCCTCTAGGCATTCAAAGATATAAAATTTCCCCTACGAAATCCTTTTGAAGAATCCCATAAAGGTTCGTAGGTTGTCTCATTGTTGTAATTCTGTTGAATGAAGTTGTTGATTGTTTCTATAATTTGTTGTTATTCCCACTCCTTCTTTAGGATTAAATTGTTTATTTTCCAATTAGTTGTTGGTTTATATTTTCATGACCTTTGAGAGATGATTATTTTAAAAAATATAAATTGCAGGTGCAGAGCCAAGATGGCAGAGTAGAAAGACAAACATATTCAGAGGCTGACCCCACACAGCCCATAAAACACCTGTAGATAAGGACTCTCAACAAATTTTGGAGCAGCAGAAGTGGAGAACAACAGAGAGGAAGAGATTTCCAGCCCAAGTTGATCTCAAAGACCCACAGGAAACATCAGTTGCACCGCACAAGGAGCTAAGTGGAGCTCAGAGTGCGAACGCCAGCCCAGCCCTGGTAACACATGCATGGCTCCTGAACAGCCCTCCAGGGTGGAATCTCCAATCATGGAATCCCCAGTCCCAACAGCAGAGGGTCCGCAGATCCCTCAACCCATAGGCGCCAAAGGTCATTGACAGGGTTTATTCAACTGGCCAGGAAGGGAAAAGGGCCTTCAGATGGAGCAGGGGTCAGGAGTTCTCAGGGCAGCTCCTAGAGAAGCCTGAGACCATAGCTGGATCGTAAAAGCCACTGGGGGGAACTGAAGAGCTGAGTCTTATCTCAGCCCTCTCTGGATGCCCTGAGGCAGCTGGTTTTTGTCTCGCACTGAATGGAGGCCCTGTCCCCGCAGCTTGACTGAATCCCACCCCCCCACCCCCAGTGCTAGCTTGGTGGAACTGGAGGCCAGGTGCCTGGGGAGAGGAAATGCGCCTGGACACAAAAATCCTTCCCTGTGCCCAGAGCAGTACACTTGATTGTGCCGCCTTGGAGGACCTGAAATATTACACGTCTTGAAAAAGGACCCAAATGTCAAGTAACTGGTTGGGAAAACGCCCAAAAAAAGGGGAAAAAATAAGACAATAGAAGTTTACTTTCTTGGTGAACAGATATATCCTCCCATCCTTTTGGGAGATGAAGAACAATGTTTACCATCTGGGAAAGATAAAACAGTTTAGGCTTCTGTATCCCAAACATCCAAAATAAATATTCAGTGGGCTCAGGCCATGGAAGAGCTCAAAAAAGATTTTGAAAATCAAGTAAGAGAGGTGCAGAAAAAACTGTTGAGGGAAATGAGAGAGATGCAAGAAAAGCATGAAAAGCAGGTCAACACTTTGCTAAAGGAGATCCGAAAAATACTGAATAAAATAACACCTTGAAAAATAGGCTAACTCAATTGGCAAAAGAGGTTCAAAAAGTCAATGAGGAGAAGAATGCTTTCAAAAGCAGAGTTAGGCAAATGGAAAAGGAGGTTCAAAAGCTTACTGAAGAAAATAGTTCTTTAAAAACTAGAATGAAAGAGATGGAAGGTAATGACTTCATGAGAAACAAAGAAATCACAAAACAAAAGCAAAAGAATGAAGTAATGGAAGAAAATGTGAAATATCTCATTGGAAAAACAACTGACCTGGAAAATAGATCCAGGAGAGACAATTTAAAAATTATGGGACTACCTGAAAGCCATGATCAAAAAAAAGAACCTAGACATCATCTTCCACGAAATTATCAAGGAAAATTGCCTTAGCATTCTAGAAGCAGAGGGCAAAATAAGTATTCAAGGAATCCAGCAATCACCTCCTGAAAGAGATCCAAAAAGAGAAACTCCTAGGACGACTGTGGCTAAATTCCAGAGTTCCCGGTTCAAGGAGAAAATATTGGAAGCAGCTAGAAAGAAACAAGTCAAGTATTTTAGAAATACATTCAGGATAGTACAAATCTAGCAGCTTCTACATTAAGGGATCGAAGGTAGTGGAATATGATATTCCACAAATCAAAGGAACTAGAACTAAAACCAAGATTCACCTATCCAGCAAAACTAAGTATAATACTTCAGGGGAAAAAAGATCTTTCAATGAAATTGAGGACTTTCAAGTGTTCTTGATGAAAAAACCAGAGCTGAAAAGTATATTTGACCTTCAAACACAAGAATGAGAAGAAGCAGGAAAAAGGAAACGGCAAAGAGGAGTCATAAGGGACTTACCAAAGGTGAACTGTTTGCATTCCAGCATGGAAAGACAATATTTGTAACTCTTTAAACTTTTGTCAGTTCCTGGGTAGTTGGTGGGATTTCACACACACACACACACACACACAGACAAAGGGACAGAGAGCACAGTGTGAATTGAATAGGTTGGAATGATATCTTTAAAAATAAAATTAAGGAGTGAGAGAGAAATATTAGGAGGACGAAGGGAGAAATAGAATGGGGCAGGTTATCTCTCATAAAAGAAACAAATAAAAGACTTTTCAGTGGAGGGAAAAAGAGGGGACGTGAGGGAAAAACATGAAGCTTACTCTTATCATATTTGACTAAAGGAAAGAATAAATTGCAGACTCATTTGGGTATGCAAACCTATCTTGCAATACAGGATCATGGGGGATAAGGGGATCAGCAGATGGGGGCATGATAGAGGGAGGGCAGTGGGAGGAGGGAGCAATTTGAAGTCAACATTCTTGCGAAGGGACAGGATCAAGAGAGAACTGAAGCAATGGGGGATAGGATAGGATTGAGGGAAATATAGTTAGTCTTACACAACATGACTATTACCAAAGTCATTTGCAAAACTACACAGATATGGCCTATATTGAATTGCTTGCCTTGCCAAAGGCAATGGGTGGAGATGGAGTTATGGGGAGAAATTTTAGCTCAAAGTTTTAGGAACAACTGTTACGCATTGTTCTTTCAACTAGGCAATCGAAATCTGGATAATGGGGTATAGAAAGTTATCTTGCCCTACAGGATAAAAAAGAAAATGGGGATAAGGGAAGGGAGGGATGTTTGAAGAGAGGGCAGATTTGTGATAGGGGTAATTAGAATGCTTAGCGTTTTGTGGTGGGGGGAGGAGAGAAATGGGGAGAAAATTTGGAACCTAAAATTTTGTAGAAATGAATGTTGAAAAGTTAAATAAATAAATTAATTTAAAAAATTAAAAAAAAATTAATAAATTGCCCAGATTCACAGAAGAGAAACGGGAATATTTAAATATTCCCATCTCAGAAAAGATGCTGAAGAAGCCCTCAATGAACTCCCTGTATATTCTTTCTTTTTACAATTCAAATATGTTTCTGCTACTTATACCAGGAAAAGCCAAAGAGAGAAAGAAAATTACAGACCAATTTCTCTAATGAATATAGATGTAAAAGTTTAAAATACTATTTTAGCAAAAATAATACCATAAATTATCACGAGAATAATGCATTATGATCAGGTAAGATTTATACCAGGATTGCAGGGCTGGCTCAATATCAGGAAAACTATTAAAATTATTGATCATATCAACAACAAACTCGCTATTATCTCAATATATGCAAAAAAGCTTTTGAAAAAACACAACACCTATTGTTATTGAAAATATTGCAAGGCATTGGAATAAATGAAACTTTCCATAAAATAATAAGTAGTCTCTACATAACACCTTCAACAAACATTATAGGCAATGGGGGATAAGTTGGATGCATATCCAATAAAAATCAGGCTTGAAACAAGGGTGTCCATTCTCATCAATATTATTCAATATGGTACTATAAAAGTAAACTGTAGCAATTAAAGTAGAAGAAGACATTGAAGGAAATAGAATAGAGAAAAGAGACCCTAATTTATCACTCATTGTAGATGATACAATGATCTACTTAGTGAATCCCAGAGAATCAAGTAAAAAAAAATTCTTGAAATAATAAACAACTTTAACAAAATTGCAGGCTACAATATAAATCCACGCAAATTATCTGCATTTCTATGTATTACTAACAAAGTTCAACAGCAACAGATAGAAAAAGAAATCCCATTTAAAGCTAAGGAAGACACTATAAACTATTGAAGTCTACCTGTCAGAAGAAACCCAGGGACTATATGAACACAATTGCAAAATACATTTCGCACAAATAAAGTCAGATATAAGTAAGTGGAAAAACATCATTTGCTCGTGGATAGGCTGAGTCAGCATAAAAACAATGAAAATTCCACCTAAATTATTTTACTTATTCAGTGCCATACCAGTCAAGTATCAAATGATTATTTTCTACAGCTGGAAAAATTAATATCAAAATTCATCTGGAAGAATAAAAGCTCCAGAATATCAAGGGAACTAATGAAAAGAAAAGTTAGGGAATTTGGCCAACCCATACCAGATCCTAAATAGTATTATATAACAGTAATTATGAAAACTACTTGGTATTGGCTAAGAAACAGAGGGATAGACCAGTGGAATTGGTTACAGTAGTCAGTAAACACAGCTATCTACTGTTTGGTAAACACAAGGATCCCATCTTCTGGATTAAGAACTCACTGTTCGAAAAAATTGCTGGGGAACCCGAGTAACAGTGTGGCGGAACGTAGGACTAGAGCAATATCTGACTCCGCACAGAAGAATAAAATCCAAGTGGCTACACGATGTAGATATAAAGACTGATTTTGTAAACAAATTAGTGGAGCAAGTAATAGTGTATTCATGAGATTTATGGTGAATGGAGAAATCTTTGGCTAAACCAGAGATAGACAACTTTATGAAGTACAGAATGAATAATTTTGATAACATTAAATTGAAAAGTTTTTGCACAAACAAACCCAGTGCAACCACGATTAGAAGGGAGGCAGAAAACTGGAAAAGAATTTTTCCAACTAGTATCTGCGATAAAGGCCTCATTTCTAACATATATAGAGAACTGAGTCAAATGTGCAAGTTTACAAGTCATTCCTCAATTTTTAAATGGTCAAAGGATATGAACAAGTAGTTTTTGGAGCAAGAAATTAAAGCTATATATAGGAAAAAAAATTATTTAAATGTTCTATTGATTAGAGAGATGCAAATCAAAGCAACTCTGATGTACCACATCACACCCATAAGATTGTCTAACATGACAAGAGAGGAAGATGACAAATGTTTGATAAATGTTTGGAAGAGTTGCAACACTAATTCATTGTTTGTGGAGCTGTGAGCTGATACAACCATTCGGAAAAGCAGTTTGGAACTATACTTAAAGCTCTAAAATATGTGCATACCCCTTGATCCAACAGTTGTGTTTCTCAGACCATATACCCAAGAGATCAAAAAAATGGTAAAGTTTCCCGTATCTACAAAAATATTTATGTCAGCTCTCTTTGTGGTGGCCAAAACCTGGAAATCAGGGGAATGCCCATAATTGGGAAATTACTGAATTAGGTGTGGTATATGAAAGTAATGGTATACAATTAGTTGTAAGAATTGATGGACAGGAAGACTTCAGAGAGGCGTGGAAAGTCTTTTATGAACTGATGCTGAATGAAAAAAGCAGAATCAGGAGAATTTTGTACACAACAACAAACACAGTGAGTGAGGAATTTTTCTGGGTGACTTAGTAAGTTATTGCAATGCAAGAACTTAAAAATTCCCAATGGATTCTTGAGGCAAAATACCTTCCACATAGTGAAAAGGAATTGTGGAATTGGACTGCAAAATGAAGCAGATCACTTTCTTTTGTGTTATGTTTTCTTTTTTTATAAATTCTTCCATTCCTTTTAATTCTCCTATGCAACATGACTAAGGTGAAAATGTACTTAAGAGATTGAATGTGCAGATTATATATAAGATTCTATATTGACCCAAGGGAGGGAGTGGGAAGAGAAGGGGAATGAAGGGAAGGAACGGAAAAAATATTTAAGATATATGAAAGGGATTGTAGAGCATTGAAAATAAATAAAATAATTTAATAAAAAAATAAACATAAAATGCTCCATACAATATACATGAAATTTAGGAAACTCAACATTGGTCACTCAATTAGAAAATATATTATTTATTTTGAAATCATAAAAAAGAGGCAATGTCAAAAAATGTTCAAATTACTCAACAACTATCATCATTTCACATGTTAGCAATGTTATGCTTCAGATTCTGCAAACTAGGTTTCAGCAATATGTCCATTCACAATTACAAGAAGAGCATACTGGTTTGTAGAGAAAGATGCACTCAATTGTGGAAAAATGCAAGAGACATTATTCTATTATTTTTTTCCTTTGTTATTCTTTCTTAATTCCTCTTGAAGTCATTACCTCCTATTGTCCAATTCTAATTTTTAATGTACTATTTCTTCAATGAGCTACTATACATTTTTAATAAATATGCTAACATTGTTTTTAAGGTGACATTTTAAAAATTGTACCTTTTCATTCTTTTTTTTTACCAAAATGTTAATTCTTTTTTTTCAGAATGTTCATGGACTGCATGCATTAATTTTTGCATTTAGGGGGCGGAGCCAAGATGGCAGAGTAGAAGGACGCACATTTACGAGCTCCGAGCCCACAACCCATGGAATTGAGGTAAAAGGAGATCCCCATAAATTTTGAATCTCTGCAGGGGGTGCATAAACATAGGGGAAGAGATTTCTGTTCCACTGAACCCTGGAAAGCCGTCCCCGGGGTCCATCGGACTACGGAAAGCGGACTCCACCCCCACCCCTGGCCGAGGCCCCAGAGAAGCTGACCCGAGCAGACTTCAGAGAGGAAAGCTCCGGGGGAAGCTCCGGCAGCCGGGAAAGTCCCTCGGCCCACAGAAGCTACAGGTCAGTAAGAAAGAACGCTGCGATAGGGGAGGGGAGCGGAGCGTCTCCGTGACTCGGGCCCCCTCGGGAGGAAGCGGCGGCGGCAGAGACGGGGGCAGGAAGCGGCGGAGACAGAGGCGTGGGCGGGCGGCTGAGGCGACAGTAGACCGGGACCCAGGAATCCCCCAGCAGCAGGTAGGATCTTCAATACTGAAGGTCTTTCCAACCTGAGGGAGCTGAGCCGGGGAGACGGCCGTGCCCCCACCCTGCTCTACTGCTGAACGCCTCTGAATAAAACCCCCAAGGGAGCTGAACATAGGAGGCGGGGCCCCCCACCCCGCCCCCACCCGCTCCGTTCCTGAAAGTCTCTGCGGAAAGCCCCTGAGGGACCGAACTTAGGAGGCGGCCCTGCCCCCACCCCTGCGCCA
This sequence comes from Bettongia penicillata ogilbyi, assembly GCA_023548195.1. Lineage (NCBI taxonomy): Eukaryota > Metazoa > Chordata > Mammalia > Diprotodontia > Potoroidae > Bettongia > Bettongia penicillata. Next base: position 650,500 of record JAJHZJ010000782.1, on the reverse strand, counting down.
GAACTAAAGCTTGCCTCCGGAAAGTGCATTTGAATCTCAGAGGCCAAGCACTAGCTGGGCGGATCCAGGTGGAGGTTGAAAGGAATCTCAGAAGTCAAGTAACTGGCTGGGAAAATGCCTAGAAAAGGGAAGAAAAATAAGACTTTAGAGAGTTTTTTCCAACAAATGCAAATGATCCCGACCTTCGGATCTGATGGCGAGGACGAGAACGTATTTTTCCCATCAGGGAAAGATGTGGAGGGCGGGGCCTCAGTACCCCAGACACCCCAGGGGGGTGTTGGGTGGGCTCAGGCCTTGGAAGAGCTTAAAAAGGATTTTGAAAAGCAAGTTAGACAGGTGGAGGAAAGACTGGGAAGACAAATGAGAGAGATGCAAGAAGAGTATGAAAAAAAGGTCAATATCTTGGTAAAGGAGACCCAAAAAAATGCTGAGGTAATTAACACCTTGAAAAATAGGCTCACTCAATTGGCAAAAGAGGTTCAAAAAGCCAATGAGGAGAAGAATGCATTCAAAAGCAGAATGAGCCAAATGGAAAAAGAGGCTCAAAAGCTCACTGAATTTAATAGTTCTCTCAAAATTAGAATGGAACATATGTAGTCTAATGACTTTACGAGAAACCAAGAAATCACCAAGCAAAACCAAAAGAACGAAAAAATGGAAGAGAATGTGAAATATCTCATGGGAAAAACAACTGACCTGGAAAATAGATCCAGGAGAGACAATTTAAAAATTATGGGACTACCTGAAAGCCATGATCAAAAAAAGAGCCTAGACATCATCTTGCATGAAATTATCAAGGAAAACTGCCCTGACATTCTAGAACCAGAGGGCAAAATAAGTATTGAAGAATCCATCGATCACCACCTGAAAGACATCCAAAAAGAGAAACTCCTAGGAACATTGTGGCCAAATTCCAGAACTCCCAGCTCAAGGAGAAAATCTTGCAAGCAGCTAGAAAGAAACAATTCCAGTACTGTGGAAATACAATCAGGATAACTCAAGATCTAGCAGCTTCTACATTAAGGGATCGAAGGGCGTGGAATAGGATATTCCAGAAGGCAAAGGAACTAGGACTGAAACCAAGAATCACCTACCCAGCTAAACTGAGTATAATACTTCAAGGGAAAATATGGTCTTTCAATGAAACAGAGGACTTTCAATCATTCTTAATGAAAAGACCAGAGCTGAAAAGAAAATTTGACTTTCAAACACAAGAATGAGAAGAAGCATGAAAAAGGAAACAGCAAAGAGAAGTATTAAGGGACTTACCAGAAATGAACTGTTCACATTCCTACAGGGAAAGACAATATTTCTAACTCTTAAAACTTTTCAGTATCTGGGTAGTTGGTGGGACCACACATACACATGTACACGCATGCACACACATACACACATGCATTCACATACAGAGACAGAGAGCTCAGATTGAACTGAATAGGATGGGACCATACCTTAAAAGAAATTAAGGTAAATGGTGAGAGAGAAATGTAGTGAGAGGAAAGAGGGGGAAATGGAAGGGGGTAACTATATGTCATTTAAGAGGCAAGTAGGAGATTTTTTTAGTGGAGGGAAAAAGAGGAGAGCTGAGGAAAAAAAAAAACAAACAAGAAGTTTACCCTCATCACATTTGACTAAACGAAGGAGTGAAATGCACACTCATTTTGGTATGAAAACCTATCTTACAGTATAAGAAAGCGGGGGAGAAGGAGATATTGGGGGAATGATGGAAGGGAGGGCAAAGGGAGGAGGGAGTAATTGAAAGTCAACACTTGGGGAGGGACAGGAGCAAAAGACAGAAGAGAAACAATGAGGGGCAGGTTAGGAGGGATGGCAATTCAGTTAGTCTTACACAACACGACTATCAGGAAGGTCATTTGCAAAGCTACACAGATATGGCCTATAATGAATTGCCTGCCGACCCAAAGGGAATGGTTGGGGAGGGAGGGATGGGGAGAATTTGGAACTCAAAGTTTTAGGAACAATTGTTTAGTATTGTTGTTGCAACTAGGAAAGAAGACATACAGTTAATGAGGAATAGAAAGTTATCTGGACCTACAGGAGAAAAGAGAAGATGGAGACAAGGGAAGGGAGGGATGACAGAAGAGAGGACAGATTGGAGATAGGGAAAATTAGATTGCTTGGGGTATTGGGGTGAGTGGAGGGGAGAAAAGGGGAGAAAATTTGGAACCCAAAAATTTGTGAAAATGAATGTAAAAAGCTAAATAAATAAATTAATTGATTAATTTAAAAAAAAATTTTGCATTTAGTTCCTTTACCAATCTATTGATTTTTACTTTTTTTTTTGCTTGTGATTTTTCCATTTCAGGAATTTTTTTGTGGTTGTTTCAAAAACACATTTTCCTTTGAGGGTTTTGCTTGTAACTATTTTCATATTATTTTCTTATTCTGAATTTTTGTATTGATTGTCCCTCTTAACATAACTGAATTTTATGGCGCAGTTCTGCTTTTATTATGTCCTGATTCCAATTCCAAATTCCATATTCCAATTCCTTAGTAAAATTTATATTCCAAACTCCAATTCTAAATTCCGATGCGAAATTCCACATTATAAAACCATAGTCTAATTCCAATTCCAAATTCCTAGTCTAAATTGATGTTTCAAATTCCAGTTCTATACTCACATTTCAATACCAAATTAAAATTGAAATTCTACTTCTAAATTCCTATTCAATAGTGTAATTCTTAATTCCAATTTCAAATTTCAATTCTAAATTACACTTCCAAATTCCAGTTCCAAATTCCAATTCTAAACTCTACTTCCAATTTACAGTTACACATTTCAATTCCAAATACCCATTCTGAATTCCTATTACAAATTTTAATTCCAAATTTCTAATCATATTGTCACATTCTAATTCCATACTAAAATTCTAATTCGAAATTCCAATTCTAAATTCATTTTCCATATTCTAGTTCCAATTTCCAATTCTAAATTCCACCTCCAAACTCCCGTTCCAAATTCTAATTCAAAATTGCATTGCTAAATTTCAATTTCAAATTCCTCTTCCTTACTCTAATCTCAAATTCCATTTGCAAACTCCTATTTCAAATTCTAATACCAAAATCAGAGTTCTGATTCCAAATTTCACATTCTGATTCCATACTAAGTTTTAAAGTCAAAATTCAAATTTTAAATTCCAATTCTAAATTCTACTTCAAAATACCAGTTCCGAATTCCATTTCAACATTATAATTCTTTATTCCAATTCCACATTCGACTTCCAAATTATAACTGAAAAATGCCAATTTTAAATTGCACTTCCAAATTCCAAGTTCAACTCTAATTTCAAATTCCAATTCTGAATTCTTATTCCAAATTCTAATTCCACATTCTTATTCGAAATTTCACATTCGAATTCCATGCTAAAATTCTCATTCAAAATTCCAATTCTAAATTTCAACTTCAAATTCAAGTTCCAAATACCAATTCCAAATTCCAATTGTAAATTCCCCTTTCAAATTGCTCTTCCATACTCTAATTTCAAATTGCAATAACAAACTCCTATTTCAAACTCTAAACCCAAAATCCATGTGCCAACTCCAAATATCACATTCTAATTCCATAGTAAAATTCTAATTGGGAATTCCAATTCTAAAATATTATCTCAAACTCTAACATCAAATTCTTAGGCTAAGTGCATGCTACAAGTTCCAATTCCATTCCACAATTTCAATGCCAAATTCACATATCAACTTAATATTCCAAATTATGCTTTCAAATCCCAAATGACAATTCACGTTCCACATTACAACTTGATACACAAATTTGAATTGGAAATTAAAATTGACATTCATCTTCCAAATTCCTCACCTATACTCTAATTTAAAATTCCAGTGCTGAATTCATAATCCAAATTATAATTTTAAATTCTTATTTAAAATTTCACGTTCCAATTACATTCTAAATTTTAATTCAAAATTCCAGTTTTAAATACCAAGACCAAGTTCTAGTTCCAAATTCCAATTTTAAATTCCACTTTCAAATTGATCTTCCATAGTCTAATTCAAAACTCCAATTCCAACCTCCTATTTCAAACTCTAATCTCAAAATCCACGTTCCTTTCCAAATTTCATAATCCAATTCAATACTAAAATTCTACTTCCAAATTCTAATTCTAAAATCTTATCCATAACTCTAATTTCAAATTCCTAGTCTTAATTCATGTTCCCATTTCCAGTTCTGAAATCAAAATTCAATTCCAAATTCACATAGTAACTTAGTATTCCAATCTACACTTTCAAACCACAAGTGAAAATTCATGTTCCAAATTTCAATTGCATAATCAAATTTGAATTCCAAATTAAAATTGAAAGTCCACTTCTAAATTGCTGTTCTATACTCCAATTTTGAATTCCAATTGCAAATTCTAGTTCCAAATTCCAATTTAAAATTTAAGTTCCGATTTCCTATTCCAAATTCCCATCCCACAATCCAATTCTGAATTCTTATTCCAAATTCTAATTCCATCTACTTATTCCAAATTTCACATTGTAATTTCTTACTAAAATCACAAATCCAAATTCCAATTCTAACTTTTTAATCCAAATTCTACATTCAAATTTTAATCGTTAATTCTTTTTCCACCTTCCAATTCCATGCTCAAAATCAAATTCCAAAATAAAATTGAAATTCCACTTCCAAATTTCTCTTCATTAGCCTAATTCGAAATTCCAATTCTTAATTCCAGTTCCAAATTCCAATTCTGAATTTCTATTCCAAAGTCTAATTCAAAATTCCTGTTCCAAAACCCTATTTCAAACTGTAATCCCAAAATCCATGTTCTTTTTCCAAATTTGACTTTACATTTCCATAATAAAAATCTAATTGCAAATTTCAATTCTAACATCTTATCCCAAACTGTAATTTCAAATTCCTAGGCTTAATTTATGTTACAAATTCCCATTCCATACCCAAATTTCAATTCCACATTCACATATAAATTATTATTCCAAAATATACTTTCAAATTCCAATTTAATAATTCATGTTCCAAATTCCAGTTTCACACTCAAATTTCAAATGCAAATTAAAATTGAAATTACATTTCCAAATTCCACTTCTATATTCTAATTTTAATTTCCAGTTCTAAATTCCAATTCCAGATTCCATTCATAAATTCGAAATTCAAATTTCAGTGCCAAATTCAATTCTGATTTCGTATTTGAAATTCCAATTCCAAAATCCAATTCTAAATTATTATTCCAATTATACTTCCATATTCCTATTCCAAATTTCAAATTGTAACTCCTTAGTAAAACCCCAAATCCAAATTCCAATTCTAACTTTTTAATCCAAATTCAACTTTCAAATTCAAACTATAAGTTCATGTTCCAAACTCCAATTCCGCGCTAAATTTCTATAACAAATTAAATTTGAAATTCTGCTTCAAAATTCCTGTTTCATATTCTAATTAAAAATTACAATTTTTATTTCCAATTCAAAATTGCAGTTCCATATTTCAATTCAAAATTTGACTTTTAAATTCCACTTCCAAAACTAGTTCCAAATTCCAATTCCACCTTCCAATTTTAACATCCAATTCAATATTCCAATTTCAAATTCCATTTCCAAACTCCAATTTTGAATTCCTATTTCAATTTCTAACTGTAAATTCCCTATTCCAAATTTCACATTTCAATTCCCTATTAAATTCCAGTTCTGCCATTTTAATCCAACTTCTACATACAAATTCCATTTGTAAATTCATGCTTCAATTTCAAGTCCTATAATCAAATTTCAATACCAAATGAAACTGAAATTCCACTTCCAAAATTCTTATCTATAATCTAATTCCAAATTCCAGTTCCAAACTGCCATTTCAAACTGTAATTCCAAAATACGTGTTCCTATTCCAAATATCACATTCCTATTAGATACTAAAATTCTAATTCCAATCTATCACAATTTCTTCTGCAATCTATCTTCTACAATCTATCGCAATTTCTAATTTCAAATTCCTAGCCTAAATTCATGTTGTAAATTCACTCAAATATCAATTCCAAATTCAAATTCTAACTTATTATTGAAAATTCTACTCTCAAATTCCAAATGTAAATTCAAGTTACAAATTAAAAATCCATATTCAAATTTCAATTTTAATTTCAAATTGTAACTTGTTTTTCCAAATTCTACTTTTAAATTTCAAGTGTAAATTCATGTTACAAATTCAAATTCTATACCCAAATTTCAATTCAAAATTTCAATTCTAAATTCTTCTTTCATCTTTCATTTCCTCATTCCAATATTAAAGTAAAATTCCAAATTCCATTTCCAAATTCTAATTCCAAATACCAATTCTACATTCCATTTCCAAATTTCACTTCAAAATTCCAATTCCAACTTCCAATTTTAAATTCCAATTCTAAATTCCACTTCAAAATTCATCTTCCACAATTTAATTCCAAACTCCAATTCCAGCCTCCTATTTCAACTCTAATATCAAAATCCATGTTCTTTTTCCAAATTTCACATTCCAATTCCATACTAAAATTCTAATTCTATGATCCAATTCGAAATTCCAATTCCAAATTGAAGTTCCAAATTCCACTTCCAAATTGCAATTCTAAATTCCACTTCCAAATTCACCTTCCATACTCTAATCACAAATTCCTATTACAAACTTCTATTTCAAACTCTAGTCCCAACATCCGTGTTACTTTTCAAAATTTCTCATTCCAAAACCATACTAAAATGCTCATTCCAAATTCGAATTCTAAAATCTTATCACAAACAAAACTTTCAAATTCCTCGTCTAAATTCATTTTCCAAGTTCCAATTCCATACTCAAATTTTACTTCCAAATTCAAATGCTGACTTACTATTGTAAATTCTACTATCAAATTCCAAGTATTAATTCAAGTTCCAAATTCCAAATCCATACTAAAATTTCAATTCCAAATTCAAATTCTAACTCATTATTGCAAATTGTACTTTCAAATTTCGAGTGCATATAAATGTTGCAACATCAAATTCCATATTGATATTTAAATTCCAAATTAAATCTAATTCCAAATTCCAGTTCCAAATTATACTTTCAAATTCCATTTCTAAATTCCACTTGCATATCCAAATTCCAACTCCACATTCCAATTCTAAATTCCAAACTCCAGTTCTAAATTCCATTTTCAAATTCCAATTCTGAATTCTTATCCCAAATCGTAATTTCAAATTTCTATTCCAAGTTTCACATTGCAATTCCACACTAGAATTGCAATTTCAAATACCAATTATCTTATTGATCCAAATTCTACTTTCAAATTCAAATTGTAAATTCATGTTTCAAATTTGAATTCTATACTCAAATTTCAACACAAAATTAAAACTGAAATTCCAGTTCCAAATTCCCCTTCCATAGTGTAATTCCAAATTCCTATTCCAAACTCTTATTTTAAACTCTAATCCCAAAATCCATGTTCCTTTTACAAATTTCTATTCCAATTCCGTATTAAAATTCTCGTTACAAATTCCAATTCTAAAATCTTATCAAAAACTCTACTTTCAAACTCCTAGTCTAAATTCATTTTCCAACTACATCCTCAAATATCAATTTCAAATTCACATACTAACTTTATTATTACAAACTGTTCTTTCAAATTCTCAAATTTCAATTCCAACTACATCCTCAAATTTCAATTACAAATTCACATACTAACTTATTATTCCAAACTATTCTTTCAAATCCTAAGGGACAATTCATGTTTCAAATTCCAATTTCATACTCAAATTTGAATTACAAATTCGAATTGAAATTCTACTTCCAAATTCCTCTTCTGTACTCTAATTTTAAATTACAATTCTAAATTCCAATTTTAAATTACACTTTCAAATTCCAGTCCCAAATTCCAAGTTTCCATGTGAAAGAACTGTATTAATACCTAATACATTCTTTTTGAAGGGATCAGGTCATCAGTCTCATAATGTCATCACCATCCATACGTATTTACCGGGTATGTTCAGTGTGTTCAACCTTGGTGAATATCTATTCCAGGAGCTTATTCTCCCTCCATCATAGTTATTTTTCATCTATGTATGGTAATGAAAAAAATATGTTATGACTGTTGCACAGTGGATGGAAGGCTGGCTGTGCAATCATGAATATCTCAGTTTATGTTCAGGCTCTGGTACATATGAATACTTCCACGAAATTCATTCATTCTTTCCTGTATTCATTCGTTTGTTCATACTTGTCTTTGCATACACAGTGTGTATGACAGAGTGCTTGCTTCTTGTCAGTTGCTGGATTGACAGCAATGTCTCTAAGTAGCTAATCTTCCTTTCTTCTGTTTTTGCTTCGTGATGTACCTTTTCTATTTAGAACCTATATCAATTTTGAATTTCTATGGAATATAGTATAATAATAACAGTAACAATAGAAATAATAAGAATAACTAATACTTAATGTTTACCCTGACAGGCACTATGCTAAGCACCTTACAATTATCTTCTTATTTAATGCTCACAACAATTAGGAGAGGTAGGTGATATAATTTCCTCCCATTTTACACATAAAGAAGCTTAGGCAGATGTTAAAAAAAACTTGCCCAGGGTCACAGAGCTCCTAAGCATTCTCAGACTTCGTTTTAACTCAGCCCTTTGCAAGCCAGGACTAGTGTTCTATTTTCTCTGCCCTTGTATCATATGCTAGTGTACACTCAATTTTTCCAAACCAATTTTTGGTATTCCTGAAGGTTGTTTCAATCTTGTTTCCACAAAAGGGAATTCGTAATACAGTACTTCATATTATCAGCTACAGTGAACAGCAGTCTGTTACGTTCAGTTTCACGTGCTTGTGGCTTATGTAGAATTTTTTAATAATTTCTGTATACCTTAAGGAATAGTGAATTATCTTGGTGATTTTGATTATGGAAGAAAGGTAAATTTTTTTAAAAAATCACATGAGAGTTAGAAAAAAATTTGGGAAAAGAAACAAAATGAGAATTCTGGAAAAATTAGAGAGTACGTCACAATACTTTCAGCTCTCCAAATTTTCTCTACCAAAAAACAAAAACAGAATGTAATTTCTGTGGGAAGGGAGAGTATCAGAAATGAACAAAAGTTAGTTTAAAGACAATTTGAGAAGATCCCAAGAAGGACTCAACCTCTGGGCAGAGGTTCAGCCTGGAAGACCCTGCAGAATCATGCAATAATGCAAACAATCATACAAACAATTCACACAAACGAATCAAACAAATAAATCATACAAAAATCAAGTCCTGGGGGCAGCTGGGTTGGCAGGCATCCTCAACCATAGAAACTTTCATCTCATGGACAGTATGGGGGTCTGATGACTGAGCAATAGAAAATTTAAGGACCTTCTACTGTCAAGGAAAGCCAAGCACAACTGTGTTGACCAGATGGATCCTGGGCTGTGACTGGGAGGTAGAAGGAGCTAGCAGACACCTTGTGAGTGTAGTAGCAGCAGATGATACCCATGGGCATTTGCAGGACAGAGTCCATGGTTTCAGTTCCAGGACAGAAGGGACAGCTGTAGTTTGCAGTCACCCCAGTACCAACAGGAGGTAGGGCATTTTTGGGACAACATGGCTGGGGACCTTAGTCATGGTTAAGAAGTGTGAAGAAAAACCCAAGTTTGTGCTGCAAGACGGACCTCAGAAAATAACCGTAAGAAGGATTTGAGGCTTGGGGCATCATTCCCATACATTGGGACTAGTAATTTATTACAGTAATAGCTGCTAAAAAAAAGTACGCATAAATAAACAAATAAGGATAGGTAGACAGACAGATAGATAAGTAAATGAGAAAGAACCCAACTATAGGTATCTAATATGAGGATAGAGAAGATCTGGGCCCATATTTACAGGAAGATAAAGGAGCTAAAAACAAAACCACTTCTTTTTTTCAGTGAGAATTTCAAATGGTCATAAGCACAAAAAGAGTTTGAGGGAAGAACTTGAAACAGACTTTAAAAATCAAATAATGGAGATCAAGAAAAATTAGAAAAATAAAATCAATCCAAGAAAATAAAGAAAATTATGAAAAGAAAGTCAACTAACTTGAAATATAGAATCAAAAACTTAAGCCAATGATTCCTGGAAAACTAGAACTGGGCAAAGGAAGTGATGTTCCAAGACACTAAGACATAATAAAACATACTCAAAAGAATGAAAAAAAATATATAAGAGAAAATGAAACATCTCATCAGAAAAACAAATACTGATCTGGAGAACAGACGAAGGTAAAAAAAATATTAAGAATAGTTGGGCTATCTGAGAAATCATCACTAAAAAGATAATCTTGAAAGTATATTACAAAAAAAATCAAGGAGAATTTCCCTGAAGTTCTAGAACAAGAAGAGAAATAGAAAAAAAAATCTACCATTCCCCACGTAAAAGAGATCACAGGTGGAAAACTTAGAGGAATGCCATAGCCAAGTTTCAAAGCTCACAATTTAAGGAGAAACTATTGAAAACAACAAGAAAATAAAAAAAAAATTAATATCATGGAACTGCAATAAGGATTTCACAATACCTAGAAAATACTACATTGAAGGATCATAGGTCTTGAAATATTATATTTTGCAGAACATAAGATCTGCGGTAACAAACAAGGGTAACTTCCCCAGCACAGTTAAATATAATCCTGAATGGGAAAAGGAAAAGGACATTTAACATACTGAAAGGTGTTCAGGCATTTATGACAAAAATAGAGGCACTTAAAGGAAATTTTAACATATATGCTGTCAATATTAAAGACCAATTATAAGGGAATCTATGAAGTCAAATTTTTGCATAATGTATATGGAAATATAACCAATACCCTTATTACTATTATAATTATTTAGGTAGTTTGAAAGAAAGATTTGATGTTAACTGAATATAATGGGATGATTGTAAAAAAAAAACTATAGATAAAGATAAAAATGAATAATTATTTCACAAAAATGAAGTCTAAAAAGGAAAAAATAGAAGCAAGTAGGGGAGTAGGGTGGGTAGTGGCGCAACCTTACTCATCAGAAATGGGTTAAAGAGGGAAGAACATATACATCTAAAAGGGTATAAATGTCTTCTAAATTCAGAAAGAAGAGGGCAAGGAGCTATGATGGGGTGGAGGATATGGGAGGAACTCTTCGGTAGGTGAAGGGAAATGGAAATCAAAACAAGTTTGAGATACCACATCATATCTATCAGATTGGCTAATATAATCAAGAAAGAAAAGCACAAATGTTGGAGAAGATGGGAAAATTGGAACACTAATGCATTGTTGGTGGATTTGTGAACTTATTCAATCATTCTAGAGAGCAATTTGGAAGTATGACCAAAGGGCTATAAAGCTGTGCATACCCTTTGACCAAGCAATATTATTTCTAAGTCTGTATCCCAAAGAGATCATACAAATGGGAAACGTACTTGCATGCACAAGCATTACGTTATTGTAGCTCTTTTGTCGTAGTCAAGAATTGGAAATTGAGGAGATGTCTATCAATTTGGGTAATGGCTGAACAAGTTGTGGCATATGCATGTAATGGAATACTACTGTTCCATGAGAAATGATTAGCAGACAGACTTCAGAATAACCCGGAAATTCTTACATGAATTGATGCTAAGTGAAGTGAGAAGAACCACAGAACATTGTACACAATAACAGCAACATTGTACAATGACAAACCTTGATAGACGTACCTCTTTTCAGCAAAGCAAGGATGTAAGATAACTCCGAGGAACATGTGATGGAAAATTCTTTTACCATCCAGACAAAAGAGATATGGAGTCTGAATATAGATCAAAGAATACTATTTGCTCTCTTTTCGTTTTCTTTTGTTCCTTCTTTATTGTAGTTTCTCCCTTTGGTTCTAATTATTTTATACAACATGACTAATATTCTGGAACTTTTGTTCTTGTAGAGGAATTTTGTTATTTTTCCCAGCTATATAAAATATTTATTTTAGGTATGACATTTAATTAGTAAATTGATTCAGGTATATTTTTTCTGTTATTTTCTTAACTCAGGTTTCCCAAGAAACATTAATATTTCTATAATTGTTTAGATTTTTTTAGTGAAATGTTCTATTTTTTGAAATATTAGCATTTTACAGGTGGTACTTTAGAGTTTTGGAATATGGAATGCATCAGAGTCAAAAGAACTTAAGTCATAAATCTGCAGTCGGTTCCATTTTGGGGCATTTCTAATTTTATTGTGAATTGATATCACTTAGTGGATACAATATCGGTTTGCCTCAGTGAGAAGTGAAGAGACCCAGTCTAGTACCAGACATATGTGGAAGAAAGATGAGGAGGTACTCAAATCAGTAGCCCTAAATTATAATGCTATGGGAGAAGATGAATGACTCAGACAATAAAGTATTCTGATGTGTCCCAAGTCTTTCACGTACTTAACTCTTTAAATTGATAGGAAGTGATGTCCTTTCTGGTAAGTAGTTTTCCCTCTCATCTAAAATCCTTGTGCTTAGAGAATTTGAAGAAACCAAAATACTGACTTCATCTGGACTCCTTATCCCATTATTTTGGTTAATAAGTGCCTGGTGATAGATGTACATCTTTCTTCTTCCCCTGTAAGGATATTGCTCCTTCTCAGAATTATGTTTCTGTTAATTCCTCTCAGTAAAACAAAATTTTTGTCAGGGCAGCTACTGTTTTGTTATCACCTTCTAATCACTGGTACCTATCTTGGTCCCCAGCACACAGCAATTGTTTAATAAGTTACCATTAAATAATAATGAATGGAAAAAGTTCATCAAGAAAAAAAGATTATATATGAACTAGACACAAACAAATGAAAAGAATAGGGGAAACAAACAAACAAACAAGTGAGTGGAAGCTACCCAAAAGCCGGAATTTCATTTTTTACCTTAATATTATTTCTCTCAAATGACAATATTTATAACAAATTAAATAGCTTTTACTTATGCTTCATCCTGTTTCTCATTAATAATAAAATCATATTTTAAATGAAAAAAATCAGGTTCCTCTGTATTTTTCTAAACATAAATCTCATTTCCAGCCTGTGTTCACTTATGCATTGAAGCATCTTTTCCCTGGGATGTGTTTAGAAAGTGAATAATAGCAATGGTACTTCTAAGTTCTGACGTGTGGTATTGGAAACTTTTAATAAGGATTTTGTAATAATTTGAATTGTTGTCAAGAGCTATCTATAATTCTACCTAGAAGTGTATTTAGCAATAGTTACTTATTGTGGGTCTTACCAGTGAATAGTAATGCTCACCAAAATAACCACACCTATCAATTTCCTATAGTAATAAAAAGTAATGCAGTCTCTTCAGCCCCTTCCAATAGTAAGGAGAATTATTTGTTTTTCCAATTCTCAAATTATTTGGGTTCTCAATAACCACAATTTATATCAAAGGATATGCATTGTGAACATACAACAGTATTATTAACTCCTAAATGTAATTTTTTTGAGGTGATCAGTTTAGTGATGTCACCACCATCCACAAATATTTGGTGAACCTTTCCAATGTACACATCCTTGTATCCATATCCAACGAACTTGAAGTATCCTTGGAACAGTAGTGTCACTTCCCCATCATAGCTTTTTGTCTCCTATAATTAGAAATGAAAATCAATTATGTAATGAGTGTTGTATAGTGGATGGAAGGCTGGCCTTAGAATCAAGATCTAAACTCAAGTTTTGACTTCGGCACACATGGTCACTTCCACGAACTTTATTCATGCTTTTCTTGATTCTTTAATTTTTTTCATTCTTGTTTTTGCATGCTCAGTGTCCATCACAGTGTATGACTGAACACTTGATTCTTATGGATTGTTTGGTTGACAAAAACACCTAGGGTATGTACCTAACTTTTTTTTATCTGTTTTTTTTTCATTATGTGCCTTTTCTATTTATATTCCAAATCCACTGTCTTTTTTTTTACAGAGTATAATATAGTAATACATTACTGGTAGTATAGTATATAATACTGTAACAATGATAATAATAACAGCTAACACTGTAGTGCTTACTCTGTAACAGGCGCTGTCCTAAGTGCTTATCTTCTCCTTTTTGCCTCACAATAAAAGCATCACTTGTGTCCTGAGAAAAAAGTTGTTTTTTTGAGAACCTGGCATAATTGAGGAAGTAAGGATCAGCCAGGTAGCCATTGCCATAATCTAGGAATCATTCTCTAGTTAAGTAGATTATCTCAATGGTTGCCTAGCTGATCCTTACTTCCTCATATATGCCAGGTTATCAAAAAAACAACTTTTTTTTCAAGAGACTAGTGATGCTATTATTGTGGGGCAAAAAGGAAAAGATATGGGTAGCAATCTTTTTTTTCTATCTAAACTTCCACTTGGCTCTATATTTAGTTAAGAATGAAGTGACTTTTGTGTGTAAATTTTTGTTAATTTTATTAATTCTAAAGTATTTTGAAAATGTTAATTTCTCACGCATTTATTTATTATTGAACACTGAGTTTAGACTACCAATTCTTCTCTCCAGATATTACTGTGCATGTACCAAGGTGCCTGATATAGTGGATGAATACGAGTAATTGTAAGGGAAATTTGGGAAGAATTGAAAAGATATTTTTAGGCATTGTTTTGAAGAAAATTTTGAGATTTTAGTGAATTCTAACATAAATGTTTCGGGTATTATATATCAACTAAGAAAGATATTATGATATCTTTTAAGAAAGACCTGGCATCTTAGTTTAGGATATGAAAGCCTGGTTATTCTAACCTGAGCAGAACACATTTGGAAAACTCGTGGATTTCAGTTTTAGGTGACAATTATCAGAATGGCCAATGAGTCTTCCACAAAAATGAAATATCTAAAACTTAAAGTAGGAGAGGAGATAGGATTTTCCTTTGAAAATGAGTAATTATTACAGAGTATAGAGAATCAAGTTGCTCTGATTCACAAAGAAGACCAGGGCCAATGTCTATAAGTGGCTGAAGGGAAGGTGAGATTATAAGGATAAATTTCATAACAATAAGAGACATTAAAATGTAGTTTGGCTGCTATGGGGTGTAATATGGATGTCATGTACATATTATTTACATAAATAAAATGTAAGTTCACTAATAGTAAGAATTACTTTTTTTAAAAAATTTGTGTATGCCCAATGACTACCACAGTAAATTCTGCCAACAATTTCTGAATGGTTGTTAATTTTCTTACACATTGTAAAATATTGTAGTATATAATGAAATAGATATTTAGAGAGATATTTTGTACTAAATGTTCTGATTGTTCTATCAATTAAGTGATCTACTAAAATAAGATTTTCTGGAGGTTGGCCATTAATACTAAGAAATAAACAGTGATTATCTGACTACATATTGAAAGTGTGTTTTTATTTTCCCTAAAAGAAGAAATACTTAAGGAAAAGTTGACAAAAATGAAGCAAAAATTTGCATATCTTCTTTAATGCAATGAAGTCATACTCTTCATTAGACATTACAAGAATGCTTAGGGGGAGGAGCCAAGACGGCAGAGTAGAAAGACTCACGTATGCTAGCTCCGAACCCACAATTCATAAATTTCCTGTAAAAAGAACTCCCCACAAATTCTGGAGCAGTGCAAGCCGTGCAGCAACGCAGTGGAGGAGATTTCCCTTCCAGAGAGCCCTAAAAAACCGACCCCAAAGATCTGTCCCCAACCCAACAGCAGAGCCCAGCCCTGCCCTGCCCTGCCCTGGCTGCACGGCCCCAAGAGGAGCAGATCTGAGCAGGCTTCAGGGATGGAACCTCCGGCGGCCACGAAGGTCCCTCCACCCACAGGCGCAACAGGTCAGTGAGAGAGACTTCTGGGCTGGCCGAGAGGGTAGCTGGGTGTGTCCATAACTCAGGCCTCCTCAGGAGCCAGCTGCAGAGGCAGCAGCGGACCGGAACTTCCAGAGCAGACAGGACCTCCGCTCCATAACTGAAGGTCTCTGAATAAACCCCCTGAGGGAACTGAGCTTAGGAGGTGGCCCTGCCGCCACCCAAGCATCAGAACTTAAGCTCACATTGAATAGCAGCCGGGCCCGCACTTGAAAGCCCTGAGGCTGGGGAGCAGCATTTGAATCTCAGACCCCAAGAACTAGCTGAGCAGATCTAGGCGGGGGTGGAGTGGAATCTCAGAAGTCAAGTAACTGGCTGGGAAAATGCCCAGAAAAGGGAAAAAAATAAGACCATAGAAGGTTACTTTCTTGGGGAACAGATGTTTCCACCTTTCCTTTCTGATGAGGAAGTCCAATGCTTACCATCAGGGAAAGACATAGAAGCCAAGGTCTCTGTATCCCAAACACCCGAAATAGATATCCAATGGGCTCAGGCCATGGAAGAGCTCAAAAAGGATTTTGAAAATCAAGTTAGACAGGTGGAGGAAAAACTGGGAAGATAAATGAGAGAGATGCAAGAAAAACATGAAAAATGGGTCAATACCTTTCCAAAGAAGAATTAGCCAAATGGAAAAAGAGGTTCAAAAGATCACTGAAAAAAAGAATTCTCTCAAAATTAGAATGGAACACATGGAGGCTAATGACTTTCTGAGAAACCAAGAAATCATAAAACAAAACCAAAAGAATGAAAAAAATGGAAGAGCATGAGGAATATCTCATTGTAAAAACAACTGACCTGGAAAGTAGATCCAGGAGAGACAATTTAAAAATTATGGGACTACCTGAAAGCCGTGATCACAAAAAGAGCCTAGAGAAGATGGGGACAAGAGAAGGGAGGGAGTATAGAAGAGAGGGCAGATTAGTGATAGGGGAAATCAGAATGCTCGGTGTATTGGGGTGGGGGAGGGGGCAAATGGGGAGAAAATTTGGAACCCAAAATTTTGTGGAAATGAATGTAAAAAGTTAAATAAATTTATATTAAAAAATGGGGAAAAAAGAATACATCACCTAACCAAAACTGTAAGAATAAAAAAAAAATGCTTAAGTCATTATTTGAAATAGTCTTTTCAAGGCATCTTTTGCCTCTTTGTTCCTAAAGCTGTAGAGCAAAGGTTTGAGCATGGGGATGACCAGAATGTAAAACACAGAGGTCATCTTGTCTGTGTCAAAAGAATGCCTTGTTTGGGGCCGTAGGTTTGTGAAGAGACGTGTCCCACAGAACACAACCACCAATGTGAGATGAGAGCCATAGTTAGAGAAAGCTTTGTGCCTGCCCTCAGCACAGTTCATCCTGAGGATGGCCACAAGAATGTATGTGTAGGAGACAAGGATAATCAGAGGGAAGAAACCAAATTAATTGCAGAAAAGGTCATCATGATTAATTTAGTCTCCCTTGTGTCTGAGCATATGAGGGAAAATATATTCATACAGTCACAGTAGAAATATATTACTATATCTGATTCAAAGAAAGATGACATAAAAACCTTTGTTGTGATCAGTAGGCATACCATGGTGCTGTAGATTTATTCGACACCCACTAAGATCCAAGAAGCTCTTTCTGATATGATGATCACATATAGGAGAAGTTTACAGATAGCTGCATACTGATCATAGCCCATTGATGACAGGATAAAAAGTTCACTGGCAGTAAATAGCCCAATAAAACTATCTCTATTGCACATCCATTATAACAAATGATATTTTTCTGCCCTATGAAACTAACCAGAATTTTTGGCCCAATGACTGTTGAATAGCCAAGATTAACAAATGCTAGATGTCTGCGAAAAAGTACATGGGGGTTTGCAGGTAAGAATCCACAGTGGTTAGGATGAAAATACCCAGGTTCCCTACAGCTGTGGCCATGTAGTTAAGGAAAAACACAAGGAAGGGGCCCTACAGCTTAGGACTCTTTGTGATGCCAGTGAGAATGAATTCAGTCACCTGATTCCCAGTGATTTCATTAAACTTGATCATTTCTTCCATTCAAGGAAGATAATCTGAAAATAAAAGAAATAAACCTTCTTTGAGTACTGTTTGCATAGATAATTAGTTAGTCGGTATATAGAGATATTTAAGTTAATATGACCAGTAACTTCCCACCCAATTATAGTGAGATTTTATCAAGTTTGGTGAATTCGCTCAAATTGAAATAATTCCTATCATTTCATAACATAATATCATCGTATTCTTAAGAGCTAAGTGAATGTGGTTCTATTTTACAAAATAAAGAATAGATTATAAAACTCTTTATTGCCAATTTATGGGAAGGGATTTGTTTAATATATTTTAAACTTTTCTGATTAATAATTGAGTCAAAGGATTGTAATGTGATGCTGAAGGAGGATAGAACCTATGAGGGTATCATATGGAGGAACTATGGTGAAAAAAGTTTCAAGTTGCCTTTGAGTTTAAGAGGACATGGGTTAAAGTACCATGTCCAACACATTTCTAAGTCATCCTGTGACCCCCTGGTTTTAAGGCCATTGCCTATGAATATAAGTTGCAACGTGATCACTTATGCCAATAGATGAAATTTCATTTTTAGGAATACCTTAAACCATTGAAGATAAGGATCCAGGATTTATTCCTCTCTCTACTTCATGCAATTATTAATTGTACTGCATCCAAATATATCAAGTATATAGGGAGACCCTATATATTTGGACTGTTAAAATAAATTAAACTTATAATTTTGATGCTATTCATTTCTAGAAACATGAAAATATTGTTAAAAATTGTATTTGAGGCATATTCAGGAGCCAAGATGGCCAAATAAAAGCATAGACTTTCTAGAGCTGTCCCCGCCTAGCCCAGTCAAATACCTGTAAAAGCGACTCTAAACAAAATCTGGAGTAGCATAACCCACTGAGTGAAGCAAATCTCCAGAACGAGAAAACCTGGAAGGTTGATGGGAAGTGTGTATCATGCCACACTGGGACCAGAGCTCAATCCAATGTGGACCTTGCTAACTCAGAAGGGAATTAAGGGGATTAAATCTTTCGCACCTGTGGCAGTTTCAAGACTGCATGACTCCAAAACGCCTAGGGAAAATTGGAAGATCAGTGAAAAAAATCTGTGTAACCTGTTTGAGTAGAGTGGTCCCACCCAAGTCCTGTGATGTTAGAAGGGACTGAAGAGCCCATGGCAGCAGCTGTTGCAGCGGCAGGGGCATGGACGACTGTGCTATTTATGGAGCTCTTGTCACAGTGGGATCGAGGTGGAATCCAACAGCTGACAGTTCATCCCTCCACACCTCCACTGGAATCAGAGAACTACCTTGATAAAGAACTCAACAATCAAGTGAATGACTGAGTAAATGAGCAAAAAGTGGAAAAGTAATCAGACTATAGAATCTCACTTTGCAGAAAAGGAAGACCAAAATATACAAACAGAAGAAAGTAACAAAATCAAAGATGGAGATCCAAAACCTCCAAGAAAAATGTGATTTCGTCTCAGGCCATGGAAGAGATCAAAAAGGTCTTTGAAAATCAAGTAAGAGAAGTAGAGCAAAAATTGAGAAGAGAAATGAGAGTGATGTAAGAAAATCATGAATATTATATTTGCTCTCCAGATGATGCACACGAGCATAACGCTGAGATCTCTGAGATCTCATATATTATTAGTACTAAGTAGCCCTGGACAAAACCTATTTCATTTCTATGAATGTAGAAATACATCTGTGACATTGTTTCTAGCTAAGAGCTATCTGATGGTTTTGCTGGAATGTTTTTATGTCATTTAATTTTGAATGAATTCACCACTAAATTACCCCATTCACCCCCACAGTGGTTATAGTGATTATCTTTCTGAACTGAAATTCTTGCTCAATATTTTTTGATGCCTGCTGCACTGAAAAGTTCACAAACATCAACAGCAAAATAATGTTATCTGCTTATCTGAAAAGTAGAAATTTCTGTGACTTGTTCATGTTACCTTTACTGCCAGTTACTAAAGGGAGATTTTATGGGTTTTTAAGTCCCTATGAGACCATGTCCCTGAAGCACTGTTGACATTTGATGAACTAGACTTAGAGATGTAAAAATGTTTGCAGTTTTCTCTAGTTATATTCTTTATTGAGTACTCTAGCATGTTCTAGACTTCTGTTTTTGGGTGAAATATTTTGCTTGAGTCAAGCTCAAGATTGTTTCAAAGGCTTGTTAAAGAGGACTGAAGCCAATCAAAATAGTTTATTTTATTAATATCACCTATTTTCTGATTATAGCATAAAGTTGAATGGGCAAGCTGTAGAGTTCACCTATTTGTGTGCATTCCTAGGATAGATGCATAAAAATAGGTTTAGTATTGGGCACAAAAAGTAACCAAGGGAAGATTGGATTTTCTTTAGAGAATTATAAGGTCTTTTAGAAGGAGCTATGTAGTCTGTCTGCTATGTAACGTTCCCGGACTGAGGACGCGATGGCGGAGCAGTGGTACACTGATGTAGCTGATACCATAAACAACTACCATTTTTTGTGAAAGGCTATTGAAGTGTCATTTTGTGCCACCTGAAAAAGTACATGAAGAATCTTTCAAACGCTGTGACATTCCATTTTCAAAGCTCTCTCACATGGAAGTAAAATGCTATAATAAGGAAGGGACATAAGAAGAAAAGATAAGAATGAAGAAACGATTTAAAAAGAAAGAAAACAAGCTCCGAAAGAGATTAGCTGAAAAGGGAATAGATTATACATTTCCGAAACTCGTTTTACGGAACAGGAGAAAAAAGAAGGTTGCAGGGACTACTATTCAGAAATCTGTTGATAATGAGGATTTACCCAAGTCAGATACTGACTTTGATTCTTTGGATAGCCCGGGCCCCAGGTCCATTTGTTCACCAACATTTTTAGAGAGGCAGAAAGGTCAAGCAGCTGAAATGATTGATGATGAAAATAAGGAAATTATACTTAAACAACACCATTGACACAGACTCCACCAAGTTCAAGAAGAAAAAAGGCAAAGAACAAGAAAGGATTATCCTGAATATGGCATCTGCCCAGAGAACTTGGGTTTTGTTACTAGAAAATATTTTTGTATATAATGGAACTACTTTTGAGTAGTTCTTTTTAACATTTTGTGGGGAGAATCTTTTGTAAAATTCTTCCATTTACCAATAGAGATGATGCTAACTAACCATTTTTGCCTTAAAGATGTTTGAAAAAATTATTTTACTTTTATGAAAGGAAGCAAAATTTAAAAAAAGAGATAGGTGGTACAGTGGATGAAGTACTTCACCTTTAGTTAAGAAGAGTTGACTCCTAATGTACTCTAATGAAGTGACTGTTTGACTTTTGCAACCAAGGCACTCCCTTTCTACCTATTTTTCTTTGTAATAAAATAGGGCTAATAATAGCACCAACATATCATGTGATGATCAAATGAAGTTATTATCAGGTACATAAATAAATTTGTAAAGATATGTCTGGGACTCATATCAGAAAGTGCTCCGTTAAAAAGCTGTCAGACACTTTTAGCAGTGTAACCTGGAGCAAGTACCAATTCGTGCCTGCCTCAGTTCCTTAAATTTTCAAATCGAGATAATAATAATAATAGCTTTTCCTAGTTGGATTGCTGTGAGAATAAAATGAGATATTATATACAAAGTACTTACCACAGAAACCCTCCTATAATACACATTTATTAAATGAGTGTATCCTTCTTTTCTTAATGCCTTCAATTTTTTTAAAGGCCTGTAATCTCTTTCACTCATTGAAAAAGCAGGCACTGTGATACCCATTACATGTGGGAAGTCGTGCGAAACACATTTTCACATCAGCTAGATTGCAGAAGGAAAAAGCAAGGGAAGTAAGACAAAAAACATCTATTTTAATCTAAATTCAATTTCTAACACTTCTTTCCCTGTGAAGTAGAATACTTTTCATCGCGAGTAGAAGGACACGTCTTTAGAACCTCTCCTCCCACAGCCCATAAAATACCTGCAACAAAAATGTTTCTAAATAAATTCTAGAGAAGCATAAGCCACGAAACCACAAAATGAAAGAAATTTCCAGCCTAAGGAAGCCTGGAAGACCGACAGTAAAATTCTATCTCACTGGGTGCAGAGCAGAGATTAGCCTAGTGTGGGTCACTTGGTGAGGCAGGGACAGGATCAGGAACAGGCTTCAGGGTGCCACCTGCAGCGGCACTTCCCAAATCGCTCAACTCACAAATGCCACAGACAGCTTCAAAGGTCAGTGAGAAAACTTTTTCATCTGGGTTACATGGGAACTGGCCACTGCAGCAGTAGCCACTGCTGCGTAGGTGTTTCTTGGTTTTAATCCTACTTCTTTTCACTTCTCGAAAATCATATTCTTACCCCTTCAATCCCTTTATATAGAAGCTACCAGATCCTGGGTTATCTTGATTGTATTTTCACAACACTCCAATTGTTTCTTTCTGGCTGCTTGTAATATTTTCTCCTTGACCTGAGAACTCTGGATTTTGGCTACAATACTCCTAGGAGTTTCTCTTTTCATATCTCTTTCAGGAGGTGATCGGTGAATTCTTTCAATAATTATTTTACTCTCTGGTGCTTGAATATCAGGGCAGCTTTCCTTGATAATTGCATCAAAGATGATGTCTGGCCTCTTGTTTTGATCATGGATTCAGGTAGTCGCATAATTTTAAAATTGTCTCTCCTGGATATATTTTTTATGTCAGTTGTTTTTCCAATGAGATTATCATATGACTGTTGATGTAAGAAGGGTTTCTATTTGGGGAATGGGCAGACAAGAAGGAAGGTAGAAAGAGTCTAAAAATTAACTTCTCACTACTACACTTTTTTCTTAAAGAAAAAATGTTTTATCAGGAACTAGAACATGTATAGAAAGGCATGTAAGCCACTTAAGACTTGCCTCAAAAGATGTTCCTTAGCCAAAGTGAAACTATAATCAAATTTGAAACCTGGTTGTTGGAACTTGCCATTTTTAGATGCTATGGGACTATTAAGTGACTGTTCTTCTGACTCTAACTTCAGATATGGGTAGCCAGAAAGGTAATGTGAGCCTCCAATCCATGATGCCAGTACACTGATGAGATGCTTATATGAACTGCATAGGTGATGTCAAGGGAAGAGAGGGATATTGGCTGTTCGGCTTGAGCTGAGGTGGGATTCTCCTGACTCAATTTCCGCACTGACACCTGGTAGACATTAGGTCTGACTGAATGCAAGTGGATAATCTAATCCTGTCTAGAACTGACATGAAGTTGGGGAGATATTGTACCCTTGCAAAGTCCTTACTATTGGTGGCAATTTCCTATAGTCAAAAGGTTTGTAAGCTTAATGCCAGATCTATTCAATTATAGATTTATGGGTAGGGGAACATCCGAGGTTGTCTAAAATTAAGATATTAGGCACAGGACTTTAGACCAACAACAATAAGTTAGAGTCCTTTAATCCTTGTAATACTGTGGAGACAATTAGGTCAAGAACTTGTGAAGGTAGCAACATAAATATTATTTGTGTCTCAGTTGGTTAATGTTTTAAAAAAAATTATTTTGTGGTCCATACTGTAAATGCTTTAAAAAGAAGTATTGCTTGAACAAAACTCTGAATTGCTGTATTTGTTATAAACTGTGTTAAAAATAAATAATAATAAAAAAGAAAAAGTGTTTCAAAGAGATAACTGTAAATCGAACTTTGTTAATATCTTGTCAGGTTAAATAACTCAGAGGTATCAGAATAAAGATGGCAGAGCAGAAGCCATAACCTGTCTCAGCTCTCCACCCAAAACCCTCAAAATTCCTGTAAAAATAATACTAAACAAATTTTAGAGTAGCAGAAGCGACAAAATGACAAAGTAAAACAGATTTTCAGCCCAAGACAATCAAAAAGGCTAACAGAAGGGTATCTATTGCAACAGGCTCGGAGTGGAGCACACAGCCCAGTGTGCACAAAACTGGCAAAGACGGGACTGGAGCAGGCCTCACTCAGGCCACTGAATCACTGTGCAAGGGTTTCCAGACTCCTCAACTCACAAATGGCAAAGATAGATTAAAAAGTCAGTGAGAAAACTCTCTTACTTGAGGGAGAGAGGAACTTGGTCCCACTCTACCACCAGCCACAGGGTTGTGGCACCTAATGCTGCAGTTGCCATCTGCTTCTGGAACTCTCTGTCTTTACATCTTGGGGGTATCAAGAGACTAAGTTGGGTCTCACACCTGAGTGACAGTCCTGGGACAAAGAGAAGCACTGGCTTGATGGAGCTGGTGGGTCTGGGGAAAGGGAATCCTATTCACAGCTCACAGGAGGGAGTGCAAGCCCAAGGAGGAGTAAACACCTCTCATCTGATCATACCACTTTAGAGGAACACGAAATTTACAGGTCCCTGGCAATACCTCTGAAAGCACCTGCACAAAGTCCCTCAACCTTCGGGTAATGCACCCTCCACTTAGCAAGGAGTTAAAAAGTCAAGTAATTGCCTGGGAAATGACAAAAAGGGGAAAATAAGAGTATGAAAAGTTCCTTTCATGGTGAAAAGGCATTTTCTTATGATGAGATAGATCAAAGCATACAACTGGAGGAAGACAGCAAGGACAAGCCTCCTACATCCAAAGTCTCCAAGAAAAGCATGAAATGGTCTCAGGCCAAGGAAGAACTCAAAAAGGATTTTAAAAATCAAGTAAGAGAAGTGAGGAAAAATTGGGAAGAGAAAGGGGAGCGATGCAAGAAAATCATGAAAAATGAATAGTTTGCTGAAGGAGACCTCCCATAATAGTGAAAAAAGTAACACCTTTAAAAATAGACTAACTCAAATGGAAAAATAGGTCTAAAAAAGAAGAGAATACCATAGAAAGCAAAATTTACCAATGGAATAAAAGATCCAAAAATTCACTGAATAAAATATTTCCTTCAAAATTGGAATGGAGCAAATTGAAACCAATGACTTATGAGAAATGAAGAAATTGTAAAATGAAACAAAAAGAATAAAAAATAGAAGAGAGTGTGAAATATATCATTGTTAAAAGAAATGCTGTAGAAAATAGATCCAGGTGAGACAACTTAAAAATTATTTGTCTACCTGAAAACCATGATTAAAAAAAGAGCCTAGATATCATCTTTCGAGAAATTATCAAGAAAATATGTCCTGATATTCTAGAACCGAAAGGTAAAATAGAAATAGAAAGAATTCACCAATCACCTGCTGAAAGACATCCCAAAAGGAAAACTCCAAGGTATACTGCAGCCAAATTCCAGAGTTCGCAGGCCAAGGAGAAAATATTACAAGCAGCCAGAAATACATAATTGTAGAAACGTAATCAGGATAACACAGAATTTAGCAGCTTCAACAACAAAGGATGGAAGGACTTGCAATATGATACTCCACAGGTCAAAGGAGCTAGGATTAAAACCAAGAATCACCAACGCAACAAAACTGGGTATAATACTTCTGTGGAAAATAGAATTTCAATGAAATAGAGGGCTCTTAAGCATTTTGTTGAAAAGACCAGAACTGAATAGAACTTTCAAATACAAGAATCAAGAGAAACATCAAAAAGTAAGCAGGAAAGAGAAGCCATAAGGGAATCATTAATGTTGAATTGTTTATGTTCCTATGTGGAAAGATGGTATTTGCAACTCAGACCTTTCTCAGTAGTAAGGTAGTTAGAGGGATATATGTATGCTTGTATTTCTGTATGTGTATGTATGTGCATATTATATATGTGTAGGCAAATGTATATGTATGTATATGTGTATCTATATGTACATAAATATATATTCATACACAAACATATATGCATAAATATATATTTATACGCACACATATATATAGACACACATATGTGTGTATATGTATACGTGTGTGTATATGTGTGTGGGGTGGTAGATGTAGACAGAGAGCACAGGGTGATTTGAATTTGAAGAGGGAATACCTAAAAAATAAAATTTACTATTAAGTTGAATGTACTAAGTGTAAAAAAATGGGAGAGGTAAAATTTAGTAAATCGTCTCACAGAATAAAGACATGAAAGAGCTTTTAAATTGGAGGAGAAGAGGAGAGGTGAGATGGAGTAAGTGAACCTTACTCTCATTGGACTTGTCTTAAGGAGGGAATAACACACATTCAACTTAGTATGGAAATCTATCTTACCCTACAGGAAGGCAGAGAGGAAGGGATGATAGGAGGGGGAGGATCATAGAAGGGATGACAGATTGGGGAAAGGCAATCAGAATCAAACACTATTCTGGGAGCAAATATCAGGGGATAGAATGGAATAAATGGAGAGCAGGGCAGGATAGAGGGAAATGTGGTAAGTCTTTTACAACCTGACTGTTATGAAATTGGTTTGCATGTCTACATGTATGACCTGCATCAATTTTCTTGCTTTCTCGATGATGGCAGGTGGGAAGAATGAGTGGAAAGAATGCTGAACTCGAAGCTTTAAAAATGAATGTTAACATTATTTTTGCACGCAACTGGAGAATAAGTTGTACAGGCAATGTAGTATAGAAACCTATCTTGTCCTACAAGCAAATAGAGGAGAAGGTGATGGGAGAAGGACGGGGCTGATAGGTGGGAGCTAATATTTGGGAAAGAAGTGATGTGGGTGCATGCTGTCCTGGGGTGAGGGGAGCGAAGAGGAGATGGGGAGAAAATTTGAAATTCACAATCTTGTAGAAGTGAATGCTGAAAACTGAAAATAAAATAAGTAAATACAATTCTCAAAAAATGAATAAATGATGGCAAATATGAAAGTGACAATGAGGAATGGGAAGCGTTCCAGGAAAGAAGAAAAAGTGGTAACAAAGGTGAGAACAAATGAAGAATTTTCAAGACTTGGGCACAAGGGAATTGAAATTGTCCAAATGGAAAATTTTTAAAAACAAAATGTATATAATTCAAGTTCACAGTCTTTCACAAAATCTTCTTTGTTGGTACTTTCTACATTATAAAAGTTATGATTTGAATTGTTGTAAAGTTCATAATAAAAGGAAAATATACACTATGGTATATTATATAAACATGTATGTTTATAAGATTTGTAAATCATTTTGATCCTCACACTCAGGTGAGAAAGGCATAGAACCTGGATTAATATTACAGAAAGCAAAGTAGGAGTTTTTGTTACTCTTTTAGATTGAGTTTTAACCAATTAAGTGCCTTTTATTGAGTCTTCCCTTTGAATCAATCAAGAATCTTTGATTGGAAACAGTTTATGTATTTATGCATATGTATACATATATGTATATATATTGTGTGTACTTTTATACATATGTGTGCATATATACATGTATGTATATTGCGTATGTATATTTTATTATTAGAGATAAAGGAAAGCAGTCAGAAATAGAGTTGAAAGCAAAGAGAGGGAAGAGAAAGTGAGTGGGCTAGGGGAACTTGCATGTGGGGAGGCCTAACAGAAAGAATATCTGTGATGTCAGCACTGCGGATCTGTGCTAATTCCTCAGATATAAGCCCTGTCTGTTAATCTTTCTTGACTTCTCAAACAGGAGCCTGTAGCTTTCCACATGGAAGACAGACCCAAAACATTTACTCAGACGCCAGAAAGCCAAATCCATCATGGTAACAAAAATCTATACACAATAACCATGCGGAGAGCAACACTAGCCCCAAACCTTCTCCCTTCTAGGCTTCCCACAACCGGCTCCATTTAACAAAATCACTCACACTGATCAGAAGCCTGCATTCTTCCTAGGTCTGACTGATCTTTCACTAATTACTTCTCAGCTCTGCTCTAGATCTGACTCTTCCTGTTCTACCCCTTCCTGTTGTACCCATTCAGTAAACTCCTCCCATCATAGGCTGGATTTGATCCAGGCATGCACATGGGTCTATTAATGAATATGAAAGATCTCCCCTTTCAAATTACCATTACAGAGCCCTGTCTGTTGGTCTGTCTTGATTTCTCAGAGAGAAACCCTGTCTATTGATCTTTATGAGTGAATTGAGATGATAGTGCTGGTAAGGTGCATCAATATGGCTATAGCCCTGTTAAACTTTGTTTTCCTGGAAACAGAAGCTGCAGGCAAGTGCCCTTGGAGTCTGCTGTCAGATGGAAGCAGGCAGAACTTGGAGAGGAAGAGTCCATGTGAACACAGACAAGGAACAGAAGCGCAGAGCTACCAGCATGTGAACCCAGGCAAGACCTGGGAATGGTCAGTCCATGGCAGAGGCGTTGTAGAATTTGGAAATCAACCTCGAGTCAAGAAGAGAGAGGATTTTATTTGGACACTGTGTTTTGATTAAGGAGATTATGCTTACAATGATCTAGGGGTGGATGGTGTGGCATTTTCTGCTACACCTTAAGGTTTCATCATGCTAAGGAAGACCCTTGCAAGGGATCCTCTGAGTTTGGGGATGAAATGGAATACGCTATGAGACATATGGCATCCTGAGTGTTACGAAACACATATATTTGTTAGATGACATGCTTTGCTTAAGGATGTTTCTATGCATATTGTGCTTTACTTTTTTGAACAATATTTAGTTTATTGCTGAATAAATATTTTACTATACTATGCAATTAGACCCCTAAAATCATTCACAGCAGCAGTCCTCAGGTGTGCTTCTGTGAGTGATTGACCAATCAGGAGAAAGACACGAAAACATGTCCCACTCTGAGCTTAACGTACCATAATGCTTTGTATGCTCAGGTGAAACAGACAGGCTTTAGCTTTGCTCTCTGAGTGAATCCAAAATGTACCACAAAATGTACTTTCCTGTGTCAGCACCTACAAGACCAGACGAAGCTAATCAGAATCATTTTTCTGTTTATGAATATCCAGGGCAGGATGCTTAAAACTGGACACTGCTGTTAACAATGAAACTTTTCTTATGTTAATATCTTCTGGGTGCATGCTATTACCTCTCTCTCTCTCTCTCTCTCTCTCTCTCTCTCTCTCTCTCTCTCTCTCTCTCTTTCTCTATCTCTCTCTATCAATCCAGTTAGCTAGCCATCAAGTAACTGGATAGATAGATAGGTATAGCGATACACACACACACACACACACACAGAACACGCAGATATTATGTCAATAATAAAAGAAATACATGCATCCTGGATCTATAATTTCCATTGACTCCTTAACACTCTCTTATCCTATCACATTTGTAATCTATCTAATTAAAAATTCCTTTTTCATATTACGGATAACACAAATGGAGACTATAATTTTGGTGGACACAGTCATCCTGAGTAAAGGAGGGAGGGGTGAAAGGCAAAGGTCCCCTTTGTCTATATGTCCTTGGGCTTATTTTTTTTTTCAATGACATCCCATGTTTATCTTTATATGGATATTCTGTCAGCTTTAGGAGAAATAAACATGCATATGCAGCCTAATTCTGTTTGTCTTTCTGAGAATGAACTCAGTAATAGTCAACAGGATGTATATATTTTTATTTTAAAATATCTTATATTGATGTGTATTGTATATGTCTTATAAATGCGTATGTGACCTATAAATATAATGTACAAACATGCATGCATATATCTTTGATCTTCATAATTCAGCTAGACCCAAAGTTTAAGGAAAATGAATATACATTCATAGTATATTTATATGTGAGAAGCATGCTCATTCTAAAAAAGACAACATTTATTGTGAAGCTTGGACAGATTTTATTCATTTTTACATTCATTCTCCTGAATGAATAGGTAGTTCCTAATGGATTTCATTTGGTCAGAAGAATGCAAGTCTTTTTATGTCCTGTTTCCAATTCAAATTTTCTTCCTGTAGCCTATCTTAAAGACACTTAAATCCCACCCCCGCGTGGGTCTATCCTCTTGCTTATATTTCTTATTCTCTTTATACTTCACTTAGTAAAAGAACAGGAACTCATAATTTTTTTCAAAGGAATTCCCCTTAATTGATAAGAGGTCAAACCCAGCGTGTTTTAAGTTCCCTTCAGCATTAACACGGGAAAAGTAATGAAATTCTCCTCTGGTCTTTGAAGTTGTGGATTGTATCTCAAGTAGAAGGAAAGAGCTGCTTGCCTTTAGGTATGTTGATAAGCAGGCACCTACATCCTTATTGAGTAAGTGAAGTGTAATCAACATTCCTAATACTCAGTTTCTAATATTTTCCTCCCTTCCCTAGTAAATTCAAGATTTCTGGTGTATTACATATTTTCTCGTAGAAAAAGTAGTTCAGTTCATCTCTTACGTATATTACATGCAATTTAAATGAAGCCTTATCTTGATGTGAGAAGTATGCTTGCTCTACAAAGAACAAAACTCATTGCGAAGCCAGGAAAGTTTATTTTATTTTACATTGTTTGTGAATTGGTAACTCCCTAAAGGAACACATTTGCTCGGACAAATGCAAGGCTATTTATTTCTTCTTTCTGATTCACTTCCCCGCCTCTCCCTACTCTCCATTGGCTAGATGCAAGCTCCTGACCCATCCACTTCATGTTCTCTTCCTTTATATGTTCCCTCTTCCTCATCTTGTATTGTATGTGCATTTAAATTACCTTTCTAAGTCCTAGGGGTATGTTGTATAATATCAAACGACTCCTTATGCATGTGCACAAGCTTCTGACCTTTCACTCAATCAGAAACCTGGATCTGCTACGTCATAGCTCCAATTAGAACCAGTCACCCCTGACTCACATCCTGTTATCACTCCTGCAAAGTTGGGAGTAGTTCCTGAACCTGTGGAAACAGAGTTGCTTCTTTTGTTTCTCACATTGACAAAACATCCAGTCTTTTCTACTCCTTGACAATTAACATTGCTAAACTTGAATTACCATCTTTAGTGGCTATGACTCATGTTTAGGTAAGCAGAATGTTAGAAAACTTAGACCATAAAGTGGTCTTGTAGATGCTGAATGGCACATTAGAAAGATCACTGGATTTGGAGGGGAGTGTTCTATATCCTGGCCCTGTAATCTGCACCTAGGTGAACTTGGGCAAGTCTCCTCCACCTCGCTGTCCTCACTTTCCCTATCTATAAAAATAAGAGGGGATGGATCACTTAGTTGCCATGGATCCCTCTATCTATATTATTCTATAAATCAACCTTTTAGACTTCTCCCTAGATATTAACAATGAACATTAAGAGCATAATCTAATCTTCATATCATTAGAAACATACTCACTCTAAACAAAGAATAATACTTGTGATATCAGGAAAGCTTTTATTAATTTTTATGTCCATTCCTTCCTGAATGAATGGTAGTTCCTAACTGACTGATACACTTCCTTCAGACAAATGCAAGGTTTATATGCCTTGCTTTCAATTTTACTTTCCCTCCTGCCTCCCATGGGCTGTGCATTTCAGGGTTCTACCACTCATATGGACTACACTTCTCATTTTCTTTATAGAATGATATGTTATGAATTCTTTTAAAGGAATTCCCTTAGTTCATAAACAGGCCAAACCCAGGAAGTTTTAAGCTGTTTCACCATTTACATAAGAAGAGTTATGAAATTCTTTTCTAGCCTTTGAATTTGTGGGCTTTATCTAATGAGTTGTTAGCCCCAAGACATGCTAAGAAGCGAGCACCCACATCCTTGTGGATTTCTAATATCTAATTCATCTGTTCACCAACCTTCCCAGCAAATACACTACTTCTAGTGTATTTCATATTTTCTTGTGGAAGCAGACGTTCGGTTCATTTCTTACAATATTAACATTAAAACTGGATCAGAATGCTCCTTTCTTGCACCAGCCTTACCCTAAAACTGTTACTGAGTTTGATGTAGGAGAACTATGATTCCAATCCCAGCTATGAAACTTCTTGCTGGTATAACTTCCATTGCGTCACTTAAGTCATCTTGAAGTCAGTCTCCTTCTTTGCAACATGAGGGAGACATATTTCATGACGTTAAGGTCCCTTTTAGCTCCAAATTTTGATATGATCATGTCAGTGGAGAGAGCCAAGGCCACGGAGTAAGGAAGTACTCAGGTCAAATTCAACCTCTGACATTTGCTAGCTGTGTGACTTTGGGCAAGTCATTTAAGGTGCATATGCCTCAATTTCCTTATCTGTAAAATGTAGATAATAATAGCACCGATCTCCCAGTGTTGGCATGAAGAGAAAATGAGATTGTGGAAAACAAAGGAAAGAGTTCTGTTTTCACAGGGTCAAAACTTCCAGGTTTGAGTGGTGACAGTTCATCTGACTTGTGATCTAGCATGATCAGGAAAAAAAAGGTCAGAAACTTATAAAAGACAGCAAGGAGTTAAGTGTCTACACAGACTGCTAGCCTCTAAGGTTACTAAATAAGCCGGATAAAAAAGATCGGAAACCCTCGGGGCAGTGACCAATCAGAAAATACTTACTGCTTTCAGAAAAAAACAAAGAAAAAGATAAGGATTGGTCCAGTTCAAACCACCTGGGGACAATGACAGGGAGACCTAAAATTTCATTTTTTTTTAATATTTATTTATTTATTTAACTTTTTACATTCGTTTTCACAAAATTTTGGGTTCCAAATTTTCTCCCCTTTTATTCACTCCCCCAACCCCCAATACACCAAGCAATCTGGTTTTCCCTATCTCCAATCTGCCCTCTCTTCTGTCATCTCTCCCTTCTCTTGTCCCCAACTTCTCTTTTCTCCTGTAGGGCAAGATGACTTTCTATTCCTCAATAACTGTATGTCTTATTTCCTAGTAGCAACAACAATACTAAACAATTGTTCCTAAAACTTTGAATTCCAAATTTTCCCCATCCTTCCCTCCCCACCCATTCCCTTTGGGAAGGCAGGCAATTCGATATAGGCCATATCTGTGTAGTTTTGCAAATGACTTCCATGATAGTAGTGTTGTGTAAGACTAACTGAATTACCCTCCATCCTATTCTGTCCCTCATTGTTTCTCTTCTGTCTTTTGATCCTGTCCCTCCCCAAGTGTTGACTTCAAATTGCTCCCTCCTCCCTTTGCCCTCCCTTCCATCATGCCCCCCTTGCTTATCTCCTTCTCCCCCACTTTCCTATACTGTAAGATAGATTTTCATACCAAAATGAGTGTGCATTTTTTTCCTTCCTTTAGTCAAATGTGATGAAGTGTTATCTATGCAAAATGGTTTTATTTATACTTGTGTCACTTCCATCAATTCTCTGGTCAATCTTTTCTGTCCGCGCTCTGTCCCTGCCGGACCTCAGGGGGTACGTCGTGACCTCTGCTTCCACCTAACGGCGGCTTCGGACGTCTCCGGTCCCGACCCCAGGGGCTGAGGACGGGCAAAACCAGACACTGGCCAGAGTGGTAGAGCAAAGCAGGTGTTTATTCAGTAGTTCACATCAGTCCAGTCCCCCCGAGCAACCCAGGGCGTTGCCTTTTATTCCTTATCCCTTCCGGTTCTTGCTATCCGGCCCCTGATTGGAGAGCTCAGCCTGCTGTCGCCCCAGCCCCCTCCCCTTAGCTGGTTGTGTCCTGTGGCAATAGGGCAGGAGTCTCTCTGGACCTTCCCTCCCCACTTGGACCATCTGCTTGGTCCTATCACAGGTGGCCAGGTGTGTTTTACTCTTACTGGGGCTCCCTCAGCACCTCCCCGAGGGCGGTATCGTGCCTTGTACACGAGCCTTCCCTGCACCCTTAGCCCGGAAGTCACGGGTGAGGCGCGTGATTGCCGGGGGGGCCGGTATAGACTCCCGGCCGTCTGCCCAGGAGGTCCGGGGACGGCCCCTGACACTTTTCTTTGGACTTAATGTGTTTGAAGCTGCATGACTCTTGTCATTAATCTTCATTCCAATGAACATTCAAATAATTCTCAGTTGTTACTGCCTACCATATGCTCATAGATGTTCTTTCCTCTTTACAAATAAGAATTTATTTGAAAAGCAACTCCAAGAATTATATAAGAAGAAGCATCTAGAAACTGCCTGCACAATTTCACCTGTTTTGAAAACTAATTTACAGTCTAAAGGGAAGAGATCTATCTGGGATATCACTTAGAGCAATGCTACTTTTTGAAAATTACATGTCATTTTGTCTGTATCGCTGTATTAAAAAGTTAGCTTTATGAACCAGAATTCTACAATTTTCATTACATCATTTTTCTGCGTTCCAACTTAGCACCTTAATTCTTTTTTATATTTTTAAATTAATTTTATTTTATTTTCAGTGTTCCATAATCACTACCATACAACTTGAATTGTTTTCTTCCCCTCTCTCCCCCCTACCTCATTCCTCCCTCCCCAAGACAGCATACAATCCTATATAGGTTCTACACATACATTTCTATTAAATACACTTTCACTACAGTCATGCTGTGTAGAAGAATTAAATGAAAGGGAGAAATCATCTAACAAACCAAAACGCAATACACACACACACACACACACACACGCACGTATGCACGCATACACACACACACACACAAAATGTCTGCTACATTCTTTGATTGAATTCCACAGATCTTTCTCTGGATTTGGAAGGCATTTTGCCATAGAAAACCATTGTAAATTTTTTTTAAGTCCTTGCATTGATACGAAGTTCCAAGGCTACCAGAAAAAGCTCTGGCACACTGTGGTCGTTGCTGTGCACAATGTTCTCCTTCCAGGACCTTTTTAGACAAATGGAACTAAGATACTTTTGGGGTAATGCACAGAGGTCCAAACTTGGACTAAATCACTTACCTGTTACAAAATGATATAAAAGGAATTGGGTAAATACAATTGAGAATTACTGAGACTAAACCAGAGATATGTTTAGTTTGGGAAAAATAATTCCACTCTAAGTTTCCTAGAGGCAGGCAACCTCTGATAATATTTGGCAATGATGGAAATGTTAAATGTTTCTGTTTTGATTTTAATTCCTTTCATGAACATAAGTTGAAGTTTGTATTTGGACTTATCATACATGTAGCTTGTTCTTTTAGGTTGAGCAAGGGTGGAAAAGGAGAGAACAGTTTGCCAAATAAATGTAAATCTATTAGAGCACTAACTCATGGTTATAATGGTAAATTTGATTTTATGATTGTTCTTTAATCAAGAACTAGGACATGTACAGAAAGACATGTAAGATGCTTAAGACTTGTTTCAAAAGATGTTCCTTAGAGAATGTGAAATTATACTCATATCTGAAATTGATTATTGGAGCTTGCTATTTTAAGATTTTATGGGAATATTGACTGGATATGGATACTCAGAAAAGTGGTCTGAGCCACTGATCCATGATGCCAGTAAGTCTGGCAGATGTTAATATGAACTGCAAAAGGGTGATCTCATGGGAAGGTTAGGAGAGCAGCTGATCAACCTGGGCTGCGGTAGGATTCTCTTGATTCAATTTCCCCAATTATACCTGGCAGACTTTAAGCCTGATTGGATGCCAGTTGACAATCTACTCCTGGCTGGAACTGACATGAAGTTAGGGAGATATGTCCCTTCAATGTCCCTACTCTTAGTGAAAATTTCCTACAATCAAAAGCTTTGTAAGCTTAATACCAGACCTACTAAATAATAGATTTTTGTTAGGGGAACATCTGGGGTTAAGTCAAACTTGGGCTTGGAATTTAGACCAACAACAAGATAGAGTCTTTTCATTCTTAGTGATAGCATTTAGTGATAGCATGGGAACATTTAGGTTAAGGGCATATGAGATTTCCATACATAGTTATTATTATTTTTGTCTCAGTTGGTTAATGTTAAAAGAAAAAATGGTTTGCGGTCTATATTGTAAATGTTTTAAAAGAAGCATCACATTAACAGAAGTTGGAATTGTTTTATGATATGATATGCACTGTGTTAAAATGATTATTTATTACATTTATGTAAGTATTGGAGTCTCTTAGTGACTTAGTGAAATCTTATCTTCCTGATGGGGGAAATGAATAGTGAATTAATTCTAATTCTAATGTGAATTTCTTCAACATGACAATTGACCAAAGTTCCAATTTTGATTTTTTAATGATGATAAGTGTATAAAGTCCAGAAATGGTCATCTAAAACCGTAATAGGGTAAGTTTTGTAGGAGACAGGACACCTGCATTTCTACAAGAAGTTAAAGGGAAGAAGATGCTGAGATGCTATACTGAAGACTGCTTGAAGGAGCATCTATATCAGAAAACTGCATCAGATGATGTTCCTCTTCAGACTGCTGTATGAGATGCAACCTCTGAATGGACAATTCATTTATATATCTTAGGATTTGAATGTCTGTGTTTATATTTATGAAAAGGGAATACCCCCTTGAATTTGTGAATGTGTTGGTCAACTTTGCTCCCTCACCATAATCACATAACGGAGAGATAGATGAAGGGAAGAATTCATAGGGGAGAGAATATGAGGAGGTATCAATTGAATTTCAGTTTGGAAACAGAAATTTCAATAAATAAAAAGGGGGGATTTGGGGGGAGACAAGAAAGTTCTGTTTTCCACATTCCTAGGTGATAAAAGTTGTGATCTAGAATGGACAGGTTAGAAGTCAGAAACTAAGGCGCGGGCCCAAGGAACTGTGTGAGGAAGGACGTATCAGAGAGGAGAACATGGAGTCACAAGACTAGGGGAGAATATCGGGGGAGATCCAAAGTTAGGAAAAAAGTATAAGAAATCCGATCTCTCTAGACATGTCGTAGTCTTCCTGTAACCTTACTCTGGAGGCTACCCGTCCAGCACAGGGAATGGACGTGAAGATTAATAAAAGCTTTCCTGATTTCACAACAGGTATTGTTCTTAATTTAAGGAATGTTTTTTTTTCTATGTAAATTTATTTATTTAACTTTTTACATTCATTTTCACAAAATTTTAGGTTCCAAATTTTCTCCCCATTTGTCCTCTTCCCCCACCCCAATACACCGAACATTCTAATTTTCCCTATCACCAATCTGCCCCCTCTTCTATCATCTCTCCCTTCCTTTGTCCCCATCTTCTCTTTTGTCCTGTAGGTCCAGATAACTTTCTATTCCCCATTACCTGTATTACTTATTTCCTAGTAGCAAGAACAATACTCGACAGTTATAGCTAAAACTTTGAGTTCCAAATTCTCCCCATCCCTCCCTCCCCACACATTACCTTTGGGAAGGCAGGCAATTCAATATAGGCCATATCTGTGTAGTTTTGCAAATAACTTTGATAATAGTCGTGTTGTGTAAGACTAACTGTATTTCCCTCCATCCTATCCTGCCCCCCATTGTTTCTATTCTGTCTCTTGATCCTGTCCCTCCCCAAGAGTGTTGATTTCAAATTGCTCCCTCCTCCCATTGCCCTCCCTTCCATCATCCCTCCCACCCTGCTTATTGCCTTCTCCCCCAATTTTCTGTATTGTAAGATAGGTTTTCATGCCAAAATGAGTGGGCATTTTATTCCCTCCTTGAGTTAAATGTGATGAGGGTAAACTTCATGTTTTTTTTTTCTTTCGGCTCCCCTCTTTTTCCCTCCACTAAAAAGTCTCCTGCTTGCCTCTTCTATGAGAGATAATTGACCCCATTCCATTTGTCTCTCTCCTCCCCATACATTTTTCTCTCACTATTTACCTTCATTTTTTAAAGATATGATCCCATCCTATTCAATTCACCCTGTGTTCCCTGTCTCTGTGTATGCGTGCATGTGTGTGTGTGTTTGTGTGTGTAATTCCACCAACTACCCAGATACTGAAAAGTTTCAAGGATTACAAATATTGATTTTCCAGGTAGGAATGTAACAGTTCAACTTTAGTAAGTCCCTTATGACTTCTCTTTGCTGTTTACTTTTTCATGCTTCTTCTCATTCTTCTGTTTGAAAGTCAAATTTTCTTTTCAGCTCTGGTCTTTTCATCAAGAATGCTTGGAAGTCCTCTATTTCGTTGAAAGACCATATTTTCCCCTGAAGTATTATACTCAGTTTTGCTGGGTAGGTGATTCTTGGTTTTAGTCCTTGTTCCTTTGAATTCTGGAATATCCTATTCCACACCCTTTGATCCCTTAATGTAGAAGCTGCTAGATCTTGTGTTACCTGACTGTATTTCCACAGTACTGGAATTGTTTCTTTGGAGCTGCTTGCACTATTTTCTCCTTGACCTGGGAATTCTGGAATTTGGCCAAAATGTTCCTAGGAGTTTCTCTTTTTGGATCTTTTTCCGGTGGCGATTGGTGTATTCCTTGAATACTTATTTTGCCCTCTGGTTCTAGAATAGCAGGGCAGTTTTCCTTGATAATTTCATGAAAGATGATGTCTAGGCTCTTTTTTTGATCACGGCTTTTCAGGTAGTCCCATAATTTTTAAATTGTCTCTCCTGGATCTACTTTATAGGTCAGTTGTTTTTCCCATGAGATATTTCACATTCTCTTCCATTTTTTCATTCTTTTGGTTTTGTTTTGTGATTTCTTGGTTTTTTCTGAAGTCATTTACCTCCATCTGTTTCATTCTAATTTTGAAAAAACTGTTTTCTTCAGTGAGCTTTTGAACCTCCTTTTCCATTTGGCTAATTCTGCTTTTGAAAGCATTCTTCTCCTCATTGGCTTTTTGACCCTCTTTTGCCAATTGAGTGAGCCTATTTTTCAAGGTGTTAGTTTCTTCAGGATTTTTTTGGGGTCTGCTTTAGCAAGGTGTTACCCTGTTTTTTCATGCTTTTCTTGCATCTCTCTCATTTCTCTTCCCAGTTTTTCCTCCACCTATCTAACTTGATTTTCAAAATCGTTTTTGAGCTCTTCCATGGCCTGAGCCCATTGAATATTTATTTTGGGTTTTTAGGATACAGAAGCCTTGACTTCTATGTCTTTCCGTGGTGGTAACCATTGTTCTTCTTCATCAGAAAGGAAAGGAGGAAATATCTGTTCACCAAGAAAGTAACCTTCTATGGTCTTATTTTTTTTCCCTTTTCTGGGCATTTTCCCAGCCAGTTACTTGACTTCTGAGATTCCTTTCCACACCTACCTCGCCTCCAGATCCACCCATCTAAGGCTTGGGGTCTGAGATTCAAATGCTGCTGCCTAGCCTCAGGGCTTTCAGTGGGGCTTCAGTGGCTACTATTCAATGTAAGATTAAATTCAGGGGCTCAGGTGGGGGCAGGGCCGCAGCACAGGGCTTATTTCCCTCAGGGGGTTTACGTGGAGACCATCAACAATGGATCCGGGCTCCTGCTTGCTTTGGGAGCTCCTGTCAGCTGTTGCCACCCAAGGGGTCCTGAGTTGTGGAGACACCCTGCTCACCTCTCGGCCAGCCAATCACTGACCTTTGCACCCGTGGGCAGGGGGAACCTCGTGGCCGCTGGAGATTCTGTCCTGGAAGTCAGACCGGATCTGCTCCTCCTGGGGCCACATGGCTAGTGCAGGACTAGGCTCCTTTGTGGGTCTGATGTGCGACGGACTTCCGGTGTCAGTTTTTCTGGTCTCTCTGGAACAGAAATCTCCTCCACTCCATCGTACCAGGGCTTTCTCTGCTCCAGAACTTGTCGGGGGTTCCTCCTTACAGGTATTTTATAGGCTGTGGGTTCAGGAACTAGCGTATGTGTGTCTTTCTACTCCGCCATCTTGGCTCCTCCCTGGTGAGTATGTTTTTTGCTGTTGCGGGCATTTTAGGCTCACTTCTTGATGTAATGATATTTTAGTCTTTATGTTAATTCTGCTAATTAAATTTCAAAACTCAACATCTAGTGTCAATTTTTTTCCACAGTCTGACAAACGTTAATGTAATTAACAGTATTCTTTCCAAAATAAGTCTTTATAATCAGTTTTTTTTTTTTCTGAAATATTGGCCAATTATTCCCATGTAGTTTAGAACCTTTCTGATGTCTACCTTGGCAATCGTTGCGGCTACAATTAATTTCCTCTTTTTCCCCTTTTCATCCTAGTTATCATAGGACTTCAAAGAATATATTCTATCTTATTGTTATCTACTCTCCTCAAAGTTGTGCTGTTATTATTCTAGATCACTCTGTTTAGTAGAATTTTGAGCCAATAAGCACATACTGAAGATCTCTTATGTAAGCTGTAAGACTCTTTACCTTCACTTGAAGCTCCATAGAGTCAATATTTTCTAGATTCCCACTAGGAGCCTCTTTCTAGCAATAGCAGATAAAGTGAATTGTCTTTTAATATCCTACACGTCCACCTGAATGCAAGAGACAACATCAACTACAACAAAATTGAAGTGTTTAATTGGGGCAAGTGAGTTATAGTCCAGGTTGATACAGATTCAGTGGCCAGATATCAGAGGCAGGTGCTGGGAACAGGGCTTATATAGGGTACAGAAGCAAGAAAAAGACGAGGCTGCACATCGGAGGGATTAGGATGGGGGACTGGCCAAGGTGCAGGTGGGAGGAGTTAGGCAGATAGATTAGCTAGGTTGTATGTAGGAGAGGTCAGACAGAGGAACTGGT
This sequence comes from Bettongia penicillata ogilbyi, assembly GCA_023548195.1. Taxonomy (NCBI): domain Eukaryota; kingdom Metazoa; phylum Chordata; class Mammalia; order Diprotodontia; family Potoroidae; genus Bettongia; species Bettongia penicillata. The sequence goes on along the minus strand of JAJHZJ010000782.1, from coordinate 610,460 downwards.
GAGGCTGCAGATGGGAGACACTTAGGCCGAAGGACTGGTCAAGCTGCAGGTTGGAGGAGTTAGAAGCAATCTCATAGTTCCTCCCTCCAACCCCCATCCCCCGCAAGAAGTTATTTTGCATAACAAGAAAAAGTCCTTAGAGAAAGCTTGGGCAGAGTTTGGGGTATTTACAAAATTAGTCAGAAACTGGAAGTGATTATGTCTAGTCAGTCTCAGGCAATTTATGGTTCTAGGAATGGGTTCAAGGTCAGATTCAATCAAGTCAGTTTACATAGACATTGTACACATGAGTTTGATACCCATTTTTGCTTGTATAGCTTAAAAGTAGTGCAAAAAGCCAATTATAACCTTTCGCCAGTGGGAAACTGGCTGCTTATAGCTGGCCTAGTGGATGATATCTCTACCATGTTCACTTTGGTGGGTAGTGCTCACTTGGAATTATTGGTCTTTTTACCCCTGCCCAGGTGGAAACATACTGGAAATTATTCTACAACACTGTCTGAGAGAGTGGGATGTGCAGAAAAGAGACAATGGTAGGTAAAATGAACGTAGACTAATTGAGCGAGGGCAGCTGAAATAATTGAGGGAAGAAAAATATCTACATCATTACTGACACTGATAGAGAAGAAATAAACATTGTAGTAATGTGTATTCTACAAGTAAATAGAAAATAGAATATATGAAGATGTCATGGGCCTAGAATATGAGAATTGGAAATGACCTCAAAATAGAACCTAGAGTGTCAGAGATAAAAGGTCATTCAACCTTAGAATACAGAATTAAAGGGCTAGAAAGGACTTTAAAACTTACAAGTTCCAAATATCTTATAAATTGAATATAGAGAAAACTAAAAAAAGAAATGTCATCTATGGAAAATACCTTGGAGAACTCTAGTATACAGTTGGAAGCCCTTCTGACCCTACCACCCAATGTATAGTCTCTTGTTCTCTCATTAAAGGTTGTACCAGAGGCCCTCCAAAGAATGTAAATCCCTCATGTTCTGACTCCATGCATTTCACCGAACCCCTCAACACAGGGGCAAATGAGCTAAACATAACAGACAACTCTGATCCAATTTCATGCTATCAAGTTTATTAAAATCTCTGTTCATGGAAGCCTGGTAAGTAATACAGACGGTGGGGGGAGGGAAAGTTGTGCCTTCAAGGAAATGGTATTTTATTTTGAGTGATACACCACACAGATAAATTAGAAAAACTAATAGCATTAAGAAAGAGGAGGATCAGGAAACAGTGCAGAACATGGGATATAGAATGGGATTACAAAAGGAATATTTTTGTCTTTATGAAAATCATGCTAACTAAATATCTAAAATAAATTTCTCGTGTTTATGTATGCTTTTAATACATATTAGACTTATAAATTTCTGTGTAACTTCAAGCATCATTTCTAGTCAGTCTTATTTTGGAAATTTTAACCACTCTTCTCCATGGATTTTGGAATCTTTCTGGCATCTTCCTTGGTTATGGTGAAGGAACAGATTTAAGTTCCTCTTTCCCCTGTTCTGATCTATATTTGGCCACTGGACCCAGAACACTCTGAAGGAGAAAGTGAGGTTGGTGACTGTGCGCAGCTGTCCTTCATTTACATCCATTTCACTTGCAAAGGAAGAGATCTGGGAGACAGAATATCAAGTCCAGGTTACAATAAACAGAATTTTTTTTTCCTGGAATATAAAGCTAGTAATCGGGAGTAATATCTAATAAAACGGGATGATAGGCTAGAAAAATTTTGGAAAGAAGTTAAAGATTACAAAATTTTATGAGTTGAGCATTTAATATAAATATGCCACAAGAATAATTTTCTCTTATCACCTATACAATTGAATGTTTTTTGAACACTTGGCAAATACTTGAGTTTCCGGGTCTCAGTGTCCTCTATAAAATGTGATAGTTGAACTGCATGGTTCTGAAGTTTCCCTTTCAAATTACTTATATTGTCATTGTTGGGGCTATTTGAGACTAAAAGGACAATCATGAGAATTTAATTTGACTTTTAAATATTTTCCCCATGGTAAAACAAGAAAAACCTTGTATCTCTCATTCATACCAAGTTTCTCTTTCATATTCATATGTCATCATCATTACCAAGGCACCCAAATGGACTTACAAGCAAATCAAATGTTGTTTACTTATTTCCTAAGTCTGCACTCTATTTGTAAGCTTTTTTATTGATGACAAAGGGAAAGGTGTTCTAAAATACATAAGTGCTGACTGAAATATGAAAAAAGCTTTCATTCAGCTATCAGTTTAGAAAAAATGATTCCTTTCCCACGTAGTAGACTCATTTAATTCTAAAGGGAGTAGCAATAGCATGTTTCTTTCCTTCACCATTGTTTGGACTGAAAAATATCTCAATTTGCATATATTACCAGTAACATGTACATATTAATGTGGCCAATGATATGGGATACAAACATGTCAAATATTGACTTTAATACAGGCATCCTATGCCATATATCATTTACCATTATAGGTACTCCAAAAAAGTGAGTATTCATAATAACTGCAACACTTCTTTGTCTTTAAGATTGGCTAAATTTAAAAAAGAAATAATGTCTGATAGGAAAGAAGTCAAAATGTTTGTTTATATGGGTTTTACAGATCATCTAGAGGTACAAAATTAGCCTTTTCTCTGTGTTCTTAGCAGTCTGTCTCTTTACACTCGTGCGGAATCTGGAATTGGTTGTTTTGGTTGTGGTGGATTCCCGGCTCCACATCCCTATGTATCATTTCTTGAGTGTCTTGTCTTTCCTGGATGCCTGCTATTACTCAGTGATCATGCTTAAGGTGTTAGTCAATTTCTTAGCAGACAGTAAAACAATTTCCTTTTCTGGTTATGTCTGGAATTTTTAGGACTACTGAGTGTTTCCTCTTGGCTGTATGTGACATATGACCACTACAACTCAATCTGTAACCCACTTCTCTATACAGTCATCATGACTCTACGTGTCTATGTGCTTCTCATCATTAGTTCATATATAGTGGATGTTTCACATAGCATTTTACACTGTGGCTACATTTAGTTTATCCTTTTGTGCATCCAATGTAGTCAGACGTATGTTCTCTGATATTCTTCCACTCCTGGCCATCTCCTGCTCTGACACTCACATCAATGAACTATTGTTTTTTATCTTCGTGAACTTAACTGAGATCTTCACCATCCTGATTGTCGTAGTTTCCTATGGCTTCATCTTGGTTGTCATTTTGAGAATCCACTCAGCTGAAGGGAGAAAGAAAGTCTCACCTACTTTTGGTTCTCATCTGACAGACGTTTCCATCTACCATGGGATCATCCTCTTCATGTACTTGAGTCCTACTTCCAGCTACTGTTTAGACCATGACATGATAGTATCTGCGTTTTATACCATTTGTGATACCGATGTTGAAACCCATCATCTATATTTTGAGGAAAAAAGATGTGAAAGAATCAGTAAAAAAATTATTGGGGAAAAAGAAATTCATCAATCACCTTTTAAATATTGAAGTAAATAGATGAAAACAGTAGGAAATTTGATATCCTAGATAAAATAAAATAAAAAAAGTCAAGAAAATATAAGATGACAAACTCTTTATTTATCTCACTGTTGTTCAATCTGATATTTAGATTTACTCAAATTATCGTAACATATGTATGCAGGTTGATTGTGGTGGCTATTTTTATTTTACCATTCGTCTTCAAAAGATCTCTCCAGGAGTATAAAAGTATCTGTAGGTTTTTCTTAATAACAGTTGTCCTCTTCTATGAGATATTTTCATATATTCCTATTTATTTGTCCTGTATGTATGCTGCTACATATAACTGAGTTATAAATATAACCACCATATTGACAACATAACATAAATTAACAACATAAATTCAAGTTAAAAATTGAAATTCAAAGAATACCTTGTCCAAGGAAAGGGACCTTCATGAATATACAAAAGATGGAATGAAGAGCAAATTCATTTAGTGCTACTGAAGAGCCATCACGTTTTCAGGGCAAAAATTAAATACGATCACTTCTGGGATTGCTAATGTATTACAAGTCACCAATAAAATTAGGTGATGTAATCACAAATGGGGAGGGATCACTTTTATAAACTCTATAATATGGAGTGCATATTTTTCTACTAACATTTAAAAATTGTCTAAGGTACAAATCATGTTTAGTTATACTAAAGATTAGGGAAATTAAAAATATAGCCATATTGAAGTAACCACTCCACAGTCATCAAATTGTTGATAGTAATAGAGTTACACATCTCCATGCTTGTAGAATGGGAAAAAAAATTAAAGTATTTTTTGGAGTTAATCTCAAAATTTAAAACAGGTACTTAAAAACAATCAGCGTCTTTGAACCAGTAATGTGGATTTTATAGGTAAACATCATGAATATTATTATAAGAAAAAAAGGGTTCTGTGCTGAATGATGTTTAGATGGACATTAATTATAATTGAAAACTGGAAATTATAAAAATGTCTAATGGCTGTTGACTACATCCACAGATGATAACATATGCATTTAATAGTATACTGCAACGTAATTAAAACCAATAAGTATAGAGAACCTACAATCACAGGAAAAATTTGAAGGACTTTTATGTAATGTTGGAAAGCACTAGAAACCGAAATAGAAGAATAAATATGTAGGCTAGCCTGGACTCTGTAAAAGCAAATTCCACGCAAATCTAGAAATAAGGGGAGGAAAGACAAAAAAATGGAAGTAACGTAGAGGAAACAATCAGAAAAAAATATGATCATAATTTTTGATGAAGACATTGATTTTAAAATCCCCAACTCTAACTCTAACCCTAAATACTTACAAAAACTCCATATTTAATGTGTTTGGATATTTTAAGCAAAGTACATGACAATTAAGTTTAAATGGTTATTGTTGTCTATTTTACCAAGTATAGAGACATAAAATGTTTATAAACTTTGTCATTTCCTCCATGAGATAAAACTACTTTTTTTCTCTCATACTTTGGCATACGATACTATGATTAAATGCTTTTCAGAATGGAAAATAATCTACGTGAATGAAAATGGAAGCACAATATCTATGTTCCTTCTACATTACATCTCATAATCATAGATTATAGATTTAGACTTTGTAAAATTTTTATTTTTAGTTCCAAATTCTCTCTTTCCCTACATTATTCTCCCACTCATTGAGATGTTAAGAAATATCATACCCGTTATACATATAAAGTTATGAGAAACATATTTCTACATAAGTCATGTTCCCCCCCAAGACAGGAAAAAAATAAAGGAATGCTTCAGTTCATACTCCAAGTTCTCTATCTGTTGGAGAATACAATTTTTCACCATGAGTACTCTGGAATTGTCTTGGATCATTGTATTGATCAAAGTCACTAAGTCTTTCACGGTTGATAATTGCTATAATATTACTGTTTCTTTATACGCTATTTATTGTTCTGGTTCTACTCACTTCAGTTTGTATCACTTCATATAAGTGTTTCCGGGTGTTTCTAAAATCATCTCCTTCAAAATTACTTAAAACACAATGATATTCTTTCACATTCATATACCATAACTTGTTCAGCCACACTTGATGGGCACTGTTTCAGTTTCTGATTCTGATTATAAGAATTGTTGTATGTATGGGTACTTTAATTTCCCTTTTATTTTCTTGCTTATAGATTATTATTAATATTATTATCATTATTCTTTTATATAATATACGTAATATATTATAATATATAATTGTTAATATAATCGCATATTATTATCATTATTGTTATGTCACAGGATTTATACACCTTTACAGGTCTATGGACATATTTCCAAATTGATCTTCAGAATGACCACACTACTTCAAAGCTCCACCAACAGTGTGCTTTGGCACGTATACGTTTTCTCACATCCCCTTCAGCTTTTCTCCCTTTCCTTTTCTGTTATTTTAGCCAATTTGATGAGTGTGAGGTGATATCTCAGAAATGTTTAATATGTATTGTGCTGATTATTACCGTGGGTCAGCTAGGTGATCCAGTGGATAGAATGCTGGGCCTGGATTCAGGAAACCTCATCTTCTTGAATTCAACTGACCTCAGACGCTTATTAGCTGTTTTACTCTGGGCATGTCACTTTACGGTTTACCTCACTTTCCTCATCTGTATAATAAGCTGAGAAGAAAATGAGAAACATTACAGTATCTCCACTAAGAAAACCCCAGATTGGATCATGAAATGTCGATCAAACTGAAAATGATTGAACAGGAAACAACAATTACTGAATTAAAGTTGTTTTACTTCTTTTTATGGAAAAGGATAGCTTTGATTTCTTACACTGAATGTTATCTTTTGTGTCCTTTGATAATTTAATGGTTGTGGCACAGGTCGTATTTTTATTAATTTTGCTCAATTCTCTATGCATTTGAGAAAAGAGATCTTTGTCAGAGAAATTAGTTGTAATTTCCCGCGGTGCTTAACGTGTGCATAGATTAAAACAAATTCAGAGGAAATCAAAGTTGTTGTTTTTTTAATTAATGTCTTACTTCCTAAGGCGAAGGAATTCATATTCTCCTGACAGAGATATGGTATGTTCAGTATCTTCCTGAAGAAACATTCTAATAGTGAGGTATAATAGTCTCATTTATCCTATATGTATATACACGCATATAAATATATGTATATATGTTTATATATATATATATACACACATGCACACACACACATACACACACACACACACACACACACACATATATATATATATATATATATATATATATATATATATATATATATATATATATATATATATATATATATATACCTTAAAGTACCCTTAAAATTGTCTCCACATGTGGGGAAATAGAGGAGACTCTCCCCTGGCCCCCTTGTATGACCACCACATGACCTGACATAAGGAATGTAACTTAAAGCTCACATATGTAACCAGGAATGCCATAGGAAGAAAGACATATATATTGGAAGAATTAATGAACCAAATAGCCTGGGCAAAGAGACATTTATCTTTAGAGTCATAAAACTCCTTATGGGAGGAGATGTCTGTACTCAGGGATCTGGCCAGTCCTGGGGTACATTCATCAAAGCAGAGAACTGGAATTTCGGCCAAGGTTTCTTCTTTGATAACTCTGCTCTAATGATGCTCTTTTCTCTGAAGTTACATGTATAAAGGTACCGAGTGGGAGAAGGACCTTTAGAGATCTTTGCCTCAGAAGCAGGAACGCTGACTTCTGTTGACTCTCGCAGTCAGGACCTTAGCCAACTGCTGCACGTCCTCCCCCCTCTCCCATCTTTATGCTTCTCCAGTCACCAAAGTGATGAACTTCAAACTTGGCTGGTAATGTATATCTATTCTTTTTCCTATTTTGTCAACTATTTTCTATTAGATTATATTTACACAGTTGCTAACTTTCACGATTTGAATTGCTAAATAAGCTTACTTGCCTATTAAGCTTGTTTGAACGTATGCCATTGTATCTTGAGATCCACACCTACAGTGAAGGTAGTGGGCAATTTGTAATCCCTTTCGACTACACCCCCTTAAGACATCATGGCAATACTACGGAAAGAATTCTGTATTTATACAGAGCTGAGAATCAATTCTCCACTGTCATTTACGACTGTATTGACTTTATGATCCTTATTTAATTTCACCTACAAAAATGTTTGGGAATGATGACTTTGAAGGACTCTGTCTGTTTTACTTCCGCAGAAAAGTAGGAAACTTCTTTTCTGGCCTGTGCTCTGATCTGGAAGCAACTTCATCACTTTTCTCTATATGACGCTTATAAAAATGTGGATGATAATAGCACCTATCTCTCAGATAGGGAAATAGCTGAGGCAGCTGAATAGGAAGGAGGAGCTGAATCATCTGTGGCTATCTGAGCTTTATTTGAACATGTCCAAGGTAGAGGAAATCATCACCCCATCAGAATCTTAAAAAGAAAAAAAAACAACCTTATCTCAAATGATCTTCTGAGCTTCCGCCAAAACAGAGTTACATTTAATTGAAAAGTAGAAAAATAAACAGCTTTTCCAACCCAATGACTTACTATTCTATTCTTATTAATTTCAAGAGTTCAAGTTCAGCCTCAGAAATCCACCACCTGTGTGATCCTGAGCCAGTTACTTTGCTCAGGTTCAGTTTACTTATCTTTTAAAATGGTAATAATTTTTATAGCTACCTAAGGGTTGTTGTGAAGATGAAATCAAGTCAAATAATCTATGTAAAAGACTTTGCAAACCTTCAAGTATGTCTTATGATGACTGTTGTCATGATTAGTTATAGGGACTTATACATAAGCATATACAGTGAGCTGTGTGATAAAAATCTTCATCCACATGCCTATATTGTTTTCTTGTTAAATGGAAGCAATTCATCACTTAACCTTCTCTTTACGATTGTGTCAACTTTTTAAAAAAAGTCAATAGTTTTAATGAATGTGATTCAATGATTTTTTCAGGATCTATTTCAGTTTTGAGCTATGTTGTTGGGGGCGACGGTCCCCGATCGACCCTCCTGGTGGGTAGTAACCCCTCACTCTGCGTCACGCAGCTTCAGACGTCTCTGGACCCGTCCCCGGGGATCGGAGTTCGGGCGGAAACCAAGCACGAGCCAGGGTGGTAGAGCAAAGCGGGTGTTTATTCAGCAGTTCACATCAGTCCAGTCCCCCCGAGCCCTTCCTGCGTGTGCCTTTTATCCCTAGTGTCTTGCCCTCCTCTTCCGGGTAGGCTCCTCCCCAGTTCCTCCCTGAGGGCGGAGCTCAGCTCAGTGAAGCCTCCCCAGTGCCAGTGTGGCAGAGCCACGTCAGCAGGTCCAGACTTCCTGGCATCTCCTATCCTCTCAGGGGGCCTGGGTCCAGAGCGCCCCTTACAACTCCCTCTTTTTGTTTATAAGGGCAGGTGAAAGGCCTGTCTTAGGCTATGTGGCCTGACTCCATGCCTGGTACCGAAAGTGGGCAGGGCCCCTGTCTTAGGCTATGTGGGTGGTCCCCACCTCCCGCATTTCTGGTAGGTGGACCCACAATAATCCAGTCATTGGGTACCTCTGCAGCCAATGGCATGATTATCCAGGTCATGGGGCCACAATATTCCCGTCATTGGCACAGTCACAGCGAAAGCCCATTATTGATTATAGCGGGGTACAGGGACGCTTTTGAAAAGTTTGATGGTATAATTAGCAGTAACCCTAATATAGTCCCAGGAGGAAGAAGGACCCCAATAAGTGTCACCCGTGGTTTCACAGCCCCAGCTACGGCAGTAATAATCAGTTATGCCTCCACATTTGGTGTTCAAGGCACGGCTTCTATGAGGGCAAATTAATGTCAGGAAACGTAGAGGCCGTGAAACAAACGCCAGACCAGTTGAGGGGGAGTGCTGTGTATGCCAGATTGCCCCCACAAACAAAAACTTGCCCTAGTGGGAGGTACAGGGGGTCAGAGGTATTCGTCAAGGAAGAGCAATTGGGGGGCAGGGAGGACCCAACATCGAGGGTAATAGAGTTATGGGTGGTAATTCCGGCGTAGCAAGGGGAGGGGAGAGCAAAGGGAATGCCGGGCTGAACCTTAAAGTATTTAAAACCAAACCCATTCCAATTCCCAGGAATACCCTTCTATAGACAAGTTGGGAAACCTGCGACTAGTCCTGAAAAGTTAGTGTCTCTGAAAAAGAGTCCCATTATTATCATAGTCTAGTCCATCATCTTTAAACATGTGAGAAATATTGCCTTGGATGATAAATTTGGTTATTGTCTCACTCCATGACATCACCCTTAACCATGGTGGATTCCTGACGAACGCCCATCTCTGTTGTTCCTTCGGTGCTGGGTCGATGGACGCAGTGTTCTTGAGTGTCATGATAAGTACGAGAAAAATGAAAGGAGTCATCGTGACCTAGTTGATTAAGCTTCTCCAGAAGTTTTTTCATCTGCCACTGATAGCACCTCCTCACTCCCTGTGACCGCTTCACCTTGGCGGTTGTCCTCTATCACTCTTATTCTTTTCACTGGAACCCAAACTTCTTTATTATCATCTGTTAAAACACAAACATACCCTTTTCCCCACGTTAACACTGTATGAGGACCAAATCAATTTTTATTCTCATCGTGCCACATTACTGGCTGCTTTCAGGGCACTTGTTATTGCTGATTCATTCTTTGCAGACTCCTTATTAGGAAATGTTAAGAATTTCATAGCAGCCAATAAGCCATCATTATAGAATTTTAAATAATTTAGAGTATAAACAGCCAAACAGCCAATTGTAATTTATCATCAATTTAGAGTATAAACAGCCAATTGCGAATTTGTCATCAACTCCTGGTCCAACTACTCCTTTTTCTTTTTGCAAGTAAGTGTCCAGGGATCGATTTGCTCGTTCCACTTTAGCTTGACTAGTGGGATTATGGGGGATTCCAGTGACATGTAAAATGGAAAATTCCACCATGAACTGTTCAATGGCTTTACTGACATAAGCTGGACCATTGTTTGGTTTAATGTTTTTTGGTACTGCATGATTTAGCATGTGACCGAGTGTGTGTGATATAAAATATTGTTGTTTTGGCCCTTATTGCTAGTTGAACTTCCATAGTTATCTGTTTAATACTATCTGCCCTATCAGGAATATAGGCTGACTCTACTCTAGGTATCAATGGTACTGTATACTTTCTGTCTGTGATGATATTGCAAGGTTCTTTCACATATAATAATGCTTGCAATACTGCATATAATTCATTTTGCTGTGTAGAAGTAAATGTTGTTTTAAATTTATGCATCTCCTTTTTAGATGGAATATACATAGATGCCCTAAAATTTTTTGTTGCATCTGTAAAAACATTAACTCCCTCTACCAGTGAGGAAGAGCATTTGTCGGCCCAAGACCATGGCCACGTGGCAAATTGCTGCCCAAAAGGAATTGGGAGCCCATGTTGGAAATTCTGATTAATCAATATCTGCCATTCCACAAACTCTTGTATGCAGTTCTCTGTTTGTTGACTTGTATACATAGTATATATTGTGTGAGGTTCCTGTCCTATTAAGATCCTTACTCTCTTCACTGCCTTATGTATGACTTGGGCTACCAGCACAGCATAAGGCACACAAGCTCTGTTCTTTATCTGAGCCAAATGTACCCAGTCAATAATCCCTTTTTTATGTAAAACCCCAGTGGGTATTTTTTTCAGTGAATAAAATTGTTACTTGCAAGTCCTGTGATTCTCATATCCTGCTAATAGTACACCCCATAATCTTTTTCTGCATTAATTTCAAACATTCCAGTGTTTCATCTGTCCATTCTCTGCATGAGTTTAATTGAGAAGGACCTTTCAATAAATCATATAATGGTTTCATTTGATCAGTTGTAATTCCCAACTGTGGCCTACACCACTGAATTTCTCCTATCAATTTCTGAAAGTCATTTAAAGTTGTAACCTTTGTAGAATCTATGATAGGTGACTTCAAACTTAAACCTTACCACCTTACATCATTGTTTCACAGGCTAGTTTCTCCTTCTCTGATTACATTTACTCTGGAAAAAAAAAAACCTTTTAGAAATTACGTTGTTAATAAGTTCAAACACTAAATTTAACTTTTGCTTAAGCCAAGGAATGACTACAAGTTCAGATTAAAAGAGCAAGATCTTTTCTGCTTCATAGACCATTACATATTAATTTATCAATACATTATCTTGAAAATGAAAATTTAAAACCGTTTAAAATTTCTCCTGTTGTTAATAGTCACTAAACTTTTACAAAATAAATTAGTTGAAAACCTTCAAAATAATAGTTCTCTTCTCTTGATCTAATCTGGAATGATAAAAGTTACAATTCGCTGTAGACCCAGCTGAATGATGAGTTGGGACTGCAGGGCAAAAAAAAAAAATCTTAATGGTTCCAACCTTTACTCAAGTAAATTTTACTTCTGTGTCTACTCCTTAAGAACTTTCTTGAATGAGAGGGTTTTTGAATTCCTCAGCTGAAGGGAGGGAGACTTCTGGACAACTGCCCAGTGGCGCCAAGTCTATTCCATTCTGCTGGAGAGTTTCAAAAGTTTTATCTCTGCTGAGGTGTCCCTTTAAGATTTATGCATATTTCCAATTTGCCTAGTGCCAAATAATATAACAAATCCTGATCTGTTTTAAACATCTAATTAGGAGTGACATGTTTCACTTAAAATGTGATCAGAATAACTACCTTTTGGTTACTTCTCATTATACAAAATACTTTTCTTTTAGGTGAGGCATGAGATAATGAAAATGCCGATCAGCCTGCCCCAGATCTCCTCTCGTCTCTCTCTCCACCCTCACAATCTGGCCAGAATTGGAAGGCAAAGAGAGAGAGAGAGAGTTCAACCAAAAACCTTCAAATGATTTCCGAAACTTTTATGCTTTCCTTAAACTTCATATCCATGTTGTTTTCCTAATGGGCTTTGATTAAAGCCCCTTTAAAACTGCACATATATTATTCCCTTGCATTTCTTATCTAAAATTGCATTTTGCAATCATATAAACTAAATAATATAAGATTAGTTTCTCTCTTTCTCTCTCCCATACTTCTCCCCGATGCTGCAGCCATCAGAGAGAAAGGAGGAGGGGGAGGAAAAGAGATAACATTCCAAGGTCCAGCTACCATGGAGTTGACCGTAATAACTCACAAACACACGCACACAGAACATGTAAAGACAGAACACATATACAGACAATAAAAGAATCCAAAAACTGAGAAAAAACTGTCAGAAATCCCCTGTACACATTATAACTCTGGCTTAACTTCTATCACTGTGTAACTAAGCTTTGCATAAGATTCCCTGTCTAAACTTTCTCCCGTACAAGATTGCTTTTTTAGACTTACTCCTGCAACTTTTTACTGCACCACAGATCTGTGCCGAGTGCCAGGGCTGGGAGAACATCCGGGCCCCTGAATTCGCCACTGTGCCACAGATCCTGGGAAAATTTTTTGCTGTACCACAAATCCAGGCCCTGGGCCAACTCTGGATGTATTTCCTGGTTGAATTTCTGACTGCGCCAACTCCCTCTTTCCTCTCTGTCCTATCTGGTCGTGATTGTCTCCTGAGCTCCCTGACCGCCAACACTCCAAAGATAAAAAAAGGGGGGGCAGTAGAGGGGGGTTTCGACTCCTTGTCAGAAATCTCCACTAGGGAGTCTCCCGTTTGTATCGCACAAGCGGCAGCCGAGCAAGTTGGACTTGGGGTACCCACAAGGGCTGCTTTTTCCACCCTGTACATGACAAAATCAGTCTCAATGAGCAACCCAGGGGTGGCATCCACATAAGAGGCCATCTGTTGCCCTATCAGTCGCCAACGGGTCGGATCAATTCCTGTATGCTCTACCCATGGACTGATCGTTATTACTTTCTCGACCCAATCTCGGCACACTCTTATGTGTATTTTTATCCCATTCTGCTTGCAGAGTTTGTACACTTGGCAAGCTAGGATTCCCTTATCCTCTGGCTTAACTTCTCCTGCGGACTGGGCTTGTCCCATCCTATTTCTGCCTTCGGGGAGCCTCGCGCGAATTTTACTTTCGCTTCGGCAACATCCGGGTGCTTGGCCCTTCTACCCCTGCCTGCAGGAAGTAGGTGGGTTACTCACCTCACCGCGTTCGTCACAGTCCCTGTTCGGGGCGCCAGTTGTTGGGGGCGACGGTCCCCGATCGACCCTCCCGGTGGGTAGTAACCCCTCACTCTGCGTCACGCAGCTTCAGACGTCTCTGGACCCGTCCCCGGGGATCGGAGTTCGGGCGGAAACCAAGCACGAGCCAGGGTGGTAGAGCAAAGCGGGTGTTTATTCAGCAGTTCACATCAGTCCAGTCCCCCCGAGCCCTTCCTGCGTGTGCCTTTTATCCCTAGTGTCTTGCCCTCCTCTTCCGGGTAGGCTCCTCCCCAGTTCCTCCCTGAGGGCGGAGCTCAGCTCAGTGAAGCCTCCCCAGTGCCAGTGTGGCAGAGCCACGTCAGCAGGTCCAGACTTCCTGGCGTCTCCTATCCTCTCAGGGGGCCTGGGTCCAGAGCGCCCCTTACACTATGTCTTCACTCGTGGCTCTAGTTAGCTGTGCTTCTCAAATTCTTAGTCAAGCTTTTAAAATAATTTTTCCTGACTTTCCCTCATCGTTAGGATGCTGTCTCCTCGCACACAATTACTTTCCTAAATCAAATAGTTGAAAGGAACAGTCTTCATTTGGTGTTTTACTCTGAATAACAAGAGAAAATCGAGGACCAAGGGAATTAACAGAATTTTATTATAAGTACCTCAAAGTATCAACACATTTATGAGCTGATTGGCAATGGTTTCAAGGTGGACACAAGTTTAAGACAATCCAGATAGCTTCACCTCAACAGAAGCTGGTCCCTTGTATGTCAGTTCCTCCCCAGCGTAGCAAATATATGACAATGTGCAAGCGGAGATGTGTGACAAAGTACTTTTGAAAGTAATTTTAAAAAGATATAGATTTAACGACTCCTTCTCTACCAGGCTCTTTCCCATCACTGATTAATAAGAAGAATTGGAAACAATGGGGTGATGAGTCCACGCAACTTTCAACAATATTCTGATGTTAGGATCATAAATTTATAGCTGGAAAGGATGCTAAAGTTCATCAAATCCATCCCCATCATTTATTTGGTAAGGAAACTCAGACTTAGAAAAGCTAAATCACATATCACTTGCTCCAAAATTATTTCAATTGATTTGCAATGAATTTTACCACTTCAGATCTTTTCGTATTTATTCCATTTTTCAGACAGCCACTGAAGTAATTTTCCCAAGGAGCATGTCTGACCATGTCAACCCCCTCTTCAAAAAGCTCCATTGTCTCCCAATTGCTTCCATGACCATTAACCTTTGCTTTCACACTTGCAGCCCTCCAGAATCTTGTCCTACCCTAGCTTCCATCCCATACTACTCTTCATTATGCACTCTACAACCACTGGAATAGGTTATCATATTGTTCTGCATATGCAACACTCCATTTTCTATTTTTACAACTTCAAATCGGCTAGTGACAATGTCCAGAATATACTCCCTCGTAAAATAAAATAGATTATTAGTAAGCAATATCTTAGGG
Organism: Bettongia penicillata ogilbyi; assembly: GCA_023548195.1. Classification (NCBI taxonomy): domain Eukaryota; kingdom Metazoa; phylum Chordata; class Mammalia; order Diprotodontia; family Potoroidae; genus Bettongia; species Bettongia penicillata. The sequence continues at coordinate 595,398 of JAJHZJ010000782.1, read as the reverse complement.
AGATTCTGTGTTCCCTCCCTTCTAAATTCTGACTTTAATTTCAGTTTTTAAGTTTTCTTCAAAAGGGCATTAATGATAATGGGATTCCTTATCAGGGTCAAACTCCACCCAAGTTTGCGAATAATTTCATCTAAAATTTTAGCGAAGGCCATTATGTTCTACTGTAACGTAGGTGAAGACAGTTTCTTTTCTCTAGACTAGAGTCACCTTCACACCATACATAGCCCTCTAGGTCTTCAAGTGTGGCCCTCTGACTGAATCCAAACTTAGCAGAATAAATCCCTTTCATAAAAAGATCTGTTCTGTAAAAGCTGGGCTCAGTCTAAAAGCCACACCCGAGGACCTAGAAGGGCACAAGTCAGGTTTCACCTCTGGGTCTAGATGCCCATGGCTGGGAGTGGTCTGTCCACGGAGGAAGTTGAAAAATGTATATAAAATGTGCACTCTGATATTCAGTGGCTGTCACTGTTTACTGCAGTTGTTGCATTTTGCTGCCTCTTGCTGCTGCCTCTTCCTGATGTTCTTGGCTCCTGCTGTTGCTGATGCCGCCTCCTGCGGATGTTGGTCTTGCTGCCACTCACTGATGCTCCTGCCCTTCTTTCCTCTTGCACCTGCTCCAAGTAATTTTAGTCGAACAGAACAAAATTGAATACTGTCGAACAGAATTTCAACATTTTAACATCATTCAGGTTTTCCATGTGTAGCAGATTTCAGATAGGGAAAAAATGAGTCATATGAGGATGTATACTATCATTGACTTCCAAAGAACAATTCTTGGTGCTGAAGTTAGGTACCTCTCATTAGGATATTCCTTCAGTGCTTTACAATGCCTTTGAAATGATGCAGCACTATTTAAGGATTTACTCACAATGCTCAGGAGCATTGTAAGTACAGTCCTATTAGTTGTATTGAACAGTAAACACTGAGGATATATCTAGGGCGAGACTGTGTTTCTGTCCCTTCAGGGCACAGCCTAGCTATATTTTGAGACTCTTGTCATCCCGGCATGGGTGAAGCCCAGAAATTCATGCATATCATCTTCTATATCATGGAAGAGTTGTGATACGATAATCACAGATCTGAGCAATCAGTAAAGGAGAAATTACACAGACTGGGATGGACACTGAAATAAATGGGGGAAACAAAGAACAGTAAAAAACCTTGTGTCTTAAGGAACTTGTATTCTCTTCGTGGTGTTAATACACAGACATTTATGTGTATACAAGATATATGCGGTATAGAAGGAAGGTCCTAGTGAGGAGGTTAGGATAGGGAAGGGTCTTTTTCAGAAACTGAGTCATGAAGGAAGTCAGGGTGACAGAGAGTGAGAAAGACTGTGAATGAAAAGGCAGTCTACTCGGTAGATGGAGTGTGACAAGAGGCAGTAAACCAATATTACTGCATCATACAGTGCAGAGAGGGCATTAAGAACTTTGATTAATTCAGGCTCCGGAACTTAATCAGAAGAGTTTGAGCCTAGTAGCCTCTTTGTTCTCTGAAGTAAGCTCATGGAATACCTGTCCTTATGCCAAAAAGGCCAGATAAGGTTGACTTAGCAAATTTTATGAGACTTAACCCAAGACAATACCTTGAATAATTGGACTTTTTCCTTATTTTAGTATTTTGTGGGCATATACTATGTTATGGTATCTTAATGGTAAAGAGAATATAGATATCCTCGTTTGTAATTTCAATTGACACTTTGTTCACTCTCTTAATTTATTTACAACTTGGGGCGGAGCCAAGATGGCGGAGTAGAAGGACGCACGTTTACGAGCTCCGAAACCAAAGCCCATGGAATTGGTGTAGAAAGAGTCCCCCATAGATTCTGGGTGAGTGCAAGGTGTGCAGAGGCAGAGTGGAGGAGATTTCCGTCCCAGGGAGCCCTCAAGACCCGTCCCCAGGGTCCGGCGCGCCTCGGAGAGTAAACCCGACCCCCAGCGCTGCCCTGGCCGAGGCCTCAGAGAAGCGGATCGGAGCAGGCTTCAGAGACGGAAGCTGAAGCAGCCGGGAAAATCCCTCCGCCCACAGAAGCAGGTCAGTGAGAGAGGCCGGGCTGAAGGAGAGGGGAAGCAGGGCGTCTGTGACTCGGGCCCCCTCGGGAGGAAGCGGCGGCGGCAGGGACGGGGGCAGGAAGCGGCGGAGGCAGAGGCGTGGGCGGCGGCTGAGGCGGCAGCGGCCCAGGACCCAGGAATCCCCCAGCAGCAGGCAGGATCTTCATTACAGAAGATTCCCGCATAAAACCTGACGGAGCTGAGCCTGAGAGACGGCCCTGCCCCCAACCCGCTCTGTTGCTGAAGGCTTCTGCTCGGGACCCCCAGGGGAGCTGAGATTGGGAGGCGGGCCCCCCACCCCGCCCCCACCCGCTCCATTCTTGAGAGTCGCTGCATAAAGCCCCCCCGAGGGATCAGAGTCTCGGAGACAGCCCTGGCCCCGCCCCAGCACCTGAACTAAAGCTCACTGATTGACAGCCAGCAGGAGGAAAGCCCATTTGAATCTCAGAGGCCAGGCGCTGGCTGGGCGGATCCAGGCGGGGGTGGAAGGGAATCTCAGAGGTCAAGTAACTGGCTGGGAAAATGCCTAGAAAGGGGAAGAAAAATAAGACTTTAGAGAGTTTTTTCCAACAAATGCAAATGATCCCAACCTTCGGATCTGATGGGGAGGACGACAACGTATTTTTCCCATCAGGGAAAGAGGTGGAGGGCGGGGCCTCAGTACCCCAGACACCCCAGGGGGGTGTTGGGTGGGCTCAGGCCTTGGAAGAGCTTAAAAAGGATTTTGAAAAGCAAGTTAGACAGGTGGAGGAAAGACTGGGAAAAGAAATGACAAAGATGCAAGAAGAGTATGAAAAAAAGGTCAATATCTTGGTAAAGGAGACCCAAAAAATTGCTGAGGAAATTAACACCTTGAAAAATAGGCTCACTCAATTGGCAAAAGAGGTTCAAAAAGCCAATGAGGAGAAGAATGCATTCAAAAGCAAAATGAGCCAAATGGAAAAAGAGGCTCAAAAGCTCACTGAATTTAATAGTTCTCTCAAAATTAGAATGGAACAGATGGAGTCTAATGATTTTATGAGAAACCAAGAAATCACCAAACAAAACCAAAAGAACAATAAAATGGAAGAGAATGTGAAATATCTCATGGGAAAAACAACTGACCTGGAAAATAGATCAAGGAGAGACAACTTAAAAATTATGGGACTACCTGAAAGCCATGATCAAAAAAAGAGCCTAGACATCGTCTTGCATGAAATTATCAAGGAAAACTGCCCTGACATTCTAGAACCAGAGGGCAAAATAAGTATTGAAAGAATCCATCGATCACCACCTGAAAGAGATCCAAAAAGAGAAACTCCTAGGAACATTGTGGCCAAATTCCAGAACTCCCAGCTCAAGGAAAAAATCTTGCAAGCAGCCAGAAACAAACAATTCCAGTACTGTGGTAATACAATCAGGATAACCCAAGATCTAGCAGCTTCTACATTAAGGGATCGAAGGGCGTGGAATAGGATATTCCAGAAGGCAAAGGAACTAGGACTCAAACCAAGAATCACCTACCCGGCTAAACTGAGTATAATATTTCAAGGGAAAATATGGTCTTTCAATGAAACAGAGGACTTTCAATCATTCTTGATGAAAAAACCAGAGCTGAAAAGAAAATTTGACTTTCAAACACAAGAATGAGAGGAAGCATGCAAAAGTAAACAGCAAGGAGAAGTATTAAGGGACTTACCAGAAATGAACTGTTTGCATTCATACATGGAAGGACAATATTTCTAACTCTTAAAACTTTTCAGTATCTGGGTGGTTGGTGGGACCACACATACACATGTACACACATGCACACACATACACACATGCATTCACATGCAGAGACAGAGAGCACAGATTGAACTGAATAGGATGGGACCATACCTTAAAAGGAATTAAGGTAAATGATGAGAGAGAAATGTAGTGAGAGGAAAGAGGGAGAAATGGAAGGGGGTAACTATATGTCATTTAAGAGGCAAGTAGGAGATGTTTTTAGTGGAGGGAAAAAGAGGAGAGCTGAAGAAAAACAAACAAACAAACAAACAAACAAACAAACAAAAGTTTACCCTCATCACATTTGACTAAACGAAGGAGTGAAATGCACACTCATTTTGGTATGAAAACCTATCTTACAGTATAAGAAAGCGGGGGAGAAGGAGATATTGGGGGGGGATGATGGAAGGGAGGGCAAAGGGAGGAGGGAGTAATTGAAAGTCAACACTTGGGGAGGGACAGGATCAAAGAGAAACAATGAGGGGCAGGTGAGGAGGGATGGCAATTCAGTTAGTCTTACACAACACGACTATCAGGAAGGTCATTTGCAAAGCTACACAGATATGGCCTATAATGAATTGCCTGCCGTACCAAAGGGAATGGGTGGGGAGGGAGGGATGGGGAGAATTTGAAACTCAAAGTTTCAGGAACAATTGTTTAGTATTGCTGTTGCAACTAGGAAAGAAGACATAACAGTTAATGAGGAATAGAAAGTCATCTGGCCCTACAGGAGAAAAGAGAAGATAGAGACAAGGGAAGGGAGGGATGACAGAAGAGAGGACAGATTGGAGATAGGGAAAATTAGATTGCTTGGGGTATTGGGGTGGGGGGAGGGGAGAAAAAGGGAGAAAATTTGGAACCCAAAAATTTGTGAAAATGAATGTAAAATAAATAAATAAATAAATAAATTAAAAAAAAAAAACAAAAAAAATATTTTAATAGCCCTCTTATGATTAAAAAAAAAAAAATTATTTACAACTTATTCAGTTAAGGAAATTCTTTTCTCCTGGTAGAGTTAAACACATACAGAGACCATAAATCTGAGGGACACAGACATTCTTGAATTGCCCTAAAACAGATTTAAGCCTGGCCATTCTTGTAATAGTCATTCAGAAGTTTCATTCTGGCTCCATGATCATGTAACTGTTAACTTTAAGGGAATAAATAATATGAAATTAGTCTGTTTGCCTCTTTAAAACAAATTTTAAGGTTGACAAAGGATAATGGAATCATACTGTTGAAAGCTATATTGATTTAGATTGTTCACAGTTCTGCTTATCAAAAAGTTTTGGAAGAGGCTCTGGCAGAGAAGGAGATACCCAGGCTGAAGCTTTTTCTGTCACCTACTCTTTGTCACATACTCCTGTCAGCAAATTGTTACATTTTTTTACTATGTTTGGAAGGAACTAAAATGTAGGGGCACAAACTAAAAGTAATAATTATATGATATTTGTATGATAATTGAATGTTTCAAAATTATTTTACTTATTATTTCATTTAATCCTCACAGTTCTGGTAAGTAAGTTTTGTCATTCTCGATTTAGATATGAAGGAATTGAGTAAAACTCAGACAGGTCAACGTGACTGGAATCAAACAGGCTATAAGTATTTAAGAAAGGATTAGTATTTAGCTTTAAAGTTTCAGATCCATCATTCTATCCAGAGTTTGAACAGATGAGTTGCAGATATTTAGGTCTATCTCTTATCACCTCCACAAGATGGAGACCTCAAATGACATAATTAGTAATCTTTATGTTATCCTCTTCATAAGTGGGAACCATTAAAGGGTTTTGAGCAGAATATTGACATGATCAAACCTGTTCAATGTGTGAAAAATGATTTTTCTTAGTAATCATTACCTTATTAATCATTACCAAACTCAGAATTTCCCCTATCCCGCTTTACATTATTTAAATGGGTCTATTTCTGCTCATTGTGTTGCCCAAACAGGTCTGGGAAAATGTTGACTCCTCCCTATTTTCATGACAGGTGACATGGAAATTGATTTCTCTTTGACCAAGATTAAGTGACCTAAGCCATATACTCCAAGACACTCATTTTAATATAGCCCACTTCCCTGTGTTGACAAATCAGAGCTAATTGACACCTCTTGGTGCCACTACGTACTCTTCAAAGGGCATATAATGCTTTAGCCCCAATCCCCAAATTGAGTCTGTTCTGGACTGTGATTCTCATGCAATTCATGTCATCTGCTTGTGAGAGAAATTAGAAACATGGACAAAACCTAATTTCATTTTTTTCCCTTAGAATAAATATTGTGTGGATTGACATTTAATTGGTGGCCCAGTTCTGGTCTATAACTTCCATGCAATGCATGTGTGTGACAAACTTGAGAGAAATTAAAAATATGGACATAACTTAATTTCATTTATCTCTTCAAACTCTTTTGAGATTGACAACTGTGAAGACTATTTTAGTAGTTTGGAAGGAATAATAAAGTGACTTACAGAGATATACGGAAGAAGATTAGTAAATAATTCAGAGGAGAGGAAATAAGGGCATGGATCCGGATTGGGAAAATAGAAGTAGAGAATAAGGGGTAAATAAGAGAGATTTATTTTTTAATGAAACTGTTAGTATTTGACTGCTACTGGAGTTGAAATCTTACTTGGGAATCATCTACGTTAGATGGTTCGTATTGGCTGATCAGCCTCCATTGGGCACCTTGTAGCTTGTTGCCAGTGTAGTGATGTCACTTTTGAGAAAGAAGAACAGCAATCAGTCAATAATCAAATACAAACTCAATGTGTCATGAAACCTGTTGACCCTCTGCCTCTTAGGAGCACAAATTACTCCATTTAATAAATAGCTATCATTTATGCAGGACTTATCATTTTCCATGCACTGTGCTAGATTCTTTATAATAAATATTTTATTTGATTCTCACAAGATTACTAGGAGTTAGGTGCTATTATTAGCTCTCTCAGGAAACTGAGGTAGACGGAGGTTAAGTGACTCGCCAAGACTCACACACCTAGTAAGTGTCAGAGGCTAAATTTGAACTCAGGTCTTCCTGACTTACTTTCTAGGCCAAGTGCCCTATCCACCATACAATATAATACCCTTCAATGCACTCTTCTGTATAGTTAAACCGTTCTTCCCATTATTATTAATAATAACGTATGCCATCTTCAGTCTCTGTGTCTTTGTCCAGTATTTCTATTTTTTCTTTGCCATGCACTTCCTACTCAAGTCTTAGAGTCACTAGATTTCTTCAAAACTGGTTCTAGGCTTTTCCTTGTTCAAGAGACTCTTTTTGATATCTGATTTCGCCTTACCCACAGCACCCCTAATTGCTCCCTACCTCAAATTCCACTGTAGTTATTTTATATAATTGTATTTGTATACATACATATATATTAAATATATATATATACAAAGAAATAGATATGCATGTGTTATATATGTATGCCTAAATGTGTATATATGCATGCTATATATACACATACATACATATATACCTATACACATACCCACTCACAAATATGCATGCATATACATAGATATAGATGATATAGATATATATTTGTGCGTATATATATATGTATGTATATATATATATATATATATATATATTATTTGTGGGTGTATTTATACATGCACATACACACACAGATATATATTATATATATAATATATATTTATATATATATATATATAATTTACTTTTTTAAAATGTAAGCTCCTTGAAGATAGGGGACATTACATTTTTTTTCCTCTGTCCTTAGTGCCTGGCACAGCACTTGACTCACAGTAGGAAGTTAGTAAGTGATTGTTAGTTCTTTGAGTTAGATATTATTTTTCTGCATGATTCCTTGAGTCTCTAAGTACCTCACAGTTCTGTACTTTACAATGAACTTTTCAGCATTGTTTATTCTGGCATGGCAAAATACATAGACAACATTCTTATAACACTTGTAGAAACAATTAAATACAATCTAACAAATGATTTGATTTATAGATAAGTGATCCGCAGTGAGTGGTGGGGATAGGAAGTGGACTTCCCACTTCCTTACAAATAAAAAGGAGGAATTGAGGAAATTGAGGGGATTCAGACAAGTGGTTAATTATGGGCACTGATAAAACCATACTGACTCCATCTTATGACTCAATTCTGGAGCTAGTTTAACGTCTGTTCCATTGTGGGTCATATCCAATTTCTTTCTTGTGAGAAACCTTTATACACTTGTGGGAATTGGGAGAAAAAACCTTATTATATTGTTTGAACGTAGCACTGTGTGGCTGGAAAACTGGAACGTATTTCCCTGTCCTTCACCAAAGACTTAGGCCATGTTGGTCAAAAAGTCAGTCACATCCAAAGACTGATGCAAGCAGTTTTCTCACAGTTTTCCATCTCCAACAACTCCTATACAGTATCTGAAAACTTGCCCTATACCGAACAATCAGTTATAGTTTCCATATTCCTTTGATTGTTTACAGACACTTGTTTACAGACTCTTTTAATGAATTCAAGGAATTGCACCTGTTTCACTTCCCTTGTCCCAATTTGGAAAGTCCCTGGTCTTTCCTACAGGTAGAAATGTGTTTACCTAATGTCGTATTGTTTCCTTTTTATTATTTATTAGCCTTACTTGATTAATTGTTTTTAATATATACAATTCTGTCTCCCCTTTATTCAGGGTGCAGGCTGAGGAAGGAGTTTGGTCTTAGTATGTCAGGCAATAATATTGATTGCTTCGCAAATCTATATGCTTGGGAGATAGATTTTTTGTTTCCTCAGTCTTTTCGTCTTTCACCTGCCACAAAGTTCCAGAGGGACATTGAAGTTAGATGTAAGGAAACAGGGGGAAGAAGATCTATCCACAGGTCAAATCTGATGTTTTCGTCAAGAATGACTTCACCTGCACTTCAAAGAGGCTTTCAAAAAAAGTCTGGACATCACTTGCTGCAGATGTTGGAGAAAAAGCTCCAGTTTCGGAATAGCTTGGTGTCTGAAGTCCTTTCCATTTCAGAGATTGTGAGTTCTGTGAAGTCATCTAGGCCCGATATGATATGATATGATCTTCTTTAGTGTGAAGAAAGAGAAGCGGCCATGACAATGCGAAGTTGATAATCCCTATTGCACTCAAACTTCTAGTATGCATTCCGTTTGGCATTCACTTGAAGGAACTAAGCTCCATAAATAGGCTGACGTTAACTTTGCTGACAGATAGTGTCACATACACACTAATAAATAATATTTTTGTAGCATTTATTATGTGGCAAGCACTGTGTTAAGGACTTTACAATTGTCATCTAGTTTGATCCTCACAACAACGTAAGTGCTCTTCTTTTCCCCTTTTATAGATGAGGAGATTGAGTCAATCAGAAGTTAAGGAAACTACACAGGGTAACGCAGACAGTATCTTAAGTTGGATTTTAACTCAGATCTTCCTGAATCCGTGCCTGTATCTCTATCCGCTACACCAACTAGCTGCCTCCTATACACATACATACCAAGTAGGGAAGAATTTCAGAAGTGTATCATAGCAGCACAGAATTATGGAATTATAGTTTTATGAAGAAGCTCAGTAGTCATATAGTTCAATAAAGTTTTAAAGGAACCTTTACTATAAGATCCCTAACAAGTGACCATTCAATGCCATGAATACTTCTTATGAGAGGTGATCCATCACATTTTGCGTCAGCCCCTTCCACTTTGGGGAAACTCAAGTTAGAAACATCATCAACTGATCCCCATATACCGTCGAGTCAAGGCTTCACCCTCCTAATTTACTAAGTCATAGTATACAATGATGAGAAAGATTTAGTCTTTCTTAAATACATGTCTCCTTTGGAATGGCAAAGACAAGGGCTAGATTAGGAATTATGAAACTTGAAAAATGAAAAAAAAAACGATGGCAGAATGATATATAACTCCATAACTTGGATGCTAGACTAAAAATGGTTACCATTAAATTAAACTTAGAATTTTGCTGTTGTTCACTCATGTCCGACTATTTTTGACCGCTTTGGGGATTTTCTTCGCCAAGATATAGAAGGGGTTTGCTTTATCCTTCTCCAGCTCATTTTATGGATGAAAAACTAAGGCAAACAGGGTTAAGTGACTTGCTCAGGGTCACACTGTTAGTCAGTAGTGCGACTGTACTTGAACTCAGGAAGAGGGGTCTTTCTGATTCTAGACCCAGCATGCTATTGGTTGTGCCACCAAGATGCCCCTGAATTTAGAATTAGAAAGTTTAAAATTAAACTGCCTTTTACTATCGATGTGACCTTGGAAAAGAGGCATTTAATGTCTTTTATTTCTCTAAATTCTATCTTACTGCAACTTTGTGGGAATGGCCTTTTTAGTGCTTCATGCTGTGAGTTGTAGGAGTGATCCCACAACTCCTAATATGCAGATCTTTGATACAGAAAACCACAGCATTCTACACTCAGTACATTATTATATTGCGAGTTGTTTTTAAAGTGTTTGTTTTGTTATGTCAAAAAAGGTAAATAATACAACAAAATGATAAGAGTTCAATGATAAATCCAGAAAAGGTTTGATCTGATGTATGTGTATTTTTAAATCAGATATTACTAGTCTTCCTGTAGGATGTAGCTGAGAAAGGAATTTCTAGAAATGAATCCTTGTAACATGTTCTCTGGTAACCCATGGAAATTGATCAACAAATTTATCATTGGGATTTATTATTGGTATTAAGGGGGAGTTGTTATTCAGAGAATTAGAGTATTTTATAAACCAAATGCGGCAAATGTGTGTCTTTTCATGTATAATTATCATGGTGCATTTGGAATTCACGTAGTAGGTTCTGAATTTAGTCAGAATCTTCATTTGGCTAGTTACTCTACGAATGACCTTGGATTGCTCCCTGCACTCTCTTTCCCCATGTGTAAAATGTGAGTTTTAGAATAGATGATTGATAAAGTCCCTTATAGCTCTAAATAAGGTCATAGAAAATTAGGAACTAAGATAATAATGATAACAACTATAGTTATTATTATAGATAACATTTACATGATGTTTTCTATATGCCAGGCATTGTGATTTGTACTTGGCATTTATTATCTCATTTGGTGCTCACAATATTCCTGGGAGGCAGGTGCTATTATTATCCCTGATTTATAGATGAGGAAACTCAGAAAAATAGAGGTTAGGTGACTTACTCAGGGTCATACAAGTAGTAACTGTCTACATTTGAACTCAAGTCTTCTTGATTCCAGGTCCAATGCTCTGTCAACTGAGTTATTTCCCCCTCCCTCCTTCTCTCTCTCTCTGTCTCTCTCTCTCTCCTTCATATGCATCTATCCATATAGTGATTACAAAGTACTTTATATATAATTTACAAAGCATATACTACTTTCTAAATTGATATATATTTTTAAAACTATCAATTTTAAAAGTATTTCACATATTTTAATATATTACTTAAATCATTCTCTATGTAATATATATGTATATATATTTATATAGTTTTCAAAGTAATTTATAATATATAGTTTGTAAAATAGTAAATATAAAAGTACTCTGCAAACCATATAAAATACTTTACACAAAATATAATAGTATTATATATAGTTGTCTGTAGAGAATGTGTGGTATATATATGTATATGATCTAAGTTATATATTGTATATAATACATAGTATTATATAGTTACATATATTATATTTTATTATGTTGTTTACATAGTATTATATAGAGTTATAACTAGTGTTATACATAGTTTTAAAAGTACTCCTTATGTAATCATAATATGCTACTCAAATTATATATGTGTATACATACATACATACATATACATACATCATATATCTTTCTGTCTGTATATTCTCAGTTGGTTTATAGCGACTTTCTCAGGTATACTTTTTATTATCTACATGTCACAGATGAGGAAACAGACTAACAAAAATTCCATTACTTGTTTGTTGTTGCACACCTAGAAAGTGTATGAGTCAGGATTTCCACTCAGGTTTTCCTGAATCCAAGTCTAGCATGGTATCCACTATACTACCTAGCTGTCAACTTTCGGAAAAATGATCCAGTCATGAGTCTACACTTGTTTATTCAGCAGGTTCAGATTTATAGGATTTGAGTTAGTACAATGACAACTGGAGAGGAAAATACAAAAAATATGAATATAATTCTTGACAAGAATAACCATTTGTTGTATTTCTTATTTTCTGTCTTATACATATGAATCAGATTTTCAGTTAGATTACAAAGACACCCACGAACAACCATAATATGCAAAACTTGCTCACAGAATCACAAAATTTGAGAGTTGGAAGACATCTCAGTGGTCACTTTATCCAACCTATACTCACAATCAAGGCCCAGTGTAACAGAAGCACAAAATGGTTACCTCTTCATTGCTTGTAGATCCCCATGGAGAGGAGGCTCACTGTTTAGCTACATAAGATATTGCATATTTGGAAACTGTCATTGTGAAGAAGTCCCTTCTCTTTCCCTTGAAATTGAGCATTGTTTTCTTGTAATTTCCTCCCATTCTCCTTTTTTTCCCCTCTACTTTGTGTCCAAATAGGACAACTCAGGACCCTCTACCATGTGACCACATTTCAAATATTCAGACTATTGTCATGTTCTCCCTAAGCCTTACCTTCCCCAGATTGATATGTCCAGTTTATTCAACCAATCCTCAAATTACAAAAACTCAAGATTCTTTATCGCCTTCTTTGCTATCCATATATTTTCTGCCTTATTATTATTATTCACTGGAATTCAAAAATCTAAACATAAATTGCAGTTATTTATTATTCATATAGTATTTATTGATTATACACAAGATGTGAGTCATCTGGAGAAAAGAAAAAAAATTGTGCGGTAGTGTCTACTCTAAAAAGAGAAACTTATATTTTTCAGAGGAGGGGGCCAGGGATTAAGCATTTATATGGTGTGTACTATATGCAAGGCACTGTGTTAAGAAATTTTACAAATATTATCTCCGTTAATCGTCAAAAAATCTTGTGACGTAGGTGCTATTATTATCTTCAATTTATAGTTGAATAAATTGAGGCAAGCAGAAGTTATATGACTTACTAACTGCCAAAATGCTAGTAAATGTATGAATTTGAATGCAGGTCTTCCTGAAGGTGGATTCTGAATTTTAAAACAATGTGAATTTTGCCTATTTAAATCAATAATGCAAATAATAGTAATATTAAGAAAATTTATTTTCTCTCCCTTCTTCCTCCCCAAATGATCAATGATGGGGAAGGGAGGTAATACAAAATGTTTACTCATGAATATAATACACATTATATAACATGTATTATGAGTTGATATGAAGGACAAGTAATTACTGTTTGTTGAGAAAAAAAGGAAAATTGCTTAGAAGAAATAATCTTTGAAATTGGTCCTGAAGGATGGGAAAAACTTCAGCCAGTTCCACTAGATGGAAAGACTTTTGAGGAATGCAAACCAGTAGGAGCAAAGGTAGGGATATTAGCAAACTTGTTAGCCAATTCAAAGCATCCTAAGTAGCCCAATTGGGTGGAAAATTTGGGGTCTGCGAAGGGATTTAGTGTAACACAATAGGTTGTAGGTAGTTTGTAGAGCATCTTAAATGTCAGATTTAGCAGTTTTGACTTCATTAGGTAATGTGCAGTTCTGAAAGAATATTTAGCAGCAGAGTAATATGATGACATACTTGCACAATCACAGTCATTGGGCAAGAATTTTCCTCTGTACCATTTTTCTCAGGGCATCCTTCGTCTCCCTGTTCCATACATTATAAATAAGGAGATTAAGAACTGGCAGAAAGAGCGTGTAAAACACAGACATGATTTTGGCCCATTCTGATGGATGGACAGAGCCGGAGCACAGGTAAGTAAATATCACTGTCGCATAGAATAGAACGACCACTGTGAGGTGAGAGGCACACGTGGAGAATGTTTTAGACCTACCTTGAGGGCAAGGTATCTTCAGAATGGTGATGAAGATACTGATGTAGGAGCTAATAACGATCACAAAGGTGGTTACTGATGCTACCCCAGAGAAAATCAGGAGCAAAATCTCATTCCTTTGAACATCAGAGCAGGCCAGATGAATGAGCACTGGGATATCACAGAAGTAATGGTTAATGATATTCGGACCACAGAAAGACAAGGTCAGCAAGCTTCCCATATGTGTGAGGGAGGTCACACAGCCAAACACGTAGGATCCAGCTACCAGGCGCAAGCACAGGCTGGCCGTCATGGTGAGGTGGTAGTGAAGCGGTCTGCAAATGGCCATATACCGGTCATAGGCCATTGTAGCCAGAAGAAAGCATTCTGTGGTCAGGAACATGCTGAAGAGGGAAAACTGAAGGATGCAGCCGGTGTAGGAAATGACTTTTCTTTCAGCTAAAAGACTCACAAGCAACTTAGGGATGCAGACAGATGAATAACAGAAATCCAAGAAAGCCAAGTGGCCCAGGAAAAAATACTTGGGGGAGTGAAGTTGAGAACTGGAGCTAATTAATAGGATGAGACACAGATTTCCCACCACAGCGATCAGATAAATCAGTAAAAAGACCACAAAGAGGGCACGCTGGAGGTGAGGGCTTTCCGTAAAGCCCAAGAGAACAAACTCCACTATCCTGGTGACATTACTCCCAGCCATATGTGTGACTTTGGAGTGAGGTGTCTACCAAGAGAAAATAGAAAAAGATCAAAGTGAATCTACATGGAAATGGACCAAAAGTTGAGCAATCCTATTTTAATTCCTAATATTTACGTAGTGAATTACCATTACATAGGACTTTCACCAAATATAGAAGGGATGGAAAGGAGAGAGGGAGAGAGAGCAAAGGAAAGAAGGGGAAAAAGAAATGAAGGAGGAAGTGAGGAAAGGGAAGAAATGGGATTTAAAATGAGGATGACTATATAGTGCATGACAAACTTCAAAGCACTATACGGGATCTCACAAAAGTCATAGTGTATTTTAGGCTATTAAAGTTTAAATTGTTCAATCAAGCCCAACTCCTTGTCACCCCATTTGTAATTTTTTTTTCAAAGATGCTGGAGTTGTTTATCCTGTCTTTTTCCAGTTCACTTTGTGGATGAGGAACTGAGGAAAACAGGGCTAAGTGACTTACCCAGGGTCATACAAGTATTAAGTTTCTGAGGTAGGATTTAAACTCACGAAGATGAGTCTTCCAGATTTCTAGTCTTGTGTACTATTCTTTGAGACACCTAGCTGTCTGAAGTTTAAATAGAGAAACAGTTTTTTGCGTAATCTTTTGCTTTCCCCCTTCTCTCCCCCCCAAACTACATGTGTCCCAAACTCCTAGTTCATTTTAAATCTTTAAGAGCTAGATGATTTTCTATGATTTAATAAAATTCAGTATGATTGAGAGCAAGCTTTGTTAGATTCTGTCACACGAGAAAGGCTTATGAATGACTTCAGTGACTGTGTGGCTGTTGTTAAAGAATCACTATGGAATAAATAGAGAGGCTTATAGTGAAGAGGCATGAAATTTATCAGCGCAATGACCTCTGGAGTTGTTCTTATCAGTGTTAGTGGAGGACATACACCCATTAAAGAATAACCATAAAGATAGACATATATGCACATATTCATATCCATATTCATACATACACCTATGTGCATATATTTGCATGTATATGTATATACATGGGATGCGATGTTATATTTTTCAGGAAACAGACTGGTTCACGTTTATTTTTATATAACCAGAGCTTGGCATAGTATATATATATATATATATATATATATATATATATATATATATATATATATGTATATATATATACACACACACACATAATAGTGCACTTTACATATGTACAATAAGCAGAGGTGTTTATGTGGCAAATAATATATTATGGAATATAGTGCAATGCAATACACTATAATATGATACACTGCCATGTAAGATAACATAATCTTACCCTAATATGCTACCAAAGTTATCTTACAATAAAACCATAACATAATGTAATGTAACATATTGTATTATACAGGATAGAATAAAATAAAAAGTATATTTTTATATTTATTCATACATCCAAATTTCCTATACTTATACATGCATAAATACTTATATTATCTTTGCTCATGTTTTCTCTCCTACCCCTATAGAACATAGCTATACGAAGACACAGGATCTCGTTTTTCTTACCTCCCCCTGCAATATGCGAAATTCATGGTACATAGCTCATATTTGATCAATGCTTGTTCAATAAACACGTGTCTCTTCCATGCCAGAAAATGTGCTCTTCTTCTTCCGGTTTTATCTCACAGCTTGGTTTTATGAAAAAATAATATGCAGGTTCTCTTTCAAAATATTTCTTACTGTTTCAAAAAGTTATACATAGATAAGCTTACAATATATAAAGCACAAACCATGCCACTCATGTGTAATATGAAATTATAAAATCTGCCTCTCTCTCTCTCTCTCTCTCTCTCTCTCTCTCTCTCTCTCTCTCTCTCTCGCTCTCTCTCTCTCTTCCTATTCTGACTACTAATTTCTCCACAGCTCTCTTGAACTCCAGACTCAAGAAAGAGTACATTCTGGATGATCCACTTTCCTTTTTTTTATTTATTTAACTTTTTACATTCATTTACACAAATTTTTGGGTTCCCTATCTCCAATCTGTCCTCTCTTCTGTCATCCTTCCCTTCTCTTGTCTCCATCTTCTCTTTTCTCCTGTAGGGCCAGATGACTTTCTATTCCTCATTAACTGTATGTCTTCTTTCCTAGTTGCAACAACAATACTAAACAATTGTTCCTAAAACTTTGAGTTCCAAATTCTCCCCATCCCTCCCTCCCCAGCCATTCCCTTTGGTATGGCAGGCAATTCATTATAGGCCATATCTGTGTAGCTTTGCAAATGACCTTCCTGATAGTCGTGTTGTGTAAGACTAACTGAATTACCATCCCTCCTAACCTGCCCCTCATTGTTTCTCTTCTGTCTTTTGATCCTGTCCCTCCCCAAGTGTTGACTTTCAATTACTGCCTCCTCCCTTTGCCCTCCCTTCCATCATCCCCACCCCGCAATATCTCCTTCTCCCCCGCTTTCTTATACTGTAAGATAGGTTTTCATACCAAAATGAGTGTGCATTTCACTCCTTCGTTTAGTCAAATGTGATGAGGGTAAACTTCTTGGTTTTTTTTTTCCTCAGCTCTCCTCTTTTTCCCTCCACTAAAAAAATCTCCTACTTGCCTCTTAGATAACACATAGTTACCCCCTTCCATTTCCCCCTCTTTCCTCTCACGAAATTTATCTCTCACCATTTACCTTAATTTCATTTAAGGCTATTCAGGTCAATCTGTGCTCTCTGTCTCTGTATGTGTATGCATGTGCGTATGTGTGTGTGCGTGCATGCGTGTACATGTGTGCGTGTGGTCCCACCAACTACCCAGATACTGAAAAGTTTTAAGAGTTAGAAATATTGTCTTTCCCTGTAGGAATGTGAACAGTTCACTCATGGTAAGTCCCTTAAGACTTCTCTTTGCTGTTTCCTTTTTCATGCTTCTTCTCATTCTTGTGTTTGAAAGTCAAATTTTCTTTTTAGCTCTGTTCTTTTCATTAAGAATGATTGAAAGTCCTCTGTTTCATTGAAAGACCATATTTTCCCTTGAAGTATTATACTCAGTTTAGCTGGGTAGGTGATTCTTGGTTTGAGTCCTAGTTCCTTCGACTTCGGGAATATCCTATTCCACGCCCTTCGATCCCTTAATGCAGAAGCTGCTAGATCTTGAGTTATCCTGATTGTATTTCCACAGTACTGGAATTGTTTCTTTCTAGCTGCTTGCAAGATTTTTTCCTTGAGCTGGGAGTTCTGGAATTTGGCCACAATGCTCCTAGGAGTTTCTCTTTTTGGATCTCTTTCAGGTGGTGATTGATGGATTCTTTCAAAACTTATTTTGCCCTCTGGTTCTAGAATGTCAGGGCAGTTTTCCTTGATAATTTCTTGCAAGATGATGTCTAGGCTCTTTTTTTGATCATGGCTTTCAGGTAGTCCCATAATTTTTAAATTGTCTCTCCTGGATTTATTTTCCAGGTCAGTTGTTTTTCCCATGAGATATTTCACATTCTCTTCCATTTTTTCGTTCTTTTGGTTTTGTTTGGTGATTTCTTGGTTTCTCGTAAAGTCATTAGACTCCATCTGTTCCATTCTAATTTTGAGAGAACTATTAAATTCAGTGAGCTTTTGAGCCTCTTTTTCCATTTGGCTCATTCTGCTTTTGAATGCATTCTTCTCCTCATTGGCTTTTTGAACCTCTTTTGCCAATTGAGTGAGCCTATTTTTCAACCTGTTAATTTCCTCAGCATTTTTTTGGGTCTCCTTTACCAAGGTATTGACCTGTTTTTCATACTTTTCTTGCATCTTTGTCATTTCTTTTCCCAGTCTTTCCTCCACCTGTCTAACTTGCTTTTCAAAATCCTTTTTAAGCTCTTCCAAGGCCTGAGCCCACCCGACACCCCCCTGGGGTGTCTGGGGTACTGAGGCCCCGCCCTCCACGTCTTTCCCTGATGGCCAGAATACGTTCTCGTCCTCAGATCCGAAGGTCGGGATCATTTGCACTTGTTGGAAAAAACTCTCTATAGTCTTATTTTTCTTCCCTTTTCTAGGCATTTTCCCAGCCAGTTACTTGACTTCTGAGATTCCTTTCCACCTCCCCCTGGATCCGTCCAGCTAGTGCTTGGCCTCTGACATTCAAATGCACTTTCCGGGGCAAGCTTTAGTTCTGGCGCAGGGGTGGGGGCAGGACCTCCTCCCAAGCTCGGTTCCCTCAGGGGCTCTCTGCAGAGACTTTCAGGAACGGAGCAGGTGGGGGCGGGGTGGGGGGCCCGCCTCCTATGCTCAGCTCCCTCAGGGATTTTATTCAGAGGCTTTCAGTAATAGAGCGGGGTGGGGGCATGGCCGTCTCCCAAGCTCAGCTCCCTCAGGTTGGAAAGACCTTCAGTATTGAAGATCCTACCTGCTGCTAGGGGATTCCTGAGTCCTGGGCCACTGCCGCCTCAGCCGCCGCCCATGCCTCTGCCTCCGCCGCTTCCTGCCCCCGTCTCTGCCACCGTCGCTTCCTCCCGAGGGGGCCCGAGTCATGGAGACACTCCGCTCCCCTCCCCTAGCCCAGCCTTCTTTCTCACTGACCTGTAGCTTCTGTTGGCGGAGGGACTTTCCTGGCTGCCGGAGCTTCCCTCTCTGAAGCCTGCTCGGGTCAGCTTCTCTGGGGCCGCGGCCAGGGCAGCGCTGGGGGTGGAGTCCGCTTTCCGGAGTGTGACGGACCCCGGGGACGGCTCTCCAGGGCTCAGTGGAACCCCCTGCAGTGATTCAGAATTTATGGGGATCTCTTTTTACCTCAATTCCATGGGTTGTGGGCTCGGAGCTCGTAAATGTGCGTCCTTCTACTCCGCCATCTTGGCTCCGCCATCTTGGCTCCGCCCCCCGATGATCCACTTTCCAAAGGAAGACACTGGTCAGACCAACCTTTGAAGTCTAAATACTTCACTTAAACTGTCACGAAGTTGATATTTTACACTTATTCCAGAGATTGTAGTAACATCCACTTGCTTCTCTCAAAATGTCGACTTGAATTCTTTTCTGATATACTTCATCCTACACTTCATGTATATTTATAGTAAGTTAAGGTCATTCTTCTCAACGAACCCTATCTGATGGACCCTGGCTGATGAAAGGGGGATAGGGAAAAGGAAAGAAAACATCTAAGTACAGCTCATTCACTGTCGAAAATGAATGTTACAGCTACTATAGCCATTACAATGATAAATATTGAGTATACCACAAACCTAAGATTGATCTACAAGATAAATTGGCAGACTGCTAGAAAGTTAATTTTAGACAAGTCCTATGTATTACAGAGAAATTTCAAAGATACCAGGGGATAGTAAAACATGGGGAACACACTGTAAACTTTCTTGTGAGTGCACAAATGTCTTCCTGCATTTCATGAGAATAATTTTCTAGATGGAAGCAATTTTTAAAGGTAATTTATTCCAAACCACTGTACTTAAGGAGAAACTGATGCTCATAGATGTGTCTTACACAAAATTAAAAAGATAGTACTTAAAGTTGTCGGTATGTAGCAGTGTTTTTGGCACCTAAAAGAACCTTAATAAATGCTTTCTGATGAACAGTTTTAAATTTAGATTATCTGACTCCAAATGCAACATTCGTTTCATTTCGGTTTTTTCTTTTGCTTGTTTGTTTGTTTGGGGTTTTTTTTGACCATTAACTGTAAAAATCTATTGAGTCACTATGGTCATTTCCTTCCTCTCAATATTTTCCCCAGTCCATATTGGCTATCATATAAATATTCTATGGGTAGTCTCCTATCTCTCACAATCTCTAGTTCAGCTCCTTCTTTGGTGTCAGAGGGAAACTTCTCATCTTGCACAAGGATCTAGAAATACAAGCAAGTCTTGGTCTTCAGAAAAAAATTTACGTAGGTGTCCTGATATAGTATTCCCAACATACCTCATCCTTCATCTTACTTTATCCTACCACTCCATCTCCCTACCACCAGATTGCTGAATAATCTGTAGGGAAACATGGACTTCCATGTCCCTTATGCCTATTTTATGAACTATAGGGTCAAATTAACTACCATGACAAAGAGGTAGAATTGAAATTTTTAAAAAGTATTCTCATGCTTATGCTTTTGAAGGAGTGAACTGATTCCCATATAGAATTGCTCCAAATTCGGAAAGCAAAACTTTTTAGCAAATCTGGGAACATATCCTGAAAGTCTTGATTCCCAGGCCAGCTATCATTCCACTCCATCAACAGAATTTAATGAAGTCAATACAATGTAAATGAAAAACTTGTGAATGTATAGGAACTACTTCAATCTGTAATGGTAACAAACCTGTCCTGAGAAGCCAGAGGGCTGTAGTAAGTGACATCAGTTCATTTAATTAGACTAGTATGTATTATTCACATTTTTATGTGAAAGGTAGGTGCTTGAGATAAGAGAAACAGGAAATACTTCACAAGCTCGAGGAATATCTATGGTAATGGAATCAAACTGGCAAAAGAATTATGATGGATTGCTTCATATGTTCAGTGATTTTGATTCCACATTGAAACAAAGATCTTCGGGAATGAAACACTCAAATTAATATTTTATTAAACTAATTCAGTTTATTTTAATTTGATGCAATTAATCACTCTTTTATTTAGCCCCTACTATATGAAAAATCCCTACTTAGCACTGAAAATGCAGATATGAAAGAAGACACAATTCATGAGTCTTCACATCCAGGAACTGATATTCATCTTGAAGAAGACAAGATGACATAGAATCATTCACCAGAAACTTGTAAAGAACCTCAAAGAATACAATCCAAGCCTTTATTTTACTTAAGATAAGGGCTCATCCAGCATTGATCCAGTCAGCGGTAGTCCAAGGTAACATATTGTCCTTTTCACATCACTTTCACGCTTATAGAACTGTTCCTTAAAGAACAGTTATGTAAATTATTCAGTTAGGACATTGGGTCTGATAGAGTCAAAAGTGAGATTTTAAAAACAAGAAAATTTGAGAATCTCAGCTTTGCCAAATGGAGTTTGGAGAGATATTTACAGAGAAATGAACACTTAGACTGAACTTTGAAAGCATCCATCATGTGAAAGACTTGAGATGCCAAGTTGAGACACTTTTCTTTGCCCTGGAGGGAAAATTTGGTTGACAAAGACGTTTGTTAAAGAAGTGACCCTCTCAGACCTGTTTCGTAATGTGATTTCTTTGGCAGTTACGTGGACAATAGATTAATGAACATTGAGGAGGGAAACCCAAGACATAGGGGCATTATGAGTCTGCTCTAACAGTTCAGGTGAAAGGTAGGGACTAATTGAGGTTGTATGTCATGCTAGGTTTTAATTAAATCAATCAGTACAACAAAATTGAGGTATTTCATTGAGGCAAGTGAGTTGTAGTCTGTGGTATCACACCACAAGAGCTGAGGTACCCATGGCAGGGCCTGGGAATAGAGTTGATTTAAGATATTAAAGCAGAGATAATGACTAGACTTCAGGTGGAAAGGTTTAAGTATTTCACCTAACTTTCACCAGATAAATGGTTTGCATGATAATAAAAAGTCCAAAAAGAATCTAGGGAGGGGAGAGTTTGGGAGATTTGCAAAATACATAGAGCCTAGGGTGATTATGTCTGCTCAGCCCCAGGAATTTCATTGGCCTTGAGGGAAATCAGGACAGTTTCAGTCAGTTCTCAGTCAGCTGTCTTTCTCGAGTGGTTGTCACATCAGTGGGTATGAATGACTGATGTAAGAGAATATGGGGGTATTATATCACGTATGCAGGAGGTGAGTTTCTCTCTCTCTTTTTCTTTTTCCCCTTTTTTCTTAGTGAAGTGATTGGCATACGTTTGCGCTTCTAATAAATGTTTTTAGATTGATTGATTGAAGAGGAAAGAACTGAAACTCACTCCATAATTTGGGTGACAGAAAGAGTAATGCCACATAGAGAAATACATAAGCTGGGAGGAAGGCATGATTTAAAGGAAAGAAAAGTTCAGACATTCAGTCAAAAACACTGGACTAGTACTACAATAAAACAGATCCTGGTGGCAAGAAGGTTATAAATGGTGAAAGCCAGCCCAGATAACATAGACTTTATTCTTAGAAACATGCTATAAGTTGGACAGCCTTTTATGGGTTCTCCGTTGGTAGCCACGCCATTTCAAGCAGCAGAGAGAAGCTTGCCTGTAGTTGGGTGAATTGCTCTTTTATGTGTGGATTTGTAAATGGGCAAGGTCAAAAGTCACACAGAATGGAGAGATATGAGTGTGTTGTCATTTGCATTTTGGAGGGATCATTGAGATGATGGATCCATAGAATTATTAAGTAAGAAATTAAGCTTAGAGGCTCATGTTTATCAGGGAAATATCTTTGTTAATAAACACCAGTAAACTTATTTCTGGTAAGTTTGAAAGGAAGATAAAGACATTAAACTATATACAAATATTAACAAATAAGTTCTAAACATTTTAGAATGTAAAGACATCAACCTCTATCCTGTTAATATTTCAATTTAATAGTTATCATTTTAATATTTAATGTTAATATTTTCCCTTTCATTTTCACTCTCATAAGATTTTTACTAAGGATCATATTTAAAATAACATATTAGTGTTCATTAAATTTTAAAAAAAACTATTACTGTGGCAAACCATGCTAAAATGCCTTAATGAAATAATAACATATAATAGCGATATTAATAAAAATTATACAATATTTTATCATTTGTATAGTTTTTAAATTTTATCTAAAGAATGATCTAATTAAATAAGATCCCCATTCATGCAAAACAAATATGTATACACACATATGTACACACACACACACACACACACACATACACACTAGAGTGTGGAGAAAACCCAATCCCCTCCAAATTTCTATCAAGTCAAAAAGAAAATGTTCCAAAAGTATTATTGCAGTTTGAAAATTAAAACTGTACTAAAACTTGTTGGGAACTCTGTGGAATTGATTTGATTTGTGCTTGAAATATTTCTAATTAGACTGATTAATCTCAGATAGCTCCTTACATCAAACCCAATAGAGACACTTATATCAACTGTAGTCAGACTTGGAACATAGAACACATACCTGTTGCTGAGACTGAGACTGCCTTCCTAGTCTCCTTATGTTTGGGTGATAACTGTATTTTATATTTGGCATAGAGCTGTTCAGGGATGGAGTCCCCTGTGACTCCATTAAGTGTAGGTCTATGCTAGTTTAAGCATATACCAGATAATTAAATTGCCCTTTCAAGGAGCCAGAGCTGGATCTGGGAATAGACTTTTACCAACATTCTTACTGAAACTGTGGTAATTCATGTCTTTTGACCTTTTGTCAGTTTCATAGAAAATTGTTCCATATTTGTTCATCTAAGAAATATGAGAATTCTAGGGAGAATGATCTCGGTCATTACAAAAGAATACCACCTGTACTGGCAAAGCATATGGGGAAAAAAGTAATTGTCATTTACAGGTATATTAATGATGTTATTATAATATGATTTTTGGAATTATGCCTTTAATTGCTTTTTATGATTGGATGGTGACAATCTTTGAAAAAATAAACATTTACAGGTGAGGGACATTTTTGCATCAAAATCATCAACATCATCATTCTCATCCCCATCCAGTACAGAGAAAAATGCTTTAGGTTCCTCACGGACCAAAGCATAGGCCAGGAGAACAGTGACTTATACCTCTCCTTGGTTCATGCTACCATGGAAGAACGGAGCGCTTGTAGACCCCAGAACTATGTAGAAAGAAAAGCATCTGGCAGAAATAAAAGTCTCTCTTCTAGAAGAGTGGGGGAAGATGAGGCTAGATATGTCTCTTCTGCATCCTTCATAGCCACACACAAATGCAACCCGTAACCACACTTGGTATGTCCACTTGGAGTGCCATATCCTTGCATGTGGGTGTTCTTGTGTTAAGGATGTACTTTGTAGTTGCTTATATTTTGTAATAGTTTTAAAGGAGTCCAATGATTCTTTGAACCAGTTCATTGCATACCAAATGGAGTCACTTGACTATGCCTTTAAACTCAAATCACCCTGACTTTAATTGAATGGCCAACAATAGCCCCCAGTTCAAGCCTCTGGGGTTTATTGTTTAGTTTCAAGACCTAGATATAATGCAAGTAGCAATTATTTTTGTTCTGGCCAGAAACTTTGAGCATCTTCCTCTATCCAACTGAAATTTTTGAGATGGTAAATCATGCCATTTTGTCCCAAATTTAGCCCTTAGTCTTCGGATGGGAATTGCCTCAGACAAACAGAGACATGGGAAAGACATTAATTTATTAAGGCCCAGGTCATCCACTGCATCTTGGACTATCTCCAGTTGTCTTGCCTTTTGTCTTGCCACTGGTCTTTGATGATTCTGCAAGAGAAAGTAAGGCTAAGGACATTTTACAGTCCTGCCTTACCTAAATCCCGTTTCTACACAAATCAAGACATCTTGCTCTTGATGTCATTGGTCCTCTAGGAGCATCCTCCTCAAAATAAACATTTATATATTACTGTAAGTTTTGCATAATGCTTTTGCAAATATATTCTCTTTTCTTTTTCTCTCTCATAATACTGCTAGGACATGGTGCTTTCATTATCCTCATTTGGCAGGTGAGAAAAACTGAGGTGGAAGTGGTTAAGTGAAATGCCTAGGGTCCCATAACTATTATGTGCCTGAGATTGGATTTGAATTACACATGTTCTGATTCTAGGCAGCTAAACGGTGTTGTAGATAGAGTTATGGATCTGGAGTCAAGAAGTCCGGAATTCAAATCAGACCTCAGACTTTTACTAGCTATGTGACTCTTGGTCAGTCCTTAGTCGTTTTGGTCTCAGTCCTTTCATGTAAAATGACCTGAAAATGTAAATGGCAAATAATTACAGTGTCTTTGTCAAGAAAATTTCAAATGGAGTCACACTGAGGTGAATATGACTGAACAACAAATTACTGATTCCAGATCTAGCACTGTATCTAAGAAATTACCCATCCACATATTTTATTGCTAGTATGTGAAAGTGAATTAGCCAGTAAGGACCTCAAGTCATCATCAAATGATTCAAAAAAACAAGAATGGTGCGTGGCCTCAGTAGGGCTGGTGGTTGGTGGAAGAAGGGAAGATATTATCTAGTCACTTCAATTCTCTAAGTCTAAATTTCCTTATTGGTAGCATTTTAAGAGTAACTCATATTTCTATAGGACATTGCCTTTTACAAAACCCCTTTCTCCCAACAACTTTGAAAGGGAGAAAGTACAAATAAAAATATTCTTATTTCACAGATGATGAAACCAACCTCCACAGGGTCACAATGAATATCTGTCAAGATAAACCTAGGAAGTATATGAACACAATTACAAAATACTTTTTATACAGATGTTTCATGTAAACAATTTGAAATAAACATAATTTTTCATGGGTATACCAAGGTTTTTGTTCATCCTTTTGTTTGAAGATGAAGAATGTCATTATATAATGATGTCTTAACTTGTGTGTGAATTGGGTATAAGGCAGAGTTGCATAATGTCACCCACCTTGTTCTACCTTCCAGAGTCATGGAAGTCTAGTGGCAATACAAAAGTCAAAAAAGATTGGAAATGGATTGGGTTGGAGTGAATGACCTTGATATCTCACTAAGCTCTAAGCACTCCACTGAATGTTTCAGTTTCTTTTATGGACATTGGAATAAATTGTTGTCATCAACCCATTCTGTCTAAGACTTGGAAAGTCAGCAAATGTTTGTGGTAGACATCCCCCTAACTCACCAACAGGTTTGAAGTCTGTTGGGTAGCCTCAACCTGGATTAACCTACCTGCCAAGATGGTTTTAAAAAGGTGTATCTGTTGAATATTCTGTACCTTCTTGGAGCCAGGTGAGAGTTGGGTGGCAGGAGGACATTAAAAGTAGAAGAATAGGAGAAGAATTTACTGAATTTATTTTCTTCGTTGTTTTTGTGTGATTATATCTGTTTACATTTAGGTGAGTTTTTGTTCAAGTGTCTGCTTAATTTTTTTTAATCTTTAATACTTTAAATCACTCCCCTTCAGTGTATATCATTTTTAGTTGATGATTTGGCAGAGGTTTTGCCAATATGCTATTTTGTGTTAGAACTTGGGCTCCTTTGCTATGTGGAATCTAATATTCCATTCTCTCCTCCAATTTCTTCTGACTTTAAAGTAACTCAGTTATTCTAATGAACATTATTAATAATATGTTTTACTCATGCACTTTTGCATTTTTGGGGTGAGGATGTCATTATAAATACAAGATTTAACGAACAAGACTTTCGCTTGTTAATTTCATAAAAGATGATCTCTAGATTTGATCATCATTTGACATCTTCATTCAAAATGTGTTCATGGAATTCTTGGAACAATTCCCAAAGTTTGGTATTAAAGTTTTTTGTTAGATTATTTGTCATATTCTTCTAAGGGATTTATGTGTCTAAAACTATCCCCTGGATGGTTCTTTTTCCTTAATATTTATTGATAGCTTTTGTTTTAACATATAATATGTGTGTATGTGTGTGTGCGTGTGTGTGTGTGTGTGTGTGTGTGTGTGTGTGTGTGGATGTGGATGTGTATTCGGCCATATTTGATTTCTAATCTCTTGCCTTATTTATGTTGAAAAGAAAATCCTTCACTTGGGCTTTCACCCTGATTAAGGAGGCAAAACTCAGGATAGAGAACTCACATGAATTTATTGTAAGTATATTAAGGTAACAATAAAAGGATGAATTGATCAGCAATACTTTCAAGGTAGCAACGGCTTATATAGGTAACTTTAAGACAATCCAAATGTGTTCACCTCCGCAAAAGGAGTTAGAACTGAATCTCAGTTCCTCCCCAAGGTAGCAAGAATGGAATGACTTGTAGGTCATTATGTGTGACACAAAAATAGATCAGACAGAAAGTTACAAACTTAGCCTCTCTGTCTCCCCCAGAGCCTCCTCCAACAATGGTTGATAAGCAGTGCTGGAAACAGTAGCAACTGAGTCAACATAACTATCAACAGTTACCCATAGACACCACAACAAATACATTAATAAATAATCAAACAACTAAATAATAAAAGAAAAACAACCCAACACAACTAATCATAATATCAGTGAAGTCTAATATTATTCAGTGTTACAGTCCTAGAGTTTTCCACATCAACGATGGAAGGAAACACACTTTCTCCTTTCTCTTTCAAGGCTACCTTGAGTGATTAAATTTCATGATATTCAACTTGAATTTTCTTTCCATCTATGTTGTTGTAGTCGTTATGTATATAATTTGACTGTTTTTAAAAATTTTGCTTCAGTTAATAAAAATGTCTCCTTCCTTCTCTATTATTTGTAAGTGATCTTTGCCTACAGCTTTCCAACATTACATTACATTTCATGCCACAATTTGTTAGCCATCTTCCAGTTCACAGTGCCTGTTTTTTTTAATACATAATTTATTCATTTTTCAGTTCTCAACATTGACTTCCACAAGAATTTGAACTCAAAATTTTCTCCCCATCTCTACCCACCCCCTCCACCCCAGGACAGTATGCACCTCATACATCCCTTCCTCGTGTCTGTCCTCCCTTCTATTATTCACCCTTATTCCATATCCCTTCCCCTTTATTTTCCTGTAGGGCAAAATATATTTCTAAACTCCATTGACAGTATAGTTCAATTTCCAGTTGCGTGTTAAAACAATTTTTTACATTCATTCTTAAAGCTTTCAGTTCCATATTCTCTCCCTCCCTCCCCACCCACCCTCATTGAGAAAACAAGCAATCCAATATAGGTCATACAGGTGTAACAATGCAAAGCACTTCAATAGTATTTATGTTGTAAAAGACTAACCATATTTTTCTCTATCCAATCCTGTCCTTCATTTATTCCATTCTCTCCCTTGATCTGTCCTCCCCCAATAGTGTTTGCTTCTGATTATCTTTTTCCCCAATTTGCTGTATCTTCTATTTTCTACCCTCTCCTATCCCCTTCCCCCTTGCCTTTCTGCAGGGTAAAATAGATTTCCATATCCAATTGAGTGTGAGTTATTCCTTCCTTAAGCTAGATCTCGTGAGAGTAAGGTTCAATTATTCCCTTTCATCTTTCCCCTTCCCCTCCATTGTAGAGGTTGTTTCTTTTCTCTTTTGTGAGAGATGATTTGTAACATTCCACCTCTCCCTTTCTCTTACTACTAGTACATTCCATTCAACAGTAAATTTGATTTTTTTTTACTCTTCTCCCTTCATATTCAGCTCATCATGTGCCTTCTATGTGTGTGTATACGTGTATCTATATATACATACATATATACATACACGTATGTGTGCCTGTATGTCTATATTGTATTATAACATTATATTATGTTATGATATGTTATATTATTATTTTGTATTGTATTGTAATATATATGTTCCCTCTAACTACTCTAATACTGAGAAAGTTCTCATGAGTTATGAAAAATATTTTTCTAGTTAGGAATGTAAACACTTCACCTTCAATGAATACCTTAAGTCTTCTCTTTACTGTTTACCTTTTCTTTATCTTCTTGATTCCTCTATTTGAAAGTCAAATTTGCTTTTTAGCTCTGGTCTTCTCAGCAAGAATAGTTGGAAGTTCTCTATTTCACTGAAATTCCGTTTTTCACCTGAGATATTATACTCTGTTTTTCTGGGTAGGTGATTCTTGGTTTTATTCCTGTCTCCTTTGACCTCTGGGGTATGATATTCCAAGCTCTTCCATTCCTTAGTGTAGAAGCTTCTAAATCCTGTGTTATCCTGGTTGTATTTCCACAATAATTGAATTGTTTCTTTCTTGTTGCTTGTAATATTTTCTCCTTTACCTGGGTACACTGAAGATTGACTACAATATTCCTAGGAGTTTTCCTTTAAGGATCTCTTTCAGGAGGTTCCTGAATTCTTTCCATGTCTATTTTACTCTGTGTTTCTTGAATATCAGGGCAGTTTTCGTTGATAATTTCTTGGAAGATGATATCTAGGCTCTTTTCTGATCATAGCTCTCAGTTAAATAAATAATTTTTAAGTTATCTCTCCTGGATCTGTTTTCCAGGTCAGTTGTTTTTCCAGTGAGATATTTCACATTGTCTTCTATTTTTTTATTCTTTTGCTTTTGTTTTATAATTTCTTGGTGTCTCATAAAGTCATTATCTTCCATCTGTTCCATTCTAATTTTTAAAGAACTATTTTCTTCATTGAACTTTTGAAACTCCTTTTCAATATGGCCATTTTTTCTTTTTAAAGCATTCTTCTCCTCATAGACTTTTTGGACCACTTTTGTCATTTGGGTTAGTGTATTTTTAAAGGTGTTATTTTCTACAGCATTTCTTTGGGTCACCTTTGGCCAACTGTTGACACATTTTTCATAATTTTCTTGCATCACTCATTTCCAAACTTTTCTGTCACTTCTCTTACTTGATTTTCAAAATCGTTTTTGGACTCTTCCATGGCCGGAGACATTTTTCGAGGTTTTGGATGTAGAAGCCTTGACTTTGATATCTTCCTCTGACGGCATGCTTTGCTCTTCCTCATCTGAAAGGATGGAATAAAATATATTTTCACCAAGAATATTTTATAGTCTTCCCTCTCATATTTTGGGCATTTTCCCAGCCAGTTACTTCACATTTGACTAGTTGGTCAAGTGTAGGGTATACTACCTTCAGCTTCAGAAATTTTGTGCTGCTGTTCTCTGAAATATCTCCAGGGAACTGTATGTTCTCAGTTCCTTCAAGGTGGCACACTCAAGCAAACTCCTCTCCTGGCCTGGGTCCTGGTCTGTGATCAATCACAACCACTCTTTTCTACCCTGGAACTGAGAGTAGGATTCTCTCTTCACAGCCCTAACCCACTCCACAAAGTCAGTACTCCTCCTCACCCTGGGATCACCACTCAGAACGTTGACCTACATCAACTGCTCCATTCTCCAAGGGTCTTTAGGAGGAGAGCTCCAAAAGTGGAAACTGCTGCTGCAGCGGCTGCTACAAGGGTTGGGGCTGGACAGTGGTCCCCTCCAACCCAGGTGAAAGAGCTTTGTTACTCATCTTTGAATTTGTCTTTGTCATATGTAGGTTGAGAAATCTGGAAACCACAGCTGCTGCCCATGATTTCATGACCTGAAACCTACTCCTGTCCTGTCCTGTGCCATGAGATAGGGTAGGGTGCATTCCAGTCGAGCCAGGTGCAATAGGCCCTTCCTGTCAACCTTTCAGGATGTTTGGGCCTGGAAATCTTTCACTCTGTGATTTTGTGGTTTCTGATGCCCTAGAGTTTCTTTAGAGTCATTTTCTACAGGTATTTTATGACTTATGAGGGGAGAGTTAGAGCAGGCCTCTCCTTCTACTCTGCCATTTTAGCTCTGCCCCTCTGTGCCTCCCTTTCCACTGGGGCAGTTAGATAGCACGATGGATAGAGTTCCAGGCCTGTATTCAGGAAGACTTTTCATCGTGAGTTAAAAATATGACCTCAGACACAATAACTGTGCGACCCCGGAGAAGACATTTAACCATGCTTGATTCAGTCTCTTCATCTGTAAAATCATCTGGAGAAGGAAATCACAAACTAATCCAGCATGTTTGCCAGAAAACCCCAAATGAAGTAACAGAGAGTTGGAAATAACTTAAAAACAACACACCTCTGGCTTCAAAACCTGCACACTTCCCACCGTACCAACAGACAGACAAAACTGAAATGACTGATAAATATCTTTCCTTTAGCTTCTTACTGCCATAAAAATACAATACGACAGGTTGCTGAATGACTCTAAGCTTTGAAAAATGCTTTCCTTACTACAAACCTGTGAAGTCACTTGTACAAGAATTATTATAAATTTCCTGATTAGAAAATAAAGATTTAGAGAGATTGAGATGATTACAGTGAAGAAGGTTAATATGGCAATTACTCCTGTGAATATCAGGAGCAAAAATTCATTTCTGGAAGTGTCAGAGCAGGAGAGCTTCAGTAATGGGGGCAAATCACAGAAGAAATGGCTAATGATATTTGGCCCACGGAAGGATAATCTGACTATGTGTCAATGAATTAATCATTCCCCCTATACATGACCCAATGACCAGAATGGTACAAAATCTCTTAGTCATGACCACCTTGTAAAGTAGTGGATTAGCAATCACCACATACCGATCATATGCCATCATCACTAGGAAAAATCCCTCAGTTGTAAGAAGGACCACAAACAGAAAATATTGCAGTATACAAGCAGTGAATGATATGGTTGCCTTCTCCTCAAAGAAATTCACAAGAATTTTTGGTTCAAAGATCGAGCAATAGCAAGCATCCACAAATGAGAGGCAAGTAATGAAAAAGTACATGGGAGTGTGAAGCTTGGGAGTGAATTGAATGAATATTATCATGCCAAGATTCCCCACCAAAGAAATGACATATATCACCAAAGAAACTATAAAGAGAAACACTTTCAACTCTGCACGATCTGACAGTCCTAAAAAGAGGAACTTTGTGACCACTGTAGAATTTTCCTCGGCCATTCACTTGGATTATCATGACAATGACTGTGGGAAAGGGAAAAACACAGAATGGAATTAATTAGTGAAATGTTCTCAAAGACACCAAGACTAATTATGACACTTCAAAATAGAGCCAAAACTTAAGATGTTTTTGGACTGAAAAAATTGCATAGGCTCTAGACCAGGAAAGAATATTACATTTTAGTATCAGGAATGCAGATATGGAAGAGATCTCAGAAGTCATACGGTCATCAGTTTTTCTTCGAAGAAACTGATGTCCAGTGAAGTAGATTAACCAAATGAATAAGCATCTAATATATTTTTGAACCCATGTCCTCTCATTGTAGAGACAATTATCTTTCATCTGTATCTTTATTTCCATGATCTCTCCCATAATAGAAGCTTTGTAATACAAACCGATCATATTATAGATAGTTTTTGGAACCAAATAAGAGATGTTGAGAATACTGAGGTTACTGGGAGTAGACGATCTATGTAATATCATCTAGGTTTATATCCTGTGATCCTTTGACGTGCTGAAAGGTAAAAAATGGTGTAAATGGGAAATCTGAAAGGCATACCCAGTTGTCCTTCTGCTAGACCATGTTGATTTTACCTTTGAGATGAGGAAATTATAAGTATAATGGAAATATTTCATTAGAATGGACCTTCTCATATAAAGACACAATTTTAGAATTGCAAATATCCCTTGCGTCAATGCCCCCATTTGATAAAGTGGAAGTAATTTGCTCAAGGGAACACAAATAATAAGTAGCAATGCAGGGATTTGCTCCCAGAGCTTTTGACAAGGTCAATTAAGTTTCATTCAAAGTAAAATTTCTTAACAGAATGATATAAAATTGTAAAGGTCTATCTTTAGAAGTCGTGAGCTTCAGTGGATTTTTTCAAGAAAATGTGAGATGATCATTTTCTACATGTGTTTTTGAAGAGATTTGAGATCTTAATAGGTTAAATTAGTTTCTGATGAGTCTTTAAATTCCAAAAGTCAATGATAAAAATAAAATTGAAAAAATAGAATATGATTCATACATATACATACTTGTACATGTTTATACTAATTTGAAAATATCACATACATTACAATATTTAATACATATATTCCATTTCCACTCAAATGTGTGCATGTGTATATGTACAGATACATACATGCATACATAATTACATATATATATAGAATATGTGTATATGTATGTATGTATATATATATATATACATATGTATGTGTGTGTGTATACACACACACACACACACACACTTCTGTGTGCACAGTTTAAAAAGTGTTTTTCACGTATCATGTCAATTTTTCCCTCACAGAAATGTTAGGAGAAAGATTCCATTATCACTGCCATTTTATAAGGTGAAAAAGGTAAGCCAGAAAGAGGCTAAATGACTAGGTAAAGGTCTTACTACTAGTAATTCTCTGAAAGCATATTTGAATTCATATCTTCCTAACTTGTGATCACTGTTAGTGTCTCTTAGTATATATTTTCTGACCACATATCCTAGGTTCAACTCATTGTTTGAATTTTCAGGACCAGGTTTCTCAACCTACTTCAGTAGACAAGTTTTCAGTGATTCCAAGTTCCTTATCACTATTCTACCAGATTGGTTAATACATCTATGGTTATGAAAGGGAAATATCTACAGGAGTTTATTTTATTTGGAATTATAAAGTTCTCACCAGAGAGGATGTTAGAATGTCTGAACTGGAAGGACCCTTATCACTCAAATGTATTTGAAAACAAAACATTGCATCTGGGAGGTACCTTAGAATACTGAATATAAGAGCTGGGGAAAAAAACAAGTTTAGAAGAAAGGCCATAGAACTTTCAAATAGACAAAGGCTTTTTATATCATGTAGTTAAGGCTTCTCATCTTAAGGTGAAGAATATTAGGCCTTAAGATGAAATTCCTTTGTCGAAGATGTTATTGAGATAACTGAGGCTAGATTCTAGTATTAAGAATTATTTTAAATATTAAGAATAATGCCTTCTCTTGTGGTCTTTCCTCTATATGATTTAGTTAGGAAAAAAGAAAAAGGAGAATGAGGAGAGTATGTGGAGACAATAGCTTTATATCAGTCTTAGTATTTACGTTCTTATGTCATTTTTTAGTTATGTTTGAAATGAAAACTGGGGAGGCATCACTGTTCTAGGGAAAGAGCACTGTACTTAGTGTAATGAGGCCTGAGTTGCAGCCTCAACTTTGCCACCGAGAAACTGTGTAATAATGACCCAAATAATCAAGTTTCTTATCTGTACATAGAGGGGATTTTCCTATGTTGCTTTAAATTTTCTTCAAGTTCTGTTGTATATTACGTTTGAATTTTATGAATCTCTTGAAAAGGAATAGATTTTTAGTGCAAAGGAACTATTTGGTAGCTTCTCCTCTTAGTCCTGGGGATATTTTTCCTTTGAAACCATAGGAATGAATAATCAACAAACAGGAATTCACGTTATTTAAGAAGAAGATATTTAATCCATTTCAGGTCTCTCTGATAATTTCTACAAAATCGCTGATAAGAAGCCATGCACACTTTGAGTGGAGATTCACAAGTAAGGGGATATACATTACATCCTCAAACAATCCATTTCAATGTTGTGTAACTCTAGTTGTTAAGTTTTCCCTTAGTATGAACTTCTCTGTCTTTCTAGTTCCAACCATTTTTTAAGATCTCTCTCTCTCTCTCTCTCTCTCTCTCTCTCTCTCTCTCTCTCTCTCTCTCTCTCTCTTATTCTCACCATTTTTTGCTAGTAACAGGTTCAAGTTTTAGGATGCCTAATATTCATTTATTTCATAGGACAATTCCTTAAATATTTAAAGTACCTACCATATCTACATATGTCTTTTCTAATCTAGACATGTCTAGCTTTTTAAATGGATTTTTAGAAGAAATAATACCGTCACTTTACCACCCTAGTGAAGTTTTTCTGAATAGGCTCAAGCTTTTTCAGTATCATTCCTGAAATATTATGCAAAGAATAGATCAGAAATTAAATAATCTTCATAAAATTCTATCATCCTTATAACATAAAGTATTTGTTAAGTGATTCGAGTTTCCTCCCTCTTTAAAAATTTCTACTGTTATACAATTTTTTCTAAATATTTAGGTCACTATATCTTTTGAGTTCAATATTTCAAAAAAAGTGTCTGTCTGTCAATGGAAAGACATCACCTAAAGCAATGTTAAAGATAAAACCAATATATAGCAGGAAGTGAAATAATCTTTTATTTCATGCTGTCAAGGTAAGGTTGGTTACGTAGGTAATTATGTTAATACTATAAAAGAGAATATTGAAATTCAGACAAATTTTAATTTATTCCTGGCTTCCAATACAGTATTCTGTTATCTGTCCCAGTATGCCTCTTTAGATATATCAACTGGAACCCATGAGCACCTTTATGATCAAGCCAAAAAAATTTCTAAGCCATTTTACAAAATCTTATTTTTTCCATCTTTTCCATAGTTTTGTCAATGCTTCTAATCTTCTCTCAAACTTAAAATCCTATCTGTCCTTCAAGGCATAACAGTACTTGAAATGGTTTTCCCTCATCATTATCAATATCGGCATCATCAAAACATCCATTTTATATAACTTTTTAAGGTATATGGAAAATTCATATATATTATCACATGTGACCCACGCAGAAACCTGTGAATTAATTATTAGAATCATTACTATTACTAATTTACTGATAAGCAAACTGAGTTCCAGAGAGATAGCTTGTTTTTCAGTTTCTTCATGTTAATCTAAGTGTCAAAGACAGGTTTTAAATACAGTCCTTTAGAGATTAACGTCTACTCTATAGGACGTAACATCTATAGGACGTTATAGCCCATTATTAAGTTCAAAATATGAAGAAATTCATGAAAATTCAAAGAAATGCAATTACATAAAATGCATTACTTTTACCAGACAAATTGCTTGAGACTTCAGCTTCTTCAAACTGCACGGCCAATTTTCACCTACAAAAAAATCACATGTAAATGGTTTCACCATCGCATATTTTAGATATTCATTAAACTGAAATAATTTCTAGGTGGTAGAATCAAAAGATAGTCTTGATTTTGGATATCCATAAAATAAAAAGCCATAAAATGGCTGCAGTCTTGCTAAACTGTTATAGAGGTAGAAAATTCTTTCCTCTAAGATGTGTTACCCAAGAGACTTGTTTATATTTTTCAGGTACTGAGGAACAGATTCCCTGAAGCTTAGTCAAGGCTTAAACAAAAAGAAAATACATCATTAAAAATGTCATTTGGGGACCTTGGGTACCAAAATCATAGGGAACATATCTCAATCCTTTGCATGGTTTAATTTCTAAGAGGCAGTTGCAAATTTTGGAGGAGAGGATATACGGAAAAGGGAAGAGGGTAAGGAACAGACAGGGAGATCTCTCTTGATCTGACTTGAGTAAAAACTAAAAAAAAAAAAAAAAAAAACCTTTGCTCCAACTGGTTTGAAAATTCTGAAATTGTAATGAATAAGGAACCCTTCTTAGAAAATCAGTGACTTGGTATAGAAGAGCTGATTTTGTGATCGCAAGTCTAGAAGGCAGCTTGACTATTCACAAATGTTTACCTACTTGAAGAGATGCAACAAATTTGTCTCAGGGAGATAAATATATGCAGTATGTAACTTAAAATTCTCTAAAGTAAATTTAACCTTTTGGCTAAAGCACATTTTTCAAAATACATGTGGGTATTCATTTATGTGTATATCTATATATCTAATATCCATGTATGTATGTATGCACGCATGAAAGCGTGTGTGTATTGGTGGAGAAATTCTTCTTTATGGTAAAATTAATGGCAATGTCCTTTAGCTGCTCTTATTTCTTTTACTCCACAGCATAAAGATAATTTGTATTTTCTTCCCACACACACAGGGATAGAAATTTAGGATTTCAAAATGAGGTGATTGTGAGGCCACCTTTTAGTGTTAATACATTTCAAATCCCTCCATCTTACACAACAAGAAATTCAGGTACACTGAGTTTAAATGAGTAGTTAAAGACCTCATAGATGACAAGGAGAATAAATCCAATCTAAATCTTCTGTTCTAAAATTCAGTGAATTTTTCAAGTATAAAGTGATTGTGAATATCAATAATTTAATCCTAGATGTGGTAAAATTGAATGAAAGAGTCATTGTTTCTTATGGAGGGGAAATTAGCTGAAGAGAATTATTTTGGATTAAGGTATGAGGTAAGAAACAGTCATAATGTTAGGATAAGATGTAGGGGCCTGAGAAACTGGAATTCCAGGAAGATTCATGGTAGGGTGGATAGCCCACTGGGCTTAAAATCAAGAAGACCTGGGTGTAAACCTAACCTACGTCACCTTCTAGATGTGTAACTCTGGGCAAGTCATTTAACATTTGTCTATATCTGTTTCTTCTTCTATAAAGTGGGTTTTTTAATAGCACCCACATTCCAGTGTTTTTGTGGAGTTCAGATGAGTTAATGCTTTAAGTACTTCACAAAACTTGAAATGCAATGCAAAATGTAGTAATAGTAATTGCTTTTTCAGCAATGGTAGTCGTATTAATGGGTTGTTTACGAAACCTTATAGCATAGAAAATTAGTTGCCAGAACCACATGTACAAAAATATTTAAAATAGCTCTTTGTGGGGGCCAATAATTGGAAATTGAGGGGATGCCCTTCATTTGGGGAATGGCTGAACAAGTTGTGGTATATGAATGCAATGAAATACTATTTTACTGTACCAAATGATAAGCAGGCAGACTTCAGAAAAACCTGGGAAGACCTATATGAAGTGATGCTGAGTGAAGTAAGCAACACCAGGAGCACACAGTAACAGTCTGTGTTTATCCTTCATTATTGAAGAAGACCATGATATCAGAGAAATGATGTCATGACTTGAAGTTGACTTTGTTTTGAGTGGAGGAGGACTGTGCAAGGTCTCCATCTTCACTTTCTCCTCCTGATTCATCTGGCTCCAGCGACCAGATATTAATCAGGATGACTGGAGATGGGCCAGAATGCAATGGGAGACCTTGGTCTGTTTAGGCTGGCCTTTTCAGGTACTCTCTTAGAGGGAGGTAACTCCCAGTGAGACAATAGGTCTTTTAATAAATAGTCAAGGAATGGTGCATTTAATGAACAAAAGAAATTGCTTACTAGTGATAAAGCAGAAATTGTTACTAGTGATAATCACTCAGCCAGCCATTAAGTGGAGCTTGGGCAGGGAACTATTGTTGTCCAGTCTATGTGCTTCAGAGTTCACTGGGTTTAACGATTTAGGAACTAGAAAGAAGGAAGGAAGGAAGGAAGGAAGGAAGGAAGGAAGGAAGGAAGGAAGGAAGGAAGGAAGGAAGGAAGGAAGGAAGGAAGGAAGGAAGGAAGGAGGGAGGGAGGGAGGGAGGGAGGGAGGGAGGGAGGGAGGGAGGGAGGGAAGGAAGGACATCAAGCCCCATAGGAAGAGGAGAGGTCGATAGAAGCGAGAGTATGAGCCGGGTTACCAAGCTAACTGAGTCTCCACTCAGGCAGCTTGGTCTACTCACAGTCTGTGTTCTTTTTGAAGAAGACCATGGCATCAGAGCAATGATGCCATCACTTGTTCTTGACTTTTTTTTGAATGAGGGAGGCCTGTGCAAGTTCATCAATCTCATTTACTCCTCCTGAGCCATCTGGGTCCAGTGATAAAATATTCATCAGGATGACTGGAGATGACCCAGACACAATACCAACAACATTGTGGGATTACTAACTTTGATAGACTGAGCTCTTCTCAGCAATGGAAGGATGTAAGACAACTCAAAAAAACTCATGAATGAAAAACTATCCACATTCAAAAAAAGAAGTATGGAGTTTGATTGAAGGACATAATCTGTGCTCTCCATCTTTTTTGTTCCTTCTTTCTTGTGGTTATTCATATCAATTCAAATATATATTTTTTTTACTCCATGACTAATGCAAAAATGCATTTAATATGAATATAAATGGAGAATCTTTGACAAATTTCATATTGTCTTTGGAAGGGATGGAGGCAGAGAAAATTTGAAACTCAAAAATCTCATGGAAGTGAATTTTAAAAACTAAAAATAAATTAATTTCTAAAAAGAGAAGAAATTAGTTATCAGAACTGCAAGGCACCTTAGATTACAGAACAGAAACTGTCGGAGGAGATTAAAATTTAAAACATTTTATCACAGCTAAGTAGAAACTTAAAATATATCTCTTCCCGTCACTCTCATCCTATACTTTCTACTCTTATTTTTTAAATTCTTTTATTTATATTGGAGATTTTTTAAAAAATTATATTTTTATTGCTCTTGATTCCTTTTATCTCGTTATCTAATACTTCAAGTTTTTTTTCTTCCTCATTTCTGTATTCCAGCAGAATTCCCCTTCTTCTCTTCCCCTTGCATTGGTTTTGTTCCTTAGCATTCAACGCTTCATTTCTGAACTACTTTTTAGGAAAAAGTAAATAAATAAATGTTCCCTTATTGTCTTCTTTGTTTATCTTACTTTTCTGTGTATTCTACATGTTTATTATTTGGTTCATTCTACTTTTTTCATTGTTTTTCTTGTCTTTATTCCTCATGAAAATGAAATGATTACACTTACATTTTCTTTTTGCTTCTAAATAGTTTTTTGTTCCTGCTGATGCTACTGCCTCGTGGATCTTGTCTCCCGAAATACTTTAGGAGTTAATCACTCTTCATTATTAGCTTATATCTTGATTGGTCATTTTTTAGGTATCACGAATGCTAATTTTGAAATAAGCAGAAGAAAATGAATAGAAATTATAGGATATATTGGGACAATGAAAGAGGACCAAAACAGGAAAATGATTTTTGACTCAAGGAGATAGGTTGATAATTAATCTTGATGTTAGAACAGAGTTATTCAATTCTTTTCTTTTTGTTTCCGTTTTCTCTGCAAATGAGAATGAGATAAACACTGAAAAGAACAGGACAAAATGATTAACAGAAATTAGGTAGCCCATAAATAAGGAGATGTGATAAATGCGTGCACCTGCCCTTGGTGAAGTGAAGAAAACTAGACTAAATACGTCATGAAAGAAATAGAATATGTGATTACTTGACTTCCCCCTAACAAAATGATATTTGAATGATCATTGAAAGTGAAAGTAGTACCACAAGATAAAATAGCAATCAATCAAATATTGACTCTTTAAAAATTAAATTACATTTTAAAATAAAGAGAACAGTCTACTTCAACTATGGGCAAGTGTATTTAATTTTTATTTCTATGAAATGTCTTGAATTAGTCACTTAAGTTATCACTAGTAGGTATCTAAAAGGTGATGCAGTGATTACATGAATGATACCTATCTAAACTAAATTCTTTATGTGATGGAATTATTTAATTAATAGATTAAGGAGTTCCTGCCAATATAGGTTAATTTGATTTTGCAAAGCTTTTGGTATCACATACAATATTATATCTCTGTTGAAGGAGATATGACTTATACAATAATGCAATAAGACCTCTTCAGAAACACTTGGATCATTTTACTCAAAGAGTAAGTATCAATTCTTCCCTGTTGTGCTGGCAGAAATTCTCTAGGAAGATACAGCAGAAATCTGTTCTTAAACCCTGTTCTGATTAGTAGTTTTTATCAAAGAGTGGGGGGAAAAGTATATCTCTTCGCTGCTTCCTTTATTTCCTGTTTGGAACTGAAATTTTGAAATTTAACCACTGCATACTTCTGTAACAAGCCTCTATGGATCACTCACACATTCCTCCACTAATACTTGTGGGATGTATTCCCAGAGGAGTGATTTCCATTACTTTCTAAACACTAAGGGTAATACTGAAAGTGATTACTTTCCTAACAGTAGTTGATGAGCTCCCAGTGGTGTACTTCACTTTAACAATAATACAATTTGGTGTGTCAATTCTTTATTATAGACATTTACTCAGCTAAGTATTTACAGAAATATGGTTTTTATGACTTGCAAGGTACATTTCTATCTCCTCTACTTGGTAGAGTATAACATTCTAAAATCTTTGCTCAATGTATCAGATAAGGCCTGGATCTATCTGTGATTTCATTGATACAGTGTGGTCCCATTTGCAGAAACACCCTCTATCAAAGTTGTATGGCTCTTGTTCTCCAAATTCCATTATTAAATACTGTAAAACTGAAAGTTGAAGTGAATTTTCTAGAGTCACAGAGTCATTGCTAAAGGCATAATAATAACAATAAAGGCATAGATTAAGTTTAGTGAATTAGACATCTTCCTTCTATTGATTTTACCATGATGCTTTTCTCACAGGATTTGACCTGAGGGGTAATTCTGTATTCTTCAAATTACATTCCTAGCTTCCCTTAAATTCTATCTAAAATCCCTTCTTTTACTAGAAACTTTCCAAAATCCCTCTTAATTTCATTTACTTCCTTTAATTATGTATTACTTATCTTGTATATATCCTATTTTGGTTGTATTTTTTTTCCAAGTTGTGTTTTCCATTAGAATTTAAGCTCCTTGACACTAAAGACTGTCTTTGGACTTTTTTGTATCCCTGGTACTTAGCACTGTGTCTAGCAGATGCTGTTGAGTCAATTCAATCATGTTCAATTCTTCATGATTCCCCATTCTGGATTGTTTTTTTGGCAAAGATACTGTAATGGCTTGCCATTTCCTCATTCATCTCATTTTACAAATGGAAAATTGAAGCAAATAAAGCTGAGTGACTTTCCCAGGGTTTCATAGCTACTGAGAGTGAGGTTGTACTTTAAGTCAGGAACACGAGTCTTCCTGATTGCAAGCCCAGTGCTGGGACATAGTAGGCACTTGATAAATTGACTGGATTCTCTGTATAACTAAAGGTCAGCTCACATGCTTGTAGCATTTAGTGCTAACGAAATTTTGAAATGTCACAATCCACTAAATATTTTTGTAGCAAAGCTCTCTAGGTTGCTGGCTAGAGGAGAGTTGACCCCTTTCACTAAGCATGTTGTAGGTTTGAGTGACTATTAATCTACCGGAGCGCATTTGTTGTTGGTGGGACATTTCAGTCATGTCTGAATCGTTTTGACCCCATTTGAGGTTTTCTTGGAAAACATACTGGAGTAATATACCATTTCCTCTCGTAGCTCATTTGATGGATGAGGAAACTGAGCCAAACTGTTTAGAAAGTAGCCCAGGGTCACACAACAAGTAAATATCTGAGGATGCCTTTTGTCAACCTTAAAATTTTGTTCCAGAAAAAGACAAGCAGAGTTAGACTGTACGCACATATTTATTACTCGCAAGATGGGCAGACATGCATGCACAACATTCAGGAGAGTTCATTTGGAGAAGAGTTCAAGGATAGAACAGTTGAAGGAGATTATATAAACATAGAGTGAAGAAGTGTTTCCTCTCCCCTGACTCAGGATGCCCATGTCTTTCGTAAGTCAGAATATAGTTTCCATAACCCAATGGAGTTCTCCCAGGGCATCTGGTATCTGTCAGCCATAAACAATGGGATGTTATGAATATGAGAGTATTGTAACAGGATAGTGTCCATACATAAACATGAAAAGAAAAGTCATCAATCAATATAGTATCCCATTCAAGGTGCCTGGTCCTTGTCAATCATAAGCTCCTTTTCAGTTTCAACCTTGTGGTTGCTGACAGAGCAAGGAAGGTTCTGGGTTCACTCAAAGAGTATCACAAAGGATTTTTACAGTTTGTTTGGGGGGGGGTCATTTTGAAAGAATTCACAGTCTCAGACCATCTCCAATGCAAGCAAAGGCATTTGTCATTTGTTGAGGGTGATGCCTCTCAGGAAGAGGGCTGTGTTCCAATTGGAACCAACAACTTATCAGAGGAAGATGAGGATTTGTATAGGACAAAAGATACAATTACAAAACAGAATAAATGAATATTAAAAACCAGGAGGGTTTTTTCAAGGGATGAGGTAAGAAGGAACGGGTTCTAGGCTTCATAAAACTGTTCATGTGTTTTACCACAATGCATACAGAAATAAACCCTCTTGGGTGGAATTTATGTATGATAATGATATTATAATGAGCTTCTGTATGTCATAAGTTCACCAAAAGTCGGTTTAACTATAACTGCATAGGTGCTTACTTAGGGAAAGTCCCTCTATTGGTTTATGGTCCACATCCTGCTCAGGCATCCTGGTGATACTTCTTTTTGATTGGCTGGCTATTGTGGTCCTGCCTGAGATTAGATACATGTTGGGTTGGACTGCATGTACACACCTTCTGGTTTCGTGGGAAATATAAGAATTGTGTCTCAGGGCAGTGGCTAGCTAGAGGC
Organism: Bettongia penicillata ogilbyi; assembly: GCA_023548195.1. NCBI lineage: Eukaryota > Metazoa > Chordata > Mammalia > Diprotodontia > Potoroidae > Bettongia > Bettongia penicillata. Next base: position 552,306 of record JAJHZJ010000782.1, on the reverse strand, counting down.
AATGGCTAAGGTTCTGTCACATGGACATGCCTGCTCTCCTAGTAAGGCATATTTAGGATATTGCGTATGGGGTGCCTATGGTGCAGTTAAAGTGAGACTGTGGTCAAATCAGGCCATACCTGCTGTTCAGTGAGGCCCATAATGAAATTAGAGTATAGTTTTAGTAGAGGAAGCTTTCTCATCTGAGAGTTCCCTTTGAAAATGAAAACATAGGCTTTTTTCCCAGCCAATAATAAAAACAGTAATGATTTTAGTATTAATATTAGCAGTAGTGGTAATGGTGGTGGTGGTTGGCTTGTTGTTTCATTGTCATCATCTTGATTTTCATCATGATTATTATTATTTTCACTATGAAGGAAATATAATATTTCCTCCCAGGCTGAATTCATGTCATGTCCTAGATATTTTGACCTACAACGATCTCTTTCTCTTTTGTGCTAGGACGTTATTTTCATCCTATCCATCTATCTATCCATCCATCTGCTTGTTTATTGGTGGTATTTTCCTTCAGCTTCAGTGAGACAGAAAAGATCTAAATACTGCTTGACCTTTATGTCACTAAGTCACTAGTTACAATATCTTCTAATATTTGTGACAATAAAATCAACATTGCTTTTTATTATTATACAGGTTTGTACGTTTACAACTGCTTTCCTAGACATCTTGTTATTTGAATAAATAATTCTATACCTGAACAAGGATAGATTTTTTTCAGAAATAGGAGATTTGTTACACACATTTTTACGAATGTTGGCTTTTATTTGTAAGATCTGAATGCCTGAGTAGATTCAAAAAATCTAACCACCAGTAGGAGCTTAGAGATAACTAGAAACAAAGAAAAACCTCTCAAGTCACGGTAGTTAAAGCTATGATAATGAAAGTTTGCCTTTCTCCAGTTGAAACTTTATTCAACTTGCTTTGAAGTATACACTTGCAATGAATATTCTGTCTCTCTCACTGACTGTCTTTCTGACTCTGTCTCTGTCACTCTTTCATCATTGTCTGTCAAACATTTATATCTCTATTTATAAGTGTGTCTACACTCCCCCACCCAATCATGTAACAAAGATGGAACTACTTCCAAAATGTCCTTTGTCTTCACAGCATTTAGTGTTCTTAAAGGATTTCTGTTCTTTTCTACCCTGTAGGGACAGTTCATGACTCAGGTCACGTTTCTACTTCTGATAGAAAGCCAAGTCCGACTCTAAGCCGAGGGTACACCAAATAGCCTGGTAGAGTTAAGAGATTCCTGAAATTAGCGTCAAGGGATATTGGTTACATTTCTTGCCTTGATGTTTACTAGCATTGTTAACGATAAAAATCATGTCTTCATATCTGAGCAAAAGATTTTACAACCACAAAATAATACAACTGTGTATAATGATACTAGTATTGCTGGCTATAGGAGTTGTCAGAAGTTAAAAATAAATGAATGACACTATTGGATTCTTTTGCATAACTACCTGTCAATATATCAGGAGACGCTGTTTTTCAGATCTAATGCCCAGTAAGCAACCAGGCCGTAAGGGTGGCATCATAACAATCCTTTGCACTCACCTTCTGGATGATATCTGCCATATATTCATTCCAGGGTTGTTTCATATAGTTATTGTAATGTTTTGACCAGCATGTGGTGTTCTTTGAACTGTTTGTATATATGATGTGTGTATATAAATGCATGTATGTATACAAAGGTGTGTGTGTATGTGTGTGTGTGTGTGTGTGTGTGTGTGTGTCCCTTGGAAGAGAAAAAAGTATCAGAAGAGTAGAAAAGTAGGAAAGGGCCAGGTTATGAAGGGCTTAAGATCTAGAGCATTTTTTAAATTTCATCCTAGGATGTAAAAAGAAGACAGGAAAATTTACTGAATGTTGAAAAGGTGTGACATGGTCAAAACTTTTTTGTAATGGCATGGGTCATATATATATTTGTGTCAATCTCTAAAATGTTCTACATATTACAATTTTATCTAAGCTATTTAATGAAACCTTCCTCCCCAAATGAACTAATTTTATTACATCACTTGCATAATATCTCTTTTCTTTGTAATGGTAATTTTCTGTTTTCTAATTTGTGATTGTTTAATAACATATACTTACCATCTGAGAAAATATGTTTTCACTTTCCCATTTTTATGACATTGACTTTTTTGAGTTTGAACACATAACTGCAAAATTTTATTTGTACATTATATTAATCAGCAACGACTTTAATTTTAGCAACCGTTGATCACAAATCAGTGCTATATTGTGTCAAAGGGTTTTCTGTTTCTGCCAAAAAAAAATCTATTTATGTAAGCATGTGTTTTTAATCATATTAATTATATAAATTATACTCCTAAAGTTAAAGCAATGAACAGTCCTTGAATCACAGGAAGGATTTTCCCTCTTGGTCTTGGTGATATAGTCATTGCTGTTGTTAGATTGTTTAATCTTTGAAAAGGTTCTATGGGGGCAAATATCTTAATATATGTTAAGGAAATTGTTTTATTAACTTGTTTATCGGTTTTATTTTTCTCTGTTTTAGAATTAAGGATAACCTTTGTTTCGTAGATTCAAATTGAAATTACCTGAACTCTCCATGAATGAGAACGATTGTTGGAGCAGGCATACTCATTTTCCTTTAAAAGTGTAAATCCTACATTTTCAACACTTTATTGCTGTCCTAGCTTGCAGTCCTGCCCTGGGCGCACACTCCCCTAGCCCAACTTTAGCTTCCCTTTATATTTTGTTTCTCCCTTAGTTTGTGAACACTCTGTCTTCATTTTTCGCATTTGGACACCCAGCACTCAGCTCAGTTCTTTGCCCATAGCAGGCACTTAAAATAATAATTGAATAGAACGTACGTGTTTATGTTCATATTTGTGTATGTATGTGTATATGTGTATACATATATAGTTTAAATGTTCTGTACATAAAGAAGTACATCTTGAGAAAAAGAAATGAATTCGATTATTGTTAGAAAAAGAGGACAAAATATATTAGGGCTACACCCACTGTTTCTGTTATTATAAGTCACCCCTTGAAATCAAGGACAGCTTCATTAACCAGGAAAAGTCTAGCAACATGAATTGGAAATTTGAGGCAGGTTTTGGGTGTCTTTAAATATAATCTCGAGTTCTTTATTTTAAGTATGTTGTCGATGTCTTACAAAAGAATAGGGATCTATTTATTTAGCACCAATAGGACAAAAGGATAAAACATATATATATATATATCGTGTGTATGTGTGTATGTATGCATACATATGTGTGTATATTTTTTGTGTAGATTCTGACATAGGACAGGAGTATCAACAGAAAGGTAATCATGACCAACACAGAGCAGCAACATGAACAGAGAGCTCTTTCTGATACGTGTCCCTACAGGTCACCTCCAGTAATGGTGGGGTTTCACAGAAAATGTGAACGAAGTCAGTTTTTAGAGCACAGGACAGAAACGAGATATTTACCTTCTGAGTTCAAAGGTCTCTGAGCATTTTAGGGAGAGTGACTGATGTGTAACAGATTTTAAATATGGAAAAGTTACCAAGGAAAAAATACATGGGAGTTTGGAGAACAGGATTAGCTTTATTTGTGACAATGAGGAGGGCATTTCCAATAAGTATACTTATATGGATGACTAGGAAAATTCCAAACACAAGTCTTTGGAGGTTGGGAAGGTCAGAAAATCCCAGGAGAATGAATTCCAACAGAAATGTAACATTGCTTCTTTCCATTTTGTCAATTTCTTCTGCCTGTGGAAATATTGATTCCAGAACCAGCAAACTTTCTTCCCTAGGGTTCAGTTTCCATCTCAGAAAAATGAAAATGAAGGAAGCAGATGTTGATTAGATTATCTACTATTTGGTTTAATATTTGCTATGTGTCATGGAATGTATTCAAGTCTTATGACTATCTTTCTTGGATGTTTGGATGAAAATATGCATGCAAGAAAAGTCATCCAGTAAAACTTTAAGAATGACCCGCAATGTCATAAACACCGTTAGTGACACCATTCCACAGCTAACATTTTCACTTTCAAAGATGGCACTCTCATGAGAGCAGAAGCCATAGCTTTCATATAAGATATGAAATAAGAAAAAAAAATAGACTATAATGTTAATTTCTTGAACTACTACTGGCCTTCCGTGCCTTGTCTTTTTAGACCTTTTAATCTTTGCTGATGTTTTTCTTCCTGCCTGGAAAATTTTCCCTAATCATCTTTGATTATCAGAATCTCCACATTTTCTCAAGCCCTGTCTCACCTTTATTCTTTTTTCTGTGTGGCATTTCCAGATGACTTTAGTCAAGAGACATTTCTCCTATACTTGAAATACTAGACCACGAAAATTATACCAGGAATTTGTTAACTAGCATATCTCTCTATCTATTTAAAAATAAATGTACATATACACATATGCATTATAAAAATATACACATGTAGATACATATGCACATAAGTATAAGTATACTTGTACACACATATATACACACATGTGTAATAATATGCATACGCATGTGTATATATACACACATATATGCATGCATATTTGTGTGTATATAAACATATGCACATTCACAGATATGTATGCCTTCTGCTCCCTCAGGGACCTTTTTATATATGCCATGTCTGTTCCAAGATTCCAAGTATTTTGGTAAGAAATATCTTATCTTGTATATCTCTATATACCTTGAGAATAACAAGTGATTAATAAATACATATTTGAAGGAGGAGATCAACATTAGGATACGATTTCAATGACACTTCCCACTCCCAAATATTTCTTCCAAAGACTGATGTTTAAAACACCATATTTAGCGATTCAATCATCTGCAGTAAGAAATGAATAGCATTAATTCATTAATCCTTTATCCTTATTTCACATTTTAGTGTGAACTCTTGGTCTGCTCATTTCTGGTACAATATCTATAATGCAGAGATTTAAACATTAAATTAAAGAGAGAAACATTTTAACGTGTTAATTAACATTATATATATATATGTGTGTGTGTGTATATATATATATATACATAATTTGTGTGTATGTGTGTTTATACAACTATACGCACACAAAGACACATACACATACTATTATATTGGATAAACTTGAGTTTTATCTTGAGCTGAAACGTAACCCTGGTAAATCTCTTCCATGTAGGCAATAAATAAAATCATGAAGTAAGGAAAATGCTAGGTTCTTGAAGGTATGGAGATATGTAGAGCGTTAGTATTTTTTGAAGCAGAGACATTATGAATGAACAAAAATATTATAACTTATTTAAATTTAGTAAAGGCCTGTTCTGGAACCCAAGCATGCTATCCCTCTAGCTATCTTGGTTTGTTCAGTGTGGAAGCCTGGAATAGTCTGAAACACATCCAATCTGCTGTCAGACAATCTGTATTCAAGTACATCTTCCGATGTTTATTATCTGCGGCCTTCAACAAGTGATTTGTTTTATTTTGCCTTGACTTCCTCATCTGTATCATAAAATAATTTGAGTAGTTGACGTGAGATCCCTTTGAGTTCAATGTTTATAATTCCAACACTAAAGAATGTCACCATGTCAACCCACCTTCATCCAAGAACCCCTTTTTCCGAACTTTAGAAAAGAGACCGTGATACTCAGCTTTATGTCAGAAGACAGATGATTGGATTTCATTTAGAGTCCTGATTCTATCATAAACTAAGTGTGCAAACTTATTATACTTTTCATGTTTTTCCTCATCTATGAAAAGGAAACAATATTTCCAGCTCTGCCTGCCTTTTGTTATGAAGATTAATAGAAGTAGTACATGCAAAACATTTTGAGAAACCTAGGAATTGACACACCAAGGCAAAGCATCATTTTCATCACTATTCTTCCTTTCATTATCACTTTCATAGATTTCTGTCCTACAGGAGGAACAATCTTCTTAAGAATTTTAATTCATCAGTATTCTGTGGACTATTGTATAGGTGGCAACATAATTTTTATTTTTTTTCATTGTTCTACATTCACTTCCATATAAGTCCCTCTCCACTCCACCTACTTTCCCCCTCCCTCCCTGAAATGGTATAAAATTTTATATAGGTTCTACACACATATTCCTATTAAATACATTTTCACCTTATTCATGTTGTATAGAAGAATTAAAATGAATGGGAGAAATCGTGAAACAAACCTAAATGTAACACAGAAGAAAATGATGTGCTACATTCTGCCATCGAATTCCACAGTTCTTTCTCTGGACGTGGAAGGAATTTTGTCTTAAGAGATCATCTGGAATATTTTAAATCCTTGCATTACAATGAAGTTCTAAGTCTACCAGAAAAAAATGGTCGCACATTGTGGTTATTGCTGTGTACAAAGTTCTCCGGGTTCTATTCCTTTCACTCAGCATCAGTTCATACAAGTCTTTCCAGGCCTCTATGAAATTTTTCTGTTCATCATGTCTTACACCAGAATAGTATTGCATTATATTCATATATCACAATTTATTCAGTCATTACACAACTGATGAGCACCCCTTTGATTTCCAGTTTTTGGCCACCACAAAGAGTGCTGCTATAAATATTTTTGTACATATGGGACCTTTTCCTGTATTTATGACCCTTTGGGGATACAGTTCTAGAAGCGGTATTGCTGGGTGAAAGGGTATGCATATTTTTGTAGTCCTTTGGGCATAGGTTCTTATTGCTCTCCAGAATGGTTGGATCACCTCACAGCTTCACCAACAATGAATTAGTGTTCCACATCTTCTCCAACATAAATCATCAACCTGTTTTGTCATGTGAGTCAGTCAGATAGGTGTGATATGGTATCTCAGAGTTGTTTTGATTTGCATCTCTGCAATCAACAGTCATATGACTATAGATAACTTTAATTTCTTCCACTGAAAACTGTCCATTCTTATTCTTTGACCATTTATCAGTTGGAAAATGACTTATACTGTTGTACATTTGACTCAGCTATCTTTAGATTTTAGAAAGAGTCCTTTATCAAGACACTAGTTGTAAAAATTCTTTCCCAGTTTTGTTCTTCCCTCCTAGTCTTGGTTTCATTGGGTTTGTTGGTGCAAAAACTTTTCATTCTAATATAATCAAAATTATCCATTTTGCACTTCATAATATTTTCTGTCTCTTATTTCGTGAAAAATTCTTCCCTTCTCCATAAATCTGATTAATACACTATTCCTTTCTCCACTAATTTTTTTATAGTATCAATCTTTATACCTATATCATGAACCTATTCGTATTTTATTCTTGTGTACGATGTAAGGCATGCCTAGTTCGCACAATATTGTTATCCAGTTTTCCCAGCAGTTTTTGTCCAACAGTGAGCTCTTATCCCAGAAATTGTGGTCTATAGGTTGATTAAACAGTAGATTGCTATATACATTGATTGCTGTGTCTTGGGTACCTAACATATTCCACTGTTCTATCCTTCTGTTTCATAGCCAGTATCAAATGGTTTTCATAACTACTACTTCCAAATACAATTTGAGATCTGCTACGGCTAGGTCACCTTTGCTAGAATTTCTTTTCATTAGTTTCCTTGAAATTCTGGATCTTTTGTTCTTTCAGATGAATTTTCATATTAATTTTTCTTTTTTTAAATTTGGTTAAATTTATTTATTTAACTTTTTACATATATTTTCACAAAATTTTAGGTTCCAAATTTTCTCCCCATTTGTTGCCTCCCCCCACCCCAATACACCGAGCATTCTAATTTCCCTTATCAACAATATGCCCTCTCTTCTATCATTCTTCCCTTCCCTTGTCCCCATCTTCTCTTTTGTCCTGTAGGGCCAGATAACTTTCTATTCCCCATTACCTATATTTCTTATTTCCTTGTAGGAAGAATAATACTCAATAGTTGTTCCTAAAGCTTCGAGTTCCAACTTCTCTCCATTCCTCCCTCCTCACACATTCCCTTTGGGAAGGCAGGCAATTCAATATAGGCCATATCTGTATAGTTTTGCAAATGACTTGCATAATAGTCACGTTGTGTAAGACTAACTATATTTCCCTCCATCCTATCCTGCCCCCCATTACTTCTATTCTCCCTTTTGATCCCGTCCCTCCCCAAGTACTTGAATTGTTTCTTTCTAGTTCCTTGTGACATCTTCTCCTTGACCTGGGAACTCTGGAATGTGGCTACAGTATTCCTAAGAGATTCTCTTTTGTGGTTTTTTTTTTCAGGAGGTCGAGAAATTCTTTCATTATTTGTTATACACTTTGGTTCTAGAATATCTTGGCACTTTTCCTTGATAATTTCGTGAAAGACGATGTCTAGGCCCCTTTTTTGATCATGGCTTTCAGATAGTTGCATAATTTTTAAATTGTCCCTCCTGGATCTATTTTTCAGGTCAGTTGTTTTTCCAATGAGATAATTCACATTATCTCCGATGTTTTAGTTCTTTTGTTTTTGTTTTGTAATTTGTTATTTTCTCATAAGGTCATTAGCTTCCATCTGTTCCATTCTAATTTTTAATGAACTATTTTCCTCAGTGAGTTTTTGAACCTCCTTTTCCATTTGGCTAACTCTGCTTTTTAAAGCTTTCTTCTCCTCATTGGCTTTTTGGAACTCTTTTGCCAATTGAGTAAGCCTATTTTTAAAAGTGTTACTTTCTTCAGCTTTTTGTGGGTTCTCCTTTTGAAAGCTGTTGACTTGCTTTTCAAGATTTTCTTGCATCACTTTCATTTCTCTTCCAAATATTGGGCACCTCTCTTTCTTGATTTTCAAAGTACTTTTTGTGCTTTTCCATGGCCTGGGACAACTGCATAATTATTTAGTAGATTTTGGACACAGAAGTCCTGACTTTTATGTCTTTCTCTGATGTTAAACACTGTTATTCCTCATCTGAAAAAATGCGAGAAAATGCCAGTTCACCAAGAAAGTAACTTATAGTCTCATTTTTTTCCCTTTTCAGGGTATTTTCTCAACTAGTTACTTGACTTTTGGGTTCTTTGTCAAAAGTAGGGTATACTCTTAAGATCTGTAAGTTCTCAGTTCCTCCAAGGTGGCACATTCAGAGGTGTTTCCTCCCTGGCCTGTCTCAAGGCTGACTTTCAGATCCGTTATTCAATCCCCTAGGGGCTTTATGTGGGGTTGGGGATGCCACTCCGGGTTGAGGTTCAGATCAACGGTTCAGTTCCCTCCAGGGTTTCCCACTGAGTCTTCCAACAAGGAACAATTGACCCTGGCTACTGCCTGCTGGGACTACAGCCAGCCACCACAGCCTCCACCACTGCTGCCTGGGGTGTAAAAGCCCTCTCACTGAACGTTGAAGTTGCCCTTGGCACCTGTGTGTTGAGGGATCTGAGAACCTCTGCAGCTGGGAATTTGGCCCCCAAAAGTTTGCTCCTCCCAGCACTGCACGGCTCAATCTAGGCTGTACTCCACATTGTGTCTTCTATGACAGAACCCTCCTGCCACCCCTCCAGGTCATCCGGTGCTGGAAATCTCCACTCCGTCACTAGGTGGCCTCTGCTGCTCCAGAATGCATTGAGAGGCTTTCTTCACAGGTATTTTATGGGCTATGTGGGAAAAGCTAGGGAATGTGCATCTTTCTGCTGTGCCATCTTGGCTCCGCCCCCTGAGGTCACATTTAAACTCAGGAAGGTAACCTTTACAAACTTCATACCTAGCATTCTATCCAGTGTACAGTATAGCTGCCATAACATTAATTGACTGTCAAATTTTTGCAAGTGTATATTATACTGTTTGTTCCCTATTCCCATTACCTGGGCTAGCCGGCATTGTTTGGTAAACCCTTTCTTCTTAAGGAAAATGTTGGTGCAATATATGTTAGTGTTTATCTTGCTCTGAATTATCTCTTTTTCTAAATTTGTAGAGATACACAGATTGGGTCACCACAGTTCAAGGAATATATGTAACAATTACAATGAAGATAAAAATCACATTAATCTATATGTTGGGAAAAACTTTTCCATTCTAGCTCTGAGAATTTCAAAGTGTAACCTCGTGGCACAGGCTAAAAAGAAATGTAATAGACTGAATGAGGAGGAGCCAAGATGGCGGAGTAGAAAGATTCACATATGCTAGCTCCGAAACCCACAGACCAAAAATTACCTGCAAAAAGAACTGCCAACAAATTCTGGAGCAATGGAAGCTTCCCAGCAACAGAGTGGAGGAGATTTCTGTTCAAGAGAGGTCTGAAAAACCTACCCCAAAGTCCGTCACACACCAGACCCAGAGCACAGCACAGCCCTGCCTTTTCTGCAAAACACCAAGAGGAGCAGATCCAAGCAAGCTTCAGGGAGGGAATCTGTGGCAGCCACGAAGGTCCCTTCAACCACAGGCGCTACAGGTCAGTGAGAAAGATTATCTGGCCTGGCCAAGAGGGGAGGGGGATGTCTCCATAACTCAGGCCCCCTCTGGAGGCAGCAGCAGACCGGAGCCCCCAAAGCAGACAAGAGCTGGCATCCATTGTTGAAGGTCTCTGCATAAACCCCCTGAGGGAACAGAGCCTGGGTGGTGGCCCTACCCCGACCTGAGAACCTCAACTTAATCTCACTCTGAATAGCAGCCCTGCCCACAACTAAGCACCTGAATTTAAGCTCATACTGAAGAGCACCCCTGTTCCCACTGAAATCCCTGAGGCTGGGAAGCAGCATTTATATCTCAGACCCCAAGCACTACCTGGGCGGATCTGGAGGTGAGGCGGGTGGAGAGGAATCTCAGAAATCAAGTAACTGGCTGAGAAAATGCCCAGAAGAGGGAAAAAATAATAAGACCATAGAAGGTTACTTTCTTGGTGAACAGATGTTTCCTCCTTTCCTCTCAGATGAGGAAGAACAATGTTTACGATCAGGTAAAGACATAGAAGTTAAGACCGCTGTAGCCCAAACATCCAAAATAGATATCCAATAGGCTCAGGCCACGGAAGAACTCAAAAGGATTTTGAAAATCAAGTTAAACAGGTGGAGGAAAAGCTGGGAAAGAAATGAGAGAGATACAAGAAAAGCATGAAAAACGAGTCAATACCTTGGCAAAGGAGACCAAAAAATTGCTGAGGAAAATAACACCTTGAAAAATAGGCTACCTCAAATGGCAAAAGAGGGTAAAAAAGCCAATGAGGAGGAGAATGCTTTCAAAAGCAGAATTAGCCAAATGGAAAAAGAGGATCAAGAGCTCACTGAAAATAATAGTTCTCTCAAAATTAGAATGGACCAGATGGAGTCTAATGACTTTCTGAGAAACCAAGAAATCATAAAACAAAACCAAAAGAATGAAAAAAAGGAAGATAATTTGAAATATCTCATTGGAAAAACAACTGACCTGGAAAATAGATCCAGGAGATGCAATTTAAAAATTATGAGACTACCTGAAAGCCATGATCAAAAAAAAGAGCCTAGACATCATCTCTCATAAAATTATCAAGGAAAACTGCCCTGCTATTCGAGGATCAGAGGGCAAAATAAGTGTTCAAGGAGTCCACTGATCACCGCCTGATAGAGATCCAAAAAGAGAAACTACTAGGAAAATTGTGGCCACATTTCCGAATTCCCAGGTCAAGGAGAAAATATTGCAAAGAACTAGAAAGAAATAATTCAAGTGTTATGGAAATACAACCAGGATAACATAAGATCTAGCAGTTTCTACATTAATGGATCAAAGGTCGTGGAATAGGATATTCCAGAAATCAAAGGAATTAGACTAAAACCAAGAATCACCTACCCAGCAAAACTGAGTGTAATACTTCAGGGTAAAAATGGTCTTTCAATGAAATGGAGTACTTTCCTGCATTCTTGATGAGAAGACCAGAGCGGAAAAGAAAACTTGACTTTCAAACACAAGAATGAAAAGAAGCATGAAAAGGTAAACAGTAAAGAGAAGTCATAAGGGACTTACCAAAGTTGAACTGTTTACACTCCTACATGAAAATACAATATTTGTAACTCTTGAAACTTTTCGATATCTGGATAGTTGGTGAAGTTACACAAACACACACACATACACACACACACATACACACATGCACGCACATACCAAGATAGAGAGCACAGAGTGAATTAAATAGGATGGTATCATATCTTATAAAAATTAAGGTAACAGGTGAGAGAGAAATGTATGGGGAGGAGAGAGGGAGAAAAGGAGTGGGGCAAATTATGTCTCATAGAAGAGGCAGACAGGAGACTTTCTACTGGAGGGAAAAAGAGGGGAGCTCTGAGAAAAACATACAGTTTACTCTCATCATATTCAACAAATGGAAGGAATAAAATGCACACTCATTTTGGCATGAAAACCTACTTTATAGTACAGGAAACTGGAGGAGAAGGAGATAAGCAGGGTGTGGGGGATGATGGAAGGGAGGGTAATGGGAGGAGGAAGCAATTTGAAGTCAACACTTGGGGAGGGACAGGATCAAAAGAGAGAATAGAAGTAATGGGGGTCAGGATAGGATGGAGGGAAATATAGTTAGTCTTACAGAACACGACTATTATCGAAATCATTTGCAAAACTACACACATATGGCCTATATTCAATTGCATGCCTTCCCAAAGTGAATGATTGGGGAGGGAGGGATGGGGAGAAGTTGGAACTCAAAGTTTTAGGAACAACTGTTCAGTATTGCTCTTACTACTAGGAAATAATAAGTACCGCCAATGGGGAATAGAAAGTTATCTGGTCCTACAGGACAAAAGAGAAGATGGGGAGAAGGGAAAGGGGGGATGATAGAAGAGAGAGCAGATGGTTGATAGCGGAAATTAGAATGCTCGGTGTATTGGGGTGGAGGGAGAAGACAAAAGGGGAGAAAATTTGGAATCTCAAATTTTGTGAAAATGAATGTAAAAAGTTTAATAAATAAATTTATTAAAAAATGAAATGTAATAAAACAAACAATAAAACAGGCAAACATGTGAATAAAGCTTAATGTTTAACATAAATATTTTGGCTTCTCTAATATGGCCGCCCATAAATTTATCATCAAACCACTAATAATTCTACCTTCAATACGTATCTGGACTTCAGAATCTCCTCACTAAACACATTTCTTCCTCTCCTCCAGAGGAATAGAAAGAGTGCTTTTTATTGATCTATTCTTCTATTGATGTTGTTTTCTTTATTTTAATGTTACTTATTGTCCTTTGTGCTGGCCCCTTTCCTACCCTCCCCCCGACATAAACAGACTCTGAAGCCTCTCTCACAACAACATAAAGCTTAATAAAACAAACAAGAAAATTTGTCACGTCAGAAAATGAGTAACTCATTCATCACATGGACCATCATTTCCATGAGAAGAGGAGGCATGTATGTTTCACTGTCAGACAGTGCATTAATAAGTTGTCTACACTCTTTCAGAATAGGTATATTTAAGTAATTGGTTATCTTTCTAATAGAAGAATTTAAATGTAAATTTATCAACAGGCGTGTATTGCTTTGCTTCTGCACAATGTTTTTGCTGATGCTCCATTAACTTTCTTGCTCGCCAGGATTTTGAAATTTTGCTTCACAATTATAAGCAATTGATTGCATAGAAGTTGCATCCAAATATACGTATTATTAATATAAGAAATCACTCCAATGTTAATGATGGAGAAATAAGGAAGTTCATTCCAGATCTATAATTATAGAAATCATAAAAATAGCTATTAGTTTCAGAGTTTTATTTTTTTGCACAGGCTGTACATATATTACCTCATTCAATGAACAAAACGCGCTGTGAAGTATGGGCAATTATTACCTCCTTTTTGTCAGGGAGATAATAGTGTGTCAGAGCATTTAAATGACATGACAAGTTTCCTAACTCTAGCCAGTATCAGAAAGAGCATTGCATCCCAGCCCTTCCAGTCTTCCAGGGTAACCATGTCAGCCTAGTAAGAAGCAACATCAAGAACTCTCTAAGGAATAAAAGAGAACACAAACAAAAGAGATCAGTTTAGCTACATGAAATGAAAAGTCTCTTGTGCAAAAATTTTGATACCATGATAATTTAGAAAAAAAACATATTTTCATATATTTCTGAAAAATAATTGATAATCAACATATTCGAAATGCTTATGTAAAGATAATACTAAGATATATTATTCACACATATATGAGAATTCCAATAATATGACCAGATTGGATATACAGGATAAGAATTGTAAATTATCATTAACTTTTAAAATATTACTAATAAGATAACTGAAAATTAGAATTCTGTGTTTGTTTTCACTATTTACAAAGTAGATAACATGATAAAAATTAGAAGTATTCAAGTTTTGTTTTTCTTTGAAAATACAAAGATACTACTATCATGTTACTGGATGTATTAACATCTAAATCATCTGAGAAATTATTTGGAACTATGCAACAAATATCAATGAATTATTTATATTTTTGGCTCAGCAATTTCACTAATTTGACTTTAAGTTAGTCAATGACAAGAAGGGTTATGCATAAAGAAAACATTAATTGCAATTTTTGTGAAATAGGAAATAAAATATCTAGATAAAAGGGTCTAGGTTTTAATCCAGCAATGTTTTGTCATTAGGATGTAATGAAATGTTCTATAAAGGAAACAAATGTGAAGAACTAAATAAATATGGAAATTATTTTTAAATAACTTCAGAGCAAAGAAACGCAACCAGCATAAAGGCAGCCACAAAACCTGCATTAATGAAAGGGAAATGAAGACACAGCTGAGATCAGATAAATTTCAATAACAAATTAAATCCTGGAAAAGATGCTGATACATATTTCCCTCATCTTAGCATTGTAAGTCAGGAGAACCATGGTTGTGGAGAGTTGAAGAAGTTATCAATTGTACATGTAAAACCTATATCATGCTACCAAACGTTGGACCAGAAAAAGAGAATGATAAATACTGTCTTTACATCTAACTTGGGGAAAAAAAAAACAAATATTTTAAATAAGTGAAACAAAATTATAAAGAAGTTATTAAATATGGTTTCTTTAATGTTTTCTTCTACTGAACTATTTTCTCTGTTACAAATGACACGGGAGTGGTAATACAATTCTTATTAACACGAATGTAACAAAAATGTCATTAATAAATAAGAAAAAATCTAGAAAATCATGAAAAAAATGAAAAAAAGACAAGCAATTACAGCAAAAGTACTGTGCATTTATTTAGAGGGCAGGTGCAAGACGTTTTTTGCTTTTCTTTTATTTTACTTTATTTTCCGGGTACACAGAAAGGTTTATTATGAGGAGAAAGTTCATTCTTTGCGCATTTGCCCCTCAAAATATGAGCCCTGAGTATTATTGTGTATTTTAAAGCTTTTCGGAAGCTTCTATTTATTTTTTCTATTTTTTAAAATAAATTTATTTATTGAACTTTTTGCATTCATTTGCACAAAATTTTGGGTTCCACATTTTCTGCCCATTTTTCCCCTCCCTCCACCGTAATACACCAAGCATTCTAATTTCCCCTATCACCAATCTGTCCTCTCTTCTTACATCTCTCCCTTCCCTTGTTCCCATCTTCTCTTATGTCCTGTAGGGCCAGATAACTTTCTATTCCCCACTGCCTGTATTTCTTATTTCCTAGTAGCAAGAACAATACTCAACAGTTGTTCCTAAAACTTTGAGTTCCAACTTCTCCTCATCCCTCCCTTCCCACCCATTTCCTTTGGGAAGGCAAGCAATACAATATAGGCCATATCTGTGTAGTTTTGCAAATTACTTCCATAATATTCGTGTTGTGCAAGGCTAACTATATTTCCCTCCATCCTGTCCTGTACCCCTTGCTTCTATTATCTCTTTTGATCCCGTCCCTCAACAAGATTGTCAATTTCACATGGCTCCCTCCTCCCATTGCCCTCACTTCCATCATCCCTCCCACCCTGGTTATCCCTTTCTCCCACACTTTCCTGTACTGTAAGATAGGTTTTCATACCAAAATGAGAGTGCATTTTATTCCTTCCTTTAGTCCAATGTGATGAGAGTAAATTTCATGTTTTTATCTCACCTCCTCTCTTTTTCCCTCCACTAAAAAGTCTCCTTCCTGTCTCTTATATGAGAGATAATTTGCCCCATTCCTTTTCTCACTCTCTCCTCCCCATACATTTCTCTCTCACCGTTTACCTTCATTTTTTAAGATATTATCCCATCCTATTCAATTCACTCTGTGCTCTGTGTGTGTGTGTGTGTGTATGTGTGTGTGTAATCCCACCAAGTACCCAGATACTGAAAAGTTTTAAGAGTTACAAATATTATCTTTCTATGTGGGAGTGTAAACAGTTCAACTTTGGTATGTCCCTTATGGCTACTCTCTGCTGTTTACCTTTTCATGCTTCTTTTCATTCCTATGTTTGAAAGTCAAATTGTGTTTTCAGCTCTTGACTTATCATCACGAATGCTTGAAAGTCCTATATTTCATTGAAAGACCATTTTTACCCTGAAGTATTATACTCAGTTTTGCTGGGTAGGTGATTCTTGGTTTGAGTCCTAGTTCCTTTGACTTCTGGAATATCCTATTCCACGCCCTTTGATCCCTTAATGTAGAAACTGCTAGATCTTGTGTTATCCTGATTGTATTTCCACAATACTGGAATTCTTTCTTTCGAGCTGCTTGCAATATTTTCTCCTTGAACTGGAAATTCTGGAATTTGGCCACAATGTTCCTAGGAGTTTCTCTTTTTGACCTCTTTCAGGCAGTGATTGGTGTATTCCTTGAATACCTATTTTCCCCTCTGTTTCTAGAAAATCAGGACAGTTTTCCTTGATAATTTCATGCAAGGTGATGTCCAGGCTCTTTTTTTTATCATGGCTTTCAGGTAGTCCCATAGTTTTTAAATTGTCTCTCCTGGATATATTTTCCAGGTCAGTTGTTTTTCCAGTGAGGTATTACACATTATCTTCCATTTTTTCACTCGTTTGTTTTTGTTTTGTGATTTTTTGTTTTGTGCTAAAGTCAGCCTCCATCTGTTCCATTCTCTTTTTGAAAGAACTATATTCTTCAGTGAGCTTTTGAACCTCCTTTTCCATTTGGCTAATTCTGTTTTTGAAAGAATTCTTCTCCTCATTGGCTTTTTGAACCTCTTTTGTCAGTTGAGTGAGCCTATTTTTCAAGGTGTTGTTTTCTTCAGCATTTTTTTTGGGTCTCCTTTCCAAGGTATTCACCCGTTTTTCAGGCTTTTCTTGCATCTCTCTCACTTCTCTTCCTAGTTTTTCCTCCACCTGTTTAACTTGATTTTCAAAATCCTTTTGATCTCTTCCATGGCCTGAGCCCAATGAATATCTATTTCGGATGTTTGGGATACAGGGGCCTTGAGTGCTATGTCTTTACCTGATGGTATGCATTATTCTTCCTCATCAGAAAGGAAAGGAGTAAACATCTCTTCACCAAGAAAGTAACCTTCTATGGTCTTATTTTTTCCCTTCTTCTGGGCATTTTCCCAGCCAGTTACTTGACTTCTGAGATTCCTCTCCACCCACCTCACCTCCAGATCCACTCAGGTAGTACTTGGGGCCTGAGATTTAAATGTTGCTTCCCAGCCTCAGGGCTTTCAATGGGAACAGGGGTGCTACTCAGTGTTAGATTAAATTCAGGTGCTTAGGTGGGGGCAGGGCTGCTATTCAGAGTGAGATTAAGTTGAAGTTCTCAGGTGGGGCAGGGTCACCACCCAGGCTCTGTTTCCTCAGGTGGTTTATTCAGAGACCTTCAACAATGGATCCTATCTCTTCCCTGCTTTGCGAGCCTCTGTGTACTGCTGCTTCTGCTGCTGCCCCCTGAGGTGGGCTGAGTTATGGGGGCAACCTACTCCCCTCTTGGCTAGCCAGACAGACTGTCTCACTAACCTCTTGTGTCTGTGGGTGGATGGACTGCTCGGCTGCTGGAGATTCTGTCCCTGAAGCCTGCTCATGTCTGGTCCTCTCGGTACTGCCTGGACAAGGCAGGGCTGGGCTCTGCTCTGGATCCATTGCATGATGGACCTTTGGAGTCAGTTTTTCAGGGCTCTCTGGAACAGAAATCTCCTCTACTCCGTTGTTGTGTGGCTTCCACTGCTCCAGAATTTTTTTGGAGTTACTCTTTATAGATAATTTTTGAGCTGTGGGTTCGGAGGTAGCATATGTGAATCTTTCTACTCTGCCAACGTAGCTCCTCCCTAATTCTGTGTTTCTCAATGAGGATCTGGACTATTATGATAAGAAAGTTTTAGCACATAATATAGTCTATGTGACAGCAATGATTTCAGAGAATTTAAAGTAAGAAAGGTAAAAAACCTGGGATAAAATCATGGGTCACAGTGTCAAAGAAATTCTTAATAAAATAAACTTTTCATGAGAACTTTGGCAAAGCATCAATATTTTTTTTTTCCCTCGTGACATTGACAGTCAGCATGATCTCTTCAAATCCGAGTAGCATGTGTGAATTGATTTAAAAAGGTCCTTTTATTTTTTAAATATTAATTTCATTTGTTTTCATTGTTCTACAATCACTAACATATAACTTAGATCATTTTTTCCACTCCCTCCTCTCTCTCTCCCCCTTCCCTCCCCACGACGACATGCAATTTTATATAGGTTCTATTGCATACATTCCTATTAAATACATTTTCCCTCTAGTCATGTTGTGTAGAAGAATTAAAACGAATGGGAGGTCATATAGCAAACCAAACGTAATAGTCCTTGCATTGCAATGAGTTTCCAAGTCTACCAGAAAAAGAAAAACAAACAAACAAACCAAAAAAAAAAAAAACTCCCACATACTGTGGTTGCACCTCTGCACAAAATTCTTCTGGTTCTTCTCCTTTCCCTCAGCATCAGATGATAAAATTTTTTCCAGGCCTCTCTTAAGTGTTCCTGTTCATCAGTTCTTACTGTGCAATGGTATTCCATGACATTCATATACCATAAAATATTCAACCATTCTCCAGTTGATGGGTATCCCCTTGATTTTCAATTTTTGGCCACCACAAAGAGGACTGCTATAAAAATAATTGTACACGTGGGAACATTTCCCATTTTTATGATCTCTTGGGGATACAGGCCTGGAAGTGGTATTGCTGGGTTAAAGGGTATGCACATTTTTGCAACCCTTTGGGCATATTTCCAAATTGATTTCCAGAATGAATGGATCAGCTCACAGCCACACCAACAATTAATTAGTGTTCCAATTCTCCTATATCTTCTTCAACATTTATCATCTAACTGTTCTGTCATGTCATCCAATCAGATAGGAATGATGTGGTATATCAGAGTTGTTTTCATTTGCATCTCTCTAATTAATAGTGATTTACAGCATTTTTTCATATGATTATAGATACCTTTAATTTCTTCTTCTGGAAACAGCCTGTTCATATCCTTTGAAAATTAATCAATTAGGGAATGACTTGTATTCTTGTACATTTGACCCAGTTCTCTATATATTTTAGATATGAGACCTTTTTCACAGGCACTAGTTGCCAAAATTCTTCCACAATTTTCTGCTTCCCTTCTAATCTTGATTTCATTGGATTTTGGTCGTGCAAAAAGCTTTTAAGTTTAATGTAATCAAAATTATCCATCTTGCACCTCATAATGCTTTCTGTCTATTCTTTAGTCAAATATTCTTTCCTTCTCCATAAATCTGATAAATACACTAATAGTTCCTCCACTAATTTATCTCTGATATCAATCTTTATACTTAGATCATGCACCCATTTGGATTTTATTCTTGTGTACGGCGTTGGGATTTTGTATATGCCTAGTTTCTGCCACACTTTTATTCAGCTTTCCCAGGAATTTTTGTCAAATACTGAGATCGTATCCCTGAAGCTGAGGTCCTTGGGTTTAACAAATAATAGACTGCTATATACATTGAGAACTGTGTCTGGAATACATAGCATATTTCACTTGTCTGCCCTTATGATTCCTAGCCAGTACAAAGTGGTTTTGATAATTGCCTCTTTATAATACAATTTGAGATTTGGTTGAACTATGCCACCTTCACTAGCATTTCTTTCCGTTATTTCCCTTGCTGTTTTCGACATTTGCTTCGTCCAGATGAATATTGATATTGTTTTTCTAGCTCTTAGAAAATAATTTTCTGATAGTTTCATTGGTGTGACACTGAATAAGTAAATTAATTTAGGTAGAATTGTAATTTTTATTATATTTGCTAGGCCCACCACGAGCAAATGATGTTTTCCCACTTACTTAGATCTGACTTTATTTGTGCGAAAAGTGTCTTTAAATTCTCTTCATAAAGTCCCTGGGTTTGTTTTGGCAGGTAGACTTCCAACTATTTTATACTGTCTACCTAAATTTTACATGGAATTTCTCTTTCTATCTCTTGCTGTTGGGCTTTGTTAGTAACATATAGCAACCTAGAATATTTGTGTGGGTTTTCGTTTGTAACATGCAACTTTGCCAAAATTGTTTATTATTTCAAGTACTGTTTTACTTGAATATTTGGGAATCTCCAAGTATATCATCATATCATCTGCAAATAGTGATAACTTAGTTTCTTCTTTGCCTAGTCTAATTCCTTTAGTTTCTTCATCTTCTCTTATTGCTACAGCTAACATTTCTAGTACCATATTGAATAATAGTGGTGATAATGAACATCCTTGTTTCAGCACTGATTTTATTGGAAATGCATTTAACTTATCTCTATTGCACGTAATGCTTTTCAATGGCTTTATATAGATGCTGTTTATTATTTTATGGAAAATTCCCCTTATTCCTGTGCTCTCAAGTGTTTTCATTAGGAATGGGAGTTGTACTTTGTGAAAAGCTGCTTCTGCATCTATTGAGATAATCATATACTTTCTGTTAGTTTTGTTGTTGATATGATCGATAATGCTAATGGTTTTCTGAATGTTGAATCAGCCCTGCATTCCTGGTATGAATCCTACCTGATCATAACGTATTATTCTCATGGTAAGTTGCTGTAGTCTTTTTGCTAAAATCTTATTTAAAATTTTTAGCATCTATATTCACTAGAGAAATTGTTCTATGATTTTCTTTGTTTTGTCTCTTGCTGCTTTAGGTATCAACATCATATTTGTATCTTAAAAAGAATTTGGGTGGACTCCTTCCCCAGTTTTCCCAAATAATCTTTACAGTACTGGAATTAACTGTTATTTAAATGTTTCATAGAATTCGCTGGTAAATCCATCTGACCCTGAAGAATTTTTCCTAGGGAATTCAATCATGGCTTGTTCAATTTCTTTTTCTGAGATGTGGTTGCTTCAGTATTCAACTTGATCTTCTGTTATTGTGGGCAAATTGTATTTTTTTAAAGGAATCATCCTTCTCATTTAGATCGTCTAATTTATGGACATAAAGTTGTGAAAAGTAATTTCTAATTATTGCTTTAATTTCGTTGTAGGGAGCTAAACACTTTGTCCAAATTGATTTGCAAGTTTTCTTTTCCCCTGTTTATTTTTTATGACTCCATTGAGATCTTTTGAATATCGAATTTTCTATTGCGTTCTGGCTTCTAATCTGGAAGATGTGGAAATCCCTTATTTCTTTGAATGTCCATCTCCTTGCCTAAAATATTATGCTGAACTTTGCTTGGTAATTGATCCACGGTTGTAGTCCAAGTTCCTTTGCTTTCTGAAATATCATATTCCCATTCCTTTGATCTTTTAATGTAGAAGCTACAAGGCCCTGTGTGATCTTGACTGCAGTTCCTCGATATTTTAATGGTTTTTTTTTAGCTGCCTGTAGGGTTTTCTTCTTCACTTGATAGTTCTACAATTTGGCAGCAATATTTCTTGGTGTTTTTAATTTGGGATCCCTTTCAGGAGGTGAACGGTGGATTCTTTTGATGACTATTTTGCCCTCTGGATCTAGCACTTCTGGGCAGTTTTCTTTGATAACTTCGTGGAAGATATGTCCAGACTCTTATTCATCATGGCTTTCTGTTAGGTCAGTAATTTTTAGATTTTCTCTCCTCCACCTATCTTCCAGGTCATTGTTTTTTTTTTTTTTTAATTATATATTTTAAATTTTATTCTACCTTTCATTTTTTTTAGATTTTGTTTGACTGATTTTTGATGTCTCCTCGAGTCATTGGCTTCTACTTGTTCAATTCTAATTTTCATCTAATTGTTTTCTTCAGTTAACTTTTACATCTGCTTTTTCATATGTCCAAATATTCCTTTTTAGGAACTATTTTTTCAACTTATATTTCGTACTTCCTCTTCCATTTGTCCAATTTTCCCATTTAGGTTTTGTGCTTCCTTTTCCATTTTTCCCAATTAAATTTTGTGCTTCCTTTCGATTTGGCCACTTTTCCTTTTGAAAGAGCTGTTCTCTGCAGTGAATTCTTTTTTCATACTTTTAAAATCATTGACCATTTTTTCCACCATTTCCTTCTTTAGCTGTTACAGGAGAACTTTCTGTGCATGTGAGCAATTCATAGTGCCTTCTGCAGTTTCAGATCGTAGTACAGTCTCAGAACTGACCTCTTTGGTATTCGTGTTTTGGTCCTTGTCCCCACAGAAAGATTCTATGTTCTTTTCCTTCCTCTTTTGCTTCTTGCTCATGATGGGGAGGCTTTGTATGTTGTGGCCTCTGGTTCTATCAGCTAGAAGCTAAAGAACTTGGTGCAAAACTGGTTGATTTCCGAGAGAAGAGGCAGGTGAAATGTGTGTTTACCCGGATTAGCACTAGAGCTATCTTGTTAAATGTGGGTAAGGGGTGGTCTGTTTACAGGAGGTCTTCTCAGCTGTGCCAGAGCAAAGGCAAACTCAGTGCAGTGCTTGGTGATCTCAGCTGTCTTCCTGTATTCCTCTGGAGTGGTTAGGCACACCTGGGTCCTAGTGAGAGGCTCCACACCCCTGGAATTCTGGTTTTCTGGGACAGCGGTGACAGATACCTAGGCTCCTTCTGTGGCTCTCACTTGCTCGATTCCACTGGACGCACGCCTTGAGCTGCTATCCCCTTGTGCTGCCATTTCCTCAGACAGCCTCAGGGCTTTTCTGTTAAGCCATGTAACAGCAGGGATTCTGTGCTGTATGCTGTATGCTCCTCCACCCTCGTGGAATAGATTCTTCCCAATGATCTTCAAGTCCGTCCTGGACTCGAAGATACCATAGTCTGTCTCCTATTAGATCCTGTTCAAATTGATCATATTCTCTTTTTAGGCGTATCTGATAGAATTTTTCTAAGAGTGTAGATGAAAAGTTGCTCTAACTCTAAAATCTTGACTCCTCCACCCAGTCTCTTCTCATTTTACTTTTTTTTTTAATATAAATTTATTTATTTAACTTTTTACATTCATTTTCACAAAATTTTGGGTTTCAAATTTTCTCCGCATTTATCCCCACCCCCACCCCAATACACCAAGCATTCTAATTTTCCCTATCACCAATCTGCCCTCTCTTCTATAATCCTTCCCTTCTCCTATCCCCATCTTCTCTTTTGTCCTGTAGGGCCAGATGACTTTCTATTCCCCATTAACTATATTTCTTATTTCACAGTAGCAAGAACAATAATAAACAGTTTTTCCTAAAGCTTTGACTTCCAAATTCTCCCCATCCCTCCCTCCCCACCTATTCCCTTTCGGAAGACATGCAATTCATTATGGGCCATATCTGTGTAGTTTTGCAAATGACGTCGATAATAGGCATGTTGTGTAAGACAAACTGTATTTCCCTCCATCCTATCCTGCACCCTCATTGTTTCTATTCTGTCTTTGATCCTGTCCCTCCCCAAGAGTGTTGACTTCAAATTGCTCCCTCCTCCCGTTGCCCTCCCTTCCATCATCCCTCCCTCCATGCTTATATCCTTGTCCCCCACTTTCCTGTATTGTAAGATTGGTTTTCATACCAAAATGAGTGTGCATTTTACTCCTTCCTTTAATCGAATGTGATGAGGGTAAACTTCATGTTTTTTTTCTCAGCTTTCCTCTTTTTCCCTCCTCTAAAACGTCTCCTGTTTGCCTCTTGAATGAGACATAATTTACCCCATTCCATTTCACCCTCTCTCCTCCCACTATATTTTTCTCTCATCGTTTACCTTAATTCCTTTTAAGATGTAGTCCCATCCTATTCAATTCACTCTGTGCTCTCTGTCCCTGTGTGTGCGTGAATGTGTTTATGTGTGTGCGTGGGCACACGTGTGCACATGTGTGTGTTCATGTGTGTGTGTTTGTGTGTGTGTGTGATCCTACCAACTACCCAGATACTGAAAAGTGTTAAGAGTTACAAATATTGTCTTTCCATGTAGGAATGTAAACAGTTCACTTTTGGTAAGTCCCTTATGACTTCTCTTTGCTGTTTACCTTTTCATGCTTCTTCTAATTCTTGTGTTTAGAAGTCAAATTTTCTTTTCAGCTATGGTGTTTTCATCAAGAATACTTGAAAGTCCTCTGTTTCGCTGAAAGACCACATTTTCCCCTGAAGTATTATACTCAGTTTTGCGGGTAGGTGATTCTTGGTTTGAGTCCTAGTTCCTTTGACTTCTGGAATATCCTATTCCACGCCCTTCAGTCCCATAATGTAGAAGCTGCTAGATCTTCTGTTACCCTGATTGTATTTCCACAATACTGTAATGGTTTCTTTCTAGCTGCTTGAAATATTTTCTTCTTGACCTGGGAATTCTGGAATTTGGCCACAATGTTCCTAGGAGTTTCTCTTTTTGGATCTCTTTCAGGTGGTGATCGATGGATTCCTTCAACACTTATTTTGCCCTCTGGTTCTAGAATGTCAGGGCAGTTTTCCTTGATAATTTCATGAAAGATGATGTCTAGGCTCTTTTTTTGATCATGGCTTTCAGGTAGTCCCATAATTTTTAAATTGTCTCTCCTGGATCTATTTTCCAGGTCACTTGTTTTTCCAGTGAGACATTTCACATTTTCTTCCATTTTTTCATTCTTTTGGTTTTGTTTTATGATTTCTTGGTTTCTCAGAAAGTCATTAGCCTCCATCTATTCCATTCTAATTTTGAGAGAACTATTTTCTTCAGTGAGCTTTTGAATTTCTTTTTCCTTTTCGCTAATTCTGCTTTTGAAAGCATTCTTCTTCTCATTGGCTTTTTGAACCTCTTTTGCCAGTTGAGTCAGCTTATTTTTCAAGGTGTTATTTTCTTCAGCATTTTTTGGGGTATGCTTTAGCAAGGTATTGACCCATTTTTCATGCTTTTCTTGCATCTCTCTCATTTCTCTTCCCAGTTTTTCCTCCACCTGTATAACTTGATTTTCATAATCCTTTTTGAGCTCTTCCATGACCTGAGCCCACCAGAAATCCACCTCGGATGTCTGGGATACAGAGGCCCCGACCTCCACATCTTTCCCTGATGATAAGATTTGTTCCTCGTCATCAAAAATGAAAGACGGGAACATCTGTTCGCCAAGAAAGTAGCTTTCTATGATCTTATTTTTCTTCCCTTTTCTGGACATTTTCTTAGCCACTTACTTGACTTCTGAGATTCCTATCCACCCCCGCCTATATCCGCTCAGCTAGTGCTTGGGGTGTGAGATTCAAATGCTGCTCCCCAGCCTCAGTTCTTTCAGGGGCATGCCCGGCTGCTATTCAATGTGAGCTTAAGTTCTGGTGCTCAGGTGGGGGCAGGGCCTCCTCCCAGGCTAATTTCCCTCAGGGCCTTTATGGGGATACCTTAAACAACGGAGTTCCTGCCTACTCCTGGAGTTCTGGGCCACCACTGCCTCTACTGCCGCCTCCACCGCTACCTCCCGAGGGGGCCTGAGCTATGGAGACACCCCGCTCCCCTCTCGACCAGCCCAGAAGTCTCTCTCACTGACCTGTATCGCCTGTGGGTGGAGGGACCTTCACGGCCGCCGGAGGTTCCGTCCCTGAAGCCTGCTCTGATATGCTCCTCTGGGGCCACATGGCCAGGGCAGCGCAGGGGTGGGCTCCACTGTCCAGTGTGCGATGAACCTTTGGGGTCGATTTTTCAGGGCTCTCTGGAAAGGAAATCTCCTCCATTGCGTTGGTGCGCGGCTTGCTCTGCTCTAGAATTTGTGGGGAGTTCTTTTTCCAGGAAATTTATGGGCTGTGGATTCAGAGCTAGCATACTTGAGTCTTTCTACTCCGCCATCTTGGCTCCTCCCCCTCTTCTCATTTTCTTAATCAAGGTTTACTCAAGTCTCCAAACTCCCATGTATTTTTTTCCTTGGAAAGTTTTCCTTTATGGAAATCTGTTACACATCAGTCACCTCGGCCAGAATGCTGACAGATATCTGGTCCCAGAATACAACTATTTCACTCCTAGCCTGTGCTGTACAAATTTGCTTCATTTTTATTCTGGGAGCTGCAGAATGCTTTCTCCTGACTGTGATGGCTTATGACCATTATGTGGCCATATACAAGCCTATCTATTATCCTCTCCTCATGAATCACAAGGTATGTGTTCAACAAGTTATGTTGTGCTTTCCTGGTTGATTGGCGTCTCAGAACTGGTAGAAGAAGCATATCAGGTTTTCTCTCTGGATTTCTGCAGTCCTAACAAAATCAATCACATCTTCTGTGATGCCCCACCCTCATTCAAATTGGGCCGAGGGTACACATATAAGATAGAGGTCTTTTTCCATGTTGCTGCTCTGCTCTTCATGCCAACTTCATTTCTGTGGACACTCACTTGCTATATCAAAGTCATTACCACCATCCTGAGGTTGCCTTCAACCTCAGAGAAATCCAAAACCTTCTCCACCTCCTTCTGCCATCTCATGGTTGTGGGCTTATTATATGGGTGTGGAAATATTGTGTATTTCCAGCGGAAATTTGGTAACTCAGAAGAATCAGTCAAAATATTTGCTTTTTTCTACACCACTTTAACCTAAATGTTTAACCCTCATATACAGACTGAGAAATAAGGATGTCATCGTTGCACTGAGAATACTACTTCCTAAATAAATCTAGGCATGAAGCAATCAGTTAAGTATGGAAAAAAGGATTTTTCCTCTCTCATTCCACAGTTCCTACAAAACTGCACACTACCTTATTTTTTCATTGCACTAGAAATTCATTCAAATGAGAGCCCCTCAAGAGATTCTATTTGAACAACTACCTAAAATTGCCTCTTCCTTTTGCCAATTTTGAACAATTTGTTGTTACTTAAATGATGAGAAAAATCAACAAATACTTTTGGTTCAATCATATTTTGCTTTGTACAGGACTCCTAAAAGGAAAAAAAAATAATGTCTTTGAAAGCAATTCAGTCCCTTAACTTTCCCATACATATCCACAGCCCAGGTAACTGGAGTCTTGCCAAGGTAACTGACCCAGCCCAACCCTCCTAGATCACTTAAGTAGCTTACTACATAGTCCTTTCACAATTGGTCTTGGCATCCGCCAAACTTCTTTATTCCTTTCACTATTGCTCTTGGCCCAAACCGGGCTGTTAACAACTTCTTAATCCCTTCCAGATCTTTTCACTTTCCCTTTTTTTTTTTGATATTAGTATTAGTCTCACTCCCATTAAGGTGCAGATTTCCTATGAATCTTAGCAGCTTCTATTGGCCTTACAATATACCTTGCTATTTCACTGGCAGAATGCTTGAGTGTGTGAATTCATTCCAGACAGATGCAGACCTGTATCCCGGTATTTGTTGTTCCTAATGAGTGAAATCATGTTAAGTGAAGACCCCTAAGGTACGAATTTCCCAAAACCCCTACTTTTCCTGCCAAAGCTAAAATAATTACGTATTCCCCTTAGGCAAAGGAAATGCTCCAGGATGGAGGAGAACCACCAAAATTCTGGTCACATAACGTGGTCTACTTTTCCCTTCATCACTCTTTATGATAGCCCCATCAGCCCTCTTCCTTCAAGTTCCATATTTGGTAACAAAAGCCCTCATTGGTGAGCAACCATCCTTTCTGTGTTCTTTGTATCTGGTGTAGATTCCCGTGCTTAGACTGTATGCATGGATTCTCAGCCAATGGGAAGAGATGCCAGTGGGCTTCTGCTTTATGGACTATGTAATGTGCAGTACTCCACTCTGCTCAGGTGCACTCCCTTGCTGACCCCACCTATGGTCCCATGAGTTTGTAATAAATTACTTTTTGCCTTCTACCTTGAGAAGCCTCTGAGTTTAATTTGAGTAAGCGTTGCTGTATCCCACACAATTTGGGGACTCGCCCAGGAGTATTCTCCATTATAAGCAGTCTCCAAGACCATTAACAGGAACTAGGGGCCACCCGAGGTTTTCTTGGAGATCCTTGAATACAACTCAGGCAAACAAGATCTTGTGAACTTGACCAAATAATTCAGGCAAGATCAAGTGAGCACCCCTGGGTGACTGGCGGAGAAGAGATTGGCTGTAAATTCCACTACCCCCTCCGGACTTCTGATAGCAAGACTGAGTGAGCTTTTTTGTAGGCAAGATCTTGTGAGCCATGGGAAGGGGAAAATTAAAGGTGCGTGGTCCCACAAATTCATTTCCAGATATTCTGGAGGACAGCCCTTTGGGGAATTGACTTAGCAATTGCAATGAAACACCAAAATATAAAGGGAAAGATAAGAAGAGATTGATTAAGTATTGCTGTTTTGTTTGGACAGAGATCCTGCTGGGAAGAAATGTAAATTACTGACCAAGGTAAGGGTCCTTCGAGAACTAGATGTGCAGGAAGTTAAATCCGATGGTGAATGGTAAAAGCCTCTTAACGAGGAAGAAAACTCTTATGCAGCTGTTGGAGAGGTCAATTTGTGATAAACTGACTTTCTCTATTCCATGGAAGAAGTTAATGGAGAGTTTAAAAACTTTTTGAAAGTTATTAAAAAAAAATCTTTGCTTTTGCATTCTTATCACCTGGCCAAATTTTCGAATGTGAAAAAGAAAGATAAGGGAAAATGAGCCTCGGGCAACCTGCAGGAAAAAAAGTTGAATTTTGATTTGATTAGATCTCAAAGCTAAAATCTGTACTTTAGGTTTGAAGTGGATCAATGTATCTGATACTGGACAGTGTGTTTAAAGTTGTAAGTTTACTATGGAATTTCAGTGATTTCTTTTGGAGGCATTAACTCTCTCTAGATTCTGAAGGATGAAGACATGGAAGGTGAGTATGGAAATTCCTCGGCTACGTGCCTGAATTTTGTGTTAACCTAAGGAGAGAAGGTGGGATTTCAACTCTTTCTAGAGCTTGAAATTCCGAAGGCAGAAATATATGGTTGAGACAGCAATATCCATGTGTTGTTGCTGGACCACGTGCATGCCTAGACCATGTATTCAGGGAAGGCTGCTCCCTCCTTGTCCCAGTCTCAGTTAATTGGGAAAGCTCCTGGTCTGGTTGACCTGGTGGTAAGATGAGCAGAAAGATGGCTTTTCATCTTTGGGGTTTTTAAAGGATGTAATAGAAATTTGATAATTTGAAACTTATATTTGGTTATAAATAAACAGTGAAGATGTTGATGTCTGCTATATGATGGTAGATTTAATCCAGAGAGGGATTCCAGGGCAAACAATTATATGTGGAGGAACTGGATAATCTGAGTAATGGGACTGAGAATCTTGGAAAGATGAATAAAGTTTGAATAGTTCTGGATAGGTTAGTTTCAGATGGTTTCAGTATGTAGTGAGAGTGTGAGGAAATATTTTAAGAAGGCAGAAAAATCATGTAATTTGATTTAATAGATAATATCTCAATCAAATTTGAGATGCCTCTATCTGATCAGGGTGATAGAGTGTGCCCACGTGGTGATAAGGAGATGAAATACTGTGTAAGATGATGTGGAAATGCATTCAGCTGAAGGAATAATGGTTCATTTAAATTTTAATTAACTTGAATACTTTATATTAGGAATTGTGTGTTAAATTTATGATGAGTTGTTTAAAAAAGCTTTTATGAATTCTGTGTAAGTGTTTCTGTGCTGTACAATTTCTACTAAAAAAATGAGAATCCTTGGAAAAAATACATATACATTTCTATATATGGGTGTAATTTTCCTTTTATTTTAATTTTTTCTTTCTGAATTTTTTTAAATTATTTTTTTTTTGTTTGCAGTGTTCTACAATCACTACCATATAACTTAGATTTTTCCTCCCTCTCTTCCGCTTCTTCCTCCCTCCCTCTCCCTTCCCTTCCCGAGATGGAATACAGTTTTGTACAGGGTCTACACATCCTGTTAAATACGTTTTCACCTTGGTCATGTTGCATAGAAGAATTAAAATGAATGAGAGAAATTATAAAAGAAACCACAATGTAATACAAAAGAAAGTGAGCTGCTACTTTCTGTGATTGAATTCCATAGTTCTTTCTCTGGATGGCCTTTTGCCTTAAGAGACCACTGAGTATTTATTAAGTCCTTGCATTTTAAGGCAGTTATAAGTCTACTGCTTTCACCCAGCACAACTTCATATGTCATTCCATGCCTCTGAAGTCTTCCTGTTCATCATTTCTTACAGCACAATAGTATTTCATTACATTCGTATACCACAATTCATTCTGCCATTCCTGAATTGATGTATATCCCCTTGATTTCCAGTTTTTGGCCACCACAAAGAGTGCTTCTATAAATATTTTTGTGCATGTGGGACCCTTTCCCACTTTTATGATCTCTTGGTCATACAGTCCTAGAGGCAGTATTGCTGGGTCAAAGGGTATGCACATTATTGCAACCATTTGGATATAATTCCAAATTGCTTTCGAAAATGACTTGATCAGCTCACAACTCCACCAACCATAAATTAGTGTTCCAATGCTCCCACGTGTTCTCCAACAGTTATCATCATCCTTTTTGTTATGTTGACCAATCTGATAAGTGTGATGTGTTATCTCAGAATTGTTTTGATTTTCATCTTTCTAATAAAAGGTGATTTATAGCACTCTTTCATATGACTGTAGGCAACTTTGATTTCTTTCTATGAAAATAGCCTGTTCATATCTTTTGACCATTTATAAATTGGGGAATGACCTGCATTCTTGTGTATTTAACTCAGTTCTCTATATATTTTAGAAATGAAGCGTTTGTCACAGACACTAGTTGCAAAAATTCTTTCCCAGTTTTCTGTTTCCCTCCTAATCTTGGTTACATTGGATTTGTTTGTGCAAAAAATTTTCAATTTCATGTCTTGAAAATTATCCACTTTGCATTTCATAATGTTTTTATCTATTGTTTAGTCAAAAATGCTTCATTTCTGCATAAATATGATAAATACACTATTCCTTGCTTCACTAATTTGTTTACAGCATCAATTTTTATACCTAGATCATATATCTATTTAGAATTTATTCTTCTGTACTGTGTCAAGTATTGGTCTATGCCTAGTTTCCACCATACTGATATCCAATTTTCCCAGCAATTTTTGTCGAATAGTGAGTTTTTTATCCCAGAAGTAGGGGTTATAAATGTGAATTTCAAATCTGTTCCATCTAAGGAAGTATTAAGTATTTTCAAAATTGCTCCTGTTAAGAAGGAAGATTTAACTATATTTTTTTTTGCTGTGAATCAAGCATTTACTAAATAATATTTATAAAATGATGCTTATGGCAAATGTAAAAAGGCCTGGGTTTAAGATGTTGTAAATTTTACCAATTAGATTCATGAGGGTTTTGTGATAAATTGCAAACTGCTCTTAAAAGAGGAAGATATTTGTTGTTTGAAGAAACGTTTTGTAAAATCTTCTTTTATGATTTTTGAAAGGCTTACCAACCAAATTCATATTAGTAAGCTAATTTGTTATAATAACTTCAGGTTTTGTGGGGATGGGTTGGAAGAGAAAGGACAAGATAAGGGACACTAGGAATCATCTGGCTCCAGCAAGCTCTGTGATAAATTTTAGGACAGACTTCTCACCCTATCTCCCTTTCTTTTTGAAGTGTAGTCATTACAGAAGGACTTTTAAGATCTACACTGAACTGAAGACGCTCAGAGTAGAGATATTAGCTCTTTTTTTGTAGGAGAGGAGTGGCACTAACCCCACCCAAGGACTGAAGAGTATAAAATGATTCCCCTAGTGATTTGGCCCTTCACTTTGTTAAAGTCATAATCTCTATGTAAAATTTAAAATGCATTTACGTAAATGTAATCGACTAAATTAATTACTGAGACTAAATTAGAGACATCTTTTAGCTTGGGGAAAAGAATTTCAGTCTGAGTTTCTTAGAGGCAAGTAACCTCTGGTAGTATTTTGCATTTGTGGAAAAGTTAAATATTTCTGTTTTGATATGAATTCATTTCATGAACAAAAGTTGAAATGAGTGTTTGAACTTAGCATACGTACAATTCATTCTTTTTGAGTGAGCAGGATTACAAAGGAATAGAGTAGTTTGGGAAACAAATATAAATCTATCAGAGTAATAACTTCTTGTTATTATGGTAAATTTAATCTTATGATTGTTATTTAATCAGGAACTAGAAAAAAGTATAGAAAGGCATGCAAGGTACTTAAGACTTGCTTCAAAAGGTGTTCCTTGGCCAATGCGAAGTTATAGTCATATTTGAAACTGATGAGTGGAGTTTTCTATTTTAAGATTTTATGGGACTATTAGTTGACTGTTCTTCTGAGTCTAATTCCGATGTGGATAGCAAAGGAGACTGTCTAAGACACTGATCCATGATGCCAGTGAGCCTGTGAGATACTGGTATGAATTTCAAAAAGGTGATCTCATCAAAAAGGTGAACTTCCGTTTGGGAGAGTTACTGCTCAGCCTGGGCTGAAGTAGGATTCTCCTGCCTCAATTTCCCCATTGACACCTGGCAAACTTTAAGTCTTACTGAATGGCAGGTAACAATCTACTCCAATGTCACTACTTTTAGTGGCAATTTCCTGTAATCAAAAGTTTTGTAAGCTTAATACCAGATCTATTCGACAATAGATTGTTGATAGGGGAACATCTGAGGTTAAGCCTAAATTAAACTATTAGGCTTAGGATTTCAGACTTAACAACAATAAGGTAAGGTCCTTTAACTCTTAGTGATAGTATGGAGATAATCAGGTCAAGGACTTGTGAGGTTAGCCTACATAGTGATTATTATTTTTGTCTCAGTTGGTAAATGTTAAAAGAAAAATGGTTTGTGGTCTATGTTGTAAATGCTTTAAAAGAAGCATCACATGACCAGAAGTTGGGATTGTTTTATGATGTGATATGTACTGTGTTAAAAATGATTAATTATTTTATTGTGTAAGTATTGGAGTCTGTTATTGACTCCTTAATGAAATCTCATATCCTTGATGGGGGACATGAATAATGAATTAATGTAAAATATAAATACTAGGTTCTAATGTGGATTTCTTAAACATTACAATTGACCAAAGTTCCGATTTTGATTTTATAAGAGTGATAAGAGAAGAAATCTTAGGAATGATCATCTAAATTGTATCAAGATCATTTTTTTGTAGGAGAATGGACGTCTGGATTTATGTAAGAAGATAAAGGGAAGAAGATGCAGAGATGCTGTGCTGAAGACGGCTTGAATGAGAATCCAGACCAGAAAACCGCATCAGACGATGTTGCTCCCCAGACTTCTGTATGAGATGGAACCTCTGAACGGATAATTCATTGATATAACTTTTTTATTTTGAATCTCTGTATTTGTACTTTTGAAATGGGTCTGCCCCCTTGTATTTTATCAATGCGTCGGTCAACGTTGCTCCCTACCCATATTCATAAAAAGGGGAGATAGATGAAGGAAAGAATTTATAGGGGAAAGAATGTGATGAGGTATTCACGGGATTTAAGTATGGAAACATGAATTTTAATAAAGAAAACGGAGTTAATGGGAAGTTAAATATCTAAAATTGTTGTATGAAAATAGATGGCAATGGAAAGGCATTAAAAACATTGCTAGGAACATGAGAAAATTTTCTCATGTTTCGATTCAGATTTGAACATTACCATTTAACATTTCTTGATGCTCTTAGTTCGAGGATAAGTGGTGGAAATAGTTAATATGATTTGGGCTTATTGTTTTCAGTGGAGTTATACTCCTCCCATTTTCTCTCCCTTGCATGATACAGTTAATAACCAGACTAGTACAAGATTCTTTTTCAAAGATGATTAGGCCAGAAACTAAAGCTGAAGCGTCGGTTAGACTTATGATCCTAAAGAGTCAAGGATGAACACCAAGCAAAGATAATGGAGATAAAGATAGGGAGGATGATTTACCAGAGGTAATCTCTCCGAGAGTGGTGTGAAGGGTCTTCAGAGGTACAAAAACATTAGGAGGGATTTAGTGAAATCAGAGTAAGTGAAGACCTCTCAGGCATGAATTCCCCAAAACTCCCACCCATTCTGCCAAAGATAAAATAACTAACTATCCCCCGTAGACAAATAAAATGCTCCAGGATGGAGGACAACCACCAAAGTTCCACTCACGTGACCTGGCATAACCTTAACCTTCACCACCCCTTATGCCAGTCACATCAGCATTTTTTCCATAAGTTCCATATTTGGTAACAAAAAGCCTCACAAAAAGATCCTTTCCGTGTTCTTTGTCTCTGGGTATTAGGGTTAGACTTTATGCCTGGAATCTCAGCCAATGGGAAAAGAGGCTAGGGGGCTTCCATGTTAGGAAATATATAATGCTGTACTTTGCTCTGCTCAGGTGCTCTCCCTTGCTGATACCACCCATGCTTTCATGGGAAGTGTTCCTTCTCATGAGATGGTAATAAATTCCTTTCTGCCTTCCACATTGAGGAGGGTTTGAGATTAATTTGAGTAAGAGTTGTTGTATCCCACAAACCAGCCACCCCAAACCGCATTGTATTTGAATTCCACATTTCCCTGTTCTTCTTATTTTGGATACTTACTAGCTCATTACAGAATTTGCTCAAAGGTGGAATGCAGAATACAGCATCAGTTTCAATTGATAGTCTGACAGAGTGTATTTAAACAATTCTTTAATTCTGGGATTCATGGCACATTTTAAAGAAATCCAAGCAATGAGAAAAGGATCAACAGACCCTTTTTTCTATTTTTAAAATTTATTTCTTTATTTTTAGTTTTCAACAAACATTTTCACAAGATTTTGAGTGCCAAATTTTCTCCCCATCCCTCCCTTACGCTCACTACAAGACAGAGTGCATTCTGATTACTACTTCCCCCAATCTGCCCTTCCTTCTCTCACACCCCTCCTTTCTGTTATCCACATTCCCACGATTTTCTTGTAGGGCAAGACAGATTTCCATCTTGCCTGCATATGACCTGTTTATCTTATTTCCCAGTTATATGTAAAATAATTTTTAACATTAGTTTTTAAAACTTTCAGTTTCAACTATTCTCCTTTCCTCCCTCCCCTCATGCCCAATGAGAAGGCAAACAAATCAATATAGGTTATACATGTGCATTTATGCAAAACACTTCCGTAACAGTCATATTGTGAAAGACTAACTATAATTTCCTCCATCCTATTTTGCCCCCCCAATTTAATCTAATCTCTTTTGACCTTATCTCTCCTCAAAACTGTTTACTTCTAATTACCCCCTCCTCTCATTTGCCCTCCATTCTATCATTCCCCCACCCGCCACCTGTCCCCTTACCCCCTGGTTTCTTGCAGTGCAAGATAGATTTTCATACCAAACTGAGTGTGTGTGTTATTCCCTCCATAAGCCAAATGTAATGAGAATAAAGTTCACGCTTTCCCTCTCACCTCTTCCCTTCCATTGAAAAAGATTTTTCTTGCCTCTTCTCAGTGAGATAATTTACCACCTTCTTTTTCTCCCTTTTTCCTCCCAATATATTCCCCCTGACCTCTTAATTTTATTGTTTTAGATATCATCCCTACCTATTCAACTATCCTTGTGCCCTTTATCTATATGTACATAATCCCACCAACTACCCTATTACTGAGAAAGGTCTCAAGAGTTGCAAATATGATTTTTTCCACGTAGGAATGTAGACATTTCTGTAAGGGAATTGCCATCCCCCAGCCTCTTGGACGGCATTCACTTGTCACGACTCAGGTAAACTGAGGGGACACTGCTAAGCCATGAACAAAATGGTGCTGGGAGGAAGGGTTCCGCCCCTGTTTTGCTTAAGGCTTTTTTCCCAGGCTTTTCAGAGAACAAAGCAGCCCAAAAATGTTTTTCTTTCTAGGGGCTACGTGTCCGTCCTGGGCAGTCCTGGTCAAAGGTATACTACTTCCTTATAAGGGCAAACTAATTGCTGATAGGTTCACTTAGGGCACTGGTGTCAGAAAAGAGATAAAAGCACCGCTCGCTGCTTGAATAAACGAAGTTCTTACTATTTTGTCTCCTGCCTCAGTCATTGCTTACAGCTACACTCCACCAAGGCCTGCAGGTTTCTGCTGGTCAGATAAAGCCTGTAAGCCTGAGAGATCGGGCTCAGATTCCCGGGTCCCTAACACCTTTCACCTTTAGTAAGTGCCTTATGATTTCTCTTTCCCATTTAACTTTTCATGCTTCTCTTGATTCTAATGTTTGAAAGTCAAATTTTCTGTTCAGCTTTGGTCGTTTCACCAAGAGTGCTAGAAAGTCCTCTTATTTCGTTGAATCAGTATTTTCCCCCTGAAGTATTATACTCAGTTTTACTGGGTAGGTGATTCTTGATTTAAATCCGCTCTCCTTTGACCTTCAGAATATCATATTCCAAGCCCTGCAATCCCTTAATGTAGAAGCTGCTAGATATTGTACTATCCTGAAAGTACTTCAACAATACTGATATCGTTTCTGGTTACATATAATATTTTCTTCTTGACATAGGAGCGCTGGTCTTTTGCTAGAATATACATAGGAGGTTTTCTCTTGGGATTTATTTCAGGAGTTGAACTGGGGATTCTTTCGACATCTATTCAATATCTCTTTTTTTATCTGTTAATCTGTTTTATCTATTTTAGCATAGGGTTCTACAATATTAGGGAAGTTTTCCTTGATAATTTCTTTTTTTTAATATATGCTTTATTTATTTACAGTTCTTAACATTCACTTCCACAGGAACTTGAATTCAAAATTTTCTCCCCATGTCTCCCCACTCCCACCCCAGAACAGCGACACCGCATCTTCCCCTTCCTCCACTCTGCTCTTTCTGTTATTAATAGTTCTTCCATCTCCCTTCCCCTCTATTTTCCTGTAGGGTAGAGTAGATTTCTATACTCCATTGACTGTATAGCCTAATTTTCACTTACATGATGAAGTAATTTTTAACATTCTTTCTAAAGCTTTGAGTTCCATATTCTCTACCTCCCTCCTCACTCACCCACATTGAGAAAACAAGCAATTCAATAAAGCTCATACATTCATGAAAATGAAAAGCAGTTCCATAATAGTTATACTGTAAAAGACTAACCACATTTCACTCTGTCCTATCCTACCCTTCATTTATCTCATTCTCTCTCTTAAAAAGTCCTCCCCACAACAATGTTTTCTTCTGATTAAAACTTTTCTCAATTTTCTGTTTCTTCTATTATCTTCCATCTCTTATCCCCTTCCCCCTTGCCTTCCTGCAGGTTAAAGAGGATTTCCATGACAAATTAAGTGTGTGTTATTCCCAACTTAAACTTAATCCCATGGAAGTAAGGCTCAATTATTTCCTTTCAACTCTCCTCCTTCTTCCCTTCCATTGTAAAAGCTGTTTCTTCCCTCTTTTATGTGAGAAGATTGGCTACATCCTACGTCTCCCTTTCTCTTACTCTTAGCACATTCTGTTAAACAATAAATTGTAATTTTACAGCTCACCCTGTGCCCTCTATCTATACACACACACACTTACACACACACACACACACATACATACACCTCTCTCTCTCTCTCTCTCTCTCTCTCTCTCTATATATATATATATATATATATATATATATATACATACATATATATGTATACACACACACATACACTCATGTACATATACATACCTACACATATATAATATACACAAACTTTCATACCCATACCTGCCTACACACACACACGCATATGTGTGTGTGTGTGTATTCCCTCTAATGACGCCAATACTGAAAAAGGTTTCACGAGTTATAAATAACACTTTTAAAGTAGGAATGCAAACAATTCAAATTTATTAAGTGCCATATGGCTTCTCTTTTCCGTTTACCTTTTGGGGCTTCTCTTGTTTGTTGTATTTGAAAGTCGAATTTTCTATTCAGCTCTCGTCATTTCAACAAGAATGCTTGGAAGTCCTCTATTTCACTGAAATTTCATTTTTCCCCCTGAAGTATTATACTCAGTTTTTCTTAGTCGGTGTTTCTTAGTTTTAATTGTATCTCATTTGACCTCTGGAATATCATATTTCAAGTCCTTTGATCCCTTAGTGTAAAAACTGCTAAATCCTATATTTTCCTGATTATATTTCATAATTTCTTGGAAGATGATGTCGAGGCTCTTTATTCGATCATGGTTATGAGGAAGACCAATAATTTTCAAATTGTCTCTCCTGGATCTGTTGTCCAGGTCAGTTTTTCAAAGAAGGCATTTCACATTGTCTTCTATTTTTTTTCATTCTTTTGGTTTTGTTTTATAATTTCTCGATTTTTTTCATGAACTCATTAGCTTCAATCTGCTCCATTCTAATTTAAAAAAAAAAAACTGTTTTTTTTTTTTTTTTTCCAGCGGGCTTTTGAACCTTCTTTCCATTTAGCCAATTCTGCTTTACAAAACCTTCTTTTCCTCATTGGCTTTTTGGAGCTCTTTTGTCATTTGGGTTAGTCTATTTTTAAAGGTGTTATTTTTGTCAGCATTTTTGTCAGTCTCCTTTGTGTATGTGTTTGTCCTTCATTGCCAAAGGAGACTATGCCATCAGAGGAATAGTGACATGACTTGCACTTGACTTTGTTTTAAGTGAGGGAGGGTTGTGCAGGTAACCATTCTCACTTCTCCTCTAGAGCCATCTGAAACCAGTGACCAGATATTCATCAGGATGACTGGAGATGACCCAGGATGAAGCAGTTGGGGTTAAGTGACTTCCCCAAGGTCACACAGCTAGTGAGTGTCAAGGGTCTGAGGTGACATGTGAACTCATGTCCTCCTGACTCCTGCACTGGTGCTCTATCCACTGCACCACTTAGTTCCCCTTCGGTCCCCTTCAGCAAACCATTGACTAATTTTCATGATTTTCTTGCATCGCTCTCATTACTCCACCCAATTTTTGCTCTACCTCTCTTACTTGATTTTCAAAATCCTTTTTGAGCTTTTCCATGACCTGAGAACATTGTATATTTTTTGGAGGTTTCAGAAGCAGAACCCTTGACTTTTTTGTCTTCCTCTGATGCTATGCTTTACTTTTCCTCATGAAAAAGAATGGAATAAATTACCTGTTCACCAAGAAAGTAACCTTCTGTCTTCTTATTTTTCCTTTTTTTTTTTTTTGCATTTTCTTAGTCATTTACTTGACTTTTCAGTCCTTTGTCAAGTGGAGGATATACTCTATGGACCTGTAAGTTCTCAGTTCGTCCATGGTGGCACAATTAAGGGAGAGGAGTTTACTCCTCTCCTTGCCTTTTCACTGGTCTATGAGCAACCACTAGCACTCTTTAGTAGTATTCCCTCTCCAGAACCTCTATCAGCTCCATCATCTCTCCTCCTCACCCCAGGATCACCCCTCAAGACTTAGACCCAGATCAGTTGCTCTATTCCCAGTTTAGGCTGAGGGCTCCAAAATAGAACCTGCTACAGCAATGCCTCGTACCACCCTGAGGTTGGGGCTAGGGTCAAACTCTGCTTCCTTCTCCCCCAGGAGAAAGAACTTTCTTACTGACTGTTGAAGATGTCTTTGGTGTCTGTGGGTCGAGAAATGGTGTCTGTGGGTAGAGAAATCTGGAAATGGAAGCTACTGGCTGGGATTTCGTGCCCTGAAGCCTGCTCCAGTACTATCTGTGCTGTGCATGGCTGCCAAGACTGGGGTGAACTCTTTTCTGAGCTCTGTTTGATAGACCTTTCTTTTCAGCCTTCCAGGACGTCTGGGGTTGTAAATCTCTTTCACTCTGTTGCTTTGTAGCTTCCCTTGTTCTGAAATTTGTTTAGAGTCATTTTTACAGCCATTTTATGGGCTATGGGGGTACAGCTAGAGTAGATCTATCTTACCACTCTGTCATTTTGACTTGACCCTTTCTTTGACAATTTTGTGAAAAAAGGATTATATAGGCTCTTTTTTTCTAATCATGGCTTTCAGGTAGTCCAGTAATTTTTAATTAATGCCCCAGGCCACTTGTTTATCCACTGAGATATTTCACATTGTCTGCTATTTTTTCATTCCTTTGGCTTTGTTTTATAATTTCTTGATTTTTCAGAAAGTCAACAGCTTCCAACTACTCCATTCTCTTCTTTAAGTAATTACTTTCTTCAGTGAGCTTTTTGACCTACTTTTGCATCTGTCCAGTTCTGCTTTTTAAGGCGTTCTTCTCGTCATTAACTTTGTGGGTCTCTTTTCCCATTTGGGTTAGTGTATTTTTAATGCGTTATTTTCTTCACCATTTTGGGGGGTTTCCTTTAGCAGGCAGTTGACTCGTTTTTCAAGATTTTCCTGCATTACTCTCATTTCTCTTCCCAAGTTTTGCTCTACTTCTCTTATTCATTTTCAAAACACTTTTTTAAAATTTTTCCATGGTCTGAGACCAATTCATACATATCTTGGTGGCTTTGGATGAAGGAGGTTGGAGTTTTTTGTCTTCTGTTTGTATACTTTGGTCTTCCTTGTCAGCAAAGTAAGATTCTGTTGTTTAGTTATTTTTCAGGTATTTGCTCATTTTCCCAGCTCTTTACTTGACTTTAGATCTCTTTATCAATGTGGTTCTCTTCTTCCAGTGGGATTGAGAGTGTACTGTCAGCCACTCTATCCCTCCACAATCTCTGGGTCGAGGGCTACAGAAAGAGCTGCTGCCATTCACTCTGCTATCCCTGTTGCCCCTGCTGAATTTCTGCTCCTGCCCTCCCCTCAGCTAACTCCACCACCCTGGAGCTGGACTCTGACCACTAGACTCTCTCACACAGTTCCCACAGATTTTTCTGCTGACCTTCCAATTAGTGCTCAGAATTTTGGGGTTGTGAAGGCTGGAAACCTCCACAGATGTTAGAGATTCAGTCCCCCCAGGGCCTGTTCAGGTCCCATCTATGCTTTTATGTCCCACACTGGACTGTACTCTTCGTCCAGTGTGGCACAAGAGACACTCGCTGGAAACCTTACAGGCTGTCTTTGGCTGAAACCTTACAGGCTATATTTGGCTGAAGATTCCATCCACGTCATCAATTTTTGGGTTCTGTAGCTCTGTAACTTGTTTAGAATCGTTTTTTACAGGAATTTCACTGGTTTTGTGGGGAGAACACAAGTAATTCCCTGCTGTTTCTCTACTATCTTGGCTCTGCCCCCTGAGATTCAGAGTCTTAAGGAAGAAAATTACTCATCGATAACCAGAACTGGGCAATGGGAAGCCAGCAAAGCTTTAAGAGACCAAGAAACAATAAAACAAAATATAAATAATGAAAAAAACGAATGTAAAACATCCCATAAGAAAACAACTGATATGGAGAACACATCAAGAAAAGAAACTATAAGAATAATTGGACCATTGAAAGCTATGATAAAAAAGAACATGAGAAATGACTAAAGAAAATTTTCCTGAAGCATCAGAACAAAATGGGATAGAAAAAACAGAAAAAAATTCCACCAATTACAATTAGAAAGATATCCTATGAGAAAAATTCTCAGGAATGCTCTAGTAAAATTCCAAAGCCCACAGCTCAAGTGTAAAATATTATGAGCAAGAAAAAAATTTCAAATATGCCTATGCGAGATCAGGGGTAAAACAAGTATGTCCATTATCACCACTATTTTTCAATAGGGTACTAAAAGTGATACCTGTAGCAATGAGAAGAAAAAGAAATGGAAATAATTAGAATAGGCAAAGAAGAAACAAAGTTATCACCATTCGCAGATGATATGATGATCTACTTAGAGAATCCCAGAGATTAAAGGAAAAAAAATTCTTGAAATAATAAACAATTGTGACAAAGTTGCAGGTTACAAAATACACCGATACAAATTTTCCGCATTTCTATATATTACTAACAAAGCCCAACAGCAAGAGATAGAAAGAGAAATTCCATTTAAAGCTAGGGTGGACACTATAAAATATTTGAGATTCTACCTGACAAAACAAATACAGGGACTATATGCACACAGTTACAAACCACTTCTGACACAAATAAAGTCAGATCTAAGTAATTGGAAAAAAAAACATCAGTTGCTCGTACGTAGTCCAAGGCAACATAACAAAAACGACAAGTCTACCTAAATTAATTTACTTATTCATTTCCATACCAATCAAACTATCAGAAAATTATTTTCTAGAGCTAGAAAAAATAATATCAAAATTCATGTCGAAGAACAAAAGGTCCAGAACATCAGGGAAACTAACAAAAAGAAATGTTAGGGAAGGTGACCTAGCTCTACTAGATCTCAAATTGTATTATGAAGTAGTAATTATCAAAACCACTTTCTACTGGCTAAGAAACAGAAGGGTAGACAAGTAGAATATGTCAGGTACTCAAGACACAGTAGTCAATGAATGTTGTTATCTACTATTTGATAAACCCAAGAACCCCAGCTCTTGGGATAAGAAGTCACTCTTCAACAAAAATTGGTGGGAGAACTGGATAATAGTGTGGCAGAAACTAGGTATAGACCAATTCCTGACACTGTACACAAGAATGAAGTTGAAATGGGTCCATGATCTATGTATAACGATTGATACTATAAGCAAATTAGTGGAGCAAGGAACAGGGTATTTATCAGATTTATGGAGAAGGAAAAATTTTCGACTACACAGGAGATAGAAAGCATCATGAAGTGCAAAATGGATAATTTTGTTTACATTAAACTGAAAAGTTTTTGGGCAAATAAACCTGTTTCTAAGATTAGGAAGGAAGAAGAAAACTGGGAAATAAGTTTTGTTACTAGTTTCTGTGATAAAGGCCTCATTTGTAAAATATATAGAGAACTGAGCCAATTGTACAAAAATATGTCATTCCCCCATTGATAAATGATCAAAGGTTATGAATAGGCACTTTTCAGAGGAAGAAATTAAAGATATCTATAATCATTTAACAAATGCTCTAAATCATTATCGATTAGAGAGATGCCAGATATAGTAACTCTGAAATACCACATAATACCTATCAGATTGGCTAACATGGCTA
Organism: Bettongia penicillata ogilbyi; assembly: GCA_023548195.1. Classification (NCBI taxonomy): domain Eukaryota; kingdom Metazoa; phylum Chordata; class Mammalia; order Diprotodontia; family Potoroidae; genus Bettongia; species Bettongia penicillata. The sequence goes on along the minus strand of JAJHZJ010000782.1, from coordinate 509,373 downwards.
AACAGAATGATGATAAATGTTGGAGGAGATGTGGGAGAGTTGGAACACTAGTTCATTGTTGGTGGATTTGTGAGCTGATCCAACCACACTGAAGAGCAATTTCAACTCTGCCCAAAGGGCTGCAGAAATGTTCATACCCATTGACCCAGAAATATCGGTTCTGGGACTGTATTCCCAAGAGACCATAAAAATAGGAAAGTGTCCCACAGATACAAAAATATTTATAGTGGGACTCTTTGTGGTGGTCAAAAACTGGAAATCAAGGGGTCAAGGGAATGTCCATCAATTCAGGAATGGCTGAATAAATTGTGCTATATGAATGTAATGGAATATTATTGTGGTATAAGAAATGATGAATAGGAAGACTTCAGAGAGGCCTGGGAAGACTTATATGATGTGAAGCTGAGAGAAAGGAGTAGAATCAGGAGAACTTTTTACACAGCAACAACCATAGTGTGCGAGGATTTTTGTCTGGTAGACCTTCATTACAATGCAAGGACTTGAAAAATTCCCAATGGTCTTTTAAGGCAAAATGCCTTCCACATCCAGAGAAAGAGCTATGGAATTCACACGCAGAATCTAGCAGATTATTTTCTATGGTATTAAGTTTTGGTTTGTTTTATGATTTCTCCCATTCCTTTTAATTCTTCTGTGCAACATGACTAAGGTAAAAATGTGTTTACTAGGAATGTATGTGTAGAACTTATATAAAATTGTACACCGTCTCAGGGAAGGAGCAGCGAGGAAGCGGGGAAGGAGGGGGAGGGAGGGGAGAAATCTAAATTATATGGAAGTGATTGTAGAACACTAAAAACAAATAAAATAATTTTAAAAATAGAATCACACGACACTTAGGAATGGTGACACTAAAAGACTTCTAGTCTTTCAACACTGTACACAAAGAGCAGAAGAACTGGGGTTTCAGCCAAACTATCTCACCTGACACAGCTAACCATGATCCGGAATGGTAAAAAAAAAAAAAGATTATTCAACACATTGTCAGACTTTCAGGACGTTATTAAAAAAAAAAAAAAACTAAACTTAATAGGAGGTTTTGCATACAAGAATCAAGAAAATATAAGGTATATACCAAAGACTAATTACAAGTGACTCAGTAAGGACAGACTGTTTATATTTTACGTGTGTACAATGTAGAACATGTGTCTAAGATTGTTATTAGTAATTGGATAATTTATGAAAAGTACTTGGGAAGATTTAAGTGTGATATGATTTTGAAACAATAAAACCATTTAGGAACAGCTAAAAAGAGTGATTATCTTATACAACTAAGGTGTGAGAGGAAGAACCAACATACAGGAATTCGATTATATAGGAGACCTGAAAACCTACTTTCATCAGAAATGGGTTCAAGATGGAAATACATATATGTATAGGTACAGGTATATGTATATGTGTGTGTAGATAGATAGATACGAGAGAGAAAGAGAGCATAAAAATCTTCTCAATTATGAAAGAAATAAAATGCCAAGGAGATAGGAACGTGGTAGGAGAAGAGAGAGATCTTTGGTGGGGAGGGGTGAGAAGAGGATAAAGGGTGATATAAAAGTGTGTTTAAAGTAATAGGAATTGGAGGATAAGGAAGGGATCCTGTGGGTGTAACTTAAGTAATACGAGGGCAAAGTCGTGGGTAGAAGTAAATTTGAAGAGTTTGGAGGGGTAGGAAATAAGATATATGCACAAATAATTAAACAAGGTAGAATTTGTTAGGGAAGGTATATGTCTGTATATATATGCATGTAAGTTTATATGTATGTGTATATAGGTATGCATGTATATATGCGCATATGCGTATGTGTGTTATACATATATGTGTGTTTATGTGTAGATATGCACATGCATATGTGTGCTCGTGTGCATATAAATACACATATGCCTATAGAGATATACGAGTGTGTGTATGTACACAAATAGGTCATTTTCCTTTGAACTCTTTGGAGTACAGAATTAGCAGTGGTATTGAGGGTTCAAAGGTTATGCTCAGTGTTAATACCCTTTGGCAGTTACACTTCCAACTTCTTGTGTAGAAAGTAATTATATCATTGTGACAAATTATAATAAATTTAAATCAATTTATTGTTACAGTCATCACTTCTATCTCCAAAAGTTTTAATTTGGGCTACTACTGTTCACTCATATACATCACAACTTAGCTCAGGTTCTTATTATTTCTTTCTTCTTGATTGTATCATTGGTCTCCTATATTTTATTCATGATTCCAGCATCTCATTATTTTATACTTTATACAGCTAATAAACTGATTTTCCAGGATCAAATTCTAATCATTTCACTTACCACCTCAATAAGTTCTAATGTCTGCCCATTTACTCTAGGATCAAAAATAACAACACATACAAAAATAACGTATTAAAACTTCCTCACAGCCTGGACCTTTAAATATGTTCCATTTCAGTTCAGTCATCTTAGCCTACATATTTTTCTCCATGTGTGACACTCCATTTTCCTTCCCCATGACTTATTATGCGTTGTCTTTCATTCCTGGAATGAATTCCCTTCTCATTTTCAGTTCCTAGAAATCAAGGTTTCTTTGAAGATTATATTAAAATCCCACTTTCTCAGTGAAAAGTTACTTCACATCTTCGTCTTATTCCTTTCAAAAGTAAATAGTATGTGTAAAATTTTATATACATGTATATGCATATATGTATGTGCACATACATGCTCATGTATAGACATGTAGTGCATGGAATAAAAACTTATATGCATGCTTATGCATGTGTGCATATATGCACATGCATGTATATGCATGTGTATACAGAAACAAACACATATTTGCACATATATGCATAAATATGTATGTGTGTACAGACATGCACACACATCTACCCGTATATACATACAAATATACATGTATGCATACATGCATTCATGTATATATACACACATATACATAAACACATATACACAATATTCTACTACAAACAGCTTTAAAAAAGTATTCAAAAATAATTCTGACGTGGCGGAACCCACAAGAGATGGGATGAAATAAATTTCTAGCCCCAAACATATTACAAAAGGTCTATTGTATTGGACTGACATTGGAGTAAACTCTAGCGCAGGTTGTGCCAGCAGAGGTCATGCCCTAGCAAGTTAGGAATAGTGGTTAGGGCAACTGAAGCAGCAGTGGAAGTGGTTGCTTTCAACACACAGATGGCAAGGAAGTTGAACAACTAGTCAGAAGATAACAGGCCATTCTAATTACAGGGCATTTTGCTGGAATTATATGGAGGACTCTGATTACCCACAGTTGGATTAAGATCACATTGTGAGCGTCACAGTTCCAGGGCAAAGAGGAGGACTAGAACACCAGATCTTGTTTCAGTAGAGCCTTGGGACCTTGGTCATACTTACAGGGTGGAAAAGAGGCCTTAGGTCAATCAAAGGCCAGGAAAGTAGTAGACACACTTCTCCTTAGATCGCCACCTTGGAAGGCGTGAAAGTTTACAGACCCCAAAGAACTAGCTCTAAAAAGAGCTGCAGAAAACAACAACAAAAGCAAAAAGCTGATTCACCATGGGATCAGAGTCCAACCTTAATATAAGATTAAAAGTCAAGGGATAGACTAGAAAAAAATGAGACAAAAATAAAAAAAAAAAGAAGTGCTCTTGACAAAAAAGGTTACTGTGGTTACAAGGAAGATTAAAATACAAACTCAGAAGATAGTAAAGTCAAAACACCAGATTCAAAGGTTCAAAAAAGGATGTAAATTGATCTGAGACACAAAAAATTCGTGAAGGAACCCCAAAAGAATTATAAAAATAAAATAGAAGAGAGCGCAAAATCGGGGAAATAAATTATAGTGATGTAAGAAAATCTTGAAAAAAAAAGTCAAAAACTTGGTAAAGGTGGGAAAAGAAAACCCAGTCAAGAAACTGACTTTTCACAGAGTGTTCTCAGAAAAATCTGGAAAATAAATGTTTAAACTGATGCACAGTGCAATGAGCAGAACCAAATGAATACTGTATACATTAACACAAATATTTTAGGATAATTAACTGTGAATGACTTCGATTTTCTCAGCAATACAATAATCTCATACAGTTCTGAAGGACTCATGATAAAAAATGCTATTCATTTCCAGAGAAAGAACTGATGGAACCTGAATGCAGATCAAAGAATATCTTTTATTTATTTATTTATTTATTTATTTGCTTATTTATTTATTTATTTATTTATTTATTTATTTATTTTTGTGTTTTTGTATTTTGTTTCTTTCACAACATCACTAATTTGGAAATATGTTTTGCATAACTACAAATGTTAAAACTATTTCAAATTGCTTACCTTTTCATTGACAGTGGAGGGGAGGGAGAGAATCTAGAACTAAAAGGTTAAAAATGAATGTTAAAATTGTTTTACAGTTGGAGAAATAAAGCATTAAAATGAGAGAAAAAGAAAAAAAAAATCTGCAAATGCATGTTATACGACCGAGTAATGATGTTGAGTTGTATATGACTCTTTCTGACCCTATTTGAAGTTTTCTTTTCTTTTTCATTTTTTAAAGAAATATTTATTTTTAGTTTTCAACATTTACTTCCACAAGATTTTGAGTTTGAAATTTTCTCCCCATCTCTCCCCTCTGTCCAGACCAAGAGAGTGTGCATTCTGATTACCACTTCTCCCAATCGGCCCTTCCTTCTGTCATACCCCTCCCTTCTCTTATCCCCATCCCCTCTATTTTCTTGTAGGGCAAGGTAAATTTCTATATCCCAATACCTGTATATCTACTTCCCCAGTAGCATGCAAAAACAATTTTTAACATTCGCCTTTCAAAGGCTGAATTCCAACTTCTCTCCCTTTTTCCCCCTTTGATCACATCCCCACTGAGACGACAAGCAATTTAAAGTGTTATACATATGTAGTTATGCAAAACATTTCCATAAGAATCATAATGTGAAAAACTAATGATATTTCCCCCCATCCTTTTCATGCCCCTATTTATTCAATTCTCTCTGTTGACTCCATCCACCTTCAAAAGAATTAACTACTAATAATCCTCTCCTCCCATTTGCCCTCCTTTCTATCATTCCCCCACCCTCAGCTTATCCCCTTTCCCCCTACTTTCCATTACTGAAAGTCTCCGCATAAACACCCTGAGGGAATTGAGCATGGTTGGCAGCCCTGCTCCCACCCTAGATCCAGAACTTAAGCTCACACTGAATAGCAACCCTGCCTGGCACTGAAAGCCCTGAGGCTGGGAAGCAGCATTTGAATCTCAGACCCCAAGCACTGGCTGGGCAGATCTAGGCGGGGGTGGAAAGGAATCTCAGAAGTCAAATAACTAGCTGGGAAAATGCCCAGAAAAGGGGAAAAATAAGACCATAGAAGACAACTTTCTGGGGGAACAGATGTTCCCGCCTTTCATTTCTGATGAGGAGGATCAATGCTTACCATCAGGGAAAGACATAGAAGTCAAGGACTAGGTACCTCAAACATCCGAAATAGATATCCAATGGACTCAGGCCATGGAAGAGCTCAAGAAGGATTTTGAAAAGCAAGTTAGACAGGTGGAGGTAAAACTGGGTAGAGAAATGAGAGAGATGCAAGAAAAGAATGAAAAACGGGTCAATACCTTGGTAAAGGAGACCCAAAAAATGGTGAAGAAAAGAAGACCTTGAAAAATAGGCTCACTCAATTGGCAAAAGAGGTTCAAAAAGCCAATGAGGAGAAGAATGCTTTCAAAAGAAGAATTAGCCAAATGAAAAAGAGGTTCAAAAGCTCACTGAAGAGAATAGTTCTCTCAAAATTAGAATGGAACAGATGGAGGCTAATGACTTTATGAGAAACCAAGAAATCATAAAATAACACCAAAAGAATGAAAAAATGGAAGATAATGTGAAATATCTCATTGGAAAAACAACGGAGTTGGAAAATAGATCCAGGATAGATAATTTAAAAATTATGGAATTACCTGAAAGCCATGATCAAAAAAAGAGCCTAAAAATCATCTTTCACGAAATTATGAAGGAAAACTGCTCTGATATTCTAGAACCAAAGGGCAAAATAAGTATTGAAGGAATCCATCGATCACCGCCTGAAAGAGATCCAAAAAGATAAACTCCTAGGAACATTGTGGCCAAATTTCAGAATTCCCAGGTCAAGGAGAAAATATTGCAAGCAGCTATAAAGAAACAATTTCAGTATTGTGGAAAAACAATCAGGATAACACAAGATCTAGCATGTTCTACATTAAGGGATCAAAGGGTATGGAATAAGACATTCCAGAATTCAAAGGAACTAGGAATAAAACCAAGAATCACCTACCCAGCAAAACTGAGTATAATACTTCAGGGGATAGTATGGTCTTTCAATGAAACAGAGGACTTTCAAGCATTCTTGATGAAAAGACCAGAGCTGAAAAGAAAATTTGACTTTCAAACACAAGAATGAGAAGAAGAATGAAAAAGGAAACAGCAAAGAGAAGTCATAAGGGACTTACCAAAGGTGAACTGTTTACATTCCTACATGGAAAGACAATATTTGTAACTCTTAAAACTTTTCAGTATCTGGGTAGTTGGTGAAACCACACACACACATACACACATGCACACACGTTCACGCACACACATATAGACACATGCACGCACATACAGAGACAAAGAGCACAGAGAGAAGTGAATAGGAAGGGACCATATTTTAAAAGAAATTAAAGTAAACTGTGAGAGAGAAATGTAGTGGGAGGGGAGAGAATGAAATGGAATGGGGTAAATTATCTCTCATTCAAGAGGCAAGCAGGAGACTTTTTAGTGGAGGGAAAAAGAGGATACTCGAGGGAAAAAAAAAACATGAAGTTTACTCTCATCACATTCGACTAAAGGAAGGAATGAAATGCACACTCTTTTTGGTATGAAAACCTATCTTACAATACAGGAAAGTGGGAGAGAAGGAGATAAGCAGGGTGGGGGATGATGGAGGGGAGGGCAATGGCAAGAGGGAGCAATTTGAAGTCAATACCCTTGGGGAGGGGCAGGATCAAAAGACAGAAAAGAAACAATGGGAGGTAGGATAGGATGGAGGGAAATACAGTGAGTCTTACACAACACGACTGTTATCGAAGTCATTTGCAAAATTACACAGATATGGCCTATATTGACTTGCCAGCCTTCCCAAAGGCAATGGGTGGGGAGGGAGGGATGGTGAGAATTTGGAACTCCAAGTTTTAGGAATTGCTGTTTAGAATATTTCTTGCCGGTAGTAAATAAGAAATACAGTTAATGGGGAATAGAAAGTCATCTGTCCCTACAGGACAAAAGAGAAGATGGGGGCAAGAGAAGGGAGGGATGATAGAAGAGAGGGCAGATTGGTGATGGGAAAATTAGAATGCTCGGTGTATTGGGGTGGGGGTAGGGGATAAAAGGGGAGAAAATTTGGAACCCAAAATTTTTGAAAATCAATGTAAAAAGTTATAAAAATAAATTTATATTTAAAAAAATGAAAATAAAAAATGAAAAGAACATGATATCTCCTAAATAGTAGAAGCAAAGAATATACATATTTTTGACACCACATCAAAACTTTAAAAAAAATTGATTGTTTGTCAGTAAACAAAGATATTGCAAAAAAAGTAAAAGGATGTAAATGGTTAATGTATCCTTTATAGACTGTAATGGAATTAGAATATAAATTGATTCAGGACCACAAACACAATATAGAGACCTAAAAGTAGACTTAACATTGAAATATTAAGTAATGTGTAAAAGAACAAATCAGAGACAAATATTACTACTTAAAAGACAATGATGAAGATGAAACAACATACTAAAATTTCTGAGATGCAGGTACTTCAGTTCTCAGGGGAAAAATTCATAGTCTTGAAACCGTATATTGCCAAAATAAAAAGAGAGTTTAATGACTGGTGTATACATCTAAAATTAGAGAATCAAAAAGGACATAGACAATTTAAAAGCTCCAAAGAGGGCACAATAAAATAAAGGAGAATTCAATAAAGAAGAAGAAAAATATAGAAATGATAAATGAAAATAAAAGCATTTTTTTGAAAAGACTATTGAAACTGATAAGTGATTAGCTTAACTGATTGAAAACAAGGCAGAAAAATCAAATCTAACCCTAACCCTCAATTCTAGCATGAACAAAGTGAGAACAGAGCAAAACATAACAAGTAAAATGAAAAAGCAATACATTATATACATATGCATGCTAAGAAAATTGAGGGGGGAGAAGCCAAGATGATGGAGTAGAAAGATCCACATATACTAGTTCCAAATACACAGTCCATAAATTACCTGTAACGAAGAACTTCCAACAAATTCTGGAGTAGCAGAAGCCACACAACAACGGAGTGGAGGATATTTCTTTTCCATGGAGACCTAAAAAACCGACAGCAAAGGCCCATCACGCACCTGATCCTGAGCAGAGTCCAGCCCTGCCTTGGCCACATGGCACCGAAGGGAACAGTTTCAAGCAGGCTTCGGGGACAGAATCTCCAGGGGCCACAAAAGTCCCTCCACCCACAGGCGCTAAAGGTATGTGAGAGAACCTTCTTGGCTGGCCAAGACGGAAGTGGGGTTTCTCCATAACTCAGGCCCCCTCGGGAGGCAGCAGTGGATGCAGCAGTGGACAGGGGCTCCCAAAGCAGGCATACTTCAGGGGAAAAACAGATCTTTCAATGAAATAGAGGACTTTCAAGTATTCCTGATGAAAAGACCAGAGCTGAAACGAAAATCTGACTTTCAAACACAAGAATGAAAAGAAGCATGAATAGGTAAACAACAAAGAGAAGTCATATGGGACTTACCAAAGTTGAACTGTTTACATTCCTACATGGAAAGACAATATTCTTAATTGTTGAAACTGTTCAGTATCTGGATGTTTGGTTGGATTACACACACACACACACACACACAAACACATACATACAAATATGAACGCATGTACACACACACACACATACAAACATGAACGCATGTACGCACACAGAGACGGAGATCACACAGTGAATTGAATAGGATGGGATCATATCTTAAAAAAGTGAAGTTAAGTGGTACGAGAGAAATGTATTGGGAGGAGAGAGGGAGAAATTGAATGGTGCAAATTATCTCTCATAGAAGAGCCAGGCAGGAGGCATTTTAGTGGAGAGAAAAAGAGGGGAGCTGAGAGAAAAACATGAAGTTTACTCTCATCACATTCGACTAAAGGAAGGAATAAAATGCACACTCATTTTGGTATGAAAACCTATCTTACAACACAGGAAAGTGGAGGAGAAGGGTATATACAGGGTGGGGGGGATGATGGAAGGGAGGGCATTGGGGGGGCGGAGCAATTTGAAATCAACACTCGGGAAGGAACAGGATCAGAAAGAGAATATAAGCAATGGGGTTTAGGATAGGATGGAGGGAACTATAGTTAGTCTTACACAACACGACTGTTATCGAAATCATTTGCAAAACTACACAGATATGGCCTATATTGAATTGCTTGGTTTCCCAAAGGGAATGAGTGGGGAGACAGGGACGTTGAGAAGTTGGAACTGAAAGTTTGAGGAAAAACTGTTGAGTATTTTTCTTGCTATCAAGAAATAAGGAATACAGTCAATGGGGAATAGAAAGTTATCTGGCCCTAACGAACAAAGAGAATATGGGGACAAGGGAAGGAATGGATGAGAGAAGAGCAGGTAAATTGGTGATAGGGAAAATTAGAATGCTTGGTGTATTGGGGTGGGGGGAGGGAAGAAATGGGGAGAAAATATGGAACCCAAAATTTTGTGAAAATGAATGTAAAAAGTTAAATAAATAATTTTTTTTTAAAAAAAGTATTATGCTCCAACCAGAAAAAAAAATTGAGAATGCAAAAGAAAGACATGCTTTCAAAAGTTTCAAAATACACAGATCATTTGTAAAATTGATTCAGATCTTAAAAAATAAATAAACCCTGATATCAGAAAAAGACACAAATCTAGCCATAAATGAACTTCTAAAGCAGGAAAGAAAAAAACTTGCCCTGATGGATTCACAAGAGATTTCTACCAAATATCTAAAGCTCAGGAATAAATCATACTTCACAACTTATTCTCAAAAATTAAGAATGCACTCTTTGAGAATTTTATTTAGAGACAACTATATTCCTAATATGTAAACTAGGAAATGAAAAAAAAAACAGAAAAAAAAAACAGTACAGAACAATATATTTAATGAACATTGACTGAAAAGATTTATATATATATATATATATCCCATTACGGTTTGGGAACAGAGTCTAATTCTAGTATAAAGCTAAAAATCTAGAAAAATGATAAATATGAGTGTAAAAGAAGAACTTGATCATAAAAAAGTTAGATGTTGACAAAAAAATGAAGGAACATCAAAAAAACCCAAACAAAACCAAACGTATGTATTTATCTATTCATAATTACATTTATTTCCTGTGTGTATGCATATATATATATATATATATATGTATACCGATTCTGTCTTTTAATCTATTTTTTCCTCATATTGATTATGTCATCAGCACCCCGCAACATTTCAATTTCCTTGTAAATAGAACTGGTTATTGTACCTACTTTCTAACTGTGGTTGAAAGTTTTTTTTTTTTTTTTCTGTACAATTTTGTTTATAGAATATTTGACTACCTTTCAACTATAAGTGCCTTTGAAGTGTTATGTTATAAGTGAAAAAGAATAATGTTTTAACCATCAGGTTGTATCGTTCAATTTATTTATTTTTATTTTTAGTGCAGAACGAGGTTTCTCCACTTAACTCCTTGGATTTCTCGTTTTAAAACCTGCAACATAACACTAAGGGGCACACATACCTGCTAAAAGTGGCAATGTCAATTTGTTTCTTCTAACGTTTGCATAAATTTAAAAATCTATATTTTAGTTTTGACAGGTATGTCTTGCATGTAAGTGTAATTGATCAGAATTCTTATTGGTATTTTCCCAGGATTTAAAATAGGTTTAAAAAAAGAATCAAGTTTCCTTCAATTAGCATAAAACAAAGACAAAACAGTCAAATATATAAAAATTTTTAATAGTTTTCTGCTAAATAGTTAAGTCCGTATAATCTACAAGGAAGTTAATCTTTATATAGCTAATATATATATATATATATATATATATATATATATATATATATATATATATATATATATATATAAGCGTTTTGAAAAGTGTCCTCATTACGGATACTTTTGTACCATTTTTCAAACGCTCAGCCTGCCTCTGGCAATAAAAGTGAAAATTCTTGGCATGTGCCCAGTATATTTAATAGTATATTATGATTTTCAAGAAAACAGTCAGGTCTTTACTACCAGAGTTTTAAAGCTAGTCTGAACTATTTCTTAAATGAACACAGACAAGATTTATATCAAACTTACAATTTGAATGGGTATCCCAAAGTCTTGAGATTACTAGGAAAAGAAAGGTTTCAGAAGCAGGGGAAATCTATAGAGACTTTGGGGCAAAAATAACTAAGACTAGTTCATGTATTTTCTTTATTATTCCAGTCACTTAAATAGTAACTTTTGAATGTAAACTTAACCTCCTTGTTGGGCACACTGTACATGATGTGGTTAAGCACTGGGGTTACAGTGTTATACATTATAGAAAACACTTTGTCTAGTTCTACTGAGTGACTAGAACTAGGTCTCAAACATATAATGATACCACAACCCCAATATGGGAACACAACAATGAGGTGAGAGGAAAAAGAAGAAAAGGCTTTGGATTTCCCCTTTGATCCTGGAACCTTCAAGATGGTTGTGATGATTTTTACATATGACCATATCATCAGCATAAGTGGAAGTACACTATCATGACAATGGCATAAAAAGAGAACTCATTCACAGGCCAACTTCAGTGAAGGTCGAATGTCCAAAAATTATAATCTATTTTATTGGAACCACAGAAAGGTAAAGAGAAAATCAAATATGTCTGCAATATGTGGATTGAGAACCGACTGATCCAAGAGGCAGACACCAAGAAGACACACATCTTAGTGTTCATGATGAGAGGATAATTCAGAGGGTTACAAATGGCAACACAGCTATCATAGGCCATTACAGCCAGAAGGAAGTTTTCAGTAATTGTCAGAACAAAGAAAGGCCAAAATTGTGCTACACAGGCTTTAAAAGTGATATTTATCTTCTGGGTCCATAGATTAACCAGTATCCTTGGAAGAATGACTGAAGTATAACAGATTTCCCAAAAGGAAAATTCTGAAGGAAAAAATACATAGGAGTTTGGAGCACAGGCTCAACTTTAGTAATTACAATGATAAGTCCATTTCCTGTCAGGACCCCAGAGTAGATGAGCAAGAAACATCCAAACAGAAAACCTTGAAGGTTGAGAATATCAGAAAATCCCAGTAGCATGAATTCCATTATGAGAGAGCTATTTCCTTCTGCCATTTGTTTTGAGTATCAACTCCCTTGAATTTGTGAATTCAGGTGGACAAAAGCGTCTCCTCTCCCTGGGCCTCAGGATTCCTGTAAAAGAAAAGGGTGACAGCATATGTTTATGTGTTTTCTACTCCTCCCTCCAAGTAACTATATTTTATTTTTTTCCAATTACATGTAAAGATAATTCTCAACATTTACTTTCATAAGATTTTAAGTTCAAAATATTTTTCTCCTTCCTTTCCTCCTTCTGCAAGGGAGCAACCAGCGTAATACAGTCTATACACGTACAATCCTATGAAGTGCATTTCCACAGTAATCTTCTTGAGAAAGAAGAATTAGAAGAAGGAGGAAAAACTATGAGAAAGAAAGACATAGAGAGAGAAGGAGAGAGAGAAATAGTAAGCGTCTATCCACAGTCAGTCTCCATACTTCTTTCTCTGGATGGGTATAGCTTCCTGTATGTATTTTCTTACAGCCCTCATGTTCTTGGTTCAATGTACCAAGATATCTTCTAACTCTAAGATTTCATCACCTTTTCACTAAGTCCTTTTCTGGATTTAATAAGCGATGTGCATTTTCTAAGCCCCTTTATATCTTCTAATGTTCGTACTTACAGTGTGTTCTAAACTTTCTTGCACTTTAAATATTCTAGATTTCCGATATCTTTAGGATATCTGGATTAAAATTTGGAAGTAGTGGAAAAGTAAGAAATTATCCCAAATTTTAACAAATACAAATTGAAATCTATTAATCATAATGGAATCACAGTTCCGAGAAAATGTTGGACATTTAAAGCCACCTAATCTAACTCCATATGCATACATACATACATACATACACGGACACATATATGTACATGTATATACGTAAGTGTTTATAAATATATGTATATATATAGAGGGAGCTATACATACATACCTATATATGTGTGTGTATGTGTGTGTGTGTGTGTTTTTTATGTGTCTGTATAAGAGTTAATTCAGATATGAATTCTTCGTGATCCCAAAGGAATCAAGTGGCAGAGACAGGATTTAAACTTGTATTCTTTACCTCCCAATCCAGTTTCCTTTCAGTATAGCAGTTAGTCTCCAATATCAGTAAATTTTAATACGAATATAGAGAAGGTAAAGAGAGATGATACATATGCTAAATAAGTGTGACTTTTTAAGTCCTGATCTTTTCTACTTATCTGACTTCTCATTTTCTCTATTCTTTTCCTGTGTAATTTTTCTCATTGCTTGTTTACTTATCAAAGGCCCAGACTCTGTAACAAATATGTAGGAGTTCACTTTTTATCCTTCATTTCCTTTGATATGTGCATATGTCCTAGATCTTTACATAAGATGAGGTTATAAATTGTTTCTTATACTAATTTATCTGCCTTATATTATATCCTGTGCATGGTAAGCACTAATGGCATGCTTAATAGTACATAGACTAGATTGATTGGATAAAATTATTTATGAAGACCTAGGGATACTTCGCATACATGAGGACACTTTCCACTAACTGGTCCCGAAATTCCAAATTCAGTCATTGTTTTATTGGGAGAAAAGAAATCTACTCTTCTAATGAGAATTAGGAGAAGAATTACTATTAAGCCATTATCTGAAAATGCTGTTTTATTACAAGCGCATCTTCAGATGCGGTGTGATATACCTAAATGGAAAAAAGTTCAGACAGACCTTTTGAGATAAAAGACGTGAAGGTCCTTTACAAGGAATCATGGAAACTGAGGGCTAGTCCCAGGAATCTGTCCTTAGCCACAGGGGTTAGTTAGTTTCCCAGATTTCCTAATAAACAAGTTAGATAATTCAGGTCAAAGTCCAGAATCTAATAAATTACATATACAAAATAATAAGATAATTTATTATGCTACCACTGTTGTAGATAGTTTACAATGAACAGAGAGTTCTATTCTGTTCTGAATGATCAAGGGCATCAATGACCATCCCACAGTGAGTGTTCATCCATTCTGGCTCAGGTTATATTGCTATAGTGAGAAGAATGCAGTGCGAAGGCTCTAGCTCTCCCATTTGAAAAGGTGTGCAACTTTGAGCAAATCATTCAACCTCAATAAATCAAATTGGACCACCACCTGTATCAAAGGGTGAATCAAACTCTAAAGCAACAATCTTCTGCTGGTAGGGCATTGATTTTCAAAGGTGGGAGCACCACAAAATTTGTATCAAATCTCTCCAGTAATTCCTTTTAGGTCCTTAGGTTTAGTACAGGTCTACTTGAAACTCCTCAGGTGAGGGGTTTTAGGATTTGACTGATCTTGTATTTGTGGCATTGACAGTTTAGTCACCTTTCAGTAGGGTGGGGTGTGATGGAGGGAATCTATTACCAGATGCACAAGAAAGAATTCTAAGCAAAAATATGTCTTTAATCTACTTTTTTTATTGAAGAAGCTCTGAGTTTAAAGGGGGAAATGTGCCTTTTTTCATAAAGGGTAGTAAGTCCTAATCAATGAATTTTTTTTTTAAATGTGACACTTTCCTTCAATCTTAACGAGGCAAAAATCATTAAAGCACTTCCCAATTACTTCTATGATCAAATATGAACACCCCCATACCCCTTTTCAAAGTGACTTTAACCTTCTTTTCCAGGTTTATACCGCAATTGCCCCTTCCACACAAATTCCGGTCAATCCAAACTTGGTGTCTTATTGTTGTTTTCTTTTTAGCAGACATCTCCTATCCCCATGTCTTTCCGATACAAGTTTGATATTGCTTGAATGAGCTCCCCTTCATGACTAACTCTTAGATTTTATATCTTTTTTTTAATGGTCCCCTCATACACCACTTTCAATAAACTTTGCCCTGGTTCCCTTAGCTGCAAGACTTTTCCCCTCCCAAAAACGTAATTTCTAATCGTAATTGCCTGACATATGCATATGTAATAACAAGTATTTCTACTCTGCTTTAAGATCTTCAAGGAACTTTAAAATATGATCTCATTTTGTGGTCAAAACATCCTTGAGAGGTAAATATTATCTTTATTTCCATTTTTTTAGAACAAACTGAGGTAGTCAAGCATAAGTGACTTGCCTAGGATCACAAAGCTCATCAGTAGTATCTGAACTGAGATCTTTCTTACTCCAGGTACAGCATTCTATGCTTTATATATATATATACCTTTTTTCTCCAAGTAAGATTAAGAAGAGACTTGTGGGCAATGCATATTTCCTTTTTGTCCTTCATCCCTAATAACATTCACATAATAATGGTTTAATTAATCCTTAATGATTAAGAAATAATTGTTGTCTTTTATCTCCCTTCCTCATTATGTAAACTTTTTTGTTATGGTATACTGAAATGAGTAAGCACTTCTGTACATATTAATTATATAATTTTACGTAGTATTTTATGCTTTTGAGAAAGAAATAATTAAGCATGGTTTTGTTGGAGTTAATTATCACTCACATTTGAAAAGTATGAGTCCCACCTAAACATGGATGTTCTTTTTCAGTTCCATAGAGTTATCAATAATTGTATATAAATGTACAAATTCTCCTTGGGGAATCTCCATCCACTCATAATTTGGAAGGACTGATAAATCATTTAATTCTAATACGCTCATAAGAAAACAAACACAGTAATGTAACTTTTGCAAGTCTATCGTGAACTTAGAGAAATACTCTTTGATCACAAATCCAAGTCGCATTCCTCACCACCTACATGTCCTTCTTCTAGCAATGTTCCATCTTTCGTTTGCGTTTTTTACATTCTCTCCTCTGTTTGAGTACTGTGATCCTGTAGAGGAAGTAAACTTGGTATCTGGTATTGGAGGATGATCTGGGGATGAATAGAAAATGTCATCTTTTTGCCTTATGACTTTTGGTTAGAGATTAGGAAACTGAGGCTGAGAAAGTTTAATTGACGTTCTAAGGTAAATATAATGTATAATTTAGTATTTTCATTTGTCCAAGGCACATCATATACATATAGAGATTCAATCAGGGGTATACATTATCATTTTCAAAAAATGAAGGAGAGAATAATATCTTCAAACTACCACCAATGGCACTTGATTTTAATTCCTAGGAGAATTATACACACATACAAATAAACATATCTCTTCATTTCTTAAAACTAATCATTTGCCAAAGGGATTAAAATATGCTTCAGTGTACTTCTGCAATGAAATAGAAAACAATATTTCTAACCATTTGTTACAAGACATGACCTTTAAATCATTATATAATAATCCAAACAATCCAGCTACGCTATGGTGAAGAGAAATTAAATTTTGAAAGCATCAGGATTCCTCAATCTACCACTGCAAGCAAATTAATCTTTCCATTTTTTTCTGTATCCATTTGTCTATTTTTTTGGTTTGGTTTCTCTAACTCCTTCTCTTTGACGACATGTATAGTTTTCTTTCTCTCTGTCTCTCTCTGTGTCTGTCTCTCTGTCTCTTACTCACTGTCTGTCTCTCTCCCTCCATATTTCCAATTTTCAGCAAAAAAAGCAGTGATTGTTTTTAAAGAGGTAGAATGTTACATTAAGAAAGTTGTAGAAAGCATAGTATGAATGAACTAAAAGTATTTGGTGATTTCTCTCATTATTTAAGTAACCACAAATTGTTCAACATCATTCTAACAAAATAAAGAGGCAATTTTTCCAGGTGTTCAAATAAAATATCTTCAGGGGCTCTGGTATCAGTTCACTTTCAGTGCGATGGAAAAAATAAGGAAATGTCCATATTTGTAGCAAAAATCATTGTTTACAAACTTAACCAATTACTTCATGGCTTTATTCACTTAGGAAGTAGTTTTTTCAGTGCTGTCATGACATCTTTATTTCTCAGGCTGTATATAAGAGGGTTAAACATTGGGGTCACAGTGGTGTAGAAAAGAGCAAACACTTTGACTGATTCTTCTGAATGACCAGATTTGGGTTGGAAATACACAATACTTCCAGATCCATAGAATGAGCCCACAACTGTGAGGTGGGAGAAGCATGTGGAGAAGGCCTTGGATCTCCCTGAGTTAGAAGGCAATTTCAAAATGGTAATTATGATTTTGACATATGATGCAAGTATCAACAGAAAGGGAGTTAGGATGAAAAACAGAGCAACAACATGGACAGACACTTCTATTGTATATGTGTCCCCACAGGCCAATTTGAATAAAGGTGGGGCATCACAGAAGACGTGATTGATTTTGTTAGGACCACAAAAATTCAGAGAGAAAACCTGTTATGTCTGCTCTATCAATACTGGGGCGCCAATCATCCAGGAAGCTATAACAAGTTGGACACATACCTTGTGGTTCATGATGAGAGGATAATAGAGGGGGTTGCATATGGCCACATAACGATCATAAGCCATCACAGCCAGGAGCAAGCATTCTGCAATTCCCAGAATAAAAAAGAAGCAAGTTGGTACAGCACAGGCTAGGAAAGAAATAGTTCTCTTCTGAGTGCATAGATCTGCCAGCATTCTGGGGAGAGTGACTGATGTGTAACAGATTTCCAAAAAGGAAAAATTTCCAAGGAAAAAATACATGGGAGTTTGGAGACTTGAGTCAGTCTTGATTAAGAAAATGAGGAGGCTATTTCCTATCAGTATACTTAAGTAGATGACTAAGAAAATCGCAAAGAGAATCCCTTGGAGATTGGGAAGATCAGAAAATCCAAGGAGAATGAATTCCATCACAACTGTGAGGTTGTCCCCTGCCATTGTGTCTTTCCTTGGCCTGTGAAAATAATAAATTCAAAACGAACTAATCACTCTTTTTTACTGGTCATCAGTTTGTCTCGCAGCAAAGAGGGGAAGTTTGAAATACATGATCTGACAACTTACTTCCTGGATTTAATATAATATTTTAATGACCCGCCCCAGCATCTCTGTTATATCCTTTAAGACTTTATCTATTCTTTGGGGCCATACTTAAAATTATTCAAATAAATGATTACAAAGTGATTCCGATCTACGAAGAACCGTGGATATTTGGGTGGAAACATAGAAACAGAGACAAATAATAGCTAAAGTCTGTAAAATCTTAATTGCATCAATATCAACATGATTTTCATCCTACCACATACATAACTGTTTTAATAGTAAAGTAGAGAAACCAGGAATTATAGCATCCATGTAAGGTATGGCATATGAGAAGAGAGGACATACTGTGAATTATCCCAACTAGTATATTTCTTTTTGCTTTATACTTCTGAAACTATCTACCTTTACCTTTACTTTCTCGTTCTTCTTCCTTCCCCCTTCACATTATCAGAATCCTACCATATTTTGTCAAAGTCCACCTTACTTCCTCTCATTCTTTTGAATAAAATTGTCTTGTCATATATACAGCTGGATAGTTGTACACATTTTCTCCCTTTCTTAAACTACCTTATTACAGAATCCACACCAAATATTTGCGACTTAGTAAATGTCATCTCCTTAACCTGTGTTCTTTTCCGAATATATATCCAGTGCCTCCTGCTGTTTTCTAAGCTTTTTACAGGTAGACATCATGCCTCGCCCACATTTATCTCTCTTAAACTGTGTCCTATTCATAGCAACTTCCCGAATTTTTTTTTTTTTACGTGGAACAAATATCCTCTATGATATGTTTTCAGGAACATGTGCTCACCTAAAATATTTACATTACTGAAAGATGCTTAAACGTTTGGAATTATAGATTTATTTAGTAGTGATAACAAATATCCTGTTTTAAAATATTTCATTCATCAGGCTATAATCTCCTTCTGCACTTTATTTGGAATCTTGTTTAGCTCATATTCACTGCAACATACACCTGATATCTGTTTGTTGGAAGAATGAAACAGCAAGTTGTTTAATTATAATATTTCATATATTTCAACTTGAGGCTGAACTGGACTTGGCATAACCGTTCTGTGTAGGAGGCAAGTGTAATCAGGGAGTGTTAAGAGAGTGTTATGTCTTTGAAGTATGGTAGGTGCCGAGAGGACTGATACCACAGATTGAAATATATAGACATATTATGTTATGAACCTTAAAAAAAGGAGATTCTTCTTTTCTTTTAAAAAAAGTCTTCTGGGGGGAGGAGCCAAGATGGCAGAGTAGAAAGACTCACATATGCGAGCTCCGAACCCACAGCCCATAAATTACCTAAGGAAAGAACTCCCAACGGGTTCTGGAACAGTGGAAGCCGCGCAGCAGCAGAGTGGAGGAGATTGCTGTTCCACAGAGCCCTGAAAAACCGACCCCAAAGTCCGTTGGGCACCAGACGCAGAGCAGAGCCCCTGCCCTGGCCGCACGGCCCCAGAGGAGCAGATTTAAGCAGGGTTCAGGGATGGAATCTCCGGCAGCCATGAGGGTCCCTCGACCCACAGGTACTACAGGTCAGTGAGACAGACTTCTGGACTGGCAGAGAAGGAAGCGGGGTGTCTCCGTGGCTCAGGCACCCTCGGGAGGAAGCACCGGGGGAGGCGGTGGGGGGGGCTCCCAGAGCAGACGGGAGCTCAGAGCCATTACTGAAGGTCTCCACATAAACTCCCTGAGGGAACTGAGCTTGGGAGGTGGCCCTGACCCCACCTGAGCAGCATCTCTCCCTGAATAGAAACCCCTCCCCCCACTGAAAGCCCTGACGCTGGGGAGCAGCATTTGAATCTCAGACCCCAAGCACTGGTGAGGCGGGGAGGTGGAGAGGAATATCAAAGGTCAAGTAACTGGCTGGGAAAATGCCCAGAAAAGGGAAAAAAATAAGAGCATTGAAGGTTATTTTCATGGTGAACAGATGTTTCCTCCTTTTCTTTCTGATGAGGAAGAACCATGCTTATCATCAGGGAAAGACATAGAAGTCAAAGCCTCTATATCCCAAACATGGAAAATAGATATCCGATGGGCTCAGGCCATGGAAGAGATCAAATGGATTTTGAAAATCAAGTAAGACAGGTAGAGGAAAACCTGGGAAGAGAAATGAGAGAGATGCAAGAAAAGCATAAAAAACGGGTCAATACCTTGCTAAAGGAGACCCAAAAAATGCTGAAGAAAATAACATCTAGAAAAATAGGCTAACCCAGTTGGCAAAAGAGGTTGAAAAATCCAATTAGGAGAAGAATGCTTTCAAAAGCAGAATTAGTCAAATGGAAAAAGAGGTTCAAAAGCTCAGTGAAGAAAATAGTTCTCTCAAAATTAGAATGGAACAGATGGAGGCTAATGACTTTCTGAGAAACCAAGAAATCACAAATCAAAACCAAAAGAATGAAAAAAATCAAAGAAAATGTGCAATATCTCATTGGAAAAACAACTGACCTGGAAAACAGATCCAGGAGAGACGATTTAAAAATTATGGGGCCACCTGAAAGCCATGATCAAAAAAAGAGCCTAGACATCATTTTTCATGAAATGATCAAGGAAAACTTCCCTGATATTCGAGAACCAGAGGGCAAAATAAATATTCAAGAAATCCACTCATCACCTCCAGAAAGAGATCCAAAAATAGAAAGTCCTAGAAACACTGTGGACAAATTCCAGAGTTCACAGGTCAAGGAGAAAATATTGCAAGCAGCTAGAAAGAAACAATACCAGTATTTTGGAAATAAAATCAGGATAACACAAGAACTAGCAGCTTCTACATTAAGGGATAAAAGGGCATGGAATAAGATATTCCAGAAGACAAAGGAATTAGGACTAAAACCAAGAATCACCTACCCAGCAAAACTGAGTATACTACCTCAGGGGAAAAATGGTCTTTCAATAAAATAGAGGAATTTCAAGCATTCTTGATTAAAAGACCAGAGCTGAAAAGATAATTTGACTTTCAAACACAAGAATGATAAGAAGCATGAAAAAGTAAACAGCAAAGAGAAGTCATACGGGACTTACCAAAGTTGAAGTGTTTACATTCCTACATGGAAAGACAATATTTGTAACTCTTGAACCTTTTCAGTATCTGGATAGTTGGTGGGATTACGCAGACACACACACACACATACACGTGTGCGCACACACACATACACACATGCACGCACACAAAGAGATAGAGAGCACAGAGTGAATTGAATAGGATAGGATCGGATCTTTAAAAAATTAAGGTAAATGTATAAGAAAAATATATTGGGAGGAGAGAGGGTGAAATGGAATGGGGCAAATTATCTCTCACAGAAGAGACAAGCAGGAGACTTTTTAGTGGAGGGAAAAAGAGGAGAGCTGAGAAAAAAAGCGTGAAGTTTACTCTCATCACATTCGACTAAAGGAAGGAATAAAATGCACACTTTTTGGTATGAAAACCTATCTTACAATACAGGAAAGTGGGGGAGAAGGAGACAAGCAGGGTTGGGGGGATGATGGAAGGGAGGGCAATTGGAGGAGGGAGCAATATGAAGTCAAAACTCGTGGAGGGACAGGATCAAAGGAGAGAATAGAATCAATGGGGGCAGGATAGGATGGAGGGAAACATAATTAGTCTTACACAACACCACTGTCATCCAAGTCATTTGCACAACTACACAGATATGGCTTATATTGAATTGTCTGCCTTCCCAAAGGGAGTGGGTGGGGAGGGAGGGATAGGGAGAAGTTGGAACTCAAAGTTTTAGGAACAACTGTTGGGTATTGCTCTTGCTTCTAGGAAATAAGAAATACAGGCACTGGGGAATAGAAAGTTTTCTGGCCCTTCAGGACAAAAGAGAAGATGGGGACAAAGGAAGGGAGGATTGTCAGAAGGGTTGTCAGATTGGTGATGGGGCAATTAGGATGCTCGGCATTTTGCGGTGAGGGGAGGGGAGAAAGGGAGAGAAAATTTGGAACCCAAAATGTTATTAAAATGAATGTAAAAAGAAGTTAAATAAATAAATTTATATATCCAGAAAAAAAAAAGTCTTCTAAACCCGAACATACTCCCTCTGTAGCCAGTTTTGTTTGTTTAAGGTGGAAACAAATCACAATGGAACAAATATTAACTCTAGATTCAGAAGATAGATTCAAATCTCAACATTTAATGTTGTTAGTTAAGGGGGGGCGGAGCCAAATGGCGGAGTAGAAGGACGCAAGTTTACGAGCTCCAACCCACAGCACATAGAATTAATGTAAAAAGAGATCCGCATAACTTCTGGACCACTGAAAGGGGTACGGAAACGGAGTGGAAAAGATTTCCGCGCCAGAGAGCCCTGGAGAGCCGTCCCTAGGGTCTGTCGCGCCTCGGAAAGCGGACCCCACCCCCTGCGCTGCCCTGGCCACGGCCCCAGAGAAGCTGACCCGAGCAGGCTTCAGGGACGGAAGCTCCGGCAGCAGGGAAAGTCCCTCTGCCCACAGAAGCTACAGGTCAGTGAGAGAGGCTGGGCTGGAGGAGGGGAGCGGAGTGTCTCCGTGACTCGGGCCCCCTCGGGAGGAAGCGGTGACGGCAGAGACGGGGGCAGGAAGCGGCGGAGGCACAGGCATGGGCGGCAGCGGAGGCAGCAACGGCTGCGGCCACCCGGACTCCCTCAGCAGCAGGCAGGATCCTCATTACGTAAGGTCTCTGCATAAACAGCATGAGGGAGCTGAGCCTGGGAGGCGGGGCCCCCCCACGCCCCCACCTGCTCCGTTCCTGAGGGTCTCTGCACAAAGCCCCTGAGGAGGCCGAGCCTGGGAGGTGGACCTGCCCCCACCCCAGCACCAGAACTAAAGCTTGCTGCGGAAAGCCCATTTGAACCTCAGACCCCAAGCACTAGCTGGGCGGATCTAGGGGGGGGTGGACAGGAATCTCAGAAGTCAAGTAACTGGCTGGGAAAATGCCTAGAAAAGGGTAGAAAAATAAGACTATAGAGAGTTTTTTCCAACAAATGCAAATGATCCCAACATTCGGATCTGATGACGAGGACAAGGCCATATTCTCGCCATTGGGGAAAGATGTGGAGGGCGAAGCCTCAGTACCCCAGACACCCCAGGGGGATGTCAGGTGGGCTCAGGCCTTGGAAGAGCTAAAAAAGGATTTTGAAAAGCAAGTTAGACAGGTGGAGGAAAAGCTGGGAAGTGAAATGAGAGACATGCAAGAAAAGTATGAAAAACGGGTCAATACCTTGGTTAAGGGGACCCAAAAAAATGCTGAAGAAAATAACACCTTGAAGATTAGGCTCACTCAATTGGCAAAAGAGGTTCAAAAAGCCAATGAGGAGACAAATGCTTTCAAAAGCAGAATTAGCCAAATGGAAAAAGAGGTTCAAAAGCTCACTGAATTTAATAGTTCTCTCAAAATTAGAATGGAACAGATGGAGTCTAATGACTTTATGAGAAACCAAGAAATCACCAAACAAAACCAAAAGAATGAAAAAATGGAAGAGAATGTGAAATATCTCATGGGAAAAACAACTGACCTGGAAAATAGATCCAGGAGAGACAATTTAAAAATTATGGGAGTACCTGAAAGTCATGATCAAAAAAAGAGCCTAGACATCATCTTCCATGAAATTATCAAGGAAAACTGCCCTGACATTCTAGAACCAGAGGGCAAAATAAGTATTGAAAGAATCCATCGATCACCACCTCAAGGAGATCCAAAGAGAAACTCCTAGGAACATTGTGGCCAAATTCCAGAACTCCCAGCTCAAGGAGAAAATCTTGCAAGCAGCTAGAAAGAAACAATTCCAGTACTGTGGAAATACAATCAGGATAACTCAAGATCTAGCAACTTCTACATTAAGAGATCGAAGGGCGTGGAATAGGATATTCCCGAAGTCAGAGGAACTAGGACTCAAACCAAGAATCACCTACCCAGCTAAACTGAGTATAATACTTCAGGGGAAAATATGGTCTTTCAATGAAACAGAGGACTTTCAATCATTCTTGATGATAAGACCAGAGCTGAAAAGAAAATTTGACTTTCAAACACAAGAATGAGAAGAAGCATGAAAAAGTAAACAGCAAAGAGAAGTCTTAAGGGACTTACCAGAAGTGAACTGTTTACATTCATACAGGGAAAAACAATATTTCTAACTCTTAAAACTTTTCAGTATCTGGGTAGTTGGTGGAACCACTTGCACACATGTACACGCATGCACACACACACAGAGAAAGAGAGCACAGAGTGAATTGAATAGGATGGGACCATAGCTGAAAAGAAATTAAGGTAAATGGTGAGAGAGAAATGTAGTGGGAGGAAAGAGGGTGAAATGGAATGGGGTAAGTTATATGTCATTTAAGAGGCAAGTAGGAGACTTTTTAGTGGAGGGAAAAAGAGGAGAGCTGAGAAGAAAAAAACAAGAAGTTTACCCTCATCACATTTGACTAAAGGAAGGAATAAAATGCACACTCATTTTGGTATGAAAACCTATCTTACAGTTTAGGAAAGTGGGGGGGAAGGAGATAAGCAAGGGGGAGGGATGATGGAAGGGAGGGCAAAGGGAGGAGGGAGCAATTTGAAGTCAACACTTGGGGAGGGACAGGATCAAAAGATAGAAGAGAAACAATGAGGGACAGAATAGGGTGGAGGGTAATTCAGTTAGTCTTACACAACACGACTATCAGGGAAGTCATTTGCAAAATTACACAGATATGGCCTATATTGAATTGCCTGCCTTCCCAAAGGGAATGGGTGGGGAGGGAGGGATGGGGAGAATTTGGAACTCAAAGTTTTAGGAACAACTGTCTAGTATTGCTGTTGCTACTAGGAAAGAAGACATACAGTTAATGAGGAATAGAAAGTCATCTGGCCCTACAGGAGAAAAGAGAAGATGGAGACAAGAGAAGGGAGGGATGACAGAAGAGAGGGCAGATTGGAGATAGGGAAAATTAGATTGCTTGGGGTATTGGGGCGGGGGGAGGGGATAAAAGGGGAGAAAATTTGGAACCCAAAATTTTGTGAAAATGAATGTAAAAAGTTAAATAAATAAATAAATAAATAAATAATATATAAAAAAATAAAAATAAAATGTTTTTAATTAAGGTACAATTGACAATTAAATTACTATTTCTTTTTCTCCTTTTCTTCATCTGTAATTTTAGGGGTGATCTCACCCCTCAGATCAAATTTAGACTTTTGTGTCTAAATCAACTAATACACCAGTGGCATCTCTGCCTTCGTACATTTAGTAATACTCTTTGTTTCTATGACAACGATTAAGCACTCAGGATACACTAAGGTGCTGGTAGAAGTTTACTGGTTTTGAATTCTGCTTCTGGCTCTATCACACAGAAATTTCTAGCCATGGTTAAAACATTTAATTGTCTTAGCCTCATCTTGCTTTTCTGTGCTCTTTGAATGTCACCAACATTGTCTGACCCAAAAGTAAATATCAAGATCATTTCAGACAGGCAGCCAAGATTGTAGAGAAAAGTGAGTGACTCGCCTGAGCACTGTCCAAAACCCTTCCACATACATTTTAATAATGCCATAAAACAATTCCTGAAGCAGCAGAAACCCCAATACGACGGGATGAAATAACTTTTGAGCCAACGACAATTTATATATAGACACAGGCACAGGTGTGAGTGAATATGAAGGAATGATACCTAAGAAAGAGATTAAGGGGCGAGAAACAGGAATGAACTGAAACAAATGGAAAGGCGGTAGAGTTGGGTACATTATCCTCTACAAAAGTGGCAAGAAATAGTTTTTGCAGTGTAGGGGAAGGTGGTGAATGTGGGGGGAGGGAGATGAATGAACCTTATTCTCATGACAATTGGAACAAAGAAGGAATACCATGTATACTGACTTGGGTATAGAAATCAATCTTACCCTGCAGAAAAGTAGGAGGAGAGGAGGATATGAAAAGCGGGGCTGAGAGAAGGGAGGGTAGATTGGGGGAGGTGTTACTCAGAACCAGAGCACTTTTGAGGAGGGAGGATGAAAGGAAAGAGAGGATAGAATAAATGTGGGGAGATAACATGGAGAATAATACATTTAACAATCATAAGTGTAAAAAAACTTCTCAAGCAATTTCTCTGAAAAAAAATCTACTGTCCCAAATATAGAGAGAATTGAGTCAAATTTATTAGCCATTCTCCAATTGATGAATGAAAAAATAGAAACTTTTCAAATGAAATATTCAAAGGTATCTATAGCCATATGAAAAAAGTGCTCGAAATCTCTATTGGTTGGATAAAAGCAGATTAAAAGAATTCTCAGATACTACCTCATAGCTCTTCGACTGGCTTAAAGGACAGAAAAGGAAAATGGAAAATGTTGGAAAAGAATGAAAAAAATGAGACATAAGTGCAGTGTTGGTGGCGTTTTGTATTGAATCAACTATTCTTTAAATCAATTTGGAAATATGCCCTAAAAGCTATAGAGTCACGTTTACCTTTTAGCACACACGTTCTCGCGCCTGCACATACAGACCCAACTGGTATTTTGCGTATAGGACACATAAGTGCATAAATACTTATGGCTACTCTTTTCTGGTGGTGAACAATTGGAAATTTAGGGAATGCCGATCAATTGGCGAATGGCTGAACTAGTTGTGTTATGGAACTGTGAGGGAATATTATCGTACTACAAGAAATGATGAATAGGATAGTTTTACAAAAAACCTGAAAAAACTTAGATGAACTGATGCAAAATAAAAAGTACTGTGTAAAAAGTAGTAGCAATCCTATATGATTGTGAATGACAGCTATTCTCAGTTGATCCCAGACCACTCTAAGGGAATAATGATTAAAGGGATTATCCATCCTTAGAGAAAGAATTGATGACTTCAGAATACAGACTGAAACACTTTGTTTTACTTTATTTTTCTTCAGTATTTTTTTTTCTTTTCGTCTGTTTAGTTCACAATATGACTAATAGGGAAATGTTTTGTAAGACTACATATGTAAAACCTGTACCGAATTGCTTGCCTTCTGAATGAGGGCATGTGCAGAGGGAAGAAGGAAGAGAATTTGGAACTCAAAGTTTTAAAAATTAATATTAATATTGTTTTTGCATGTAATTGGGAAAATAAAACACTAAATATAAAAATGAAAAGGTAAAAACAAGGTATTTAAATAAAACGATTTTTTAGATATCATACCTTAAAGAATTTTTGTATTGTAAAACAGCACTTATATTCCAGGTAATATCAACATCATTACCGTTATTAGTGTCATATCATCATTAGATGGATTTCAGAAGAAATTATAAACTCAAAAAACCATCATGTGTCGGGGGCTCACGGTCCCCGACCGACCCTCCCGGTGAGTAGTAACCCCTCACTCTGCTTCACGCAGCTTCAGACGTCTCTGGACCCGTCCCCGGGGGCCGGAGCTCGGGCGGAAACCAAGCACGAGCCAGAGTGGTAGAGCAAAGCAGATGTTTATTCAGTAGTTCACATCAGTCCAGTCCCCCCGAACCCCTTGGGGCGTTGCCTTATATTCCTTATCCTTTCCGGGTTCTAGCCCTTACTTCTCTGATTGGTGGTTAAGCCTTGGTCAGCCCTCAGCACCTGTTCTTAGGGCCACGTTATCGACCTGGCTGATCGTGTCCTACTATGATAGGTGGGGGCCCCACTAGTACCTCCCCGAGGGCGATGCCGTACCTTGTCCACGAGCCTTCCTTGCGCCCAGAATGAGGAAGTCACGGGCCAAGCGCGTGACCGCCAGTTAGGGCGGGTATAGACTCCCGGCCGTCACCTATCCACCCAGGAGGTCTGGTGGCGGCCCCTCACAATCATGTTATTGTTCCTTTATGGTAATGTATTATTTTGTGACAACAGAAAGTAGTTTTTTGGGAAAGAGCTTTTGATTTTCTAAAGTACTTCCTCATCCCTAATATCTCCAAGATCCTTTAGAAATAATAAGACAATTTATTTTTTTGTAACTTTGCAATTTAATTTGTTTGGGTCTTCTAACTTTAATAAATCATCAATGACTCTAATGTATAAATTTCTAGACTACTGGATTTAGTGAGTTTCCGTCTGCTAATGGCATTTTTTTTCCTTTCCCGAAGGTAAGTCTCCATAGCCAAGAATCAAAGCAAAAGAGCATTTGAAAAAATCAGGAATCTTAAATTTCTATTTTCACCAAACCTTCCTAAGCATTATTCTTCTTTCTTATAAATCTAATAAGGAATTTCCAGGTACATATTTAATATATACACATACCTATGTGGGTGCTTGTTGTATTTTGATTGAATTGAGTTGAAGCCAGGAGAAATTCTTTGAAACAGCAGATTGAGAGAGTAACCTGAAAATTCTAACTTAGAGTCATTAAAGAAGTAGTGTAACATTTTCCTCTCCACTTTCCAAAAAGAATCTTTCAACCTTTTCATGGACTTCTTGTGAGGAATTTCAGACACATTAGCATTAAATCAGTAGGTTGAAAACAGGTATTAAATAAATGTATAAGGTATCTAAGAAGAAAAAATTTACTTTTGGGTGTGGTAGTGGATAGGATGATTAATAATGGAAGAGAAAAAGATGAAACACCTTTCATATCTATTGGTTCAAGGGAGATCATGGTTAACAGGTAATACTTTCATTCATATCTTCACAGAATCTGTTATTCCCTGGATAATTTCTTTCCGGAATCTTTGTCTTTGAATAGGATCATACAATCAAAGTTGGCACAAAGATTGTAGATAAATGATCCTTCAGATCCCCTTCAGACCAAAGAACTTGAAGACGAGACAGTAAAAGAGTTCACACTTACTTTTCTTAGATGAAATTAAGTCATATTACTCACCTTTTTCCTTCTTCAAAGAGTGTACTAAAGATAATAGAGGAGTATAACAGCATACATGCACAGGGTACTTTAATGTGTACAAAACTATGCACTTTATTTAAACAACACTGTAATCTAGGTAGCGTAATAATACTGATTTTAGAGATGAAGCGAATGAGACTCAACCAATGTCAACTACTTTGCGAAAATTCCAAGACTCTTCCATTCTAGACTCAGAATTTTAAAGTGAGGTTCTCAAGATTGCAAGTTCAACACTCTTTTCAAAAGATAATGATTCATCTCCCTTAATTATTCCAACAAGCCTAAAAACACCAAGAAACCCCACATAGAGGATTCAACTCCCTTTTAAAAATTATCTTCTCGTTGAAATTAACGCTCCTTTGTAGAAAGTTCTCAGTTCACTTGGGAGCTTTCCTTTCCCATGACATGCATTAGTCTGTAATGAGAAAGAAGGTCTTCTGACTCAAAGTCCAATCATCTAAGCAACGCTTAATGAGGATAAATCCTTATTAGTGCGTCAACTGACTATATTGACTATGTATCGATTTAGTCACGAGACTATATAGTGACTACATATCACCTTAGATCTGTTGATATATAAATATCTATTATAAGGTTACTCCTTTTCCTCAAATTATTTTCTTCGTTTCTAAAATAGAAATGATGGCACTTTACATTTTTCTCATCATAATGTTACCGTGAGAAAAGCAGTTAGGAAGGAGTAATTATTTTAGCCATTTTCACTGTTAAAATTGAGAGAATTAACCAATTATTCCATTATTTTGTTTACTAATCTAATACTGGGAGAAATTCAACCTGCAATATCTGAGACCAAGCATTCTTCTCTGTAGCTTCCTACTCTAACCTAAACTTTTGGCATAATTGTCTTAGATCCTGGCAAGGCATATTAGAGTATGTGGAAGAGTAGGGAAAGTGCCAGGATCACATTAATATGAATCGGATGATACGGGCCTGAATCTCAGGACTATTTGTTTCCTGAGTGACGCTCAGTAAGATATTTCTATTCTCTCTTCCCCAGTTTACTTCAAAGGGGAAGATCAGAGTAAATGATCTCCAAAGTCCTCCAGCAGGAATACAAGATGACAACTCACAGCACTTGGATGGGCAATGCATGAGCAAATAAACAAGAAAGAGGTACCCTAGGCCTTATAATTTAACCTAGCGTTGTACCTTAAAATGCTCTGACCTTTCTATTTGCCTTTTCATATCTGACCAACTGACATACAGTAAGGTACCCTGGACTGTGTCACTTTGTTACGAGTGAGGGAGAGAGAGAGAGAGAGAGAGAGAGAGAGAGAGAGAGAGAGAGAGAAATTTTATTCTTTTCATTAGACAGAGAGAAATAGATAGAGAAGACAGACAATAGCCAATACATATATATATAGCTCTGTGTATAAATGTATGTGTGTATACACACATATACGCACAGAAGTGAACACATATATGAATTCACATGTGTGTACACCCATATGACTAAGCTCCTAGAATCCATCTCTTCATGCATACATTTATGTATGTGTATATATATGTATATATATATATATATATATATACATATATATGTAAATACACACATATTTATTTCGTTTATTTATTCAGTTGAATCTCTTTGTGACCCCATTTGAGTTTTCCTGGCAGAGATACTGGAGTGATTTGCCATTCCTTCTCTAGCTCATTTTACAGATAGGGAAACTGAGATAGACTGCATTAAGTTACATGGCCAGTGTCATGCAGCCAGTGTCTGAAGTTGACTTTGAACTCCGGAAGATGAGTCCTTTCGACTTCAGGCTTGGCATTCTATCCTCTGGGTCACCTGACTGCCCCTATATACACAAACCTATGTGTTATTAATTATATATCAATATGCTAGGAATATGTATATATATGTAAATGTGTGTACATACGCATATGCATATATAGATTAATATACATGTTTATTTGGACTTTAAGAAACAAATGAACATCAAGCAGCCTAACAATCAAAATACCCTGTTGCTATTATGGTGATGGGATATGAAATTTTGAAATAAAACTTCCAGCTTCCTTGTTTGACCTTAGCAAATTTATCTCTATTTCTATCTCCATCGCTATTTTTCAGTCTACATTTCTGGTTAAATACATACATATTTGTGTGGAGAGAAAGACAGAGAAAGAGAGAGACAGACAGACAGACAGAGTCAGAGACAGAGGGAGAGAGAATTTTATTCAAAGCAACCTTATAGCACTATTTTCCCCATAATCTCAGAAACCATCTTGTGCTTCAAAAATAAAAGTTGAAATGGTGTTTACTCTCATTACATCCTTACACCAGACAAAGCTAGGAAGAGTAGTTGAAGTGCTGGAGGAATCAGATCATCTCATCTTCTGGTTCAAAATGAGAGAATTTACAATGGCCTAACAAATAGTAGGTGAAATGAGCAGGTCCAACAGAAAAAAATAGATTTATCCAGACTACAACTTGACTCAATAGTAACATATTAGACATATATTTAAAATTTGTGGTTTGTTTTAAAAATGGGCAATATTTGTGATTTTTTTTTGAGGTGTGATTATGTAACAAGTTAGTTTAAGAAAATGAGATAGAGAAATATCTGAATAGTTTTGTTGTCTTCAAATTCATTGTCAATAGAGAAATATTATGGCAATAAAAGCTACTGAAAGTTTTGACTGCATAAAATCTACCATATAATCCACAATTAGTGATTTAAGAAATTGGAATGGCAAAAATATAGATGGCTGAAAGGATGAATGACAGTTGTTTTCATGAATATGGTCTTATACATTAGGGAGAGAGGGTTATATATGATTTAGCATGACTCTAGAACTCATTATTGATAGAGAAAGGGTTAGAAGTACAGAGAAACAACTTTAAGCTTGATATAAGGAAGAAATTTCATAACAAAAAGAGCTATTCAGAAGGGAAGTGCATTACCTTCGTTTGCCCTTCACTATGGTTCTCCCCAGCAACAAGTAACTGAACGTGTTTTAGTAAAACATTTGTAAATAAAGGAACTTTCATCATCACTGGAGGAGATTTTTTTTCCAGTGCGAATTATAATAGACTCCAAAGCACCTCATAATATAAAAGAAGAAAGTTATACTATCAACCATACTCACAGAGCCATTCATTCTTATTTCTTGATTTTTGTACGAAACATTGTCTGATTTTATGCTATATCCTCTGAATTTTATGGACTGCAAGGAGATCCAGAATACACTCACAGCAGGAAAACTTTTCCATTATATAAGGATATTTTAAACGATGTGGAAAGAGAACATTTTAAAATAAAGGAATATAGTGATTTCCTGTAAAAGACCATAATTAGGCTAATAAAACAACTTACTGACAACACTATGGTGAAGGTATATGAAATTTTAAAAGCTTCCTTGGTCCTTAATTTACACGTATAAGCAAATATATCTTTCTATTTATGTTTCACTTTCTGTGTTCTTTTAAAATATTTCTCTATCATTCTTTGTCTCAACTTATATATCTGGCTGAATCTCTCTCTCTCTCTCTCTCTCTCTCTCTCTCTCTCTCTCTCTCTCTCTCTCTCTCTCTCTCTCAACACTGAAATTGACCTTTTTTATAGAGGGAAAGTTGACATGCTATTGAGAAAGTAGAAGAAATCATAAATTAAATTGCACAATATATTCCATCATTTCAGAAATAGGAATTGGTTCATCTCTTTCACAGTCTATCAAAAGAAAGTGGAAACTTTAGGCAGTTGTCTTGTATTTTCAAATAGAGTCTCTTTATTGGTTCTCACTTAGGGACCTTTTACTTGAAAAAAAACAAGCAGACAAGCATTTTTGTAGGAACTGTGCAATGAAATAAAAGAAAAGTTTATATATTTTGTTCATGTCTCTGTGACCTAATTTACTTATTACATGGTTTTCTCAGTGCAGCAACGACATCCTTATTTCTCAGGCTGTATATCAGGGGGTTGAACATTGGGGTCACAGTAGTGTAGAAAAGAGCAAACACTTTATGTAATCCTGCTCAGTAACAGGATTTTGGCTTCAAATACACAATACTTCCAGACCCATAGAATAAGCCCAAAACCATCAGGTGGGAGGAGCAGGTAGAAAAGGCTTTTGATCTCCCTGAGGTCTAATGCATCCTCAGGATGGTGGCAATGAGGAATTATGACAAATACAAATGCGACCACATGAAGATAGACCTCTCTTTTATATGTGTCCCCACAAGCCCCATCCAGTAATGGTGGGGCATCACGGAAAATATGATTTATTTTGTTGGGAAGACAAAAATTCAGACAGAAAATCTCATAAGTCTCTTCTACCAGTACTGGGACCCCAGTCATCCAGGATACCATAACTAGTTGGATACATACCTTACGATTCACGATGGGAGGATAGTAGAGAGGTTTACAGATGGCCACATGATGATCATAAGCCAGGAACAAACACTTTGATGCTCCCAGAATATAAAGGAAACAAGTTTGTACAGCACAGGATGTGAATTAAATAGTTCTCTTCAGGGTCCAGAGATCTACCAGAATTCTGGGAAGAGTGACAGATGTGTAATAGATTTCCAAGAAAGAAAAGTTCCCAAGGAAAAAATACATTGGTGTTTGGAGAGCTGGGTCAGTCTTAATGATCACAATGAAGAGACCATTTCCTATCAGTGTACTTATATAGATGCTTAAGAAAATTGGAAAAAGAAAACCTTGGAGACTGGGAAGATCAGAAAATCCCAGAAGACTAAATTCTACCACAGTTGTGTGATTATCCCTTGCGATTGGTTCTTTGTTCTGACTGCAGAAAAAAAATAAATTGAGAACCAGCCAATCACTTTCCTTCTATCGTCTCAGTTTCCCTGTCAGCAAAGAAAAGAATGTTAGATGTTGTGATCAGAAACATTCCCTCCTTGTTTAACATTTTACATTTTAATTTCCCTCTCCAACATTCTTTAACATATCTTTCAAAATACTATTTATTCTTTCGGTAAAAATGTCAAAATCATTCAGTAATTGATGGTGAAGTTCTTCCTATCTACCAAGAGCCATGGTAAAGTGTTACAACCTTATTCTTGGATAATGTAAAGGAATCATGAAACCAGATAAAGACTTCTGGTAAAACGATAAAATCACCCTTAATGCTCAGTGCAAACTGAGGATCAATATTTAATACAATACCTAATACACTTTTTTTCCTAAGATGAAAATAATAACGTGAAGTGAATGTGCAAAGCAGCATCACTATCATTAATATAAATACCATCATCATCATTGGGTGATTTTCAAAAGAAACCATTCTCCTCAAGTCACTATCCTATTATTATTATTATTCTACAATAACATATTATTCTGTGCCTATAGAAACTAGATCTTTGTGAAAGTGCTTTTACGGAAAGATTGAATATATTGGGTTTATTTTAGTATTTTCCCTTCTTAGGGAGAATATCTAAAAATAACACATTGAAAGTTTTGCAAATTATTTGTTAATTGTAAGCAAATTCTACCTTTCACAAGGCCCTTATCTACTATTCTACTGACCACATTCATAATTATAGAATAGTTAATTAGAAACTCTTCAAAATGAAACCATTCTATTTGTTGGAAAATGAAACTTTAGTTACAATATGTTGAAGACATGCTCCTGTAAAAGCACCTCCCACATGTTTCTCACAAAACACAGTTTACTTTACCAAAATCTGATATAAAACATCCATCCTCTTCTCTACTTTCAAAATACAGATAACATCTGCTTTTACTAATTATTTTATTACCTCTGATGTCTACAAGATCCTCAGAAGTAGTGTATATGATTACTTATTAATCACATAAAGCAAACCTGTTGTAACTTGGGAAATCAGTCCAACTCTGCATTCTAACTCATCATTGCTTCTAAGATATTCAGTTTTTATGCCCCTATTTAATTTCCATGAACTATCGGCCAATTTTTTTGCCTTTTTCAGTGTTAAAATTTCATAGAATAGAATTTGAAAAAAGAACATTTTAAAAGTACAGACATATTTCAATTTTCCATTTTCAGAGAACATCATGAAGAATTATTATTATTTTTTTGGATCAAGTATGACATTTCCAGGTGTTTTTCTCTAGGACTATACATAC
Source organism: Bettongia penicillata ogilbyi (assembly GCA_023548195.1). Taxonomy (NCBI): domain Eukaryota; kingdom Metazoa; phylum Chordata; class Mammalia; order Diprotodontia; family Potoroidae; genus Bettongia; species Bettongia penicillata. The sequence continues at coordinate 474,289 of JAJHZJ010000782.1, read as the reverse complement.
ATACATGTATATATATATATATATATATATATATATATATATATATATATATATATATATATATGTATGTATATATATGTATATGTATGTATGTATATATATGTATATATGTATATGTATGTATATATATGTATGTATATATATGTATATGTATGTATATATATGTACAAATATACATAAAATACTATCTATTATTATATAATAGTTCAATGTAAGCTTGATGAATTTACATCACCAAAAGGAACAGATCAACATTTTATTTCACATTTTACAATAAAAGTCTTGCAACTCTCTCAGCATCTTCTTACTTGCCAAGAATTTAAAATACTTTATTATTGTTGCCTAAGTATAAAACTTGCTTTAGAATGACTGGTATTAATGTAAGTAAAGTCTAAGTTATTCAACATAATGTAAAATGTAACACCTTTATTTATAGGTGAGGTGAAGAGGTAAAATAACTTCTCAATATTCCCATACTGTGTAAGAATTTGAACACTGTTTAAAGTAGGTTCAATAGCCCCAAGTCCAGCACTCCTACTGCTACAACATTTAATATCTCTTCATAGGTAATAAAAAAGCATAAATCACAGAATAAATATTCTTAAAAATATATTTAAAAGCTAAAAAAAGAAAATAACTGTAATAAGAATTCTTTTTTAAATACCCATTGGGTGAAAAATACGTGTTCTGTATTTCTTATAAAAGTCTAATTTTAATCCTAGATATTTACAGTAGGTTGACAAAACAATATATTCCTCAATAGTTAAAATGTCACATAATAAGAAAAGAATTATAAATTATCGCCAACCACCTGAATAAGTCATTAACATTAAAAAATAAATATGGATAAAATTCTGACTTCAAATTATCCCCTTCAAATTGTGGGAGTTGAAAAAGTTTTAAAATAATCAATCATATACTTTCAGTGAGATAATATGAACAATAATAATATATTTTAGGAGCAATTAATATATCTAGGTATTGTAGAAAAATTTAGAATTCTGGATGTTATCCCACTAAATTCCTTACACACTTATTCCAATACGACTTTCAAATTTCAAGTGTAAATTCATGTTACACATTCAACATTCATAACCAAACTTCAATTACACATTAAAATTGCAATTCCACTTCCAAATTACTGTTTCATCATCTACTTGCAAATTCCAATTTTAAATTCAAATATCAAATTCCATTTTCAAACGTCAAATTCAATTCTAAATTCCACTTCCAAATTCCAGTTCCAAATTCCAAATTCCACTTCTATATTTCAATTCCAAATTCAATTGAAGTGCTAAATTCCAATTCTGTATTTCAATTCTACATTCCACTTCCAAATTTATCTCCCAAAATCTAATTACAAATTTCAATTCAATAATCTTCTTTCAAATTCTGATTTCAAATTTCTTGTGCAAATGCATGTGCCAAGTTCCACTTCCATGCTCAAATTTCAATTCCGAAGTCATATACTAACTTATTGTTCCAAACTATACTTTCAAATCCTGTGACAATGCATGTTCCAAATTCGTATTTCATACTCAAATTTGAATTCCAAATTAAAATAGAATTTTGACCTCCAAATTCCTCTTCCATGGTCTAATTTGAAACTCCAATTCTTCATTCGAATTCCAAATTCCAGTTCCAAATTCCAATTCTAAATTGCACTTCGAAATTTCAGTTCCAAATTCCAATTCCACAATTACATTCTAAATCCCACTCCCAAATTCTACTTCCAAATTTCAATTCGAAATTTCAATTCTGAATCCTTATTCCGAATTCCTATTCCAAATTTCACATTCTAATTCCACATTAAAATTCTAATTTTAGATACCAACTCTAAATTTCAATTCCAAGTTTTACTTCCAAATTCCAATTCCAAATTCCACTTCCAATTTGCTCTTCCAAATTTCAAATCCAAATTCCAATTTTATATTAAAATTCCAAATTCCAGTTCCAATTTCCCATTCCAAATTCCCATTCTGACTTCCTATTCCAAAGTCTAATTCCAACTTCCTATTTGAAATTTCACATTCCAATTTCATATGAAAATTCTGATTTGAAATTTAAATTCTAAACTCCAATTCCAAATTCAAGTTCTAAATTCGAATTCTAAATTCCAATTGGAAATTCCTCTTGCAAATTCCTCTCCCAAAGCCTAATTCTAAATTTCAGTTATAAAATCTTATCCCACATTCTAATACCACATTCATAATCTAACTTCAAGTTTGAAATTCCAAAGAAATACTCAAATTTCAATTCAAAATTAAAATTCAAACTTATTATTCCAATTCTACTTTCAAATTTCAAGTGTGCATTCACGTTCCCAATGCAATGTCCATATCCAAACTTCAATTCTAAATTAAAATTCCACTTACAAACTCCTCTTTCATAATCTACTTTCAAATTCCAATTTTAAATTCCAATTAGCAAATCCAGTTCTAACCAACAATTCTAAACTCCACTTCCAAATTCAAATTACAAATTCCAAATCTGAATTGTTATTCCAAATTCTAATTCCATATTTCACGATTAGATTCCATAAAAAATTCCGATTCCAAATTCCAGTTATATCTTATTATTCCGAATTCCACTTGTAAATTCCAACTGTAAAATCCCTTTTCAAATTCCAATGCAATACTCAAATTTCAATAAATTAAAACCGAAATTCCACTTCCAATTTCCTCTTTCATAGTCTTCTTCAAAATTCCAATTTCAAACTCCTATTTCAAAGTCTAATTCCAAAATCCAGGTTCTTATTCCAAATTACACATTCGAATTAAGCACTAAAATTCTTGTTCTAAAACTTAAATCTAAAATTTTATCCCAAATTCTGATTTCAAATTCCCAGTCTAAATTCAAACTTTGAATTCAGAATTGTAATTATGAATTTGAATTGGGAACTGTAATTTGAAAGTGTAGTTTGGAATTGGATGTTGGACCTGGATTTGCTAATTGGAATTTAAAATTAGAATTTGAAAGTAGATGATGAAAGAGGAGTTTTAAATTCCAAACTCATACTCAAATTTCAATTCCAAATTCAAATTCTAATATATTATTCCAAATTTTACTTTCAAATTTCAAGTGTAAACTCATATTCCAATTTCAACTTCCATACCCAAATTCAAATTCCAAATTAAACTTGAAATTCCACTTCCAAATTTTTCTTTCATCATTTCCTTGCAAATTCCAAATCTAAATTTCAATTTCAAATTCTAGTTCCAAATTCTAATTCAAAATTCCAGTTTGAAATTCCACTTCCCAATTCCTGTTCCAAATTTCAATTCTAAATTGCACTTCTAAATTCCACTTTGAAATTCCAACTCTACATTCCACTTCCAAATTCAATTTCTGAATTTGTATTAAAAATTCTATTTACAAATTCCTATTGGAAATTACACATTCCAATTCTATACTAAAATTGTAATTCGAAATTCCAATTCTAAATGCCAATTTCAAATTCATGTTTTAAATTCACATTTCAAATTCAAATTATAAATTTCACTTCCAAATTTCCCTCACACAATCTAATTCCAAATTCCAATACTAAAATCGTATCCCAAACTCTATTTCCAAATTCCTGGTCTAAATTCATATTCCAAATTCCATTTCCACACTCAACTTTCAATTCCAAATTCAAATAATAAGTTATAAATCCAAACTACACTTTCAAAACCCAAGTGACATTTCAAGTTCAAAATTCCAATTTCACACTCAAATTTGAATTCCAAATTAAGATTGAAATTCAACTTCTAAATTTCTTGTCCATGGTGTAATTTGAAATTCCAATTCCTCATTCCAATTCCAAATTCCACTTCCAAATTCCAATTCCATAATATAATTATAAATTCTACTTCCAAATTCCAATTCTGAATTCTTCTGCCAAATTCTAATTCCAAATTTCTACCCCAAATTTTATATTCGAATTCCATGCTAAAATTCTAATTCGAAAATCCAATTCCAAACTTTAAGTCCAAATTCCAATTCTCCATTCCAGTTCCAAATCCCAAATCCAAACTCCAATTTTATATGACAATTTCAAATTCCAGGTTCAAATTCCCATTCCAAATTCCGATTCTGAATTCTTATGCCAATTTCTAATTCCAACTTTCTATTCCAAATTTCACATTACAATTCATACTAAAATTTTAATTCGAAAATCAAATTCGAAATTTTATGTGCAAATTCCAATTCTATGTTCCACTTCCAAATCCCAAATCCAAACTCCAATTTTATATGACAATTCCAAATTCCAGTTTCAAATTTCCATTTCAAATTCCAATTCTGATTTCCTATTCCAAATTCTAATTCGATATTTCACATTCCAATTCCATCTGAAAATTCTACTTCGACATTCCATTTCTAAACTTCAATACCAAATTCAAGTTCTAAATGCGAGTTCTAAATTCCACTTGGAAATTTCACTTTCATGTTCCTCTCCAAAATCTAATTCCAAATTTCCATTTTAAAATGTTATCCCAAATTCTAATTTCAAATGCCTACTCTAAATTCATGTTCGCAAATTCAAATCCACACTCAAATTTCAATTCCAAATTCAAAGTCTAACTTATTATTCCAAATTCTACTTCCAAATTTCAAGTGTACATTCACCTCCCAATTTCAACTTCAATACCCAAATTAAAATTGAAATTCCACTTCCAACTCCTCTTTCATCATCTCCTTCAGAATTCTAGTTGTAAATTCCAATTACCAATTCTAGCTACAACCTCCACTTCCAAACGCCACTTTCAAATTCCCGTTCCAAATTTCAATTGAAAATTGAAATTCTGAATTATTATTCAAATTCTAATTCAAGATTGCTATTCCAAATTTCACATTTGAATTTCATACTAAAATTCCATTTCCAAATTCTAATCCTATGTTATTAATCCACATTGTATGTTTAAATTCCAACTGTAAATTCGTGTTTCAAATTCCAATTCCATACCTAAATTTCAATTCCAAATTAAAACTGAAATTTCATTTCCAAATTCCTCTTTCATCATTTACATGCTCATTCCAAATCTAAATTCCAGTAACAAATTACAGTTCCAAATTGGAAATCCAAATATCAATTCTAAATTCCACTTCCAAATTCCTGTTCTAAATTCCAACTCCAAATTATAATTCCAACATTCGCTTTTAAATTCCAATTCCAAATTACAGTTACAAATTCAACTTCCAAATTCCATTTCTGAATTCTGGTTGTGAATTCTATTTCCAATTCCTATTCGAAATTTTACATTACAATTCCATGCTAAAATTATAATTCTAAACTCCAGTTCTAAATTCAAATTCCAAATTCAAGTTCTAAATTCCAATAACACTTTTGAATTCTAAATTACACTTCCAAATTCCTCTCCCAAAATCTAATTCCAAATTCTAATTCTAGAATCTTATCCCAAGCTCTAATTTCAAATTCCTAGGCTAAATTTGTGTTCTAAGTTTCATTTCCGTACTCAAATTTCAATTCCAAATTCACATAGAACTTAATATTTCAAGCTGCACTTGCAAATCTCAAGTGATAATTATGTTCAAAATTCCAACTTCATACTCAAATTTGAATTCTAAATTAAAATTGAAATTCCACTTCCAAATTCCTCTTCCATGGTCAACTACTAAATTCCAATTCTTAATTTCAATACCAAATTCCAGTTCAAAATTTCAATTCTAAATTCCACTTCCAAATCTAGTTCCAAATTTCAATTCCAAATTCCAATTATAAATCCCACTTCCAAATTCCAGTTCCAAATTCCAAATAAAAATTCCAATTCTAAACTCCAATTCCAAATATCTTTTCGAAATTGTACATTCCAGTTCATATTAAAATTATAATTCGAAATTCGAATTCTAAATTCCAAATTCTGATTCAAAATTCCAATACTAAATGTGACTTCCAAATTGTTTTCATCACTGTCTTGCAAATTCCAATTTCAAATTCCAGTTCCAAATTCTAATTCAAAATTGCAACTCAAAATTCCAGTTCCAAATTCCAAATCTAAATTACACTTTCAAATTGCAGGTACAAATTCCCTGAATTCCTATTCAAAATTTTATTTTCAAATTCCTATTTGAAATTTCATATTCCAATTCCACCCTAAAATTCTAACTCGAAATTCCAATCCCAAGTTCCACTTCCGAAATCCACTCCCAAAATGCAATTCAAAATTCCAATGCTAATATCTTATCACAAATTCAAATTTGAAATTTCTAATCTAACTTCAAGTTCAATATTTCAAATCGATACTCAAAATTAAATTCCAAATTCAAATTCTAAATTCCAATTCGAAATTCCACTTCCAAATCTAGTTCCAAATCCCAATCTGCATTCCAATTCTAAATTCCAACTTCCAATTCCAAATTAAAATTCTGATTTGTCATTCCAAATTTTATTTCCAAAATCCTATTCCGTATTACTCATTTAAATTGCATACTAAAGTTCCAATTCCAAATTCCAATTATGTCTTATTCATCCGAATTCGACTTTCAAATTCCAATTGTGTATTCATGCTTAAAATTCCAATTCTATACTCAGTTTTCAATAACAAATGAAAACTGAAATTTCCCTTCTAAATTCTTTTTCCAAAATCTACCTCCAAACACCAATTTTAAACTATTATATCAAACGGTGTTTCCAAAATATAAGTTTCCATTCCAAATTTCACATTAATATTAAATCATAAAATTTTAATTCCAAATTTTAAACCTAAAACGTTATCCCAAATTCTAATTTCAAATTCCTAGTCTAAATTCATGTTGCAAATCCAGTTTTAAGTTCAAATTTCAATATCAAATTAGCATCGAATTTCCACTTCCAAATTCCCCTCCTATAGCCTAATTGGAAATTGCAATTCTAAGTTCCACTACCAAAATCCAGTTCCAAATTAAAATTCTGATTTCTTATTCCAAATTGGAAGTCTAAAATTCTATTCGAGATTTCACATTTCAATTACATATTAAAATTTCTTTTTTTTTAAATTTATTTATTTGTTTAAATTTTTTACATTCATTTTCACAAATTTTTGGGTTCCAAACTTTCTCCCCTTTTATTCCCTCCTCCCACCCCAATACCCCATGCAATCTAATTTTCCCTATCTCCAATCTGCCCTCTCTTCTGTCATCTCTCCCTTCTCTTGTCTCCATCTTCTCTTTTCTCCTGTAGGGCCAGATGACTTTCTATTCCTCATTAACTGTATGTCTTCTTTCCTAGTTGCAACAACAATACTAAACAGTTGTTCCTAAAACTTTGAGTTTCAAATTCTCCTCATCCCTCCCTCCCCACCCATTCCCTTTGGGACAGCAGGCAATTCAATATAGGCCATATCTGTGTAGTTTTTCCAGTGACCTCACTGATAGTCGTGTTGTGTAAGACTAACTGGATTACCATCCCTCCTAACCTGCCCCTCATTGTTTCTCTTCTGTCTTTTGATCCTGTCCCTCCCCAAGTATTGACTTCAGATTGCTCCCTCCTCCCGTTGCCCTCCCTTCCATCATCCCCCCCCTTGCAATATCTCTTTCTCCCCCACTTTCTTATACTGTAAGATAGGTTTTCATACCAAAATGAGTGTGCATTTCACTCCTTCGTTTAGTCAAATGTGATGAGGGTAAACTTCTTGTTTTTTTTTTCTCAGCTCTCCTCTTTTTCCCTCCACTAAGAAAAACTCCTACCTGCCTCTTAAATGACATATAGTTACCCCCTTCCCTTTCCCTCCCCCTACATTTCTCTCTCACCATTTACCCTAGTTTCTTTTAAGGTATGGTCCCATCCTATTCAGTTCAATCTGTGCTCTCTATCTCTGTATGTGTGTGCATGTGTGTATGTGTGTGCATGCGTGTACATGTGTATGTGTGGTCCCACCAACTACCCAAATACTGAAAAGTTTTAAGAGTTAGAAATATTCTCTTTCCATGTAGGAATGTAAACAGTTCACTCATGGTAAGTCCCTTAAGACTTCTCTTTGCTGTTTCCTTTTTCATGCTTCTTCTCATTCTTGTGTTTGAAAGTCAAATTTTCTTTTCAGCTCTGGTTTTTTCATCAAGAATGATTGAAAGTCCTCTGTTTCATTGAAAGACCATATTTTCCCTTGAAGTATTATACTCAGTTTAGCTGGGTAGGTGATTCTTGGTTTGAGTCCTAGTTCCTTTGCCTTCTGGAATATCCTATTCCACGCTCTTCGATCCCTTAATGTAGAAGCTGCTAGATCTTGGGTTATCCTGATTGTATTTCCACAATACTGGAATTGTTTCTTTCTAGCTGCTTGCAAGATTTTTTCCTTGAGCTGGGAGTTCTGGAATTTGGCCACAATGTTCCTAGGAGTTTCTCTTTTTGGATCTCTTTCAGGTGGTGATCGATGGATTCTTTCAATACTTATTTTGTCCTCTGGTTCTAGAATGTCAGGGCAGTTTTCCTTGATAATTTCATGGAAGATGATGTCTAGGCTCTTTTTTTGATCATGACTTTCAGGTAGTCCCATAATTTTTAAATTGTCTCTCCTGGATCTACTTTCCAGGTCAGTTGTTTTTCCCATGAGATATTTCACATTCTCTTCCATTTTTTCGTTCTTTTGGTTTTGTTTGGTGATTTCTTGGTTTCTCGTAAAGTCATTAGACTCCATCTGTTCCATTCTAATTTTGAGAGAGCTATTAAATTCAGTGAGCTTTTGAGCCTCTTTTTCCATTTGGCTCATTCTGCTTTTGAAAGCATTCTTCTCCTCATTGGCTTTTTGAACCTCCTTTGCCAATTGGGTGAGCCTATTTTTCAAGGTGTTAATTTCCTCAGCATTTTTTTGGGTCTCCTTTACCAAGGTATTGACCTGTACTTCATACTTTTGTTGCATCTCTGACATTTCTCTTCCCAGTTTTTCCTCCACCTGTCTAACTTGCTTTTCAAAATCCTTTTTGAGCTCTTCCAGGGCCTGAGCCCACCCACCACCCCCCTGGGGTGTCTGGGGTACTGAGGCCCCGCCCTCCACGTCTTTCCCTGATGGCAAGGATACGTCCTCATCTTCGTCAGATCTGAAGGTCGGGATCATTTGCATTTGTTGGAAAAAACTCTCTATAGTCTTATTTTTCTTCCCTTTTCTAGGCATTTTCCCAGCCAGTTACTTGACTTCTGAGATTCCTTTCCACCCCCGCCTGGATCCGCCCAGCTAGTGCTTGTCCTCTGAGATTTAAATGGGCTTTCCTCCTGCCGGCTGTCAATCAGTGAGCTTTAGTTCAGGTGTTGGGGTGGGGCCAGGGCTGCCTCCGAGACTGATCCCTCGGGGACTTTATGCAGAGACTTTCAGGAATGGAACGGGTGGGGGCGGGGTGGGGGGCCCGCCTCCCAAATCCCGCTCCTTTGGGGGCTTTAACCAGGAGCCTTAAGTAACAGAGCGGGGTGGGGGCAGGGCCATCTCCCAGGCTCAGCTCCGTCTGGTTTTATGCGGGAATCTTCCGTAATGAAGATCCTGCCTCCTGTTGGGGGATTCCTGAGTCTTGGGCCGCTGCCGCCTCAGCCGCAACCCACACCTCTGCCTCCGCCGCTTCCTGCCCCCGTCCCCGCCGCCGCTGCTTCCTCCCGAGGGGGCCCGAGTCACGGAGACGCCCCCGCTTCCCCTCTCCTTCAGCCCGGCTTTCTTTCTCACTGACCAGTAGCTTCTGTGGGCGGAGGCACTTTCCCGGCTGCTGGAGCTTCCGTCTCTGAAGCCTGCTCGGATCAGCTTCTCTGTGGTCTCGGCCAGGGCAGCGCTGGGGGTCGGGTTTACTTTCTGGGGCGCGCTGGACCCTGGGGACGGGTCTTCAGGGCTCCCTGGAACGGAAATCTCTTCCACTCTGCTTCTGCACACCTTGTATTCACCCAGAAGCTATGGGGGACTCTTTTTACATTAATTCTATGGGCTTTGGTTTCAGAGCTCGTAAACGTGCGTCCTTCTACTCTGCCATCTTACATATTAAAATTTCCATTGCAAATTCCAATTATATCTTATTATTCAAAATTCTACTTTCCAATTCCAATTGTGAATTCATACTTCAAATTCCAATTCTATATTCCATTTTCAATACCAAATGAAAACCTAAATTCCTCTTCCAATTTCCTTTTCCATAGTCTAATTTCAAATTCCCATTTCAAGCTCCTCTTTCAAACCGTACTTCCAAAATCTAGGTTCCTTTTCCAAATTTCACACTATAATATCACACTGAAATTCTAATTCCAATTTCTAATTATAACACTTTATCCCAAATTCTAATTTCACATGTCAAGTCTAAATTCATGTTACATATTCCAATCCCAGCACAAAATTCAGTACCAAAATGAAATTCCTTTTTAATATTGCTCTTCATTGTATAATTCGAAATTTCAACTCTTAATTCAATTTGTGTATTCCAGTTCCACATTCCAATTATAAATTCCACGTCCAAATTTCACCTCGAAATTCCTGTCCCGAATTCCAATTCGAAATTCCATTTCTAATTTCCACTTCAAAATTCCACTTCAAAATTGCAATTGCACACTACAATTCTAAATTCCACTTAAAAATTCCAGTTCCAAACTAAAATTCTGATTTCTCATTCCAAGTTCTAATTTCAAAAACCTATTCCACATTTCACATTTAAATTACACACTAAAATTCTGATTACAAATTCCAATTATATCTTATTAATCCAAATTTGACTTTCAAATTAAAATTGTGAATTCATGCTTCAAATTCCAATTCTATACTCAAATTTCAGTTCCAAATGAAACTGAAATTTCACTTCCAATTTCTTCTTCATTGGTGAAATTCCAAATTCCAATTTCAGACTCTTATTTCAAACTGTAATTCCCAAATGTAGGCTCCAGTTCCAAATTTGCATTAAAATAAAATACTGAAATTGTAATTCCAAATTTCAATCCCAATACTTTATAACAAATTCTCACTGCATATTCCTAGTCGAAATTCATGTGGCAAATCCAGTTCTAAACTCAAATTTCAATACCAAATTAAAACTGAAATTACACTTCCAAATTCCTCTTCCATTGTCTAATTCCAAATTGTAATTTCAAACACTTATTTCAAACTGTAATGCAAAAGGTAGATTCCTCTTCAGAATTTCCCACTGAAGTAAAAGACTGCAATTCCAATTCCAAATTTTAATCCAAAACTTTATCCCAAATTCTAATTTAAAATTCCTAGTCTGAACCCATTCTGCAAATCTAGTGCCAAGCTCAAATTTAAAAAAAAAAAATTGAAATTCCATTTCCAAATTCCTCTTCCATATTGCAATTCGAAATGACAGCTCTTAATTCCAATTCCAAATTCCAGTTCCACACACCAATTCCAAATTACAACTCTAAATTCAAGTTCAAAATTCCATTTCAAAATTCAAACTCCAAATTTCATTTCCAGTTCCAAATTCCAATTCCAGATTCGAATTCTAAATTCTACCTCCAAATTTCAGTTACAAATTTCAATTCTGATTTCTCATTCCAAACGCTAATTCCAAAATCCTGTTCCACATATTACATTTCTATTCTATACTAAAATACAAATTCCAAACCCCAATTAAATCTTATTAATTCAAATTCTACTTTCAAATTCAAATTGTGTGTTCATGTTTCTACTTTTAATTCTATACTCGAATTTCAATAACAAATTAAAAGTAAACTTTTCCATAGTCTAACTCCAAATTTCAATTTCAAATTACTGTATCAAACTGTAATCGTAAAATATAGATTCCCATTTTAAATTTCACATTTAAATAAAATACAAAAATTCTGATTACAAACTTTAACTCTAAAATTTTTTCCCCAACTTCTAATTTAAAATTCCTAATCTAAATGCATGTTGCAAATACAGTTCCAAGTGCAAATTTCAATACTAAACTAAACTGGAAATTCCACTTCAAAATTCCTCTTCCTTAGTCAAATTCCAAATTCCAATTCTTAATTCCAATTCCAAAATGTAGTTGCACTTTCTAATTCCACATCCAAATTCTCGTTCCAAATTCCAGTTCCATATTCCAATTCTGATTTCTCATTCCCTATTCTAATTCCAAAATCCTATTCCATATTTTACTTTTCAATAACACGCAAAATCCCTATTCCAAATTCCAATTATATATTATTTTTCCAAATTCTACTTTCAAATTCCAACTGTTAATTCATGTTTCAATTTCAAATCCTAAACTCAAATTTCAATACCAAATGGCAACTGAAATTCCAAATCCAAATTCCTTTTCCACAATATCACTCTAAGTTCCAACAGCAAAACATTATATCAAACTGTAATTCCAAACAATGGGTTTCCATTAGTAATTTCACCTTAAAATTGAATACCAGCAGTCTAATTCCAAATTTTATTCCTAAAACCCGAAATTCTAGTTTACAATTCCTAGTCTAAATTCATGTTCCAACTTCCAATTCCATGCTCAAAATTCAATAAGAAATTAAATTTGAAATATCTCTTCCAAATTGCTCTTCCATAGGCTAATTTGAAATTCCAATTCTTTATTCCAATTCTAAACTCAAGTTCCTCATTCCAATTCCAAATTACAGTTCTAAATTCATTTCCAAATTCTGTTTTCAAATACCAGCTCCAATTCCAATTCCAAATTCCAATTCTAAATTCCACTTTCACATTGCAATTCTAAATTCTAATTGATAATTCATATTCCAAATTCCAATTCTGATCTCGTATTCTAAATTCTATTTCCAATATCCAATTCCATATTTCACTTTCAATTCCACACTAAAATTCCAATTACAAATTCTAGTTGAATCTTATTAATCCAAATTCTACTTTAAAATTCCAATTGTGAGTTTGTGTTTTAAATTACAAATCTAAACTCAAATTTCAATACCAAATGAAAACTGAAATTTCACTTCCAATTGATTTTCCATATTCTCACTCCAAATTCCATTTTAAAACTACTATATGGAACATTATTCCAAAATCTAGGTTCCTCTTCCAGTTTTCTCAATATAATAAAATACTGAAATTCTACTTACAAATATTAATCCTAGAACTGTATCCCAAATTCTAATTTCAAACTCCTATTCTATATTTGTGTTGCATATTCCAATTCCATACTAAAAATTTAATACCAAATTAAAATTGAAATACCTCTTCCAAACTGCTCTTCCATAGCGTAACTTGAAATTCCACCACTTAATTCCAGTTCCACATACCAGTTCAGCACTTATACTGCAAATTCCACCTATAAATTCCAATTCCAAATTCCAGTTGGAAATTTGAGATCCACATTCCAATTCTAAATTCATCTTTCAAATTCCAGCTGTGACTTCTCATTCCACATTCTAATTGAAAATTCTATTCCATATTTTACATTTCAATTCCAAACTAAAATTCTTTTTGAAATTCCAATTATATCTTTTAATTCAATTCAAATTTCAAATTCCTATTGTGAATTTGTGTTTCAAATTGCAATTCTATACTCAATTTTCAATACCAAATGAAAACTGAAATTTCATATCCAAATTATTTTTTCGTAATTTTCCTCCAAATTCCAATTTCAACATACTGTAACAAAATGTAATACGAAATCACAGGTTCAGATTCGAAATTTCATTTTAAAATTTAATACTAACATTTTCATTCCACCTTTTATTCCTAAAAATTATACCAAATTCTAATTTACAATTCTTAGTCTAAAGTCATGTTAGAATTTCCACTTCCAAGGTCAAAATTCAATGCCAAATAAATACTGAAATTTCTATTCCAAATTGCACTTCCATACTAAAATTGGAGGTTCCAATTATAAATTCAAATTCCAAATTCTAATTCTAAATTCCACTACCAAATTTCAATTACAAATTCAATTCTAAATTTCACTTTCAAATTCCAGTTCTAAATTCCAATTCTCAAATCTTATTCCAAATTCTATTCCAAATTCCTATTCAACATATCACATTTCAGTAACATACTAAAATTCAGATTCCAATTGCTATTACATCTTTTTAATCCAAACTCTACTTTCAAATACCAATTGTAAATTTATTTTTCAAATTTCAGTTCTAAACTCAAATTGCATTAACAAATGAAAACTGAAATTGCAGGGCGTGGGGCCAAATGACGGAGTAGAAAGATTCAAATAAGCTAGCTCTGGAACCCACAGCCCATAAATTTCTTGTAAAAAGAACTTCCCACAAATTTTGGAGCAGTGAGAGGGGCGGAGCCAAGATGGAGGAAGGAGAGCAGCGACTCACCTAAGCTCTCGGACAAACTCCTCCCGGTACTTCTGAAAGGAGAATCTGACCCAATTTTGGAGGTACGGAATCGAGTGGGAGACAGACGGTGACGGATTCGGAGCTCAGGTGGGACTGGAAGGTCCACGGGAAGGATCCGTTCCACAGGGGTGAACCCACAGCGCACAGCGCAGCGTGGCCAGCACAGCATGGCCAACCCAGTGGAGCAGAAGAGATCCGAGAAACCTGAGTGGTGGGCAGAACCAGAGGAGCGGCAACCGGTGCGGGGGGAGACAAGCCGAACCGAGTCAGTGAGAGCTGTGGAGCGCCAGATATCAGCGCAGCAGCTCCTGAGACCTTCAGCCCGAAGATCAAACTTCGGTAAGTCACTTACTTGAACTTCCGGGAGCCAGGATGGAGGAGTGATATGTAAATGCTCTCTCCTTCCCCCTTGATGACCGTGAAAGAACCATAAAGTATCTCCCCAGAAAAATCCCAGATCAGCAGAATTAGAAGGACACCAATAGTCTCATAACACCTGAGATGAGGAAAATAGCTAAGGGGGATTCCTCATACGGTGGCAGAGGCAAACCTGAAGGACAGAGGACCCAGGGCAGAGAAAATTCGCACTAGGACCCAGGCAAGCCTCAGCACCAGGAGAGGAGCCCCAGGAGGGGTGGGAACACGCATTAGCATCTAGGCGTGCCTCAGCTGTCCAGGGGAATCAGAAAGACAATAGGGCAGTTGGGATTGCAAGCTCCTGAGCTTGCCTTTGCCTCAATTCAGCTGAGGAGATCTCCTGGGACCAGACCACTCTTTTCCCACAAATTACAAGCTAAACTCAGGGCTGATCAGAGAAACACCAAACAAAAACCTGCTTTTAGCTTTTTCACACATCAGCTCAGCAAGAAGTTCTCTAGCTTCTGACTGAAAGACCCAGAAGCCACAACACTCAAACAACATCATGAACAGGAAAAAGCAGAGGGTCGAAAGAACCATAGAATCTTTCTGTGGGGATAAGAACCAAAACACAAATCCCAAAGAGGTCACAGCTGAGACTGTACTTCCATCTGAAACTTCAGAAAGGACTATGAACTACTCGCAAGTACAAGCAGCTCTCCTGGAGCAGCTGAAGAAGGAAATAGAAGATAAACTGACCAATGATTTTAAAATTATTAAGAAATAATTCACTGATGAGAACGTCTCTTTGAAGAGGAAAATTGAACAAATGGAAAAAGAAGTTCAAAAATTAACTGGAGAAAATAAATTCCTGAAAGGCCAAATGGAAAAGGAAGTACAAAAATTAACTAGAGAAAATAACTTCCTACAAGGGCAACTGGAAAAGGAAGTACAAAAATTAACTGGAGAAAATAGCTTCTTAAAAGGAAAAATTGGGCAGATGGAAAAGGAGATACAAAAGTTAACAGAAGAAAACAATCTGATGAAGATTAGAATCGGGAAAGTAGAAACTAACGACTCAATGAGACAGCAAGAATCAGTCAAACAGGGGGCGGAGCCAAGATGGCGGAGTAGAAGGACTCACATTTACGAGCTCCGAGCCCACAACCCATGGAATTTAGGTAAAAGGAGTTCCCCATAAATTCTGAATCACTGAAGTGGGTGCATAAACATAGGGGAAGAGATTTCCGTTCCACTGAGTCCTGGAGAGCCTTCCCCAAGGTCTATCGCACCCCGGAAAGCGGACGCCACCCCCAGCGCAGCCCTGGCCACGGCCCCAGAGAAGCTGACCCGAGCAGGCTTCAGAGAGGGAAGCTCCGGCAGCCGGGAAGGTCCCTCCGCCCACGGAGGTTACAGGTCAGTGAGAAGGAGGGCTGGGCTAGGGGAGGGGAGCGGAGCGTCTCCGTCACTCGGGCCCCGTCGGGAGCAAGCGGCGGCAGCAGAGACGGGGGCAGGAAGAGGTGGAGGCAGAGGCGTGGGCGGTGGCTGAGGCGGCAGCGGCCCAGGACTCAGGAATCCCCCAGCAGCAGTTAGGATCTTCAATACTGAAGGTTTTTCCAACCTGAGGGAGCTGAGCCTGGGAGACGGCCCTGCCTCCACCCCGCTCTATTACTGAAGGCCTCTGAATAAAACCCCTGAGGGAGCTGAGCATAGGAGGCGGGCCCGCCACCCCGCCCCCACCCGCTCCATTCCTGAAAGTCTCTGCGGAAAGCCCCTGAGGGAAGCGAGCTTGGGAGGTGGCCCTGCCCCACTCCTGTGCCAGAACTAAAGCTTGCCGCGGAAAGCTTATTTCAATCTCAGAGGCCAAGCACTAGCTGGGCAGATCCAGGCGGAGGTGGAAAGGAATCTCAGAAGTCAAGTAACTGGCTGGGAAAATGCCTAGAAAAGGGAAGAAAAATAAGACTATAGAGAGTTTTTTCCGACAAGTGCAAATGATCCCGACCTTCGGATCTGATGGGGAGGACGAGAACGTATTATTGCCATCAGGGAAAGACGTGGAGGACGGGGCCGCAGTACCCCAGACACCCCAGGGGGGTGTCGGGTGGGCTCAGGCCTTGGAAGAGCTTAAAAAGGATTTTGAAAAGCAAGTTAGACAGGTGGAGGAAAGACTGGGAAGAGAAATGACAAAGATGCAAGAAAAGTATGAAAAACAGGTCAATACCTTGGTAAAGGAGACCCAAAAAAATGCTGAGGAAATTAACACGTTGAAAAAAAGGCTCACCCAATTGGCAAAAGAGGTTCAAAAAGCCAATGAGGAGAAGAATGCATTCAAAAGCAGAATGAGCCAAATGGAAAAAGAGGCTCAAAAGCTCACTGAATTTAATAGTTCTCTCAAAATTAGAATGGAACAGATGGAGTCTAATGACTTTACGAGAAACCAAGAAATCACCAAACAAAACCAAAAAAAACGATAAAATGGAAGAGAATGTGAAATATCTCATGGGAAAAACAACTGACCTGGAAAATAGATCCAGGAGAGACAATTTAAAAATTATGGGACTACCTGAAAGCCATGATCAAAAAAAGAGCCTAGACATCATCTTGCAAGAAATTATCAAGGAAAACTCCCCTGACATTCTAGAACCAGAGGGCAAAATAAGTATTGAAAGAATCCATCGATCACCACCTGAAAGAGATCCAAAAAGAGAAACTCCTAGGAACATTGTGGCCAAATTCCAGAACTCCCAGCTCAAGGAAGAAATCTTGCAAGCAGCTAGAAAGAAACAATTCCAGTACTGTGGAAATACAATCAGAATAACTCAAGATCTAGCAGCTTCTACATTAAGGGATCAAAGGGCGTGGAATAGGATATTCCAGAAGGCAAAGGGACTAGGATTCAAACCAAGAATCACCCACCCAGCTAAACTGAGCATAATACTTTAAGGGAAAATATGGTCTTTCAATGAAACAGAGGACTTTCAATCATTCTTGATGAAAAGACCAGAGCTGAAAAGAAAATTTGATTTTCAAACACAGGAATGAGAAGAAGCATGAAAAAGTAAACAGCAAAGAGAATTATTAAGGGACTTACCAGAAGTGAATTGTTCACATTCCTACAGGGAAAGACAATATTTCTAACTCTTAAAAATTTCAGTATCTGGGTAGTTGGTGGGACCACACATACACATATGCACACATTCACACACATACACACATGCATACACATACAGAGAGCACAGATTGAACTGAATAGGATGGGACCATACCTTAAAAAAAATTAAGGTAAATGGTGAGAGAGAAATGTAGTGAGAGGAAAGAGGGTGAAATGGAAGGGGGTAACTATATGTCATTTAAGAGGCAAGTAGGAGATTTTTTTAGTGGAGGGAAAAAGAGGAGAGCTGAGGAAAAAAAAACCAAGAAGTTTACCCTCATCACATTTGACTAAACGAAGGAGTGAAATGCACACTCATTTTGGTATGAAAACCTATCTTACAGTATAAGAAAGTGGGGGAGAAGGAGATATTGCGGGGTGGGGATGATGGAAGGGAGGGCAAAGGGAAGAGGCAGTAATTGAAAGTCAACACTTGGGGAGGGACAGGATCAAAAGACAGAAGAGAAACAATGAGGGGCAGGTTAGGAGGGATGGTAATTCAGTTTGTCTTACACAACACGACTATCAGGGAAGTCATTTGCAAAATTACACAGATATGGCCTATAATGAATTGCCTGCCGTACCAAAGGGAATGGGTGGGGAGGGAGGGATGGGGAGAATTTGGAACTCAAAGTTTTAGGAACAACTGTTTAGTATTGTTATTGCAACTAGGAAAGAAGACATACAGTTAATGAGGAATAGAAAGTCATCTGGCCCTACAGGAAAAAAGAGAAGATGGAGACAAGAGAAAGGAGGGATGACAGAAGAGAGGACAGATTGGAGATAGGGAAAATTAGATTGCTTGGGGTATTGGGGTGGGGGGAGGGGGTAAAAGGGGAGAAAATTTGGAACCCAAAAATTTGTGAAAATGAATGTAAAAAGTTAAATAAAAATAATAATAATAAAAAAAAAGAATCAGTCAAACAAAATCTAAAGAATGAAAAGATAGAAGAAAGTTTAAAATATCTAATTGGATAAACAACTGACCTGGAAAATAGATCCAGAAGAGAAAACCTAAGAATGATTGGCCTGCCAGAAACCCAAGTTGGAGAAAAGAGCCAGGAAAATATCTTCCAGGAAATCATCAAGGAAAACTGCCCAGAAGTACTAGATTCAGAGGGCAAAATTGTCATCGAAAGAATCCACCGTTGCCCTCCTGAAAGAGATCCCAAAGTCAAAACCCCAAGAAAAATAGTTGCCAAATTCCAGAGCTATCAAGTGAAGGAGAAAATATTACAAGCAGCCAGAAAGAAACAATTTAAATATCAAGGAGATACAGTCAGGATTACACAGGAACTTGCAGCTTCTACATTAAAAGATCGAAAGAATTGGAACCCAATATTCCGTAAGGCAAAGGAGCTGGGACGACAACCAAGGATCAACTACCCAGCAAAGTTCAGCAAAGCATTTCAGGCAAGGAGAAAGTCCTTCAACGAAGTAAGGGATTTCAGGAGTTTCCTGCCCAAAACGCCACAACTTAACAGACAATTCGATCTTCAAATGCAGGTCCCAAGAGAATCATGAAAAGGTAAACAGTGGGGGGGGGAACAGCTTGCTACTCAATGAGGGCAAGTTGTTTACCTCCCTATAAGGGAAGATGATATCTGTTTATTTTGAGAACTGTGCGTCTATTAAGAAATATAAAAGGGATAAGCATAGGGGGAACGGGTATAAAGGAAATGATATCATGATAAAAAAATGTGATTTCAGTATGAGAAGGAAGTGTAATAGGAGGTGTGAAAAGGAGGAAGCAGAAAACGGCAAATTACATCACAAGAAGAAGTACAAAATCATAGTACAGGGAAAGAGGGGAGGGAGATGACCATTGTGTGAGAGGTACTCTCATCGGATTTGTTTAAAGGACGGAACAGTAAATTTAAGTAGAAAATCCTAACTAGCTCTATAAGCAGTGGGAGGGGAAGGGGGAAGAAAGGGGAGGGAAGCAAAAGGGAGGGAAGAAGTAATAAGAGTAAAGGGGAGTTAAAGAGAGGGGGGCTAAAAGAAAGAGGGGAAGGCGGCAAGAGGAGGTGGTGAAAAGTGAATACTAGTGAGGAGGGGAAGGGAGACAGCAGAGCTAAAAGCACAAATGGTGGGAAAGAAGATGGAGGGAAATACACAGATTGTAATCATAACTATGAATGTGAATGGAATGAATTCTCCCATAAAGGGATACGGATAACAGAATGGATTAAAAGTCATAATCCAACAATACGCTGCTTACAAGAAACACATTTGAAACGGGGGAATACACATAGGACAAAGGTTAAAGGATGGAGCAGAATATATTGTGCTTCAGCTGATGTAAGAAAGGCAGGAGTAGCAATCCTAATCTCAGACAAAGCAAAAGCAGAAATAGATCTAATCAAAAGGGATAAGGATGGAAACTATGTCCTGCTAAAAGGCACCATAGAAAATGAAGCAATATCATTACTAAACATGTATGCTCCAAGTGGTATAGCATCCAGATACTTAGAGGAGGGGTTAAGGGAGTTGAAGGAAGAAATTGACAGCAAAACTATACTAGTGGGGGACCTCTACCTCCCTCTTTCAGAACTTGATATATCTAACCTCAAAATAAACAAGAAAGAGGTTAAGGAGGTAAATAAAACTCTAGATAAGGTAAATATGATAGATCTTTGGAGAAAATTGAATGGGAAGAGAAAGGAATATACCTTTTTCTCAGCAGTACATGGAACATTTACAAAAATTGACCATGTACTAGGACATAAAAATCTCAAAATTCAGTGCAGAAAGGCAGAGATAATCAGTGCATCCTTCTCAGATCATAATACAATAAAAATTATATGTAATAAAAGGCCATGGAAAGATAAAGCAAAAATCAGTTGGAAACTAAATAATTTAATCCTAAAGAAGGAATGGGTTAAAGAAGAAATCATAGAAACAATCAACAACTTCATTCAAGAGAATGACAATAATGAGACAACCTACCAAATCTTATGGGATATTGCAAAAGCAGTTCTTAGGGGAAGTTTTATATCTTTGAATGCCTACATAAATAAAATATAGGAAGAAGAGATCAATGACTTGGGTATGCAGCTGAGAAAGCTAGAAACAATTGAAAATCCCCAAAAAAATACCAAATTAGAAATACTCAAAACCAAAGGAGAGATTAATAAAATTGAAATTAAGAAAACTATTGAATTAATAAATAAAACCAATAGTTGGTTTTATGAAAAAACTAATAAAATTGATAAACCTTTGGTTGATTTGATTAAAAATAGAAGAAAATCAGATTACTAATATTAAAAACGAAAGGGGTGAACTCACCTCCAATGAGGAGGAAATTAAAACAATATTTAGAAATTATTTTCCTCAACTTTATGCCCACAAATTCGATAATCTAAATGAGATGGATGAATATTTTAAAAAATACAAATTGCCCAGATTAACAGAGTCAAGCAGGAGACTTTTTACTGGAGGGAAAAAGAAGAGAGCTGAGGGAAAAAAACATGAAGTTTACCCTCATCACATTCGACTAAAGGAAGGAATAAAATGCACACACTTTTCGGTATGAAAACTTATCTTACAATACAGGAAAGTGGGGGAGAAGGAGATAAGCAGGGTGGGGGGATGATGGAGCGGAGGGCAATGGGAGGAGGGAGCAATTTGAAGTCAACACTCATGGGGAGGGACAGGATCAAAAGACAGGATAGAATCAATGGGGAGCAGGAGGATAGGATGGAGGGAAATACATTTAGTCTTACACAACACGACTCCTATCGAAGTCATTTGCAAAAGTACACAGATATGGCCTATATTGAATTGCCTGCCTTCCAAAAGGCAATGGTGGGGAGGGAGGGATGGGGAGAATTTTGAACTCAAATTTTTAGGAACAACTGTTTAGTATTTTTCTTGCTACTAGGATATAAGAAATACAGTTAATGGGGAATAGATAGTCATCTGGCCCTACAGGACAAAAGAGAAGTTGGGGACAAGTGATGGGAGGGATGATAGAAGAGAGGGCAGATTGGTGATAGGGAAAATTAGAATGCTCGATGCATTTGGGTCGGGGAGGGGATAAATGGGGAGAAAATTTGGAACCCAAAGTTTTGTGAAAATGAATGTAAAAAGTTAAATAAATAAATTTATATTTAAAAAAAAGAAAACTGAAATTCCATTTCCAATTTTTTTTTCATAATCTCACTCCAAATTCCACTTTCAAAGTATTATATTGACCTGTAATTTCCAGATCTAAGATCCCTTTCCTAATTTCTCAATATAAGGAAGTACAAAAATTATAATGCCAAGTTTTAATCTTAATACTATATCCCAAATTATCATTTTAGGTTACTAGTCTTAATTCATGGTACATAATCCGATTCCAAGCTCAAAATTCAATGCCAAATTAAATGTGAAGTTCCTTTCAAAATTGCTCTTCCACAGCCTAATTCGAAATTCCAATTCGAAATTCCAGTCCCAAATTCCAATTCCAAATTCTACATGTAAATTCCAATTCCAAATTCCAGTTCCAAATTCCAATTTTAAATTCCACTTCCACATTCCAGTTCCAATGCTGAATTCTTATTCCATATTCTAATTCTAAATTCCTATTTTACAGTAACATAGTAAAATTCCGATTCCAAATTCCTATTTCATCTTATTAATCCAAACTCTACTTTCAAATTTCAATTGTAAATCCATGTTTCATGTACCAACTCTAAACTCAAATTTCAATACCACATGAAAATTGAAATTCCACTTACAATTTCCTTTTTCATAGTATCACATCAAATTAAAATTTTAAAGTATTCTATCCGCCTGTAATACCAAGATCAAAGTTCCCTTTCCAAATTTCCAAATAGAAGAATATACTAAAATTATAATTCCAAATTTTAATCCTGGAAATGTATCAGAAATTCTAATTTCAAATTCCTCGTCCAAATTCATTGTACATAATCCAATTCCATGCTCAAAATTCAATATCAAATTTAAACTGAAATTTCTCTGCCAAATTATTCTCCCATAGTCTAATTCAAGGTTCCACATCTTATTTTTTATTTTATTTATTTATTTATTTAACTTTTTACACTTATTTTCACAAAATTTTGGGTTCCAAATTTTCTCCCCTTTTATGCCCTCCCCCCACCCCAATACCCCAAACATCTAATTTTCCCTATCTCACATCTGCTCTCTCTTCTGTCATCCCTCCCTTCTTGTGTCTCCATCTTCTCTTTTCTCCTGTAGTGCCAGATGACTTTCTATTCCTCATTAACTGTATGTCTTCTTTCCTAGTTGCAACAACAATACTAAACAGTTGTTCCTAAAACTTTGAGTTCCAAATTTTCCCCATCCCTCCCTCCCCACCCATTACTTTTGGGACGGCACGCAATTCCATATAGGCCATATCTGTGTAGTTTTGCAAATGACCTCCCTGATAGTCGTGCTGTGTAAGACTAACTGGATTACCATCCCTCCTCACCGGCCCCTCATTGTTTCTCTTCTGTCTTTTGCTCCTGTCCCTCCCCAAGTGTTGACTTCTAATTGCTCCCTCCTCCCTTTGCCCTCCCTTCCATCATCCCTCCCTTGCTTATCTCCTTCTCCCCCACTTTCCTATACTGTAAGATAGGTTTTCATACGAAAATGAGTGTGCATTTTATTCCTTCCTTTAGTCAAATGTGATGAGGGTAAACTAATTGTTTTTTTTTTTTTCTCAGCACTCCTCTTTTTCCCTCCACTAAAAAGACTCCTACTTGCCTCTTAAATGACATAAAATTACCCCATTTCATTTCACCCTCTTTCCTCCCACTACGTTTCTCTCTCACCATTTACCTTAATTTCTTTTCAGCTATGGACCCATCCTATTCAATTCACTCTGTGCTCTCTGTCTCTGTATGTGTGTGTATGTGTGTATGTGTATTCGGGCATGCGTGTACATGTGTGTGTGTGGTCCCACCAACTACCCAGATACTGAAAAGCTTTAAGAGTTACAAATATTGTCTTTCCATGTAGGAATGTAAACAGTTCACTTCTGGTAAGTCCCTTAAGACGTCTCTTTGCTGATTACTTTTTCATGCTTCTTCTCATTCTTGTGTTTGAAAGTCAAATTTTCTTTTCAGCTCTGGTCTTATCATCAAGAATGATTGAAAGTCCTCTGTTTCATTGAAAGACCATATTTCCCCCTGAAGTATTATACTCAGTTTTGCTGGGTAGGTGATTCTTGGTTTGAGTCCTAGTTCCTTTGACTTGAGGAATATCCTATTCCACGCCCTTCGATCCCTTAATGTAGAAGCTGCTAGATCTTGAGTTATCCTGATTGTATTTCCACAGTACTGGAATTGTTTCTTTCTAGCTGCTTGCAAGATTTTCTCCTTGAGCTGGGAGTTCTGGAATTTGGCCACAATGTTCCTAGGAGTTTCTCTTTTTGGATGTCTTTCAGGTGGTGATCGATGGATTCTTCAATACTTATTTTGCCCTCTGGTTCTAGAATGTCAGGGCAGTTTTCCTTGATAATTTCATGGAAAATGATGTCTAGGCTCTACTTTTGATCATGAGTTTCAGGTAGTCCCATAAGGTTTAAATTGTCTCTCCTGGATCTATTTTCCAGGTCAGTTGTTTTTCCCATGAGATATTTCACATTCTCTTCCATTTTATCGTTCTTTTGGTTTTGTTTGGTGATTTCTTGGTTTCTCGTAAAGTCATTAGACTCCATCTGTTCCATTCTAATTTTGAGAGAACTATTAAATTCAGTGAGCTTTTGAACCTCTTTTTCCATTTGGCTAATTCTGCTTTTGAAAGCATTCTTCTCCTCATTGACTTTTTGAACTTCTTTACCAATTGAGTGAGCCTATTCTTCAAGGTGTTATTTTCTTCAGCATTGTTTTGGGTCTCCTTAACCAAGGTATTGACCCGTTTTTCATACTTTTCTTGCATCTCTCTCATTTATCTTCCCAGTTTTTCCTCCACCTGTCTATCATGCTTTTCAAAATCCTTTTTGAGCTCTTCCAAGGCCTGAGCCCACCTGACATCCCCTGGGGTGTCTGGGGTACTGAGGCCCCTCCCTCCACGTCTTTCCCTGATGGCAAGAATACGTCCTCATCCTCAGATCCGAATGTCGGGATCATTTGCATTTGTTGGAAAAAACTCTCTATAGTCTTATTTTTCTTCCCTTTTCTAGGCATTTTCCCAGCCAGTTACTTGATTTCTGAGATTCCTCTCCACCCTCGCCTAGATCCGCCCAGCTAGTCCTTGGGCTCTGAGATTCAAATGGGCTTTCCGCACTGCCCGCCCATTTGCTGATCAATGAGCTTTAGTTGTGGTGCTGGGGTGGGGGCAGGGCCGCCTCCCAGGCTCAGCTCCCTCAGGTTGTTTATGCAGAGACTTTCAGTAATGAAGATCCTGCCTACTGCTGGGGGAGTGCTGGGCCGCCGCCAACACCTCTGCCTCTGGCGCTTTCTGCCCCCGTCTCTGTCACCGCCGCTTTCTCCCGAGGGGGCCCGAGTCACGGAGACACCCCACTCCCCTCAGCCAGCCAGCCGTCTCTCTCTCTGACCTGTAGCTTTTGTGGGCAGAGGGACTTTCCTGGCTGCCGGAGCTTCCATCCCTGAAGCCTGCTCGGGTCAGCGTCTCTGGGGCCGTAGCCAGGGCAGCGCTGGGGTGGGGTTCGCTTTCCGGGGCACGATGGACCCTGGAGACGGGTCTCCAGGACTCTCTGGCACGGAAATCTCTTCCACTCCGTTTCTGTACCCCTTTTTAGTGGTCCAGAAGTTATGGGGGTCTCTTTTTACATTAATTCTATGGGCTGTGGGTTGGAGCTCATAAACGAGCATCCTTCTACTCCGCCATCTTGGCTCCGCCCCCCCAAGGTTCCACATCTTATTTGAAATTGTAAATTCCAGTTCAACATTCAAATTCCAAATTCCACCTCAAATTCCAGTTCCAAATGCAAATTCCAAATTCTGTTTCTAAATTTCCATTTCCAAATTCTGCTTGCAACTTCCAATTTTAAATTATTATTGCAAATTCTATTTCCAAATTCTTTTCCCACATATCACATTTCTGTAACATACTAAAATTCTAACTCCAAATTCTTTTGCATCTTATTAATCAATACTCTACATTCAAATTCCAATTGTAATTCCTTGTTTCAAATTCCAATTATAAACTGAAATTTCAGTGCCAAATGAATACTGAAAATCCCTTTTCAAATTCCTTTTCCATGGTCTCACTACAAATTCTAGCTACAAAATACTATATCAAACAATAATACCAAACTATAGATTCCCATTCCAAATTTCGTATTAAAATTAAACTGTAATATTCTAATTCCAAATTTTACTCTTGATACTTTATCCCAAATTAGAATTTACACTTCCTCGTCCCAATTCATGTTACAACTTTCAATTCCGTACGCAAAATCCTATACCAAATTTAAACTGAAATTCCTCTTCCAAATGGCTTTTTCAAGGCCTAATTCGAGGTTCCAATTCTTACTTCCAATTTCAAATTCAAGGTCTACATGACAACTCCAAATTACACTTGTGAATTCCAATTCTAAATTCCAACATCCAAATTCAAGTTTAAATTTCCAGTTCTAACTTCCACCTTCCAAATTCCAATGCTGAATTCTTATTAAAAATTTCTACTTTCAAATTCCAATTGTAGAAGCGGAGCCAAGATGGCGGAGTAGAAGGACGCACGTTTACGAGCTCCGAAACCAAAGCCCATAGAATTAATGTAAAAAGAGACCCCCATAACTTCTGGGTCAATACAAGGTGTGCAGAAACGGAGTGGAAGAGATTTCCGTTCCAGAGAGCCCTGAAGAGCCGTCCCCGGGGTCCGTCGCGCTCCGGAAAGTGGACCCCACCCCAGCGCGTACTTGGTCGCGGCCACAGAGAAGCTGATCCGAGCAGGCTTCAGACAGGGAAGCTCCGGCAGCCAGGAAAGTCCCTCCTCCCACAGAAGCTACTGGTCAGTGAGAAAGAAGGCTGGGCTAGAGGAGGGGAGTGGAGCTTCTCCGTGACTCGGGCCCATTCGGCAGGAAGTGGCGGCGGCAGAGATGGGGGCAGGAAGCGGCGGAGGCAGAAGTGTGGGCGGCGGCTGAGGCGGCAGCGGCCCGGGACTCGGGAATCCCCCAGCAGCAGGCAGGATCTTTATTACAGAAGGGCTCTGCATGAACGGCCTGAAGGGGCTGAGCCTGGGAGACGGCACTGCCCCCACCCTGCTCTCTTACTGAAGCCCTCTGCATAAAGCCCCTGAGGGAACTGAGCCTGGGAGGCGGGGCCCCCCACCCCGCCCCCACCTGCTCCATTCCTGAAAGTCTCTGCATAAAGCCCCTGAGGGAACTGAGCCTGGGAGGCGGCCCTGCCTCCACCCCAGCGCCAGAACCAAAGCGTGCTGCGGAAAGCTCGTTTGAATCTCAGAGGCCAAGCACTAGCTGGGCGGATCCAGGCGAGTGTGGAAAGAAATCTCAGAAGTCAAGTAACTGGCTGGGAAAATGTCTAGAAAAGGGAAGAAAAATAAGACTATAGAGAGTTTTTTCCAACAAATGCAAATAATCCCGACATTCGGATCTGATGATGAGGACGTATTCCTGCCATCAGGGAAAGACATGGAGGCCGGGGCCTCAGTACCCCAGACACCCCAGGGGGGTGGCGGGTGGGCTCAGGCCTTGAAAGAGCTCAAAAAGGATTTTGAAAAGCAAGTTAAACAGGTGGAGGAAAAACTGGGAAGATAAATGAGAGAGATGCAAGAAAAGTATGAAAAACGGGTCAATACCTTGGTAAAGGAGACCCAAAAAAATGCTGAGGAAATTAACACCTTGAAAAATAGGCTCACTCAATTGGCAAAAGAGGTTCAAAAATCCAATGAGGAGAAGAATGCTTTCAAAAGCAGAATGAGCCAAATGGAAAAAGAGATTCAAAAGCTCACTGAATTTAATAGTCCTCTCAAAATTAAAATGGAGCAGATGGAGTGTAATGACTTTATGAGAAACCAAGAAATCACCAAACAAAACCAAAAGAACGATAAAATGGAAGAGAATGTGAAATATCTCATGGGAAAAACAACTGACCTGGAAAATAGATCCAGGAGAGACAATTTAAAAATTATGGGACTATCTGAAAGTCATGATCAAAAAAAGAGCCTCGACATCATCTTCCATGAAATTATCAAGGAAAACTGCCCTGACATTCTCGAACCAGAGGGCAAAATAAGTCCAGTTCCAAATTCCAATGCTGAATTTTTATTCCAAATTCTAATTCCAAATTCCTATTGTACATATCACATTTCAGTAACATAATAAAATTCTGGTTCCAAGTTCATTTTACATCTTATTAATCCAAACGCTACTTTAAAATTCCAATTATAAATCCATGTTTCAATTTCCAACAAAAAACTGAAATTTCAATACATAATGAAAGCTGAAATTCCATTTCCAATTTCCTTTTTCATAGTCTCACTCTAAATTCCGATTTTAAAGCTATATTTTGACCTGTAATTCCAAGATTTAGGTTCCCTTTCCAAATTTCCCAATATAAGACAATAATAAAATTCAAATTGCAAATTTTAATCCTAAAACTACATCTGAAACTCTAATTTCAAATTACTAGTCTTAATTCATGGTACATAATACAATTCCATGCTCAAACATCAAAACTAAATTAACGTTGACATTCCTCTTCCCAATTGCTCTTCCACAGCCTAACTCAAAATTCCAATTCTATATTCCAATTCAAAACTCTAGTTCGAAATTCCAATTCCAAATTTCACTTCTAATCTCCACTTCCAAAGTCCAGTTCCAAATTCCAATGCTGAACTCTTACTCCGAATTCTAATTCCAAATTCCTATTCCACATGTTACGTTTCAGTAACATACTAAAATTTTGATTGCAAATTCCCTTTACACCTTATTATTTCAAACTCTACTTTCAAATTGCTATTGTAAATTCATGTTTCAAATTCCAATTCCAAAGTGAAATTTCAATGCCAAATGTTAACAAATTCCACTTACAATATCCTTTTCCATACTCTGACTGTAAATTCCAATTTCAAAGTACTATATCGACCTATACTTCCAAAATCTAGGTTCCCATTCCAAATTTCTCAATATAATCATATCCAAAAAATTATAATTACAAATTTAAATCCTAAAACTGCATCTCAAATTCTAATTTCTCATTGGTGGTATAAATTCACTGTACTTAATCCAATTCCACACTCAAAATTCAATAAAATATTAAATTTGCAAATCCTCTTCCAAATTGTTCTTCCATAGTCTAAGGCGAAAGTCCAATTCTAAGTTCCAATTCCAAATTCCAGTTCCACATTCCACTTCCAAATTCCACTTCGAAATATCGGTTCCAAATTCCTGTTCAAAATTCCAGTTCCGATAGGCGGAGCCAAGATGGTGGAGTGAGAGCAATGACTCATGTAAGCTCTCGGACAAACTTCTTCAGGTACCTCTGAAAGGAGAATTTGACCAAATTTTGGAGGTGCGGAATCCAGTGGGAGACAGATGGTGACAGATTCGGAGCTCAGGTTGGACTGGAAGGTCCACAGGAAGGATCTGTTCCGCGACGGTGAGCCTAGAGTGCACAGCGCAGCATGGCCAGTGCAGTGGAGTGGAAGGGACCCGAGAAACCTGAGTGGCGGGCAGAATCAGAGGAGCAGCTCCAAGGGCGGGAGACAAGCCAAACTGAGTCAGTGACAGCTGCCGAGCACCAGATATCAGCGAAACAGCTCCTGAGACCTTCAGCCTGAAGATCAAACTTCGGTAACTCACCTACTTGAACTTCTGGGAGCAAGGATGGCTGAGTGATCACTAAATGCTCTCTCCTCCCCCCTTTATGACCGCGAGAGAACCATAAAATATTTCCGCAGAAAAATCCCAGATCAGTAGATACAGCAGAAGGAGACCAATAGTCTCATAACACCTGAGACGAGGAAAATAGCTAAGGGGGATTCCTCCTACGGTGGCAGAGGCAAGCCGGAAGGACAGAGGACCCAGGGAAGAGAAAACTTGCACTAGGACCCACGCAAGCCTCAGCGCCAGGAGAGGAGCCCCAGGAGGGTTGGGAACACGCATTAGCATCTAGGCGTGCCTCAGCTGTCCAGGGGAATCAGAAAGACAATAGGACAGCTGGGATTACCAGCCCCTGACCTTGCCTTTGCCTCAGTTCAGCTGAGGAGATATCCTGTAACCAGATCACTCCTCCCCCACACTTAACAAGCTAAACTCAGGGCTGATCGGGGAAACACCAACCAAAAACCTGCTTTTAGCTTTTTTACACATCAGCTCAGCAAAAATTTCTCTAGCTTTGGACTGAAAGAACCAGAAGCTAAAACACTCAATCAACATCCTGAAGAAGAAAAGGCAGAGGACCAAAAGAAACATAGAATCTTTCTACGGGGATAAGGACTAAAACACAAACACCAAAGAGGTCAGAGCTGAGACCTTACTTCCATCTGAAACTTCAGAAGGGACTATGAAGTGCCCACAAGCACAAGCAGCTCTCCTGGAACAGTTGAAGAAGGAAATAGAAGATAAACTGGCCAATGATCTTAAAATTAGTAAGAAAGAATTCACTGATGAGAACATCTCTTTGAAAAGGAAAATTGAATAAATGGAAAAAGAAGTTCAAAAATTAACTGGAGAAAATAACTTCCTAAAATGGAAAATGGAAAAGGAAGTACAAAAATTAACTGGAAAAAATACTTCCTAAAAGGGCAAATAGAAAAGGAAGTACAAAAATTAACTGGAGAAAATAGTTTCTTAAAAGGAAAAATTGCGCAGGTGGAAAAGGAGATGCAAAAGTTAACGAAAGAAACCAATTTGATAAAGATTAGACAATTTGATAAAGATTAGAATTGGTCAAGTAGAAACTAATGACTCAATGAGACAGCAAGAATCAGTCAAACAAAATCTAAGGAATGAAAAGATAGAAGAAAATTTAAAATATCTAATTGGAAAAGCAACTTGCTTGGAAAATAGATCCAGAAGAGAAAACTTAAGAATGATTGGCCTGCCAGAAACCCATGATGGAAAAAAGAGGCTGGACAATATCTTCCAGGAAATCATCAAGGAAAACTGCCCAGAAGTACTAGATTCAGAGAGCAAAATTGTCATTGAAAGAATCCACCGTTGCCCTCCTGAAAGAGATCCCAAAGTCAAAACCCCAAATTCCAGAGCTATCAAGTGAAGGAGAAAATATTACAAGCAGCGAGAAAGAAAAAATTGAAATATCAAGGAGCTACAATCAGGATTACACAGGACCTTGCAGCTTCTACATTAAAACACTGAAAGAACTGGAACCCAACATTCCGTAAGGCAAAGGAGTTGGGACTACAACCAAGGATCAACTACCCAGCAAAATTCAGCATAACCTTTCAGGCAAGGAGAAAGTCATTCAACGAAGTAAGGATTTACAGAGTTTCCTGACCAAAACGCCAGAACTTAATAGACATTTCGATCTTCAAATGCAGGTCTCAAGAGAATCGTAAAAAGGTAAACAGTGGGGGGGACAAATTGTTACTCAAGTAGGGCAAATTGTTTACCTCCCTATAAGGGATGATGATACCTGTTAATTTTGACAACTGTGCAGCTATTAAGAAATATAAAAGAGATATGCATAAGGGGAACGGGAACAAAGTAAATGATATCATGATGAAAAATATGACTGAAGTATGAGAAGGGATTGTAATAGGAGGTATGAAAAGGAGAAAGCAGAACATGGAAAATTACATCACAAGAAGAAGTACAAAATCATAGTAGAGGGAAAGAGGGGAGGGAGATGAGCATTGTGTGAGAGGTACTCGCACCGGATTTGTTTAAAGGACGGAACAATAAACTTAAGTAGATAATTCTAACTAGTTCTATAAGCAGTAGGAGAGAAAGGGGGAAGAAAGGGAAGGGAGGCTAAAAGGGAGGGAAGAAGCAATAAGAACAACGGGGAGTAAAAGTGAGGGGGGCTAAAAGAAGGAGGGGAAGGCGGCAGGAAGAGGTGGTGAAAAGTGAATAATATTGAGGAGGGGAAGGGAGACAGCAGAGTTAAAAGCCCAAGTGGTGGGAAAGAAGATAGAGAGAAATATACAGATTGTAATCATAACTGTGAATGTGAATGGAATGAATTCTCCCATAAAACGGAGGCGAATAGCAGAATGGATTAATAGCCATAATCCAACAATATGCTGCTTACAAGAAACACATGTGAAACTGGGGGATACAAATAGGATAAAGGTCAAAGCATGGAGCAGAATATACTGTGCTTCAAATGACGTAAGAAAGGCAGGAGTAGCAATCTTAATCTCAGACAAAGCAAAAGCAGAAATAGATCTAATCAAAAGGGATAAGGATGGAAACCATATCCTGCTAAAAGACATTATAGACAATGAAGCAATATCATTACTAAACATGTATGCTCCAAGTGGTATAACTTCCAGATTCTTACAGGAGACATTGGGGGCGCTGAAGGAAGAAATTGACATCAAAACTATACTAGTGGGGTACCTCAACCTCCTTCTTTCTGAACTTGATAAATCTAACCTAAAAATATACAAGAAAGAAGTTAAGGAAAGAAATAAAACTCTAGATAAGGTAGATATGATAGATCTTTGGAGAAAATTGAATGGGAATAGAAAGGAATATACCTTTTTCTCAGCAGTACATGGAACATTTACAAAAATTGACCATGTACTAGGACACAAAATTCTCACAATCCAGTGGATAAAGGCAGAAATAATCAATGCATCATTCTCAGATCATAATGCAATAAAAATTATATGTAATAAAAGGCCATGGAAAGATAAAGCAAAATCAATTGGAAACTAAATAATCTAATCCTAAAGAAGAAATGGGTTAAAGAAGAAATCATAGAAACAATCAACAACTTCATTCAAGAGAATGACAATAATGAGACAACCTACCAAATTTTATGAGATAATGCAAAAGCAGTTCTTAGGGGAAGTTTTATATCTTTGAATGCCTACGTAAATAAAATAGACAAAGAGGAGATCAACGACTTGGGCATGCAGCTGAAAAAAGCTAGAAAAAGAACAAATTGAAGATCCCCAAGAAAATACCAAATTAGAAATACTGAAAACCAAAGGAGAGATTAATAAAATTGAAATTAAGAAAACTATTGAATTAATAAATATAACCAATAGTTTGTTTTATAAAAAAAACTAATAAAATTGATAAACCTTTGGTCAATTTGATTTAAAAAAAGAAGAAAATGAAATTACTAATATTATAAATGAAAGGGGCGAACTCACCTCTAACGAGGAGGAAATGAAAACAATAATTAGAAATTACATTGCCCAACTTTATGCCCACAGATTCGATAACCAAAATGAGATGGATGAATATCTTAAAAAATACAAATTGCCCACATTAACAGAAGAGGAAATCGAATACTTAAACAACCCCATTTCAGAAAAAGACATTGAATAAGTCATCAATGAACTCCCTAGGAAAAAATCTCCAGGACCACATGGGTTCAAAAGTGAATTCTATCAAACCTTTAAAGAACAGTTTATTGCAATACTATATAGACTATTTTTGAAAATTGGGGAAGAGGGAGTCCTCCCAAATTTTTTCTATGATACAAATATGGTTTTCATACCCAAACCAGGGAGAGACAAAACAAAGAAAGAAAATCATAGATCAATTTCTCTAATGAATACAAATGCAAAAAATTTTAAACAAGATTTTAGCAAAATGAATACAGCATCTTATCAAGAGAATAATACATTATGATCAGGTAGGTTTCATACCAGGAAGGCAGGGCTGGTTCAATATTAGGAAAACTACTAGCATTATTGATCATATCAAGAGCAAAACTAACAAAAACCACATGATTATCTCAATAGATGCAGAAAAAGCTTTTGACAAAATACAACACCCATTCCTATTAAAAACACTGGAGAACATAGGAATAAAGGGAACTTTCCACAAAATAATAAGCAGTATTTACCTAAAACCTTCAGAAAGCATTATATGCAACGAGGATAAGCTAGTTGCATTTCCAATAAGGTCAGGGGTGAAATAAGGATGCCCATTGTCAACACTATTGTTCAATATGGTACTAGGAATGTCAGCGGTAGCAATTAGACAAGATTAAAGAAATTGAAGGAATAAAAATAACCAAAGAAGACACTAAGCTATCACTCTTTGCAAATGATATAATGATATACTTAGAGAATCCCAGAGATTCTAGTAAAAAACTACTTGAAATAATAAACAACTTTGGCAAAGTTGCAGGTTACAAAATAAACCCACACAAATCTTCTGCATTCCTATATATTAGCAACAAAGTCCAATAGCAAGAGACACTATAAAATACTTAGGAGTTTACCTGCCAAAACAAACCCAGGGATTATATGAACACAATTACAAGACACTTTTTGCACAAAGTCAGATTGAAGTAAGTGGAAAAACATCAGTTTTTCATGGGTAGGCCGAGCTAATATAATAAAAATGACAATTCTACCTAAATTAATTTGCTTATTTAGTGCCATACCAATTTAATGACCAGATAATTATTTTCTAGAGCTGGATAAAATAATGTCAAAATGCATTTGGAAAAAAAAAAGGTCCAGAATTTCAAAGGGACTACTGAAATGGAATGCTTGGGAAGGTGGCCTAGCGCTACCAGACCTCAAATTGTATTATAAAGCAGCAATTATCAACACCAATTGGTATTGGCTAAGAAACAGAGGGATAGACAAATGGAATAGACTTGGCACTCAAGACACAGTAGGCAAGGAATATAGCAACCTCCTGTTTGATAAACCCAAAGACCCCAGCTTCTTGGATAAGAACTCACTGTTCGACAACAATTGCTGGGAAAACTGGTTAACTGTTTGGCGGAAATTAGGTATAGACCCATGCCTGACACCATACACGAGAATAAAGTCCAAATGGGTACATGATTTAGGTATAAAGATTGATACCATGAATAAACTGGAGAAGCAAGGTATAGTGTATTTATCAGATTTATGGAGAGGTGAAGAATTTTTTTCTAAAGAAATGATAGAAAGCATTACGAAATGCAAGATGGATAATTTTGATTACTTTAAAATGAAAAGTTTTTGCATAACCAAACTCAATGTATCCAAAATTCGGAGGGAGGTAGTAAATTGGGAAAAAATTTTACGGCTAAGCTCGGGGACAAAAGCCTCATTTCTAGAATACATAGCGAACTAACTCAAATATATAACCATACAAGTCATTCCCCAAGTGATAAATGGTCAAATGATATGAACACGCAATTTTCAGGGGAAGAAATTAAAGATATCTATAATCATATGAAAAAGTGCTCTAAATCACTATTGATTAGAGAGATGAAAATCAAAACAAATATGAGGTACCACATCACACCTATGAGATTGGCAAACACGACAGAACAAGAAAATGATAAATGCTGGAGAGGATGTCGGACTGTTGGAACACTAATTCATTGTTGGTGGAGCTGTGAGGTCATACAACCGTTCTGGAGAACGGTTTGGAACTATCCCCAAAGGGCTACAAAAATATGCATACCCTTTGACCCAGCAATATTGCTACTAAGACAGTATCCCCAAGTGATCATAAAAATGGGAAAGGGTCCCACATATACAAAAATATTTATAGCAGCACTCTCTGTATTTGCCAAAAACTGGAAATCAAGGGGATGCCCATCAATTGGGGAATGGCTGAATAAATTATGGTATATGAATGTAATGGAATGCTATTGCGTCATAAGAAATGATGAACAAGAAGCCTTCAGGGAGGCCTAGAAGGACTTATATGACCTGATGCTGAGCGAAAGGATCAGAACCAGGGTGAGGAGCAAAGATGGCAGAGTACAAAGACTCACGTATGCTCTCTCCGAACCCACAGCCCATATATTTCCTGTAAAAAGAACTCCCCACAAATTCTAGAGCACTGCAAGCCATGCAGAAACAAAATGGAAGAGATTTCCATTCCAGACAGCCCTGGAAAGCTGCCCCCAGGGGTCCATCGCACTCCAGACAGCGGAGCCCACCCCTGAGCTGCCCTGGCAACTTAGCCCCAGAGGAGCAGATATGAGCAGGCTTCAGGGACGGAATGTCCAGCAGCCTCAATGGTCACTCCACCCACAGGCACTACAAGTCAGTGAGAGAGACTTATGGGCTCGCGAAGAGGGCTGCGGGGTGTTGCTGTTGGTCGGGTCCCCTTGAAAGGCCGTGGCAGAGGCGGCGGCAGAGGCAGCGGTGGCCCAGAACGCCTGGAGCAGGAAGGAGTTCAGGACCATTACCAAAGGTCTCTGCATAAAGCCCCTGAGGGAGCTGAGCCTGGGAGGTGGCTCTCCCCACCTGAGCACCAGAATTTAAACTCATATTGAATAGCAGCCCCACCCGCGAGGAAAGCCCAGAGGTTGGGGAGCAGCAATTGAATCACAGACCCCAAGCACTAGCTGGGCAGATCTAGGCAAGGGTGGAGAGGAATCTCAGAAGTCAAGTAACTGGCTGGGAAAATGCCCAGAAAAGGGAAGAAAAATAAGACTACAGAAAGCTACGTTGATGGGAGACAGATGTTCCTGCCTTTCAATTCTGATGACGGGGAACAATTCTTACCACCAGGGAAAGACGTGGAGGGCTGGGCCTCTGTATTCCAGACATCCGAGGTGAATGTCCGGTGGGCTCAGGCCATGGAAGAGCTCAAAAAGGATTTTGAAAAGCAAGTTAGACAGGTGGAGGAAAAACTGGGAAGAGAAATGAGAGAGATGCAAGAAAAGCATGAAAAACGGGTCAACACCTTGATAAAGGAGACCCAAAATAATGCTGAAAAAAATAACACCTTGAAAAATAGCCTAACTCAATTGGCAAAAGAGGTTCAAAAAGCGAATGTGAAGAAGAATGCTTTCAAAAGCAGAATTACCCAAATGCAAAAAGAGTTTCAAAAGCTCACTGAAGAAAATAGTTCTCTGAAAATTACAATGGAACAACTGGAAGCTAATGACTTTCTGAGAAACCAAGAAATCACAAAACAAAACCAAAAGAATGAAAAAATGGAATAGAATGTGAAATATCTCATTGGAAAAACAGCTGACCTGGAAAAGAGATCCAGGAGAGACAATTTAAAAATTGTGGGACTTCCTGAAAGCCATGATCAGAAAAAGAGCCTAGACATCACCTTTCATGAAATTATCAAGGAAAACTGCCCTGACATTCTAGAACCAGAGGGCAAAATAAATATTGAAGGAATCCATCGATCACCGCCTGAAAGAGATCCAAAAAGAGAAACTCCTAGGAACATTGTGGCCAAATTCCAGAATTCCCAGGTCAAGGAGAAAATATTGCAAGCAGCTAGAAAGAAACAATTCCAGTATTGTGGAAATACAATCAGGATAACGCAAGATCTAGCAGCTTCTACATTATGGGATCGAAGGGCGTGAAATACGATATTCCAGAAGTCAAAGGAACTAGGACTCAAACCAAGAATCACCTACCCAGCAAAGCTGAGTATAATATTTCAGGGGAAAATATGGACTTTCAATGAAACAGAGGACTTTTAAGCATTCTTGATGAAAAGAGCAGAGCTGAAAAGAAAATTTGACTTCCAAACACAGGAATGAGAAGAAGCATGAAAAAGTAATCAGCAAAGAGAAGCCATAAGGGACTTACCAAAGGTGAACTGTTTTCATTCCTACATGGAAAGACAATATTTATAACTCTTAAAACTTTTCAGTATCTGGGTAGTTGGTGGGACCACACACACACTTACACACACACATGTACATGCGTGCGTGCACACACACATACACACATGCACGCACATACAGAGACAGAGAACACAGAGTGAATTGAATAGGGTGGGACCATATCTTATAAGAAATTAAGGTAAATGGTGAGAGAGAAATGTAGTGGGAGGAGAGAGGGTGAAACGGAATGGGGTAAATCATATCTCATTCAAGAGGCAAGCAGGAAACTTTTTAGCGGAGGGAAGTGGAGGAGAGCTGAGAAAAAACATGAAGTTTACCCTCATCACATTCGACTAAAGGAAGGAATAAAATGCACACTCATTTTGGTATGAAAACCTATCTTACAATACAGGAAAGTGGGGGAGAAGGAGATAAGCAGGGTGGGGGGGATGATGGAATGGAGGGCAATGGGAGGAGGAAGCAATTTGAATTGAACACTCTTGGGGAGGGACAGGATCAAAAGACAGAATAGAAACAATGTGGGGCAGTATAGGATGGAGGGAAATAGTTAGTCTTAGACAACATGACTATTATCGAAGTCATTTGCACAACTACACAGATATGGCCTTTATTGAATTGCCTGCCTTCCCAAAGCGAATGGGTGGGGAAGGAGGGATGGGGAGAATCTAGAACTCAAAGTTTTACAAACAACTGTTTGGTATTGTTCTTGCTACTAGTAAATAAGAAATACAGTTGATGGGGAAGAGAAAGTCATCTGGCCCTACACGACAAAAGAGAAGATGGGGATGAGCGAAGGGAGGGATGATAGAAGAGAGGGCAGATTGGTTATAGGAAAAATTAGAATGCTCGATGTATTTGGGTGGGTGTGAAGGGATAAATGGGAAGAAAATTTGGAACCCAAAATTTTGTGAAAATGAATGTGAAAAGTTAAATAAATAAATGTATATTTAAGAATAAAAAACAGAAAAAGAAAGGAGCAGAACCAGGAGAACTTTGTGTACAGCAGCGAACAAAGTGTGTGAGAGTTTTTTCTGGTAGACTTGGAACTTTGTACTAACACAAGAACTTACTGAAAAAAAAATCTCAATGACGATTTTCCAGGTCAAAATGCCTTCCACAATCAGGGAAAGAAATATGGAGGTCATTCGCAGAATGTAGCAGATCATGTTTGTGTGTGTGTGTGGGGGGGGTTTAGTGTATTATGTTTTGATTTGTTATATGATTTCTTCAATTTATTTTAGTGTGACTACATTGCATCACTATAGTGAAAATGTGCTCAATGGGAAAGTATATGTAGAACCTATACATAATTGTATGCTGTTGCAGGGAGGGAGGGGGTAGTGGGGGGAAGGTGGGGTGATAAAATCTTAATTTTTAAGGAAGTGATTGTAATACATTAAAAGAAAAATAGTTAAAGTAAAATAAAATATTTAAAAAATTCCAATTACGTACTCAATTCCAAATTCCATTTCTAAATTACGGTTCCAAATTACAGTTCCAAACTCCAGCTCCAAATTCGGATTCTACATTACAATTCTAAATTTTACTTGCAAATTCCAACTCCAAATTTTGCTTCTAAATCCCAGTTCCAAATTCAACTTCAAAATTCCAATTCTACATTCCAACTTCCAAATTCCAGTTCCAAATTCCAATGCTGAATTTTTATTCTAAATTCTAAATCCAAATTCCTTTTTCACATATCACATTTCAGTAACATACTAAAATTTCAGTTCCAAATTCCTTTTACATCTTCTCAATCCAAA
The DNA here is from genome assembly GCA_023548195.1 of Bettongia penicillata ogilbyi. Lineage (NCBI taxonomy): Eukaryota > Metazoa > Chordata > Mammalia > Diprotodontia > Potoroidae > Bettongia > Bettongia penicillata. The sequence continues at coordinate 435,172 of JAJHZJ010000782.1, read as the reverse complement.
CTCTACTTTTAAATCCCAATTGCACATCCATGTTTCAAGTTCCAACTTAAACCTCATATTTCAATACCAAATAAAAACTGAAATTCCACTTCCAATTTCCTTTTTTTGCAATCTGACTCCAAATTCCAATTTTAAAGTACTATATTGACCTGTTATTCCAACACGTATGTTCCCTTTCCTACTTTACCAATATAAGAAAATACTAAAATTATTAATCCAAATTTTAAACCTTAAATTATATCCCAAATTCTAATTTCAAATTACTACTCTAAATTCATGGTACGTAATCCAATTTCAAGCTGAAATTTCAGTACTGAATCCAAACTAAAATTCCTCTTCCAATTTGCACTCCTGTTGTCTAATTCAAAGTTCCAATTATTAGTTCAAAATCCAATTTCCAGTTCCCAATTCCAATTCTAACTTCCCCTTCCAATTTACAGTTCCAAATTCCAATGCTGACGCCTAATTCAAAATTCTAATTTCTACTTGCTATTCCACATATCACATTTCTGGAACATACTAAAATTCCGATTCCAAATTCCTATTACATCCTATTAATACAAACTCTACTTTCAAATTCCAGTTGTAAATTCATGTTTCAAATTCCAATTCTAAACTCAAATTTCAATACAAAATGAAAACTGAAATGCCGCTTCCAATTTGCTTTTTCATAGTTTTACACCAAATACCTATTTTAAAGTAATATATCAACCTCTAATTCCAAGATCTAGGTTCCCTTGCTAATTTTTCAATAGAGTAAAATAATAAAATTATAATTCCGAATTATAATCCTAAAACTAAATCCCAAATTCTATTTTCACTTTCCTAGTCCAAATTCATTGTACATAATCCAATTCCATGCTCAAAATTCACCAAATTTAAACTAAAATTCGCCTTCCAAATTGCTCTTCCATGGTCCAATTCGAAGTTCAACTTCTTAATTAAAATTGCAGTTCCAATTTCCACTTCAAATTCTAGTTCCAAATTCAAATTCCAAATTCCAATTCTGAAATTGCCCTTCCAAATTCCAGTTCCAAATTCCAATTCTGAATTCCTGTTGCAAATTCTAATTCCAAATTCCTATTCTGCGTATCACATTTCAGGAACACATTAAAATTCTGACGCCAAATTCTTTTACATCTCATTAATTCAACCTTACTTTCAAATTCCAAATATAAAGCCATGTTTCCAATTCCAATTACAAACTCAAATTTCAATGCCAAATTAAAACTGAAATTCCACTTCCAAATTCCTTTTTCATTGTATCACTCAAAATTCAAATTACAAACTACTGTATCAAATAGTAATACCAAAATTCAGACTCCGGCTCCAAATTTCGTGTTAAAATTGAATACTAATATTCTAATTCCAAATTTTGCCCTTACTACTTTATCAAAATTCGAATTTCCACTTCTTCATCTTAATTTGTGTTCCAATTTCCAATTCCATGCAAAAAATTCATTACCAAATTTAAACTGAAATTCCTCTTCCAAATTGCCATTCCATGGTTTAATTCATGGTTCAACGTCTAAATTCAAATTCCAAATTCCAGTCCCACATTCCAATTCCAAATTCCACTTCCAAATTCCAATTCTAATTTCTCATTCCAAATTCAAATTCTAAAACCCTATTCCACATTTCACACTTCAACTGCACACTGAAATTCCTCTTTGAAATTCCAAGTTTAACTTCTTAATTCAAATTCAAATTTCAAATTCCAAACGTGAATTCATGCTTCAAATTGCAATTCTATACTCAATTTTGAAAATCAAAAAGAACCCTGAAATTCAACTTCCAATTTCTTTTCCCATGGTCTCTTTCCAAATTCCAATTTCAAACTACTGTATCAAAACGTAAAACCAAAATGTAGTTTCCCATTCAAATTTCGTATTAATATTAAACACTAACATCCTAGTGCCAAATTTTAGAATCAATGCGTTATCCCAAATTTGAGTTTCCACTTCTTCGTCTGAATTCATTTTACAATTTCCAATTCCAAGCTCAACATTCTATACCAAATTTAAATTGAAATTCCTCTTCCAAATGGCTTTTGCTTGGGCTATACCGAGGTTCTAATTCTAAATTCAAATTCCAAATTCCAGTTCCACATTCCAATTCCAAATTCCACTTTCAAATTCCGGTTCCAAATTCAAGTTCCAAATTGTAATTCTAAATTCCAACGTCCAAATTCGAGTTCCGAATAAAATGTTCAATTCTTATTCCAAATTATAATTCCAAATTCCAATTTCACATATCACATTTCAGTAACATATTAAAATTCCGATTCCAAAATCGTTTCACATCTTATTTATCTAAACTCCAGTTTTATAGTACTATATTGACCAGTAACAGAAGTTGGGGAAGACCAATTTTTACACGAGAAACACATTAGAAAAATCTCTTTCTTGATTTACTGACTTCAAAATTTCCCCTTTCTCACCAAGATCCTATCTTAAGAAGGCTGTGCATTGGACAGGGATATTCAGTTCTTCACAAGGGAGGGGAAAATCGTTGAGAATCAACGAAAAGCTAAAGAGAAGTTTCGGGATAGTTTCTATCAGTGTCAAGTGCAAGGGGATTTTCTTCTGATGCCAGTGGGAGACACTGCCCTTAGATGCAACAGAGTTCTAATTTGTTTGAGCTATTTTTTCTTTACGCAATTATTTCTGTATTTCTTTCTTTATGGTACCCTTTCTTAAATTTATTTATATTTTTAAATTTTTAATTTACTACAATTTAAATGTTTTGTTATATTTTTGGTTAATTTAATGGATCAAAATTTATTTATTCTTACCTTTCCTTTGTAACCCCAAATTCTCAAGAAGCCAGAATTTTACCATACAGCTGAACATCACCACGTGCTATATTTTCTCCTCTTGCCGTCCACCTCTTTCCTCATCAGTAAAACTGCCGTATCCTTCATTGGAGCCTCGGATGCCCTCTGTGTCCGAGCTTCATTCTTCCTCATCAGGCTACTCGTGAGAAAAGTGATTGTCAATGTTTTCATCTTCTTCTTCATCATCATCTTCTTCAATTTTCTCCGCTTGATCATCTCCTTCCAGCTCAAACTCCTGACTGTAGGACTGTACAGAGTCTGTTTTCAGTGTACCGCGGTGCAGACATCTCTAGGTCCTTCTGGACATAAACATAGCCTTCTTTTTTTTTGTCTTGGTGCTCTGTTCCCTTTCCATCCTTGCAGATGGCCTGTGGCACGGGGATCACCCCTAAATAATTAGAGATGATCACATGTGGATGAGATACCTCGAGGCCAGTGGCAGGAAAGGAGAGGATCTCTTTCTGAGCAGCAGCATCATCAATGATAACACAGAGTTGGAATAGTTGCACAGATGATGACCTGCATCCTCACTGTGACGTTTGTGTGGCAGCATTGGAATCAGGCTTGGGTGTGTGAGCACGTATGGCAGCTAGCAGTGCTGGCAGGGCTGCATCTTTCTGTCTACAGACAGGCAGGTGTTTGGAAAGCAGGCGATGGTGGTCATCTTGCCGGGTCAGGAGCTGTGCAGTGAGGAAGTGCTGGCAGATGGTGTGTTGGTTTTCCCACAAAGGAATCAGGGCTCTGGAGGTCTTCCCTCTGGCCATTGAATGTCTGACATGCTTCTGAACAGGGTCATCCCGGGATTGTCCCATCGCCGACAACTTCATGACGTTGTAGTCCAGGGACCCCGGCGCCTCCACCTCCGCCACCTCCACGGAGGCCCCGATCCCTAGCCGTTTACACGCTAGCCTCAGGTCCTCTTTGGGATCTGCGTAGTGCTTCCTTCTCACCTGAGGCACAGTGAGTGACACGCTGCCCTTGGTGATCTTGTCACTCTTATCCTCCACATCGAAAGCCATTCGAGGCAGATCTTGGATTTCTTGGGACAGCTTGGGCTTGGTCTCCTTCAGGTTGACGCCATTGTGTCTGACTTCCTCCTTCAGTCTTTGCAAATAAGGATATTCTCCATCCTTTGGCAACTGCAGCATTTTCCCAAACTCAGAAAGAATGCAGTGCTTCCCAGTGTCCTCATTCTCCTGAGGGACGGTCGTCTTTCTCTCACGTGGCCCGAAGCCCTTTCTAACTCTTCTCCTTTGTTCCCTAAGGCAGTGAGAGCCACCTTGAACTTATCCTTGCCATTGCCAGCATCTGATTCCAAGGGAAGCACTTGGTGATCCTTGTGTTCTTGGAGTAATTACCCGGAATCAGTGAAGACCCTCCGCTTTTCTGCACAGAACTTTTCTTTTTTCCTGTCTTGATCCCAGCTAGTCAGACTGACCATGCTCTGGAGCAGGGGACGTCTGAGCAATTGACTAATGAAGGACACATTTTGCAGGTTCCTGTTGGTCCTTTGGGCCTGGAAACATTGAATCCTCTCTCCTCCTCAAAGTGCCCGTCATGTCCTGCAGTATTTCCATGGTCACCTTGTCCAAATTCTCCTCCATCTCTTCCTTTTTTTCCGTGTCCCGAAAAGAATTCCACATAATGAATGCATAAAATTAAAGGAAATTCATTTATTTACATACTCGGGCTCCATTTACATTTTTGTTAATCGACTCCCCCCTCTAAAAGTAGGATTAAAATAAGGCCACGGATGGGAAATGGCAGAAAAACACCAGCATGGATTCGATTCAGGAAACCACCATATTCAACGTGCATGATAATTGTCTCGTGTCTATAAGATTTATTCAGTCAGTCAAGCCTTTGACAGCGTTGGCTCCTCTAGCACTAGAGTCTTCCACAGCACTGCCTCCCTCAGCACGATGAAGCAGCACACACCTTCAGCATCAGGACAGCAATTGGGGAAGACAAACCTTTACACCATAAGGACATTAGCAAAATCGCTTTCTTGATTTACTGGCTTCAAAAGTTTCCCTTTTCTCACCAAAATCCAATCTTAGGAAGGTGGTTCATTGGACATGGATATTCAGTTCTTCACAGTGGAGGGAAAAATCGTTCAGATTCAACAAAGGGCCTAAATGAAGTTTTGTAAAAGGAAAGTAGCTTCTAGCAGTGTCAGGTGCAAGGGGATTTTCATCTGATGCCAGTGGGAGACACTGCCTTTAGAGGCAAAGGAGGTCTGATTTTTTTGAGCTGATTCTGTATTTACCCAGTTACTTATGTATTTCTTTGTTCATGATACCTTTTCTAAAAATTTTCGAATATTTATTTTATTTTAATTTATTAACTATTTTAGATGTTTTATCATTAATTTGATTAATTGAATCGATCAGAATTTATTCATTTATTCCTTTCCCTTGTAGCCCCAAATTGTCTACAGGACAGAATTTGACTTTAGAGCTGAACATCCGCACATGCTTTTTTCTTTCTCCTTTCTATTTCCAAGGCAATGGATAAGACACTGGGGCAGAGACAGGGGCATAGGCAGGGGCAGAGGCAGACCCGAAAGGCAGAGATGTATGGGCAGAGCCATGAAAGCCTTGGTCTCAAGTAAGTGGTGAATGTATGAGTGATCCTCAATCTGAATCGAAGTCCTGGGAGCCGTCATATTCAAACAATTCTAGCACATCCCAGGGATATTTGTTCCATTTCTTCGGTCTAATGACACTACATTCCTCATCAGAAAAATTGTCATGTTATTCATCAGAACCTCAGGTGCTCTCTGTGTCCCTCTTTCTTTCTTCCTCGTCAGGCTACTCGAGAAAACAGTGATTCTCAATGTATTCATCTTCTTCATCATCATCTTCTTCATTTTCCTCTGCTTGATCATCTGCTTCCAGATTAAACTCCTGATTGTAAGGCTGTACAGAGAGCTTGCTTTCAGTGTATCCTGGTGCAGAAGTCTCCAGGGCCTTCACGTCATAAACGTAGTCTTCTTCTTCTTTGTCACGGTACTTTTCCATCCTTGCAGATGGCCTGTGGTTCACGGATCACTCTAACTGCATTAGAGATGATCACATGTAGATGAGATTTCTCGAGGGCGCTGGCAGGAATGGAGAGGATCTCTTTCTGAGCAGCATCGTCATGAACGATATCAAAGAGTTGAAATTGTTGATCGGATGATGACTTGCGTCCTCTCTTTGACGTTTGTGTGGCAGCGTCAGAGTCAGGCTTGTATGTGTGAGCACTAGTGGCAGCTAGCAGAGCTGGCAGGGCTGCTTCTCCCTGTGCACAGATGGTCAGGTGTTTGGAGAGCAGGCGATGGCGGTCATCTTGCCAGGTCAGCAGCTGTGCAGTGAGGAGGTCGTGGCCGACTGTCTGTTGGCTTTCCTACGATGAAGTCTGTGCTCTGGTGGCCTTCTATGGCTTGTCTGACAGACTTCTGAACAGGGTCATCCCGGGAGCGCCCCGGCGCCGGCAACTTCAAGACGTTGTTGTCCACGAACTCGGCGCCTCCACCTCCGCCCCCTCTTCGGAGGCCCCAATCCCTACCCGTTTACACGCTAGCATCAGTTCCTTGAGGGATCCGCGCCGAGCTTCCTTCTCATCTGAGGCGCGGTGGATGATACACTGGCTTCCGTGATCTGGGCGCACTTCTCCTCCAATTCGAAATCCATTCGAGGCAGATCACGGATCTCTTGGGACAGTTTAGCCTTCCTCACCCTCAGCTTGACGCCATTGTGTCCGCTTTCCTCCATCAATCTTTGCAAATATAGATATTCTGCATCCTTTGACAACTGGAGAATTTTCATAAATTCAGAAAGAATGCAGTGCCTGCCAGTGACCTCATCCTCCTGAAGGGGGGGGGTCTCTCCTTCTCTCACTTGGCCTAAAGCCCTTTCAAACTCCTCTCCTCTGTTGCCTAAGGCAATGAGAGCCTCCTGGATCTTATCCTTGCCCTCGCCAGCGGCTGTTTCCAAGGGAAGCACTTGGTGATCCTTGTGTTCTGGGAGTGATTACCAGGAATCAGGGAACACCGTCCGGTCTTCCTCACAGAACATCCCTGTTTTCCTGCCTTGATGCAAGCTAGTCAGACTGACCATGCTATGGCACAGGGGAAGTCTGAGCAATTGACTAATGGAGGACACATTTTGCAGTTTCCTCTTGGGACTCTGGGTCTTAATGCATTGAATCCTCTCTCCTCATCAAAGTGTCTGCCATGTCCTGCCATATTTCCATAGTCACCTTGTCCAAATTCTCCTCCATCTCTTCCTTTTTTTCCGTGTCCTGAAAAGAATTCCATATAATGCATGTATAAAATTAAAGGAAATTAACCTATTCACATACCCCCGTGGCTCCATTGGCATTTCTGTCAATCAACTACCCACTCTAAAAGTGGGATTAAAATAAGACAACGGATGGGAAATGGCAGGAAAATGTCAGCATGGATTCGATTCACGAAAAGACCATATTGAACGTATACGAATTGTTGTCTCGCGTCTATAAGATTTATTCAGTCAGTTAACCCTTTGGCAGTGTTGGCTCCTCTAGCATTAGAGTCTTCCACAGCACTGTCTGCCTCAGCAGGATGAAGCAGCACATACCTTCAGCATCAGCAGAGCAACTGGGGAAAACAAACCTTTCCAACACAAGCACATTAGCAAAATCGCCTTCTTGATTTACTGGCTCCAAAAGATTCCATTTTCACACCAAAATCCAATCTTAGGAAGGCGGTACATTGGACGTGGATATTCAGTTCTTCACAAGGGAGAGGAAAATCGTTCAGATTCAACAAAAGGTAAAGTGAAGTTTCAGAAAAGGAAAGTAGATTCTGGCAGCGTCAGGGCCAAGGGGATTTTCTTCTGATGCCAGTAGGAGAAACTGCGTGTAGAGGGAAAGGAGCTCTGATTACTTTGAGCTGTTTCATTATTTACCCAGGTATTTATGTATTTCTTTGTTTAGGCTATCCTTTCTTGAATTTTTTTATAATTTAAAATTTTTAATTTATTATTATTTTAGATGTTTTATCATTTATTTGGTTAATTGAATCGATCAAAATTTATTTATTTATTCCTTTCCCTTGTAGCCCCAAATTATCTCAAGGCCAGAATTTGACTTTAGAGCTGAACATTGGCACATGCTTCTTTTTTTCTCCTTTCACTTCCAAGATAATGGATAAGATTGTGGGGCAGGAAGAGGGGCATGGGTAGGGGCAGAGGCAGCAGCCAAAATGCTGAGGTGTATGGGAAGAGCCACCAAAGCCTTCGTCCCAAGTAAGTGGTGAAAGTTTGTGAGTTACTGGGAGCCATCATATTCAAACTCTTCTAGCACATTCCAGGGATATTTGTTCCATTTCTTCGGTCTCATGACACTTCATTCCTCATCAGTAAAAGTGCCATATTCTGCATCGGACCGTCGGGTGCTCTCTGTGTCCCTCCTTTCTTCGTCATCAGACTACTCGTGACACCTATGATTCTCAAAGTTTTCATCGTCTTCTTCATCATCATCTTCTTTAATATCCTCTGCTTGATCATCTGTTTCCAGCTCGCACTCATGACTGAAGGGTTGGTCAAAGAATTTACGTTCAATGTATGCAGTTTCAGACATATCCAGGTCCTTCAGTTCATAAACATAATCTTCTTCTTCTTTGTCTCGGTGCTCTGTTCCTTTTCCATCAACGCGGATGGCCTGTGGCTCACGTATCACACTTACTCCACTAGAGATGATAACATGTGGATGAGATTTCTGGAGGATGGTGGCAGGAAAGGAGAAAGTCACATTCTGAGCAGCATTGTCATGAATGATATCACAGAGTTGGAATTGTTGCACAGATGATGAGCTGGGTCCTCTCTGTGATGTTTGTGTTGCAGCAGTAGAGTCAGACATGTGTGTGTGAGCACTTGGGGCAGCAAGCAGAGCTTGTAGGGCTGCTTCTCCCTGTGGACAGGCAACCAGGCAGTTGGAGAGCAGGCGATTGAGGTCATCTTTCTGGCAGAGCAGGTGTGTAGTAAGGAAGTCATGGCCCATTATCTGTTGACTTTTCCCTTAGTTTCTTTTAAGGTATGGTCCCATCCTATTCAGTTCAATCTTTGCTCTCTATCTCTGTATGTGTGTGCATGTGTGTATGTGTGTGCATGCGTGTACATGTGTGTGTGTGGTCCCACCAACTACCCAGATACTGAAAAGTTTTAAGAGTTAGAAATATTGTCTTTCCCTGTATGAATGTAAACAGTTCACTTCTAGTAAGTCCCTTAAGACTTCTCTTTGCTGTTTCCTTTTTCATGCTTCTTCTCATTCTTGTGTTTGAAAGTCAAATTTTCTTTTCAGCTCTGGTTTTTTCATCAAGAATGATTGAAAGTCCTCTGTTTCATTGAAAGACCATATTTTCCCTTGAAGTATTATACTCAGTTTAGCTGGGTAGGTGATTCTTGGTTTGAGTCCTAGTTCCTTTGCCTTCTGGAATATCCTATTCCACGCCCTTCGATCCCTTAATGTAGAAGTTGCTAGATCTTGGGTTATCCTGATTGTATTTCCACAGTACTGGAATTGTTTCTTATTAGCTGCTTGTAAGATTTTTTCCTTGAGCTGGGAGTTCTGGAATTTGGCCACAATGTTCCTAGGAGTTTCTCTTTTTGGATCTCTTTCAGGTGGTGATCGATGGATTCTTTCAATACTTATTTTGCCCTCTGGTTCTAGAATGTCAGGGCAGTTTTCCTTGATAATTTCATGGAAGATGATGTCTAGGCTCTTTTTTTGATCACGAGTTTCAGGTAGTCCCATAATTTTTAAATTGTCTCTCCTGGATCTATTTTCCAGGTCAGTTGTTTTTCCCATGAGATATTTCACATTCTCTTCCATTTTTTCATTCTTTTGGTTTTGTTTGGTGATTTCTTGGTTTCTCATAAAGTCATTAGACTCCATCTGTTCCATTCTAATTTTGAGAGAACTATTAAATTCAGTGAGCTTTTGAGCCTCTTTTTCCATTTGGCTCATTCTGCTTTTGAAAGCATTCTTCTCCTCATTGGCTTTTTGAACCTCCTTTGTCAATTGAGTGAGCCTATTTTTCAAGGTGTTAATTTCCTCAGCATTTTTTTGGGTCTCCTTTACCAAGGTATTGACCCGTTTTTCATACTTTTGTTGCATCTCTGACATGTCTCTTCCCAGTTTTTCCTCCACCTGTCTAACTTGCTTTTCAAAATCCTTTTTAAGCTCTTCCAGGGCCTGAGCCCACCCACCACCCCCCTGGGGTGTCTGGGGTACTGAGGCCCCGCCCTCCACGTCTTTTCCTGATGGCAAGAATACGTCCTCATCATCAGATCCGAAGGTCGAGATCATTTGCATTTGTTGGAAAAAACTCTCTAAAGTCTTATTTTTCTTCCCTTTTCTAGGCATTTTCCCAGCCAGTTACTTGACTTCTGAGATTCCTTTCCACCCCCGCCTGGATCCGCCCAGCTAGTGCTTGGCCTCTGAGAGTTAAATGGGCTTTCCTCCTGCCGGCTGTCAATCAGTGAGCTTGAGTTCAGGTGCTGGGGTGGGGGCACGGCTGCCTCCCAGGTTCCGATCCCTCAGGGGCTTTATTCAGAGACTTTCAGGAACGGAGCGGGTGGGGGCGGGGTGGGGGACCCGCCTCCCAAACCCAGCTGCCTTGGGGGCTTTAAGCAGAAGCCTTCAGTAACAGAGCGGGGTGGGGGCAGGGTCGTCTCCCAGGCTCAGCGCGGCCAGGTTTTATGCGGGAATCTTCCGTAATGAAGATCCTGCCTCCTGTTGGGGGATTCCTGAGTCCCGGGCCGCTGCCGCCTCAGCCCCCGCCCACACCTCTGCCTCCGCCGCTTCCTGCCCCCGTCTCTGCCGCCGCCGCTTCCTGCCGAGGGGGCCCAAGTCACGGAGATGCCCTGCTTCCCCTCTCCTCCAGCCTGGCCTTCTCTCTCACTGACCTGTAGCTTCTGTGGGCGGAGGGACTTTCCCGGCTGCCGGAGCTTCCGTCTCTGAAGCCTGCTTGGATCAGCTTATCTGGGGCCACGGCCAGGGCAGCGCTGGGGGTGGGGTCCACTTTCTGGGGTGCGCCGGACCCTGGGGACGGGTCTCCAGGGCTCCCTGGAACGGAAATCTCTTCCACTCTGTTTCTGCACACCTTGTATTGACCCAGAAGTTATGGGGGACTCTTTTTACATTAATTCTATGGGCTTTTGGTTTCGGAGCTCGTAAACGTGCGTCCTTCTACTCCGCCATCTTGGCTCCGCCCCTATCTGTTGCCTTTTCCATGAAGGAGTCGGGGCTCTGGTGCCATTCTCTGGTCATGGCTTGTCTGACATGCTACTGAACAGGGTCATCCAGGGAGTGCCCCGGCGTCGCCAACTTCAAAAGGTTGTCGTCCAGGGACACGGCGCCTCCACCTCTGCCCCCTCCTTGGAGGCCCTGATCCGTAGCCGTTTACACGGTAACATCACTTCCTTCTGGGGATCCGTGCCGTGCTTCCTTCTCACCTGAGGCACAGTGGGTGACACACTGACTTCCGTGATTTTGGCACACTTCTCCTGCAATTCGAAAGGCATTCGAGGCAGATCATAGATCTTGTGGGACAGCTTGGCCTTGCTCTTCTTCAGCTTGACGCCATTGTGTCTGCCCTCCTCCTTCAGTCTTTGCAAATATGGATATTCTGCATCCTTTGGCAACTGGAGCATTTTCCCAAACTCAGAAAGAATGCAGTGCTTGCCAGTGTCCTCATCCTCCTGAAGGAGGTTCTCTCTTTCTCTCACTTGGCCCAAAGCCCATTCAAACCCCTCTCCTTTGTTTCCTAAGGCAGTGAGAGCCTCCTGGAACTTATCCTTGCCGTTCCCAGCCACTCTTTCCAAGGGAAGCACTTGGTGACCCTTGTGTTCTGGGAGTAATAACCAGGAATCAGTGAAGACCCTCCGGTCTTCCTCACAGAACTTCTCTTTTTTCTTGTCTTGATCCTAGATAGTCAGGCCGACCATGCTCTGGGACAAGGGACATCTGAGAAAATGAATAAAGTGAGACACATTTTGCAGGTTCCTCTTGGGTCTCTGGGTCTGGATGCATTGAATCCTCTCTGCTCTTCAAAGTGCCCGCCATGTCCTGGTGTATTTTCATGGGAACCTTGTCCAAACTCTCCTCTACTTTATCCTTTTTTGTGTGTCCCGATAAAATTTCCAATTAATCAGTGCATAAAGCCCAAAGAAATTCATCCATTTAGGAACACCCTTGACTCACTTTGCATTTCCGTCAAATGACTCCCACCTCTGCAATTGGGAGCAAAGTCAGGCCACGACTGGGAAATGGGAGGAAAATAGCAGCATGGATTCTTTTCAGGAAACCATCTTCTTCAACACTCATGCATGTTCTTCTCCTGTCTATAAGGCCTATTCAGTCAGTCAAGCCTTTGGCAGTGTTGGCTCCTCTAGCTTCAGAGTCTTGCACAGCAATGCCTCCCTCAGTAGAATGAAGCAGCTCACACCTTCAGCATCAGGAGACAAATTGGACAAGATCAACCTTTCCACCATAAGCACATAGCCAAATTGCTTTCTTCATTTACTGGCTTCACAAGTCTCCCTTTTCTCACCAAGATGCAATCTTACGATTGGGGTGCATTGGACCAGGATATTCAGTTCTTCTCATGGGAGGAGAAAATCGTTCAGATTCAACAAAGGACTAAAGTGAACTTTCGGGAAAGGAAAAGAGCTTCCGGCAGTGTCAGGGCCAAGAGGATTTTCTTCTGATGCCAGTAAGAGAAACTGCCCTTAGAGGCAAAGGAGCTCTGATTTCTTTGAGCTGTTATTTTACATACCCATTTATTTATGTATTTATTTATTTATGCTATCCTTTCGTGAAATTGTTCATAATTTTAAATGTGTAATTCCTTATCCTTTTACATGTCTTGTCATTCATTTTTTTAGTTGAATCGGTAAAAATATATTTATTTATTCCTTTTCCTTGCAGGCCCAATTTATCTTAAGGTCAGAATTTGACTTTAGAGTTGAACATTAACTCATGCTTTTTTTTTCTCCTTTCCACTTCCACGGTAATGGATAAGACTTTGGGCTATGTTCAGGGGAACAGGCAGGAGCAGAGGCAGCAGCCGAAATGCTGTGCTGTATGGGGAGAGCCACCAAAGCCTTCGTGCAAAGAAATTGGTTAAAATTTGTGTGATCCTTGGTCTGAATCGAAGTCCTGGGAGCTGTCATATTCAACCTCTTCGAGTACATCCAAGGGATATTTGTTGCCTTTCCTCCGTCTAATACCACTTCTTACCTCATCAGTAAAATTCCCATATTCTTCATCGGACCATCGGGTCCTCTCTGTGTCCCTCCATCTTTCTTCCTCATCAGGCTACTCATGACACCTGTGATTCTCAAGGTTTTCATCTTCTTCTTCATCATCATCTTCTTCAATTTCGTCTGCTTGATCATCTGCTTCCAGCTCGCACTCCAGACTTTAGGGCTGGTCAGAGAGTTTGCTTTCAGTGTATCCCGTCTTAGAAGTCTCCTGGTCCTTCTGATCATAACAATAGGCTTCTTCTTTGTCTCGGTGCTCTGTTCCTTTTCCATACTTGAAGATGGCCTGTGGCTCACGGATCACCCTTACTGCATTAGAGATGATCACATGTGGATGAGATTTCTGGAGGATGGTGGCAGGAAAGATGAGGGTCACATTCTGATCAGCATCGTCATGAATGATATCACAGAGTTGGAATTGTTCTGCATATGACGGCCTGGGTTCTCTCTGTGACGTTTATGGGACTGCATAAGAGTCAGACCTCTGTGTATGAGCACTTGTGGCAGCTAGCAGAGCTGGCAGGGCTGCTTCTCCCTGTGGACATGTGACCAGGTGTTTGGAGAGCAGGCAATTGCGATCATCTTGCTGGCAGAGCAGGTGTGTAGTAAGGATGTCGTGTCCCATTATCTGTTGCCTTTTCCATGAAGGAGTCAGGGCTCTGGTGCCATTCTCTCTGGTCATGGATTGTCTGACATGCTTCTGAACAGAGTCATCCCGGGAGTGCCCCGGCGCCACCAAGCGGTTGTCGTCCAGGGAGACGGGACCTCTACCTCCGGCCCCACTTCGGAGGCCCCGATCCGTAGCCGTTTATACTTTAACATCAGTTCCTCGTTGGTATACGCGCCGTGCTTCCTTCTCACATGAAGTACAGTGGATGACACACTGGCCTGCGTGATTTTGGCACAATTTTCCTTCAATTCGAAAGACATTCGAGGCAGATCATGGATCTCTTGGGACATCTTGGCTTTGCTCTCCTTCACCTTGATGCCATTGTATCTGCCTTTCCCCTTCAGTCTTTGCAATTATGGATATTCTGCATCCTTTGGCAACTGGAGCATTTTCCCAAACTCAGAAAGATTGCACTGCTTACCAGTGTCCTCATCCTCCTGAAAGAGGGTCTCTTTTTCTCTCACTTGGCCCCAAGCCCTTTCAAACTCCTCTCCTTTGTTCCCTAATGCAGTGAAAGCCTCCTGGAACTTCTCCTTGCCCTTGTCAGTCACTGTTTCCAAGGGAAGCTCTTGGTGATGCTTGTGTTCTGGGAGTCATAACCAGGAATTAGTGAAGACCCTCAGGTCGTCCTCACAGATCTTCTCTTTTTTCCTGTCTGGATCCCAGCTAGTCATACGAACCATGCTCTGGTCCAGGGGACCCCTGAGCAATTGCCTAATGAAGGACACATTTTGCAGGTTCCTCTTGGGCCTCTCGGTCTGGATGCATTGAATCCTCTCTGCTCTTCAAAGTGCCCGCCATGTCCTGGAGTATTTCCATGGGCACCTTGTCCAAATTCCCCTCTACTTTTTCCTTTTTTCCGTGTCGTGAAAAGATTTCGACTTAATCAATGCATAAAGTCTAAATAAATTCATCCATTTAGGAACACCCTTGACTCCCTTTGCATTTCCGTTAAATGACTCCCACCTCTGCAAGTGGGAGCAAAAGCAGGCCACGAATGGAAAATGAGTGGAAAATGGCAGCATGGATTCGTTTCAGGAAACCATCATCTTCAACACGCATGCATGATCTTCTCGTATCTATAAGGCGTATTCAGTCAGTCAAGCTTTTGGCAGTGTTGGCTCCCTCCTCTATCTTTAGAGTCTTGCACAGCAATGCCTCCTTCAGCAGAATGAAGCAGCACACACCTTCAGCATCAGGAGACAAATTGGGCAAGACCAACCTTTCCAAAAGAAGCACATTAGCCAAAACGCTTTCTTCATTTACTGGCTTCACAAGTTTCCCTTTTCTCAACAAGGTGCAATCTTAGGAATGAGGTCCATTGGACATGGATATTCAGTTCTTCACATGGGAGGGGAAAATAGTTCAGAATCAACAAAGGGCTAAAGTGAACTTTCAGGAAAGAAAAAGAGCTTCTGGCAGTGTCAGGGCCAAGGGAATTTTCTTCTGATGCCAGTAAGAGAAACTGCACTTAGGGACAAAGGAGCTCCGATTTCTTTGAGCTGTTTCATTATTTACCCAGGCATTTATGTATTTCTTGGTTTATGCTGTCCTTTCCTGAAATTTTTCGTAATTTTAAATTTGCAATTCATTATGATTTTAGATGTTTTATCATTCGTTCGGTTAATTGAATCCATCAAAATGTATTTATTTATTCCTTTCCCTTGTAGGCCCAAATTATCTGAAGGCCAGAATTTGACTTTAGAGCTGAACATCCGCTCATGCTTCTTTTTTTCTCCTTTCCACTTCCAAGGTAATGGATAAGACTGGGGTACAGGGACAGGGGCACGGGCAGGGGCAGAGGCAGCAGAAAAAATTCTGAGGTGTATGGACATATCCACCAAAGCCTTCGTGCCAGAAAAGTGGTGAAAATTTGTGTGATCCTCAGTCGGAATCGAAGTCCTGGGAGCCGTCATATTTAACCTCTTTAAGTAAATCCCAGGAATATGTGTTCCGTTTCCTCGGTCTAATGACACTTCTTTCCTCATCAGTAAAACTGCCAAATTCTTCATCGGTCCCTCGGGTGCTCTCTGTGTCCCTGTTTATTTCTTCCTCATCAGGCTGTTAATGACACCTGTGATTCTCAAAATTTTCATCTTCTTCTTAGTCATCATCTTCTTCAATTTGCAATTCTTGATCATCTGCTTCCAGCTCGCACTCATGACTGTAGGGCTGGTCAGGGAGTTTGCTTTCAATGTACCCTGGCTCAGATGTGTCCAGGTCCTTAAGGTCATAAACATAGCCTTATTCTTCTTTGTCTCGGTGCTCTGTTCCTTTTCCATCCTTGTAGATGGCCTGGGGCTCACGGATCACTCTAACTGCATTAGAGATGATCACATGTGGATGAGATTTCCCGAGGCTGGTGGCAGTAAAGAAGTGAGTCTCTTTCTGAGAAGCACCGTCATGAATGAAGTCACAGAGTTTGAATAGCTGCTGAAATGATGACGTGGGTCCTCTCTGTGACGTTTGTGTGGCAGCGTTAGAGTCAGACTTGTGTGTGTGAGCACTTTTGGCAGCTAGCAGACTTGTAGGAATGCTTCTCCTTGTGCACAGGCGACCAGGTGTTTGGAGAGCAGGCGATGGTGGTCATCTTGCCTGGTCAGCAGCTGTGTAGTGAGGAGGTCATGGCAGATTTTCTATTGGCTTTCCCAGGAATGAATCTAATGGCCTTCTCTCTGGTCATGGCTTGTCTGAAATGCTTCTGAACAGGGTCTAATGGCCTTCTCTCTGGTCATGGCTTGTCTGAAATGCTTCTGAACAGGGTCATCCTGGGAGAGCCCCGGTGCCGCCAACTTCAGGACGTTGTCTTCCAGGGACCCGGCACCTACACCTCCGCCCCCACCTTGGAGGCCCCGATTCGTAGCCGTTTACACTCCAGCATCAGTTCTTCATCGGGATCCGCGCCGTTCTTCCTTCTCACCTGAGGCACAGTGGATGACACAGTAGCCTCCGTGATCTTAGCAACCTTCTCCTCCAATTCGAAAACATTCGAGGAAGATCATGGGAAAGCTTGGCCTTACTCTCCTTCAGTTTGATGCCATTGTGTCTGCCTTCCTCCTTCAGTCTTTGCAAATATGGATATTCTGCATCCTTTGGCAACTGGAGCATTTTCCCAAACTCAGATAGAATGCAGTGTTTGCCAGGGTCCTCATCCTCCTGAAGGAGGGTCGCTTTTTCTCTCACTTGGCCCCAAGCCCTTTCAAATTCGTCTCCTTTTTACCCTAAGGCAGTGAGAGCCTCCTGGAACTTATCATTGCTGTTCCCAGCGCCTGTTTCCAAAGGAAACACTTGGTGATCATTGTGTTCTGGGAATAATAACCAGGAATCAGTGAAGACCCTCCAGTTTTCCTGGGAGAATTTCTCTTTTTTCCTGTTTGGATCCCAGCTATTCAGAGGGACCATACTCTGGTCCAGGGGAAGCCTGAGCAATTGACTAAAGAAGGACACATTTTGCAGGGTCCTCTTGGGCCTCTGGCTCTGGATGCATTGAATCCTCTCTGCTCTTCAAAGTGCCCGCCATGTCCTGGAGTATTTCCATGGCACCTTGTCCAAATTTTCCTCTACGTTTTCCTTTTTTCCATGTCCCGTAAAGATTTCCACTTCATCAGTGCATAAAGTCGAAATAAATTCATCCATTTAGGAACACCCTTGACTCCCTTTCCATTTCCTTCAATTGACTCTCACCTCTGCAAGTGACATCAAAGTCAGGCCACGACTGGAAAATAGGAGGAAAACAGCAGCAAGGATTCGTTTCAGGAAAATATCTTCTTCAACACTCATGCATGATCTTCTCGTGTCTGTAAGGTGTATTCAGTCAGCCAAGCCATTGGCAGTGTTGGCTCCTCTAGCTTTAGAGTCTTGCAAAGCAATGCTTCCCTCAGCAGAATGAAGCAGCACACACCTTCAGCATCAGGAGACAAATTGGGAAAGACCAACTTTTCCTCCATAAACACATTAGTCAAATCACTTTCTTCCTTTCCTGACTAAACAAGTTTCCATTTTCTCACCAAGATCCAATCTTAGGAATGCGGTGCATTGGACAGGGATATTCAGTTCTTCACATGGGAGGGTAAAATCGTTTCGCTTCAACACAGGGCTAAAGTGAAGTTTTGGGAAAGAAAGGAGCTTTTGGCCGTGTCAGGGCCAAGGCGATTTTCTTCTGATGCCTGTAGGAGAAACTGCCTTTACAGGCAAAGGAGCTCTGATTTCTTTGAGATATTTCTTTATTTACCCAAGTATTTATGTATTTCTTTGTTTATCCTATCCTTTATTGAAATTTTTCATAATATTAAATTTGTATTTCATTACAATTTTAGATGCTTTATCATTTATTTGGTTAATTGAATCGAGCAAAATTTATTTTTTTTTGCTTTCCCTTGTGGGCGCAAGTCGTTTAAAGGCCAGATTTTGACTTTAGAGCTGAACATCCCCACATGCTTCTTTTTTTCTCCTTTCCACTTCCTAGGTAATGGATAAGACTTTGGGGCAGGGACAGAGGTAAGGGCAGGGGCCGAGGCAACCGCCTAAATTCTGAGGTGTATGGGGAGAGCCACCAAAGCCTTCGTGCCAGGTATTTGATGAAAGTGTGTGTGATCCTCAGTCTTAATCGAAGTCCGGGGAGCCGTCATATTCAACCTCTTCGAGTATATCCCAGGGATATTTGTTCCATTCTCTCCGTGTAATGACACTTCTTTCCTCATCAGTAAAAGTGCCATATTCTTCATCGGAAGCTGGGGTGCTCTGTGTGTCCCTGCTTCTTTCTTCCTCATCAGGCTACTCGTGACACCTGGGATTCTCAAAGTTTTCATCTTCTTCATCATCATCATCTTCTTCCTTTTCCTCTGCTTGATCATCTCTTTCCAGCTCACACTCCTGACTTTAGGGCTGATCACAGAGTTTGCTTTCAGTGTATCCGTGTTCATACGTCTCCAGTCCTTCAGGTCACAAACATAGTCTCCTTCTTCGTCGTCTCGATGCTCTGTTACTTTTCCATCATTGCAGATGGCCTGTGGCCCACGGATCACCCTTACTGCATTAGAGATGCTCACATTTGGATGAGCTTTGTCGAGGCTGCTGGCAGGAATGAGAGGGTCTCTTTCTGAGGAGCATCGTCATGAATGATATCACAGAGTTGCAATTGTTACGCGGAGGATGACCCACACAGCAAGGGGGCCGTGACCCCACAAAGCAGGGGTGCGCTGACTACACACAGTATGAGGCACAGCCTCGGGGGGAGTGACCACACAAAACAGGAGGGTGCTGACCACACACAGCGTGAGGCATAGCCTCGGGGGGAGCGATCACACAACGTAGGGGGTGCTGAACCCAAACAGCAGGAACAGACTATGGGGGATACCGACCTCTCAAAGTAGAGGGTTGCTGACCACACAAAGCATGAGCGATAGCCTGGAGGATGCCGACCCCACAAAGTAGAGGGGTGCTGACCACACACAGTATGAGGCACAGCCTCGCGGGGAGCGACCGCAGAAAGTACGGGGGTTTCTGACCACACACAGCAGAGGGCTGCTGAACCCACGCAGCAGGAGGGCGGTGACCCCCCCCCCACACACACACTGTACGGGGGCTGTAAACCCATGCAGTAGAGGCGTGCTGACCGCACACAATAGAGGGGAAGCAAGAACTCACACAGCAGGGGGCTGGTGACCCCCCCCCCCCGCTCTGCACACATGGAGCAGGGGGATGCTAACCCCATACAGCAGGGGGGGCCAGGACCCCACACAGCAGGGATGCGCTGATCACAAACACCATGAGGCATAGTCTGAGGGGGAGCGAACGCACAAAGTAGGGGGGTGCTGACCACAAACACCAACAGCATGAGACAGAGCCTCGGGGGGAGCGTCCGCACAAATTATGGGGTCGGTGACCACAAACAGGATGAAGCATAGCCTGGTGAATACCGACCGCACAAAGTAGGCGGGGGGTGTTACAAACAAATAGCAGGGGGCTGGCGACGCCCCCCACACACACACACACAAACGCACACAGCAGGAGGTTGCTGAAAGCATGAGGCAAAGTCTGGCAGATACCGACCGCGCAAAGTAGGGGGCTACTCACCACACACAGCAGGGAGCTGTTGTCCACACGCAGCACGGTGAGGGTGACCGAACACTGGAGGGGGGCCGTGCCACAGTGGCGGGGTTCTGACCGCCCACAGTAGGGGTGCGGGGAGCGCACACAGTAGGGGGGCCAGGACCGCACACAGCAGGGGGCTAGTGACCCGCACACTACAGGGAGACAGTGACCCCACACAGCAGGGAGACGTAGATCCCACAGAGTAAGGGTGCACTGACCCCACACACCATGAGGCATAGCCTCGGGGGGACGTAGCGAAGAAAGTGAGGGGTCGTTGACCACAAAGAGCTTGAAGCAGGGCCTGGGGGATACCGACCCCACAAAGTACGGGGGTGCTGAGAACACAGAGCATGAGCCAGAGCCTCGGGAAAGCGACCGCAGAAATTATGGGGTCGGTGACCCAAAATATCATAAGGCATAGCCTCGGGGATACCGACGGCAAAAGTAGGGGGCTGTTGATCGCACACAGCAGGGGGCTGGTGACCCCACACAGAACGGGGTTGGTGACCATAAAGAGCATGAGGCAGAAACTGGGGGACGCCGACCGCAGACTGGGGGGCACCGACCGAAAAAAGTAGGAAAGAGTGCTGACCGCACACTGCAGGGGCCATTGTCCACACACAACACGGGGCTGCAGACCCCACACTGCGGAGGGACCTTCCCATAGCAACTTGGTATTGACCGCCCAGAGTAGGGGTGCGGCGACCGCACACGGTAGGGGGTCGGGGACCCCAAACAGCATGAGGCATAGCCTCGGACAGTGCGACTGAACAAAGTATCGGGGTGCTCACCACACACAGCAGGTGGCTGGACACACTCCGCCCCCCGCACACAGCAGGGGGTGGATACCCTAAACAGCATGGGGCAGAGCTTGGGAGATACTGATCGCACACAATAGAGAGGCGCTGATCACACACAGCATGAGAGGCCTCGGGGGAGCGACCCTACAAAGTACAGGGGGTTGCTGACTACACACACCAGGGGGCTGTTGTCCACACCCAGCAGGGGAGCCGTAACCCCACACTGACGGCGGGCCCGTCCTATAGCAGCAGGGTGCTGACAGCCCACAGTAGGGGGGCACCGACCGCACACAGTAGCTGGGCAATCACCGCACACAACAGGGGGCTAGTGACCCACACGCTGCACGAAGATGGTGACTTTACACAGCAGGGGGACGTTGGCCCCACACAGCCGGGGTGCGCTGACCCCTACACAGCATGAGGCATAGACTCGGGGGGAGAGAGCAAATAAACTAGGGGGGTGCTCACCACAAACAGCACGAGGCATAGCCTCGGGGGAAGCAAGCACACAAAGTTGTGGGGTGCTCATCACACACAGCATGAGACATAACCTCAGGGATAGCGACCGCACAAAGCAGGAGGGTGCTGACCACACAAAGCATGAGGCATAGACTTGGGGAAAGCGAACGGAAAAAGGAGGGGGTTCTAAAACCAAACAGCATGAGGAAGAGCCTGGGGGATGCTGACCCTGCAAAGTAGGTGGGAGTTGACCACATACAGCATGAGTCATAAACTCGGGGGGAGAGAGAAAATAAAGTAAGGTGGTGCTGACCACACAGCATGAGACAGAGCCTCGGGGGGGGCGACCGCACAAAGTAGGGGGTCGGAGACCCCAAACATCAACAGGCATAGCCTGGGGGAATAGCGACAGCACACAGCAGGGGGCTAGTGACGCCCTCACTGAAGGAGGACAGTGACACCACACAGCTGGGAGGCGTTGACCCCACACAGCAGGGGTGTGCTGACCCCCACACAGCACGTGGCATAGCCTCGGGGGGAACGAGCACACAAAATAGGGGGGGTGATAACTGCACACAGCATAAGGCATAGCCTGCGGGGGAGTGACCGCACAAAGCAGGCCGGTGTAGATCCCACACAGCATGAGGCAGAGGCTCGAGGGGAGTGAACGCACAAAGTAGGGGGGTGCTGATTCCAAACAGCATGAGGCAGAGCATCGGGAGGAGCAATTGCACAAGGTCGAGGGGTGCTGACCGGAAATAGCATGAGGAAGAGGCTGGGGGATACCGACCCCACAACGTAGGGGGGTGTTGACCACACACAGCATGACGCACCGCCTCGGAGGAGCAACCGCACAATGTACAGGGATGCTTACGACGTACGGCAGGGGGCTGGCGACCCAACACAGAAGGGGCGGCAATGACCCCCCACACAGCAGCGGGTTGATGACCCTAAACAGAGTGAAGCAGAATCTGGGGGATAACGACCGAAAAAGCTAGAAGGGGTCCTGATCAACACAGCAGGGGACTCTTGGACACAAGCAGCAGGGGGACAATGACCATACACTGCACCGGGGCCGTGCCAGAGAAGCGTGGGGCTGACTGCTCACATTAGGGGGGCCCAGGACAACACACAGAAGGGGGCTAGTGAACCCCCCTAAACACTGCAGGGAGACGGTGACCACATGAAGCATGAGGCATAGCCTCGGGGGGAGCGAGCACACAAAGTAGGGGGATGCTGACCCCATACTGCATGAGCGGGGGAGGACCGCACAAAGTTGGGAGGTGCTGACCACACACAGCCTGAGGCAGAGCCTCGGGGGAGCGGTCGCACAAATTCTGGGGTCGGTGACCAAAACAGCATGAAGTACAGACTGTGGCATACGGACAGCAGAAAATAGGGGTGGAGGGGTTTTAATCACACACAGCAGGGGGTTGATAACACTAAACAGCCTAAGGCACAGTCTGGGGGATACTGACCGCACAAAGTAGGGGGCTGCTCAACACACATACCAGGGGGCTGTTTTCCACACGGAGCAGGGTATTGACCCGCACCCTGCAGGGAGACGGTGACCCCATACAGCTGGGAGAAGATGATGTCACGCAGAGGGGTGCGCTGACCCCCACTCAGCATATGGCATAGCCTCGGGGGAAGCCAACACACAAAATAGGGGAGTGATGACCACACACAGCATGAGATTTACCCTCCGTGGGGGTGACTGCACAAAGTAGGGGGTTGCTGACACCACACAGCATTAAGTACAGACTCGGGGGGAGCGCCCGCACAAAGAGCGGGGTGCTGATCCCACACACCCTGAGGCAGTGCCTCGGAAGGAGCGATGGTATCAAGTAGGAGGATGCTGACCCGAAATAGCATGAGGAAGAGGCTGGGGGAAAGAAACCCCACAATGTAGCGGGGTGTTGACCACACACAGCAGGAGGCATCAACTGGACGGAGCAAAAGCACAATGTACACGGGTGCTGACGAAGCACGGCAGGGGGCTGGCGACCCCACGCAGAATGGGAGGCGATGACTCCCCCCACAGCAGCGGGTTGATGACGCTACACAGCGTGAGGCAGAATCTGGGGGATACCGACCGCAGAAAGTAGGGGAATCCTGACCAACAGAGCAGGGGACTCTTGGACACAAGCCGCGGGGGACGGTGACCCTACACTGCGCCGGTCCGGTCCCACTGCAGCGTGGGGCTGACCGCTAACACTGGGCGGGGGGGCCAGAACAACACACAGCAGGGGCCTAGTGACCCCCATCCACACTGCAGGGATACGGGAACCCCACCCAGCACGAGGCATAGCCTCGGGGGGAGCGAGCACACAAAGTAGGGGCATGCTGACCCCACAGTGCATGAGCCGGGGAGGAGGGCACAAAGTTGGGAGGTGCTGAGATCACACAGCGTGAGGGAGTGCCTCGGGGGAGCGGCAGCACAAATTCTGGGGTCGGTGACCAAAACAGCATGAAGGACAGCCTGTTGGATACGGACAAAGTAGGGGTGGGGAGTGTTAACCACACACACCAGGGGGTTGATGACACTAAACAGCCTAAAACACAGTTTGGGGGATACTGACCGCACAAAGTAGGGGGCTGCTCAACACACATACCAGGGGGCTGTTTTCCACACGGAGCAGGGTGACGGTGACCCCACACTACAGGGGGGCCGTGCCACAGCAGCGGGGTGCCGACCGCTATCAGTAGGGGAGCGGCGTGCACACAGAGTAGGGGTGCCAGGACCGCCCACAGCAGGGGACTAGTGACTGCACAGAGACGGTGACCCCACACAGCAGGGGGTTGGTGACCCCAAACAGCCTGACACTTAGCCTGGGGAGGATCGACGTCACAAAGTAGTGGGTTGCTGATCCCACACAGCATGAGCCAGACACTCGGAGGGAGCAACCGCACAATTTAGGGTGTCTGGACCCCAACAGCATGAACCATAGCCTGTTGGATACCGACGTCACAAAGTGTGTGGGGGGGTGTTAACCACTCACAGCAGGAGGTTGAGGACACTAAACAGCATGAGGCAGAGCCTGGGGGATACATACCTACCGCACAAAGTAGTGGGCGCTGAACACACCCAGCAGGGACTGTTGAACTCACGCAGCAGGCAGACGTCGACCCTCACACCGCAGGGGGGACGTTCCAATGCAGCGGGCCACTGCTCACCCATAGCAGAGGGGCGGAGAACCCACACAGTAGGGGCTCCGTGACCTCCCGCCCAAGCAGAATGAGGCATAGCCTCGGGGGGAGGAGCGACCGCACAAAATATAGGGGGGTTGATCCCAAATACCATACCGACCCCACAAAGTAGGGGGTGCTGACCATGCACAGCGTGACGCATAGGCTCGGGGCTGCGACCGCACCAAGACTTAGCCTGGCGAGAATCGACGTCACGAAGTAGTGCGGTGCTGAGCCCATACAGCATTAGCCGTAACCTCGGGGGGAGCGACCGCACAAATGAGGGCGTCGGTGACCCCCAACAGCATGAAGCATAGCCTCTTGGATACCGACCGCACAACGCAGCAGGGGGTTCGGTGGAGGTTGATGACAGAAAACCGCCTGAGGCAGAGTCTGGGGGATACTGACCGCACAAAGTAGTGAGGGGCGGAACACAACCAGCAGTGGGCTGTGGAACTTAAGCAGCTGGGGAGCTGGGAACCCCGCCACACCGCAGGCCGGCGGTGCCGGTGCAGCGGGCTGCTCACCACCCACAGTAGGGGGGAGGCGAGCCCAAACAGTAGGGGGTCCCTGACCCCTTCCGCCGCCCAAGCAGCATGAGGCATAGCCTCCGGGAGCGAGCGACCGCTCAAAATAAAGTGGTGCTGACCCCAAATAGCATGAGGCATAGCAGGAGGGATAAAGATCGCCCAAAGCAGGAGATTGCCGTCCACACACAGCATGAGGCATAATCTGGGGCATATCGACCCCACAAAGTAGGGGTTGCTGACGGCACACAGCGTGAGGCATGGAGGCGGGGGCTGCGACCCCACCAAGCAGGGGGTCGGAAACGCCAAACATCAAGAGGCATAGCCTGGGGGAATACCGAATGCATCCAGCAGGGGGCTAGTGACCCGCACAGTGCAGAGAGACGGTGACCCCACACAGCAGAGGGTTGATGACCCGAAACAACCTGAGACTTACCCTGCGGAGGATCGACGTCCAAAAGTAGTGGAGTGCTGAGCCCACACAACATGAGCCAGAACCTCGGGGGGAGCGATCGCACAAATTAGGGGGTCGGTGACCCCAAGAGCATAAAACATAGCCTGTTGGATATCGACCGCACAAAGTGGCGGGGGGCTGTTAACCTCACACAGCAGGGGGTTGATTTCAATAAACAGCATGAGGCAGAGTCTGGGGGAGTGACCGCACAAAGTAGGTGCCTGCTCACCATACATAGCAGGGTGCTGTTTTCCACACGCAGCAGGGTATTGAACCGCATCCTGCAGGGAGACGGTGACCCCACACAGCTGGGAGACGTTGATGCCCCACAACAGCGGTGTGCTGACCCCCACTCAGCATGTTCCATAGCCTCGCGGGAAGCAAAGACAAAAAATAGGGGAGTGATGACCACACACAACGTGAGACATAGCCTCCGTGGGAGTGACCGCACAGAGCAGGGCGTTGCTGACACCACACAGCATTAGGTAGAGACACGGGGGGAGAGCTCGCAGAAAGTAGTGGGGTGCTGAGCCCACACAGCCTGAGGCAGAGCCTCCAGGGGAGCGACCGCACAACGTAGAGGAGTGCTGATCCCACACAGCATGAGGCAGTGCCTCGTAAGGAGCGATGGTACCAAGTAGGGGGATGCTGACCCGAAATAGCATGAGGAAGAGGCTGGGGGATAGAGACCCCACAATGTACCGGGGTGTTGACCACACAGCATGAGGCATAGCCTCGGGGAGAGCGAGCACACAAAGTAGGGTGATGCTGACCCCACACTGCATGAGCCGGGGAGGAGCACACAAAGTTGGGGGTTGCTGACCAGACACAGAATGAGGCAGAGCCTCGGGGGAGCGGCCTCATAAATTCTGGGGTCGGTGACCAAAACAGCATGAAGCACAGCCTGTTGGATACGGACCGCACAAAGTAGGGGTGGGGGGTGTTAACCACACAGAGGAGGGGGTTGATGACACTAAACAGCCTAAGGCACAGTCTGGGGGATACTGACCGCACAAAGTAGAGGGCTGCTCAACACACATACCAGGGGGCTGTTTTCCACACGCATCAGGATGACGGTGACCCCACACTACAGGGGGGCCGTGCCACAGCAGCGGGGTGCTGACCGCCAACAGTAGGGGAGCGGCGTGCACACAGAGTAGGGGTGCCAGGACCGCCCACAGCAGGGGACTAGTGACTGCACAGAGACGGTGACCCCACACAGCAGGGGGTTGGTGACCCCAAAGAGCCTGACACTTAGCCTGGGGAGGATCGACGTGAAAAAGTAGTGCGGTGCTGAGCCCACACAGCATGAGCCAGACCCTCGGGGGGAGCGACCGCACAATTTAGGGTATCTGGACCCCAACAGCATGAAGCATAGCCTGTTGGATACCGACCGCACAAAGTGTGTGTGGGGGGTGTTAACCACACACAGCAGGAGGTTGAGGATACTAAACAGCATGAGGCAGAGTCTGGGGGATACATACCTACCGCCAAGATGGTGGGGGCTGAACACACCCAGCAGGGGCTGTTGAACTCACGCAGCAGGGGGACTTGGACCCTCACACCGCAGGGGGGCCGTTCCAATGCAGCAGGCCACTGATCACCCACAGCAGAGGGGCGGAGGACCCACACAGTAGGGGCTCCGTGACCTCCCCGCCAAGGAGCATGAGGCATAGCCTCGCGGGGAGGAGCGACCGCACAAAATGTAGGGGTGCTGACCCCAAACACCATGAGGCATAACAGAAGCGATAAACACCGCACAAAGCAGGGGGTTGCCGACCACACACAGCAGGAGGCATAGTCTGGGCCATACCGACCCCACAAAGTAGGGGGTGCTGACCACGCACATCGTGATGCACAGGCACGGGGCTGCGACCGCACCAAGCAGGGGGTCGGAGACCCCAAACATCAAGAGGCATAGCCTGGGGGAATACCGAATTCACCCAGCGGGGGGCCAGTGACCCGCACACTGCAGAGAGACGGTGACCCCAAACAGCAGAGGGTTGATGACCCCAAACAACCTGAGACTTACCCTGCGGATGATCGACGTCACGAAATAGTAGGGTGCTGAGCCCACACAGCCTGAGCCAGAGCCTCCGGGGGAGCGACCTCAGAAATTAGGGGGTCGATGACCCCAAAAGCATGAAGCATATCTTGTTGGATACCGACCGCACAACGTGGGGGCGGTTCTTAACCACTCACGGCAGGAGGTTGAGGACACTAAACAGCATGAGGCTGACTCTGGGGGACATTGACCGCACCAAGTAGGGGGCTGCACACCACACATAGCAGGGGGCTGTTTTCCACACGCAGCAGGGTGGCGGTGACCCCACACTACAAGGGGGCCGTGCCAGAGCAGCAGAGTGCCAACCGCTAACTAGTGGAGCGGTGAGCACACAGTAGGCGCTCCAGGACCGCCCAGTGGACGTGACTAGTGACCCGCACGGTGCAGGGAGACGGTGACCACACACAGTAGGGGGTTGGTGACCCAAAACAGCCTGAGACGTCGCCTGGGGAGGATCGACATCACAAAGTATTGTGGTGCTGAGCCCATACAGCATGAGCCGTAGCCTCGGGGGGAGCGACGGCACAAATGAGGGAGTGGGTGACGCCAACAGCATGAAGCATAGGCTGATGAATACCGACCGCACAACGCAGTAGAGGGGCGGGGGAGGTAGCCGCTCACAGCAGGGGGTCGATGACAGCAAACAGCCTGAGGCAGAGTCTGGGGGATACTGACCGCACAAAGTAGTGGGGGGCGGAACACAATCAGCAGTGGGCTGTTGAACTTAAGCAGCAGGGGAGCTGGGACCCCCGCCGCACCGCAGGGCGGCGGTGCCGGTGCAGCGGGCTGCTCACCACCCACAGTAGGGGGGAGGCGAGCCCAAACAGTAGGGGGTCCCTGACCCAAGCAGCATGAGGCATAGCCTCCGGGAGCGAGCGACCGCTCAAAATAAAGTGGTGCTGACCCCAAATAGCATGAGGCATAGCAGGAGGGATAAAGATCGCCCAAAGCAGGAGATTGCCGTCCACACACAGCATGAGGCATAATCTGGGGCATATCGACCCCACAAAACAGGGGGGTGTTAACCTCACAGAGCGTGAGGCATAATCTGGGGCATACTGACCCCACAAAGTAGGGCTTGCTGACGGC
This sequence comes from Bettongia penicillata ogilbyi, assembly GCA_023548195.1. Lineage (NCBI taxonomy): Eukaryota > Metazoa > Chordata > Mammalia > Diprotodontia > Potoroidae > Bettongia > Bettongia penicillata. Next base: position 406,698 of record JAJHZJ010000782.1, on the reverse strand, counting down.
ACACAGCGTGAGGCATGGAGGCGGGGCCTGCGACCACACCAAGCAGGGGGTCGGAAACGCCAAACATCAAGAGGCATAGCCTGGGGGAATACCGAATGCACCCAGCAGGGGGCTAGTGACCCGCACAGTGCAGAGAGACGGTGACCCCACACAGCAGAGGGTTGATGACCCGAAACAACCTGAGACCCTGGGGAGGATCGACGTCCAAAAGTAGTGGAGTGCTGAGCCCACACACCATATGTCGGAGCCTCGGGGGCAGCGACTGCACAAAGTAGGGAGGTGCTGATCCAACACAGCAGGAGGACGGTGACCACCACAGAGACAGCAGGGGTACGTGACGACACACATCAGGGGTGCGATTACCACAACACAGCATGAGGCAGAGCCTCGCAGGGAGATACAGCACAAAGTAGTGGGGTGCTGACCCCATACAGCATGAGGCGGAGCCTGGGGAAAATCAACTGCATAAAATGTGTGGGGGGTTGCTGACCACACACAGCAGGGTGCTGTTGACCGCACGGACCAGGGGGATGCTGAAGCCAAACCATACAGGTGGAGCGATGGCACACAGTAGAGGGACCAGGACCGCACACAGCAGGGGGATAGTGACCCCCCCCCACAAGCACACACACAGCAGGGGACCGGTGATCCCACAGAGCCTGGGGACGTTCACCCGAAACAACAGGGGTGAGATGACACCACACAGCATGAGGCATAGCCTCGTGGGGAGAGAGGGCACAAAGTAGGGGAATGGACACCCCAAACAGCATGAGGCGTAGCCTCGAGGGGAGGGTCCGCACAACGAAGGGGGGTATATTGACCCCACACGGTATTAGACAGAGCCTGGGGATACCCACCGCACACAGTAGGGGGGGGTGCCACGACGCATCACAGCAGGGGGCTTGTGAACCTACACAGCAGGGGTGCGCTGACGCCACACAGCATCACGCAGAGCCTCTGGACGAACGACTGCACAAGTTAAGGGGTCAGGGACCCCAAACAGAATGAGGCATACCCTTGGGACGAGCGAAAATGCAGGGTAGAGGGGTGCTTACCACAAACATCATCAGTCATAGCCTCGAAGGGAGCGACCATAACAATTAGGGGATCAGTGACCCGAAACCGCATGAGGCATAGGCCGGGGAGTAGCGAAGACATAAAGTAGGAGGATGCTGACCCCAAACAGCTTGAGGCACAGCCTCGAGGGGAGCGACGGCACAAACTAGGAGGGTGCTGACCCCAAACAGTATTAGGCAGAGTCTGGGGGATATCGATTGCACAAAGTAGAAGGCTGGTGATGCAGTAAAGCAAGGGGGCGCTGACACCACACAGTACGGGTGATGCGACCGCACACAGTAGGGGGGGCAGGGGGCGAGGACCACACACAGCAGGGAATTTATGACCCCACACTGCAGGGGAACTGTCACCCCACACAGCAGGGGAACGGTCACGCCACACAACAGGGGTGAGCTGACCCCACAAGTTAAGGGATCAGGGACCCCAAAGAGAATGATCCATACCCTTGGGATGAGCGACAATGCAGGGTAGAGGGGTGCTTACCACAAACATCATCAGTCATAGCCTCGAGGGGAGCGACCATAACAATTAGGGGATCAGTGACCCGAAACCGCATGAGGCATAGGCCGGGAGTAGCGAAGACACAAAGTAGGAGGATGCTGACCCCAAACAGCTTGAGGCACAGCCTCGAGGGGAGCGACGGCACAAACTAGGAGGATGCTGACCCCAAACAGTATTAGGCAGAGTCTGGGGGATATCGACTGCACAAAGTAGAAGGCTGGTGATACAGTAAAGCAAGGGGGCGCTGACCCCACACAGTACGGGTGCTATGACCGCACACAGTAGGGGGGGCGGGGGCGAGGACCACACACAGCAGGGAATTTATGACCCCACACTGCAGGGGAACTGTCACCCCACACAGCAGGGGAACGGTCACGCCGCACATCAGGGGTGAGACCCCACACAGCAAGAGGTAGAGCCTCGGACGGAGCGACCGCTAAAATTAGGGTGTCGGTGACCCTAAACAGCATGAGGCACAGGCTCAGTGACAGCGACCCCGGAAATTAAGGGGTCTCTGACCCCACACAACGTGAAGCATAGCTTCAGGGGGAGCAAGCGCACAAAGTATAGGGGTGCTGTCCCAGTAGCATGAGGAAGGGCGTGGGGGATACGGACCTCAAAAAAAGGGGAGTGCTGACCACAGGCAGGATGAGGCATAACCTCGGGGAGAGCGACCGAAAAAAGTAGGGGGGTGGCCATCCCACAAAACATGAGGCAGCGCCTCGGGGAAGAGAGCGCACAAAGTAGGGGGTTGCTGACCCCATACAGCAAGAGGCAGAGACTCGGGAGGAGAGACCGCACAAAGCTGTGGAGTGTTGACTCTAAACGGCATGAGACAGAGCCTGGGGAATACCGACCACACAAAGTAGCGGGGTGCTGACCCCACATAGCATGAGGCAGAGCCTGGGGGATACCGACCGCACAAAGTAGGGGCTAGTGATCCAACACAGCAGGGGGACGGTGAACCCACACAGCGTGGGGCGCTGACCCCACACAGCAGGGGGGCCAGGACAGCACACAGCTGGGGGCTAGTGATACCACACTGATGGGTTGGGCTGACCGCACAGAGCACGAGGCAGAGCCTCGGGGGGAGCGAATGAACATATTACGGGGTCAGTGTCCCCCACAGCATGAGGTTTAGGATCGGGGGCAGCTGCCGCATATTGTAGGGGGGTGCTGACCCTACACAGCATGAGGCACAGACCCGGGAGGAGGGACCGCACAAAGTAGGGGGTTGCTGACCACAAACAGTATTAGGCAGCGCCTGGGGGATAGCGACCACACAAAGTAGGACTCTGGTGATCCAACACAGAAGGAGGACGATGACCCCACACAGCAGGGTTCCGTTAACCCCACACCGCAGGGGTGGGCTGAACCCCACACGGCATGAGACAGAGCCTCGGTGGGAGACACCGCACAAAGTAGTGGGGTGCTGACCCCATAGAGCATCAGGCAGAGCCCGGGGTGTACCCACCGCACAAAGTAGGAGGCTGGTGACCCACCACAGCAGCAGAAGGACGGTGACCCCCCACGTTTACCCCACACCACAGGGGTGCGCTGAACACCACACGGCATGAGGCAGAGCCTCGGAAGGAGACACCGTACAAAGTAGTGGGGTGCTGACCCCATACAGCATGACGCAGAATCTGTGGGAATCCAACCGCAGAAAATGGGGGTTGCTAACCTGAAATAGCAGGGGCCTGTTGACGCCACGCAACAGGGGGGACTGACACCACATAATACAGAGGCGGTGATGCCACACAGTAGGGGGGCCACGACCGCACACAGCAGGGGGGTTAATGACCCCCCACAATCCCCGGCACACACAGACACAGAAGGGGGATGGTGACCACACACAGCAGGGGTGCGTTGTCCCCCCACACGGCATGAGGTACAGCCCCGCCAGGAGGGACTGCACAAAGTAGGGGTTTGCTGACACCAAACTGCATTAGGCAGAGCCTGGGGGATACCGAGCGCACAAAGTAGAGCACTGGTTATCCAAGCCAGCGTGAGGCATAGCTTCCAGAAGAGCGAGCGCACAAAGTAGGCGGATGGTGAACGAGATATCCTGGGGGATACCGACCGCACACACAACGGGCGCCAGGACCGCACCCAGCAGGGAGCTTGTGAATCCCCCCAAACCCCCCGAACCCACACAGAAGGGGTGCCCCGACCCCACGCAGCATCACGCAGAGCCTCGCCTGGAGCGATCGCAAGAGTTAGGGGGTAGGGGACACCAAACAGCATGAGGCATTTCCTCGGGGGGAGCGACCTCACAAAGTAGGGGGGTGCTCACGCCACACAGCATGAGGCAGAGACTCGAGGAGAGCGAAGAAACAATGTAGGAGGATGCTGACTCCAAGCAACTTGAGGCAGAGCCTCGGAGAGAGCGACTGCACAAATTACGGGGGTTCTGACCCCAAATAGAATTAAGCAGAGTCTGGGGGATATCGACCGCACAAAGGAGAAGGCTGGTGATCCAACACAGCAGGGGGACGGTGAACCCACACAGCGTGGGGCGCTGACCCCACACAGTAGCGGTTCCCGGACTGCACACAGCTTGGGGCAAGCTATCGCACACTGCGGGGGAGGGCAGACCCCACACAACACGAGGCAGAGCCCCGGGGGGAGTGAATGCACATATTAGGGGGTCAGTGTCCCCAACAGCATGAGGCATAGCATTGGGGGCAGCTGCCGCACAATGTAGTGGGGTGCTGACCCTACACAGCATGAGGCACAGACCCGGGAGGAGGGACCGCACAAAGTAGGGGGTTGCTGACCACAAACGGTATTAGGCAGCGCCTGGGGGATACCGACCGCACAAAGTAGGGGGGTGCTCACCACACACAGCATGAGGCATAGCCTCCAGAAGAGCGAGCGCACAAAGGAGGGGGTTGGTGAACGAAAATAGTTTTAGGCAGATCCTGGGCGATACCCACCACACACTACGGGTGCCAGGACCGCACACAGCAAGGGGCTTGAGAACCCTCACCCCCCCACACACAGAGCAGGGATGCGATGAACCCACACAGCGTCACGCAGAGCCTCGCGTTAAGCGATCGCAAGAGTTGGGGGGTCGGTGACACCAAACAGCATGAGGCATTGCCTCGGGGGGACCGACCTCACAAAGTAGAGGGGTGCTCACCCCAGGCAGCGTGAGGCATAACCTCCAGGAGAGCGAGCGCACAAAGTAGGGGGGTGGTGACCGAAAATAGTATTAGGCAGAACCTGGGGGATACCCACCACATATTACGGGCGCTAGTACCGCTCACAGCAGGGGGCTTGTGACACCCCCCCCTCCCAGACAGACACAGGAGGGATGTCCTAACCCTACACAGCATGAGGTATAGCCTCGCAGGGAGCGAGCCCGCAAAGTAGGGGGCCCTTGACCCCAAAGACAATGAGGCGTACAGTCGGGAGGAGCGACCACGCAGGGAAGGGGGGTGCTTCCCACAAACATCATGAGTCACAGCCTCGAGGGGACCGACCTCCCCAATTAGGGTGTCCGTGACCCCAAACCGCATGAGGCATAGGCTCGGGAGGAGCGAAGAGACAAAGTAGGGGTATGCTGATCCCAAAGAGCTTGAGGGAGAGCCTCGAGGGGAGCGACCGCAACAATTAGGGGGTTACTGACCCCAAAAAGTGTTAAGCACAGTCTGGGGGTATCGGTCGCACAAAGTAGCAGGCTGGTGAACGAACACAGAAGGGGGGAGCTGACACCCCCACCAAACAGTAGGGAGGCCAGGACCGCACACAGCTGGGGGTAGTTATCCCGCACAACACGGGTGCGCTGACCCCTCACGGCACGAGGCAGAGTCTCGGGGGGAGTGATCGCACATATTGGGAGGTCGGTGTCCCATAACAGCCGGGGGTCCTTGACCCCACAGAACAGGGGTACGGTGATCACACACAGCAAGAGGCAGGGCCTCGGGGTCAGCCACCGCACAAAGTAGGGGGTTCTGGCCTCACACAGCATGAGGCATGGCCTCGGGGGTTGGGACCGAACAAGGTAGGGGAACGGTGACCCCACACCGGATGTGGACGGTGACCCCACGCAGCAGGGGTGCGCTGACCCCACACAGCATGAGGCAGAGACTCGAGGGGAGCGACTGTATAAATTAGGGGGTTGGTATCCCCAATGGCATGAGGCATAGCCTCGGGGGCAACGTCCGCAAAATGTAGGGGGTTACTGACCCCACACACCATGAGGCATAACCTCGGGAAGAGGGATCGAAGAAAGTAGGGGTGAGGTGTCCACATACAGTAGGGGGCCGTGACCCCACACAGCAGAAGGGGGTGAGGACTGCACACAGCAGGGGGGCGCTGAACCCTCACAGTAGGGGGGCCGGTGCCGCACACAACTAAGGGCTAGTGATTCCACACAGCAGGGCTGCGATGACCGCACACGGCAGCAGAGCCTCGGGGGGAGCGAGCACACAAGTTCGGGGGTCGGTGTCCCCAAACAGCATGAGGCATTGCCTCGGCTGTAGCGACCGCACAACCTAGGGGGATGCTGACCCGAAAACAATATTAGGCAGAACCTGGGGGATACCGATGGCACACAGTACGGGGGCCGGGACAGCATACACCAGGGGTTGGTGCCCCCCCACACCCGCACAGCAGGGGTGCGCTGACCCCACACAGCATGAGGCAGAGCCTCAGGGGTAGCGACCGCACAAAGTATGGGTGTGCTGACCCCAAACAGGAACCTAACAAAGTAGGGGGGGCGGGGATCATACACAGTAGGGGGGATGGTGACCCACCACGCACACAGCAGGGGGACAGTGATGGCACACAGCAGGGGGACAGTGACCCCACGCAGCAAGGGGGTGCTGATACCCCACAGTAAGGGGGGCGAGTACCGCACGCCGCATGGGGCTAGTGACCCCACACAGCAGGTGTGAGCTGACCCCACACAGCATGAGGCAGAGCCTCGGGGATAGCAACCGCAGAAATTAGAGGGTCGGTGACCCTAAACAGCATGAGGCATAGGCTCGGCATGAGCAAGCACACAAAGTAGGGGGGTAGTGACCCAATAGCATGAGGAAGGGCCTGGGGGATAACGACCCCACAAAGTAGGGGGGTCCTGACCACACACAACATAAGGCATTGCCTCGGGGGGAGCGAGCACACAAGTTAGCGGGTCGGTGTCCCCAAACAGCATGAGGCATTGCCTCGGCGGGAGCGACCGCACAAGGTAGGAGGGTGCTGACCCAAAATAGCATGAGGAAGGGTTTGCGTGATACCGACCCCACAAAGTAAGGGTGTGCTGACCACACACAGAGTGAGGCAGAGCCTCGGGGGAAACCACCGCACAAGTTAGGGTGGGGCTCACCTGAAACGGCATGAGGCAGAGCCTGGAGGATACCGACCACACAAAGGAGGGGGGTGCTGACCCTCCCATAACATGAGGCAGAGCCTGGGGGATACCCACCGCACAAAGTAGGGGGCTGATGATTCAACACAGCAGGGGGACGGTGACCCCACACAGCAGGGGGACGTTGGCCCCACACCGCAGGGGTGCGCTGACCCCCACACAGCATGAGACTTGCACTGCTCCAGAATTTGTGGGGAGTTCTTTTTACAGAAAATTTTGGGCTATGGGTTCGGAGCTAGCAGACATGAGTCTTTCTACTCCGCCATCTTGGCTCCTCCCCCCATCAGAACTCATTATTTTTGGTTTACTGGATTAAGGGGAAAATACAGGGAAGGCCCCTGCCCCCCCGGTTCAAAACTCACTTGTTCATTGGAACAGGGGTGGGGAAAGGTAAAGATGAAATTCTCACTGATGGCAGAGCTTGAAATATAGAAGACAAGACAGTGTCTTCTATGATCTTTAGGGGAGAGGAGCTGAAATTCAGTCCCAGGCATTAACATGAGATTTGACTTGACTAAGAAGAACGGACCGGCTTAAAGACATAAGTCTTCTTGGATCTCTTGTCTTTCCAGGGGGTGGAACAATGAGCTCCACCTTGAGTCTTTTGCTTCTCTCTGATGGCTGTAAAGCAAGCCCCTGTGGGATGAGGACAAGCTTCAATTGCTAAGCCATTGCCCCCCTCTCAGGAATACTTGTGTGCCTCTTGTTTGGGGAATTATCATCAAGAATTCTATTTTCATTATTTAGGAATCAGGTTTTCCACTAAACCAGAAATTTCCTATAGTCTATCTATATGTTTGATAGTGGTTCTCAGTAAATTCTTGCTCTTATTCTGCCTCTGTCTCTCATTACTATAATGGAATTTATCCAGCTAGGTATTCTACTGGGTACTACCAACAAGGATTCCTGCTGCAAAAGAGTCCTAGCCCTGAATAGATTGGGGGTACAGCAATCTTGTTAACACAGTGTTGTAGCTACCATCCACACAGTGCTTACTATGTGCTTTATAATTATTATCTCATTTGAGCAGCACAACAACCCTGGGATGTATGCTTTTTTTTTTTTTTTTTTAACCAATGAGAAAATTGAGGCAGACAGAGGCTACATGGCATGCTCAGGGTCGCACAGTAAGTGACTAAAGCAGAATTTGAACTGTCTTCTTGACTCTAGGCCTGATGCTTCATCGCCTGTGGTGCCACCTAGCTGTAAGCAAATAGATTTAAAAAATAGAGTAGTCTCTTTATACCTCTTTTTCTGTGTGCCTTTATTCATGCCATTTCTCTCATCAGAAATATCCTTCCACAGGTGGAGCAGGTACGGATACAGAATGTTACAAGGCAAATTGTAACATTGTTTGGATTTGCTGAATTGTTTTTTGCTTTGTTACAGGGGAAAGCTTCTAGTGGGCCAGGTATGGGGGGAGGAGATGAAATAGGGATACAACCAAAAATGACTGATATTCAAACAAAATCTCAATAATTTCTCAAAATAAAAATGAAAAACAAAATGCCTTTTATGTGGCTATCAATCCAAACCCTACTACTTCTTGAAGTTCCAACAAGATTTCCCAAGTTCCTTTGTCACTTACGGCTGTAATCTGTGTGTATGTGGGAACTGGGATCTGGCTACTTTATATGGAAGTCTTGTATCCTCCACAAGGCACTTAGCTCCTTGAGAGGAGGGGCAGGTTCATCAAATCATAGAGCTGAGCTCAAAGGGATGTTGGAGGCCCCTGAGTCCAACTTTTCATTTTGTAGCTGAGGAAATAAACCTAGAGAACTTCAGTGACTTGCCTGGAATCATTCAGATAGTAGGGCTCAGAGGGGATTTGAACTCAGATCTTCTGACTCCAGGTCCATTCATTGCTACACTTAGTTTCATTTTCTTTGTGTCTTCCATAACACCTAGTCCTGGGAGGAAACCTAGCAATTAACCAAAACTATTTCTTGAGCAACCATTGCCATATGTCCCACACCATGACAGGCACTAGGGGATACAGAATAAATCAGCATATGGGTTAAGGTTGCTACATGTAGCAGATTTTTAATAAATGGGTGATAAGTTAGTAATGAATTTGGAAGGCAGGATTGTGGATCTGTCTTAGGGTTGGACCGCCAGACAGAAGAGCCATTTTCCCTATAACATTATATATATATATATATATATATATATATATATATATATATATATATATATATATATATATATATATATATTCTATGATACTTAGAAAACAAACAGCTACCAGTTTCCAAGTCGCTTTTCCAGTAACTCTCCCTCATACATTCTATGCTCCAGCTAAACTGGCCTCTGTTTGTTGTTCCCTGTCCATAAAAATTCCATCTCCCCCCTCTGGGCTTTTGCAAAGGCTGTCCTTCCCCCTGGAGGGCTCTCCCTCCTCACCTTTGCCTCCTGGAATACTTGGTTCCCTTTAAGATTCAGATCAAGTGCTCCTCCCTCAAGAGGTCTTCCTGACTTTCCCCTGGCACTAGTGGCCCTCTTCCTCCAAAATTACTTTGTATTTTATTTATATGTAATTTCTCCCCACTCTAGAACACAGACTCCTGGAAAGGATGGGCTGCTTTGTGTTTTTGTGTCCCTAGCAACCCTGTAGCACCGAGTAGGCTGCCTAATAAAAGCTAGGTGAATTGAATGAAACAACTCCATCACACCACACCGGAAATTATCAGCGCTTCAAAGGTGCCTTCATAAACTGCACAAATAAACAAAACCTTCGTATATTTAATAAGATTTAACATTAACAGGCCTTCTAGACCAAAAGATGAACATGAATCATCACGTGGACTCCTATCATAGTTCTCTAGAAGGCTTTTTCTTTTTTTGCATCTTTAAAGTCATATTCTGGACATTGGCATTTTTAAACGTTCCATAAGTTTGGAGGAATAAAAATGTTCTCCTGGCTAGCTGTTTTTATAGCTGCTGTCTTCTACCTGACTCTAAATAATAATAACAGAAAGGGAATGTATTCTATTATTTACAGATACTGTCAAACCTTGTGCACGGAATTACTTGTGCGTGTTCCAGCACTTGTGTCTTGCTTTCCGAGAGTTTAAATAATCTTATACACACTCCAGGGCTCCTGACTCTCCCAACCCACTTGGCTTTCATTTTTTACTAAGTGTAAATTGAATATGTTCCTTTCTTCTCTAACAACTTTCCCAGTTTTTACAGTTACATTTTGAGAAAGTAAAAATGCAAAAATCTTCACATTGCAATCTCATCCGCTAATGTATGGTTCTGTCATTCTGGCATGAAAATAGGGAGTTCTGTTGCTTAATTACGGAGAGCTCTGAACATCGACTGTCTGCATCCAAGGATATTAGGCAGAAAGGTCTCAGATACCTAACAATTCATATAGTTCTTTAGTGATGTACAGGCATTTCTGAGGAATTAACTATTTGAAGGCTTAGTTTTATGTTATAAACCAAGTAATTCCCTAGGGGGAAAATACATTTAAATGGACTACTTGTCCAAATCGATACAAGTTGCACAAATATATATATATAAATATATATATATATATATATATATGCATGTATGTATGCATATATGTGTATGTATGCATGTATGTATGCATATATGTGTATGTATGCATGTATGTATGCATATATGTGTGTATATATGTATATATATACATATATATACCTACATATATATATACATATATATATGTATGTGTGTGTGTGTGTGTGTGTGTGTGTGTGTGTGTGTGTGTGTATGGCAATAACCTTCATAAAAGCCCAGCGAGTATTCGGGCCCTGACTTGCTGAAAGATAGAAAGGTTTCTTGGAACTTGCTGCTAAGTCCACTTCTCTGGAGATATCCACAGTGGCCGACCTCTTAATCTGGGTGAAATCGCTTCTGAGGGGCTTGGAGGGAGATGAAACAGGGGTGCTGGGGATGGCCACGGTGAGCAGCCCCACTACTGCAGAAGGCCCCTCCTGAAGCCTGGAGTCAAATGAACTGCTCTGCTGAACCTCTCTAGGGAACCAGAGTGGATTAGCATTTCATTGTGGAGTTACTCAACCATTCTTTTCAAATACCATTAGAAATGCTCTTATAACGCTCTTGTCTGAAACAATAGTGCCGACATATTGACAAGTATCGGCTTGCTAATAAGTCTGAAGATGACTTTTGAGAACCTGGCACATTTCCTTTTCCCATTGGCACCCCCTAAGAAGTAAGCACTATTGATGTTTGTTCATGAGCACTGGGATGAGTAACTGAATCTGTGAGATGAGAGAAGGTATGGGAGCTGAAAGTTAAGTACAGTGCTGGAGAGAAAATATGAACCAGGCTGCCACAGACGGGGATGGCTTTTGGGAAAAGATAATCTTCCAGTCAGAGTTCTCAGGTGGCATTATTCCCATGCTTTGAGTTTGAGGAATAATGAATATAATGTGAATTTCCTGAGAGACCAGCTTTCCTCTTTGGACTATGCTTCATCTGTGAGATTTGCACAAACATGAGAATCCACAAGGGCCTGGACAATCCAGAAGCAGCCACCCAGACCAAGTCTCTCGGTGCCTGCAGATTTCCATGAGAAGGTTTCTCCAAAGCAGGATGGCATTTTTTTTCCAGTGCCTCAACTTCGGCAGGCCATAAATCCCCAAAGGTCTCCCAGTAGTAGCCAAGGATCATGAGAATGGTCAGGTTTACTCCAAGCAACTAAGTCGATCCTGGGGTGCAAGTATGATCATGTCACTTCCTTCTGGTTCTGCTATGAATTCTGTTCTTCTGAGTAGCAAATAGAGAGCCAGAAATCAACATGTTTTGTATTAATTTGTTTGTTTTGTTCTTTTTGATACATTTACTGTTATGATACAATCTATATTTATAGTCCAGGACTTCCAATGACTTGAGTTATCTCTCTGGTCACTTGTCTAATCTCCCAGGATCCCATCCCAGACTGGATAAATAAATTATGTGTATACATATCATTTCCACCTCTCCCCTGGAGCACAGTAATGGTCTCCTGATGGACTTCCCTGGATCTGATCTCTCCCACCTAAAGCAGCGTTCCTGACCATATCATTCATTCCCCTCATGAAGAAATTTTGGGGACTCCCTATTGTCTGGAGGAGAAAATGCACACTCTTCTGGTAGGCATTTAAAACCCTCCCCAATCTTTGTTGGATTTTCCTGATTGACTTCACATGGTTCCTCCTCACACATTCTCCTTTCTGCTCCTTGAGGGCAGGATGTTTCCTTTTAGTCTTCCTCTCCCCAGGACATGCCACAAGGTCTGGCAAATAGAAAGTGATTAATAAATGTTTGATGCTTGATTGATCCCAGCCAAACTGTCAGCTTGATGTATCCAGAATACAATATTCCATCTTCCATCTCTGTTTCATTATACAGGCTGTCCCCGGGTTTGCAATGTTCTCCCTTCTCCCCTCTCAATCCCTCAATCCATTCAAAGCTCACCTCTCATACCCTCTCCTATCAGAGGCCTTTTCAGATTTCCCCATGTTTTTTAGCTCTCCCACCCGAAATTCCTTTGTATTCACTGACACCTCCAATAGCAAGGTTTCCCAAGGCCAAGAATTGCTTTTCATCTTGGTTTTTGTACCCCTCAGTGCATGGTGCAGCATCTGGTACATAATAGGTGTTCAGTAAAGGTTTGCCGAACTGAAAATATGACAGTATTATGAAATATGAAAATATGCCCACCTGCAGTCAGTCGAAACTACAGAATATACCTACTAGAGACTATGTGTGGTCACTGCCTTTATGCAGAGCTGCTGTGGGATCTGTACTAACTGATGGGTCCAGGAAGCACAGAGTAGAACAGAAGGCACAAAGATTGTACAATAGAAGGCCTCGGGACAAGAGGTGACCTCAGCGTAGCGCATAGCTCAGGAATGAAGTTTCAGTTTGAAAACATCTTCCCTAGAGGGAAGATGGTACTTACGTTTTGCCTTCGGTTCCCTAGTTTTTTGTTTTGTTTTGTTTTGCTTTTTCCTCAGAAAAAGAAATTATAGTTAAATAACACCTGGTCATTTGGATGTATTGTACTTATGTGAAGGTTTCCCATCCCCGCTTATGTGAACGCCACTTTTTGGATGAAAGGATTGTTGGCTCCTTGACTAGCATCTGATCTACAATGCCAGGGCCTCCCATAATTCAGGGGAGTCCAAAAGAACAGAGGAGCTCTCCACAGGAAGAGAAAGGATGATTGGTTTGTTGTGTGTTTGTTGAGGAGAGTACAGGGCCACCAAAATGTTCATGTTTGTACAAGGAATGATGCCAAGTTCTGGGGAAACAAAGAAATCAGTGAAAAATACATATGAATTGATGGAAAAGGAAATATTCCCTTCCTTTCAGAAGCTGAGAATCACATAAGGAGGATAAGACATGTACTCGTCACATACTCAAGTAAAGATACCAAGTAGAATGTGATTAAGGCAAGGTATTCTAGGAAAATATGAAGCTAGGAGAACTTAGAAACCGCACTTGAAACTAGGCTGATGCTAGTTCCCCAAGTACTCAGGGTATCCTTCCTAAGGGAATCAGATCCACAAGGTGAGAGTTTTAAACAACAGTCTTTAAAACTGAATGCAGCCATTGAAAAGCTTTTGCACAAACAAATTAGTGTATCTAAGGAAAAGACAGGAAACAGTTGACTGGGAAAAATTTATGTATCATAGATAGCTCTGATAAGTATTTGGTATCAAAGCGACAGAAACAAAGAAATATGTAAGAGCAAAGGCAATTCCTTCACAGAGAAGTGGTCAAAGGATCTGAATAAACAACTCAAAAGACGAATTGCAAACCATTAAAAAAAAACACATGAAAGCTTACTCCACATTGGAAATAATAAGAAAATTGGAGATCAAGGCAACCCTGAGTGAAACCTCACTCATACCCAGCAAACTACCAAGATGACCGAAGCTGGGAATAGTCAGTGTTGGAGGGATTATAGAAGGATATTGTTGATTGAGTAAATTTTTGATATACTATGAATTAGCACAACCATTTTGGAAATCAATTTGGAATTGTACAAATAAAGTGGCTGAAATGTCCATATGCTTTGACCCCGATTCTACTGCTTGGCATATACCCTAAGGAGGTCATTGATAAAAAGAAAAAGCCCTATAGACACCAAAATATTTTTAGTAACAATTTTGTGTAGAAAAGAACTGCAAAAAAAAATCAGTAGATGTCTGTTGATTAGAGAATGGCTAAACAAACCATAGTATGTGAATGCTTGTCCTTTATCCTCGAAGAAGACCATGACATCATGGAGGTGATGCCATGACAAGCAAGTGAATTGGATTTAAGTGAAGGAAATCTGTGCAAAGTCACCAGCCTCACTTTCTCCTCGGGAACCAGTGACCAAATACACATCAGGATGATTGGAGATATCCCCAAATGTGATGGAGGAACTTGACCTTGTAAAGCTAAGATATTTAGCAGGTCTCAGTTTACTGAAGCAAGGCCCATTCGGCGATTAAGGCTAGGTAAAAAAAAAAATGAGGCAAAGAATGTCTTTTTCAATATGATCCAGAAAATATCGAACTGGGAGGGGAAGACCCTCAGGCTTTGGGGCCAAAACAGAGATATTCATACTTACGTTCACTCTGAGACATGAATGCAATGTGCTATCAGAAATGGCCAGTATAATGACCGCAGAGAAGCATGGAAAGAATTGGATGAATGATGCAAAATGAAACCAGTGGAATCTAGAAAATAACATACACAACTCTAACAACTTAAATGGAAAGAACAACTGTTGTAAACAACTGAAACCACAAAACTACTGAAGAGGAATGCTGCAAAATTACAAAGAACAAGCTAGGCTTCCAAGAGAAAATAGAAGTTATTTCCCTTAACTCTTTTGCAGACGTGGAAAGTTCAAGAGAGTGGCACATTCCATATATTGTCTGGTGGAGTTTTTTGGGGGAGGAGGATAATACATTAATTGGTTTTGTTGATTCTTTTCTCTACTTCCTCTTTTTCTTTTATTAAAAAAATCTTGCGTTATTAAGGATGGCTCTCTGGGAGAGAAGAGGGCAAGGGCTACAAGAGGAAATTTGGGCAAAATGAAAAACGTACCATTCCCCCATTCTCTGCCTTGCATCATCTCCTCCTTCACTGAGACTGAGGCCATCTGACACCGACGTCCTCAGTTCTCTACTTCCATTTCTCAAACGTTCCTCAGCTTCCTCACCCATTCACTCCTTCCCTTATCTTTCTGTAAAAGAAGCTGAGTTATCCCTACCAAAAGTCGACTTGCTCCCTGGATTTCATTCTCTCTTACCTCTTCTCAGACCTTACTCCAAGCATCACCCCTCCTTCCTACCCAATGCATCTGAAGTCTCTGACTCTTCATTAACCTCTTCTGCTTAGAAATATGCTCATGGTCTCAACACCTAGACTTTCCTTTGACCTTACCCTTTATCCTATCCCACTACCAATTATTCATTCTCTGCATAATCTTGTCAGAAAAACTATTTGCTTCAACACATGTAATTCAACTATTATATACTGTGTCCATCCACAACGTGTAAAGGTCCTAAGCTAGGCACGGGGGAATCAAAGTAAAAACAGAAAAAAAAAAAAAAAAAGATTCTGCCCTCAAGAAACTTGCAGTCTTCTTGGAGCTTAGGATCTATAGATAGATAAATATGAGGTAATAACATTTAATATCATTTTTGGACTTTAATAAGGGCCAGAGCTTGAATTAATCAATCAAAAGAAGAGCCTGAATCTAACAGTCTCTTTATTCTCTGAAGCAAACTCAGAGAATCTCTTTCTATGTCAACGAGGTCAGATGAGACTGACCTAGCATACTTTATGAGACCCTTAACCCAAGAAACTATGTTGAATAATGGGACTTTTTCTGTATCTTAATATTTTGTGGGCATATACTATGTTATGGTATGTTAATGGTAAAGAAAACACAGATATCCTGGGCTGTAATTTCAATTTTGTCAACTCTCTTATCTTATTGTATTTACAGCCTATTCAACTAAGAAAATTCCTTTCTTATGGAATAAAAACAATAAGGGACCATAAATCAGGGATATAGACATCCTTGGGTTGTCCTAAAACAGATTTAAGTCTGGTGATTCTTGTATTATTCAGTCAGAGGTTTCATTCTGGCTCCATGGCCATATGACAGCTAACTTTAATGGAATAAACAATATGCATTTAGCCTGTCTGCCTTTTTTAACCAGACTTTAGGGTTGTCAAAGGTTAAATAGAAATTTCAAGGTGGAAAGAACATGAAACAGGAAGCATCTCAGGAAAGGCTTCATGGAAAAACAAACAATTGAGCCAAGTATTGAAAGAAAATCTGGGATCCCACAGGCAGAAATGAGGAAAGCCAGAGAAGGGCTTGAATGAACACGTGAGGTCCCCAGATGGCATGCCCAGCAAGGGCCACAACAAATAAACCAGCTTGGCTGGAACACAGAATGCTTGAAAATAAGAATCAGGAAACAAAGCTGCGAAGGAGGGATGGGGCCAGGTTGTGAAGGGCCTTAAAATGGAACACTGAGGAGTTTGCATTTCATCCCAGAAGCAATAGGAAAACACCGCCCCCCTCAAAGTTTTGGGGCTTGGTCAGAAAAAAGATACACAAGTGTTCGTGGACTTCAAACCCAATATTCATCAACAGTATGGTATCCTATAGCAACAAAACAAAATAACTAGTAATGGAATCTGGGATATGTTTAGAGAAGTTTGGATTCCAGGGAGCCAGCCAGTTACTAGGTCATGTGAATTCTGTCTCTGGGATACCTCTAGAATTATGTCTCCCATTCTGTTCTTGAGACTGTCACCATAGTTCAGTCCCTCTATACCACTCTAATGGACTCCTACTAATAGCCTGATCACAGGCTTCCCCCACTCTCCTCTCTTCTGATCTTGTCTCTTAAGGAAAGTCCAGATGCTTTTCAGACAGGGGGATACTGGATCCAGCTCAAAGGGTTTCAAGAGAGATGATTGTTGAGAAATCAGAAAAATCAGAGCTCGATTAGTAGGGCTGCTGATCAGGGCTGGGTTGTTGTCATTGCTGCTGCTGCTGATTGTCTAGACTTTACAAAGCGATGGAGAAAATGCAAACTTATATAAGTGTATATGCATGCTCCCCCTCCCCCTCAGAGCTGGTTGTTAAACATTTACCAGCAAACTGAAGTTACAGCCAAGTGTCCTAGTACTGTCCTGCAAGCATTATGTATTCCTCCCAAAGTGGGCAAGTGTTTGTGTTCTCTCTGCCTCAGGCTATTCCCTCATATTTGGAATGCCTTCTAAGACCTAGTCTCCAAGTACTAAATACCTATTCAACCCTCAAAGACCCTTTGTCCAGCCCTCCTTCAGGCCATTTGGTAACAATATCTCTCACAGTTCAGGGATGTAGAACCTTCTAATTCATTTTTTATGTAATATTATATATTCTAACCTTCTTTGTCAGTATCTTCTATTTCCTACACATAAACTCCAGCAAAACCTTCACGTTCACACCAAAACAAATAACGATCAAGAAATTCAACAAAAAACTACAGTGGGAGACTGGGTGCTACCCCAGAACTGGACAATAGTTGGTCAGAAGCTCACAGGCCATAGGAAAGGAAACTGCCAGCAAAGTCAGCATCAGCACAGGCGGACAAACCAGCAGCCTCTCAGGCACAACCAGGGAGGCACCAGAGACGCTTGTACCCTGCAATGCCTCCTGTACAGAGGTGGCAAGAATAAGAGGTACATCCGAAAAGCCCCAGGATGTCAGAAGACCCAAGGGTGGGGACCATAGAAACCTACTCTGCCCCCTCCTACAACCACCAGTGACCAGTTTGGTGTGGTATTGCTCAGACCAGATAACTTATATCCAGGGGCTCCAAGGTTCCTAGCACTGTGTTTTGAGATGCCATAGAGAGCCCTGAAGATCTAGCACTTAGAATCTCATAGATCAGGGGAGGGGGCAGTTAACCCCTGGAAGTAGAGATCACTGAAGGAATCCAGGATGAAGGCAAGAAGGGTCAACCACTTCTCAGAAAAAATAGTGATAGGGAGAACCTGGTTCTTGGTATCAAGTTCTAATTTCAGGATTAAGCTGGTGAGATGAGTAAATCAAAGAAGATACTGACCAATATAAAATAGTATGGTAGCTCTAGAGATCCACCCCACCCCAATAAAAGGGGCAAGGAACAACTGTAAGTAGCTTCAAAGATTATTACCTTCGAATAGGTATTCCCCATAGACTACATGAATCTAGATGAAATAAAGCAAAAGACAAAACGAAGTAAAAGCTGTGAAGGAAAGCTTTGAAAGGAGAATAAAGAACCTAGAAGAAATGATGGTAAATCTAACCCAAGTAACAGAATTCCTCACACTAAATAGTAACCAGTGACTCCATGAGACAGCAAGAAATATTAGAAAAATTCAAAAGATTGAACAAATAGAATGAAATGTAAGATTCCTGATTAAAAAAAAAACTGACTTAGAAAGCAGGTCAAAGAGAGATACTTTAAGAATCACCAGACTTCCTGAAAACTATGATTTTTAAAAAACCTAGAAGCTATGTTTCAAAACACCATCAATGCAAACTGCCTTGATCTCTTAGAACCTGAAGACAAAGTAAAGAGAGAGAGGACCTGCCGATCACTTTCAGGAAAAGAATATAGGAAAAGTCCCAGCAATGTCATATCCAAAACCTTGAGATCCCATGCCCCCACCCCACCAAATGCTGCATATATCCAGAAAGAAATAATACAAATACAAAGGGCCCACAATCAGGATTGCAGAAGATCAGGGAGCTTTTATTAAAACCAGATGTTTTGAAATATGATATTCCAAAAGGCAAACAAATATAGAGTTACAACCCAAAGTAACTTACCTTGAAAAACTGACCTTTGGTAGAATAGGAGACTTTCTAGCATTTCTGATGAAAAAGCCAGAGCTGAATACGAACTTTGGAATATGGACACAAGAATCAAGAGCTACCTAGAAAAGCCAATTCATTTGAGCAGTTGGACAGGGTTAGATGATGCTGTACAGTGCTAGCATTCTAATAAGGCAGAGGTTCTTAAACTTGGGTCTGCAGACTCCCAGGGAATCCATGAGTACATTTCAGGTGATGTACGGATTTAAAAAAAAAAAATATTTTGATATCTGTATTTCAGCATAGCTGTTTTCCTTTGTGATACTATGCATTTATTTTATGCATTATCTGAAAAGGAATCCATAGGCTTCACTAGAGACTGCCAAAGGAATCAATGATCCGAAAAAGTTCAAGAACTCCTGGAATAAAGGGAGAAGAAGCAAGTGTCTCTTTAGAACCTTAATATCTTCAATGGTCCCATGCCAGAACACTGAGCCACTTCCACTGAAATTATCTCAGGAAGATCCTGAAGACCATCTGGAAAGATAAGGTATGGGACACTGAAGTCCTCTCTAGAGCTGAAGTGCCAAGCATTCAAGTTCTATAACAGAAAGGGACACTCAGATGGACTGACCACGTAGTTTGAAGCCGAACATATGCTTACCAAAAAGATTGTTTTATGGAGAACACACATATGGTGGTCAGAAGAAATGCTACAAGGTCACTCTCAAGGAGTCTCTGAAGAATTTCAATATTGACTATGAGACATGGGAAATACTGGCACCAGACTGTCCAACTTGGTGTGCCCATATCGAAGAAAGACTTGTCCTCCAAGAGCAAAACAGAATGAGAGATGCACAAAGGAAATGTGAGCTTGTGCAAATCCAGAGCTGCTTCTACTCTAGATGTTCTAAGGGACTACTTGTGTGTAACTACTTCTGTACCAAGTGCCTGCTGAACTTCTATTGGACTGATCAGCCACAGCTGTGCACATCATACCTTGACTATAGTATCGTGTTGTCATTGTTCTTCTTTGAAAACAAAGGTTGGGCAAAAACAACAGCATCTTCAAAGGCTACTGAGGGAATTAAAGAAAAACAGAGAACCTAGCAATGGACTGGTTCTGTTCTGAGGGCTTTAAGAGGAGAAAGTGAAAAGAGGGTAAAAGGAATACACTAATGCAAAAAAGAGGAAAAACGGAATGGAACTTACTACCTCTCATACCTGGAGTTTGTGAGAAAAGTCTATAAACATGGAGAAAAGTACCAAAAATGGATTGAACACACACACAGCACACACACACACACACACACACACACACACAGTTTGATGTAGAAATACATCGAATTCAACAGGAAAACAATCAGGCATAGAGGGGGGAGGGGTTAAGAGGAAGAATAACACAAGGAAGAGAGTAACTACAAGCAAAAAAAAACTATCTTGAAAGGCAAATCAAAAGGGGAAAAAAGAAACTGGAATCTAAATGGTTATTTATCATTTAGGGAGTGTCTAAGCCAATTGTGATATACAGCTGTAATGGAATAATACTGTGCCATAAGAAATGACAAAAGAAATAACTGCAGAAAATCCTGGGTAGCATAAACTGATACAGAAGCAGGGGAACAAATGATACAAGGACGACAGAATTATAAAGAAAAACAACTATTGAAAGACTTGACAACCCTGATGAATGCAGTAACCTGCCATGTCTCCAGAGGACCTATGATGAAGCATGTTACTCACCTCCTGACAAAGAGGTAATGTACTCAAGGTGCAGAAAGAAACATGTTTTGGCCATGACCTCTATGTGGATTTGCTTTGCTGAGGGATTAATTTTTTCTTTCTCTTAGTTTAGTTGGGGGACAGAGTAGTAGTGATTTGGGGTTAGCAATAGTGCTATTGCAAAAAAAAAATATATTAAATTCACAGCAAGGACCAAAAGGAAGTTCAGAGTTAAGCACAAATAGGATAGTTTTGACAGCAACGTGTAGAATTATATCCCTGTTTTTAAAGTAAGCAGTATTAAATGAAAATTCACAGTTTTATATACAATCCTCTGTTTCCTGCTATGTATACAAAAATGCTCCTTTTTGGTGTTAAAGTTCAGAATATTTTTTTTTTAAAGGCACAACTTCCACCTTATCTCATCCTTGATCATACCACAACTGGACTGAAATGGACTGCAAAACAAATTGTTCAGCTGGAGAGCAACCAAAGGGAGGCAGCTCGGATACTGAGAGGTTTTTGAGTCCATGCTATACATGGTTTGGTCTCCTCAGAGACTTGTGACCTTTCGAGAATTTTTCGTTCTCCTGGAAAAAAAAAAAAATTATTCTCTGAGGTTAATCTCAGAGAATTTTTTCTTTTGTTCTCAGAGAATTTTATCCTTGAAAGACTTCTGTCCTCAAGGATTCTCTCATCCACAGAGACTTTTTTCAAGAGACATTTCCTTCACCTCTTCAGACGTTTCATCTTAGAGACTTTTCACCTCCCCGAAGCCTTTTTCTCTTCAAGGACCTTTTTCTCCTCAAGAGACTTTTCCTGCTCCTCCAAGACTTTGGGCTTCCCCGAAGACACTTTTTCTCCGGCCCCTCCCCTTTCTTTTTCCCCTCCCCCACCCGCTATCCTGTTTGGCCGTTGGGGCCTCCATCTTCCCTCAGGCGGCAGCCGTCATAACGTGCTCATTGTAGTCGTCATCGGCGCATCAGCCAATACCTGCTCTGTGACGTCAAGCTGAGTGAGTATTTCCATCCTCTGCTTCCCAGTTGTTTGTGGGTTGGGCTCCCTGCCTCCCTCCCAGGCGGACACCTGGATCGTCCTCTCTCGGGCCCCCTGCTCTCCCTCCACTGGGCTCGGTCAGGCCCGATAGGGCCCCTGCCCCAGGCTCCCACCCCCTTCTCGGCCTTCTCCACCAGGCCGCAGCCGCCACCGTCTTCCCTGAGGCCTCCTCCAGCTGAGAGGTCATCCCCTCCATCACCACCCCCTCCTGACTCCTCCCCTCCCCTCCCCCACCAGGGTCCGGGTCAAGGCTGGGGCATTATCCCCCCTGAGCTGCTAGAACCACCGGCATCATCCTGCCTCTCTGGCCCCCGCCCTAGGTCATCGGGGCCACAGGCACACCTTGTGGGGAACGCCACCGCCGCCGCCCCGCCGCCCACATGGCGACCCCCACAACCCCGTCAGACATGGACATTTCAGAAGGCGAAGGGCCCTTCTGCAGCACGCCGATCACCACAATATCCAGTACCCCAGTGACGACAACCCCATCCTCCATGATGTCCGCTATAACATTCAGCACAGACAAAGAAGACGGCGACAACGACAACAGCGACGAGGCAATGGTAGTGTCGGGCTTTGGCGCCGAAGCTTCTGGGTCACCTGCCTCCATGGAACAGGAGTTCGAAACCTTGGACGCCTCCAACGGATGGCCCCAAGCCTACCTCGAGGTGGCCGACCACTGCCACGACTACGCGTTCCATGTGGCACGGGCTTTAGAGAACAGGTCCCGCAACCGCTACCCGGATGTGAACCCCTACGATCACAGCCGGGTTCCCCTGAAGGAGAAAACCCCAGCGCCTGGGGGAGGCTTCCACCCTGGCCTCGGGTTAGGTTTGGCCGAGGCCCGACCTACCTACGCACGCTCCTCCACTTCTTCGGGCACGCAGGATCTAGGTGGACGCGGGGACGAGAACGACTATATCAACGCCAGCTTCGTAGTGGTGGAGGAGGCCCAGAGGAGCTACATCCTAACACAAGGCCCGCTGCCCAATACGTGCGGCCACTTCTGGCTCATGGTATGGCAGCAGAACAGCAGGGCCGTGGTAATGCTCAACCAGTTGGTGGAGAAGGAGTCCATCAAGTGTTCCCAGTACTGGCCCGCCTGCCAAGGCCAGACCCTGCTCTTTAAGGAGATTGGCATCAGGGTGCACATGCTCGGGGAGGACGTAAATCCTCACCACACAATCCGCTACGTGAGGCTAGAGAGCCAGATGACCGGGGAATTCAGGGACATCACCCACTTCCACTATACCAGCTGGCCGGATTTCGGGGTCCCTTATTCCCCGGCGTCCTTCTTAGCTTTCCTTTTCCTGGTGCGCCAATCCAACTCCCTAAACAACGAGCAGGGGCCTGCGGTTATCCACTGCAGTTCCGGCATTGGGCGCTCAGGTACCTTTGCTCTGATTGATGCCTGCTTGGTCCTGATGGCAATGCGAGAGAACCCCTTTTCCCTGAACATCAGGCAGGTACTGGTGGGTCTAAGAAAGTACCGGATGGGACTTATTAAGACCCCAGAACAGCTAAGATTCTCCTACATGGCTGTCATTGAAGGGGCCAAATTCCTCACGGGAGATGAAACTATCAAGAAAAAGTGGAAAGAACTTACTAAGGAAGACCATGCTCGCAGCTTTACCTTTCACACTTCCCTACCTCCAAGTGAAATGATACGTAAAAAGTACAAACCCCTCAGGCTGGTTCTCGATGACGACGACGATGACGAGGATGAGGACGAGGACGACGACAACGACGACGACCTCGATGACTTCGACGACGACGACGACATCGATGACTTCGACGACGACGATACAGATGATGATTCAGATTATTCAGATCTCGCCATTAGAATGCCAGATTCTGACGACGACGAGAGCCCTGAAAGTGCTTCCAGAAAACGAGGTCGAGAGGAATGCGAAGCTACTACCAGTGAGGATGGGGACGAGAAGAGACCAGTTAAGGCCCGATTTAAAAGAAAAAGGCGCAATCCACCGGATTTTGAATAATTCGAGTTTCCAAAGACCAGCCTAAAATCCTCTCTCTAGGTGATCAAAGAGAAGACAAAATGTCGCATAGACACGTGTTTACAGTGTGAACTGTATACCTCTAGAGTAAAGAACACCACTGGTAAAACCCTTTAATTTGTTGTGGTGTTTTACATGCTTTCAAAAAATTTAGACCTTTCAAAACCCATAAATCTGATTAGTGGTTGAATATTTTTTAAGGAACTTATGTGAGTTGTAGAAAGAAACGAAATGTATGAAAACACTTTTATTATGCTACCATTCTTTCAGTGTTTTTCTGCTTTGGGCAGCATTGCTTTTTTTTCTTTTAACTAAAAAAATTAAGATGTTTATCATTTTAAAGTTCATTTTAGTTCCTCAAAAACCATCAACTTTGATTTGTGAAAAATTTAATGATATATTATAAACTTAATATTGAGTAGCTCCATGAGTAAATGACTTTGTATCTGTTACATTACTGGAAAAATATTTATTGGTTTAGCTATTTAAATTACTTAGCAATTACTTACATTACTTTGCCAGCATGAGATGTTTTCTTAAGTGAAAAAAATATTAAAGTTTTAAATAATATTGATCATTTGACCCAAATTTGACTAACTTCAGAGATCAACAGGTTTTAAATAATTTATAGTAAACTTAATATAGGATAGCAAATGCAAATAAGTAAATTATTTAGTATCTGTTTACATTACTGGAAAAATACTTATTAATTTAACTAGCTCAAGTAAATTTAACTATTTAAAGTGCTTAGTAACTATTTACATTATTGTACCAGTCTTAAATATTTTCACTAAAAATAAATGAAAACTTTAACAAAGATAGGTATCATTTTAACACGAGTTTTAGTAACTTCAGAGATTAACTGTGTTTAATACTTTACTGTAAGCTTAATATTCAGCATTGTCATAATTAAACTTGCTTAGCAACTATTTGCCTTTATACTCATTTAAAATTATTAAAAATATAACAACTTTTCAGTCTTCATCAGGCTTCTTTGTCCATTTCTTCTCACTTATTTTTCCTTTCATATTGTCATAGTGTGTACACTCTACGGGTTCTGCTTTTGGACATTTGCATTATTTCATGAAGGTTCCCCTCCCCCCACCCCAGATTTCTGTATATTCTTTACGCATGTTTGTCATGATTGCATTATGGTATCCTATTACATCAAGTTACCATGATTCATTTGAGCATTTCTCCATCTTTTGAACATTTAAGTTGCTTTCAGTTTTTTTTTTTTTTATTACAAATAATGCTGCTTTAAAAATCTTTAAACCTTCTTTTTTGTTTGCTTTTGAAAACCTTTCAAGTTTATGCGATGGAATTATTGGGTCAAAGGTTGTGATTCTTTTTGTAACTTGCTAAAAACTGTTGGACGGATCTCCAGAAAAATTATCTACCAGTTTTCAGTTCTACCAGCAATGAATGAATATACTTGTTTCTTCACAACCCTACTAGAACTTAGTTTCATTTGGATTAATCATTTTTGCCAGTTTAATAGATGTGAGGTGGTACCGCAAAGTTTTGTTTTGTTTTGTTTTGTTTTTTTCAAATTTGCCTCTCCATAATTATTTGGAAAGTCAAGGATTTTTGCAGCAATTATTAACAATTTTTGCTTCCTTTTTTAATTTTTGGAACATTCAGTACGCCACTGCCAATTTTCCCAAGTACATTGGTAAAATTATGAATCCTCCCAGCTTTTAGTTTCTGCAGATTTGTATAACATTCATCTTTTGCATACATTAGTTAGATGTCTGGTATATCTATCCCATTTTTCTTTCTCTACATTTTCATTCAATACCAAGTAGATAAACCCACTGTAATACATTTTCAAGATTGGAAATATAAAACCACTATCAACTTGTTGTTTTGGGGGGGGGATTGTTTTGCCTTCCCTCTTGATATTATTGATCATTACTTTTCCTTATAAATTTCATTATGATTTTATCCAATCCTATAAAGAAATGTTTATTTTGATTGGTATTCCATTAAGAATATAGATTAATTTGATGTATGTATATATTAAACTAACTCACCCATGAACTTTAGCCCTCATCCCCCAGTCTTCAAGTCTTCATGATTACCAAACATTTCTTAAGTTACTACTATGTGCCAGGAACTGTGTCAGGTCCTAGGGATATAAGGACAGAAATGAAACACTCCCTTTTCTTAGGAGTTTACATTTAATCACAGGAGATAATGTACAAATATAAGTATATACAGAAAAAATACCGGTTATTTAGGGAGGTCACTAGCAGCTGGGAGGATCAAGAAAATCTTTGTGTAGAAGGTACTACTAGAGCTGAGTCTTGAGGACAAGATCCACAAAGAAACAGTAAGAAAAGAGTGCATCTAAAACATTGAGGAACGGCCAGTGCGAAGATTGGAGATGGAGTGCCATGTAAAGGACAAAGAGACAGCCAGTTTGACTATACAGTGGAATGCAACAAGAGAAGTAATGATAACTGTCCCACTCCAGGCCCCTCTGTGTCCACTAAATGAAGAGAGCTGGAACTTGAAAGAAGGAAGGGTGCAAGGGAGGTGACATTCAGGGAGGAGTTGTATTTCTACCAAGGAGGGAGAAGGAGTATCTCCTGAAATGTTTTAAGTTTTAGGGGAATGTGTAGAATATGGGCTCTGCCTCTCAAGTGGTCCAGTGGGATTGGGGTTAGGTAAAGGGTTAGCTAGATTTAAGTGTGCCTGGGGAGGAGTAGAGCTGATTAGAACCATGGTGAGAACTTAACAGGTGGTAGTGTGGGCAAGCCGCTTACCCCTTCTCAATCAACCAATCCACAAGCGTTCACTAAATGCCTACTATGTACCAGCAGCTATACTAAGCACTAGAAATATAAGCACAAAAATGCCGAGTCTTTGGCCTGAAGAAGCTTACTTTCTGTGGCCAAGGAAATCTGTACATATGTAAATTTACTCAGATAAAAGGTAACTGAGGTGGCGCTAACAGGTTGAGGTCAGAAAAGACCTCATGTAAAAGGTGGTCCTTGCTCTGAGCTTTGATGGAAATTGGTGTTTCTAAGAGGTGTAAGTGAGGCATGAGTACATTCTAGTCCGGAGTATCACCTTGTAAAGTCACAGAGATGGGAGATGAGGTTCTGCGTGTGAGAAACAGCAAGACCAGTTTACCTAAACCAAAGAGTTCAAGAAGGGGATTGATGAAAATGCCTGATGAGACTGGGCACCCAGTACAGCTGAAGATAGGTGGCTGTGGCATCCTCCCTTGGCAAAACTTAGCCTTTACAACTGAACTCAGGTTGGTTGAAGTGAAGAATCCCTGACCCATAGAACGAATGATAAGATGTACTTTCCGCCCCTTGGAAGACAGGAATGTATTATGAGTGTGCTGCATTTACTGTCAAGTAGGACTCCTTGAGCAGGGAGTTTTGTGTAACCCTAGTCCCAAAGCCCATTGGTATAGAGTGCTTTCCCATTGGTGGAGAGGAATGTCCGAATGCTTTGTGCGGTCATTATCAGCCCTGCTCTGCCTCATGCTGTTTGGGGTCAGCACCGCCCTATTTTTTGCGGTCGTTCCCCGCCGAGGCTATGCCTCATGCTGCTTGGGGGGGGGGGGGACCCGACCCCCTACTGTGTGCGTTCGCCGCCCCCCTACTGCGGGTAATCAGCAGCCCGCTTCATTGGAACGGCCCCCCTGCAGTGTGGGGTCAGCGCCCCCCTGCGGCGTGTGTTCAACAGTCCCCGGCTGGGTGTGGTCAGACCCACCCCCCACTACCTTGTGGGGTAGGTATCTATCCCCCAGAGTCGGCCACATGCTATTTAGTGTCCGCAACCCCCTGCTGTGAGTGGTTAACACCCCTCCCCTACTTTGTGCCGTCGGTATCCAACAGGGTATGCTCCATGATGGTGGGGTCCAGACACCCTAATTTGTGCGGGCGCTGCCCCCGAAGGTCTGGCTCATGCTGTGTGGGATCACCACCCCACTACTTTGTGACGTCGATCCTCCCCAGGCTAAGTCTCAGGTTGTTTCGGGTCATCAACCCCCTGCTGTGTAGGGTCACCGTCTCTCTGGAGCGTGCGGGTCACTAGTCCCCTGCTGTGGGCGGTCCTGGCACCCCTACTCTGTGTGCACGCCGCTCCTCTACTGTTGGCGGTCAGCACCCCGCTGCTGTGACACGGCCCCCCTGTAGTGTGGGGTCACCGTCACCCTGCTGCGTGTGGAAAACAGTCCCCTGCTATGTGTGGTGTGCAGCCCCCTACATTGTGCGGTCCATATCCCCCAGAGTCTGCCTCATGCTGTTAAGTGTCATCAGCCCCCTGCTGTGTGGGGTTCGCACCCCACCCCTACTTTGTGCGGTCGGTATCCAGCAGGCTATGCTTCATGCTGTTTTGGTCACCGACCCCCTAATTTGTGCGGTCGCTGCCCCTGAGGCTCTCGCTCATGCTGTGTGGGCTCAGCACCCTACTACTTTTTGACGTCGATCCTGGTCCCCAGGCTAAGTCTCAGGTTGTTTGGGGTTATCAAACCTCTGCTGTGTGGGGTCACCGTCTCTCTGCACTGTGGGGGTCACTAGGCCCCTGCTGTGTGCATCTGGTATTCCCCCAGGCTACGCCTCTTGATTTTTGGGGTCTCCGACGCCCTGCTTGGTGCGGTCGCAGCCCCGAGTCTATGCCTCACGCTGTGCGTGGTCAGCACCCCCTACTTTGTGGGGTCGGCATACCCCAGACTATGCCTCACACTGTGTGTGGTCAACGCGCCCCTACATTACGGGGTCGGTATGGCCCAGACTATGCCTCCTGCTGTGTGTGGTCAGCAACCCCCTGCTTTGTGCGGTCTTTATCCCTCCTGCAGTGCCTCACGCTGTTTGGGGTCATCAACCCTATATTTTGTGCGGTCGCTCCTCCCCCCGAGGCTATGCCTCATGCTGCTTGGGGGGGGGGGAGGTCACAGAGCCCCTACTGTGTGGGTTCTCGGCCAATCTACTGCGGGTGATCAGTCGCCCGCTGCATTGGTAGGTATCTATCCCCCAGACTCTGCCTCATGCTGTTTAGTGTCTTCAACCTCCTGCTGTGAGTGGTTAACAACACCCCCCCCTACTTTGTGCGGTCGGTATCCAACAGGCTATGCTTCATGCTGTTGGGGTCCAGACACCCTAAATTGTGCGGTCGCTCCCCCCGAGGGTGTGACTCATGCTGTGTGGGGTCAGCACCCCACTACATTGTGACGTCGATCCTCCCCAGGTTAAGTTTCAGGCTATTTGGGGTCACGAACGCCTTGCTGTGTGGGGTCACAGTCTCTGTGCAGTCACTAGTCCCCTGCTCTGGGCGGGCCTGGCACCCCTACTCTGTGTGCACGCCGCTCCCGTAATGTTGGCAGTCAGCACTCCGCTGCTGTGGCACGGCCCCCCTGTAGTGTGGGGTCACCGTCACCCTGCTCCGTGTGGAAAACAGCCCCCTGGTATGCGTGTTGAGCAGCCCCCTACTTTGTGCGGTCAGTATCCCCCTGACTGTGCCTTAGGCTTAGTGTCATCAACCCCCTGATGTGTGTGGTTAACACCCCCCACCCCTACTTTGTGCGGTCCGTATCCAACAGGCTGTGCTTCATGCTGTTTTGGTCACCGACCCCAGAATTTGTGCGGCCGCTCCCCCGAGGCTCTGCCTCATTCTGTGTCTGGTCAGCACCTCCCAACTTTGTGCGCTCCTCCCAGGCTCATGCAGTGTGGGGTCAGCATCCCCCTACTTTGTGTGCTCGCTCCCCCCGAGAGTACGCCTCCTGCTGGGTGGGGTCACCGTATCCCTGCAGTGTGGGTTGGGGTCACGAGGCCCTTGTTGTGTTGGCCCGCCGCCCCCAAGTGTTGGGGGTCAGCGCCAGGCTGCAGGGGGGCCGGCCCGGTGCAGTGTAGTGTCACCGTCCCCCGCGGCTTGTGTCCAGGAGTCCCCTGCTGTGTTGGTCAGGATCCACCTACTTTGTGCGGTTGGTATCCCCCAGATTCTGCCTCACGCTGCTTAGCGTCATCAACCCGCTGCTTTGTGGGGGGTCATCACCCCCCATTCTGTGTGGGGTCGCCAGCCCCCTGCCGTGCGTCGTCAGCACCCCTGTACATTGTGCATTTGCTCCGTCGAGTTGATGCCTCGTGCTGTGTGTGGTCAACACCCCGCTACGTTGTGGGGTCTCTATCCCCCAGCCTCTTCCTCATGCTATTTCGGGTCAGCAGCCCCCTACTTGGTGCCATCGCTCCTCCCGAGGCACTGCCTCATGCTGTGTGGGATCAGCACCCCTCTACGTTGTGCGGTCGCTCCCCCGGAGGCTCTGGCTCAGGCTGTGTGGGCTCAGCACTCTACTACTTTGTGACTTCGATCCTCCCCAGGCTAAGTGTCAGGTTGTTTGGGGTCATCAACCCTCTGCTGTGCGGGGTCACCGTCTTGCACACCCGGAGTGCAGTCATCCACGTGTGGGCGGTGATGATTGGCTCTGGCAGAGAGAACAGACACCTTTCCTCATACCATACGTCGGCCTACAGAAGCAACACTGCTTCCACGTCAAACAAGGGAGGAAGGGAAATGACCTGAAATCGACGCAAAGGCAAGGAGGGGGAGAGTTTTCCGAATAATGTCCGTGGAAAGACTGGCTTCACAGCAGGGGGCCCATAGCTGCACTCTGACCCAGCTTCCTTCACCTTTATCTGCCATCACTTTGCCGCCATTCGAAACCCCAGGGATGGGAAGGGGCAGCGCAAGTCAGCCCTATTGCCCTCAGCTCACAAACCGTGTGGGGAAACATTTCTGCTCTCTCTGCCACAGCCCTGCCTCAGGTCCCTTAGTTCAGCAAGTGAATCCTGGGTTCATCTGGGCTGCCCATTCACATCTTCGCCGATACCTTCACCTTGAACATCCCGGGGTGCACGTGGTGGGGAACTGAGGCCTAACTGCGCTGTGCCTAAACACTCTTGCATTTTCGAACTTTAGGAAAGTCTCGCGGGAGGAGCTGGGGAAATCTGGCCCATACTGCAACCATGGCATTGTTGGAAAGATTTCTCCTTCTCCTTGGACTTTTCTAGCTTTCAGGCCATTCTCCTGCCTCTGCTCAAGGTCCGAAAGACTCAGTGTCTCATGGCAGCAGCTCCTTGCCTTGCAAGGCCTCATGTGGGTCATGTTCTGTAGTTTGCTTCTCTCTTTCTATTGTTCTAGCTGTTCCTCCGTCTGCCTCTGCGTCTCCAGGTATGCCTTTCTTTTGTTGTCTCTCTTTCAGGCAATACAACATGCCCGCCTCCCTACATAAGTGTGCCTTTGGTGGGATGTCTTGATACGTGTTTGCCACTGGCCGAATTCAATGTGCTGCTAGCTGCCAGCCCAGGACAAATGGCAGGCACAAGCCCTTTCCCTGCCCTGACCTTGCTATCCCAATGGTGGCCACAGAAGAAAGTGTGTAAGGGAATTGCCAAGCCCCAGCCTCTTGGAAGGCATTCACTAGTCACGACTCAGGTCAACTGAGGGAAGACTGGTAAGGCATGGACAAGATGGCACTGGGAGGAAAGGTTCCACCCCTGTTTGGCTCCAGGCCATTTTCCCAGGCTTTTCTGAGAACAAAGAAGCCCAAAAATGTTTTTCTTTCTAGGGGCTACGTGTCCAGCCTTGGGCAGTCCTGGCTTCAGGTAAATGACATCCATAGAAGGGCAAACTACTAGCTGATAGGTTCACTTAGGGCCCTGGTGTCAGAAAAGAGATAAAAGCACTGCTCACTGCTTGAATCAACTGAGTTCTTACTATCTTCTCTTCCCCCTCAGTCACTGCTTACAGGGAAACTCCACCAGGGCCTCCAGGCCTCTGTTGGTCAGATAAGCCTGGGGGCCTGAGAGATGTGGCTCAGACTCCCGGGGTCCCTAACAGAAGTGGGCTCCTGGCTGTTTACTGAGGATTCCAGGTTCCCTTGGCAACGATGCTGGCAACCAGTGATTAGAACCTAGCACTTGCTGCCCTGCTCTACACTCAAACTGTACTCTACAGAGATTCTATTCGACCAAAGGTGAGGGAGCTAACTTGATTTCTATTTCCAATGGCAAGGGTGTGCGTTCCTGGGCATACTCTCTTTGAGTAAGCCAGGGCCAGAAGGACTCCGGGCCCAGTCCCTCAGCTTTTGGGCGCAATGGGCTTCAAAGACTCTTTACAGTTCCACAGTTACATCGAACAAAACTTTTTCCTCAGCCACGGCTTCTACTGGCTGAAGAAACCAGCTAGCCTCAGTCACTCATTCGGTGGCAGGGTGTGGAGGTGTGCTGGCCTTACAGGGACCGGACATGGGCCAGGATGCAACGGGAGGCTGTGGCCTTCTTCTTCAGCTGGCCTCTGCAGTTGCTCACTTGGAGGGCGGCCTCCTTAAGAAGCAGTCAGGGAAGGGCCCTTTCAAACGTAGGGGAGACAACGTAAGGAAATCAACCCGGGGGCGGTGGGGACCGGGGAAACAGGAACTCTTCCTATTGATTATGGGTCTGTTCAGCTGGAAAATGGACAGCCGCAGAGCTCCTCCCTCACAGAGGGAGTTCACAGTGTGTGTTCCCATGGTTCCTGTATCTGTTTCAGTCCATAAACACTAAGCTGTTTTCACACCGTCAAGGTAGGTTAAATGGTCTTCAGTCATAGCAGAGAACATTGCTGACGCAGTGGGGGGGCTCGATTTTTCACTTTTGACTGAATCGGTTTTAATGCTTGCTACCACCTTTAAATTAAACTGTGATTTCTACCTTTTCTGAGACCACGATTGGAACGCATGGTTTGTTTTGGTTTTTCTCTCATCAGGCTGAATTCTATGGGTCTGGATATCGCCATCGACGCCATCCTGGCTGTCACCTGCAGCATCGTCAGCCGGCCTGAGAGCCCCAGAAAGCTGATCCCCAGCTTCCTCTGCTGCTTCATCCTCTCGCTCGCATGCGCCTGCTTTTCCTCATGCTCCCCCTCTTCCTCCGCCACCCCTTACTCTTCTTCATCCCGCTTTCCCTCCTTCTCCTCTTTCCCCCGAAGTTGATGAACCACACCCTTGAACTTCCAAGAGGGAACCCCGGCGAATTTTGTCCACCTGCCTGATCATCCAGACATCCTCCTCATCCTCCTCTGGCCTCCAATATAATCAGTTATTCTATTGTAACATTCGCTAATGTTTCTTTGTGTTTACTGCCATGCCTTTCATGCTCTGTGCCTCAGGATGTTACTTTGTAAGCCAAATTACCTCACTCATCTGATTTGCAACTCTTCTTGCTCAACAAGGTATTCGCCTCTCTTGAAAGACCTGGGATAGTCTCCAAAGCTCCACACTTACACTTACTTAAGGATTCTCTGAGCTCTACAAGTTCTTCATCTGAGGACCCCTTTTCCCTATTCTCCCAACCTCAGGCTGGTACTGGACAACACAGGAATAAATGGAGTTTTCCTTCAACTGAGAAACAGTTTCTGGGGAAAACCACCGCCTAGCTTTATCGCTCATGGGGATAAGGTCTGAGAAACCTTCCCAAGAAGGTCAGGAAATGAGGAAACAAAGGCTTCACTCTAGGAACATCATCTACTTAGGGATCCCTAGGGAACAAATGAGTTGAAACAACTCACAACACTCACACCCTTGCACGACATAAAACAAAACCACCAAATCCGTCAACGTTTCCACGGATAAGCAAGAAAGGCCAACAGGAAGACACAGAAAGAAAAACTTTTCAAAATAACATAGGTGGTATCAGATACATGGGAGCCTAGCAATCGTGAGAAATTCAGGTACTCTAAGAGCACCAAACACTTGTCACGCAGAGAAAGTCAGGTCCATAAAAATGGTTGAAGATATCACTTACTTGTAGGGAGTCAGAGGTAAAAAAAAAAAAGGCAAATGACCATTCTTCCAAAATCAATCAGTGCTATCCAATCAAACAATTACAATGACTTTAAGGACCTGGCAAAATAAAAAAAAAAAAATCATCTGGAATTACAAGAGGTCGAGAATGGCAAAGGAACGGATGACAAGAAAGGGTCACCAAGCACCCCAGATCTCAAACTGCATCATACAGCATCAGTCATCCCAA
Source organism: Bettongia penicillata ogilbyi (assembly GCA_023548195.1). Classification (NCBI taxonomy): domain Eukaryota; kingdom Metazoa; phylum Chordata; class Mammalia; order Diprotodontia; family Potoroidae; genus Bettongia; species Bettongia penicillata. Next base: position 373,074 of record JAJHZJ010000782.1, on the reverse strand, counting down.
GGATCTGGAACTGGGATCTCCTCATGAGACAAGACAGTGCGGCAGGGCACTGGATTAGTCACACGGACGCGGGGGTAACTGATCATCAGGATCCAGTATTAGATGGAACCAAAGAGTGAAAGACAAGGCAAAAGCACTCAGTATTACCGAGAGTCCTTCTGGGAAAACAGCAAAGGAATATGAAAAGCCTAGGTGTGCAATAAGATCTTCAAGTATTAGCCAAGAAAAAGCTCAGATTGCTACAGGGTTTAGGCAATAAAAAGGCTGATATCATAAGCAAATGAGGAGAGCATGGGCTGGTTTAAAATGTCACATCTATTTAGAAGGAAAGAATAAGGATAAAAGAATGGTTAACCGGCATTAAGAGATGTGAAGTGTGTCACTTTCACAGTAGAGACGCATCACTTTTTGCACAGTGCGGCTGTGATTGGCAGGACAGTAGAAAGCTGGCAAAAACGTTTTCAATCACCTCTCTCCGATACATGCTTTCTTTCTCCGATAAGGAGAGAATTGAGTGAAATTTATAAAAAAAAAAAAAGCCCCAGCAGAATCTGGGGGATACCGACCGCAGAAAGTAGGGGAATCCTGACCAACAGAGCAGGGGACTCTTGGACACAAGCCGCGGGGGACGGTGACCCTACACTGCACCGGACCGGTCCCACTGCAGCGTGGGGCTGACCGCTAACACTGGGCGGGGGGGCTAGGATAGCACACAACAGGGGCCTAGTGACCCCCACCCACACTGCAGGGATACGGTGATCCCACCCAGCATGAGGCATAGCCTCGGGGGAGGGGAGCGAGCACACAAAGTAGAGGGATGCTGACCCCACAGTGCATGAGCGGGGTAGGAGCGCACAAAGTTGGGAGGTGCTGACCACATACAGCCTGAGGGAGTGCCTCGGGGGAGCGGCCGCACAAATTCTGGGGTCGGTGACCAAAACAGCATGAAGCACACCCTGTTGGATACGGACAAAGTAGGGGTGGGGAGTGTTAACCACACACACCAGGGGGTTGATGACACTAAACAGCCTAAGGCACAGTCTGGGGGATACTGACCGCACAAAGTAGGGGGCTGCTCAACACACATACCAGGGGGCAATTTTCCACACGGAGCAGGGTGACGGTGACCACACGCTACAGGGGGGCCGTGCCACAGCAGCGGGGTGCTGACCGCCAATAGTAGGGGAGAGGCGTGCACACAGAGTAGGGGTGCCAGGCCCGCCCACAGCAGGGGACTAGTAACTGCACAGAGACGGTGACCCCACACAGCAGGGGGTTGGTGACCCCAAACAGCCTGAGACTTAGCCTGGGGAGGATCGACGTCACAAACTAGTGGGGTGCTGAGCCCGCACAGCATGAGCGAGACCCTCGCGGGGAGCGACCGCACAATTTAGGGTGTCTGGACCCCAACAGCATGAAGCATAGCCTGTTGCATACCGACCGCACAAAGTAAGGGGGGGTGTAAACCACTCACAGCGGGAGGTTGAGGACACTAAACAGCATGAGGCAGAGTCTGGGGGATACATACCTACCGCACAAAGTAGTGGGGGGCTGAACACACCCAGCAGGGGCTGTTGAACTCACGCAGCAGGGGGACTTGCACCATCACACCGCAGGGGGGCCGTTCCAATGCAGCGGGCCACTGATCACCCACATCAGAGGGGCAGAGAACCCACACAGTAGGGGTTCCGTGACTTCCCCCCCAAGCAGCATGAGGCATAGCCTCGGGGGGAGGAGCGACCGCACAAAATATAGGGGTGCTGACCCCAAACACCATGAGGCATAGCAGGATGGATAAGGACCGCACAATGTAGGGGGTTGCCGACCACACACAGCAGGAGGCATAGTCTGGGCGATACCGACCCCACAAAGTAGGGGGTGCTCACCACGCACAGCGTGACACATAAGCTCGGGGCTGCGACCGCACCAAGCAGGGGGTCGGAGACCCTGAACATCAAGAGGCATAGCCTGGGGGAATACCAAATGCACCCAGCAGGGGGCTAGAGACCTGAACAGTGCAGAGAGACGATGACCCCACACAGCAGAGGGTTCATGACCCGAAACAACCTGAGACTTAGCCTGGGGAGGATTGACGTCACGAAGTAGTAGGGTGCTGAGCCCATACAGCATGAGCCGTAGCTTCGGGGGGAGCGACCGCCCAAATGAGGGGGTCGGTGACCCCAACAGCCTGAAGCATAGTCTGTTGGATACCGACCGCACAAAGTAGGGGGGGGGTGTTAACCACTCACGGCAGGAGGTTGAAGACACTAAACAGCATGAGGTTGACTCTGGGGGATATTGACCGCACCAAGTAGGGGGCTGCACACCACACATAGCAGGGGGCTGTTTTCCACACGCAGCAGGGTGGTGGTGACCCCACATTACAAGGGGGCCGTGCCACAGCAGCAGAGTGCCAACCGCCAACTAAGGGAGCGATGAGCACACAGTAGGGCTGCCAGGACCGCCCAGTGGACGGGACTAGTGACCCACACGCTGCAGGGAGACGGTGACCACACACAGTAGGGGGTTGGTGACCCCAAACTGCCTGAGACGTAGCCTGGGGAGGATCGACATCACAAAGTAGTGTGGTGCTGAGCCCATACAGCATGAGCCGTAGCCTCGGGGGGAGCGACGGTACAAATGGGGTCGGTGAGGCCAACAGCATGAAGCATAGCCTGTTGGATAGCGACCGCACAACGCAGCAGGGGTGGGAAGGAGGTAGCCGCTCACAGCAGGGGGTTGATGACAGAAAACAGCCTGAGACAGAGTCTGGGGGATACTGACCGCACAAAGTAGTGGGGGGCTGAACACAACCAGCAGTGGGCTGTTGAACTTAAGCAGCAGGGGAGCTGGGACCCCCGCCGCACCGCTGGGCAGCCGTGCCGGTGCAGAGGGTGCTCACCACCAACAGTAGGGGGGAGGCGAGCCCACACAGTAGGGGGTCCCTGACCCCTTCCCCAGCCCAAGCTGCATGAGGCATAGCCTCGGGGAGCGAGCGACCGCACAAAATAAAGTGGTGCTGACCCCAAATAGCATGAGGCATAGCAGGAGGGATAAAGATCGCCCAAAGCAGGAGATTGCCGTCCACACACAGCGTGAGGCATAATCTGGGGCATACTGACCCCACAAAGTAGGGCTTGCTGACGGCACCCAGCGTGAGGCATGGAGGCGGGGGCTGCGACCCCACCAAGCAGGGGGTCGGAAACGCCAAACATCAAGAGGCATAGCCTGGGGGAATACCGAATGCATCCAGCAGGGGGCTAGTGACCCGCACAGTGCAGAGAGACGGTGACCCCACACAGCAGAGGGTTGATGACCCGAAACAACCTGAGACCCTGGGGAGGATCGACGTCCAAAAGTAGTGGAGTGCTGAGCCCACACACCATATGTCGGAGCCTCGGGGGCAGCGACTGCACAAAGTAGGGAGGTGCTGATCCAACACAGCAGGAGGACGGTGACCACCACAGAGACAGCAGGGGTACGTGACGACACACATCAGGGGTGCGATTACCACAACACAGCATGAGGCAGAGCCTCGCAGGGAGATACAGCACAAAGTAGTGGGGTGCTGACCCCATACAGCATGAGGCGGAGCCTGGGGAAAATCAACTGCATAAAATGTGTGGGGGGTTGCTGACCACACACAGCAGGGTGCTGTTGACCGCACGGACCAGGGGGATGCTGAAGCCAAACCATACAGGTGGAGCGATGGCACACAGTAGAGGGACCAGGACCGCACACAGCAGGGGGATAGTGACCCCCCCCACAAGCACACACACAGCAGGGGACCGGTGATCGCACAGAGCCTGGGGACGTTCACCCGAAACAACAGGGGTGAGATGACACCACACAGCATGAGGCATAGCCTCGTGGGGAGAGAGGGCACAAAGTAGGGGAATGGACACCCCAAACAGCATGAGGCGTAGCCTCGAGGGGAGGGTCCGCACAACGTAGTGGGTTGCTGACCACAAACAGTATTAGGCAGCGCCTGGGGGATACCGACCGCGCAAAGTAGGACTCTGGTGATCCAACACAGCAGGAGGACGATGACCCCACACAGCAGGGTTCCGTTTACCCCACACCGCAGGGGTGCGCTGAACCCCACACAGCATGAGGCAGAGCCTCGGGGGGAGACACCGCACAAAGTAGTGGGGTGCTGACCCCAAGCAGGAACCTAACAAAGTAGGGGGGGCGGTGATCATACACAGTAGGGGGGACGGTGACCCACCACGCACACAGCAGGGGGACAGTGATGGCACACAGCAGGGGGACAGTGACCCCACGCAGCAAGGGGGTGCTGATACCCCACAGTAAGGGGGGCGAGTACCGCACGCCGCATGGGGCTAGTGACCCCACACAGCAGGTGTGAGCTGACCCCACACAGCATGAGGCAGAGCCTCGGGGATAGCAACCGCAGAAATTAGAGGGTCGGTGACCCTAAACAGCATGAGGCATAGGCTCGGCGTGAGCAAGCACACAAAGTAGGGGGGTAGTGACCCAATAGCATGAGGAAGGGCCTGGGGGATAACGACCCCACAAAGTAGGGGGGTCCTGACCACACACAACATAAGGCATTGCCTCGGCGGGAGCGACCTCACAAAGTAGGGGGGTGCTCACGCCACACAGCATGAGGCAGAGACTCGAGGAGAGCGAAGAAACAATGTAGGAGGATGCTGACTCCAAGCAACTTGAGGCAGAGCCTCGGAGAGAGCGACTGCACAAATTACGGGGGTTCTGACCCCAAATAGAATTAAGCAGAGTCTGGGGGATATCGACCGCACAAAGGAGAAGGCTGGTGATCCAACACAGCAGGGGGACGGTGAACCCACACAGCGTGGGGCGCTGACCCCACACAGTAGCGGTTCCCGGACTGCACACAGCTTGGGGCAAGCTATCGCACACTGCGGGGGAGGGCAGACCCCACACAACACGAGGCAGAGCCCCGGGGGGAGTGAATGCACATATTAGGGGGTCAGTGTCCCCAACAGCATGAGGCATAGCATTGGGGGCAGCTGCCGCACAATGTAGTGGGGTGCTGACCCTACACAGGATGAGGCACAGACCCGGGAGGAGGAACCGCACAAAGTAAGGGGTTGCTGACCACAAACGGTATTAGGCAGCGCCTGGGGGATACCGACCGCACAAAGTAGGGGGGTGCTCACCACACACAGCATGAGGCATAGCCTCCAGAAGAGCGAGCGCACAAAGGAGGGGGTTGGTGAACGAAAATAGTTTTAGGCAGATCCTGGGCGATACCCACCACACACTACGGGTGCCAGGACCGCACACAGCAAGGGGCTTGAGAACCCTCACCCCCCCACACACAGAGCAGGGATGCGATGAACCCACACAGCGTCACGCAGAGCCTCGCGTTAAGCGATCGCAAGAGTTGGGGGGTCGGTGACACCAAACAGCATGAGGCATTGCCTCGGGGGGACCGACCTCACAAAGTAGAGGGGTGCTCACCCCAGGCAGCGTGAGGCATAACCTCCAGGAGAGCGAGCGCACAAAGTAGGGGGGTGGTGACCGAAAATAGTATTAGGCAGAACCTGGGGGATACCCACCACACATTACGGGCGCTAGTACCGCTCACAGCAGGGGGCTTGTGACACCCGCCCCCCTCCCAGACAGACACAGGAGGGATGCCCTAACCCTACACAGCATGAGGTATAGCCTCGCAGGGAGCGAGCCCGCAAAGTAGGGGGCCCTTGACCCCAAAGACAATGAGGCGTACAGTCGGGAGGAGCGACCACCCAGGGAAGGGGGGTGCTTCCCACAAACATCATGAGTCACAGCCTCGAGGGGACCGACCTCCCCAATTAGGGTGTCCGTGACCCCAAACCGCATGAGGCATAGGCTCGGGAGGAGCGAAGAGACAAAGTAGGGGTATGCTGATCCCAAAGAGCTTGAGGGAGAGCCTCGAGGGGAGCGACCGCAACAATTAGGGGGTTACTGACCTCAAAAAGTGTTAAGCACAGTCTGGGGGTATCGGTCGCACAAAGTAGCAGGCTGGTGAACGAACACAGAAGGGGGGAGCTGACACCCCCACCAAACAGTAGGGGGGCCAGGACCGCACACAGCTGGGGGTAGTTATCCCGCACAACACGGGTGCGCTGACCCCTCACGGCACGAGGCAGAATCTCGGGGGGAGTGATCGCACATATTGGGAGGTCGGTGTCCCATAACAGCCGGGGGTCCTTGACCCCACAGAACAGGGGTACGGTGATCACACACAGCAAGAGGCAGGGCCTCGGGGTCAGCCACCGCACAAAGTAGGGGGTTCTGGCCTCACACAGCATGAGGCATGGCCTCGGGGGTTGGGACCGAACAAGGTAGGGGAACGGTGACCTCACACCGGATGTGGACGGTGACCCCACGCAGCAGGGGTGCGCTGACCCCACACAGCATGAGGCAGAGACTCGAGGGGAGCGACCGTATAAATTAGGGGGTTGGTATCCCCAATGGCATGAGGCATAGCCTCGGGGGCAACGTCCGCAAAATGTAGGGGGTTACTGACCCCACACACCATGAGGCATAGCCTCGGGAAGAGGGATCGAAGAAAGTAGGGGTGAGGTGTCCACACACAGTAGGGGGCCGTGACCCCACACAGCAGAAGGGGGTGAGGACCGCACACAGCAGGGGGGCCCTGAACCCTCACAGTAGGGGGGCCGGTGCCGCACACAGCTAAGGGCTAGTGATTCCACACAGCAGGGCTGCGATGACCGCACACGGCACGAGGCAGAGCCTCGGGGGGAGCGAGCACACAAGTTCGGGGGTCGGTGTCTTGTTCTAGCTATTCCTCCATCTGCCTCTGCGTCTCCAGGTATGCCTTTCTTTTTTGTCTGTCTCTCAGTAGCTACAACATGCCTGCCTGCCTACCTAAGTGTGCCTTTGTAGGGATGTCTTGATACGTGTTTGCCACTGGCCGAATTCATTGTGCTGCTAGCTGCCAGCCCAGGACAAACGGCGGGAACAAGCCCTTTCCCTGCCCTGACCTTCCTATCCAAATGGTGGCCAGAGAAGGAAGTGTGTAAGGGAATTGCCAAGCCCCAGCCTCTTGGAAGGTATTCACTAGTCACGACTCAGTTCAACTGAGGGAAGACTGGTAAGGCATGGACAACATGGCCCTGGCAGGAAGGGTTCCGCCGCTGTTTGGCTCCAGGCTATTTTCCCAGGCTTTTCTGAGAACAAAGAAACCCAAAACTGTTTTTCTTTCTAGGGGCTACGTGTCCAGCCTTGGGCAGTCCTGGCTTCAGGTAAATGACATCCATAGAAGGGCAAACTACTAGCTGATAGGTTCACTTAGGGCCCTGGTGTCAGAAAAGAGATAAAAGCACTGCTCACTGCTTGAATCAACTGAGTTCTTACTATCTTCTCTTCCCCCTCTGCTTACAGGGAAACTCCATCAGGGCCTACAGGCCTCTGTTGGTCAGATAAGCCTGGGGGCCTGAGAGATGGGGCTCAGACTCCCGGGGTCCCTAACAGAAGTGGGCTCCTGGCTGTTTACTGAGGATTCCAGGTTCCCTTGGCAACGACAATGGCAACCAGGGATTAGAACCTAGCACTTGCTGCTCTGCTCTACACTCAAACTGGACTCTAGAGAGATTCTATTCGACCAAAGGTGAGGGAGCTAACTTGATTTCTATTTCCATTGGCAAGGGTGTGCGTCCCTGGGCCTACTCTGTTTGAGTAAGTCAGGGCCAGAAGGACTCCGGCCCCAGTCCCTGAGATTTTGGGCGCAGTGGGCTTCAAAGACTCTTTACGGTTCCACAATTACATCGAACAAAACTTTTTCCTCAGCCACAGCTTCTACTGGCTGAAGAAACCAGCTAGCCTCAGTCACTCATTCGGTAGCAGGGTGTGGAGGTTTGCTGGCGTTACATGGACCGGACATGGGCAAGGATGCAACGGGAGGCCGTGGCCTTCTTCTTCAACTGGCCTCTGCAGTTGCTCACTTGGAGGGCGGCCTCCTTAAGAAGCAGTCAGGGAAGGGCCCTTTCAAATGTAGGGGAGACAATGTAAGGAAATAAACCCGGGGGTGGGTGGACCGGGGGAACAGGAACTCTTCCTATTGATTATGGGTCTATTCAGCTGGAAAATGGACAGCCGCAGAGCTCCTCCCTCACAGAGGGAGTTCACAGTTTGTGTTCCCATGGTTCCTGTATCTGTTTCGGTCCATAAACAGTAAGCTGTTTTCACACCATCAAGGTAGGTTAAATGGTCTTCAGTCATAGCAGAGAACATTGCTTACACAGTGGGTGGGCTCGATTTTACACTTTTGACTGAATCGGTTTTCATATTTGCTACCACCTTTAAAACTGTGATTGCTACCACCTTTAAACTGTGATTTCTACCTTTTCTGTGACCACGATTGGAACACACGGTTTGTTTTGGTTTTTCTCTCAACAGTCTGAATTCTATGGGTCTGGATATCGCCATCGACGCCATCCTGGCTGTCACCTGCAGAATCATCAGCCGGCCTGAAGGCCCTAGAAAGCTGATCCCCAGCTTCTTCCGTTGCTTCATCCTCTCGCTCGCATGCGCCTGCTTTTCCTCATGCTCCCCCTCTTCCTCCGCCACCCCTTCCTCTTCTTCATACCGCTTTCCTTCATTCTCCTCTTTCCTCGGAGGTTGATGAACCACACCCTTGAACTTCCAAGAGGGAAGTCCGGGAATTTTGTCCACCTGCCTGATCATCCAGACATCCTCCTCATCCTCCTCTGGCCTCCAGTAATATCAGTTATTCTATTGTAACATCCGGTAATGTTTCCTTGTGTTTATTGCCATGCCTTTCATGCTCTGTGCCTCAGGATGTTACTTTGTAAGCCAACTCACCTCACTCATCTGATTTGCAACTCTTCTTGCTCAACAAGTTATTCGCCTCTCTTCAAAGGCCTGGGATAGTCTCCAAAGCTCCACACTTACACTTACTTAAGGATTCTCTGAGCTCTACAAGTTCTTCATCTGAGGACTCCTTTTCCCTATTCTCCCAACCTCGGGCTGGTACTGGAGAAAACAGGAATAAATGGAGTTTTCCTTCAACTGAGAAACAGTTTTTGGGGAAAACCACCACCTAGCGTTATCTCTCATGGGGATAACGTCTGAGAAGCCTTCCCAAGAAGGTCAGGAAATGAGGAAACAAAGGCTTCACTCTTGGAACATCATCTACTTAGGGAACCCTGGAGAACAAATGAGTTGAAACAACTCACAACACTCACACCCTTGCAGGACATAAAACAAAACCGCCAAATCCATCAACGTTTCCACGAATAAGCAAGAAAGGCCAGCAGGAAGATACGGAAAGAAAAACTTTTCAAAACAACATAGGTGGTATCAGATACATGGGAGTCTAGCAATCGTGAGAAATTCAGGTGCTCTAAGAGGACCAAACACTTGTCACGCAGAGAAAGTCAGGTCCATAAAAATGGATGAAGACATCACTTACTTGTAGGTAGTCAGAGGACCCCTGAAGGCCATCTCAATGTAAATACCTAGAGTCAGAATTGCGATCTGCAAGCAGATGACCAAGTAGAGGATACGGAAGAAGATGATGAAGAAGAAGAATATGAAATCTGTGAGAATGCCTAGCCTCAAGAGGACCTTGATGAGGAAGAATGAAACAGGGCCTCAGATAGCAGCCCAGGTTCCGATGAAGGATAGTGGACCTTGACTGATCAGGAAGGAATTGTCTTTTGACTGAGGAAATGGAGAAAATATCCCTGGTACGTGCTCCAAGAGTTTGTGTATGATGGCTCCCAGCACCCTGAATCAGACTGAAGATCACTCAAGCATTGACCACTTACCGGGGAGCAAGGCTGAGGTGGCTCTGCCCAGACAACTCAGGCGCTTGACTCCTGGCTCCGCCCTGCCCGGGCCATTGTACATGCCCCTGCCCCAGAGTCCTCTGCTTGACCTTAGAAGGGGAAAGGAGAGAAAACAAGCATGTGGGGTATTCAACTCTACGGTCAAATTTTAGGCTTTGGAGAGTTTGGGGCTACAAGGGAATGGAATATATAAATATATTCTCCCTTGTCTTGGTGCTCGCTTCCTTTTCCATTCTTGCAGATGGCCTGGAGATCACGAGTCACCTTAGTGAATTAAAGATGATCACATGTCGATGAGAGATCTTGGAGTCTGTGGCTGGAATGGAGAGAGTGTGTGTCTGAGCAGCCTCGTCAAGAATGATATCACTGAGATGGAATTCTTGCCTACACGATGCCCTGCGTCCTCTCTGTGAAGCATGTGTGGTAGCGTCAGAGTGTGAGTTGTGTTTGTGAGCTCTGACGGCAGCGGCCAGAGCTGGTCCGGCCGCTTCTCCGTGTGCACAGGCGCCTCGGCCTTTGGAGAGCAGGCGATAGAGGTCATCTTCCCTGGTCAACATCTTCACAGTGAGGAAGTCATGGAGGATTGTTTGTTGACTTTCCAACCAAGGAGTCAGGGCTGTGCTGGCCTTCTCTCTGGCCATGGTTTGTCTGACATGCTCCAGAACGGGGTCATCACAAGAGCACCCTGTGGCCGCCAACTTCAAGACGTTAGGGCCCATGGACGCTGACCCCTCACGCTACGCCTGCTCTAATGTCCCTTCGTAGGACGCCCCGATTCGTAGCCCTTTACCTGCCAGCATGAGGTTTTCCTCCGCATCCGTGCCCCAAATCTATGTTACCCCTGGCACTCTGGGCGCCACACGGGCCTCCGTGACCGGATATACTTGTGCTCCCCTTAGAAAGCCAATCATGGCCGATCATTTATTGATCTATTCTGTCACCTTGCCCTTCCTCTCTTTCAACCTGACGCCATTGCGTGTGCATTACCCCTTTAAACGTTGCAAATAGGAATATTCTGCATGTTTGGCAGCTGGACCATTTTCCCATATTCAGAAAGATTGCACTGCTTACCAGTGTCCTCAGCCTCCTCAAGGAAGTTCTCTGTTTCTCTCACAAGGCCACAAGCCCTTTCAAATAACACTCCTTTGTTCCCTAAGGATGTGAGAGCCTCCTGCAACTGCTTCTTGCCAGCGGCTGTTACCAAGAAAGCGTTTGATGATCCTTGTGTTGTGGGAGTAATAAAGAGGAATCAGTGAAGACCTTGTGGTCTTCCTCACAGAATTCTCTATTAACCTGTCTTTAGGCCAGATAGTCAGGCTGACCATGTTCTGGCGCAAATGACGTCTGAGCTTTTGACTAGTGAGGGGCACCTTTTGTACTTTGCTGTTGGGCCTCCGAGTCTGGAAGCACTGAATGCTCTCTCTTCTTAAATATACCTGCCATTTCCTGGAGAATTTCCAAGAGCACCTTGTTCAGATTCTCCTCTAATTCTTCCTTTTTTGTGTGTCCTTAAGCGATTTCCACTCTATCAGAACATGAGAATCGAGGGTGTTGAGCAACCTACGTATATCCCCGTCTGCCTGGGCATGTCGGCCATATGACGCCCTCTTCTGCAAGTGGGATCAAAGGAAGGCCAAGGCTGCCAAATGGGAGGAAAATAGCCGCATGTATTCCTTTCAGCAAACCACCTTCTTCAACACGCATGCATTCTCTTCTGGTGCCTTTAAGGTGTATTGAGTCAGTCCAGCTTTTGGCAGGGATAGTTCCTCTCGCACTAGGGTAATCCACTGAAATGCCTCCCTCAGCAGCATGAAGCAGGATCCACCTTCAGCATGATTACAGATAGTGAGGACGATCAACCTTCCCACATGAACAACAGAAGCAAAATCTCTTTCTTGATTTGCTGCCCTCAAAAGTTTCCCTTTTCTCACCAAGATCCAATCTTAGCAAAGCGCCACATTGGACATGGATATTCACTTCTCCATAGGGCAAGGCAAAATTGTTCAGATTCAAAAAAGGCCTAAGGTGAACTTTTGCGAAAGAAATGTAGCCTCTGGTGCGGTCCGTTGCAAGGGACTTTTCTTCTGAATCCAGTGAAAAACGCTGCCTTTAGAGGCAAAGCAGCTCTGATTTCTTTGAGCTCTTTCTTTTTTATGCCACTTATTTATGTATTTCCTTCTTTAGGCTATGTACCTTTCAAAAGTTATGTACTTTACAATTTTTAAATTATTATGATTTTAGATGTTTTATCCTTTTTATGTTTAATTGAATCGATCCCAATATATTTATATATTCCATTCCCTTGTAGCCCCAAACAATCCAGAGCCCTAAATTTGACCTTAGAGTCAAATACCCCACATGGTTGTTTTCTCTCCTTTCCCCTTCCAAGGTCATGCAGTGGTCTCTGGGTCAGGGGCAGGTACATGGGCACAGGCAGGGGCAGAGCCAGCAGACAAGCGCCTGAGTTGTCTGGACAGAGCCACCTCATCCTTGGTCCCCGGTACGTGGTCAATGCTTGAGTGATCTTCAGTCTGATTCAGGATGCTGGGAGCCATCATACACAAACGCTTGGAGCACGTACCAGGGATATTTTCTCCATTTCCTCAGTCAAAAGACACTTCCTTCCTCACCAGTCAAGGTCCAATATCCTTCATCGGACCCTGGGCTGCTATCTGAGGCCCTGTTTCCTGCTTCCTCATCAAGGTCCTCTTGATGCTATGTATTCTCACAGATTTCATATTCTTCTTCTTCATCATCTTCTTCCGTATCCACTACTTGGTCATCTGCTTGCAGATCGCAATTCTGACTCTAGGGTTTTAAATTGAGATGACATTAAGGGAATCCTGACGAAGACGTCTCCAGGGGTTTCAAGTAATCAACATAGATTTCTTCTCCCTTTTCTTGGTCCTCGCTTCCTTTTCCATTCTTGCAGATGGCCTGGGGATCACGAGTCCCCTTAGTGAATTAGAGATCATCACATGTCGATTAGAGATCTTGGAGTCTGTGGCTGGAATGGAGAGAGTATGTGTCTGAGCAGCCTCGTCATGAATGATGTCACTGAGGTGGAATTGTTGCGCCCATGATGACCTGCGTCCTCTCTGTGACGTATGGGTGGTAGCATCAGAGTTTGACTTGTGTGTGTGAGCCCTGACGGCAGCGGCCAGAGCTGGTCAGGGCGCTTCTGAGTGTGCACAGGCGCCACGGCCTTTGGAGAGCAGGCGATGGAGGTCATCTTCCCTGGTCAACATCTTCGCAGTGAGGAAGTCATGGAGGATTGTTTGTTGACTTTCCAACGAAGGAGTCAGGGCTGTGCTGGCCTTCTCTCTGGCCATGGTTTGTCTGACATGCTCCAGAACGGGATCATCACAGGAGCACCCTGTGGCCGCCAACTTCACGACGTTGGGGTCCATGGACGCTGGCCCCTCACGATACGCCTGCTCTGATGCCCCTTAGTAGGAGGCCCCGATTCGTAGCCCTTTACCTGCCAGCATGAGGTTTTCCTCCGCACCCGTGCCCCAAATCCACCTTACCACAGGCACTCTGGGCGCCACACTGGCCTCCGTGATCGGATGTACTTCTGCTCCCCTGAGAAAGCCAATCATGGCCGATCATTGATTGATCTCTTGTGTCACCTTGCCCTTCCTCTCCTTCAACTTGACGCCATTGCGTGTGCATTACCCCTTTAAACGTTGCAAATAGGAATATTCTGCATGTTTGTCACCTGGACCATTTTCCCATATTCGGAAAGATTGCACTGCTTACCAGTGTCCTCAGCCTCCTCAAGGAAGTTCTCTGTTTCTCTCACTCGGGCAGAGGCCCTTTCCAATTCCACTCCTTTGTTCCCTAAGGATGTGAGAGCCTCCTGGAACTGCTTCTTGCCAGCGGCTGTTTCCAAGGGAAGCGTTTGGTGATCCTTGTGTTGTGTGAGTAATAAAGAGGAATCAGTGAAGACCTTGTGGTCTTCCTCACAGAATTCTATTTTAACCTGTCTTTGGGCCAGATAGTCAGGCTGACCATGCTCTGGCGCAAATGGCGTCTGAGATTTCGACTAGTGAGGGGCACCTTTTGTACTTTGCTCTTGGGCCTCCGAGTCTGGAAGCACTGAATGCTCTCTCTTCTTAAATATTCCTGCCATTTCCTGGAGTATTTCCAAGAGCACCTTGTTCAGATTCTCCTCTAATTCTTCCTTTTTTTGCGTGTCCTTAAGCGATTTCCACTCTATCAGAGCATGAGAATCGAGGGTATTGAGCAACCTACGTATATCCCTGTCTCCCTGGGCATGTCGGTCATATGAGTCCCTCCTCTGCAAGTGGGATCAAAGGAAGGCCAAGGCTGGCAAACGGGAGGAAAATAGCAGCACGTATTCCTATCAGCAAACCACCTACTTCAACACGCATGCATTCTCTTCTGGTGCCTTTAAGGTGTATTCAGTCAGTCCAGCTTTTGGCAGGGATGGTTCCTCTCGCACTAGGGTAATCCACTGAAGTGCGTCCCTCAGCAGCATGAAGCAGGACCCACCTTCAGCATCAGGACAGATAGTGAGGACGATCAACCTTCCCACAAGAACAACAGTAGCAAAATCTCTTTCTTGATTTGCTGCCCTCAAAAGTTTCCCTTTTCTCACCAAGATCCAATTTTACCAAGGCGCCACATTGAATATGGATATTCACCTCTCCACAGGGGAAGGCAAAATTGTTCAGATTCAAAAAAGGCCTAAGTTGAAGTTTTGCGAAAGAAATGTAGCCTCTGGTGGGGTCCGTTGCAAAGGACTTTTCTTCTGAAACCAGTGGGAAACGCTGCCTTTAACGGCAAAGCAGCTCTGATTTCTTTGTGCTCTTCCTTTTTTATCCCACTTATTTATGTATTTCCTTCTTTAGGCTATGTACCTTTAAAAAGTTATATACTTTAGAATTTTTAAATTATTATGGTTTTAGATGTTTTATCCTTTTTATGTTTAATTGAGTCGATCCCAATATATTTATATATTCCATTCCCTTGTAACCCCAAACTCTCCAGAGCCCCAAATTTGACGTTAGAGTCGAATACCCCACATGCTTGTTTTCTCTCCTTTCCCCTTCTAAGGTCATGCAGAGGACTCTGGGGCAGGGACAGTTACAGGGGCCCAGGCAGGGGCAGAGCCAGCAGACAAGCGCCTGAGTTGTCTGGGCAGAGCCACCTCAGCCTTGGTCCCCGGTAAGTGGTCAATGCTTGAATGATCTTCAGTCTGATTCAGGGTGCTGGGAGCCATCATACACAAACTCTTGGAGCACGTCCCAGGGATATTTTCTCCATTTCCTCAGTCAAAAGACAATTCCTTCCTGATCAGTCAAGGTCCAATATCCTTCATCAGAACCTGGGCTGCTATCTGAGGCCCTGTTTCATTCTTCCTTGTCAAGGTCCTCTTGACGCTGGGCATTCTCACAGATTTCATATTCTTCTTCTTCGTCATCTTCTTCCGTATCCTCTACTTGGTCATCTGCTTGCAGATCGCAATTCTGACTCTAGGTTTTTACATTGAGATGGCCTTCAGGGGTGCTGGCGAAGACGGCTTGAGGGGCTTCAAGTAATCAATACAGTCTTCTTCTCCCTTGTCTTGGTGCTCGCTTCCTTTTCCATTCTTGCAGATGGCCTGGGGATCACGAGTCCCGTTAGTGAATTAGAGATGATCATATGTGGATGAGACATCTTGGAGTCTGTGGCTGGAATGGAGAGAGTGTGTGTCTGAGCAGCCTCGTAATGAATGATATCACTGAGGTGGAATTGTTGCACACATGATGATCTGCGTCCTCTCTGTGACGTATGTGTGGTAGCGTCAGAGTGTGACTTGTGTGTGTGAGCCCTGACGGCAGCGGCCAGAGCTGGTCCGGCCGCTTCTCCGTGTGCACAGGCGCCCCGGCCTTTGGAGAGCAGGCGATGGAGGTCATCTTCCCTGGTCAGCATCTTCACGGTGAGGAAGTCATGGAGGATTGTTTGTTGACTTTCCAACGAAGGAGTCAGGTCTGTGCTGGCCTTCTCTCTGGCCATGGTTCGTCTGACATGCTCCAGAACGGGGTCATCACAGAAACACCCTGTGGCCGCCAACTTCACGACGTTTGGGTCAATGGACGCTGGAACCTCACACTATGCCTGCTCTGATGCCCCTTCGTTGGACGCCCCGATTCGTAACCTTTTACCTTCCAGCATGAGGTTTTCCTCCGCATCCGTGCCCCAAACCCATCTTACCCCAGGCACTCTGGGCGCCACACTGGGCTCCGTGACCGGATATACTTCTGCTCGCCTTAGAAAGCCAGTCATCACCGATCATTGATTGATCCCTTGTGCCACCTTGCCCTTCCTCCCTTTCAACTTGACACCATTGTGTGTGCATTACCCCTTTAAACGTTGGAAATAGGAATATTCTGCATGTTTGGCATCTGGACCATTTTCCCATATTCGGAAAGATTTCACTGCTTACCAGTGTCCTCAGCCTCCTCTAGGAAGTTTTGTGTTTCTCTTACTCGGCCAGAAGCCCTTTCCAACTAAACTCCTTTTTTTCCTAAGGATGTGAGAGCCTCCTGGAACTGCTTCTTGCCAGCGGCTGTTTCCAATGGAAGCGTTTGGTGATCCTTGTGTTGTGGGGGTAATAAAGAGCAATCAGTGAAGACCTTGTGGTCTTCCTCACAGAATTCTCTTTTAACCTGTCTTTAGGCCAGATAGTCAGGCTGACCATGCTCTGGCGCAAATGGTGTCTGAGCTTTTGACTTGTGAGGGGCACCATTTGTACTTTGCTGTTGGGCCTCCGAGTCTGGAAGCACTGAATGCTCTCTCTTCTTCAATATTCCCGCCATTTCCTGGAGTTTTTCCAAGGGCACCTTGTTCAGATTCTCCTCTAATTTTTCCTTTTTTGCGTGTCCCTAAGCGATTTCCACTCTATCAGAGCATGAGAATCGAGGATATTGAGCAACCTACGTATATCCCTGTCTGCCTGCGCATGTCGGTCATATGACTCCCTCCTCTGCAAGTGGGATCAAAGGAAGGCCAAGGCTGGCAAACGGGAGGAAAATAGCCGCATGTATTCCTTTCAGCAAACCACCTTCTTCAACACGCATGCATTCTCTTCTGGTGCATTTAAGGTGCATTCAGTCACTCCAACTTTTGGCAGGGGTGGTTCCTCTCCCACTAGGGTAATCCACTGAAATGCCTCCCCCAGCAGCATGAAGCAGGACCCACCTTCAGCATCATTACAGATAGTGAGGACGATCAACCTTCCCACATGAACAACAGAAGCAAAATCTCTTTCTTGGTTTGCTGCCCTCAAAAGTTTCCCTTTTCTCACCAAGATCCAATCTTAGCAGGCGCCACATTGGACATGGATATTCACTTCTCCATAGGGGAAGGCAAAATTGTTCACATTCAAAAAAGGCCTATGGTGGAGTTTTGCGAAAGAAATGTAGCCTCTGGTGGGGTCCGTTGGAAGGGACTTTTCTTCTGAAACCAGTGGGAAACGCTGCCTTTAGAGGCAAAGCAGCTCTGATTTCTTTGAGCTCTTTCTTTTTTATGCCACTTATTTATGTATTTCCTTCTTTAGGCTATGTACCTTTAAAAAGTTATATACTTTAGAATTTTTAAATTATTATGGTTTTAGATGTTTTATCCTTTTTATGTTTAATTGAGTCGATCCCAATATATTTATATATTCCATTCCCTTGTAACCCCAAACTCTCCAGAGCCCCAAATTTGACGTTAGAGTCGAATACCCCACATGCTTGTTTTCTCTCCTTTCCACTTCTAAGGTCCTGCAGAGGACTCTGGGGCACGGACAGTTACAGGGGCCCAGGCAGGGGCAGAGCCAGCAGACAAGCGCCTGAGTTGTCTGGGCAGAGCCACCTCATCCTTGTTCCCCGGTAAGTGGTCAATGCTTGAGTGATCTTCAGTCTCATTCAGGGTGCTGGGAGCCATTATACACAAACTCTTGGAACACATCCCAGGGATATTTTCTCCATTTCCTCAGTCAATAGACACTTCCTTCCTGATCATTCAAGGTCAAATATCTTTCCTCGGAACATGGGCTGCTATCTGAGGCCCTGTTTCCTTCTTCCACATCAAGGACCTCTTGACTCTAGGCATTCTCACAGATTTCATATTCTTCTTCTTCGTCATCTTCTTCCGTATCCTCTACTTGGTCATCTGCTTGCAGATCGCAATTCTGACTCTAGGTTTTTACATTGAGATGGCCTTGAGGGGTCCTGGCGAAGACGGCTCGAGGGACTTCAAGTAACCAATATAGTCTTCTTCTCCCTTGTCTTGGTGCTCGCTTCCTTTTCCATTCTTGCAGATGGCCTGGGGATCACGAGTCCCCTTAATGAATTAGAGATGATCACATGTGGATGAGAGATCTTGGAGTCTGTGGCTGGAATGGAGAGAGTGTGTGTCTGAGCAGCCTCGTCATGAATGATATCACTGAGATGGAATTCTTGCCTACACGATGCCCTGCGCCCTCTCTGTGAAGCATGTGTGGTAGCGTCAGAGTGTGAGTTGTGTGTGTGAACCCTGACGGCAGCGGCCAGAGCTGGTCCAGCCGCTTCTCCGTGTGCACAGGCGCCCCGTGCTTTGGAGAGCAGGCGATGGAGGTCACCTTCCCTGGTCAGCATCATCACAGTGAGGAAGTCATGGAGGATTGTTTGTTGACTTTCCAACCAAGGAGTCAGGGCTGTGCTGGCCTTCTCTCTGGCCATAGTTTGTCTGACATGCTCCAGAACGGGGTCATCACAGGAGCATCCTGTGGCCGCCAACTTCAAGACGTTGGTCTCCATGGACGCTGGCCCCTCACGCTACGCCTGCTCTGATGCCCCTTCGTTGGAGGCCCCGATTCGTAGCCCTTTACCTGCCAGCATGAGGTTTTCCTCCGCACCCGTGCCCCAAATCCATCTTATCCCAGGGACTCTGGGCGCCACACTGGCCTCCGTGACCGGATATACTTCTGCTCCCCTTACAAAGCCAATCATGGCCGATCATTGATTGATCTCTTGTGGCACCCTGCCCTTCCTCTCCTTCAACTTGACGCCATTGCGTGTGCATTACCCCTTTAAACGTTGCAAATAGGAATATTCTGCATGTTTGGCAGCTGGACCATTTTCCCATATTCGGAAAGATTGCACTGCTTACCAGTGTCCTCAGCCTCTTCAAGGAAGTTCTCTGTTTCGCTCACTCAGCCAGAAGCCCTTTCCAACTCCACTCCTTTGTTCCCTAAGGATGTGAGAGCCTCCTGGAACTGCTTCCTGCCAGCGGCTGTTTCCAAGGCAAGCGTTTGATGATCCTTGGGTTGTGGGAGTAATAAAGAGGAGTCAGTGAAGACCTTCTGGTCTTCCTCACGGAATTCGCTTTTAACCTGTCTTTAGACCAGATTGTCAGACTGACCATGCTCTGGCGCAAATGGCGTCTGAGCAATTGACTAGTGAGGGGCACCTTTTGTACTTTGCTGTTGGGCCTCTTGTTCTGGAAGCACTGAATGCTCTCTCTTCTTCAATATTCCGGCCATTTCCTGGAATATTTCCAAGAGCACCTTGTTCAGATTCTCCTCTAATTCTTCCTTTTTTTGCGTGTCCCTAAGCGATTTCCACTTTTTCAGAGCATGAGAATCGAGGGTATCCTGCAACCTACGTATATCCGCGTCTCCATGGGCATGTCTGTCAAATGACTCCCTCTTCTGCAAGTGGGATCAAAGAAGGACACGGCTGGCAAACGGGAGGAAAATAGCAGTATGTGTTCCGTTCAGCAAAACACCTTCTTCAACACGCATGCATTCTCTTCATAAGCCTTTAAGGCGTATTCAGTCTTTCCAGCCTTTTTAGTGATGGTTCCTCTCGCACTAGGGTAATCCACTGAAATGCCTCCCTCAGCAGAATGAAGCAGGACCCACCTTCAGCATCAGGACAGAAAGTGAGGACGATCAACCTTCCCACATGAACAACAGTAGGAAAATCTCTTTCTTGATTTACTGCCCTCAAAAGATTCCAAAGAATTTTTTCAAAATCTGAACAATTTTGCCTTCCCCTACGAAGAAGTGAATATCCATGTCCAATGTGGCGCCTTCCTAAGATTGGATCTTGGTGAGAAAAGGGAATCTTTCCAGGTTCACCCTATCTTCAGATGGTATAATCGTACCATGCAAATCTCCTTTGAAGTCATTGAAGATATGATAAAATAGGATAGGTTCAAGTACAAATCCCTGTAAACTTATCTTTCATGAACTCTCTGCAGACAGAAATCACCTCATTCATTCAACAACTTAACTATTCGTTTGCTATCTTGTCTAATTCTTTTAGATATTTTTCCTCAAGAATACCATGAAACATTTTTCTTTCAGATACTCAGATCATCTTTAAGGACACTTCATCTATATCATTGCCCTCTTTTTAAGTTAGTTTGTTGTGGCTTGTACTTGATATATTATGCTGACACTTAGTTCAACTCTTAGTTTTGTGAATAATTATCCCTTAAATAAGATATTCTATAAAAGATAGTGATGAAATCCATCTGAATAGATGACAAGTGTACTTTCTAGAATTGATCATCATCCCTTCCCAAATTGTCTGCATTTTATCTTACAAGAAGTAGGGTTGCATCAAAATTATATTCAAATTCTTGAATTATTTAAGGTAAAATGAGAAATATAGACTAAATGAAACCATTACTTTCCAAATAAAAATTCCATTCCATAAGGGAAATGCATGCAAAATATCATATATATATATATATATATATATATATATATATATATATATATATATATATGTGTGTGTGTGTGTGTGTGTGTGTGTGTGTGTGTGTGTGTGTGTGTGTGTGTGTATGTGTGTGTGTGTGCATAGTCATTTCTGCTTTCACAAGTACATATAGTGGTCAAGTCAAGATTTCGGAGTAGAAGCAGAGACTTGCTAGAGTTTTCCCCATAAGCCCAGCTAAATACTTGTAAAATTTGATCCTAAACAAATTTTGGAGCTGAAAAACCCACAGAATGACGATGTGAAGCAAATCTCTAGCAGAAGACAGCTTATAAGGTCAGTGGGAAGCTTGAATTGTGCTGCTTGGGAGCAGAAAATAGTCCAATTTGGCCCCCACCAACACAGACAGGACCTGAGGAGGACTTGAGGGGATTGAATTCCTGGCACCTGCGGGGGTTTTGAGACTTCATAACCCCCAAACAGGTAGAACAAATTGGAAGGTCAGTCAAAAAAAAACATGTAGGACTTGTGTGAGAGAGCTGAGTGAACTAACCCCATTGACAGGGCAGGAGAGGGGGTGAAGGAGCCCACTGTAGCCATAACAGCATCAGGGGAAGCCCACGCTGCTTTTTAAGGAACTCTAAGCTCACAGCTTGAGGGGGGATCAAGAAGCTGACATTACACCCACCCACCCCACTGGAAGAAGAGATCCACCTAGAAAAAGAACTCAAAAGTCAAGTAAATGGCTGAGGAAATGAGCAAAAACTGGAAAAAATTGATACTATAGAAACTTACTTTGGTTAGAAGGAATATCAAAATATACAAACAGAAGAAGACAACAAAGTCAAAGCTCCTACACCCAAAATCTCCAAGAAAAATTCGAATTGCTTTCAGACCATGGAAGAGGTCAAAAGGGATTTTGAAAGTCAAGGAAGAGATGTAGAGGAAAAAATGAGAAGAAAAATGAGAATGATGCAATAATATATTGAGAACCAAGCCAACAGATTGCAGAAGGAGATCCAAAAATGCTGAAGAAGATAACACCTTAAAAATAGACTAACTTAAATGAAAAAAGAGATCCATATAGCCAATGAAGATAAGAATGCCTTAAAAGGCAAAATTTTCTGAATGGAAAAATAAGTCCCAAAGTTCTCAGAAGAAAAAAATGTTAAAAATTCGAGTGGAGCTGATGGAAGGTAATAAATTTCTGAAAAATCAAGAAATTATAAAAACAACTAAAGGAATCAGAACAATAACAGGCAATGGGAAATATCACCTTGGAAAAAGCCTGACCTTGGAAAAAATAGATCCAGGAGAGACAATTTAAATAGTATTGGACTACGTAAAAACCACGATAAAAACATAATCTCTCAAGAAATTTTCCAGAAAAAAAAAAAAAAAAACATCCTCATATTCTAGAATCAGAGGGTCAAATATATATTGCAAGAATACACTTATTGCCTCCTGAAAGAGATCCTAAAAGGAACTCTAAGAACATTGTAGCCACATTCCAGAATTCCAAGGTCAAGGAGAAAATGTTTCAAGCAGCCAGAAAGAGACACTTCAAACATTGTGGAAAGTAAATCAAGAAAACACAAGATTTAGTAGTTTCTACACGAAGGGAGAGAAGGTATTGGAATATGGTATTCTAGAGGTCAAACAGGTAGGATTAAAACCAAGAGTCATCTACTCAGTCAACCTGACTAAAGCACTTCAGGGGAAAGAAAGATCATTAAATAAAACAGAGGTCTTTCAAGCAGTATTGATGAAAAGACCAGAGCTGAATAAAAAATATTTGACTTTCAAACATAGAATCAAGAGAAGCAAGAAGAAGTAAACAGGAAAGAGAAATCATAAGACAAATCATAAGACAAAATCATAAGACATAGAAGGAGATAGGTACAAATGGAATGGGGTAAATTATGTCTCACATAAAAGGGCAAGAAAAAACTTTTTCAATGGAGGGAAAGAAATTGGAGGTGAGAGGGAAAGGGTGAACCTTACTCTCACCGGATATGAAATAAGGAGGGAAACAGCTTGCACACTCGGTTTGGTATGAAGAGTTTTCTTACACTAGAGGTAAGGTGAGGGTGATGGAAAGAGGGCAAGTGGGAGGAAGACTAATTAGAAGTATACACTTTTGAGGAGAGACAGGGTCAAGAGAGATAATAGAATAAATGGGGGCAGAATAGGATGGAGGAAACTATAATTAGTCTTTTGTCACATGACTGCTGTGGAAGTATTTTGCACGACTGCAAATGTATAATGTATATAGAATTGCTTGTCTTCTCAGTGGGGATGGGTGGGCAGTAAGGAAGGAACAGAACTTGAAACTTAAAGTTTTAAAAATTAATTTTTGAGTTTAAAGATACTCCACTCCCCTCTCGGCCAGCCCAGAAGTCTCTCTCACTGACCTGTAGCGCCTGTGGGTGGAGGGACCTTCGCGGCTGCCGGAGGTTCCGTCCCTGAAGCCTGCTGGGATCTGCTCCTCTGGGGCCACGTGGCCAGGGCAGCTCGGGGGTGGGCTTCCCTGTCCGGAGTGTGACGGATCCCTGGGAACGGCTTTCCAGGGCTCTCTGGAACGGAATTCTCTTCCACTGCGTTGTTGCCTGGCTTACAGTACTCCAGAATTTGTGGGGAGTTCTTTTTACCAGAAATTTATGGGTTGTCGATTCGGAGCTAGCATACGTGAGTCTTTCTACTCCGCCATCTTCGCCCCTCCCTGTAAAAATTAAAGTTTTAAAAATTTATCCTAAAAATTGTTTTTTACACGCAACTGGGAAATATGATATACAAGTCTTGTGGTGTAGAAATCTTTCCTGTCCTAGAAGGAAAGAAAGGCAGAGAGAATGAAAATGATTCCTGCTCACCCACCTCTCAAAACATAAATGCATGAAGCAAGATCATTAAAACAAGCGTTCCTTTCTCAATAATTAAGGGAAATACAAAATAATGATTTTATTTTTTTCGCAATCACATATGTGTTATAATTGTGATCCTTCCTTAATTTTCCTCAAAAAACTGCTTCTGTCACATATTTTTCACTGGACAAATAGTTTCAGTGGCTTCACTATGTCTATTTAATACAGTTCAAAGTCTTTATCCTAGCGTTCAAGGCTCTCTACAGGTTCTCTTTGCACTTGATTTCCCACTATTTATCGACAGGAAAAGATTTCAACAACCAGACTATTTTCTTGGTTTATATTTGCCCTTTGGAAAGTCCTGGCATGAAGTTTCAATTCCGACTCAAATTGATAATGTAACATTTGCAAATTTGCTTATTATTAAGCTCTACACACAATTCTCTGAGACTAAAATTTTAAAAATAGACAAACTCCTAAAGAATTACCTGCACCAATTAAGTGACAAGTTGAAACTATCCCCCAAAATACATAAAGTAAAATAATGATGGAAAGGGTCATGGAGAAGAGTGAAGAGATGTGAAGGAAGAAAAGAAGTGATACGAGGAGGGGCCTGAATATTGTGCAGAATAAGTAAAATATGCAAGAAAATAAGTTAGAGAACGGAGATCTCAGAAGGATGACATCTATCATTTCCTCACCTTACATTTAATATTGCTTTCTATTGCAGATATGAGATATTAAGATGGTTTTAGGAGATGATGGATCTCAGCCACAAACATTTTGAAAATTCATAACTCTTTCTCGTCTTCTGTCCCCAAATTAAAAAAAAGAAAGGAAGTCACAGGAAGAGAATAGAGTACATTTACCTTAAATTTCTGCTGCAATCTATTCTCTGCAAAAACCAGTCTCCCCAAACTCCTCAGACAAAGTCCACAGAACAATGAGTCATATAGATGTAGACGCTGGTGTGCTGAAGAAACATCAATTAAGACAACATTTCCTTGACTACTTTACATAAACATATACTTATACACATATATACACACATACATATATATACATATACAAATGTATCACATGTATATGTATATATATATATATATGTATATGTATATGCACATACTTAAACACACATATACACACATTGAGCCAGCCTAGAAGGAAGAAATGAACACTAAACTCAAGATGAAGTTCTATACTTTTAGAAATGAATGATCGTATCAAGATATAATTTTGATTCACATTAGCCATGGTAACAGAAAATTCCTCTTCTTTTGGCTAATGTTTTCTTTTCTTCTCTTTGTCATATTTAAGAACATAATGAGGTAGGTCTTATGTGTGATGTGGTATATGAATTATCCTGTTGTAAGATTAGTACTGCTTTACGTAAACAGAGAGACTTAGAATTCATTTGATCCCTGTCACCACTAGCATCCTTCCCAAAAAGAGGATAAGAGATATTTCCTAGTGTTCTTGCCCATAGCAGAAAGAAAATCAGGGACTTTTCATCTTCAAGTTTTAATGTTTTGAGTGGGCAGAAATATCTGCCATTTCAATTGAACCTTCCCCTAGTTGCTCCATTTCTGTATGCCCAATTCTACTCTGAAATGTATACTGATAGCCTGATACTGTTGTCCAAACAAATAAACCTAAATAGAAAATTCATTGACATTGATCTGCTTAGAGAATTATCTTTTATGCTTCATGGAATTGTGAAAATGCTGGTATTAGAGATTTGGATCCAAACTTCAAGTAATTTTGTCCAGTTTAAGAGCAAACATTCAATTAGCAGCAGATTTTTCTGGTGCCAGGTCTTGGGAAGAAGGAGAATTTATCATTCAGAGCATTTTTCCTGATCTCGTGCCTCCAGTAGTTTTATTTTTCGTGGGGCCGAAAGTGGGAAAAGTGAATCTGGTGAGGGAGGAGCACATGTACTTTCATTATAACGTCTATCTCCAAGGAACTACCAGTTACTTGAAACCTGGGAGTTCAGTGACTGGATCACGCTTCTCGCAGAATTAACTCATCAAATTTAACAGTATGCTCTTCAGAATCACTGTCACTGCCACCGAGGAAACAATTCTAGACTCAGTCTTGGATGGGATTCTCCTGGCCATTTCCACATTGTGTTCTTCTAAAAAAAGAATGTTTCCCACCTTACTGTTTCTGAGTCTGCTATAAAACAGATACTGCAGGATTAGAGAATTTCACTCTTATCTGAATACAAACAGAGTCAAGGATGTTTTATCCTGTCAAATTTAGTGTGTCATATGTCCCTGGGTTTTTCCTTATACAACAAATTCTATGACCAATAGAAAGTGACAGGCAAAGCATGTGACGCCTTTTGTGTAATTTCACTTCGAAATCTAATATTATTTTTGTCTGAAATTAGAACATGTTCAGGGATTTATGTAAATTACTTAAGACTCACCTTAATATGTCCCCATTATTTAACAAGATTTTAAAAGGAGTAGTGATTTTCTGTAATCATTCTCTTACTGTTATGAATGTGAGATTCCATTACACATTTTTACTGAAGCATTTTGTGATATCTAAGAAATCTGAAATAACTAAAAATTTAGTCTATAATATGTTAGGTTATAATATGTTTCCTGATACAGGAAAATACAAAAGAAAAAGAAAAAAAGGCACCTGCTCTTAGTTTTTTTTTAACACCAGTCAGCTCAACACCAAGTTCTCCAGCTGCTAACTAAAAGAACCACAGGTCACAACACACAAAGTCTCACCATCACAAGGAAGAAGGAAAGAAGTAAGAAAAAGACCACAGAATCTTTTCTACGGGGAAAAGGATCAAAACACCAATAACGAAGAGGTCAATATTGAGACTGTACTCCCACCCGAAACTTCAGAAGTGACTATGAACTGTTTGCACGCACGAACAGCTCTCCTGGAACAGCTGAAGAAGGAAATAAAAGAAAAATTGGCCAATGATTTTAAAAGAATGAAAAAAATGAATTGTCTGAAGATAACAGCTCTTTAAAAAGAAAAATTGAACAAATTGAAGAGGAATCACAAAACTTAACTGGGAAAACTGGACAGATGGAAAAAGAAGTAAAAAACATCAATAAGAAAATTGGACAAATTGAAAAGCTAGCACAAAACCTAAGTGGGAAAATTGGACAAATTGAAAAGCTAGTACAAAAACTAACTGAAGACCACAATTACCTAAAGGGAACAGTTGGACAAGTGGAAAAGGAGATGCAAAAGTTAACCGAAGAAAACAATTTGGAGAAAATTAGAATTGGGCAGGTGGAAGATAATGACTCTATGAAACATCAAGAATCAGGCAAAGAAAATATAAAGAAAGAAAAGATAGAATAAAATGTAAAATATCGAATTGGAAAAACAACTGACCTGGAGAATAGATCCAGGAGAGAAAATTTAAGAATTATTGGCATACCAGAAATCTATCATGAAAAAAAAGAGTTTGGAAATTACCTTTCAAGATATCATCAAGAAAAACTGCCCAGAAGTGGGAGATACAGAGGGAAAAAATAGCCATCGAGAGAATCCATCATTCACCCCCAAAAAGAGATCCCAAACAGAAACACCAAGAAACATCGTTACCAAATTCCAGAACTATAAAATGAAGGAGAAAATATCACAGGCAACCAGAAAGAAACAATTCAGATATCGGGGAACTACAGTCAGGTCACATAGGACCTTGCAGCTTCTATATTAAAAAATCACCAGAATAGGAATATAATATTCCATAAGGGAAAGAAGCTGAGACTACAACCAAGGAACAATTACCAACAAAAGTTCACCACAACATTTCAGACTAAGAGATGGATATTCAATTAAATAAGTGATTTCCAGGCCTTCCTGCCAAAAAGGCCAGAACTGAATAGAAAATATGACCTTCAAACCCAGGTCTCAAGAGAGGCATAAAAAGATAAATAGAGGAAAAGAAAAACTTGTAACTCAATTTGGGAATACTGCTTACCTCTTTATAAAGAAAGATGATAAACTTGTTAAGTTTAATAAATGCACATCTATTATGAAGTATAAAAGGGATACACATAGAGAGAAGGAACGGGTGTAAAGTAAATGATGTGATAATAAAAATGTGATTCAAGTATGCAAAGGGATTATAACATGAGATATGAAATGGAGTACGCAGAAAATGATAAATTACTTCACAGGAAGAAGTACAAAATTATATTCCAGTAGAGTGAAAGAGGGAAGGAAGATGAGCATTCTTTGAGAGATACTGCCATCTGAGTTAGTTCAAGGAGGGAACAATAAACTTAATTAAATATATAAATCTATTTGGCTCTATAGGCAGTAGGAGGGGAAGGAGGACAAAGCGGAGGGGAAGTTAAAAGAGAGGGAAGAAGTAGTGAGGTTAAAGGGGAGTAAAAAAGAGGGGGGAACTGAAAGAAAGACAAGAAGACTGCTGGAAGTGATGGTCAAATGAGAAAACTGTATTGAGGAGGGGAACGGAAATGGGAGAACTAAAAGTACAAACAGTAGGAACGATGACCGAGGGAAAGACACAGATTGTAATCATAACTGTGAATGTAAATGGAATGAATTCTCCCATAAAAGGAAGATGGATAAGAGTGAGTTAAAAGCCATAATGCAACAACATGTTGTTTGCAAGAAAGACATTTGAAATGGAGGGACATATACACAGAGCAAAGGTAAAAGGTTGGAGCACAGTATACTGTGCTTCAGGTGATATGAGATAAGCGGGGGTAGCAATCCTAAACTCAGACAAAGTTAAACCAGAAATAGATCTAATCAGAAGAGATACCGACGAAAACTATATCCTCTTATAAGGCATCATACAGAATGAAGCAATATTATTGCTAAACATATGTGCTCCAAGTGGTATAGTATCCAAATTCTTAGAGGAGAGATTGGGGGAGTTGCAGGAAGAAATACACAGCAAAACTACAATAGTGGGGGATCTCAACCTCAACCTCTCTGAACTTGATAAACTTAACCTTACAATAAAAAAGAAAGAAGTTAAGGAACTGAATAAAACTCTGGAGAAGTTAGACATGATAGATCCAAGGAGAAAAATGAATGGGATAGAAATGAATATACCTTTTTCTCAGCAGTACATGGCACATATACAAAAATTGACCATGTTATAAAGCAGAAAACCCCACAATCTCGTGCAGAAAGGTAGAGAAATTCAATGCATCCTTGTCAGATCATAATGCAATGAAAATTATATGTAATAAAGGGCCATGAAAAGCTGAACCAAAAATCAATTGGAAACTAAATAATCTAATCCTAAAGAAGGGGTGGGTTAAACAACGAATTATAGAAAAAAATCAACAACTTTATTCAAGACAAGGACAATAATGAGAGAGCTTACCAAATCTTATGGGATACTGCAAAAGCATTTCTTAGGGGAAGTTTTATATCTTTGAATGCCTACATGAATAAAACAGACAAAGTATGATATGCAACTGAGGTAAGCTAGATGCATTTCCAATAAGATCAGGGGTGAAACAAGGATGTCCAATATCACAACTATTATTCAATATGGTACTAGAAACATTAACTGTAGCAATTAGAGAAGATAAAGAAATGTAAGAAATTAGGATGGACAAAGAAGAACGTAAATTCTTGCTTTTTATAGGTGATATGATGATGTACTTATAGAATCCCAAAGATTCAAGTAAAAAACTCCTTAAAATAATAAACCATTTTGGCAAAGTTGGAGGTTACAAAATAAACCTGCACAAGTCTTCTGTATTTCTATATATTAGTAAGAAAACCCAACAGCAAGAGATAGAAAGATAAATCCTATTTAAAGCTGGATTAGACACTATGAAATGTTTGGGAGTTTACCTGCCCAAACAAACCCAAGGACTATACGAACACAACTTCAAGACACTGTTCACAGAAATAAAGTCACAGCTAAGTAAGTAGAAAAACATCAGTTGCTCACGGGTAGAGCGAGCCAATATAATAAAAAAGACAATTTTATCAATTTTATCTAAATTAATTTACTTATTTAGTGCTACACCAATCAAACTATCAGACAATTATTTTCTAGAGCTCAAAAAATAGTGTCAAAGTTCATCTGGAAGAACAAAAGTTCCAGAATATCAAGGGGACTAGTGAAAATAAATCTTGGGGAAGGTGGACTAACACTACCAGATTTCAAATTGTATTATAAAGCAACAATTACAAAACCACTTGGTATTGGATAAGAAAAAGAAGGGTAGAAAAGTGGAACAAGCTAAGTAATCAAGACACTTTAGGCAATGATTATAGTAATCTACTTTTTGATAAAAACAAAGACCCCAGCTTCTGGGATAAGATAAGAACTCACTGTTCGACAAAAATTGCTGGGAAAACTGGAAACAGTGTGGCAGAAACTAGGCCTAGACCAACGCCTGACATAGAACAGAATAATAAAGTCCAAATGAGTACGCGATGTATGTATAAAGATGGTTACTATGAACAAATTGATGGAACAAGGAAGAGTGTATTCCTAGTAGTTTCTGTTGGTGTCAGGTGCAAGGGTATTTTCTTCTGATGCCAGTGGAGACAGTGCCTTTAGAGGCAAAGGAGCTCGGATTTCTTTGAACCATTTATTTATTGAAACAGTTATTTATGTATATCCTTGTTTATGCTATCTTTTCTTAAAATATATTATATTTTCAAATTTTTAAATTATTATTATTTTCCATGATTTATCCTTTCTATGGTTAAATTAATCGATCAAAATATATTTATATATTCCTTTCACTTGTAGACTCAAATTCCCTAGAGGCCAAAATTTGACCTTAGAGCTGAACGTCCCCACATGCTAGTTTATTCTCCATTCCACTTCCCAGGTCATGGAGAAGACTGTGGGGCAGGGGCACGGGCAGGGGCAGTGGCAGCAGCTCAGGTGTCTGGGTAGAGCCACCAAAGCCTTGGTCCCAGGTAAATGGTGAATACTTGAGTGATCCTCAGTCTGAATCAAGGTCCTGGGAGCCATCATACACAAACTCTTGGAGTACTTCCCAGGGACATATGCTCCATTTCCTCGGTCTAATGACACCTCTTTCCTCATCAGGAAAGCTCCCATGTTCTTCATCGAACCCTGGGTGCTCTCTGTGGCCATGTTTCTTTGCTCCTCATCAGGGTCTTTGTTATGCCAGGGATTCTCACTGTTTTCATCTTCTTCAACATCATCTTCTTTCGTATCCTCTGCTTGGTCATCTGCTTCCAGCTCGCACTCCTGACTGTAGGGTGGTACAGTGAGTTTGCTATTAGTGGATCCTGGCGCAGAGGTCTCCAGGGGCTTCAGGTCATAACCATAGTCTACTTCTCCCTTGTCTTAGTGCTCTGTTCCTCTTCCATTCTTGCATATGACCTGTGGCTCACGAATCCCACTAAGTGAATTGGAGATGATCATATTGTGGATGAGATTTCTCCGGTTTTGTGGGAGGAATGGAGAGGGTAACTTTCTGAGCAGCATCGTCATGAATGATATCACAGAGGTGGAATTGTTGCGCAGATGATGACGTGCCTCCTCTCTCTGACAATTGTGGCAGCATCACAGTTTGGCTTGTGCGTGTGAACCCTGTTGTCAGTGGCCAGAGCTGGTAGGGCAACTTCTCCCTGTGCACAGGAGTCTCGACGTTTGGAGAGTAGGCGATGGCAGTCATCTTGCGGGGTCAGCAGCTTTTCACTGACGAGGTCTTTACATATTGTCTGTTGGCTTTTCAACGGCGGAGTCAGGGCTCTGGTGGGCTTGTCTCTGATCATTGCTTGTCTGACATGCTTCAGAACGGGGTCATCCTGGGAGCGCCCTGTCACCGCCAACTTCAAGATGTTGCCGTGGAAGACCCCCGGCGCCTCCCCCTCTGCTCCCTCCTCAGAGGCGCCGATCCGTAGCCCTTTACACGCCAACATCAGGTCTTTGTCAGCATTCATGCTGCGCTTCCGACGCACCATAGGCACCGTGGGTGCCACACTGGCCTCCGTGACCTTGGCATCATTCTCCTCCATTTTGAAAGTGATTCGTGGCAGATCATGGATCTCTTCGGACTGCTTGGCCTTGCTCTCTTTCAGCTTGATGACATTGAGTCTGCATTCTTCCTTCAGTCTTATCAAATAGAAATATTCTGCATCTTTTGGAAACTGCAGCATTTTCCCATATTCGGAAAGAATGCACAGTTTCCCAGGGTCCTCATCCTCCTGAAGGAGTATCTGTCTTTCTCTCACTTGGCCAGAAGCCATTGCCAACTACACTCCTTTGTTCCCTAAGGCAGTGAGAACCTCCTCGAACTTCTTGCCAGCGGCTCTTCCCAAGGGAAGCACTTGGTGATCCTTGTGTTCTGGGAGTAATAAACAGGAATCAGTGAAGACCCTCGGGTCTTCCTCACAGAACTTCTCTTTTTCCCTGCCTTGATCCCAGGTATTCATACCGACCATGCTCTGGCGCAAATGACATTTGAGCATTTGACTAGTGAGGGACACATATTGCAGGTTTCTGTTGGGCATCCGAGTCTGGAAGCATTGAATCCTCTCTCCTCTTCAAAATTCCCGCCATGCCCTGGAGTATTTCCAAGGGCACCTTGTCCAATTTCTCCTCTGCATCTTCCCTGTATCAGTGTCCTGAAACGATTTCCACATAATCAGTGCACAAGGTCCCAGGAAATTCAGCAACTTATGCACACCCCTGGCTCCCTGGGCATTTCTGTCAAATGACTCCCACCTCTGCAAGTGGGATCAAAGTAAGGCCACGGATGGCAAACGGGAGGAAAACACCAGAATGCATTCGTTTCACAAAACCACCTTCTTCAACACGAATGTATTCTTTTCTTGTGACTTTAAAGTTTATTCAGTCAGTTCAGCTTTCACAGTGTTGGCTCCTCCAGTACTAGACTCTTCCACGGAAATGCCTTCCTCAGCAGCATGAAGCAGGGCCCACCTTCAGCATCAAGACAAAAAGTGGAGAATGTCAACCTTTCCACGTGAAGCACGTTAGCAACATCTCTTTCTTGTTTTACTGGCTTCAAAAGTTTCCCTTTTCTCACCAAGATCCAATCTTAGGAAGGCGGAGCATTCGACATGGATATTCACTTCCTCACACGGGAAAGGAAAATAGTTGAGATTCAACAAAGGGCTAAAGTGAAGTTCTGGGAAAGGAAAGTAGCTTCTGGCGGGGTCAGGTGCAATGGGTTTTTCTTCTGATACCAGTGAGAAACACTGCCTTTGGAAGCAAAGGAGCTGTGATTACTTTGAGCTATTCATTTATTGAGACTGTTATTTATGTATTTTCTTGTGCATTCTATCCTTTCTTAAAAAATTTTTATATTTTAAATTTTTAATATATTATGATTTTAGATGTTTTATTCTTTATAGGGTTAGTTTATTCGATCAAAATATATTTATATATTCCTACCCCTCGTAACCCAAAATTCTCAACAGGCCAGAATTTTACCTTAGAGTCGAACATCCCCACGTGCTTGCTTTCAATCCTTTCCCGCTAAAAGGTCATGGAGACGACTATGGGTCAGGGGCAGGAACAGGGGCACGGACAGGAGCAGAGGCGAAGCCAAGTGGCTCAGGTGTCTGGGCAGAGCCACCAAAGCCTTGGTAAGTGATGAATGCTTGAGTGATACTCAGTCTGAAACAAAGTCCTGGGAGCCATCATACACAAACACTTGGAGCACATCCCAGGGATGTTTGCTCCATTTCCTCAGTCTAATGACACTTCTATCCTCATCAGGAAAGCTCCCATATTCTTCTTAGGACCTTAGGCTACTCTCTGTGGCCCTGGTTCTTTCTTCCTCATCAGGGTCCTTGTTACGCCAGGGATTCTCACTGTTTTCATCTTCTTCAACATCATCATCTTTTCCAACATCCTCTCCTTTGTCATCTGCTTCCAGCTCGCACTCCTGACTGTAGGACTCTACAGTGAGTTTGCTTTCAGTGGATCCCTGGGCAGATGACTTCAGGGCTTTCAGGTCATAAACATAGTCTTCTCTTCCCTTGTCTCAGTGCTCTCTTCCTTTTCCATCCTTGCAGATGGCCTGGGGCTCACGAATCCCCCTTAGTGAATTAGAGATGATCACATGTGGATGACATTTCTCCGGGCTGGTTGCAGAAATGGAGAGGGTGTTTTTCTGAGGAGCATAGTCATGAATGATATTACAGACTTGGAATTGTTGCACAGATGATGACCTGTGTCCTCTCTGTGACGTTTGTGTGGCAGCATAAGAGTTGGGCTTGTGAGTGTGAGCCCTGTTGGCAGGGGCGAGAGCTGGTAGGGCTGCTTCTCCCTGTGCAAATGTGCCCCCGCGTTTGGAGAGCAGGCAATGACAGTAATCTCAGCTTCCCTCTGAGGCACTCGTGGTGGATTATCTTTTGGCTTTACAACGAAGCAGTCAGGGCTCTGTTGGCCTTCTCTCTGGTCATGGCTCGTGTGATATGCTTCAGAACGGGATCATCCAGGGAGGGCCCCGTCGCGACCAACTTCAAGACGTTGTCGTCCACGGACCATGGCCCCTCCACCTCCGCCTCCTCTGCACGTCTCTCTTCGGAGTCCCTGATCCGTTGCCCTTTACACAACAGAATCAGGTCTTCATGGGCATCCGCGCCCCGCTTCCATCTCACCCTAGGCATCGTGAGTGCCACACTGTCCTCCGTGACCTTGGCACTCTTCTCCTCCACTTCGAAAGCCATTAGTGTCAGATCATGGATCACTTGGGGCAGCTTGGAGTTGTTCTCCTTCAGCGTGACGACATTGTGTCTGCATTCCTCCCTCAGGCCTTAGTAATAGGATTATTCCGCATCCTTTGGGAGCTGGAACATTTTTCCACATTCGGAAAGAATGCACTAATTCCCAGTGTCCTCATCTTCCTGACAGAACATTTCTCTTTCTCTCACTTGGCCCGAAGCCATTTCAAACTCCACTCCTTTGTTCCCTAAGGCAGCGAGAGCGTCCTCAAACTTTTCCTTGCCAGCGGCTGTTTCCGAGGAATGAACTTGGTGATCCTTGGGTTCTAGGAGTAATTAAGAGGAATCAGTGAAGACCTTCTGGTGTCCTCACAGAATTTCTCTTTTTCCCCGTCTTGATCCCACCGAGTCAGACTGACCATGGTCTGGCGCAAATGGCGTCTGTGCATTTGACTAGTGAGGGACACATTTTGCAGGTTAATATTGGGCCTCCGGGTCTGAAAGCATTGAATTCTCCCTCCTCTTCAAAGTACCTGCTATGTCCTGGAGTATTTTCAAGGGCACCTTGTTCAAGTTCTACTCTACTTCTTCCCTTTATCGGTGTCTGGAAACGATTTCCACAGAATCAGTTCATCACATTTGCGGAAATTCATTGACTTACATACACGCCTGGCTCCCTGGACATTTCTGTCAAATGACTTTCCCCACTGCAAGTGGAATCAAA
Source organism: Bettongia penicillata ogilbyi (assembly GCA_023548195.1). Lineage (NCBI taxonomy): Eukaryota > Metazoa > Chordata > Mammalia > Diprotodontia > Potoroidae > Bettongia > Bettongia penicillata. Next base: position 338,297 of record JAJHZJ010000782.1, on the reverse strand, counting down.
GTAAGGCCACGGAAGGCAAACGGGAGGAAAATAACAGCATGCATTCGTTTCACCAAACCACCTTCTTCAACACGCATCCATTCTCTTCTCGGGTCTTAAAGGTGTATTCAGTCAGTCTAGCATTTGGTGGGGTAGGCTCCTCTAGCACTAGATTCTTCCACGGAAATACCTCCCTCAGAAGCATGAAGCAAGATCCACCTTCAACATCAGTCCAGAAAGTGGGGAAGATCAACCTTTCGACCAGAAGCACATTAGTAAAATCGCTTTCTTGATTTACTGACTTCAAAAGTTTCACTTTTTCACCCAGATCCAGTCTTAGAAAGGCGCTATATTGGACATGGATATTCACTTCTTTACAGGGGAAGGGAAAATTGTTCAGATGCAACAAAGCGCTAAAGTGAAGTTTCGGGAAGGGAAAGTAGCTTGTGGTGAGGTCAGGTGCACGGGGATTTTCTTCTGATGCCAGTGGGAAACACTGCTTATAGAGGCAAAGGAGCACTGATTTGTTTCAGCTATTCATTGTTGAAACAGTAATTTATATACTTCCTTGTGTATGCTATTTTTCTTAAATTTTTTTATATATCTTACATTTAAATTTACTATGATTTTAGATGTTTTTTTTTTTCCTTTTTATGGTTAATTTAATCGATCAAAATATTTTAATATATTCCTTTCCCTTGTAGCCCCACATTCTCTAGAGGCCAGAATTTGACCTTAGAATCGAAGAAACCCACATGCTTTTTTTCTCTCCTTTCCCCTTCCAAGGTGATGGAGAAGACTGTCTGGCAGGGGCAGGGGCAGGGGCACGGGCAGTGCCAGAGGCCGCAGATACGTGCCTGAGGTGTCCAGGCAGAGCCACCAAAGCCTCGGTTCCTGGTAAGTGGTGAACACTTGAGTAATCCTCTGTCTAATTCAAGGGCCTGGGAGCGATCAAACAGAACTCTTGGAGCACATCCCAGGGATATTTGCTCCATTTCCTCAGTCCAACTACATTTCAATCCTCATCAGGAAAGCTCCTATACCCTTCATTGGACGCGGGGGTGCTCTCTGTGGCCCTGCTTCATTCTACCTCAATAAGGTCCTCTTTAGGCTAGGGATTCCCACAGATTTCAGATTCTTCTTCTTCATCATCTTCTTCAATATTCTCTGCTTGCTCATATGCTTACAACTCCCACTCCTGAGTGCAGGGCTGTAGAGTGAGTGTGCTTTCAGTGAATCCTGTCGCAGACATCTCCAGGGGCTTCAGGTCATAAACATAGTCTTCTTCTCACTTGTCTCGGTGCTCTGTTCCTTTTCCATTCTTGCACATGACCTGTGGCTCAAGAATGCGCCTCAATGATTTAGAGACGATCGCATGTGGATGAGATATCTCGGGGCCGGTGGCTGGAATGGAGAGGTTGTCTCTCTGAGCAGCATCGTCATAAATGATATCACAAAGGTGGAACTGGTGTGCAAATGAAGACCTGCGTACTCTCTGTGACATTTGTGGGGCAGCATCAGAGTTGGGCTCGTGTGTGTGAGCCCTGTTGTTAGCTGCCAGAGCCTGTAAGGCTGCTTCTCTCTCTGCACAGGCGCCCGGGGTTTGGAAAGCAGGGGATGGCAGTCTTCTTCTTGGTTCAACAGCCTCGCAGTGAGGAGGACATGGAGGATTGCGTGTTGGCTTTCCAACGAAGGAGTCAGGGCTCTGGTGGCCTTCTCTATGGTCATGGCTTGTCTGACATGGTTCAGAACGGGGTCATCCCGGGAGGGTCCCGTCGCCGCCAACTTCAAGACGTTGTCGTACACGGATGCTGGCGTCTACCCCTATGCCCCTCCTGCCATCCCTCCTCGGAGGCCCTGATCCATACCCATTTACATTCCAGCATCAGGTCTTCGTCATCATTCGCTTCTGGATTCCTTCTCACCCGAGGCACCGTGTGTCCTGCACTGGCTTCCGTGACCGGGCATACTTCTGCTCCACTTCGAAAGCCATTCATGGCAGATCATTGATTTCTTGAGGCAGCTTTGCCTTTCTTTCCTTCACCTTGAATGCATTGTGACTGCGTTCCTCCTTGAATCCTTGCAAATAGGAATACTCTGCATTCTTTGGGAGCTGAAGCATTTTCTCACATTCGGAAAGAATGCACTGCTTCCCAGTGTCCTCATTCTCCTGAAGGAGATTCTCTGTTTCTCTGACTTAGCCCTAAGCCCTTTCGAACTCCACTCTTTGTTCCCTAAGGCAGGGACAGCCCCCTGGAACATCTCCTTGCCAGCGGCTGTTTCCAAGGGAAGCACCTGGTGATCCTTGGGTTCTGGGAGCAATAAAGAGGAATCAGTGAAGACCTTCTGGTCTTCTTCACAGAACTTGTCTTTTTCCCTGTCTTGATCCCAGGTATTCATACTGACCATGCTCTGGCGCAAATGACGTCTGAGCATTAGACTAGTGAGGGACACATTTTGCAGGTTCCGGTTGGGCCTCCGAGTCTGGAAGCACTGAATGCTCTCTCCTCTTCAAAGTGCCTGCCATGTCCTGGAGTATTTCCAAAGGCACCTTGTCCAACTTCTCCTCTACTTCTTCCTTTTATCCGTGTCCTAAAACTATTTCCACAGAATCAGTGCATGAGATACGAGGAAATTCAGCAACCTACGTACATCCCTGGCTCCCTGGGCATTTCTGTCAAATAACTCCCACCTCTGCAAGTGGGATCAAAGTACGGCCACAGATGGAAAACGGGAGGAAATACCAGCATGCATTCTTTTCACTGAACCACCTCCTTCAACACGCATGCATTCTTTTCTCGTGTCTTTCAGGTGCACTCTGTCACTCCAGCATTTGACAGTGTTGATTCCTCTAGTTCTAGAGTCTTCCACGGAAATGCCACCCTCAGCAGCATGAATCAGGACCCACCTTCAGCATACAGAAAGTGTGTAAGATCAATCTTTCCATCTGAAGCGCGTTAGTAAAATTTCTTTCTTGATTTACTGGCCTCAAAAATTTCCCTTTTCTCACCAAGGTCCAATCTTTGGAAGGCTCTGCATTGGACATGTATATATACTTCCTCATAAGGGAAGGGAAAATTGTTCAGATGCAACAAAGGCCTAAAGTGAAGTTTCAGGAAAGGAAAGAAGCTTCTGATGGGGTCAAATGCAAGGGGCTTTTCTTAGGATGCCAGTGGGAAACACTGCCTTTAGAGACAAAGGAGCTCTGATTTCTCTGAGGTATTCATTTATTGACCCAGTTATTTATGTATTTCCTTGTTTATTCCATGTATATTTAAAAATTTTATACTTGTAATTTTTATTTTATTGTGATTTTAGATGTTTTATGCTTGTTATGGTTAATATAATCGCTCAAAACATATTTATATATTCCGTTACTTTGTAGCCCCAAATTCTCTAGAGTTCAGAATTTGACCTTAGTGCCGAATATCCCCACATGCTTGTTTTCTCTCCTTTCCCTTTCCAAGGTCATAGAGAAGTCTTTGGGGCAGGGGCAGGGGCAGGGCAGGGGCAAGGGCAGGGCCAGAGGCAGCAGCGTGGTGTCAGAGGTGTCTGGGCAGAGCCACCAAAGCCTTGCTTCCAGGTAAGAGGTGAATGCTGGATTGACAGTCTAATTCAAAGTAGTGGGAGCCATCATACACAAACTCTTGGAGCACATCCCAGGGATATTTGCTCCATTTCATCATTCTAACGACACTTGCTTCCACAACAGGAAAGCTGCCATAAACTTCATCGGACGCTGGGATGCTATCTGTGGCCCTGCTTCCTTCTTCCTCATCAGGGTCCTCTTTACACCAGGAATTCTCACAGATTTCTCCTTCTTCTTCACCATCATATTCTTCAATATCCTCTACTTGATCATTTGTTTCCATCTCAGACTCCTCACAGGAAGGCTGTTCAGGAAGTTTGCTTTCAGTGGATACTGTCGCAGACGTCTCCAGGGGGTTCAGGTCATAAACATATTCTTCTTCTCTCTTGTCTCGGAGCTCTGTTCCTTTTACATCCTTGAAGACGGCCTGTGTCTCACGAATTCCCCTTAGTGAATTAGAGATGATCACATGTGGATGAGATTTATTGGGGCCTGTGGCTGCAATGGAGATGGTGTCTTTCTGAGGAGCATCGTCATGAATGATAGCACAGAGTTGGAATTTTTGCTCAGGTGATGACCTGTATTCTCTCTGTGACGTTTCTGTGGCAGCATCACAGTCTGATTTGTGTGCGTGAGCCCTGGTGTTACTGGTCAGAGCTGGTAGGGCTGCTTCTCCCTGTGCACAGGCGCCCAGGCATTTGGAGGGCAAGCGATGAAGGTCAACTTCTCGGGTCAGTTGCTTCACAGTGAGGAGGACGTGGCAGATTATCTCTTAGCGTTCCCAGGAAGGAGTTAGGCTTCTGGTGGCCTTTTGTCTGGTTTTGGCTTGTCTGACATGATTCAGAACAGGGTCATCCCGGGAGCATCACGTCGCCACCAACTTCAAGATGTGGTCGTCCACGGATCGTATCCCATACCCTACCGCTTCCTCCGCCGCCCCCTCCTCAGAGGACCAATCCGTAACACTTCACGTGACAGCATCAGGTGTTTGTCAGCATCCGCGCCCCAATTCCTTCTCACTCGAGACACTGTGTGTGCCACACTGGCCTATGTGACACGGGGACACTTCTGCTCCACTTCAAAAGCCATTCGTGGCAGATCATGGATCTCTCGGGGAAGCTTGGCCTTGTTCTCCTTCAGCTTGACGCCATTATGTCTGAATTTCTCCTTCAGTCTTTGCAAATAGGAATATTTTGCATCCTTTGGGAACTGGAGAATTTTCCCATATTTGGAAAGAATGCACTGATTCTGAGTGTCCTCATCCTCTTGAAGACGGATCTCTGTTTCTCTCACTTGGCCCGAAGCCTTTTCCAACTACACTCCTTTTTTCCCTAAGGCAGCGAGAGCCTCCTGGAACATCTCCTTGCCAGCGGCTGTTTCCAAGGGAAGCACTTGGTGATCCTTGTGTTCTGGGAGTAATAAAGAGGCATCAGTGAAGAACTCCTGGTCTTCCTCACAGAACTTCTCACTTCCCCTGTCTTGATCCCAGGTATTCATACTGACCATGCTCTGGCGCAAATGACCTCTGAGCATTTGACTAGTGAGGGACACATTTTGCAGGTTCCTGTTGGGCCTCCGTGTCTACAAGCATTGAATGCTCTCTCCTCTTCAAAGTTTCCCCCATGTCCTAGAGTATTTCCAAGGGCAACTTTTCCAACTTCTCATCTGCTTCTTGCCTTCATCCATGTCCCGTAACGATTTCCACATGATCAATGCAGAGATTCGAGAAAATTCAGCACCCGACGTACACCCTTGGCTGCCTGGGCATTTCTGTCAAATTACTTTCACCTTGGCACGTGGGATGAAAGTAAGGCCAGGGATTGCAAACAGGACGAAATAACAGCACACATTCATTTCACGAAACCACCTTCTTCAACACGCATGCATTCTCTTCTCGTGACTTTAAGGTGTAGCCTGTCAGTCCAGCCTTTGACAGTGTTGGTTCCTCTACCACTACAATCTTCCACGGAAAAGTCTCCCTCAGAATCATGAAGGAGGAACCACCCTCAGCATCAGGACAAAAAGTGGGGAAGATCAACTGTTCCACCTGAAGGACATTAGCAAAACCTCTTTCTTGAATTGCTGGTCCCAATAGTTTCCCTTTTCTCACCAAGATCCAGTCTTAGGAAGGCGCTACATTGGATATGGATACTCAGTTCTTCATATGGTAAGGTAAAATTGTTCAGATTCAACAAAGGGCTAAAGTAAAATTTTGGGAAAGGAAAGTAGCTTTTCGCGGGGTCAGTTGCAAGGGACTTTTCTTCTGATTCCATTGGGAAACCCAGCCTTTAGAGGCAAAGGAACTCTCATTTCTTTGAGCTATTCATTTATTGACCCAGATATTTATGCATTTACTTGTTTATTCTATCCATATTTAAAAATTTTTATACTTTAAAATTTTTAATTTGTTATGATTTTAGATGTTTTATCCATTATATGATTAATTTATTCGATCAAAATCTATTTATATATTCCATTTCCTTGTAGCCCCAAATTCTCTCGAGGACAGAAATTAACCTTAGAGCCAAAAATCCTCACATAGTTCTTTTCCCTCCTTTCCCCTTCCAAAGTCATGGAGAAGACTCTGGGGCAGGGGCAGGTGCAGGGGCACAGTTGTGGTGAGAGGCAGCAGCAAAGTGCTTGAGGTGTCTGTGCAGAGTCACCAAAGCCTTGGTCCCATGTGAGTGGTGAATGCTTGAGTGATCCTAAGTGTGATGCAAAGTCCTGGGAGCCATCATAAACAAACTCTTGGAGCACATCCCTGGGATATTTGCTCCATTTCCAAAGTCTAACGACAATTCCTTCCTCATCAGGAAAGCTGCCATATCCTTCATGGAACCCTGGGCTGCTTTCTGTGGCCCTGCTTTCTTCTTCCTCATCAGGGTCTTCTTTACGGTAGGGACTTTCACGGATTTCTCCTTCTTCACCATCATCTTCTTCAATATCCTCTACTGGGTCATCTGTTTCCAGCTCTGACTCCTGACTGGAAGCTGTTCTGGGAGTTTGCTTTCAGTGGATCCTGTCGCAGACATCTCCAGGGACTTCAGGCAATAAAAATAGTCTTCTTCTCCCTTGTCTCGGTGTTCTATTCTTTTGCCATGCTTGCAAATGGCCTGAGGCTCACGAATCACCCTTAGTGAATTAGAGATGATCACATGTGGATGAGATTTCTCAGGACCTGTGGCTGCAAAGGATAGGGTGTCTTTCTGAGCAGCAGCATCAAGAATGATAACACAGAGTTGGAATCGCTGCGCAGATGATGACCTGTGTCCTCTCTGTGACCTTTTTGTGGCATCATCAGAGTCTGACTTGGGTGTGTGAGCCCTGCTGGCAGCAGCCCCAGCTGGTAGGGCTGCTTTTCCCTGTGCTCAGGCGCCCAGGTATTTGGAGAGCAGACAATGGTGGTCATCTTCCCGGGTAGCAGCTTCTCAGTGAGGTGGGTGTGGTGCATTGTCTGTTGGCTTTCCACTGAAAGAGTCAGTGTCCTGGTCGCCTTCTCTCTAGTCATGACTTGTCTGACATGATTGAGAACGATTCATCCCGGGAGTGCCCCGTCGCCCCCAACTTCAAGATGTTGTTGTCCACGGATACTGACTCCTCCACCTCTGCCCCCTTAGTCGCCCCCTCCACGGAGGCCCCAATCGGTAGCACTTTCCACACCAGCATGAAGACTTCGTCAGCATCCACGCCCCGATTCCGTCTTACCCGATGAACCGTGGGTGCCACTCTGACCTCTGTGGCCCTTTCCCTCTTTTCCTCCACTTCAAAAGTCATTCGTGGCCAATGATGGATCTCTTGGGGAAGCTTGGCCTTGCTCTCATTCTGCTTGACGCCATTGAATGAGCATTCCTCCTTCAGGCTTTGCAAATAGGAATACTCTGCATCTGTTCGGAGGTGGAGCATTTTCCCACATTTCTAAAGAATGCACTGCTTCCCAGTGTCCTCATCCTAATGAAGGGGGGTCTTTATTTCTCCTATTTGGCCCGATACCCCTTCCAACTCCACTCCTCTGTTTCCTAAGCTGGTGGGAGCCTGCTGTAATTTCTCCTTGCCAGCCGCTGACTCCAAAGGAAGGACTTGTTGTTCCTTGTGTTCTTGGAATAATAAAGAGTAATCAGTAACCACCTGCTGGGCTTCCTCGTAGAAATTCTCTTTTTCCCTGTCTTGTTACCAGCTAGTCAGACTGACCATGCTCTGGTGTAAATGACGTCTGAACATTTCACTAGTGGGGGACACATTTTGTAGGTTCCTGTTGGGCCTCCGGGTCTGGAAACATTGAATCCTCTGTCTTCTTCAAAGTGCATTCTACGTCCTGGAGTATTTCCAAGGGTACCTTAGAGAACTTCTCCTCTACTTCTTCCCTTTATCCGTGTCTGGAAACGATTTCCACAGAAATTCAGCAACCTACATACACCGCTAGCTTCCCGGGCCGTTCTGTCAAATGATTTCCACCACTGCAAGTGGGATCAAAGTACGGACACAGATGGCAAACAGAAGGAAAATATCAGGATGCATTCCTTTCACAAAACCACCTTCTTCAACACGCATGCGTTTTCTTCTCGTGCCTTCAAGGTGTATTCATTCAGTCCAGTCTTTGGCCGTTTTGGTTCCTCTAGCACTAGTGTCTTCCACGGAAATGCCTCCCTCAGCAGCATGAAGGAGGACCCCCCTTCAGCATCAGGACATTAAGGGGGGAGGTTCAACCTTTGACTTGAACCACATTAGCAAAATCTCTTTCTTGATTTACTGGCCTCCAAAGTTTCCCTATTCTCACCAAGACGCAGTCTTAGGAAGGCACTGCATTGGACATGTATATTCACTTTTCCATACGGGAAGGGAAAATTGTTGAGATTCAACAAAGGCATAAAGACAAGTTTCGGGAAAGAAAAGTAACTTCTGGCGGGGTCTGGTACAAGGGGCTTTTCTTCTGATGCCAGTGGAAAACACTGCCTTTAGAGGCAAAGGAGCTCTGATTTCTTTGAGCTATTCGTTTACTGACACAGTTACTTATATACTTACTTGCTTATACTATATACACTTAAAAATTTTTATGCTTTAAAATTTTTAATTTATTATGATTTAAATGTTTTATCCTTTTATGGTTAATTTATTCGATCAAAATATGTTTATATATACCACTCCCTTGTAGCCCCAAATTCTCTCAAGGCCAGAATTTGACCTTAGAGCCGAACACCCCCACACACTTGTTTTCTCTCCTTTCACCATTCAAGGTAATGGAGACGACTCTGGGACAGGGGCAGGCGTACAGGCAGAGGCATCAGACAAGTGCCTGAGGTGTCTGGGCAGAGCCACCACAGACTTGGTGCCCTGTAAGTGGTAAATTCTTGAGTGATCCTCAGTCTGATTCAAGGTCCTGGGAGCCATCATACTCAAACTCTTGGAGAACATCCCAGTGATATTTACTCCATTTCCTCAGTGAAAAGACCCTTCCTTCCTCATCAGGAAAGGCCCCATATCCTTCATCTGACACTGGGGCGCTATCTGTTGCCCTGGTTCCTTCTTCCTCAACAGGGTCCTCTTTCTGCCAGGGATTCTCACAGATTTCAGCTTCTTCTTCATCATCATCTTATTCAATCTCCACTGCTTTGTCTTCTGATTGCAGGTCCCACTCCTGACTGTAGAGCTGTACAGTGAGTTAACTTTCAGTGGATTCTGGCGCAGAAGTCTCCAGGAGCCTCACATCATAAACATAGTCTTCTTCTCGCTTGTCTCGGTAATCTATTTCTTTTCCATTCTTACCGATGTCCTGTGACTCACGAGTCCCCCTAAGTGAAATAGAGATGATCCCATGTGGATGAGATTTCTCAGTATTTCTGGCTGGAATGGAGAGGGTGTCTTTCTGAGCAGCATCGCCATGAATGGTATCACTGAGATGGAATTGCTGAGCAGATGATGACCTGCGTCCTCTTTGTGACGTTTGTGTGGCAGCATCAGAGTCTGGCTTGTGTGTGTGAGCCCTGTTGGCAGCGTCCAGAGCTGGTACAGCCGCTTCTCCCTGTGCACAGGCTCCCCGGCATTTGAAGAGAAGGCGATGGAGGTCGTCTTCCACGGTCAGCAGCTTCGCAGTGAGGAGGTCACGGAGGATTGTCTGTTGGCTTTCCAAAGAAGGAATCAAGGCTGTGCTGGCCATTTCTATTGTCATGGCTTGTCTGAAATGCTCCAGAACGGGGTCACACTGAGAGCGCCCCGTCATCGCCTGAGAGTGCCTTGTCGCCACCAAATCCAAGACTTTGTCGTCCACGGAGCCGGGCCTCTCCCCCGCCGCCGGCTCTGCCGCCGCCTCAAAGAGCTCAATTCGTAGCCATTTACATGGCAGCCTCGGGTCTTCGTCGGCATCCGTGCCCCAATTCCTTCTTACCCGAGACTCCGTGTAGACACACTGGTCTCTGGAACCGGCCATATTTCTGCTCCACTTTGAAAGCCGTTCATGGGAGATCATTGATGACTTGTGGCAGCTTGGCTTTGCTCTCCTTCAACTTGATGCCATTGTGTCTGCATTCCCCCTTCAATCTTTGCAAATAGGAATATTCTGTATCCTTTGGGAGCTACAACATGTTCCCACATGCGGAAAGAATGCGCTGCTTCCCAGTGTCCTCAGCCTCCTGAAGGAGTTTCTCATTTTCTCTCATTTAGCCCGAAGATCTTTCCAGCTCCACTCTTTGTTCCGAAAGGCAGTGAGAGACTCCTGGAACTTCTCCTTGCCAGTGGCTATTTCCAAGGGAAGTGCTTGGTGATTGTTTTCTTCTGGGAGTAACAAAAAGAATCAGTGAAGTCCTTCTGGTCTTCCTCACAGAACTTCTCTTTTTCCCTCTCTTAATCCCAGCTAGTCAGACTGATCATGCTCTGATTCAAATGACATGTGAGTATTTGACTAGTGAGCGACAAATTTTGCAGGTTCTTTTTGGGCATGCGGGTCTCGAACCACTGAAAGCTCTCTCCTCTTCAAAGTTCCCGCCATGTCCTGGAGTATTTCCAAGGGCAACTTGTCGAAATTCGCCTCTCCTTCTTCCCTTTTACCGTGTCTCGAAACGATTTCGAGATTATCATTGCATGAGATTCGAGGAAATTCAGCAACCTACGTACACACCTGGCTCCCTGGGCATGTCTGTCAAATGACTCCCACCTCTGCAAGTGGGAACAAACTTAGGCCAGGGATGGCAGTCAGGAGGAAAATACCATCATGCATTCTTTTCACCAAACCATGTTCTTCAACAGGCCTTCATTCTCTTCTCGTGCCTTTAAGGCGTATTCAGTCAGTCCAGCCTTTGGCAGTGTTAGTTTCTCTAGCCCTAGTGTAATCCACTGAAGTGCCTCCCTCAGCAGCATGAAGCAGGACCCACATTCAGCATGAGGAAAGAAAGTGGGGAAGATCAACCTTTCCACATGAAGCACATGAGCAAAATCTCTTTTTTGATTTGCTGCCCTCAAAAGTCTCCCTTTTCTCACCAAGATCCAGTCTTAGGAAGGCAGCGTATTGGACATGGATATTCACTTCTTCATACGGGAAAGGAAAATTGTTCAGATTCAACAAAGGCCTCAAGTGAAGTTTTGGGAAAGGAAAGGAGCTTCTGGCAGGGTCAGGTGCAAGGGGCTTTTCTTCTGATGCCAGTGGGAAACACTGCCTTTAGATGCAAAGCAGCTCTGATGTCTTTGAACTATTCCTTTATTGACCCACTTATTTATGTATGTCCTTCCTTATGCGATATATCCTTAAAAATTTTCATACTTTTAAATGTCTAATTTATTATGATTTTTTTATGTTCCCATCCTTTTTATGCTCAATTTAATCGATCAAAATATATTTATATATTCCACTCCCTTGTAGCCCCAAATTCTCTAGAGGCCACCATTGGACCTTGGAGTCGAAGATCCTCACATGCTTGTTTTCTCCCCTTTCCCCTTCTAAGGTCATGGAAAAAACTCTGGGGCAGCAAGAGGTGCAGGGGCACGGGCAGGGGCAGAGGCAGCAAACAAGTGCCTGAGGTGTCTGGGCAGAGGCACCACAGCGTTGAGCCCCAGGAAGCGGTGAATTCCTGAGTGATCCTCAGACTGATTCAAGGTCCTGGGAGACATACACAAACCCTTGGAGCACATCCCAGGGATATTTGCTCCATTTACTCAGTCAAAAGACACTTCCTTCCTCATCAGGAAAGGTCCCATATCCTTCATTGGACCCTGGGGTGCTATCTGAGGCCCTGCTTTCTTCTTCCTCATCATTGTTCTCCTTACGCTAGGCATTCTCACAGATTGCACCTTCTTCTTCTTCATCATCTTCTTCAATATCCTCTGCTTGGTCATCTGCTTGCATGTCGCACTCCTGACTCTAGGGCTGTATATTGTGATTGTCTTCAGTGTATCCAGACGCAGACAGCTCCAGGGGCTTCAAGTGGTAAACACAGTCTTCTTCTCCCTTGTATCGTTGCTCTATTCCTTGCAGATATTGCAGATAACCTGTGGCTCACGAGTCCCCCTTAGCGAATTACAGGTGATCACATGTGGATGAGATTTCTCGGGGTCTGTGGTTGGAAAGGAGAGGGTGAATCTCTGAGCAGCATCATCATGAATGATATCACTGAGTTGGAATTTTTGCCCAGATTATGGCCTGCGTCCTCTCTGTGACGTTTGCGTGGCAGCATCAGAGTGTGGCTTGTGTGTGTGAGCCCTGCTGGCAGCGGCCAGAGCTGGTACGGCCGCTTCTCAGTGTGCACAGGCGCCACGGCCTTTGGAGAGCAGGCAATGGCCGTCATCTACCCTGGCCAGCATTTTCGCATTGAGGAAGTTATGGAGAATTGTTTGTCGACTTCCCAACGAAGGAGTCAGGGCTGTGCTGGCCTTCTCTCTAGCCATGGATTGCCTGACATGCTCCAGAACGGGGTCATCCCGGGAGCAACCCTGGCCGCCACTTCAAGACGTTGTGGTCCACGGACACTGGCCCCTCACGCTACGCCTCCTCTGTCGCCCCTTCGTCGGAGACCCCGATTCGTAGCCCTTTACCTGCCAGCATCAGGAGTTCCTCGGTGTCTGCGTCCCAATTCTGTCTCACCCCAGGCACCGTGGGGGCCACACTGGCATCCGTGACCAGGCATTCTGCTCCACTTCGAAAGGCATTCATGGAAGATCATTGATCTCTTGGGGAACCTTTGCCTTGCTCTCCTTCAACTTGACGCCATTGTGTCTGCATTCTCCCTTCAATCTTCGCAAAGGGATATATTCTGCATCCTTTCGGAGCTGGACCATTTTCCGACATTCGGAAAGAATGCGCTGCTTAGCAGTGTCCTCAGCTTCCTGAAGGAAGTTCTCTGGTTCTCTCACTTGGCCCGAAGCCCTTTCCAACTCCACTCCTTTGTTCCCTAAGGCACTGCGAGTGTCCTGGAACTTCTCATTGCCAGTGGCTGTTTCCAAGGGAAGCGCTTGGTTCACGGAGAAATGAAGAGGAATCAGTGAAGATCTTCTGCTCTTCCTCACAGAATTCTCTTCTTCCCTGGCTTAATCCCAGCTAGTCTCAATGACCATGCTCTGGCGCAAATAACGGCTGAGCATTTTAGTAGGAAGGGACATATTTTGCAGGTTGCTGTTGGGCCTCCCGGTCCAGAAGCCTTGAATGCTCTTTCGTCTACAAAGTTCCCACCATGTCCTGGAGTATTTCCAAGGGCACTTTGTCCAAATCCTCCTCTACTTCTTCCCTTTTTCCGTGTCCCGAAGTGATTTCAACTTAATCAGAGCATGAGATTCCAGGGAACTCAGCAACGTACATACATCTCTGTCTGCTTGAGCATGTCTGTCAAATGACTCCCACCTCTGCAATGGGATCAAAGTAAGGCCACGGATGGCAAACGGGAGCAAAATAGCAGCATGGATTCCTTCCACCAAACCACCTTCTTCAGCACGAAAGCAATTTCTTCTCGTGCCTTTAGAGGGTATTCAGGCATTCCATGCTTTGGTAGTGTTGCTTCCTCTAGCACCGGGGTAATCCACTGAAATGCCTCCCTCAGGAGTATGAAGCAGGACCCACCTTCAGCATCAGGACAGAAAGTCAGGAAGATCAACCTTTGCACATGAAGAACATTAGGAAAAACTCTTTCTTGATTTGCTGCCCTCAAAACTTTCCCTTTTGTCACCGAAGTCCAGTCTTAGAAACGCGCAGCATTGGACATGGATATTCACTTCTTCCTACGGGAAGGGAAAACTGTTCAGACTCAAAAATGGCCCAAAGTGAAGTTTTGGGAAAGAAAAGTAGCTTCTGGCGGGGTCCAGTACAAGGGGCTTTTCTTCTGATGCCAGTGGGAAACACTGCCTTCAGAGGCAAAGCTGCTCTGACTTCTTTGAGCTATTCCTTTATTGACCCACTTATTTATGTATATGCTTCTTGATGCTATCTATTGTTAAAAATATTTATACTTTTAAATTTTTAATTGATTGTGATTTTAGATGTTTTATCCTTTTTATGCTTAATTTAATCTATCAAAATATATTTATAAATTCCATTCCCTTGTAGCCCCAAATTACCTGGAGGCCAGAAATTGACCTTAGAGTAGAAGTTCCCCACATGCATGTTTTCTCTCCTATCCCTTCAAAGACCATGGAGAACACTCTGGGGAGGGGCAGGTACAGGGGGAGGTGTAGATGCGGCACACAATTGCCTGAGTTGTCTGGGCAGAGCCACAAAAGTGTTGGGCCCGGGAAGTGGTGAAGACTTGAGTTATCTTCAGTTTGATTCAAGGTCCTGGAAGCCATCATACACAAACTCTTGGAGCACATCCCAGGGATATTTCCACCATTTCCTCAGTCAAAAGACACTTCCTCATCAGGAAAGGTCCCATACCCTGCAGCAGACCCTGCGGCTTCAAATCACAAAGAGAGTCTCCTTCTCCTTTGTCTCGGTGCTCTGCTCCTTTTCCATTCTTGCAGATGACCTGTGGCTCACGAGTCCCCCTTAGCGAATTACAGATGATCACATGTGGATGAGATTTCTCGGGGTCTGTGGCTGGAATGGAGAGGGTGTCTCTCTGAGCAGCATCGTCATGAATGATATATCTGAGGTGGAATTGTTGCACAGATGATGACCTGCGTCCTTTCTTTGAATTTTGTGTGGCAGCATCAGAGTCTGGCTTATATGTGTGAGTCTTGCTGACAGCGGCCCGAGCTGGTACTCTCACTTCTCCCTGAGGACAAGCGCCCCAGTCTTTGGAGAGCAGGCGATGGCGGTCATCTACCTGCTCAGCATGTTCGTACTGAGGAAGTCAGGGAGGATTGTTTATGGACTTTCCAAAGAAGCAGTCGGGGCTGTGGTGGGCTTCTCTCTGGCCAAGGCTAATCTGACATGCTCCAGAGCAGGGTCATCACAGGAGCACCCTGTGGCCGCCAACTTCAACACGTTGGGGTCCATGGGCTCTGCCCCCTCACGCTACGCCTCCTCTGATGTCCCTTCGTAGGAGGCCCCCTAGAGATGTCTGCGTCAGGATCCCCTGAATGCTATCTCAGTGTAAAGCCCTAGAGTGAGAATTGCCATCTGCAAGCAGATGATCAAGTAGAGGATACCGAAAAAGATGATGAAGAAGAAGAATATGAAATCTGTGAGGATTCCTAGCGTCAAGAGGACCTGGATGAGGAAGAAGGAAGCAGGGCCTCAGACAGCAGCTCAGGGTCCGAAGAAGCATATCGGACCTTTCCTGATGAGGAAGGAAGTGTCTTTTGACTGAGGAAATGGAGCAAATATCCCTGGGATGTGCTCCAAGATTTTGTATATGATGGCTCCCAGGACCATGAATCAGAGTGAAGATCACTCAAGCATTGAGCACATACCGGGGACCAAGGCTGAGGTGGCTCTGCACAGATAACTCAGGCACTTGTCTCCTGGATCTACCCCTGCCCGGGCCCCCGCACCTCTCTCTGCCCCAGAGTCCTCTCCATGATCTTAGAAGGGGAAATGAGAGAAAACAAGCATGTGGGGTATTCGACTCTAAGGTCAAATTTTGGGCTCTGGAGAGTTTCGGGCTACAAGGGAATGGAATATATAAATATATTGGGATCGATTCAATTAAACGTAAAAAGGATACAATATCTAAAATCATAATAATTTAAGAATTTTAAGGTATGAAAGTTTTTCTATATACATAGCCTGAAGAAGGAAATACATAAATAAGTGGGTCAAAAAAGGAAGACCTCAAAGAAATCAGAGCTGCTTTGCCGCTAAAGGCAGCGTTTTCCACTGGTTTCAGAAGAAAAGTCCCTGAAACCGGACTCCACCAGAGGCTATTTTTCTTTCCCAAAACTTGACCTTAGGCCTTTTTTGAATCTCAAAAATTTTCCCTTCCATTATGAAGAAGTGAATATCCATGTCCAATGTGACGCCTTTCTAAGATAGGATCTTGGTGAGAAAAGGGAATCTTTTGAGGGCAGCAAATCAAGAAAGAGATTTTCCTACTGTTGTTCATGTGGGAAGGTTGATCGTCCTCACTTTCTCTCCTGATGCTGAGAGTGGGTCCTGCTTCATGCTGCTGAAGGAGGCATTTCAGTGGATTACCCTGGTGCGAGAGGAAGCATCACTGCCAAACCTGGAATAACTGAATACCCCTTAAAGGCACAAACAGAGAATGCATGCGTGTTGAAGAAGGTGGTTTGCTGAAAGGAATACATGTTGCTATTTTCCTCCCGTTTCCCAGCCGTCGCCTTCCTTTGATCCCACTTGTAGAGGAGGGAGTCATTTGACAGACATGCCCAGGGAGACAGGGATATACGTAGGTTGTTGAATACCCTCGATTCTCATGCTCCGATAAAGTGGAAATCGCTTAGGGACACGCAAAAAGGGAAGAATTAGAGGAGAATCTGAACAAGGTGCCCTTGGAAATAATCCAGGAAATGGCGGGAATATTGAAGAGAAGAGAGCATTCACTGCTTCTAGACTCGGAGGCCCAACAGCAAAGTACAAATGGTGACCCTCATTTGTCAAATGCTCAGACGCCATTTGGGCCAGAGCATGGTCATCCCTACTATCTGGCCTAAAGACAGGTAAAAAGAGAATTCTCTGAGGAAGACCACAAGGTCTTCAGTGATTCCTCTTTATTACTCCCACAACACAAGGATCACCAAACACTTCCCTTGGAAACAGCCGCTGGCAAGAAGCAGTTCCAGGAGGCTCTCACATCCTTAGGGAACAAAGGAGTGGAGTTCTAAAGGGCTTCGGGCAGAGTGAGAGAAACAAAGAACTTTCTTGAGGAGGCTGAGGACACTGGCAAGCAGCGTAATCTTTCCGAATATGGGAAAATGGTCCACCTGAAAAAGGATGCAGAATATTCCTATTTACAAAGATGGAAAGGAGAATGCAGACACAATGGCGTCAAGTTGAAATAGAGGAAGGGCAAGGTGCCACAAGAGATCAATCAATGATCAGCCATGAATGGCTTTCGAAGTGGAGCAGAAGTATATCCGGTCACGGAGGGCAGGGTGGCCCCCAGAGTGCCTGGGGTAAGATGGATTTGAGGCACGGATGCGGAGGAAAACCTCATGCTGGCAAGTAAAGGGCTACGAATCGGGGCCTCCTACGAAGGGGAATCAGAGCAGGCGTAGTGTTAGGGGCCAGCGTCCTTGGACACCAACGTCTTGAATTTGGTGGCCACAGGGTTCTCTTGTGATGACCCCGTTCTGGAGCATGTCAGACAAGCCATGGCCAGAGAAAAGGCCACCACAACCCTGACTCCTTCGTTGGAAAGTCGACAAATAATGCTCCATGACATCCTCACTGCGAAGATGCCGACCAGGGAAGATGACCTCCATCACCTGTTCTCCAAAGGCCGGGGCACCTGTGCACACCTAGAACAGGCCGGAACAGTTTTGGTCGCTAACAGCAGGGCTCACACACACAAGACAAACTCTGATGCTACCAAACATACGTCACAGAGGGCACGCAGGTCATCATGTGCGCAACAATTCCACCTCAGTGATATCATTCATGACGAGGCTCCTCAGAGAGACACTCTCTCCATTCTAGCCACAGGCACCAAGATCTCTCATCCACATGTGATCATATCTAATTCATTAAGCGGACTAGTGATCCCCAGGCCATCTGCAAGAATGGAAATGGAAGCGAGCACTGACACAAGGGAGAAGAATGCTATGTTGATTACTTGAAGACCCTGCTTCAAACGTCTGCATCAGGATCTCCTGAAAGCCATCTCAGTGTAAAGACCTAGAGTCAGAATTGCGATCTGCAAGCAGATGACTAAGTACAGGATACGGAACTAGATGATGAAGAAGAACATGAAATCTGTGAGAAAGCCTAGCGTCAAGAGGACCTTGAGGAGGAAGATGGAAGCAGGGCCTCAGATAGCAGCTCAGGGTCCGAAGAAGCATATCGGACCTTTCCTGATGAGGAAGGAAGTGCCTTTTGACTGAGGAAATGGGATGTGCTCTAAGGGTTTGTGAATGATGGCTCCCAGGACCCTGAATCAGACTGAAGATCACTCAAGCATTGACAACTTACCGAGGACCAAGGCAGAGGTGGATCTGCCCAGAAAACTCATGCACTTGTCTGTTGGCTCTTCCCCTGCCCGGGCCCCTGTACCTGCCCCTGCCCCAGAGTCTTCTCCATGACCTTAGAAGGGGAAGGGAGAGAAAACAAGCATGTGGGGTATTCACCTCTAAGGTCAAATTTTGGGTTCTAGAGAGATTGGGGCTGCAAGCGAATGGAATATATAAATATATTGGGATCGATTCAATTAAACATAAAAAGGAAAAAAAATCTGAAATCATAATAATTTTAAAATTGTAAAGTATATAACTTTTTAAAGGTACATAGCATAAAGAAGGAAATACATAAATAAGTGGGTCAAAAAAGGAAGAGCTCAAAGAAATCAGAGCTGATTTGCCTCTAAAGCAGCGTTTCCCATTGGTTTCAGAAGAAAATTCCCTGGCAACGGACCACACCAGGTTCTACTTTTCTTTCCCAAACTTCACCTCAGGACTTTTTTGAATGTGAACACTTTTCCCTTCGCGTATGAAGAAGTGAATATCCATGTCCAATGTGGCGCCTTCCTAAGATTGGATCTTGCTGAGAAAAGGGAAACTTTTGAGGGCAGCAAATCAAGAAAGAGATTTCCTACTATTATTCAGGTGGGAAGGTTCACTTTCCTCACTTTCTGTCCTGGTGCTGAAGGGGGTCCTACTTTATGCTACTGAGGGAGGCATTTCAGTGGATTACCCTAGGGCGAGAGGAACCATCACTGCCAATAGCTGGAATGACTGAATATGCCTTAAAGGCACAAACAGAGAATGCATGCGTGTTGAAGAAGGTGATTTCCTGAAAGAATCACATGCTGCTATTTTCCTCTCGTTTGCCAGCCGTGGCCTTCCTTTGATCCCACTTGCAGAGGAGGGAGTCATTTGACAGACATGCCCAGGGAGACAGGCATATACGGAGGTTGCTGAATACCCTCGATTCACATGCTCTGACAAAGTGGAAATCGCTTAGGGACACGCAAAAACAGACGAATTAGAGGAGACTCGGAACAAGATGCCCTTGGAAATACTCCAGGACATGGCGGGAATATTGCAGAGGAGAGAGCATTCAGTGCTTCCAGACTCGGAAGCCCAACAGCAAAGTACAAAAGGTGCCACTCACTAGTGAAATGCTGAGACGCCATTTGCGCCAAAGCATAGTCAGCCCTACTATCTGGCCTAAAGACAGGTAAAAAGAGAATTCTGCGAGGAAGACCACAAGGTCTTCATTGATTCCACTTTTTTACTCCCACGACACAAGGATCACCAAACGCTTCCCTTGGAAACAGCCGCTGGCAAGAAGCTCTTCCAGGAGGCTCTCACTTCCTTAGGGAACAAAGAAGTGGAGTGGGAAAGGGCTTCTGGCCGAGTGAGAGAAACAGAGAACTTCCTTGAGGGGACTGAAGACACTGGTAAGCAGCACAATCTTTCCGAATACGAGAAAAAATCCAGCTGCCAAAGGATGCAGAATATTCTTATTTGCAACGTTTGAAGGGGGGATGCAGACACAATGGCGTCAAGTTGAAGCAAAGGAAGGGCAAGTTGCCACAAGACATCAAACAGTGATCAGCCATAAATGGCTTTCGAAGTGGAGCAGAAGTATATCCGGTCACGGAGGGCAGGGTGGCCGACAGAGTACCTGGGGTAAGATTGATTTGGGGAGGGATGCGGAGGAAAACCTGAAGCTGGCAGGTAAAGGGCTACGAATCAGGGCCTCCTACGAAGGGGCATCAGAGGAGGCGTAGCGTGAGGGGCCAGCGTCCATGGATCCTAACGTCTTGAAGTTAGCGGCCACAGGGCACTCCTGTGATGACCCCATTCTGGAGCATGTCAGACAAGCCATGGACAGAGAGAAGGCCACCACAGTCCTGACTCCTTCGTTGGAAAGTCGACAAACAATGCTCCATGACTTCCTCACTGCGAAGATGTTGACCAGGGAAGATGACCTCTATCGCCTGCTCTCCAAAGCCGGGGCAACTGTGCACACGGAGAATCATGCGGACCATCTCTGGTTGCTGCAAACAGGGCTTACACACACAAGCCAAACTCTGAGCCTACCACACATACGTCACAGAGAGGAGACAGGTCATCAGGTGCGCAATAATTCCACCCCAGTGATATCATTCATGACGAGGTTGCTCAGAGAGACACTTTCTCCATTCCAGCCACAGACTAGAAGATCTCTCATCCACATGTGATCATCTGTAATTCACTAAGGGGACTCGTGATCCCCAGGCCATCTGCAAGAATGGAAAAGGAAGAGAGCACTGACACAAGGGAGAAGAAGACTATGGTGATTACTTGAAGCCCCTGGAGACGTCTGCGGCAGGATCCCCTCAACGCCATCTCAACGTAAAGACCTAGAGTCAGAATTGCGATCTGCAAGCACATGACCAAGTAGAGGATACGGAACATGATGATGAAGAAGAAGAATATGAAATCTGTGAGAATGCCTAGCGTCAAGAGGACCTTGATGAGGAAAAAGGAAGCAGGGCTCAGATAGCAGCCCAGGGTCCGAAGAAGCATATCGGATCTTTCCTGATGAGGAAGGAAGTGTCTTTTGACTGAGGAAATGGAGCAAATAACCCTGGGATGTGCTCCAAGAGTTTCTGTATGATGGCTCCCAGGACCCTGAATCAGACTGAAGATCACTCAAGCATTGACCATTTACCGGGGACCAAGGCTGAGGTGGCTCTGCTCAAACAACTCAGGTACTTGTCTGCTGCCTCTGCCCCTGCCAGGGCCCCTGTACCTGCCCCTGCCCCAGAGTACTCTCCATGACGTTAGAAGGGGAAATGAGAGAAAACAAGCATCTGGGGTATTCAACTCTAAGGTCAAATTTTGGGCTCTGGAGAGTTTGGGGTTACAAGGGAATGGAATATATAAATATATTGGGATGGAAGCAATTAAACATTAAAAGGATAAAACATCTAAAATCATAATAATTTTAAAATTTTAAAGTATAAAATTTTGTAAAGATACATAGCCTAATGAAGGAAATACATAAATAAGTGGGTCAAAAAAGGAAGAACTGAAAGAAATCAGAGCTGCTTTGCCTCTAATGGCAGCGTTTCCCACTGGTTTTAGAAGAAAAGTCCCTTCCACCGGACCCCACCAGAGGCTACTTTACTTTCGCAAACCTTCACCTTAGGCCGTTTTTGAATCTGAACAATTTTCCCTTCCCGTATGAAGAAGTGAATATCCATGTCCAATGTGGCGCCTTCCTAAGATTGGATCTTGGTGAGAAAAGTGAAACTTTTGAGGCCAACAAATCAAGAAAGAGATTTTCCTACTGTTCTTCATGTGGGATGGTTCATTGTCCTCACTTTTTGGCCTGGTGCTGAAGGTGGATCCTGCTTCATGCAACTGAGGGAGGCATTTCCATGGATTACCCTAGTGCGAGAGGAACCATCACTGCCAAATGCTGGAATGACTGAATACGCCTTAAAGGCACAAGAAGAGAATGCATACAAGTTGAAGAAGGTGGTTTACTGAAAGGAATACATGCTGGTATTTTCCTCCCGTTTGCCAGCCGTGGCCTTCCTTTGATCCCACTTGAAGAGGAGGGAGTCATTTGACAGACATGCCCATGGAGACAGGCATATACGTTGGTTTCTGAATACCCTCGATTCTCATGCTCTGATAAAGTGCAAATCGCTTAGGGACACGCAAAAAGGGAAGAATTAGAGGAGAATCTGAACAAGGTGCTCTTGGAAATACTCCAGCACATGGCGGGAATATTGAAGAGGAGAGAGCATTCAGTGCTTCCAGACTCGGAAGTCCAACAGCAAAGTACAAAAAGTACCCCTCACTAGTGAAATGCTCAGACGCCATTTGCGCCAAAGCATGGTCAGCCCTACTATCGGGCCTAAAGACAGGTAAAAAGAGAATTCTGTGAGGAAGACCACAAGGTCTTCAATGATTGCACTTTATTACTCCCACGACACAAGGATCACCAAACGCTTCCCTTGGAAACAGCCGCTGGCACAAAGCAGTTCCAGGAGGCTCTCACTTCCTTGGGGAACAAAGGAGTGGAGTTGGAAATGGCTTTGGGCCGAGTGAGAGAAACAGATAACTTCCTTGAGGAGGCTGAGGACACTGGTAAGCATGCAATCTTTCCGAATACGGGAAAATCATCCAACTCCAAAGGATGCGGTATATTCCTATTTGCAAAGTTTGAAGGGGGAACGCAGACACAATGGCGTCAAGTTGAAGAAGAGGAAGGGCAAGCTGCCACAAGAGATCAGTCAATGATCAGCCATGAATGAATTTCGATGTGGAGCAGAAGTATATCCGGTAACGGAGGCCAGTGTGGCCCCCAGAGTGTCTGGGGAAGATGGATTTGGGGCAGGGATGCGGAGGAAAACCTCATGTTGGCAGGTTAAGGGCTACGAATCGGGGCCTCCTACGAAGGGGCATCAGAGGAGGCGTAGCGTGAGGGACCAGCGTCCATGGACCCCAAAGTCTTGAAATTGGCGCCCACAGGGTGCTCCTATGATGACCGCGTTCTGGAGCATGTCAGACAAGCCATGGCCAGAGAGAAGGCCACCACAGCCCTGACTCCTTCTTTGGCAAGTCGGCAAACAATGCTCCATGACTTTCTCACTGCGAAGATGCTGACCATGAAAAAGAAGAACATGAAATCTGTGAGAATGACTAGCGTCAAGAGGACGAAGAATTCAAAAAAAAATTTTTTCAAAAAAATTCAGATTCAAAAAAGGCCGAAGGTGAAGATTTGGGAAAGAAAAGTAGCCTCTGTTGGGGTCCGGTGCAAGGGAAAGTAGAGTTAAGACAATAGCTTACAGAGTAAACACTTTGGCAGGCTGAAACACTGAGTTCTAGTAAAATGCATTTTGGAGGTTGTATAAGTATAATTTTTTATTTAATTTCAACACGTCAGTTCTTGCATTACTAGGTAAAGTTGCTTTCCTTGATACAAGTTAATGTGAAGAAAAAAACAGATCTACTTTTGCAATCCATGTCTGATGATCACTTTCAAAGGCAAACAATTTATTTCTCTCTTGGTCTCAGTTAATTAATGTTAAATCAACAGTTTGTATTAGGTAACTGCTAATGTTTCTCATTGCTCTTAATCCAATTTTTTTTTTTGTATCTCCTCCGTTGTTCCCCACAAGGTTATAGCGGACTCCATCTATGTGAAAAACACCATTTCCTTTGAGAACTGCATGACGCAGCTCTTTATAGCACGTTTGTGGTGGCTCTGAAATGATTGCCCTCACATTCATGACCTTTGACCGATTTGTTGCTATATGCAAACCATTGCATTATGTCACTCTTAGGAACAAAGTCCTGCATGTTCTACTAGTCTCTCTGGCCTGGTCTGGAGGTTTCTTACATTTCTTAACCCAGATTCTATTCATGGTTAATTTGCTTTTCTGTGGTTCCAATGTGATTGATCACTTTATTTGTTACTTGTACCCTTTGTTGAAACTGGACTCTACTGACACTGGTAGCTTTGGTATCATGGATATTAGAAACAGTGGACTCATCTATTCAATTAACTTTGTTCTCCTGCTTATGTTACATTGGGTCATCCTATACTCTTTGAGGAAATGCAATATTGAGGCTCAGTTTAAAGCCCTTTCCATCTGCGGTTCCCAAATCACAGTTGCATTGTTTTTTGTTCCATGCGTATTTGAGTATGTGAATCCTCCATCTACTTTCTACTTTGATAAAATTATGGAAATATTTTACACTATTCTAATCCCTACGATAAAGCCCTTTATCTACACTTTTGGAAATACACAGTTAAAAAAAATTCCATGAGTAAGATGTGGAACAGACCGGCCATTTCTTTTGCAAAATAAACAATCAAAACCAAACTTTCTCATTTGATTTATGTGTTTAAAAAGATCAAAGTTCATCCACTTTTATGTATTAAGATGACAAATGTTATATAGAAGACATACTAGACTAGGAGCAGACATAGTATCAAGATACTGTTGAGATTTGAAACACTGCCATCTTATATCTTCAAATAAGTATGTGATTTCTCCTTTGGAGGTTGTATGATTGAAATCTCCACATATTTGAAGGGTAATTAAATGGGAATTGGACAACCGAAAGTATTTATCAGGTGTCAAATATTTACGGGATATGATGTCAGGCAGTGATAATTAAAAAAAAACACATAAAACTGAAAGATTTCCTGCCTTCAAGGATCGGACAACTCCCACTTCACAGTTGTAGTCGCATTTTTCGTAATATATATATATATATATATATATATATATATATATATATATATATATATATATATATATATATATATATATATATATATATATATATACAGCAACCTACTACTTACTTTTAGACAGAATGATGACAAAATTTTTTCGCTTTCTAACTGCCTTATTAAATCCATTGATATACACATTTAGAAATACAGAAAATGAGGAGCAAAACAGTGATTAATACTGAAAAATAAATATTTTTAGGAATTTTCAAAAATATAAATTTGCTATCTCATCTTGACTTGACTATAATGCACACCCTCAAAACAAACTCCAACAATGATAATAGAAGGATTAAATGCGTTACTGATGAAAATTAGCTAAGACTATTTTTTCATAATTTCCACTGGATATATGTTTAGAAGTATAGGCAGCCAAAAAAAGCCACAATGCTTTAACACACAAAACAGTGGTAGAGATAAATCAGGAACTAGATAGGTAGGTAGGAGAATAACTGACTTTTTCCTCTTATCATTTTCAGTATCACTTACAAGTCCAACGTTTCTCTAACACTGATTAATGCAGATCCTGCCCACTTCTTGCCCCCAAACAAACCTAAATCTGTTTGAGGTGTTGAGTAGTGTAGTATAGTGTATGTATGTGTGTGTGTGTGTGTGTGTGTGTGTGTGAGAGAGAGAGAGAGAGAGAGAGAGAGAGAGAGAGAGAGAGAGAGAGATTGACGACCTTTACTCCTATCCTCACTGTGCAGGCTTATTCACTCCCATCTGTTCCGCATAGGTATGTTTCCTTGTTTCACCCAAAATGGGAAATTTTGTATAGCATGAAGAACTTAATCACAAACGTCAAGTAATCCACATTAAAGACCAGGAACTATTTGCTTCAGACTTCAAATATATAACTTAAATAAAAAAAAAATTCTCTTGATAGAAGAGAATAAACCTCTCAAAACAATGGAAACTCATTCAGTCAAGGAAAAAAGGCTACTATTCATTTGTAAGAAATTAAATAATTGCAAAGTATTATTTAAAAAATAACAGTGTATTAAGACATACACATAACATCCTGCAATGTCAAATGGACTATTAGAAAAAATGGATTTCAAAAAAGCATAAATATTTTGGTCATTCTTTTAAATAACACTGTGTGAGGACATGCTAAAACATTATTTAAACCCACAAACTACCTCAATAGAAAATCACATGCATTCAGTTACCACTGAAGAAATGAAACTAATGTTTTCTTCTATTTTGTACTTATTTCTTAAAAATCCTTAATTTATCTAAACAGCATTGTAACAAGGAAAATAAATCAACACTGGGTAAAATATCTAAGGACAAAAGATGAAATGTTATCTACAAAAATTAAAAAAACGTATTTTGAGACCTGAGATGATGAAATAAGACGGTAAAATAGGTAAAATAAGAATAGGGAAAACATCCCTCAAGTCATATGATATTATAGGGTGTCACTGAGAAATACTACCACTTTCTAAGCCTCAAAGCAAGAGATAATTTGTGTTTTTAATTTTGCTGCTGTTGCAAATCTTTCATCATTTCTTAGTTTCTCTGAGAGGTTACGAAGTGAATATAGTCATTTGAAATGGAAATATCATGTGAGTTTCTGTCCCGTATGAAAGCCAGAAAAACAATGAAGAAAAGATTAATTCAAAATAACTTGGTCTCATGATGTAATAATGAATTAAATTTTAGATAAGCTGAGGAATGGAGTAAGGAAATGGTGAATTAAATCAATTAATTGATAAAGGGCACTGAAGATGAAGGCTATTCAAATTAAGGAAATTTATTGTTTAACAGGAGAGAGAGAGAGAGAGAGAGAGAGAGAGAGAGAGAGAGAGAGAGAGAGAGAGAGAGAGCGCGTTAGGAAGATGAAATTAAATTAAATTAAAGAAACTGAGACTGGGCAGGTCATTAGGAAAGGGAGAACGTCAATAGGAAGAATGAGGTTAGAGAAAACAGAACAAAGAAACAAAAAAACTTAAAAAACAAGAACTATATGTGAAAGTAGTATATGCTAATTTGGTGTAGGAAAATGAAACAGTGCATCGAGTACGTGTATGAGGATTCAAGAACTAGGATGATATGTATTCTGCCTCTGTCACTTAATAATCATGTGCCCCTGTCTATTCCAGCACTCTATCAGGTAAGGACAAAGTGTTGGCTTGCAATGAAGTGCAAAAGGATAGTTTTCATTGATGAATGACAGAGGAAATGTCCTCAAAAAGTCTACTGGCTTGGTACTGACAGATTGTGAAAGACAAAATTCGATGCTTAGAACTTTTGCCCATATTAAAAAGACAAAACTCAGGGTGAGAAAATTTAAAGGAATGAATTTAAAAAAAATCAAGGCAGACAAGTGCTGGTAGACTGGTCGTGAGGGCCAAGAATTCTGCTTAGATTTCAAAGCCTTCCACAGTCTCTCTTCCCAACTTAACTAGATAGATGACAGATAGATAAACAGATTAGAGATAGATATATGAATAGATGAATGGATAAATATATAAAGCAAGTATTTTGAAGTCACTAAATATCAAACATTGTGTAAAGTGGTAGGAATATTATTGCAAATCAAGAAGTTAATTTTTGTCCTCATGACAATTGTATTTTATTGATGAGTGAAAATACTTAACGGGGAAGAAGAAAGGGAGTTTAGTACGCTGGAGGAACAATGAGGAGATATTAGATAGTGACTTGAAAACCTGATTCTTGGTAAGTTAATTCAAAATGTCACCAAGAAGTGTGTGGCTTCTGAGAGCCAAGTCTGACGTTATGGAAGAGGAATGACCCGTAATCATTATATATTAGTCTCTATTTCTCACTCAAAGGACAAGTCAATACGGTCTTCTGGTTGTACTTCAACACACCAGTCTACAATAACAATGAGCCAAGAAAATTTCATAAGATCCACAATGAAAAATGCTATCATGTTCCAAAGAAAAAAAGATCTGAAGAACCATAAATGAAGGTTGAAACTTATTTTTTCACTTCATTTTTCTTGCCTTTTTCTCTATAAAACTAAAGTGGAAATATATTTTGCATCACTGCAAACTTCATATTTTCACAAATGATATGCTATGGCTTGCCTTCTCAATATGTTGGAGAAGGATGGGAAGCAGGGAAAGAATATAGAACACAAAATTTTTAAAAAGAGTGTTAAAATCAATCAACAATGTCATTAACTTTTTAATTGCTAAAAATTAAATAGCCACTAAAATTTGAAGATGTCATAATTCAGTAAAATATTTTCTATTTAAATACATGAAAGATCTCAAAGGAATTATGTACAAAAATGCTGACAGCAACATTTATTTGACTGTATTAATGAAACTGAAACATGAGCGTCACTATTCCCTTGGGGAATTGGGAACAACTTACTGTATATAAAATAATATAATATTATTCAACCGTAAGAAATGAGATATATTATCATGTAGATAATTTAATTATGATTCACATAACCCATACACAGTAAAATAGTCAGAAAAATGTAAATAATTACATATTGACAAGATAAAGAAAAAAATTAATTTTAATTGCAATAATATTTGCTTTCTTTATTTCAAATTCATCGATTAGGACAAAAAAAAGAAAAGACAAAGGATTTTGTAACAAATATGTATGATGAAAAAAACATGTTTTTGTATTGGAAATATATTCAATAATCCATCTCTTTCTACATCTTTAATCCACCGCTTCTTTGTTACAAGATGGATAGCATATATGGCCTTCCATTCTCTGAAATAAAGGTGGGAGGCTGGGTTGATTGTTGTTCTAAATTTTTCATGTCTTGTTTTTATTGCATAAATTATTCTTCAGAACCACGTCATGCTCCATCAGCTCGTGGAAGTATTCCCAGGTTTCTCTGTTGGTCACTCAACAAGTATGTTTTAAGGGCCTATTATGTAGGCACTAGCTAGGCACTGGGGAATCAAAGACTGTCAAAAGACACACCCTGAGCTCCTTAAGGAGCTCACCATCTAATGAAGGAGACCCCATACAAAAAACTATGTACAAACAGCAGGTATCCTGCACAAACTGGAGATAATCAATAGATGCACAACACTAGCATTGCAGAGAAACACGAAAGGCTTCTTGGAGAAAAAGGAGTGTAGTTGGAATACGAAGGGAACCATACATGAGATAAGGAAAAGAAACCTTGAATTTTGGTGTCCCTAACATCTTGTTTTAAGAGTATCCGCTCTCCTCCTTTTGACTGGTACCTCCTTGAAGGCAGGAACTATAGTTTTGTATCCTCATTGTTACAAACCCTGGAATATAGTGGGCACTTAAAAATGTCTACTGACTAGTTACTTGCTAAAGGGAAACTAATGTTCAGATTTGTCAATCTATCTACTGTCTATTTACTATATATTCTCTTGTTTATCTACCATCTACTATCATTATCCATCTACCTAGATTTCTTCCTACCATCTTGTATCTTCACCTATCTTTCTGTGTGTCTATCAAACATATATGTCTGTCTATACCTACAACCAGTTATCATTTATCTATTTGTACCATTTATCTTCTCCATGCCTGTCTGTCTGTCTTTCTGTCTACCTAAAGAACTATCTATCCATCTTTTCCTGGGGTGTATATGCATGTGTGTGCGTATATATATATATACGCACACACATATGTATCATACTCATACACATACATGCACTCATGTATGTGTATATTTGTATGTATATACGTCTGTACATATTTGTATGGATACACATATGTATATGTATGTGTGTATGCATACATGTACATATATTTGTGTATTTATGTGTAAGTGCAAAATTTACTTATATCTATATATCTTTACGCCTCAGGTAGAAAGAAAGAGGTGGTTTTCCCTTTTGTTATGGGTTAATCAAAAGACACGTTCCAGGACATTTGTGATGAGAAACTTTTCTCAGAAACAATGTGATAAATGAAATTATTTTTAACTTTCATAGATAGGAGAAAAAAAGTTCATAGCCTATATAATTCACTTTGCTGGTAATTAATCCAAAGCCTGACATTCAGGCAGTCTGGCACTAATTGGCTAGGTAAGATTGCTCCTTCACTGACCAAAGTCAAATGAGCTAAAAACGCCAAATATCCCACAGAGGGTGACCTCTTATTGCCCTGGGGACAGAATCATGTCTCTAAGTTTCTGAACTTTGATGCAATATCTATAAGTACCTGTTCGACTAAGAAAGACTCTATCCTTTACGTGTTCACTGTGAATTAGAGTATAGCCCTTATTGTAACAGAAAAGGGAAAAAAATATTCTTTTTTTAATATAAATTTATTTATTTAACTTTTTACATTCATTTCACAAAATTTTGGGTTCCAAATTTTCTCCCCATTTATCCCCTCCCCCCACCCCAATACATCGAGCACTCTAATTTTCCCTATCACCAATATGCCCTCTCTTCTATCATCGCTTCCTTCTCTTGTCCCGATCTTCTGTTTTTTCCTGTAGGGCCAGATGACTTTCTATCCCCCATTAACTGTATTTCTTATTTCCTACTAGCAAGAACAATACTCAACAGTAGTTCCTAAAACTTTGAGTTCCAAATTCTCCCCATCCCTCCCTCCCCACCCGTTCCCTTTAGGAAAGCAGGCAATTCAATATAAGCCATATCTGTGTAGTTTTGCAATTGACTTCGATAACAGTCGTGTTTTGTAAGACTAACTGTATATCCCTCCATCCTACTCTGCCCCCCATTGTTTCTATGCTGTCTGTTCATCCTGTCCCACCCCGAGTGTTGACTTCAAATTGCTCCCTTCTCCCATTGCTCTCCCTTCCATCATCCCTCCGTCCCTGCTTATCGCCTTCTCCCCCACTTCCCTGTACTGTAAGATAGGTTTTCATACCAAAATGAGTGTGCATTATATTCCTTCCTTTAGTCGAATATGATGCGGATACACTTCACGTTTTTTTTTCTCAGCTCTCCTCTTTTTCCCTCCACTAAAAAGTCTCCTGCTTGCCTCTTGAATGAAAGATAATTTACCCCATTCCATTTCACCCTCTCTCCTCCCACTACATTTCTCTCTCACCATTTACCTTAATTTCTTTTAAGATATGGTCCCATCCTATTCAATTCACTCTGTGCTCTCTGTCTCTGTGTGTGCGTGCATGTGTGTTCACGTGTCTGCGTGCACGCATGTACATGTGTGTGTGTGGGTGAGTGTGTATGTGCATACGTCCGTGTGTGGTCCCACCAACAACCCAGATACTGAAACGATGTAAGAGTTACAAATACTGTCTTTCCATGTAGGAATGTAAACAGTTCACTTTTGGTGACTCCCTTATGACTTCTCTTTGCTGTTTACTTTTTTATGCTTCTTCTCATTCTTGTGTTTGAAAGTCAATTTTCTTTTCAGCTCTGGTCTTTTCATCAAGAATGCTTGAAAGTCCTCTGTTTCATTGAAAGATCATATTTTCCCCTGAAGTATTATACTCAGTTTTGCTGGGTAGGTGATTCTTGGTTTGAGTCCTTGTTCCTTTGACTTCTGGAATATCCTATTCCACGCCCTTCGATCACTTAATGTAGAAGCTGCTAGATCTGGTGTTATCCTGATTTTATTTCCACCATACTGGAATTGTTTCTTTCTAGTTGCCTGCAATATATTCTTCTTGACCTGGGAGCTCTGGAATTTGGCCACAATGTTCCTAGGAGTTTCTCTTTTTGGATCTCTTTCAGGCGGTTATCAGTGGATTCCTTCAATACTTATTTTGCCCTCTGGTTATAGAATCTCAAGGAAGTTTTCCTCGATAATTTCCTGAAAGATGAGGTCTAGGCTCTTTTTTTGATCATGGCTTTCAGGTAGTCCCATAATTTTTAAATTGTCTCTCCTGGATTTATTTTCCAGGGCAGTTGTTTTTCCCATGAGATATTTCACATTCTCTTCCATTTTTTCATTCTTTTGGATTTGTTTTATGATTTCTTGGTTTCTCAGAAAGTCATTAGAGTCCATCTGTTCCATTTTAATCTTGAGAGAACTATTTTCTTCAGTGAGCTTTTGAACCTCTTTTTCCATTTGGCTAAGTTTGCTTTTGAAACCATTCTTCTCCTCATTGGCTTTCTGAACCTCTTTTGTCAATTGAGTTAGCCTATTTTTCAAGGTGTCATTTTCTTTAGCATTTTTTGGGTCTCCTTTAGGAAGGTATTGACCCGTTTTTCATGCTTTTCTTGCATCTCTCTCATTTCTCTTCCCAGTTTTTCCTCCACCTGTCTAACTTGATTTTCAAAATCCTTTTTGAGCTCTTCCATGGCCTGAGTCCACCGGACATCCACCTCGGATGTCTGGGATAGAGAGGCCCTGAACTCCACGTCTTTCCCTGATGGCAAGCATTGTACTTCCTTATCAGAAATGATGGGAGGAAGGAACATCTCCTCCCCAAAAAAGTAGCTCTCTGTGGTCTCATCTTGCTTCCTTTTTCTGGGCATTTTCCCAGCCAGTTACTTGACTTCTGAGATTCCTCTGCACTCCTGCCTAGATCCGCCCAGCTAGTGCTTGGGGCCTGAGATTTAAATGCTGCTTCCCAGCCTCAGGGCTTTCCGCGGCGGGAGCGGTTGCTATTCAACGTGTGCTTAAGTTCTCGTGCTCGGGTGGGGGCAGGGCCGCCTTCCAGGCTCAGTTCCCTCAGGGGCTTTACGCAGAGACCTTTGGTAATGGAGCTCCTGCCTGCTGCCCTGGGAGTCTCGGGCTGCTGCTGCCTCTATCGCTGCCTCTGCTGCTCCCTCTGCCGCTGCCTCCTGAGGGGGTCCGAATCACAGAGACACCCCGCTCCCCTCTCGGCCAGCCTAGAAGTCTCTATCACTGACCTGTAGCGCCTGTGGGTGGAGGGACCATCGAGGCTGCCGGAGGTTCCGTTCCTGAAGCCTGCTCGGATCTGCTCCTCTGAGGCCACGCGGCAGGGCAACGCAGGGCTGGGCTCCGCGTCTGGAGCCTGACGGACCCCTGGGGACGTCTTTCCAGGGCTCTCTGGAACGGAAATCCTTCCCAGAGTGTTTCTGCGCAGGTTCCACTACTCCAGAATTTGTGGGGAGTTCTTTTTACAGGAAATTTATGGGCTGTGGGTTCGGACCTAGCATACGTGAATCTTTCTACTCTGCCATCTTGGCTCCTCCTCCAGAAAAATTTTCTTTATGAAATTTTAACAACATCTCATTTACTCTGTCAAAAGTAGGTACCTCATCTAGTATCACTTCTGGGTCTTCAGGAAAGAGATGTAATGTGATAGTACTCCAAAGAATGTCATACATTTCTAATTTGTTTAAAAAATGGTCACTACTGTTTAAACTTTTTTTTTTTCTTTTTGAGAACACTGGTGGGCTGGTGCTGGAATTTTGTTGGAATAGTGAATATTTTTAGGAGATTTTCCGCTGTGGTACAAACCACCAGCTTTTCTGTAATGTAAAATCTTACAGAATTTCATCTGGATCTAAGGCACCACATAACCAGGCTTTCTAGGATCATACTAGCATGAAATAGGGCAGAATCCACTACACCAAGGTGCAGTTTTAGCTGATATTACATCAATTTTATTCAAATGTGACAGTAATTTGCCTGCTGCTAGAAAATGTTGGGGTTTTAATAAATGCTTATTAAATTCATTGTACCTTCTAAGGACAGAGGATGAAAGATGAAATTTGTAAGGACACAAGAACTGGAAAGGTAAAAACAGAAGGTAAATGACATACATAAGGTGATAAGTAGCAAGATCAATTTAAGGTTTACGGCATTTTTTATATATATTTTTACATCTTAGGTTGTGAACAATCTGTTTCTATGCTAACTGTCTCCCCATTGACCTTTATGGCATACTGGATCTTCCAGAAGAAACAAGTAAAATTGAACCCAGGTTTTAAATATTGCATTGGTAGACGCCTCTCCAAAACTTCAGAATACATAGTTGCAAAATCACTAAAAGGTCTTCAGGTTCCAGTTAAGAAAAATAAAGAAAGCTGAGTTGTTCTCTAATGGTTTTTGTAAACTTTGGAGCTTTTATTCATAGTTGGCCTTCTTTGTTTTGGCATTTAATAAAATGAGATCAATAAATGGGATACAGTTATGAGCTAAAGATTATCTGGTAGCCAAGGTGTAGTGTTGTGCAAAGAGTAATGGATCTGGAAGTAGAATGAAAATTAATCCCAACTCTTCACGTCTGACACCTGTATGGCCTTGGGGGATTCACTTAGCTTTTCTAGGGCTAAATTTCTTCATACATAAAATGATGTATGGGATAAAATGTCCTAGTGTTCAACTGTGAATTCTTGATTAGGATAACATAACCGTACTCATATATTCGTCGGTGGGTAAAAGACAATGGGAGATGTGATGAATCAGTGAATATTGTCCTATGATCTATTTCACTCTTTATTTTCTTTCTGATTCTCTTCTTTCTTCCCTAATCCCCTCTAATTATCCCTGAATTCATTTAATCGGATCCTCTATCAATATCCAGTTATCAGCTTTCCATAACTATTCTTCTTTTCTAATAATAGCAAAGGACAATATTTATAACATACTTTAAATATTTGATATTTGATCTTCAAAAGCAGGAAACTAGTTGCTATTATTACCTCCATTTTACTGATAAGCAAACTAAGACTGATCGACTTTATTACAGTCATACAGCTAACAGTTTTCTGAGGTGGACTTTAAACTCATGTCTTCCTGATTCCAAATCAAACATTCTATCCACAGAGCAACCACCCTAAACTACTCTATGTCCCACCTGTCAACACTGTCTCTATGGTTACTTTACAATTCTACAAAACACTCTAGATAGAATGATGATTGGAGGGCAAGATGTGTGATATCAGTTGCACGGAAAGGTTGACTTTAAATCCTGGAGGGATTTTTTTTACCAGTCTAAATGATTTTGGATTGTTAGGCACCAAACGAAGGCAAGGAATACTGACACTATTTGATCAGGGAACTGACAATGCCAAAGAACTGACTAGAGAAGCTAATCAAGGTTCTTACACATCTCTGAATTATTTGTCTAGATGGAATAATTATTTCCTTCTGTATTCATTTAATTTACACTACAGATGTAGATATAACAATGCTCTCTACTTTCTCATACATCATTGGCCTCCCTTGTCTCTTGCAAGGTAAGTAGATCACATTTATTTATTGACATTCTATGCATAGATGGGGAAAATATTTTTTTTTAAATTTTGCCAAAATTACTTAGAAGAAAAGTATATCTTTTTGTATTAGGCAATGAACCATAGAGATAGGGATCTCTGTGGGATTTGGCCAGAAAAAAAGGAGAAAGCAAAGTGATGGAAAGAAAAAGGAAGGAATAAAACTTGAAGTGGGTTAAAGCAGATGTCAAGGAAAGGTATGGATTATTTGATTCTGTCATTCAATTGCAATCATCGCCATTGCTAGTTATTGCCTAATCAGCTTTTTCCAAGCTATTTCCACTTTTTCAGCAAGACTTTTATTCGCTTGTTTGTGAATTTTATATAGAATTATACTAAAATATGCTGTATTATCATCTCTACCGGATTAAAAAGAGATACTTCATTGTAGAAAAAATAATATCAAACCACTTAGGACTGAAGTCTAGGGATCAAAAGATTATTTATTCTTCAGATATCAAGTAATGAATCTCCTGAATTATGCCCCCTCATTTTGTGATGTGATCTTCACATGTTTTCCTTTCCCAACTAAAATCTAAGCACATAAATGCAACTCTAAGGGTTGTAGTATTTTTCATCCATCACTTGAATTACTTCATGACAATTAATAGGTAAAATTAAGATTTCTGGAGGTGGTACTCTAGTATGAAGCCATCATTTCATACATAATGAAGTAGCTTCTATCATTCATGAGGTCACTTATATGCGTGTTCCTAAAGTCACACAAATGGTGTCAACTAGTATTGAACACTTCCCTAATACTATTTATTTTTCATTTGTTCGCGCTCCACTAATCATTACTGAAAAAAATATATTGATGTATTTCAAGCACTTATTTTCCCATCAAGGGTCAATTATCTTCAGAAATTTTGAAGGAAGGTGGGAATGATTCAGGGACTAAAGGCAAACAAAAATCAATTTATAATAACCTCAATTTTAATGGTATTTAAATAAATATTGTAATATGCCACAACTCATAGATTGGTGGTTTTGTCTGGGACAGTATTTTCATTGAGTAGAATATGGTCTGAGTCTGACTCACAAGTGTGTAGTTAGAATATAATTCTCAATATATCAATGGGACTGACCTGATTCTCTTTTAACAGAAGGGAGTCAGATTGTAGAGTGTAAAATTCAGGGTGCAATAGGTGGGATACAGTCACTGCCACAACCTCAGACAGACAGATACACACACGCACAGAGTAAGAGACCGAGACAGACAGAGAGAAGGGCAAAATTATGAGTAGGATTGTTCTGACAAGGTACAGTTTCGGTGGCTCCAGGAAAGTATTGCAGTATTCCTCCCTCTTTTGTCACATTCCCAGGGACACATCAGAGACAACTCTCTAAGAGTTGGACAATCTATAATTTATTATCTCATTCATTTCTCTTCTTTTAGGAGCTAAGATGGAATCCCACTCTACATGTTACCAGTTATATATTGTCAATGTGTACGTATTTATCCATAATCTTCTTGAATAAATATTTTGTTCTTCATTTAAGAGAATGGAGGTGGGTAAGTTGAGAGGCAGAAATCTCTCAGGTTAAAAAAGAAAGAAAGAGAGAAAGGAAGCAAGGGAGATAGAAGGAAAGAAAGAAAGAAAGAAAGAAAGAAAGAAAGAAAGAAAGAAAGAAAGAAAGAAAGAAAGAAAGAAAGAAAGAAAGAAAAAGAAAGAAAAAGAAAGAGAAGAAAGGGCAGAAAGGAAGGGAAGCAAAGGGAAGGGACAGAAAGGGAGGGAAGGGAAAGGGAAAAATGCAAAGAAAAAATAAAAGAAAAGGAAAGAACTTTCCAAGGATATGCACTGTGCACAAATAGTGCTTTTAGATTTGTTTATAATTTGATAATTAGATGTTGAAGCAGCCAAATGACTGGACACGGTATGAAGAATACCTAAGTTCAAATCCAAACTCAGACACTAATCAAATATGTTACCCTTAGAAACTCACTTAACTTATTTCAACATCATTTTATTTATCTGTTAAATGGTGATAACACTAGTATCAATCTTTTTGGATCATTATGTGGATAAAATGAAATAATTTAAAAATACTTTGAAAAGCTTAAAGCACTATACAAATTTTACTTATTATTATTACTAATGTTAGCTTGTGAACTTATGATAGGCTTTCAAAAATACCTCTCTGGGTCATAATCAATAGATTTAAATAAGTGTACTTTCTGATGTTTTCCCCTTTCTCACATTCCCTGCTATTTTCAGACAAATAACCATGGTTCCTTGTCAGGGGCACAATGGACCAACGCCCTTCCTGGGGGGAAGAGAGTACTAGGAAGTCCTGACCTGCTGACGTGGCTCTGCCAGCTCAGCACTAGAAAGACTTCCTGGTCTGAGACTAAGCAGCCACCAACCAACCAGAAGGGGACACGACCCGGGATAGGGAATCGTGCCCTTTTTTGGTTTGGTCTGGAGGGGCTCGCTCCAATGAGATGAAAGCCTCGCCCTCGGGGTGGATCGGGGTGGCTACCCGGAACTAGTACCCTACTTAAACCAACGCCCTTAGCTGTTTGGGGGATTCCTCTGCACTTAATAAAGTATATGCCTCCTGAAGAAGTGTCTGACTGAGTCCCCTCCGCCGAGTCCCTCGGGGAGGGAAATCCGGAGACGTCCGAAGCAGAAGCCCACTGAGAGAGTGTCACCTGAAGGACCCGGACCCGGGTCAGCTGGCGCCCCGAACAGGGACTGACCATAGACGAGACCCCGCCAGGTGACGTGAGTATCCCGCTCGCTTAAGGGCGGAAGAGTCAGACACCCTAGGTAGACGGGGCTACCTAGAAGAAGGAAAGATGGGCAATAGAATTGCTAAGCAATTGCAGCCAGAGGATTCAGGAGTATTGGCGTGCCAGCTTTATAAGGTCTGCCGAGAAGCGGGCACAAAAATTCATATAAAGGAATGTAGGGAGTGGGTAGTAAAAATACAAACTATATCACCATGGGTTTGCCATGCAGAACTAACTCCTCAAACATGGCAAGTAGTGGGGACACAAATGGCCTCTTATCAACAGGAGAATCCAGAAAGTTTAGGCCCCAAAGATTTTACATTATACGCCTTGGTGGCTGCTTCCCTTGATCCGCGACCGCCGCCCTGTGTAGTCCCGCAGGGAGCCCAGACGGGCACCTCTCTGTTAGGTGAGGAGAGGTGGCCTCCTCCCCCTGAAGAGCCGCCCCCGACCACCCATGCTCCTACAGTCCGTTACCCGTGGGACGACCTTGAGGAAATAGAGAAGTTTAGTAAATTGGCACTCAAGGACGAGGGGATCCCACGTCAGTATCAAAGTGAAAACAGACCATTCGGGCATAACCAAAGTGAAAGTAAACTGCTCGAGCGCGAATTCAGCTCGCGGAAAAAAGGGGAGTGCAGCAGAGCATGTAGTTGCTGCCTCGACCCCAAATCCCCTCCCAGGTCAGACCAGAGGAAGTCCCAGAGCAGCAGGAAAATAGAGAAGCAAAAAACCCCCCCGGCTCTGCTTATGTACAGACGGCCATACAATCTTGGCGGTCTGGGAGCTCAGGAGACAATCATGACCAGATAGGACAGAGAGGAAAGAGGGAGTTGGTGCAGTCAGAAATTCAACCAGGAAATACATCCAGAGTTGGCCCAGGCCTGGTTTTGTGGCACAGCAAAAAATTTGCCCAGGATTTGTGGCACAGTGGCGAATTCAGCAGCCCGGACACAGTGATAGAAATTAAGCCAGAGTTATAATATGTACAGAGGATTTCTGACAATTTTTTCTCAGTTTTTTGGATTCTTTTATTGTCTGTATATGTGTTCTGTCTTTACATGTTCTGTGTGCGTCTGTTTGTGAGTTATTACGGTCAGCTCTATGGTAGCTGGACCTTGGAATGTTATCTCTTTTCCTCCCCCTCCTCCCTTCTCTCTGATGGCTGCAACATCGGGGAGAAGTATGGGAGAGAGAAAGAGAGGAACTACTCTTATATTATTTAGTTTATATGATTGCAAAATGCAATTTTAGATAAAAAATGCAAGGGAATAATATATGTGCAGTTTTAAAGGGGCTTTAATCAAAGCCCACTAGGAGAACAACATGGATATGAAGTTTAAGGAAAGCATAAAAGTTTTGGAAATTATTTGAAAGTTTTTGGTTAAACTCTCTCTCGCTTTACCTTCCTATCCTGGCCAGATTGTGAGGGTGGAGAGAGAGATGAGAGGAGATCTGGGGCAGGCTGATCAGCATTTTCACCTAAATCTCACCTAAAAGAAAAGTATTTTGTATAATGAGAAGTAACCAAAAGGTAGTTATTCTGTTCACATTTTAAGTGAAACGTGTCACTCCTAATTGGATGTTTAAAACAGATCAGGATTTGTTATATTATTTGGCACTAGGCAAATTGGAAATATGCATAAATCTTAAAGGGACACCTCAGCAGAGATAAAGCTTTTGAAACTCTCCAGCAGAATGGAATAGACTTGGCGCCACTGGGCAGTTGTCCAGAAGTCTCCCTCCCTTCAGCTGAGGAATTCAAAACCCTTTCATTCAAAAAAGTTCTTCAGGAGTGGACACAGAAATAAAATGTACTTGAGTAAAGGATGGAACCATTAAGATTTTTTGCCCTGCAGTCCCAACTCATCATTCAGCCGGGTCTACAGTGAATTGTAACTTTTATCATTCCAGATTAGATCAAGAGAAGAGAACTATTATTTTGAAGGTTTTCAACTAAAATTTTTGTAAAAGTTTAGTGACTGTTAACAACAGGACAAATTTTAAACGGTTTTAAATTTTCATTTTCAAGACAATGTATTGGTAAATTAATATGTAATGGTCTATGAAGCAGAAAAGATCTTGCTCTTTTAATCTGAACTTGTAGTCATTCCTTGGCTTAAGCAAAAGTTAAATTTAGTGTTTGAACTTATTAACAACTTAATTTCTAAAAAGTTTTTTTCAGAGTAAATATAATCAGAGAAGGAGAAACTACCCTGTGAAACAATGATGTAAGGTGGTAAGGCTTAAGTTTGAAGTCACCTATCATAGATTCTACAAAGGTTACAACTTTAAATGACTTTCAGAAATTGATAGGAGAAATTCAGTGGTGTAGGCCACAGTTGGGAATTACAACTGATCAAATGAAACCATTATATGATTTATTGAAAGGTCCTTCTCAATTAAACTCACACAGAAAATGGACTGATGAAACACTGGAATGTTTGAAATTAGTGCAGAAAAAGATTATGGAGTGTACTACTAGCAGGATATTAGAATCACAGGACTTGAAAGTAAAAATTTTATTCACTGAAAAAATACCCACTGGAGTTTTACATCAAAAACAAGGGATTATTGAGTGGACACATTTGGCTCAGATAAAGAACAGAGCTTGTGTGCTTTATGCTGTGCTGGTAGCCCAAGTCATACATAAGGCAGTGAAGAGAGTAAGGATGTTAATAGGACAGAAAGTATACAGTACCATTGATACCTAGATTAGAGTCAGCCTATATTCCTTATAGGGCAGATAGTATTAAACAGATAACTATGGAAGTTCAACTACCAATAAGGGCCAAAGCAGCAATATTTTATATCACACACACTCGGTCACATTCTAAATCATGCAGTACCAATAAGCATTAAACCAAACAATGGTCCAGCTTATGTCAGTAAAGCCATTGAACAGTTCATGGTGGAATTTTCCATTTTACATGTCACTGGAATCCCCCATAATCCCATTGGTCAAGCTATAGTGGAGCGAGCGAATCGCTCCCTGGACACCTACTTGCACAAACAAAAAGGAGTAGTTGGACCAGGAGTTGATGACAAATTCGCAATTGGCTGTTTAAACTCTAAATTGATGATAAATTACAATTGGCTGTTTGGCTGTTTATACTCTAAATTATTTAAAATTCTACAATGATGGCTTATTGGCTGCTATGAAATTCTTAACATTTCCTAATAAGGAGTCTGCAAAGAATGAATCAGCAATAACAAGTGCCCTGAAAGCAGCAAGTAATGTGGCACGAGAATAAAAATTGATTTGGTCCTCATACAGTGTTAACGTGGGGAAAAGGGTATGTTTGTGTTTCAACAGATGATAATAAAGAAGTTTGGGTTCCAGTGAAAAGGATAACAATGATAGAGGACATCTGCCAAGGTGAAGCGGTCACAGGGAGTGAGGAGGTGCTATCAGTGGCAGATGAAAAAACTTCTGGAGAAGCTTAATCAACTAGGTCACGATGACTCCTTTCACTTTTCTCGTACTTATCATGACACTCAAGAACACTGTGTCCATCGACCCAGCACCGAAGGAACAACAGAGATGGGCGTTCCTCACGAATCCACCATGGTTAAGGGTGATGTCATGGAGTGAGACAATGCCTAAGTTTATCATCCAAGGCAATATTTCTCACATGTTTAAAGATGATGGACTACACTATGATAATAATGGGACTCTCTTTCAGAGACACTAACTTTTCAGGACTAGTCGCAAGTTTCCCACTTTGTCTATAGAAGGGTATTTCTGGGAATTGGAATGGGTTTGGTTTTAAATACATACAGGTGAATGGAACAGAGGGGTATCC
Organism: Bettongia penicillata ogilbyi; assembly: GCA_023548195.1. Taxonomy (NCBI): domain Eukaryota; kingdom Metazoa; phylum Chordata; class Mammalia; order Diprotodontia; family Potoroidae; genus Bettongia; species Bettongia penicillata. The sequence goes on along the minus strand of JAJHZJ010000782.1, from coordinate 297,295 downwards.
CTGGTGTGCCACTATTGTGGACAGACAAGAGACATTGGATGAGAAAGATACATGACACGCTTATAATCTATTCACCTGGAGGATAAATGGGACAATAGTAGTTTGGTCAGACAAGGACTTGTTCGTGGGATGAAATTTAGGCCATTTTGTAACTTACAAAAGAAGAGAAATGTAACCCTTTGGCATCTGTATACGGGGTTTTTTACCATTTGAGAATTGTCACGCACATACTTGTCAGGAGAAAGAATTGATTATGGGAAACTACACAGAAATGTTATATTCATGTCACAATCTTACATACTTACTTGAGGAAAAATATGCACCAAACTTTCCTAGACAAATGTACATCAATTATAAAGGGTCTCCTGAGGTTGAAAGACCTGTTCAGGGACTAGACAAAGTTATTCTAGCTATGGGAGGGGCCGCCACCAGACCTCCTGGGTGGATAGGTGACGGCCGGGAGTCTATACCCGCCCTAACTGGCGGCCATGCGCTTGGCCCGTGACTTCCTCATTCTGGGCGCAAGGAAGGCTCGTGGACAAGGTACGGCATCGCCCTCGGGGAGGTACTAGTGGGGCCCCCACCTATCACAGTAGGACACGATCAGCCAACTCAGTAACGTGGCCCTAAGAACAGGTGCTGAGGGCTGACCAAGGCTTAACCACCAATCAGGGAACTAAGGGCTATCATGCGATATGCAGCTGTTACGACCTGCATGCATGACTGCCCTCATGCTTAACGCCAGCACAGAGCTTGAAGATGCTATTTCCAGACTTGATGACTTCCAAAGTTTAGATACTTATATATTAAAGTTAGATGAGATAATTAAAGGCATACAAAATACCACAGACCATTATAAGAGGGATATGAAAAATCAGCATGGACTTTTCCCAGATTGGTTGAGAAATCTTAATGTTACACAATGGCTTTATACATTTTTTGTTACTGGATTGAGAATTGCCCTGTTATGTGTGATTTGTCTCTGCCTACCTTGCTTATTGTCATGTATTATGAAATTGTGGATGAGTACCCTGGAACAGCTAAAGGCTGATATACTTCTGCAAAAATAAAAAGGGGTCGTTACCGGGGGTCGATCCTGATTACCTGACTAATGAGGGCTGGGGCTCTCCTTTCTCCTGGGGCTAAATTAAGGCTTGCTGACTACTATCACCCCGCTAAGATTCATAATGGGCTTTCGCTGTGATTGTGCCAATGACGGGAATATTGTGGTCCCATGACCTGGGCCTTTCGGCTGCAGAGGTACCCAAGGACGGGATTATTGTGGGTCCACCTACCAGTGATACGGGAGGCGGAGGCCACCCACATAGCCTAAGACAGGGGCCCTGCCCACTTTCGGTACTGGGCATGGAGTCAGGCCACATAGCCTAAGACAGGCCCTTCACCTGCCCTTAATAAAACAAAAAGGGGGAGTTGTCAGGGGCACAATGGACCAACGCCCTTCCTAGGGGGAAGAGAGTACTAGGAAGTCCTGACCTGCTGACATGGCTCTGCCAGCTCAGCACTAGAAAGACTTCCTGGTCTGAGACTAAGCAGCCACCAACCAACCAGAAGGGGACACGACCCGGGATAGGGAATCGTGCCCTTTTTTGGTTTGGTCTGGAGGGGCTCGCTCCAATGAGATGAAAGCCTCGCCCTCGGGGTGGATCGGGGTGGCTACCCGGAACTAGTACCCTACTTAAACCAACGCCCTTAGCTGTTTGGGGGATTCCTCTGCACTTAATAAAGTATATGCCTCCTGAAGAAGTGTCTGACTGAGTCCCTCCGCCGAGTCCCCCGGGGAGGGAAATCCGGAGACGTCCGAAGCAGAAGCCCACTGAGAGAGTGTCACCTGAAGGACCCGGACTCGGGTCAGTTCCTATTTAGCATACTGATTAATAGTTATAAAGTAATGACTAAAATATTTTCATCCTCAGAAATCAATAGTTGACCTTTTTCTCTCTTAGAAATAATGACTTCAAATCTCATGTTATATGCTTCTTATTTGTGATGCAATAAAATCAAATATCTACCATGTTCTTCAGTTGCCTTGTTTGCAAACAAAGGATAACACCTGTATTCTTAAATACTGGAAATTTAATCTTGTCGATTCTATATAAAATTTACATTAGAAAACTGGGTATTTAAGTACTGTTTAAAAAGCAAATGTGATTATGAGTCTGAAGTCAGGAAGAGTCAAAGTCCAGTTAAGGCCATGGTGCTCAATAATTACTGTGTCACTGTGAAAAATCATTTATCCACTTACTTAGTTTGCACAACTGTAAAATGGGGAAAATAATAGCACCTGCCTTCTGGTTCCCGGTGCTAAATCATTATTTATTTTTCTTTTTCTTTAAAGCACCGAATGAGAAAATTCAATCAATTAAAGGATAACTGACATGCTGAAATTTCCAGTGCTGATCAAGTGTTGACCTTGCTGTTGTACAATGTGAGTTTGGACCTCAGGATAGAATAAACTCGGAACAATAACTTCCCTTGTATGATTTTTTTCTCAACTATAAAATGACTGGATTGGATTAAGGGATCTTTAAGTTATTGTCTGGCTCTTAATTTATGACTGTCTGACTCAAACTCTAGTTTTCTCATCTTATAATAAAGTAAAAGGAATAATTTTCTCAACCAAAATCTTACAGCAACTTCAATTCCTGATTTGGTAGGCCTAGTTGCCAGTTGCTGTTACATCTCTCTCCAGAAAATTGTTTGGGCTGGACAGTGTCCAAATTGACAATAACATAATTTTCCAAGTTATTTAAATTCATTATTTAATTCGAGTCTCATAACAATGATATTATTTAGACACTGGGCATATATTTATGTATGGTAGGTATGTTATGTTTGCATATATTTGCCTATATGTGTGTTGCTTTATATATTCTCCCTTTACCTCCTCTCTTCTCTTCCCTTCAGCTCTTCTTTATTCTCCTTTTATGCCCTATCCTTTCCTCACCTTGACTTTCACCTATTCCTTTAAAATCACATTGATGTGACAAATATTCTTTAAAAGCTTTTCAATATTTCATGGACTGATTGAAAAAATATTGAATATAAATTTTACAGTATCCATTAAGAAATTAAATTCCATTTATAAAGAGAAATGAGAGCATTGGAAGAGTAAAAATTATTCTCTCCTTGTTTTAAAATTTAAAAAGGGAAAAAAGGAAATATTGGATGCAAATTATAATAATTTATGAATACATTGATTATATTAACTAGTATCTGTCTGAGTCCCCAGAGGCATTGGACTGGGGGTGGATTGAGTAGTAGACATGAAGAAAGGAAGAAACAGTAGCTGCTTACTATTTCCTCTAAAATTTATAATATCTGTCACTTCAATGAGCCATGTAACCACTTGTAACGTTCCCTGCCACAACGATAAATGGCAATAATCAAACCTGAAATGGCTGTCCCACGTAATTTTAGAGGGGTCATATTAATATATACATATACACACACACACACACACACATATATATATATATATATATATATATATATATATATATATATATATATATATAGTTCTTTGGGATCATTACTTATATGACAAATATTTTTTCCATGTTGAAGAACTTTATGAATGGCTTACATAAAGTTATAGATATTAGACATCATATTAGAAAATGAATGAGAAAACTAACATATTGTTATGATAGTAAGTATGGAAATTTACTTTGACTGGCTACTGTGATTGGCCCTGATAACATATAATTTTATTGGAGTGAATATAACGTCCGATTTTTTTTTGAACCATTTAACAGGACCAATATAAGATAAACAGCCATAGTCAGGTAATAAACAAGTGTCAAATTGATCTAGTGGCCAAAACCCAATCCCATCTGCATGATTTTGGGTAAGCAAAATTATATCCTTGGATTTTAATTTTTTTCTCTGAAAAAAACAAGGTGATCTACTCTTTATAATCATTAACGTCTCTAATAGAACTTAATTAATGACGTAAATGATGTGGCATAACACCAAATATTTTAATGGGACAGTGGAATGTGTTGGAGTCTTATAATTCAGTATAATAGAGGTGATATTTCCAACGAATTCTTCCCTTGGTGACACACATATAGATTATCATGCTTAGTTTGGGTAACATATTTAGGCAGGAATTCTGATGATTTCTAGTATATTCAGAGAAGTGGAAACACAAAGGTAATCCTTTGAAAATTGTGGCCATGGAAAATAGAAAACTTATAGAGAATATGAGAGTAATGATTATCAAGAGGGAGAGAGGACAAAGGAAGAGGGAGAGAGAGGGAGATCCAGAATTTTGAATATTTGGTCTCACAGGAACTGAACGAGTAACAATTTTTGTAGGTCAACAAGCAGTAAACAAGTCTCCTATCAGGGAAAATAAATTTCTAAATACTTTGAACTACTCTAAAAGATAATAGGAGATTTTCTTTTTATTGGTTATATTTCACTGGAGGATGGATGAGTATTAATTGGGAAAGATATAACTTTTATTCCTTTTTATGTAAGTGTGGGCAATGGGGAGCAGAGCCAAGATGGTGAAGTAGAAAGACAATCCTGTACAAGCTCCCCCACATAGTCCACAAAATACCTGTAAAAAATGATGTAAAAAAATCTAGACCAGCCGAAGCTGCAAAATGATAGAGCGAAACAAATTTCCAGTGAAAGACAACCTGTAAAGCCGAGAAGGAAGTCTATGCAGTGTGGCCTGGTGGAACACAGCAGAGACAGGACCAGGAAGAGGCTTAAGGGAGCCACTAGCAGTAGCAGTTCCCAGACTTCTCAATCCACAAACGCCACAGACAACTTCAAAGGTCAATGAGAAAGCTCCTTCATTTTGGAGAAGGATGTGCTTTCTGGACCACCTACAGCAGCCACTGCAGAGGCAAGCATCCATTTTTGGAGCGCTTTTGAGAAAAGTCTCACGAGAAATTCAGCAGCTGATATGAATCTCAGACCTGGGTACAGCCCTGGCGTGAAGAGGAAGCACTGGTGAGTTCCAGCTGTAGGTGGTTGTGGAAAGGGAATTCTACTCTACAACTATAGGCAGAAAAGTTTTTGGTTGCTGCCAGACCAGTTCCCAGGCCAGGAGAAGAGAAAACTCCTCTCCCTTGATTGTGCTACCTTGGAGAAACTGAGACGTTAGAGATCGCAGAGTATGCTGCCCTCTTGAGAAAGGACTCAAAAATCAAGTACCTGGTTGGGAAAATGTCCAAAAAAGGGGAAAAAATAAGACTACAGAAGGATACTTTTCTGGTGAGTAGCTATTTTATTCCATTCTTTGAGGTGAGGAAGAAAAATACATACCGTAAGAGCAAATCAAGGTGTCTGCATCCAAAAATGCCAAAATAAATATGCAATGGTCTCAGGCCATCGAAGAGCTGAAAAGGGATTTTTAAAATCAAGTAAGAGATGGTGGAGGAAAAATTGGGAAAGAGAAATAAGAGCAATGCAAGAAAATCATGAAAAGTGAGTCAACAGTTTGCTAAAAGAGACCCAAAAAATGCTGAAGAAAATATAACAACTTTAAAAATAGGCTAACCAATTGGCAAAACATGTCCAAAAAGTCAATGAGAAAAAGAATGCTTTCAAAAGCATAAGTAGCCAAACAGAAAATGAGGTTTTAAAGCTCACTGAAGAAAACAGTTCTTTAAAAATTGGAATGGAGCAGATAGATGCTAATGACTTTATGAAGAAACAAAGAAATTATAAAAAAAAGAATGAAAAAATAGAAGATAATGTGAAACATCTCATTAGAAAAAGCAACTGACCTGGAAAAATAGATACAGTAGAGAATTTGAAAAGCATGAGACTACCTAAAAGCCATGATCGAAAACAAAAGAGCTTGTACATCATCTTTCATGAAATTATCAAGGAAAACTGCCCTGATATTCCAGACACACAGGGCAAAATAAATATTGAAAGAATCCATCAGTCACCTCCTGAAAGAGATCTGAAAAGAGAAACTCCTAGGAATATTGCAGACAAATTGCAGAATTCCCAGGTCAGGGTGAAAATATTGCAAGCAGCTAGAAAAAGACAATTCCAGTATTGTGTAAATACAATCAGGGTAATACAAGAATTACCAGCTTCTACCTTAAGGGATCGAAGGGCTTGGAATATGATATTTCTGAAGTTAAAGGAATTAGGATTAAAACTAAGGATCACCTACCCAGCAAAACTGAATATAATACTCTGGGGGGGAGGGGGAGAATGGTCATTCAATGAAATAGAGGACTTCCAAGCATTTTTGTTTGAGAAGTTCAGATCTAGAAAAAAAAATTTGACTTTCAAACACAGCAATCCAAGGAAACATGAAAAGGTAAACAGGAAAGAGAAATCATACAGGGACTATCTAAAATTGAACTGTTCACATTCCTACATGGAAAGATAACATTTGTAACTCTTGAGACTTTTCTCAGTGTTTGGGTAGTTGCACAGATTGTGCATACACACACATACTTACACACACACACTACATACATATATACTATATATATATATATATGAAGTGCAGTGTGGGGAGGATGATAGGAGGGAGGGAAAATGGGAGGAGGGTAGTAAATTAGAAGTAAATACTTTTGGGGAGGGATGAGCTCAGAAATAGAATTAGAATAAATAGGGGACAGGATAGGATTTAGAGAAATATAGTTAGTCTTACACAACATGGACTGTCATGGAAGTCTTTTGTAAAACTACACATATATAGCCTATTTTGAATTTCTTGCATTCTCAGTGGGGATTGGTGGGGAGGGAGGAAGGAAGCAAAGTTGAGACTCAAAGTATTGGGGTCGAATGTTGAGAAATGTTTTTGCATACAACTGTGAAATTAAGAAATACTGATAATGGGGTATAGAAATCTATCTTGCCCTACAAGAAAAGAGAGAAGATGGGGACAAGGGAAGGGTGGGGTGTGAGAGAAGGAAGGATACATTTGAGGGAAGGAGTAATCAGAATGCAAGGAGTTATGAGGGGGGAGGGGAGAGATGGTGAGAAAATTTGGATCACAAATTTTGTAGAAATGAATGTTGAAAACTCAAAATAGACATTAAAATTTGAAAAAAAAAATGAGTGGGCAATGGCATCTTAGGAATTCCCCCTCAAAATCTGAGATACTGAAACAGAACAATCTAGGTCTGTAATGTGTCGACCAGATTATTATGTATGCTGGTATATTGCAGTAAACTATCCCCTAAGATGTTAACGATGGAAAAGTAGGGAGGAAGTTTGATTTTTTATATCACACACACACACACACACACACACACTAAAATATTAAAGCAAAGTAAAATTATCAAATGGATTTTTGAACTCATATTTTCCTATCCCATGATGCTGATTTCAATCCACACATGGTTTTCCAGTCATGTCTTCCTGTAAGTTTTTGCATGGTGCTATATATGTGTCACTGCACAGAGGACATTTTCTCTCTCTCTCTCTCTCTCTCTCTCTCTCTCTCTCTCTCTCTCTCTCACACACAACACACACACACACACACACACACACAGGCCATGAGCAAGAAATATCTTAGATGAAATGGGAGCAGATTATAGACAATACTTTTGAATTAAAGCTCTCCTATCTACAATTTTGAATTTAGGAATCATAGAAGCTTAATTGATAGTCAAGCAGTGTTTCTTTTATAGAGACTTTCCAAATTCTGCTCTGCTAATTTTTCTTTGTTTCTTTCCTATATATTAACTAGTTCCCACCTGTGTCCTCACCACTTGAGTTCTAAAAATGAGAAACAGTGTGACTGAATTCATTCTTGGACTTACTCAGGCTCCCGAGAAGCAGAAAATCTTATTTGCCATTTTTCTTCCTGTACTACACTGCCACTGTGGTGGGGGAGCCTATTAATTGTTGTAACAATCAAGACAAATCCCACACTTGGTTCGCCTATGTACTTTTTCTTAACCTACTTATCCATCGCAGATTCGTGTTCCTCTACCACCACAGCTCCCAAATTGATTGTCGAAAACCTCTCTCAAAAGAATACTATTTCTTTCAACACATGTATGACATGGATGACCCAGCTTTTTGCTACGCGTTTTTTTTTTTTTTTTGCTGCATGTAGATAGGTCATCAATTTAATTGGCTTATGACTGCTTTGCGGCCATCTTTAAACCTCTACACTACTCAGTTTATCATGAAACCACAGAGGGTATTTGGGATACTGAGTCTATTCGCATGGATAGGGTCATTTCTGCATTCTATTGTCCAGATAATCCCTTCTGTGATCCCAAAGTGATTGACCACTATTTCTGTGACTTGCAGCCGTTGTTGAGACTGGGATGCAGGGACACATATGTATCAAATCTTTTAGTAGTCTCCAATAGTGGAGCCATATGCTCAGTAAGCTTTGTTTTGCTAGCGATATCCTACACACTTATTCTTTACTCCTTGAGAAACTATAGTGCAGAGGGGAAGTGCAAAGACCTCTCCACTTGCAGCTCCCACATCTTTGTTGTCATCATATTCTTTGGTCCCTGCATATTCATTTACACTCATCCCCCAACCACCTTACCTCTTGATAAGTTGGTGTCTGTGTTTTATACCATTTAACTCCCTTCCTCAATCGTTTGATCTATATTCTAGGGAATGCAGAAGTAAAAAAAATTCCATGAAGAAGCTATGGAGCGCTCGAGTGGCTTCTGGTGACAAATAATGTGCTCAAGTATACTACTTGTATATTTTTTTATGAATGTCTCTTCCAAACTGGAAAAAAGGACACATATATGGTAATAGTTTTGGCAAAATGCAGGAGTTCTTAAATTGGGTTCCATTAATTTTCATAATATTTTGGTAATGATATTGGACTAAAATTTTATTTTCCCTTCAAATTCAATGTATTGCATGCCTTTGAAAATGTTATTCATTTTAGCATGGAAAATTTGAAAATGTCATTTCGTTTGGCCTTATCATTATTTGAAATAGTAAAGAAATCATTAATCTGGGAATTTTGTTTCATCTCTTAAAGAGAACAAAAGGTAATATTAATGAAAGAGGAATTTTTATGGCATAATGAAGCAAAGGATAGATATCAAATTCCAACATTCCTTTTAATTTCTGGTGTGAATTGGGGGAAAATGAACTTTCACCATCTTTGTTTTGTCAACCAGGAAATAAATGATTTGTCTATAGAAGTTCTAGGTCAGGGATGGGTCATGTGATGCCTAGTGGCAACATGTGGCTCTTTATGCCCTTGGGTTTGGCCTACAGACTGAGTCCAAGTTTTAGAGAACAAATTCTTTTATTAAGTTGACTTGTTCTTTGAATTTTGATTTCAAAGGGCCACACTTGAGGTCCTATAAGGCCACATGTGGCCTAAACATCACAGGCTCTCCACCACTGGCTGGGGCTTTTAAGACTTCTAAAATTTGTGACCTTTTGAATATGGGACAGAGGAAAAGTGGATCTGAAAGAAAAATATGTGATTTGAGAATGAAAAAGGTACAATATCGAATTGAGAGAAATTAAACCTAATTAACAGAATCTACATTGCTAATTTCAATGCTCAACATTTTACCTCTCAGAACTATACTACCAAAATTCATTTATCCAGTTCATTTTACCTTTATCCACATTTGAAAATTCTAATATTCGTTCAAGCCTGATTGACAGTGAATTTGGGAGATGTCTGATAGGCTACATGCAATTTTTCAAAAAATAGTCATGTAGAGGCTTTCCATCTCATCTTCACAATAACACACTTCTAAAAATCTCTTTCATTAAACATAAAAAAAAAAATGATTGGCATAAATTGTTGATGAAGTCTTCATCCAGAGCCCTAAATATTTGATGTACATTCAATCACTGATATGTTTTATTTGCGGTACCATAGCAAGTTACCTACTCTCACTTGCCTCAAATATTGTACTACCTTTTTATGAAGTCTTCGTACTTTATTTGTCTCTTATCCTAATCCATTTTCTACTGATCTTATTTGAAGTGCTCTGCTTCATTTCTCCCTCCGTTTCTTTAAGGTAAGTGCTGCTTAATGTTCCCTGACCTAGCTTGCTTCTATATAATATGTGAGTTGTTTCTATCTGGCTTCTTGATAGATATTCTTTGTATCCTGAACATTCTGAAATTTGGCTATTCTTTTTCTCTGAGATTTTATTTTAGAATATACTTCACGTACTGATCACTCTACTATTTCAATTTCAATTTTGTCTACAGTATCTGAGATGCTGGGCAATTTTCCATTATCTACTGAAATATAATGTCTCTGCACTTTATTAATGTTGAATTTCAAGAACTACAATAACTACTAATTATTTTCCCTTCTATTTTCTAGCTCAGTTTTTTTTCCCCTGAGGATATATTTCTCATTTCCCTTTTTTATTCCTTCAAATTTGTTTCATCGTTTCTTATTGAATAATGATATTATTATTTTGCACTTCTTGATAACAATATTTACGTAACTCCTTTCTTAATTTAAATATAATTATTCCATTTACATTTGGCCTATTGTGTTTTCTAAGGAATTAAGGAATTCTTTTTTGTTGACTGTTCTTTGTTCCTCTTGTATCATTTAGCTAATTCTGTTTTTAAGAGGTTAATTTCTTCAATATTTTTTTAAAACAAATTTATTTATTTAACTTTTTACGTTCATTTTCAAAAAATTTTGGGTTACAAATTTTCTCCCCATTTCTCCCCTCCCCCCACGCCAATACACCGAGCATTATAATTTCCCCTATCACCAATCTGCCCTCTCTTCTATCCTCCCTCCCCTCCCTTGCACTCATTATCTCTTTTGTCATGTAGGGCCAGATGACTTTCTATTCCCCATTAACTGTATTTCTTATTTTCTTAGTAGCAAGAAAAATACTCGACAGTCGTTCCTAAAACTTTGAGTTCCAAATTCTCCCCATCCTTCTCTCCCCACCCATTCCCTTTGGGAAGGAAGGCAATGCAATATAGGCCCTATCTGTGTAGTTTTCCAAGATGACTATGATAATAGTTGTGTTATAGAAATAACTATATTTTCCTCCATCCTATCCTGCCCCCCATTGTCTCTATTCTCTCTTTTTGATCCTGTCCCTCCCTGAGTGTTGACTTCAAATTGCTCCCTCCTCCCATTGCCCTCCCTTCCATCATCTCCCCCCACCCTGATTGTCTCCTTCTCCCCCCACTTTACTGTATTGTAAGATAGGTTTTCATACCAAAATAAGTATGCATTAATATAAATTCCTTCTTTAGTCAAATGTGATGAGAGTAAACTTCATGTTTTTTTTTTCTCAGCTATCCACTTTTTCCCTCCACTAAAAAGTCTCCTTCTTCCCTCTTGAATGAGATATAATTTACCCCATTCCATTTCACCCTTCTCTCCTCCCATTATATTTCTCTCTCACCATTTACCTTAATTTCTTTTAAGATATGATCCCATCGTATTCAATTCACTCTGTGTGATCTGTCTCTGTGTGTGCATGCATGTGTATGTGTGTGTGCATGAATGCGTGTACATTGTGTGTGTGGTGTTAATCCCACCAACGTACCCAGATACTGAAAAGTTTTCAGAGTTACAAATATTGTCTTTCCATGTAGGAATGTAAAGAGTTCAACTTTGGCAAGTACCTTATGACTTCTTTTTGTTGTTTACCTTTTCATGCTTCTTCTCATTTTGTTTGAAAGTCTGAATCTCTCCTTTTCAGCTCTGGGTCTTTTCCATCAAGACTGCTTGAAAGTCCTCTATTTCATTGAAAGACCATTTTATCCCCTGAAGGATTGCCCTCAGTTTTTGCTGGGTAGGTGATTCTTGATTTCAGTCCTAGTTCCTTTGACTTCTGGAATATCCTATTCCACTCCCTTTGATCCTTTAATGTAGAAGCTGCTAGAGCTTGAGTTATCCAGATTGTATTTCCACAATACTGGAATTGTTTCTTTCAAGCTGCTTGCAATATTTTCTCCTTGACCTGGGAATTATGAAATTTTGGCCACAATGTTCCTAGGAGTTTCTCTTTTTGGATCTCTTTCAGGCGATGATTGATGGATTCCTCCAATACTTATTTTACCTACTGGTTGTAGAATACGAGGGCAGTTTTCCTTGATAATTCCATGGAAGATGATTTCTAGGCTCTTTTTTTGGTCGTGACTTTCAGGTAGTCACAGAATTTTTAAATTGTCCTCTCCTGGATCTATTTTCCAGGTCAGTTGTTTTTCCAATGAGATATTTCACATTCTCTTCCATTTTTTCATTATTTTTGGTTTGGTTTGGTGATTTCTGGTTTCTCAGAAAGTCATTATCCTCCATCTGTTCCATTCTACTCTTGAGAGAACTATTTTTCTTCAGTGAGCTTTTGAACCTCTTTTTTCCATTTGGCTAATTCTGCTTTTGAAAGCATTTTTCTCCTTATTGGCTTTTTGAACCTCTTTAGCTAATTGAGTTAGCCTATTTTTCAAGGTGTTATTTTCTTCAGCATTTTTTTGAGGGGTCTCTTTTAGCAAGGTATTGACCCGTTTTTCATACTTTTCTTGCATCTCTCTCATTTCTCTTCCCAGTTTTTCCTCCACCTGTCTAATTTGATTTTCAAAATCCTTTTTGAGCTCTTCCATGGCCTGAGCCCATTGGATATCTATTTCGGATGTTTGGGATACAGAGGCCTTGGACTTCTTTGTCTTTTCCTGATGGCAAGCATTGTTCTTCCTCATCAGAAAGGAAAAGGAGGAAACATCTGTTCACCAAGAAAGTAAACTTCTATGGTCTTATTTTTTTTCCCCTTTTCTGGTCATTTTCCCAGCCCGTTACTTGACTTCTTAGATTCCTCTCCACCACCGTCTAGATCCGCCCAGCTAGTGCTTGGGGTCTGAAATTCAAATGCTGCTCCCCAACCTCAGGGCTTTCTGTGGCAGTCGGAGGATGCTATTCAGTGTAAGATTAAATTCACGTTCTCAAGTTGGGGAAGGGCCGCCTCCCAGTCTCAGATACTCCATGGGGTTTATATGGAGACCTTCAGTAACGGAATTGAGGTCCGGCCTGCTCGGGGATTCCCTGGCTGACCCTGCTTCTCCCACTGCCTCCCGAGGGGGCCTGAGTTATGGAGGACAAACCACTCCCCTCTTGGCCAGCCCAGAAGTCTCTCTCACTGACCTGTAGTGCCTGTGGGTGGAGGAACCTTCGTGGCCGTCCGAGGTTCTGTCCCTGAATCCTGCTTGGGTTTGCTCCTCTCGGGGCCGTGCAGACAGGGCAGGGCTGGCGCTCCGCTGTCTGGTGTGGGATGGACTTTTGGGGTCGGTTTTTCTGGGCTCTCTGGAAGGGAAATCTCCTCTACTGAGTTGCTGCACAGCTTTCACTGTTTCAGAATTTGTGGGGAGGTCTTTTTTCAGGAAATTTATGGGTTGTGTGTTCGGATCTAGCATATGTGAATCTTTCTACTCTGCTATCTTGGGCTCCTTGCCCTTTCTTCAGTATATTTGAGCATTTTTCTGGAAGCCATTGATTCTCTCTCATAATTTATATTACTCATTTCCCTTTAATATTTCTTCTACCACTCTTATGTCTTTCTGTAATTCTTGGTGGGCTCCTGTATAACTTGCAGTTTTTTCTCTGAGACTTTGCTATAGGCGTTTTCACATTAAAATGATAAAAAATAAGGACACTAAAAATCTTTAGGCTACATACATAAGCTAGACCTCTGGAGAAAATAGAAAGGGAAAAAGAATTATTACTTGTCCTCAATTGTTTATGAAATATCCACAGAGACAGTCCACAGATTATCACATAAATCACCACTTAAAATGCTGAAAAGCAGAAGGCATTTAATAGACACTTTTTCAGCCAAAATTCAAAAAATTATATATTCAATAAATTATTATTAATGCATACATTGAAATTATTTGGAAACCACATAGTCTACTCCTACAGTGTGAGAGAGTCAAAGAAAAATTGGAGAACCGATCAAAATTTCATTAAAGAAATGAAAACCTTGAGACAGCATTCCAAAAATTGTGGGATTCCTCCAAAGCAATATGTGGAGAAAACTTCATATCTCTAAATTTATACATAAATGAAAGTGAGAAAGAATCGATCAAAAGAAATGTGCATGCAGCTAAAAGTTTATTAGAAAAAAATACAAATAACTGCTAAATTTGACTTTTTAAGTAAATTTGTTTATATAACTTTTTTACATTTATTTTCACAAAATTTTGGGTTCCAAATTTTCTCCCCATTTGGCCCCTCTCCCACTCCAATACACCTAGCATTCTAATTTCCCCTATCGCCAGTCTGCTCTCTCTTCTCTCATCCCTCCCTTCCCTTTTACACATCTTCTCTTTTGTTCTGTAGGGCCAGATAACTTTCTATACCACATTATCTGTATTTCTTATTTCCAAGTAGCAAGAATAATAATCTACAGTTGTTTTCTAATACTTTGAGTTCCAACTTCTTCCCAACCCTCCCTCCTCCACCCTTTCCTTTGGGAAGGCAGGCAATTCAATATAGGCCATATCTGTGTAGTTTTGCATATGACTTCCATAATAGTCGTGTTTTGTAAGACTATCTATATTTCCCTCCATCCTATCCTGCCCCCCATTGCTTCTTTTCTCTCTTTTGATGCTTTCCCTCCCCAAGAGTGTTGAATTCAAATTGCTCCCTCCTCACATTGCCCTCCCTTACACCGTCCCCCCCACCCTGCTTATCCCCTTCTCCCCCAATTTCCTGTGTTGTAAGATAGGTTTTACATACCAAAATGAGTGTGCATTTTATTCCTTCCTTTATTCAAATGTGATGAGAGTAAACTTCATGTTTTTTTCTCAGCTCTCCTCTTTATCCCCTCCACTAAAAATATCTCATGCTTGCCTCTTCTATGAGAGATAATTTGCCCCATTCCACTTCTCCCTCTCTCCTCCCAATACATTTATATTTCTCTCTCATCACTTCATTTCATTTTTTGAGATATGATCCCATCCCATTCAATTCACTCTGTGGTCTCTGTCTCTGTGTGTTTGTGACGGCATGCGTGTGTGTGTGTGTGTGTGTGTGTGTGTGTGTGTGTGTGTGTGTGTGTAACCCCACCAAATACTCAGATATTGAAAAGTTTCAAGAATTCAAAATATTGTCTTTCTATGTAGGAATGTAAACAGTTCAAATTTGGTAAGTTCCTTATGACTTCTCTTTGCTGTTTACCTTTACATGATTCTTTTCATTCTTGTGTTTGAAAGTCTAAATTTCTTTTCAGCTCTGGTCTTTTCGTCAAGAATAAGTGAAAGTTCTCTATTTCCTTGAAAGACCACATTTTCCCTTGAATTATTATACGTAGTTTTGAGGGGTAGGTGATTCTTGCTTTTAGTCCTAGTTCCTTTGACTAATGGAATATCCTATTCCACGACCTTTGATCCCTTAATGTAGAAGCTGCTAGATGTGGTGTTATCATGATTTTATTTCCACAATACTGGAACTGTTTCTTTCTAGCTGCTTGCAATATTTTCTCCTTGACCTGGGAACTCTGGAATTTGGCCACAATGTTCCTAGGAGTTTCTCTATTTGGATCTCTTTCAGGCGGTGATCAGTGGATTCCTTCAATTCGTATTTTGCCCTCCGGTTCTAGAATATCAGGGGAGTTTTCCTTGATAATTTCATGAAAGATGATGTCTAGGCACTTTTTTTGATCATGGCTTTCAAGTAGTCCCATAATTTTTAAGTTGTCTCTCCTGGATCTATTTTCCAGGTCAGTTGTTTTTCCAATGAGATATTTCACATTATCTTCCATTTTCTCATTCTTTTGTTTTTGTTTTGTGATTACTTGGTTTCTCAGAAAGTCATTTGCCTTTATCTGTTCCATTCTAATTTTGAAAGAACTATTTTCCTCAGTGAGTTTTTGAACCTCTTTTTCCATTTTACTCATTTTGCTTTTGAAAACATTCTTCTCCTCACTGGCTTTTTCAACCTCTTCTGGCATTTGAGTGAGCCTATTTTTCAAGGTGTTATTTTCTTCAGCATTTTTTTGGGTCTCCTTTAGCAAGGTGTTGACCTGCTTTTCATACTTTTCTTGCATCTCTTTCATTTCTTTTACCAGTTCTTCTTCCACCTCTTCAACTTGATTTTCAAAATCCTTTTTGAGCTCTTCCATGGCCTGAACACCTTGCATAATTATTTTGGATTTTTCAGATATAGAAGCCTTGACTTCTATGTCTTTTCGTGATGGTAAGCATTGTTTTTCCTTATCAGAAAGGAAGGGAGGAGTTCCCCAAGAAAGTAACCTTCTGTGTTTTTTTTTCCTTTTTCTCCGCATTTTCCCAGCCAGTTACTTGACTTCTGAGACTCCTCTCAACCCCCACCTCACCTCCACATCCGCCCAGCTAGTGCTTGTGTTCTGAAATTCAAATGATGCTTCCCAGCCTCAGGGCTTTCGGCAATGTCAGGGCTACTATTCTGTGTAAGATTAAATTCATGTGCTCAGTTTGGGGGGCAGGGCTGCTATTCAGTGTTCGATTGACATCAGCTGCTCAGGGAAGGGCAGATCTGCCACCAGGGGCTCAGTCCCCTCAGCGGGTTTCTGCTGAGATTGGCAGCAATGGATACAAGCTCCTGTCTTCTTTGGGAGCCCCTTTCTGCTGCTGCCTCAGCTGCTGCCTCCTCATAGGGCCTGAGATATGGAGACACCCCTCTCTTCTCTCAGCCAGCGAAACAGGTTCTCTCACTGACCTTTGACTTCTGTCGGTGGAGGGACCTTTGCGGCCACTGGAGATTCCTTTCCTGAAGCCTGCTGAGATCTGCTCCTCTGGATGCCGCGCGGCCAAGGCAGGGCTGGGCTCTGATCCGGGTCTAGTGTGCAACGGACCTTTGGGGTTGGTTTTTCAGGCTCTCTTGAACAAAAATTTCTTCCTCTGCGTTGTTGTGCGGCTTCCACTGCTCCAGAATTTGCTGGGAGTTCCTTTTTACACGTAATTTATGGGCTGTGGTTCAGAATATGTGAATCTTTCTACTCTGCCACCTTGGGTCTTCCCCTAAATTTGATTTTAAAAAAGAGAAAATAACAGTACCTGAATCAAAACTGAAAAGGGGAATTAACCACATGTGTAAATGAAATTAAACAATTACTTGGAACTGATTTGTTCACATTGATGATTATCAGACTGTCATTTTAAATGAAATAGATGAATAGTCACAGAAAATACAAATTTTTCAACTTAACAGATGAGGAAATAGAATATGTTAATATCCAATTGTTAGAAAAATAAACTGAACAGTTCATAAATGTAATCCATAAGGGGACAAAAAGTGTCTCAGAAGCAGATGAATGTACAACGATTTCTACTAAATATTTAAGGAACAGGTGTTTCCAATATTACATATAAAATCTGAAGAAACAGGCAAACAAGGAGTTTTATCAAATTTCTTTTATGATATAAATATAGTTTTGACACCTATACTTAAAGAGATCAAAAACAAAATTATAAAACTTCAGGACAATTTCTCTTAAAATATTGAACCAAAAGCATCAGTTCTTCTACATATTAATAAAAAAATTCCATGAAAAGGAACAGAGCCATCACTTGAACAAAATATTGAGTAATACGGGTTATAATAGAAGTTCTTGCTTCACCACTGATCTATTTAGGAAGACTTTAGGAAGGTTTATTCCTGTTATAGATAATACTTGCTCTTGTATTTTGATATATGTTACTTATCATCTTAAGAAATATTCCAGAGGGTGGAGCTAAGATGGCGGAGTAGAAAGACACACATACTCAGGATCTCCCCACAAAGCCCATAAAATATCTGTAGAGAGGAACTCTCAACAAATTTTGGAACAGCAGAAGTGGAGAACCACAGAGTGGAGGTGATTTCCAGCCCAGGGTGACGGTTCACGGGAAACATGGGCTGCATTTACGGGTTCTGGGAGGACACATCGGGACCGGAATCTCCAGTCCCAGTAGCAGCGAATCACCAGTCCCAGGAGTAGTGAATTCTCAGTCCCAGCAGCAGTGTCCTGAACATCCCTCAAACCACAGATGCCAAAGGTCAGTGAGAGGGCTTTTCCAGCTGACCCTGAAGGGAGAAGGGCCTTCCCATAACTCTGGCCTTGGGCAGCGTCCACAGAGGCTACATGGGGCGGGCAGCAGCAGTTCCCACAGCAGCCTGTACAGCCGCCTGGAAATATTTTTGGATCGTAAAAACCCATGGGGGCACTGAGGAGCTAAATATTACCTCAGCCTTGTGAAGATGCCCTGAGGGAACTGATCTTTATTTCACACTGAGTGACGGTCCTGCCTAAACAGCTTATCTGAGAACCAGCCCGCAGTGATGACTTTGTAGAACTGGAGACTAGGAGACTGTGGAGAGGTAACTGCTAAGATTCTAGGCACAAAAATCTATACCTACACTCAGAGCAGTGTACATGTTTGATTGAGTCTCCTTGGAGGAACTAAGATTTTACAGATTCCCAGGAGAGACAATTATGGGA
Organism: Bettongia penicillata ogilbyi; assembly: GCA_023548195.1. Taxonomy (NCBI): domain Eukaryota; kingdom Metazoa; phylum Chordata; class Mammalia; order Diprotodontia; family Potoroidae; genus Bettongia; species Bettongia penicillata. The sequence continues at coordinate 278,891 of JAJHZJ010000782.1, read as the reverse complement.
CTATCTGAAATCCATGATCAAAAAAAGAGCTTAGACGTCATCTTTCATAAAATTATCAAGGAAAACTGCCCTGATATTCTAGAAACGGGGGGGGGAATTCAAAATAAATATTGACAGAATCCTCCAATCACCTTCTGAAAGACATCCAAAAAGAGAAACTCCTAGGAACACTGTGGTCAAATTCCAGAGTTCCCAGGTCAAGGAGAAAATATTGCAAGCAGCTAGAAAGAAACAATTCAATTGTGATGGAAATACAATCAGGATAACACAAGATCTGGTAGCTTCTATATTAAGGGATAGAAGGGAGTGGAATATGACATTCTAGAAGTCAAAGGAACTAGGACTAAAACAAAGAAACACCTACCCAGCAAAACTGCGTATAGTACATTAGGGGAAAAACAGTCTTTAATGAAAGAGAGGATTTTCAAGTATTCTTGATGAAGAGACCATAACTGAAAAGAAAATTTGAGTTTCAAACAGAAGAATCAAGAGAAGCATGAAAAGGAACACAGCAAAGAGAAATCATAAGGCACATACTAAAGTTGAACTATTTGTATTCCTACATGGAAAGACAATATTTGTAGCTCTTTTATAATAAATTTATTTGTATAACTTTTTACATTCATTTTTACAAAATTTTGGGTTCCAAATTTTCTCCCCATTTAGCCCCTTCCCCACTCCAATACACCGAGCATTCTAATTTCCCCTATCACCAATTTGCCCTCTCTTCTATCATCCCTCCCTTCCCTTGTCCCCATCTTCTCTTTTCTCCTGTAGGACCAGATAACTTTCTATTCCCCATTACCTGTATTTCTTATTTCCTAGTAGCAAGAACAATACTCAAGAGTTCTTCCTAAAACTTTGAGTTCCAATTTCTCTGCATCCCTCCCTCCCCACCCATTCCCTTTAGGAAGGCAGGCAATTCAATATTGGCCATATCTGTGTACTTTTGCCAGTGACATCGATAATCGTCATGTTGTGTAAGATTAACTATAATTCCCTCCATCCTATCCTGCCTCCCCATTGCTTCTATTCCCTCTTTTGATCCTGTACCTCCCCTAGTGTTGACTTCAATTGTCTCCCTCCTCTCATTGCCCTCCCTTCCACCATCCCCCACACCCTGATTATCTCCTTCTCCCTCACTTTGCTGTATTGTAAGATAGGGTTTCATACCAAAATTAGTGTGCATTTTATTCCTTCCTTTCATCAAATGTGATTAGGGTAAACGTCATGTTTTTCTCTCAGCTTCCCTCTTTTTCTCTCCACTAAAAAGTCTCCTGCCTGCCTTTTCTTAGAGATAATTTGCCCAATTCCTTTTCACCCTCTCTCCTCCCAATATATTTCTCTCTCACCGCTTCATTTTTTTGATATGATCCCATCCTATTCAATTCATTCTGTGCTCTCTGTCTCTGTGTGCGTGCATGTGTGTGTGCGCACATGTGCTTGTGTGTGTGCATGTGCGTGTGTGTGTGTGTGTGTGTGTGTGTGTGTATGTGTGTGTGTAATCCCACCAACTACTCAGATACTGAAAAGTTTCAAGAGTTGCAAATATTGTCTTTCCGTATAGGAATGTAAACTGTTCAATTTTGTTAAATCCTTTTTGACATTTCTTTGCTGTTTACTTTTTCATGCTTATTCTCATTCTTGTGTTTGAAAGTCTAATTTTCTTTTCAGCTCTGGTCTTTTCATGAAGAATGCTTGAAAGTCCTCTATTTCATTGAAAGACCATTTTTCTCCTGAAGTATTGTACTCAGGTTTGCTGGGTAGGTGATTCTTGGTTTGAGTCCTAGTTTATTTGACTTCTGGAATATCCTATTCCACGTCCTTTGATCCCTTAATGTAGAAGCTGCGAGATCTTGAGTTATCCTGATTTTATTTCCACAATACTGGAATTGTTTCTTTCTAGCTGCTTGCTATATTTTCTCCTTGACCTGGGAATTCTGGAATTTGTCCACAATGTTCCTAGAAATTTCTCTTTTTGTATCTCTTTCAGGCAGTGATCAGTGGAATCCTTGAATACATATTTTGCCCTCTGGTTGTAGAATATCAGGGCAGTTTTCAATGATAAATTCATGAAAGATGATGTCTAGGCTCTTTTTTTGATCATGGCTTTCAGGTAGTCCCATAATTTTTAAATTTTCTCTCCTGGGTCTGTTTTCCAGGTCAGTTGTTTTTCCAATGAGATATTTCACATTCTCTTCCATTTTTTCATTCTTCTGGTTTTGTGTTGTGATTTCTTGGTTTCTCATAAAGTCATTAGCCTCCATCTGTTCCATTCTAATTTTGAGAGAACTATTTTCTTCAGTGAGCTTTTGCACCTGTTTTTCCATTTGGCTCATTCTGCTTTTGAAAGCATTCTTCTCCTTATTGACTTTTTGAACCTCTTTTGCCAGTTGAGTGAGCCTATTTTTCAAGGTGTTATTTTCTTCAGCATTTTTTTAGGTCTCCTTTAGCAAGGTGTTGACCCATTTTTCATGCTTTTCTTACATCTTTCATTTCTCTTCCCAGTTTTTCTTGCACCTGGCTAACTTGATTTTCAAAATCCTTTTTGAGCTCTTCCATGGCCTGAGCCCATTGAATATCTATTTCTGATGTTGGAATACAGGGCCCTTGACTTCTATGTCTTTCCCTGATGGTAAGCATTGTTCTTCCTCATCAGAAAGGAAAGGAGGAAATATCTGTTCACCAAGAAAGTAGCTTTCTATGGTCTTATTTTTTTTTTCCATTTTCTGGGCATTTTACCAGCCAGTTACCAGACTTCTGAGATTCCTCTCTACCCCCACCACACTTCCAGCTCCGCCCAGCTACTGCTTGTGGTCTGAGATTCAAATGCTGCTTCCCAGCCTCAGGGCTTTCAGGAGGATGGTGGGGCTGGTAATCAGTATGAGATTAAGTTTAGTTTCTCAGGTGGGGTCAGGGCCTCTACAGGGGGATCAATTCCCTCAGGGGGTTTATGCTGATACCTTCAACATTGGATCCGAGCTCCTGCCTGCTTTGGCAGTTCCGGTCTGCTGCTACCTCTGCAGCTCCCTCCCGAGGGGGCGTGAGTTATGGAGACACCCCACTCCCTTCTCGGCCAGCCCAGAAGTATCTCTCACTGACCTGTAGTGATTGTGGGTTCAGGGACCTTCATGGCCACCAGAGATTCCATCGCCGAAGTCTGCTCGAATCTACTCCTTTCGGGGACACGCAGCCAAGGTAGTGCTGGGCTCGGCTTCCTGTCTGGTACGTGATGGACCTTTGGTGTCTGTTTTTCAGGGCTCTCTGGAATAGAAATCTCCTCAACTCCATTGGTTGTTGTGTGGCTTCCACTCCTCCAGAATTTGCAGGGGGTTCCTCTTTACATGTAATTTATGGGCTGTGGTTTCGCAGCTAGCTTATGTGAATCTTTCTACTCCACCATGTTAGCTCCTCCCCCAATATTTGTAACTCTTGACACCTTTTTTCAGCATCTGGGTAGTTGGTGTGATTACACACACACACACACACAGACAGAGAGAGAGCACAGGGTGAATTGCATAGGATTGGATTATATCTTAAAAAATGAAGTTCAGGGGTGAGAGAGAAATATATTGGGAGGAGAAAGTGAGAAATGGAATGGATCAAATTAGATCTCATAAAAGAGTCAAGTAAATGACTTTTCAGTGGAGGGAAAAGTTGGGAGGTGAGAGAAAAAACATGAAGCTTACTCTCATCACATTCAGCTAAAGGAAGGAATGAAATACACACTCATTTTGGTATGAAAACCTATCTTACAATACAGGAGAGTGGGGCAGAAGGGGATAAGCACGGTGGGGGAGGTGGGGGAGGTGATAGAAAGAAGGGCAGTGGAAGGAGGTAGTAATTAGAAGTTAACCCTCTTGGGAAGGGACATGATCAAAAGAGGAAATAAAATAAATGGAGGGGGGCAGGATAGGATGGAAGGAAATATAGTTAGTCTTACACAATATGACTATTATGGAAGTCATTTGCAAAACTACACAGATATGGTCTATATTGAATTGTTTGTCTTCCCAAATAGAATGGGTGGGGAGAGAGGGATGAAGAGAACATGAAACTGAAAGTTTTAGGTACAGCTGTTGAGTATTGTTCTTGTAACTAGGAAATAAGAAATGCAGGTAATGGGGTATAGAAAGTTATCTTGCCCTATGGGGCAAAAGAGAAGATAAGTGAGAGGTACGTATATACATATACTGAAAAATCTCGCAAGAGTTACAGATATCTTCTTTCCATGTAGGAATATAAACAGCAAAACTTTAGAAATTCTATTATGATTTCTCTTTCCTCTTACCTTTTCATGCTTCTCTTTATTCTTGTGTTTGATACTCAAATTTTCTACTGAACCTGCGTCTTTTCATCAAGACTGCTTGAAAATCCTCCATTTCATTTGATGACATTTTTCCCCTGGAGTATTATACTCAGTTTTGCTGGGTAGGTGAGTTTTGGTTTTAATCTTACCTCCTTTGAAGTATAGAATATCATATCCCAAGTCCTTCTGCTTTTTAGTGTTGAAGCTGCTAGATCTTGTGTTATTACCTATCCTTGATCTATTTTCCAGGTCATTATTTTTCCAAGGCGATATTTCATATTCTCTGTTTTTTTCATTTCTTTCGTTTTGTTTTATAATTTCTTGATTTTTCATAAAGCCATTACCTTCCATCCACTCCATTCCAATATTTAAAGAATTATTTTCTTCCGTGAGCTTTGTAGTTCCTTTTCCACCTGGCCAATTCTGTGTTTTAAGGAATTCTACTGCTCATTGGGTTTTTGGATCTAGTTTTGTCATTTTGGTTAGTCTATTTTTCATGGTGTTATTTTTTCTTCAGCATTTCTTGGATCCCCTTTTGCAAGCACTTGACCCAGGTTTTCAGTATGTGCTTGCATCATTTTCATTTCTCTTCTCAAATGTTCCTCCAATTCTTTTACTTGATTTTCAAAATCCTTTCTGAGCGCTCCCTTGGCCTGAGACCAATTCATATTTTTCTTTGAGGCTTTGGATGTAGAAGCTTTGACTTTGATGTCTTTTTCTGTTTGTATATTTTGGTCTTCCTTTTCAACAAAGTAAATTCTATAGTCTCAACATTTTTTCTTGTTTTTGTTCATTTCCCCAGGCATTTACTTGACTTTTGAGCTCTTTTTCAAGGTAGTTCTCTGCTTCCAGTGAGGGTGGGTCGGTGAGTGTACTGTCAGGTGCTTGATCTCGCCCTCAATCTGTGATACTAGAATTCCAGAAAATGCTGCTGCAGCTGCCCCTCATGGTGCTTTGGCTACAGTGAGATCCTCCATCTCTTTGACTGCCCTGGGACTGGGGGCAGACCACTCTACTCTCTCACTCAAGTCCTACAAGTATTTCCCACAGGCCTTCCAATTAGTTCTCCATGCTTTCGGGTTGTGAAGTCTGTAAACCAACACAGACGCCAGTAATTCAGTCCCCTTGAAGCCTGCTCATGTCTTGTATGTGCACATTGGGCCCAAGCTGGACTACTCTCTGTTCCCAAGCAGCACAATAGATATTTCCCAGTGACCTTCTAGGATGTTTTGACCTGGAGATTTGTTTCCCATTATCACTGCGTGGGTTATGCACCACTAGAATTTGTTTTGAGTCCTTTTTACAATTATTTAGCTGGACTGGGGGGAGAGTTCCAGCAAATCTCTACTTCTGCTCTAACATCTTGGTTCTGCCCCATATTTACCTCGGAAATCAGAAATGATTATAAATATTTACGTACATGCATACATTCATACATATATGTATAAATGTATATATATATATGTGAGTGTATATACATATATGTGTATATATATGTATGTGTGTGTATATATACCTACGTGTGTATACACCACACACACACAAACACACACAAACTTTCATTCTGTATTCATTTCCCTTATAGAATGGAAGTTCTATATGGAGAGCAATGGTTTCATCTAATCTATAATTTTCAGGGGGAAGAGCCAAGATGGCGGAGTAGAAGGATGCACGTTTACGAGCTCCGAAACCAAAGCCCATGGAATTGGTATAGAAAGAGTCCCCCATAGATTCTGGGTGAGTGCAAGGTGTGCAGAGGCAGAGTGGAGGAGATTTCCGTTCCAGGGAGCCCTGAGGACCCTTCCGCAGGGTCCGGCGCGCCCCGGAGAGTAAACCCGACCCCCAGCGCTGCCCTGGCCGAGGCCTCAGAGAAGCGGATCCGAGCAGGCTTCAGAGACGGAAGCTGAAGCAGCCGGGAAAGTCCCTCCGCCCACAGAAGCAGGTCAGTGAGAGAGGCCGGGATGAAGGAGAGGGGAAGCGGCGCGTCTCCGTGACTCGGGCCCCCTTGGGAGGAAGCAGCGGCAGCAGGGACGGGGGCAGGAGGTGACGGAGGCAGAGGCGTGGGCTGGGGCTGAGGCGGCAGCGGCCCAGGACTCAGGAATCCCCCAGCAGCAGGCAGGATCTTCATTACGGAAGATTCCCGCATAAAACCTGACGGAGCTGAGCCTGGGAGACGGCCCTGCCCCCGCCCCGCTCTGTTGCTGAAGGCTTCTGCTCGGGACCCCCGGGGGAGCTGAGATTGGGAGGCGGGCCCCCCACCCCGCCCCCACCCGCTCCATTCTTGAGAGTCTCTGCATAAAGCCCCCCGAGGGATCAGAGTCTCGGAGGCAGCCCGGGCCCCACCCCAGCACCTGAACTAAAGCTCACTGATTGACAGCCGGCAGGAGGAAAGCCCATTTAAATCTCAGAGGCCAAGCACTAGCTGGGCGGATCCAGGCGGGGGTGGAAAGGAATCTCAGAAGACAAATTAACTGGCTGGGAAAATGCCTAGACAAGGGAAGAAAAATAAGACTTTAGAGAGTTTTTTTCCAACAAATGCAAATGATCCCGACCTTCGGATCTGACGAAGATGAGGACATATTCTTGCCATCAGGGAAAGACGTGGAGGGCGGGGCCTCAGTACCCCAGACACCCCAGGGGGGTGGTGGGTGGGCTCAGGCCTTGGAAGAGCTCAAAAAGGATTTTGAAAAGCAAGTTAGACAGGTGGAGGAAAAACTGGGAAGAGAAATGTCAGAGATGCAACAAAAGTATGAAAAACAGGTCAATACCTTGGTAAAGGAGACCCAAAAAAATGCTGAGGAAATTAACACCTTGAAAAATAGGCTCACCCAATTGGCAAAGGAGGTTCAAAAAGCCAACGAGGAGAAGAATGCTTTCAAAAGCAGAATGAGCCAAATGGAAAAAGAGGCTCAAAAGCTCACTTAATTTAATAGCTCTCTCAAAATTAGAATGGAACAGATGGAGTCTAATGACTTTATGAGAAACCAAGAAATCACCAAACAAAACCAAAAGAACGAAAAAAAAAATGGAAGAGAATGTGAAATATCTCATGGGAAAAACAACTGACCTGAAAAATAGATCCAGGAGAGACAATTTAAAAATTATGGGACTACCTGAAAGTCATGATCAAAAAAAGAGCCTAGACATCATCTTCCATGAAATTATCAAGGAAAACTGCCCTGACATTCTAGAACCAGAGGGCAAAATAAGTATTGAAAGAATCCATCGATCACCACCTGAAAGAGATCCAAAAAGAGAAACTCCTAGGAACATTGTGGCCAAATTCCAGAACTCCCAGCTCAAGGACAAAATCTTACAAGCAGCTAGAAAGAAACAATTCCAGTACTGTGGAAATACAATCAGGATAACTCAAGATCTAGCAACTTCTACATTAAGAGATCGAAGGGCGTGGAATAGGATATTCCCGAAGTCAGAGGAACTAGGACTCAAACCAAGAATCACCTACCCAGCTAAACTGAGTATAATACTTCAAGGGAAAATATGGTCTTTCAATGAAACAGAGGACTTTCAATCATTCTTGATGAAAAAACCAGAGCTGAAAAGAAAATTTGACTTTCAAACACAAGAATGAGAAGAAGCATGAAAAAGTAAACAGCAAAGAGAAGTCTTAAGGGACTTACCATGAGTGAACTGTTTACATTCCTACATGGAACGACAATATTTGTAACTCTTAAAACTTTTCAGTATCTGGGTAGTTGGTGGGACCACACATACACATGTACATGCATGCGCACACATACACACATGCACACACATACAGAGATAGAGAGCACAGATTGAACTGAATAGGATGGGACCATACCTTAAAAGAAACTAAGGTAAATGGTGAGAGAGAAATGTAGGGGGAGGGAAAGGGAAGGGGGTAACTATATGTCATTTAAGAGGTAGGTAGTTTTTCTTAGCAGAGGGAAAAAGGGGAGAGCTGAGAAAAAAACAAAACAAAAACAAAAACAAGAAGTTTACCCTCATCACATTTCACTAAACGAAGGAGTGAAATGCACACTCATTTTGGTATGAAAACCTATCTTACAGTATAAGAAAGTGGGGGAGAAAGAGATATTGCAAGGGGGGATGATGGAAGGGAGGGCAAAGGGAGGAGGGAGCAATTTGAAGTCAACACTTGGGGAGGGACAGGATCAAAAGACAGAAGAGAAACAATGAGGGGCAGGTTAGGAGGGATGGTAATCCAGTTAGTCTTACACAACACGACTATCAGGGAGGTCATTGGCAAAACTACACAGATATGGCCTATATTGAATTGCCTGCTGTCCCAAAGGGAATGGGTGGGGAGGGAGGGATGAGGAGAATTTGGAACTCAAAGTTTTAGGAACAACTGTTTAGTATTGTTGTTGCAACTAGGAAAGAAGACATACAGTTAAGGAGGAATAGAAAGTCATCTTGCCCTACAGGAGAAAAGAGATGATGGAGACAAGAGAAGGGAGAGATGACAGAAGAGAGGGCAGATTGGAGATAGGGAAAATTAGATTGCTTAGGGTATTGGGGTGGGGGGAGGGGATAAAAGGGGAGAAAATTTGGTACCCAAAAATTTGTGAAAATGAATGTAAAATTTAAATAAATAAATAAATTTAAAAATTTAAAAAAAATCTATAATTTTCATTTTACCTTAAATAATTCAAAGTTTGAATATAAAATGTAATCTTATTTCCTGTAACATAAAATTCATACAATTTGGGGAGGGGCCTTGATCAATTCTAGAAATTACAGTAATAATCTGGTCAGATAATTTCAATCACAGTCTTTTATAGGATATCTTTGTTTAAATTAATTTTATTTATTTTCAGTGTTCTACAATCACTACCATATTACTTAGTTCCCCCTCTCATCCCTCTCTTCCCAAGACAGCATACAATTTTATATAGGTTCCACACATACATTCCTATTAAATACCTTTTCAGTATAATCATGCTGTATAGAAGAAGTAAAATGAATGGGAGAAATCATATAACGAACCAAAATGTAATACACACACCCAAATGATCTGCTACACTCTATGATTGACTTCCATAGTTTATTCTTGGGATGTGGAAAGCATTTTACCTTAAAAGACCATTGGGAATTTTTTAAGTCATTGCATTCTAATGAAGTTCCAAATCTATCAGGAAAATCTCTCGCACACACACCACAAAGAGTACTACTGTAAATATTTTTTGTACATGCAGGACCGTTTCACATTATTATGATGTCTTGGGGATACAGCCCTGGAAGTGGTATTGCTGGCTAAAAGGGTATGAGCATTTTTTAGCCCTTTAGGCATAGTACCAAATTGCTCTCCAGAATGGTTGTACCAGCTGACAGCTCAACCAACAATGAATTAGGGTTCCATCTCTCCCACATCCTCTCCAACATTTATCACTTTCCTGTTCTGTCATGTTTGCCAATCTTATAGGAGTGATGTGATACCCCAGAGTGGTTTTGTTTTGCATCTCTCTAACCAATGGTGATTTAGAGCATTTTTTCATATGACTTTCTCTGAAAAATATGAATTCATATGAATTTCTTTCTCTGAAAAATGCCTGGTCATAACTTTTGTCCATTTATCAATTGAAAAATGAATTGTATTTTTTGTACTCTTGACTCAGTTCTCTATAAATTCTAGAAATAAGACCTTTATGAGAAACAATAGCTGCAAAAATTCTTTCCCAGTTTTCTGCATCCCTCGAAATCTTGGTTGCATTGGGTCTGGTTGTGCAATAACTTTTCACTTTAATGTAATAAAAATTATCCGTCTTGCACTCTATAATGCTCTCTGTCTCTTCTTTACTCAAATTAATTTACTTTTCCATAAATCCGATAAACTACTCATTGCTCCATCAATTTTTCAACAGTATCAGATCATCAGCCTCATGTACCCATTTGGACTTTATCCTTGTGTATGGTGTCAATCATTGGCCTGTGCCTAGTTTCCACTATGCTGTTATCCAGTTTTCCCAGTAATTTTTGTTGAACAGAGAGTTCTTATCCCAGAAGGTGGAGACCTTGGGTTTATCAAACAATAGATTGCTATAATCATTGCTTACTCTATCTTGAGTACCTAGCATATTCCACTTGTCTATCTTTGTGCTTTTTAGCCACTATCAAATGGTTGTGATAATTGATGCTTTATAATCCAATTTTTTTTATTTTATTTTATATTTTATTTTTTTTAATGTTTTACAATCATTTCCTTAAAGTTAAGATTTTATCCCCCCACCCTTCCCCCAATACCCCCCTCCCTCCCCATGACAGCATACAATTCTGTTTAGGTTCTACATATACTTTCCTATTGAGCACATTTTCACTATCTTCATGCTATGTAGTCGAACTAAAATAAATGGAAGAAATCATATAACAAATCAACACATAATACACTGAAACCCACCCACACACAAACATGATCTGCTACATTCTGCAAGTGACTTCCGCATTTCTTTCTCTGAGTGTGGAAGGCATTTTGCCTTAGAAGACCGACATTAGGATTTTTTTTTCTCAGTTAGTTCTTATGTTATTACAAAGTTCCAAGGCTACCAGAAAAAACTCTCGCACACTGTGGTCGTTGCTGTGCACAAAGTTCTCCTGGTTCTGCTCCTTTCGCTCAGCATCAGATCATATAACTCCTTCCAGGCCTCCCTGAAGTCTTCTTGTTCATCATTTCTTATGGCACAATAGTACTCCATTACATTCATATACCAAAATTTATTCAGCCATTCCCCACTTGATGGGCATCCCCTTGACTTCCAGTTTTTGGCTACCACAAAGAGTGCTGCTATAAATATTTTTGTACACGTGGGACCCATTCCCGTTCTTAAAATCTCTTGGGGATACAATCCTAGTAGCGATATTTCTGGGTCAAAGGGTATGCACATTTTTGTAGCCCTTTGGGCATAGTTCCAAACCGTTCTCCAGAAGGGTTGGATGATCTCACAGCTCCACCAACAATGAATTAGTATTCCAACTCTCCCACATCCTCTCCAGCATTTATCATTTTCTTGTTCTGTCATGTTTGCCAATCTTACAGGTGTGATGTGGTACCTCAGAGTTGTTCTGATTTGCATCTCTCTAATCAATAGTGATTTAGAGCACTTTTTCATATGATTATAGATATTTTTGATTTCTTCCCCTGAAAATTGCTTGTTCATATCCTTTGACCATTTATCAATTTGGGAATGACTTGGATGGTTATATATTTGAGTCAGTTCTCTATATATTCTAGAAATGAGGCCTTTATCCCCGAGCTTAGCTGTAAAATTTTTTTCCCAATTTACTACATCCCTCCGAATTTTGGTTGTCTTGGGTTTGGTTGTGCAACAACTTTTCAGTTTAAAGTAATCAAAATTATCCACCTTGCATTTCATAATGCTTTCTATCGTTTCTTTAGAAAAAAATTCTTCCCCTCTCCATAAATCTGATAAATGCACTATACCTTGCTTCTCCAGTTTATTCATGGTATCAATCTTTATACCTAAATCATGTACCCATTAGGACTTTATTCTTGTGTATGGTGTCAGGCATGGGTCTATGCCTAATTTCCGCCGCACAGTTAACCAGTTTTCCCAGCAATTTTTGTCGAACAATGAGTTCTTATCCCAGAAGGTGGGATCTTTGGGTTTATCAAACAGGAGGTTGCTATATTCCTTGCCAACTGTGTCTTGAGTGCCAAGCCTATTCCATTTGTCTACCACTCTGTTTCTTAGGCAATACAAGTGGTTTTGATAATTGCTGCTTTATAATACAATTTGAGGTCTGGTAGTGCTAGGCCACCTTCCCAAGCATTTCTTTTCATTAGTCCCTTTGATATTCTGGACCTTTTGTTTTTCCAAATGAATTTTAATATTATTTTATCCAGCTCTAGAAAATCATTATCTGATAGTTTAATTGGTATGGCACTAAATAAGTAGATTAATTTAGGTAGAATTGTCATTTTTATTATATTAGCTCGGCCTACCCATGAAAAACTGATGTTTTTCCACTTACTTAAATCTGACTTTGTTTGTGCAAAAAGTGTCTTGTAATTGTGTTCATATAATCCCTGGGTTTGTTTTGGCAGGTAAACTCCTAAGTATTTTATGGGGTCTACTCTAGCTTTAAATGTGATTTCGCTTTCTATCTCTTGGTGTTGGACTTTGTTGCTAATATATAGGAATGCAGAAGATTTGTGTGGGTTTATTTTGTGACCTGCAACTTTGCCAAAGTTCTTGATTATTTCAAGTAGCTTTTTACTTGAATCTCTGGGATTCTCTAAATATATCATCATATTATCTGCAAAGAGTGATAACTTAGTTTCTTCTTTGGCTATTTTTATTCCTTCAATTTCTTTATCTTGTCCAATTGCTACCGCTAACATTTCTAGTACCATATTGAATAATAATGGTGATAATGGGCATCCTTGTTTCACCCCTGACCTTATTGGAAATGCATCTAGCTTATCTCCATTGCATATAATGCTTGCTGAAGGTTTTATGTAGATATTGCTTATTATTTTATGGAAAGTTCCCTTTATTCCTATGTTCTCCACTGTTTTTAATAGGAATGGGTGTTGTATTTTGTCAAAAGCTTTTTCTGCATCTATTGAGATAATCATGTGGTTTTTGTTGGTTTTGTTGTTGATATGATTGATAATGCTAATAGTTTTCCTAATATTGAACCAGTCCTGCATTCCTGGTATGAAACCTACCTGATCATAATGTATTATTTTCTTGATAAGATGCTGTATTCGTTTTGCTAAAATCTTGTTGAAAATTTTTGCATCTATGTTCATTAGAGAAATTGGTCTATAATTTTCTTTTTCTGTTTTATCTCTTCCTGGCTTGGGTATCAAAACCATATTTGTATCATAAGAAGAATTTGGGAGTACTCCTTCTTCCCCAATTTTCCCAAGTAGTCTATATAGTATTGGAATTAACTGTTCTTTAAAGGTTTGATAAAATTCACTTGTGAATCCATCTGGTCCTGGAGATTTTTTCCTAGGGAGTTCATTGATGGCTTGTTCAATTTCTTTTTCTGAGATGGGGTTGTTTAAGTATTCAATTTCCTCTTCTGTTAATCTGGACATCTTGTATCTTTTAAAATATTCATCCACCTCATTTAGACTATCGAATTTGTGGGCATAAAGGTGGGCAAAATAATTTCTAATTATTGTTTTAATTTCCTCCTCATTGGAGGTGAGTTCACCCCTTTCATTTTTAATATTAGTAATATGATTTTCTTCTTTCTTTTTTAAATCAGATTGACCAAAGGTTTATCAATTTTATTAGTTTTTTCCTAAAACTAACTATTGGTTTTATTTATTAATTCGATAGTTTTCCGAATTTCAATTTTATTAATCTCTCCTTTGGTTTTCAGTATTTCTAATTTGGTATTTTCTTGGGGATTTTCAATTTGTTCTTTTTCTAGCTGTTTCAGCTGCATACCCAAGTCATTGATCTCCTCTTTCTCTATTTTAGTTATGTAGGCATTCAAAGATATAAAACTTCCCCTAAGAACTGCTTTTGCTGTATCCCATAAGATTTGGTAGGTTGTCTCATTATTGTCATTCTCTTGAATGAAGTTGTTGATTGTTTCTATGATTTCTTCTTTAACCCATTCCTTCTTTAGGATTAAATTATTTAGTTTCCAACTGATTTTTGCTTTATCTTTCCATGGCCTTTTTTTACATATAATTTTTATTGCATTATGATCTGAGAAGGATGCACTGATTATCTCTGCCTTTCTGCACTGGATTTTGAGATTTTTATGTCCTAGTACATGGTCAGTTTTTGTAAATGTTCCATGTACTGCTGAGAAAAAGGTATATTCCTTTCTATTCCCATTCAATTTTCTCCAAATATCTATCATATCTACCTTATCTAGAGTTTTATTTACCTCCTTAACCTCTTTCTTGTTTATTTTGAGGTGAGATTTATCAAGTTCAGAAAGAGGGAGGTTGAGGTCCCCCACTAGTATAGTTTTGCTGTCAATTTCTTCCTTCAACTCCCTTAACCTCTCCTCTAAGAATCTGGATGCTATACCACTTGGAGCATACATGTTTAATAATGATATTGCTTCATTGTCTATGGTGCCTTTTACCAGGGTATAGTTTCCATCCTTATCCCTTTTGATTAGATCTATTTCTCCTTTTGCTTTGTCTGAGATTAGGATTGCTACTCCTGCCTTTCTTACATCAGCTGAAGCACAATATATTCTGCTCCATCCTTTAACCTTTATCCTATGTGTATCCCCCCGTTTCAAATGTGTTTCTTGTAAGCAGCATATTGTTGGATTATGGCTTTTAATCCATTCTGCTATCCATCTCCTTTTTATGGGAGAATTCATTCCATTCACATTCACAGTTATGATTACAATCTGTGTATTTCCCTCCATCTTCTTTCCCACCATTTGTGCTTTTAGCTCTGCTGTCTCCCTTCCCCTCCTCACTAGTATTTACTTTTCACCACCTCCTCTTGCCGCCTTCCCCTCTTTCTTTTAGCCCCCCTCCCTTTAACTCCCCTTTATTCTTATTGCTTCTTCCCTCCCTTTTGCCTCCCTCCCCTTTCTTCCCCCTTCCCCTCCCACTGCTTATAGAGCTAGTTAGGATTTTCTACTTAAGTTTATTGTTCCGTCCTTTAAACAAATCCAATGAGAGTACCTCTCACACAATGCTCATCTCCCTCCCCTCTTTCCCTCTACTATGATTTTGTACTTCTTCTTGTGATGTAATTTGCCATTTTCTGCTTCCTCCTTTTCACACCTCCTATTACACTCCCTTCTCATACTTAAATCACATTTTTAACATGATATCATTTACTTTATACCCTTTCCCCCATGCTTATCCCTTTTATATTTCTTAATAGACGCACAGTTCTCAAGATAAACAGATATCATCTTCCCTTATAGGGAGGAAACAACTTGCCCTCATTGAGTAGCACGTGTCCCCCCCCCCGCACTGTTTACCTTTTTATGATTCTCTTGAGACCCGCATTTGAAGATCGAATTGTCTATTAAGTTCTGGCGTTTTGGTCAGGAAACTCTGGAAATCCCTTACTTCGTTGAATGACTTTCTCCTTGCCTGAAATGTTATGCTGAACTTTGCTGGGTAGTTGATCCTTGGTTGCAGTCCCAGCTCCTTTGCCTTAAGGAATATTGGGTTCCAATTCTTTCGATCTTTTAATGTAGAAGCTGCAAGGTTCTGTGTAATCCTGATTGTATCGCCTGGATATTTAAATTGTTTCTTTCTGGCCGCTTGTAATATTTTCTCCTTCACTTGATAGCTCTGGAATTTGGCAACTATATTTCTTGGGGTTTTGAGTTTGGGGTCCCCTTCAGGAGGGGAACGGTGGATTCTTTCGATGACTATTTTGCCCTCTGGATCTAGTACTTCTGGGCAGTTTTCCTTGATGATTTCCTGGAAGATATTGTCCAGGCTCTTTTCTCCATCCTGGGTTTCTGGCAGGCCAATAATTCTTAAGTTTTCTCTTCTGGATCTATTTTCCAGGTCAGTTGTTTTTCCAATTAGATATTTTACATTTTCTTCTATCTTTTCATTCTTTAGATTTTGTTTGACTGATTCTTGCTGTCTCATTGAGTCGTTAGTTTCTACTTGCCCAATTCTAATCTTCATCACATTGTTTTCTTCTGTTAACTTTTGTATGTCTTTTTCCATCTGCACAATTTTTCCTTTTAAGAAGCTATTTTCTCCGGTTAACTTTTGTACTTCCTTTTCCATTTGGCCTTTCAGGAATTTATTTTCTCCAGTTAATTTTTGAACTTCTTTTTCAATTTGTTCAATTTTCCTTTTCAGGGAGATGTTCTCATCAGTGAATTCTTTCTTAATCATTTTAAAATCATTGGCCATTTTATCTTCTATTTCCTTCTTCAGCTGTTCCAGGAGAGCTGCTTGTCCTTGTGAGTAGTTCATAGTCCCGTCTGAAGTTTCAGATGGAAGTACAGTCTCAGCTGTGACCTCTTTGGGGTTTGTGTTTTGGTCCTTATCCCCATAGAAAGATTCTATGGTTCTTTCGGCCCTCTTCTTTTTCCTGTTCATGATTTTGATTGAGAGTTGTGGCTTCTGGTTCTTTCAGTCAGAAGCTAGAGAACTTTTTGCTGAGCTGATGTGTGAAAAAGCTAAAAGCAGGTATTTGTTTGGTGTTTCCCTGATCAGGCCTGGGTTTAGCTTGTTAAGTGTAGGGGAGAAGTTGTCTGGTGCCAGGAGATTTCCTTAGCTGAATTGAGGCAAAGGCAATCTCAGGGGCTGGTAATCCCAACTGCCCTATTGTCTTTCTGATTCCCCTGGACAGCTGAGGCACGCCTAGATACTAATGCGTGTTTCCAACCCTCCTGGGGCTCCTCTCCTGGTGCTGAGGCTTGCCTGGGTCCTAGTGCGAATTTTCTCTGCCCTGGGTCCTTTGTCCTTCAGGTTTGCCTCTGCCACCGTAGGAGGAATCCCCCGTAGCTATTTTCCTTGTCTCAGGTGTTATGAGACTATTGGTCTCCTTTTTCTAATTCTACTGATCTGGGATTTTTCTGGGGAGATATTTTATGATTCTTTCACGGTCATCAAGGGGGAAGGAGAGAGCATTAGCTGATCACTCTGCCATCCTGGCTCCCGGAAGTTCAAGTAGGTGACTTACCGGAGTTTGATCTTCGGGCTGAAGGTCTCAGGAGCTGCTGCGCTGATAATCTGGCACTTGGGGGCTCTCACTGACTCGATTCGGCTTGTCTCCCACCCCGGGTGCCTTTCCTCTGGTTCCGCCCGCCACTCAGGTTTCTCGGATCTCTTCTGCTCTGCTGTGCTGGCCACACTGCGCTGTGGGCTGTGGGCTCATCCCCGCGGAACAGATCCTTCCCGTGGACCTTCCAGTCCCACCTGAGCTCCGAATCCATCACCGTCTGTCTCCCACTCGATTCCGCACCTCCAAAATTTGGTCAGATTCTCCTTTCAGAGGTACCTGGAGGAGTTTGTCTGAGAGCTCAGGTGAGTCGCTGCTCTCACTCCTCCATCTTGGCTCCGCCCCCCTATATTCCAATTTGAGATCTGGTAGCACTAGGCCACCTTCCGTAGCATTTCTTTTCATTAGTCCCTTTGATATTCTGGATACTTTGTTCTTCCGGATGAGTGGTCATAATATTTTTTCTAGCTCTAGAAAGTAGTTGTCTGATCGCATGATTGGTATGGCACTAAATAAGTAAATTCATTTCGATAGAATTGTCATTTTTATTATATTGGTTCAGCCTACCCACAAGCAACTGATGTTTTTTCACTTACTTGGATCTGACTTTATTTGTGAGAAAAGCATCTTCTGATTGTTTTCATATAGTCACTGGGTCTCTTTTGGCAGGTATGCTCCCAAATATGTTATAGGGTCTATCTTGGCTTTAAATGGGATTTCTCTTTCTATCTCTTTCTGTTGGGCTTTTTAAAACTATTATATGGAAATGAAGAAACTTTGTGAGGGTTTATTTGGTAACCTGAATCTTTGCCAAAATTTTATTATTTCAAGTGCTTTTTTACTTGAATTTCTGTGATTTTCTAAGTATATCATTATATCATCTGCAAAGACAGGTAACTTAGTTTCTTCTTTGTTCTAATTTCTTCAATTTCTTTATCTTGTCTAATTGCAACAGCTAACATTTCTACTACCATATTAAATAATAGTGGTGATAATTGACATCATTGTTTCACCCCTGAATATATAGTTTATCTCCACTGCATATAATGCTTGCTAAAGGTTTTAGGTAGATACTGCTTATTAATTTATGGAAAGTTCCCTTTATTCCTATGCTTTCTCTCTCTTTAATATGAATGTGGGTTGTATTTTGTCAAAAGCTTTTTCTGCATCTATTGAGATAAAAATGTAGTTTCTGTTAGTTTTGTTGCTGATATGATTGATAATGGTAATAGTTTTCTTAATATTTAACCATCCCTGCATTGCTGGTATGAATCCTACCTGATCAAAATGTATTATTCTCATAATAAGTTGCTGTATTCCTTTTGTTAAAATCTCATTTAAAATTTTTGCATCTATGTTCATTAGAGAAATTGGTCTATAATTTTTTTTCTCTGTTTTAGCTCTTCCTGATTCAGATATCAAAATCATATTTTTATCATAAAAAGAATTTGTGAGGACTCCTTTTTCCCCAATTTTTCCAAATATTCTATATAGTGTTGGAATTAACTGTTCTTTTAAATTTTGATAGAATTCACTTGCAAATCCATCTGGCCCTGGAGATTTTTCCTAGGGAGATCATCAATGTCCTGTTCAATTTCTTTTTCTGAGATGGGGTTGTTTGACTATTCGACTTCTTCTTTTTTTATCTAGGCAATTTATAATTTTTTTTAAATACTCATCCATCACACTTAGATTGTTGAATTTATGAACTTAAATTTGGGAAAAGTAATTTCTAATTATGGTTGTAATTTCTTCCTCATTAGAGGTGAGTTCACCCCTTTCATTTTTGACATTGATAATTTGGTTTTCTTCTTCCTTTTTTTTTTAGTCAAATTGACCAAAAGTTTGTCAACTTTATTAATTATTTCATGAAACCAACTATAAATTTTATTTAGTAGTTCAAGACTTATATTAATTTAAATTTTATTAATCTCTCCTTTTTTTTTTTGGTATTTCTAATGGTATTTATTTGGGGATTTTCAATTCTTCTTTCTCATTATTGTTATTCTCTTGAATGAAGTTGTTGAGTATTTCTATGATTTGTTGTTTGACCCACTCTTTCTGTAGGATCAGATTATTTAGTTTCCAAATAATATTTGGTTTATCTTTCCGTGGTTTTTTGTTACATATAATTTTTATTGCATTTTGATCTGAGAAGAATGTATTGACTATCTCTGCAATTCTGCACTGAACTGTGAGGTTTTCATGCCCTAGAACATGGTCAGTTTTTCTATGTGTGCCATGTACCACTCAGCAAAACATATCCTCATTCAATTGTCTCCAGAAATCTATCATATCTGCCTTATCCAGAGTTATATTTACCTCTTTAAGTTGTTTCTTGTTTCTTTTGAGGTTAGATTTATCAAGTTCAGAAAGGAGGAGGTTGAGGTCCCCCACTAGTATTGTTTTGTTCTCTATTTCTTCCTGCAACTCCCCCGCCTCTTATCTAAGAATTTGGATGCTATACCACTTGGAGCATACATGTTTAGTAATGATTTTACTTCATTGTCTATGGTGCCTTTTAGAAGGATATGGTTTCCTTCTTTATCTCTTTTGATTAGATCTATTTCTGCTATTGCTTTGTTTGAGATTAAGATTGCAACCCCTGCTTTCCTTACATCAGCTGAAGCACAATATATGCTGGTCCAACCTTTTACCTTTGCCCTGTCTTTATCCCCGCGTGGTAAATGTGTTTCTTGTAAACAACATATTGTTGGATTAAAGCTTTTAATCCATTCTGATATCTCAGCTTTATGGGAGAGTTCATTCCATTCACATTCAGAGCTGTGATTATAGTCAGTGTCTTTCCCTCCATCCTCTTTCCCACCTTTGTGATTTTAGCTCTCCCTTTTCCCTTCCTCTCCTCAATAGAGTTTTCACTTTTGACCACTACCTCCCACAGTCTTCCTTTACTTCTTTAAGTCCTCCTCCCTTTTACTCCCTTTTAACCTAACTACATCTTTCCCCTCTTTTAGGTCCCCCTCCCCTTTCTTCCCCCTTCTACTCCTAATGCCTATAGAGCTAGTTATATTTATATACTTAATTAAGTTTATTTTTACCTTCTTGTACCAAATGAGACGAGAGTATCTCTCAAACTATGCTCCTCTCCCTCTCATCTTTCCCTCTACTATGATATAATTTTGCACTTCTTCCTCTGATGTAATTTATCATTTTCTGCTTCCTCCTTTTTACATCTCCTGTTAGAATACTTCACATACTTGAATCACATTTTTATCATCACATAATTTACTTCATACCCGATCCATATATCTATGTGTATCACTTCTTTATCTCATAATACATGTTCAATTCTAAGATTAACATGGATCATCTTCCCTTATAGGGATGGAAACAGTTTGCCCAAATTGAGTAACAACTTTTTTCTTTTCCCCTGTTTACCTTTGTATTCCTCTCTTGAGACCTGCATTTGAAGATCGAATTTTCTATTGAGCTCTGGCCTTTTTGTTAGGAAATTCTGGAAATCCCTTATTTCACTGAATATCCATCTCCTTGCCTAAAATGTTATGCTGAACTTTCATGGGTAATTGATTCTTGATTTTAGGCCCAGCTCCTTTGCCTTACAGAGCATCAGATTCCAATTCCTTTGATGTTTTAATGTAGAGGTTGCAAGGTCCTGTGTGATCATGACTGTAGCTCCTCCATATTTTAATAGTTTATTTCTGGCTGCCTGTAGTATTTTATCCTTCACTTGATAGTTCTGGAATTTAGGAACAATATTTCTTGGTGTTTCTAGTTTGAGATTCCCTTCTGGAGGTGAACGGTGGACTCTTTCAATGACTGTTTTGTCTTCTGGATCAAGCACTTCTGGGCAGTTTTCCTTGATGATTTTTTGGAAGACATTATCCAGTCTCTTTTTTCATCATGAATTTCTGATAGGACAATAATTCTTAGTTTTTTTATCCTGGATCTATTTTTCAGGTCAGTTGCTTTTCCAATTAGATATTTTACATTTTTTTCCTATCTTTTCATTCTTTAAGTTTTATTTGACTGATTCTTGATGTCTAATAACGTCATTAGTTTCTACTTTTCCAATTCTAATTTTCATCAAATTGTTTTCTTTAGTTAACTTTGCATCTCCTTTTCCATCTGTCCAATTGTTTCTTGTAAGGAATTGTTTTTCCAGTCAATTTTTTATTACCTCTTCCAGTTGTACAATTTTCCCAGTTAGGCTTTGTGCTTCCTTTTACATTTGATCAATTTTCCTTTTTAAAGCACTCTTCTCTTCAGTGAATTCATTTTTCATACTTTTAAAATCATTGGCCAATTTTTCTGATATTTCCTTCTTCCGCTATTCCAAGACAGCTGTTTGTGCATGTGAGCAGTTCATAGTCCCTTCTGAAGTTTCAGATGGGAATACAGTGTCACTCCCGACCTCTTTGGTATTCTTCTTTTGATCCTTTTCCCTGTAGAACGATTCTATGATCTTTTCCTTACTTCTCAGATTCTTACTCATGATGATGAGGCTTTGTGTGTTGTGGTCTCTGGGTCTGTCTCTTAGAAGCTGGAGTACCTGGTGTTGAAATGCTTATGTGAGAAAGCTAAAGGCAGTTACTTTTTTTTTTCCTTTTGGTTTGTGTTTCCCCGGTTTAACCCTGGAGCTAGCTTGTTAAGTGTGGTGGATGGGTGATCTTGTCACTGGAAATCTCCTCAGTTGAGTTGGAGCAAAGGCAAACTCTGTGCTTGGTGATCCCAAGTACTCTATTGCCTTCCCGTTTCCCCTGGGTCCTAATGTGAGTTTTCACCCACTCTGGGGTTCCTGTCCTTCTAGTTTGCCTTCATCATGTAAGAGGATTCCCCCTTAACTATTTTCCTAGCCTTAGGTGCTATGAGACTGTTTGCTTCTTCTGATGATTCCACCGATCCAGGATTCTTCTGCAGAAATATTTTGTGGTTCTTTGAAAGGCAACAAGGGAAGGGGGAGAGAGTATTTACTGATCACTCCGCCATTTTGATTTCCGTAAGTTCAAGTAGGTGATTTACAGACGTTTAATCTGCAGGCTGAAATTCCCAGGAGTGGCTGCAGCTGATACCTGGGGCTCAGGGGCTGTCAATCACTCGGCTCTGCTGGTCTCCCACCCTGGGCTGCCACTCTGCAGAGCTTCCTCTGGCTCAGGCCACCCTGCAGCTTTCCTTCTAGGCCATACTGTTGCAGTGGAATATGCTGCACTGTGTGTTATGGGCTCACCCAGTGGAATAGATCCTTCCCCTTCACCTTCCAGTCTGTCCTGGTCTGTGAATCTGCCTCATTCTGTCTCCAATTGGATCCTGGACTTCTAAAATTTGGTCAGGTTCTATTTCTAGAGGTATCTGAAGGAGTTTGTTTAAGAGCTTAGGTGAGTAGTTGTTCTCACTCCGCCATCTTGGCTCTGCCCTAGAATATCTTATTTTAGGAATAATTATCGAGAAAACTAAGAGTTGAACTAAGTGCCAGTATAATATATCAAGTATAATTCACATCAAACTAACTTTAAAACACAGTAATGGTATAGATGAAATGGCCTTAAAATTGATCTGAATATCTTACAAAAAATGCTTCATGGTGTTCTTGAGGAAAAACATTAAAAAAAATTAGGCATAGATAGTAAATGAACTGTTAAGTTGTTGAATTAATGAAGTGTCAGGGGCCGTCCCTGGACCTCCTGGGCAGAGAGGTAACGGCCGGGAGTCTATACCTGCCCCTCCCCGGCAATCACGCGCCTCACCCGTGACTTCCGGGCTAAGGGTGCAGGGAAGGCTCGTGTACAAGGCACGATACCGCCCTCGAGGAGGTGCTGAGGGAGCCCCAGTAAGAGTAAAACACACCTGGCCACCTGTGATAGGACCAAGCAGATGGTCCAAGTGGGGAGGGAAGGTCCAGAGAGACTCCTGCCCTATTGCCACAGGACACAACCAGCTAAGGGGAGGGGGCTGGGGCGACAGCAGGCTGAGCTCTCCAATCAGGGGCCGGATAGCAAGAACCGGAAGGGATAAGGAATAAAAGGCAACGCCCTAGGGAGTTCGGGGGGACTGGGCTGATGTGAACTGCTGAATAAACACCTTCTACCTCTACCACTCTGGCTCGTGCTTGGTTTCCACCCGTGCTCCTGCCCCCGGGGTCGGGCCCAGAGACGTCTGAAGCTGCGAGAAGCAGAGCGAGGGGTTACTACTCACCGGGAGGGTCGACCGGGGACCGTGAAGCCCCGGACAATGAAGGAAAAATGAATGTACAGGTATTTGTACTTAGATCTATCATATTCCATCATGTCTTCAATGATTTCAATGACAATGTACATGGTATCATTATCAATTCTGAAGATAGAGTGAACCTAGAAAGTAGAGTTAAGACAATGTCTTACAGAGTAAGGATTTTGGCAGGTTAAAACAATGAGTTCTAACAAAATGCATTTTTGGAGCGAGTATAAGTATAATTTCTAATTTTAATTTCAACAAATCAGTTCTCACAACACTAGATACTTGTTTTGCTTGACATAAGTAAATGTGAGGGGAAAAATGATATTTCTACTTTTGCAATCCATGTCTGATTATTACTTTCAAAGATAAGCATTTTTTCTCTCTCTTGGTCTCTGTTAATTAATGTTAAATCAAGAGTTTGGGTTAGGTGACTGCTAATGCTTGTCATTGCTCTAAATCAAATTTTCCCTCTTTCTTGGAAATTAAAACTAACTACAAGAAACAAGAAAAGTGATAGAAGTATTATAAAGATGAGACACATTTTTGAGCAATGACTTGGGAAATGAGGAAGTATGAGCTATGCCATATGAGAAACTTACTAAAACAAACAAACATGTAAAAGTCCAGTATGGGAAGAGAAGAATTAAGGAGGATATCACAGCCGACCATTAAGTGATGATTGTTGAAGGACTATCAAATGGAAGAAAGATATTTTTGTTTCTTCGTTTTTACATCTGCTTTGTCCCAGTATGTAACTGTGAACAAAGAGTGTAAAGTATCAAGGATTAGAATCAATGGAAATGAAAACTTTCTAACTAGATCCATCCTTTTCATCAATATTCTTTACTTTCAAGCAGGATGAAACATTGATAGGGACATCTTAAAGAGCTTTCTTTTGGATAATGGGTAACTGTCTTTGACACAGTAGCGAACTCAAAGCCCTGAGGTCACATATGGACTAAGAAAGGCCTGACTTTAATTTCTGTCTCTGATACTTCCTAGCTTAATCTTTATTTTCCTCAGTTTCCTTAGCAAAAAAGGGGGATAATAATTATTCTTATCTCCAAGGATTATTGTGAATATAAAATGAGATAATATTTGGAAAATATTTGACACAGTATACTAGATACTCTCTAAATATTATCATCTTCAGCAGCAGCAGCAGTATAATAATATTGCAGTGTTATAGTAGTAGTAGTATAGATATATATGTAACTTACTCAATTTACATGAATGAGCTTTATCCCGCAATTAATAGATAATGAATAGAATTAATGGCAGATTTCAGAAAGCACAATCATCAATCCAAATTATCAATACTGAAAAGAAAAAAAAATGCTCCAAATCAGCAATATTTAAGGACACAAAATCAAATAACTCTGAGGCTTCACCTCTCTCCCTTCAGAATGCCAAATATAACAAAGATAGAAAATAGCAAATGCAGGAATAATGGGAAAAATACACTCAATCTTTCTTGGTAGAATTGTATGCTAGCTCAATTATTCAGGATATAATTTTCGAACTGTTCTCACAAAGTTATTAAGATATTTCCATTCTTTGACCTAGAAAGAGACTTTCTCAATTTATACTCTTTTGATCGAATAAAATGGAAAAGGACACATATAGGTATGTGGGTGTATGTACACAGAAATGCGTATGTATGTGTATGTATGCATATATAGCACATGACAAATCTTTTATGGTGGCAATGGGTTGTAAATTAAAAAGGAATGTGTCAAAAAATTAGGGGACGTATAAAAATGTCATAGTATAAAAATATCATATTATAAAACTAGGATGAAACTGTATTGTGTATAGGAAATAAAGAGGATACTTCCAGAGAAATCTGAAGCTACTACAGATTGATACAGAGTGAACTGATTGTAAACAATATGATAATTTATATAATAAAAACAACATCGTAATAAAAATAACATTTGAATGGTAAGGTGACTTAAAATCAAAATCTCTGACCAGTGTAATGAATAATCGTGATTTCAGAGAAGTGATGATGAAACATAATACCAACCTTTGGACAAAAATGTAGTTAGCTCAGTGTGCAGAATGAGAAATACTTTTTTTGCAAGGATTTGTTTTGTTTGACTATCTGTATTTGTTTCCATTTCTTCCAGTGATGAGGGAGAGGAGAAAAGATGGATTTTTGTTAAATGAAAGAAATATAACTAATTTTTTAAAAACACCTTAAGCTCAGATATACAGCACTTTATTACAGAGCAAAGTCACAGGTCAACTAATTTTTATTAATTGCCTACTATATTCCAGACCTAACTTGTTCTTTTATTTTTCAAACACTACCTAATACGTTTTCTCATTGTGCTCATCAGTGATAGTCAGACATTTCTCCCCTTTCATAGTTTTGTTACTTTAGAATTATATTGCATAAATTGATGTACTTTTCCACATCATCTGAACCCCGAGTAGCTAAGAGATAGAAATTCTGCAAGAAATCACACCTGATGAACTATTCAAATCTGGCGTTGCATTTTCATCTGTACTTTCGTAAAAGTCAGTAGCCGTGAAGACTATAGAGAATGAATATAAAACTCAATTTGATTATAGAACCAAAAGTTATTGACCTAAAATGACAAATCCTAGTTTTTTTTAAAAAAAGTTTTTCAGAGAGCAGCTTATTAGAAAAGTGTAATAAGAAGACCAATTTGTGCAAGCTTCATAACCCAGCAAAATAACTTCCAATCAAATACCTGAAAGATCTCAGGGGAATTAAATGTACCAAAATATTGGTAGCAATGCTTATTTGACTGTATCAATTAAACTGAAACATAGTAGGTACTTTTCTCTTGGGGAATTAGGGAACTAATTACGGTATGTGATTGGATCAGCTAAATGGTGCAGTGGATACGGCACCAGTGCAAAAGTCAGGAGGACCTGAGTTCAAATCTCACCTCAGACCCTTGACACCCACTAGCTGTGTGACCTTGAGCAAGTCAATTAACCCCAATTGCCTCACCCTGGGTCATCTCCGGCATCCTGATGAATAACTGGTCACTGAACTCAGATGGCTCTGGAGCAGAAATGAGGTTGGTGACCTTTACAGCCCTTCCTCACTCAAAACGAAGTCAAATGCAAGTCATGTCATCGTTTCTCTAATGTGACGTCTTCCTCATCAACGAAGGACGAACACTCACACACATACTGTATATGATATTGTTATACTATAAGGAATGACAAATATTTTCATTTTGAGAATTTAATTATGATTCACAAGAACTTATATAGAGGAAAATAGTTAGAAGAAGGTAAATAATTACATGTTGATACAATAAAGAAAAATATTTTTAATTGTAAAAACATTTGCTTACTTTCCTTCAACCCATAAACCAGGACAAAAAAGAAAAAAAAATATTAAGAAATATGTACAAAGAAAGAAAACAGATTTCTATATTGCCTATATCTTCAGTTGTCCATCTGTTTCTGAAGCTTTAATCCATCACTCCTTTGTTAATAATTGGATAGCATGCATGACCATCCATCCTTGGAAATCAAGGTGAGGGTTTTGTTGATTGGTGTTTAAAATCTTTTATACCATTTATACTTTATTCTTGTTGCATAAATAATTCTTCAGAACCACTTCATGCTCTTAGCAATTCATGTAAATTTTCCCAGGTTTCTCTGTCAGTCAGAAAATATGTATCAAGGGCCTAATTTGTAGGTGCTGGCTAGGCAGTGGGGAATCAAAGGCTGACAAAAAACACACGCTGAACTTTTTCAGTCCTCACACTGTAATGGAGACCTCATGCAAACAGCAATGCACAAACAGGATACGTGCTGCATTAACTGGAGATCATCAATAGATGCAAAATAGTACCATTGAAGAGAAACAGGAAAGATTTCTTGAAGAGAAAGGAATTAAGTTGGAATATGCAGGCAGCCAAGCATGACAGAAGGCAAAGAAACATCGACCCTTTGTTGTCCCTGGCAGCTTGTTTAAGAGTATCCACTGCCCCCTTTTCCACTGGTAGCTCCCTGAAATCAAGAACTATAGTTTTATGTTCATTGTTTGTTAGAAAGTCTGGAACATATTAGGCACTTCATAATGTTTATTGACTAGTTATTTGCTGAAGGGAAGCAAATGTTTTGATCTGTTAATCTATCTACTGTCTATTTGGTATATATTTATTTCTTTATCTACCACCTACTATCTATATCCATCAATATAGCTTTCTTCCTACCATCTTGTATATTCATCTGTCTTTCTGGCTATCTATCAAAGATTTATATCTGTCTGTATACATAGAACAAGCTATCATTTATCTGTCTTCCTACCATTTATCTTCTTCATGCCTGTGTATCAATCGATCTCTCTCTATCTATCTATATAGCCAGCTATGTATATTTGCATATGTGCACACACACACAAACACACACACACATAAATATATATACCTATAATTCGCTTTTCTCAAAATATGGTTTATACCTCAAGTGGAAAGGGAGTGGATGATTTTTTTCCCTTTGTTTTTGTTTTTACTTGCTACAATGTAATACATTCCCCGGCATTCTATGTTTCTAAAAAATGTTTTAAAATTTTGAATTACATAAAATCCCGTGAAATGTACATCTGAACATCTTTGGGCTATTCAAAAGATACCTTTCAGGATACTCCCAAATAAGAAGTTTATCTCAGAGACGATGTCATCAATTAAGTTATTTTTAGCGTTCAGAGATGGCAGAAAATGTACATTGACTATGCAAGTCATTTAACTGGTAATTCAGCCAAAGCCTGGCACTCAGCCAGACTGGCAATAATTAGCTAAGGAAGTTTACTCCTTCACTGACCAAAGTCAAATGAACTAAAGGTAACAACCATTCCATAAAGGGCAGTCTCTTGTTTTCTGGTGATGGAGTCAGTTCTCTAAGGTTCTGAACTTTAATGCAATTTCCACATGAATCTGTGTGAGCAAGAAAGAATTTGTCCTTTAAGGGTTAATTGTGAATCGTAATATAGGTCAGAGAGAGTATAGCTCTGGTATTTATTGTAACAGTAAAGGGAAGAATGTTCTTTATGAAACTGACAACATCCCATTTATTCTGTCAAAGGTAAGTAACTCATCGAGTACCACTTCTGGGTCTTCAGGAAGGACGTGTACTGTGATGGTAGTCCAAGGAACATCATAAATTTCCAATTTCTTAAAAAATGATCACTTTTCCTATTTTTTTTTCTTTATGAGAGCACAGGTGGGCTGGGGTTGGGATTTTGTTAATGTAGCGAATGTTTTGAGGAGAATTGCTGCGATACAAACCACCAAATTTTCAGTAATTTATAATCTTAAAAAATTTCATCTGGAACTTAGGCACTACATGACTTGGCTTCCATAATAATATACTAGCATGTAACCAAACTGAATCCACAGGCAGATCTCTTACCACACACCATGGTGTAGATTTAGTTGATCTTACAGCAATCTCATTCAGGTGTGACAGTGCATTGCATGTTTCCTAGAACATGTTGGGACCTTAATAAATGGTTTTTCAATTGACTGTTTCTTCCAAGGACGGAAAATGAAAGATAAATTTGTACGTGAATTCCAACACAAGGAGGCAAGAATTGGAAAGGTGAAACTAGAAGCTAAATTATATCCATAAGGTAATAACTAGGAAGGTCAATTTAAGGTTTGTGACCTTTGCGATATATTTTTTCACCTTAACTTGTGAACAACTTGTTTCTAGGCTCACTGAACTTCGTGGTATGCTGAATTTACAGAAGGAAAAATTAAAATTAAACCCAGTTTGTAAATGTTGCAATTGAGAAGTTTCTTTAAAATTTCAGAATACGCACTTGTAAAATCAAAAAGAGGTCTTCAGGTTCCAGTTAAGAAAAATAAGGGTGAGATCTTTTATTCGTATTTTGTCTTCTTTGTTTTTAGTGCTTAAGGAAACAGGATCAATAAAATGGGACACAATTATGGGCTAAAGAATATATGGCAGCCAAGGCATCGTATTGTTCAAAGAGTAATGAATCTGTAATCATAGGAAAGGAGATCAATCTAACCTCGCAACCTCTCACACCTGTATTGCCTTGAGGGATTCACTCATCTTTTTCGGGAGAGTTGGTGAAGCAATGAATATTATTCTATGATTTATTTCTCTTTTTCATTCTCATTCTAATTATCTTTTTTATTGCCTAATTCCACCTAATTGTCCCTGAGTTCATCTACCCAGTTTCTCTATCAATATCCAGTAATCACATTCTCATCCCTATTCTTTTATTCTATTAATAATAATAATAATAATAATAATAATAATAATAATAATGCATAGCAATTATAACGTGATTTAAAGATTTTAGACCACTTGGAATGTCATCTTATTTGGTCTTCAAAAGCATGGAGCTAGTTGCTATTATTACCTACATTCGACTGCTAAGCAAGCTAAGAGTGATTGACTTTATCACAGTCATACAGCTAAAACTTGTCTGAACTGGACTTTGAACTCATGTCTTCATGACTCCAAGCCACTCTATCCACAGTGCAACCAGTCTAATGTCCCAGCTGGAAACATTCTTTCTATTGTCAGTTTACCATTCTACAACATACTCTTGAGCAGATGATGATTTGAGGACAAGATATTTTATATCAGCTGCAAGAATAGGCAGACTTTACATTCTGGAGGGATCTGTAACACCTGTCTAGGGGATTTGGGATTGTTAGGCACCAAATGAAGGCAACGAAAACTGAGGCCATTTGATCAAGGAACTGACACGGCCAAAGCACTGGCTGAAGAAGATTAATCAGGGTTTTTAGACATTTCTGAGTTGTTTGAGCAGATGCAATAATTATTTCTTTCTGTATTCTTTTAACTTCAACTGCAGGTGTAGATATGGTCACATTTTCTACTTTCACATACAACATGATTCACCAGTGAATCTTGTAATGTAAATAGATCACATCAAATTATTGACATTTTATACATACATGGGGTGAAAATTTTTCTTTTAAAAATTGTTAAAAGTTCTACAAGGAATAGCAAAAGTATCTGCATTAGGCATTGATCCATAGACACAGGAATTTCCATGGTACCTCACTGTTACCGTGCCCATTTCACCATAAAACATGTCCATTAAACAAATAGATCGTTAACATCCTTAGAATTAATGCTACTGAGACAGGTTATAGAAAGAAAAAAAAAACAAATTGGCAAATTTTACTCTTTGCCTTTATTTTTTAAGAAACTACCATACATTTTTAGTTCTCAAAAGAAGATGATAATGTGGCTGATGGATTGATCAGAGATAAAAATCTTTCATTTTTTCTAAGATCATTGAACCAAAACGAAAAGGAAATCAATCAAAATCCAAAGGAAACCCCCCCAAAAAACTTCACTAATTTTATTTTGTTTTCCTGATAGAGCAAGAAAATATCCTCAAGTCATGTAATTTTAAAAATATCATGAAAACTCGCATTTTATTAAGTAAATAAAAACACAAATATAAGATTGCAAAAATAAGTCCTAGCGTTAGGATTTTACCAGAAAAAAAAAGGAGAACGCAAATACTTCGAAAAATGAAGGAAGGAGCAAAACCCACAGTGGGTTAAAGAAAGTCTGAGGGAAAGGTAGCGATTTCTTGACTTGTTGGCCCAATTTTGATCATCACCTTTGCTAGTTATTGTCTAATCATCATTTTCCAAACTAATTTCAGGTTTTCATTTAGATTTTTATATACTTGTATGTGCATTTTTATGAAATTATATTAAAATATGCTTTATTTAAACCATCTCAAATAAATTATAAAAGATACTTCATTTTAGATAAAAAACTTAAGTAACTTAAGACTGAGTCTAGCGATCAAAAGATTATTTATTCTTCAAATGCGACATAATAAATCTCCTGAATTATTTCCCCCCATTTATGATGTGAACTTCATACGTGTCTTACTTCCTCAACAAAAATATAAGCACAGAAATGCAATACTAAATTTTGTAGCACTTTTCAGGCATTGCTTGTAAGAGTTTCATGATATTTAATAGGCAGAAAGAAAATTAGAGGTACTCTAGTCTTAATCCCTCATTGTATAGGTAATAAAGTAGTTTCTGAGAGTTTATATCATTTCTGATGTCACTTATATGTTTGTACTTAAGGCCATGCAAAAGGTGTAGACTAGTTTAGGATTCCTCCCTAATATTATTTATCTTTCATTTGTTAGTACTCAATTAATCATTATTGAAAAAAAATATTGAGTTATTCCAAGCATTTGTTTTCCCATTAGGAGCCAATTACCTTTAGAAACTGAGTATGAAGGTGGGAATTAGTCAGGGACTAAAGGCAAGCAAAAATCAATTTATAATAATCTTAATTTTAATGGTATTCTAAATAACTCTTGTGATATATGAAACATCCCCTAGATTGATGGTTTTTTCTGGGACAGAATTTTGATTGAGTAGAGTACAGCCTGAGCCTGATTGACAAGTACGTAGTTTAAATACAGGTACCAACAAATCAATGGAACTGACTTGATTCACTTTAACAGCAGGACATTTCAAACTGTAGAGTACGAAACTTAGGGTGTGATAGGTGGGATGCACTCACTGCTTCAACATTCAGCTTAATTAAATATTATTTTGGGGGTCCCCTAATGAGATGTCTATCTCAGATAAATGGTAGCAGTTATTATGCCCCTAATATATACATCTACTGTCATGACTTCCCTCTGCTTTCTGCATTTAATAGTTTCTTAAAATTTTGTTTATTGAATTAGAACATTCCATTATCTTCATCTTTATTCCTAACCACCACCTATGCAGAAAGCCATTCTTTATATGAAATGACAGAGGGAAGAGAGACAAAGAGAGACAAGGAGAGACAGAGAGACTGACACACACACAGAGACAGAGAAAAAGAGAAAATATTGAATGAAAGGCTAATATTATGAGTAGTATTGTGCTGAAATGGTCTAATTTCAGTGGCTTCAGGAAGGTCTTGTAGTACCCTTCCCTCTTTCCACATCACCAGGTACACGACTGAGACAGGTCTCTACGAGTTTGACAATCCATAACTGATTGCCTCATTCATATTTTTTCTTTTAAGAGCCAAGAGAGAATCGCACTCTACGTGTTGCCAGTCATTTATTGTCAATGTGGATGTATTTATCCATAATTTTCTTGGAAAAATAATTTATTCTTTATTAAAGAAAATGTAAGAGGGTGAGCTGAGAGGCAGAAAACCCTCAAATTAAAAAGAAAGAAAGAAAGAAAGAAAGAAAGAAAGAAAGAAAGAAAGAAAGAAAGAAAGAAAGAAAGAAAGAAAGAAAGAAAAAGGAGGGGAGGGAAGTAAAGGAAAGGGACAGGAAGGGAAGGAAATGAAAAGAAAAAAATATAAATGAAAAGGGGATAGAGTTTTCCTAGGACATTCACTGTGCAAACATAGTTATTTTAGATTTGTTTACATTTGGATAATTAGGTGTGGAAGTAGTCAAAGGGCTAGATACTGTATCAAGAAGACCTGAGTTAAAATCCAAACTCAGACACTAATCAGATATGTAACCCTGAGAAACTCACTTGACTTAACTCAGCATCAGTTTCTTTATCTGTACAATGATGATAATACTAGTACCTATCTTTTGGGATCAATGTGTGGATGACATGGAATAATTTAAAAATACTTTAAAAATCTTAAAACACTACATAAATTTTAGTCATTATGATTACTATTACTGGTTTGTGAACATATAACCGGCTCTTAAAATACCTCTCTATGTCGCCATCCATAGATTTAAATGAGTGCATTTTTGATACTTTTATCCCCCCTTCCATTCTTTACTATTTTCAGACCAATAGCATTGGTTAATATTTAGTATATTTAATACTTCGTATAACGTTTAGATTAATGATTATAAAGTACTGACTAAAATATTTTCATCCTCAGAACATCCTGTTATTAAGTGAATGCAAAGGAGTGGCTCAATGCCTGAACACTTTCATATCTTAGAAACCTTGAGTTGAAAACTTATATCATATACTTCTCGTTTGTGATACTGTGAAAATCAAATATCTACAATGTTTTTCAGTTTCCTTGCTTGCAAGTTAAGGATAATCCGTATAGCCTTGAATCCTTAAACTTGTATCGTGTTGATTCTATATAAAATTTTGTAACTAAAAAAAGAAAAACTAGGCATTCCTTAAAGTCGTTTTGAAAAGCAAATGTGATTATTTGCTTACTGTCTAGCTAGGTGACAGAGTAGAGAGTTTTGATTCTGAAATCAGGAACACTCAAATTCCAATGAAGCCTGTGGTCCTTAATGCCTGTTAATCCCTGTAAAAAATCACTTATCCTCTGTCTGGCTTAGTTTGCTCATTTGTATAGTGAGGATAATGATAGCACCTGCCTTCTGGGGTTATTGCAGGAATAAAATGAGACACTAAATTGCAGTTCCTGATGCTTAACAAATGTTTATTTTTTTCTCTTTAATTAAAGGGACAAGAATCTGAATCATTTAAATGGTAGCTGGCATGCAAAAATTTCCAGTACTCATAAAGTACTGACCTTGATATTATATAATGTGAGTTTGGATACCAGCATATCTACCAGTGTAAACAATGGCTCATAACTTTTTCTTTTCTTGTACTTTTTTTCATTTATGAAATGACTGGTTTGGAACAGGTGACCTCTAAGTTACTGTTTGATTCTTAATTTATTACTGTCTGACTCAGACTTCATAAGGTAAAGGGAAAAGTTTTCTCCAACAAAATCTTTTCACACTTTCCCAATCTGGTAAACTTAGTTGTCAGCTGCTATTATACTTGCCTCCAGAAATTGTTTGGAGTTTAAAGTGTCTAAATTAATAACAACAAAATTATTTTATTTAAATTCGTTATTTAATTTGATTATCATGACAATGCTATGGATACTCTCTATATATGCATACACACACAAATGTAGGTATGTTATGTTTGCATGTATATGTCTATAGATATCTGTTGCTGTCTATACTCTCCATTTATCTCCTCTCATCTCTTCACTTCTCTTCTCCTCCCTTCCCCTCCTCTGCCCTCTCCTCTCCTCTCCTAATCTTTCCCCTTTCCTTTCAAAGTCATATTAATATTGCTAGTGTTCTTTATGAAGTTATTCAAGATTTCAAGGATTGGTTGGAAAAAGAAATATAGATTAGAAAGTTAACATTGTCCATTGGGACATAAAGAGCACACTTTCAAAGATAAGTGAGAGCACTGAAAGAGTAGCATAAATATTCTCTCCTTGTTTTAACATTTTAAAAAAGGAAAAACATGTGAAATGTTAGATGCAAATAACAGTACTTAACAAATACATTGAATGCAGTAGCTAGGATTTCTTCAAGTCCCTAGAGATATTTTAGTTAGACGGATTGAGTAGTAGACATGGAGTGCAAAGAAAATCGCAGCCCTTCATTATTGACATTGATATTTATGGAATTTATGACCTTTAATGAGTCATGTAATCCGTTTTAACTTACCCTGCCTAAGCAATAAAATGGGAGAGATCAAATCTGAAAAAGCCATTCCACACAATTTTATGCGGATCATGTTAAAATGCATCTATTATTCTTTGCAATCATTATTTATATGTCAAATATTATAATTTTTCCATGATAAACATTTTTACAAATGAGTTGGAGCCACAGTGTAACACAGAATATTTGTAAATGGACGAGAAAACTGATACATTGGATAGCAGTCAGGATACAAATTAGCTTTGACAGCCTACCATTACTTTGTCCTGAGAACATATCATTTAATTGGAATGAATATAAAAGCCTATATTTGCTTCAAATCATTCAATAAAGCCAATATAAAATAAATGGCCAAAGTTCGGAATTAACAAACGTGTAAATGATTTTGTGGCCAAATCCCAACTGTGCCATGGGATGATTTGGGGAAAGCAATATTGCTTCCCGAGTTTTCAATTTCCTGTTCTGAAAAATAAATTGATTAGACTTGACAACCTTCAATACCTCCACAAGAACTTAATCCTTGGTATTAAACTATGTTCTTAATTGGAGTAAAGGGTCTTACTTGGCACCAAACATTTTAATGCGACTTTGGGGTGTGTTTGAATTCTAGTGTTCAGAATAAGAGAGGTGATAAAGCCCCAGGCGATTCACATGTAGATTATTTTAATATTTAATTTCACAGGATACAATTAGTAACATTTTTTTATAGGTTACAGATATGGAAATATAAACATCATGTCAGGAAAAAATAATCGTCTAAATAATTTGAACTGCTCTGAAGTATAATATAAATACAAATATATTTTCTTTTATATTGGTTAAAATCTCTTGGAGATTCTATGATTATTTGTCAGAGAAAGTGTTAAATGTTTTCCCTCATAGGTAAAACTGGACAAAGACATCTTATGAGTTCCCTTCAAAAATTGAGATTCTATGAAAAAATTACTAAATCAGAACAATCTAAGTCTGTATTGTTTGTAGTAGATTAGTATGTATGTTGAGAGATTAAAGTAATTATCCCCCAAGATGTTAACAATGGAAAGTTTGGGCAGCAATTTGAGTTTTAAAATCACACAAACACACACGCACACAAACACGCATACACATATGAATGCATGTGCAAACACATACCACGAGCAAGAAATGTTAGATAAATTGAAGCAAATTATGAGAGGAATTTTACTTAAACCTCTCTTATCTAATACTTTGAAAATAGGATTAAAAGAAGCTTAATTATAGAAAGTCAAGCATTCTTTCTTTTATGCAGATGTGCCAAATTCTTCTCGATTAATTCTTTCTTATTATTTTCTTACACTAACTAGTTCTCACCTGTGTCCTGACTACTTCAGTCATAGAGATGAGAAAGAATGTGACTGAATTCATTCTGCTTGGATTGACTCAGGACCCAGAGAAGCAGAAAATAGTTTTTGCCATTTTTTTGGTGTTCTACACTGCCACTGTGTTGGGGAACCTATTAATTGTTGTGACAATCAAGACCAGTTCAACACTTGGTTCACCTATGTACTTTTTCTTAACCTACTTGTCCATCGCAGATTCGTGTTTCTCTACTACCACAGCTCCCAAATTAATTGTAGACAACCTCTCTCACAAGAATACCATTTCCTTTGATGAGTGCCTTACCCAGATATTTGCCTTGCATCTCTTTGGCTGCCTGGAGATATTGGTCCTCATTTTAATGGCCTATGACCGCTTTGTGGCGATCTGTAAGCCTCTACACTACTCAGTCATCATGAACCTCAGGATATGTAGGATACTGATACTGGTGGCATGGATAGGGTCGTTTCTGCATTCTATTGCCCAGATAATCCTTATCTTGAATGTGCCCTTTTGTGGTCCCAATGTGATTGACCACTATTTCTGTGACTTGCAACCATTGTTGAGACTGGGATGCATGGACACATATGTATTAAACCTTTTAGTAGTCTCCAATAGTGGAGCCATATGCTCAGTCAGCTTTGTTTTGCTAATGATATCCTATACAGTTATACTGCACTCCCTGAGAAATCATAGTGCAGAGGGGAAGCGCAAAGCCCTCTCTACCTGCAGCTCCCATATCATTGTAGTTATCATATTCTTTGGTCCCTGCATATTCATGTACACTCGTCCCCCAACCACCTTCTCTCTTGATAAGTTGGTGTCTGTATTTTATACCATTGTAACTCCCTTCCTCAATCCTTTGATCTATACTCTAAGGAATGCAGAAGTTAAAAATGCCATGAAGAAGCTATGGAGCACCGGAGTGACTTCAGGTGAAAATTAATGTGCTCAAGCATATTATTCTTTTCCATTTTTTTCCAAAGATACCTCAACCAAGCTAGAATAACTGACAATGATATATGATAATAGTTGTCACACTATCTAGGGGTTCTTAACCTAGGGTCCACAAACTTTAACAATATTTTGATGTTTCATTAGAATGTTCATTTATCTTGCAAATAAATGTATTTTATGCCTTTAAAATAATGATAGTCACATGAAAAATATTTAAAATGTCATTTGATTTGGTTTCATTATTATTTAAAATAGTAAAAGAACAGCATTAATGTGAAAACTTTATTTCATCTCTTAAAGTGAATTGAAGGCAACAAAAGTCAAGAAATACAGGAACTTTTGTGGCATAATTAATGAAATTCTGGATATCCAATCCCATATTTCCTTTTAATTTCTTTTATGAAGGGGGAAGAGCCGAGACAGTTGGGTAAAAAAACGAACATACTCTAGCTCTTCCCCCACAGCCCATAAAACACCTGTAAAAACAATGACTCAAATTCTAGAGCAGGAGAAATCACAGAATGATAGAGTAAAAGATATTTCCAGCCAAAGATAACGTGGAAAGCCAACAGAAAAGGTCTGTGGCACAAGACCCTGAGCAGAGGGGAGTCCATCCCTGTCCATGTGGCGCTGCACTGAGAGGGACAAGACCAGAACAGGCCTCTGGGGGAGAATTAACAGTAGCAGCAGAGGGTCTCAGATCCCTCAACCCACAAGCGCCAAATAAAACTTCAAAGATCAGTGAGAGAGCTTTCCCAACTGGGCGAGAGGGGAGCACTGGGCCCAGGTGGCAGCAGCAGTGGCGGTGGAAGCAGCTGCAGCATCCATTTGTGAAGCACATCACACAAAATCCCTGGGGGAATTGAACAACTGATCTCAATCGCAGCCCTGAGCCCGGTCCTGGAGTGAGGAAGAACTCTAGGAACCTCCTCTTCCCAAAAGACCAAGAAGTCAAGTAACTGGCTGGGAAAATGCCCAAAAAAAGGGAAAAAATAATGCCGTGTAAGGTTACTTTCTTGGTGAACAGTTATTTCCTTCCATCCTTTCTCATGAGGAAGAACTATGGATAATGTTAGAGGAAGTCAAGGCTTCACATCCGGTACCTCCAAAATAAATATGCAATGGTCTCAGTCAATGGAAGAGTTTGAAAAGCTAGTCAACACCTCACCTTGGAGACCCAAAAATAATGAATAAAATAACACCTTTTAAAATAGGCTAACTCAATTGCAAAAAGTGGTCCACAAAGCCAATGAGGAGAAGAAGCCTTTAAAAAGCAGAATTAGTCAAATGGAAAAGGAGGTTCAAAAGCTCACTGAAGAAAATAGTTCTTTAAAAATGAGAGTGGAGCAGATGGAAACTAATGACTTTATGAGAAACCAGGAAATTAGTAAACAAAACCAAAATAATGAAAACATATAAGATAATATGAAATATATCACTGGCAAAACAACTGACCTGGAAAAGAGATCAAGGAGAGGCAATTTAAAAAATTATGGCACTACCTGAAATCTATAATCAAAAAAAGAGGCTAGACATCAACTTTCTTGAAATTACCAGAAAAATGGCCCTGATATTCTAGAACCACAGAGCAAAGTATATATTGAAAGAATTCACCGATCATCTCCTGAAAGAGACAGAAAACAGGAACCCCTAGAACTATTGTAGCCAAATTTCAGATTTCCCATGCCAAAGAGCAAATATTGGAAGCAGCTAGAAAGAAACAATTCCAGTGCTGTGGAAAAACAATCAGGATAACAAAGGATCAGGTAGCTTCTACATTAAGGGATCAAAGGTCTTGGAACAGGATATTCCAGAAGTCAAAGGAACTGGGATTTAAACTAAGAATACCCTATCCAGTAAATAGAGTATAATACTTCAGGGGGAAAAAATGGTCGTTTAATGTTATAGAAGACTCTCATGTGTTCTTGATGAAAAGACCAGAACTGAAGGGAAAATTTTACTTTCAAACACAAAAATCAAGAGAAGCATAAAAAGGTAAACAGGAAAAAGAAACTTTCTAGAGTTGAACTGTTTACATTCGTACATGGAAAGATCATATTTGTAACTTGAGACATTTTTCAGTATTTGAGTAAGTGAAGGGATTACGCACACACACGCACGCGCACACACACACACACACACATAGACAGAGAGCACAGGTTGAGTTGAATCAGAAGAAATGATATGTATCAAAAATAAAATTAAGGGGTGAAAGAGCAATATATTTGGAGGAACAAGGGAGAAATGGAATGGGGCACATTAGCATTCATAAGAAGAGATAAGAAAAGGCTTCCGTGGAGAAAATGGAGGAGATGAGAGAGGAAAAGTGAAGCTTATTCTCTTCACATATGCTTTAGGGAAGGAATAACATGCTCACTCAATTCAGTATGAAAATCTATCTTACACCACAGGAAAGTAGGGGAGAAAAGGGCAAGTGGCATGAGGGGGATTATAGAAGGGAGGGTAAATGGGCAAAGGGGAGTAATTAGAAGTAAACACTTTTGGGAAGGGACAAGGTCAAATAAAAGAATAGAATAAATGGAGGACAGGGTAGGATGGAGGGAAATATAGTTAGTTTTACACAACATGATTATTGTGGAAGTCATTTGCAAAATGACACATATATAGCCTGTATTGAGCTGTCTGCCTTCTCAATGGGATGGGTGGGGAGGGAGGAAAGGAGAGAAGTTGGAATTCAAAGTATTAGAAACGAATGTTGAGAATTGGTATTGCATATAACTTGGAAAAAAAATATAGGTAATGGCGTATAGAAATCTATCTTTCCCTACAAGAAAAGAGAGAAGATGGGAATAAGGGAAGAGTGGGGTATTATAGAAGGGAGGATAAATTGAAGGAAGGGGTAATCAGAACGCAAGCTCTTATGGGGTGAGGGGAGGGGAGAGATGGGCAGAAAAATTGGAACTCAAAATTTTGTGGAAATGAATGTTGAAATCTAAGAATAAATAAATATAAACAAATTTCTGACTTGGAAAAAATTAACTTACTCTGTTTTATGGACTACGAAATTAATAATCTGAACTATAGAAACTCTAGGGCAAGAGTAGGGAACGTAGGACCCAGAAGCCATATATTGCCTTCTAGGTACTTAAGTTTGTCTATTTACTAAGTGCAATTATACAGAACAAATTCTTTTATGGAGGCGAATTGTTGTGTGAAGTTCTGGTTCATTCAAAAAGTTTCACTTAAGGACCTAGAGTGACACATTTGTCCTCAACACCACAATTTCCCCACCCCTCCTGAGGGTCTTTCAGAACTCTAAATTGGTGACTGTGTGAATAAGGGATAAAGGGCAAATGGCCCTGAATGAAAAAGAAATGTTGTTTGAGAAAGACAGTAGTAGAGCATCAAATTGAGAGAAATTAAATCTACAAATTAGAATCTATGCTACCAATTTCAGTACTTAGCATTATACCTTTCATTATTCCAGCACCATTGTTCACTTCTCCAGCTCACTTTGCAAATTTCCACATTTGAAAATGAAATGCTGATCTTCATTCAAGCCTGATTGACAGAGAATTTTTGAAGACTTATGATAGGTTACATGAATTTCTTCTGAAAACTAGCCATTTGGAGACTTTCCATTTCATCTTCCCAATAACGTTTCTATGTAGTCATCTTTCACTGAACATGAAAAAAATCATTGAATTAAATTTTGAATGAAGTCTTCAACCTCTAGTTCTAAAGATCTGGTGTATCACTGATATGTTTTAGTCAGCTGGCAATAGCAAGTCACCTACCCTCACTTACCTCAAATATTGTAATACCTTCCTGTCAAGTCTTCCTGCTTTAATGATCTCTTTATTCTCATCCATTTTCCACTTATCATTTTTGAAGTTCTCTGCTGCTTTAAGGTGAAAGCTACTGAAAGCTGCTGATTCTGCTTGCTTCTCCATAATATATGAATTGTTTTATTCTGGATTCTTGAAGAATTTTCCTTGTGACCTGGACACAGAAATTTGACTATTATTTTTCTGTTAAATTATGTTTTGAATATCTTTCCGGTAGAGAATAATGGATTCTTTCGATTTTAATTTTATCTACTGCAAATAAGACATAAAGTAATTTCCACTGTGATGTATTGAAGTATGATGTGTGTGCTGTTTTTTGTTTTTTTTTTATGCTGACTTTGAGGTAGTCCAAAAATTATTAATTTATCTTTCCATCTATTTTCTAATTCAATTCTTTTTTCAGGGATATAGTTCACATTTTCTTTTTTTATTAAATTGGTTTTATTGTATTTTTTTCCTTGATGTTTCATAGAGTCATTACTTTCCACATCTTGATTATATATTTTTTAGAAATTCTTATCGTTAGTGATCTATAATAACCCTTTTCCATTTGGGGTATTCCTTTTTTTTAAGGAACGCGTTTTTTTTTTTTTTTTTTTACCTCTATCACTATTTGGGTAATTATGTTTTTAAAAGAATATTTTCTTCAGTATTTGTGATCATTCTTTTGCCACTACGCTGATTCTGTTTCATAATTTTTATTATTCTTTATTGTCTTACTATTTCCTCTAAAACTCTTATGTCTTTCTTTAATTCTTATTGATCTTGTCTCCACTTTACGTTTCTGAACTTTGAAGCTTTGCTGCAAATGTTCTCACATACAAATATACAAAAAAAAGTTAAGGCGATGAACAAAACCTTACAAAATTTAGGTATGCTAGATCTCTTGAGAAAATTGAATTTGAATAGGAATTATAAAATATGTATTATATACATATATATCATATATAATAAATTATAATATATACTAGTGAAAATGAGAAAGTACCAATCAGATAATTGTGCATGCAATTAAAAATAAGTTAGAGCAAAATAAAAAAAAAATCATTGATGAATTGAATTTTAATAAACTACTTGAATGAAAAATGAAAATGGGAACGTAACACAAAAGAAAATGAAATTAAATATTCCTTAGGAATTATTTTGCCCACTTGAATGACAGTCATTTTAAACGAAATGGATGAATAGTCACAGAAAAAGTAAATTTCACAACTTAATAGAACAGGATATAGAATATGTAAATGTTCCATTGATAGAAAAATAAATTGAACAATCCATAAATACACTCCACAAGGAAACAGAAAGATCTCAGGAGGAGATGGATTTAAAAATAGTTTCTACAAATATCTAAAGCTCAGTCAATGTCAATATTATGCATACTCTTGAAAGAAATAGGTAAAAAAATGGAATTATACTAAATTTTATTTATAAAATAAATATGGTTGTGATGGCTGAACTAATGAGTGCAAGAATAAAGCAAAAGACTTGAATTGCCAGGAGCCAAGATTGGGAATGATCCTTAAGTGTTCTCCCTTTCCCCCTGTTAACATTCAAAAACCCAAAGAATATTTTCCCAGAAAAATTCTGCAATAGTGGGATCAGCCAAAGGGGTAAACAGTCCCTTAGCTCGAGAGGCTAGGAAAATCATTAAGGAGAAACTTTCTTCAGGTGGCTGAAGGGGACCAGTGTAGGACCAGTGGTGTCCCAGACAGCCCCACTTCAATGAACCAAGAGATGATCCTGATCCCCAGGGGGATGGAATCCAAAATTATCAAAACTAGCATCCCAGTCATGCCTTATC
Organism: Bettongia penicillata ogilbyi; assembly: GCA_023548195.1. Lineage (NCBI taxonomy): Eukaryota > Metazoa > Chordata > Mammalia > Diprotodontia > Potoroidae > Bettongia > Bettongia penicillata. Next base: position 236,365 of record JAJHZJ010000782.1, on the reverse strand, counting down.
ACCTACAGGGGAACCTGGAAGACACTAGCACATACGGGAGTTCACCAACCACTGACCCTGCCTGTGTTCCACCTCAGGAGAGGAGACAGCCTTCAGCCAGACCACCCCTCCCCCACCCCGCACCTCACACAAGCTCTAGGGTGACCCTGGGGAAAACAGAAAAAAATTCAACTGTCCTGTGCCTTGCCACAACAACCAACTCAGCACCAGGTAAACTGCAGCATTCTAGATTCTAGCTGAAATACCCAGAGCCCACAACACAGAGACTCTCAAGTTCGCAGCACAAGAAACATGGGAAAGAATCCCCTGTGCCTCAGAAGCAGTAATCCAATTTAAAAGTCAGAGAAATGGAAATCAGAGTGATGAAGCAGGAAACCAGAAAAGGCCATAGAATCTCACTATGAGGACAAAGATGGAAGTAAAATCAGAAGAGGTCAGCGTTGAGACTGTACTCTCATCTGAAACATAGGAATGGAATATGAATTGGTCTCAATCCCAGAGGACATTCATAGAAGAGTTCAAGAAGGATTTTAAAAGCCAGATTAGATAAATAAAAGGAAAACAACTAACGATTTTAAAAATAGGAAAAAAAAATCATGAAAAAACTTAAAAGGAAAATTGGGCAAAAGGATGAAACACAAAACTGAACTGGAGAAAATAGCTTCGCAAAAGTAGCTACTGAACTTGGAATGGAATATTTCAGAGGTCAAAGGAACTGGGATTGAACCAAGAATCACCTACTCAACAAATCTGAGTATAACATTTCAAGGGAAGAAATGGTCGTTCAGTGATATAGACAACTTTCAATCATTTATGTGGAGGAAAAGACCAGATCTATATAGAAAAATTTGACTTCCCAAGACAAGAATCAAGGGAAGCATGAAAAAGTAAACAAGAAAGAAAAATCATTAAAGACTCTCTAAAATTGAATTGTTTACATTACTACATGGAAAGAAAATATTTTTACTCTTGAATCTTTTCTTAGTATTTGGGTGGTTGGAGAGATTGTACATACACACACATACATACACATAGATAGATAGAGAGTACAGGGTGTGTTATATCAGAAGAGATTATATCCATGCAAAAAATAAAATAAAATAAAAATTAAGGGATGAAGGAGGAAAATTCCTGGGAGAGAAAGGGAGAAATGGAACAGGGCAGTATGTAGCTCATAAAAGATATAAGAAAAACATTATTCAATGGAGGAGATAAGGGAGAAGGGGAGTGGGAAAAATGAAGCTACTTTCTCCACATATGACTGAAGGAGGCAATAGCATGCTCACTAAATCTCATACGAACTTTTATATCACACCACAAGAAAGTAGAAGAGAAGACAACAAGTAGGGTTAGGGGAATTTTAGAAGGGAGGGCAAATGGAAGAAGGGAAGTCACTGAAAATAAACACTTTCAAGAAGGGACAAGGTCAATTATAGGGAAGGTATAAGGGGGGATAGAGTAGGACAGAGGGCAATATAATCAGTATTACACAGCATTATTATTATGGAAGTCTTTTGCAAAACAACACATATTTAGTTTGTATTGAATTTCTTGCCTTCTCAGTGGGCTTGGGAAGGGAGGGGGGAGGGAGAGAAGTTGGAATTCATAGTATTAGCCAAGTGTGTTGAGAATTTTTATTGCATATAATAGAGAAATAAGAAATACAGGGAATGGGCCATAGACATTTATCTTGCCTTACAATAAAAGAGAGAAGCTCGGGGGAAGGGAAGGGTGGGGTGTGATAGAAGGAAGGATACATTGAGGGAAGGAGTAATCAGAATGCAAGCTATTAGGAAGCAGGGGGAGGGGAGTGATGGGGAGAAAAATTGGACATGTTCCAAAGTGAGATAAAAGGAAGTAGAAAGGTAAAAAGAATTGACTGAATTAATTTCTGAGAACAAATCAATGATATCTTTAGTTTGGGGAAAAGAATTTTAGTCTAAATTTCCTAGAGGAAGGTACCCTCTGGTAAAATTTGGCCTTAATGGAAAAGTTCAGGTATTAATGGTAAATTTGTTTTTATGAGCTATTTAATCAGGAACTGGAACATGTACAGAAAGGCATGTAAGTCACTTTTGCCTCAGAAGATGTTCCTTAGCCAAAGTGAAATTATTATCATATTTAAAACCTGGTTATTGGAACTTGCCATTTTTAAATGCTATAGGACTATTAAGAGACTGTTCTTCTGAGTCTAACTCCAGGTATGGGTAGCAAAAAAGGCGATTTGAGTCTTCAATTCATGATGCCAGTAAGCTGATGAGATGCTGGTACGAACTGCAAAAGCTGATGTCATGGCAAGGATGGGAGAGCGACTGTTCAGTCTGGGCTGAGGTAGGATTCTCCTGACTAAATTTCCCCATTGACACATGGCAGACTTTAAGCCTGACTGAATGCAAGTGGACAATCTAATTCTGCCTGGAATTGACATGAATTTGGGGAGATATTGTATTCCTGCAATGTCCCTACACGTGTGGGCAATTTCCTATAGTAAAAAGGTTTGTAAGATTAATACCAGATCTATTCCATTATAGATTTTTGGTAGGGGAACATCTGAGGTTAAGTCTAAAATTAAGCTATTAGGCATAGGACTTTAGACCAACAACAATAAGTTAGGGTTCTTTAGTTCTTAGTAATACTGTGGAGATAATTAGATCAAGAACTTGTGAAATTAGCAACAAAAATATTATTTGTGTCTTAGCTGGTTAATGTTTCAAAAATATTATTTTTTGGCCCATATTGTAAATACTTTAAAAAAGAAGTATGACCTGACCAAAAGTTTGAATTGTTTTATCTGTTATAAACTGTGTTAAAAATGAAAAAAAAAATAAAAGAAAAAAATCCATCGATCACATCCAAAAAGACATCCTAAACTGAAAATGCCAAGGAAAATTGTTGTCATATATCAGAAATATTAAGTTGAGGATAAAATACTGCAATCATTCAGAAACAATTCAAATATTGTGGAACTACGTCAAGATCACAGTGGGCCTTGCAAGCCCCACATTAAAAGATGAGTAATTGGAACATGATATTGTATAAAGCAATGGAGATTGGATTACAACCAAGGAACAATTACCGAGCAAATTTAAGGCAAAGAGATGGACACTCAAGAAAATAATGGATTTCCAGACCTTTCTGACGAGAAGTCCAGAGCTCAATAGAAAATTTGGTCCTTAAATACAAGTTTCAAGAGAGGCATCAAATGGTAAAAAAGAAAGCAAAAAAAAAAACCTTGTTATTAAATATGGACAAAGGTTTATATCCCTCTAAGGGTAGATGATACTTTTTATTGTTGAGAATTGCCTATTTATTTTGAAATGTTAAAGGTATATGCATAGAGGGAATAGGTATAAATTAACTGCTGTGATCATATCAAATGTGACATGGAATATGATATTCCAGAAGTCAAAGGAACTAGAATTAAAACCAAGAATCAACTAACCAGCAAAACTGAGTAGGATACTATGAAATAGAGGACTTTTGAGGATTCTTGATGAAAGGAATGCAGCTGAAAAGAAAATTTGACTTTCAATCACAATAATCAACAGAAGCATGATAAGGTAAACTGGAAAGAGAAATCATAAGAGACTTACTGAAGTTTAACTGCTTACATTCCCTCATGGAAAGGTACAATTTGTAACTCTTGAAACTTTTCTCAGTATTTGGGTAGTTGGAGGGATTACACACACACACACACACACACACACACACACACATATGAATAGGTGTGTGTATGTGTGTGTGTGTATGTGTATATATATATATGTATATATATATATGTGTGTGTGTGTGTGTGTGTATACACACACAGAAACGACACAGGGTGAGTTGAATAGGAAGGAATGGTATCTAAAAAAGTTAAATTAAAGGGTGAGAAAGGAATATATTGGGAGAAGAAAGGGAGAAATGGAATGTGGTAACTTATCTTTCAAAAAAGAGGCAAGAAAAAGCTTTTCCAAAGGAGGCAGGAAGGGGAAGGTGAGAGGGGAAAATGTGAAGTTTCTCTCCTCACATTTGGCTCAAGGGAAGGACAACATGCACAATAAATTTGGTATCAAAACCTATCTTACACTACAGGAAAGTACGGGAGAAGAGGATAAGCAGTGTGGGGGGGGGGGGGGATGATGGAAGTGAGGCCAAATAGGAGGAGGGAGAAATTAGTAGTAAACACTCTTGGGGATGGACAAGGTCAAAAGAGAGAATAGAAGAAATGGGGGGGGCAGGATAGGATCGAGGGAAGTATAGTTAGTCTTACACAACATGACTATTATAGGAGTCATTTGCGAAACTACACATATGTAGCCTATATTGAGTTGCTTGCCTTCGAAGTGGGGATGAATTTCTAGTTCTACCTCTTGCTGTTGACCTTTTTTACTAATATGTAGATGTGCAGAAGATTGATGTGGGTTTATTTTGTAACCTGCAGCTTTGTTAAAGTTGTTTATTATTATTTCAATTAGGAGTTTTTACTTGAATCTCTGAGACTCTCTAAGTATACCATCATATCATGTGCAAAGAGTGATAACTTAGTTTCTTCTTTGGCTCTTCTACTTTCTTCCATTTATATATCTTGTCTAATTGCTACAGCTAACATTTCTACTACCATATTGAATGATAGTGGTGATAACGGATATCCTTGATCTTATTGGGAATGCGTCTAGCTTATCTCTATCACACATAACGCTTCCTGAAAGGTTTAGATAGAGACTGCGTATTGTTTTTTGAAAAGTTTCCTTTATTCCTATGCTTCCCAATGTTTTTCATAGAAACCGGTGTTGTATTTTTTTTTTAATTTCTAATAAAAATTTATTTATTTAACTTTTTTCTACATTCATTTTCACAAAATTTTGGGTTCCAAATTTTCTCCCCTTTTATCCCCTCCCCCCACCCCAATACACCGAACATTCTCTCATCACATTTGACTAAATTAAAGTATAAAATGCACGCTTATTTTGGTATGCACACCGATCTTACAATACAGGAAAGTGTGGGAGAAGGAGATAAGTAGGGTGGGGGGGATGATGGAAGGGAGTGCAATGGGAGGAGGGAGCAATTTAAAGTCAACACTCGGGGAGGATCAGGATCAAAAGAAAAAATAGAAGCAATGGGGGGGCAGAATAGGATGGAGGGAAATATAGTTAGCCTTACACAACACGACTATTATCGAAGTCATTTGCAAAACTACACAGATAGGGCCTATATTGAATTGCCGGTCTTCCCATAGGGAATGTGTGGGGAGGGAGGGATGGGGAGAAATTGGAACTCAAAGTTTTAGGAAGAACTGTTGAGTATTGTTCTTACTGCTGGGAAATAAGAAATACAGTTAATGGGGAATAGAAAGTCATCTGGCCCTACAGGACAAAAGAGAAGATGGGGACAAGAGAAGGGAGGGAGAATAGAAGAGAGGGCAGATTGGTGACAGGGGAAATTAGAATGCTCAGTGTATTGGAGTGGGGGAGGGGACAAATGGGGAGAAAATTTGGAACCCAAAATTTTGTGAAAATGAATGTAAAAAGTTAAATAAATACATTTATATTTTAAAAAATCAAATAAATTAAGACTGAAGTCTAGGGATCAAAAGATTATATATTCTTCAGTTACCAAGTACTACATCTCCGGAATTATTTGCCCTGATTTATGATGTGACCTTCACATGTTTTAGCTACCCAACTAAAAACTAACAAATAAAGGCAATGACAATGTTTGTAGTACTTTTCATCCATCGCTTCTAGGAGTTTCATTGCATTTAATAGGTAGAAAGAAACTTAGACGCACTCTAGTCTGAAGCCCACTTTTCATAGATAATAAAGTAGTTTCTGAGAGCTTATATCACTCATAAGGTCAATTATATGTGTGTGCTTAAGGTCACATAAAAGGTGTTGACTAGTATACAATTTTTCCCTAACAATTTTCATCTTTCATTTGTTAGTACTCAATCATTATTGAAACAAACGACACATTTTAAGCACTTGCTTTCCCATCAGGGGCCAATTGCCTTTAGAAATTGAGAAGAAAGGTTGGAATGAATCAAGAATTAAAGGCAAGCAAATACCAATTTATAATAACCTCAAATTTAATGGCATTTTAAATAACTATTGTGATATACCACAGCCCATAGATAGGTGCTTTTGTCTGGGACATAGTTTTGATTGAGAAGAGCACGGTCAGAGCCCAACTGACATATCTGTAGTTAGAATATAGGTGCCAATAAATCAATGAAACTGACTTGATACTCTTTAACCGGCAGAGAATATTGGAATGTAGAGTATGAAATTCAGAGTGTGATACTTGCACTCACTGCTCCAAACTCAAGCTTAATTTGAAGCTATGCTTGGGGTCCCTTGATGAGAAGCCTATCTCAGAAAGGTGGTAGTAGCTAGCATCCCCTTAATATATACCTGTACTGGAATGACTGGAGCCTTCTTTTGCATTTTAATTTTTTCCTTAAAATTTTCTTTACTGAATTAAAAAATTCCTTTATCTTCATCTTGAAAAAAAGTATTTCTAACCACCAACAACACAAAAAGCCATTTTTATATGAAATGACAGGGGGAAGAGAGACAAAGGGAAACAGAGAGAGAATGAGAAACAGAGAGGCAGAAAGAGAGACACACAGAGAGACAAACATGCAGGGAGACAGAACAGATACGTAATGAAGGGTTAATATTATGAGTAGACTTGTGCTGAAATGGTTTAATTTTAGATTTCAATGGCTCCAGGAAGATCTTGCTGCATTCCTCCCTCTTTTCCCACATTGCCAGGTAAAAACACTGAAGCAGTACTCTGACTTTAACAATCTGTAACTGAGTGCAGCATTCATTTTTCTTCTTTTAAGAAGCAGGCGGGAATCACATTGTACTTGTTCCTAGTCATTTATTGTCAACGTGTATGTGTTTATTTGTAATTTTCTTGAAAAACTAACTTGTTCTTCATTTAAAAGAATATGAGCCCGTGTGTTGAGAGACAAAAGCCTCTCAAATTAAAAAAAAAATGAAAGAAAGGAAAAGGAGGGAAGGGAAACAAAAGAAAGCAATAGGAAGGGAGGGAAACTAAAGAAAAAATGAAAAGACAAAATAATGGAAAAGGGAAGAGTTATCCTTGGATTTGCACTATGCAGAAAGAGCGCTTTAAGATTTGTTTATAGATGGATAATTAGGGGCTGAAGTAGCCAAAGGACTGAAAGTGATATCAGGAAGACTTGAGTTCAAATCCAAACTCAGACACTAATCAGGTTTGCAACCCTGAGAAACTTAACTAACTTACATGAACATCAGTTCTTTATCTGTAAAATGGTGATGAAACTAGTAACAATCTTTTCGCATCATTGTGGGGATAAAACGAAATAATTTTAAAATATTTTGAAAGTCTTAAAACACTATAAAAAATTTAGTTGTTGTTATTACTATTAACAGCTTGTGAACATATAATAAGCTCTCCAAAATACCTCTCTGGGCAGTCATCTAGAGATTTAAATAAGTGTACTTTTTGGACATATTATCCCTTTTCTCATTCCCTATTTTCAGAATAATAACATACTTTCCTACTTAGTGTAGTGATTAATTGCTATATAGTAATGACGAAAATATTTTCATCCTCAGAGGATCCGATTATTAAACAAATTCTATGTAGCTGTTCAATGCCTGGATCTTTTTATAACTTTGAAATTCTAAGTTCAAAATTTATATCATACACATATTTTTAATCCTGCACACATTTAATACCTACCACGTCCTTCACTTTCCCTTTTTGAAAACTGCAGATACCATTTATAGCTTTAAATCCTGAAAATTCTGTCTTGTTGATTCTACAAAAATTTTTTTCTGTTATTCTTTTAATAAAAATTTATTTATTTAACTTTTTGCATTCATTTTCACAAAATGTTGAATTCCAAATTTTCTCCCCTTTTTTCCACTCCCCACACCCTAATATACCGAGCAATATAATTTTCCCTATCACCAATCTGCTCTCTTTTCTTCAATCCTTCCCTTCTCTTGTCCCCATCTTCTCTTTTGTCCTGTAGGGCCAGATGATTTTCTATTCCCCATTAACTGTATTTCTTATTTCCTAATAGCAACAACAATACTAAACAGTTGTTCCTAAAACTTTGAGTTCCAAATTCTCGCCAACCCTCCCCCCACACCCATTCCCTTTGGGAAGGCAGGCAATGCAATATAGGCCCTATCTGTGTAGTTTTGCAAATGACTTCGATAATAGTCATGTTGTGTAAGACCAACTGTATTTCCCTCCATCCTATCCTGCCCCCCATTGTTTCTATACTCTCTTTTGATCCTGTCACTCCCCGAATGTTGACTTCAAATTGCTCCCTCCTCCCATTGCCCTCTCTTCCATCATCTCCCCAAACTTGCTTATCTCCTCCCCCACTTTCTTGTATTGTAAGACAGGTTTTCATACCAAAAAGAGTGTGCATTTTATTCTATCCTGTAGAAGAATGTGATGAGGGTAAACTTCTTATTTTTTTTTCTCAACTCTCCTCTTTTGCACTCTGCTAAAAAGTCTCCTGCTTGCCTCTTGAATGAGATATAATTTACCCCATTCAATTTCACCCTCTTTTCTCCCAATACATTTCTCTCTCACCATTTACCTTAATTTCTTTTAAGGTATGGTCCCATCCTATTCAATTCATTCTGTGCTCTCTGTCTCTGTATGTAAGTGCATGGCTGTATGTCTGTGTGTGTATGCACGAGTGTACATGTGTGTGTGTATGTGTGTGTGTTCGCCCACCAACTATCTAGATACTGTAAAGTTTTAAGAGTTACAAATATTGTCTTTCCATGTAGGAATGTAAACAGTTCACTTTTGGCAAGTCCCTTATGACTTCTCTTTGCTGTTTACTTTTTCGTGCTTCTTCTCATTCTTGTGTTTGAAAGCCGAATTTTCTTTTCAGCTCTGGTCTTTTTATCAAGAATGCTTGAAAGTCCTCTGTTTCATTGAAAGACCATATTTTCCCCTGAAGCATTGCACTCAGTTTTACTATCCTATTCCACGTCCTTCGATCCCTCCATGTAGAAGCTGCTAGATCCTGAGTTATCCTGATTCTATTTCCACAATACTGGAATAGTTTCTTTCTAGATGCTTGAAATATTTTCTCCTTGACCTGGGAGGTGGAGAGAAATCTCAGAAGTCAAGTAACTGGCTGGAAAAATGCCCAGAAAAGGGAAGAAAAATAAGACCATGAAAAGCTACTTTCTTGGGAGACAGATGTTCCCACCTTTCATCTCTGATGACGAGGAACAATTCTTACCATCAGGGATCGACGTGGATGTCCGGGCCTCTGTATCCTAGACATCCCAGGGAGATGTCCGGTGGGCTCAGGCCATGGAAGAGTTCAAAAAGAATTTTGAAAATCAAGGTGGACAGGTAGAGGAAAAACTGGGAAGAGAAATGACAGAGATGCAAGAAAAGCATGAAAAACCAGTGAAAACCTTGAAAAAGGAGACCCAAAAAATGCTGAAGAAAATAACACCTTGAAAAATAGGCTAATTCAATTGGCAAAAGAGGTTCAAAAAGCCGATGAGGAGAAGAATGCTTTCAAAAGCAGAATTAGCCAAATGGAAAAAGAGGTTCAAAAACTCACTGAAGAAAATAGCTCTCTCAAAATTATAATGGAACAGATGGAGTCTACTGACTTTCTGAGAAACCAAGAAATCACCAAACAAAATGAAAAGAATGAAAAAATGGAAGAGAATATGAAATAACTCATTGGGAAAACAACTGATCTGGAAAATAGATCCAGGAGAGACAATTTAAAAATTATGGAACTACCTGAAAGCCATGATCAAAAAAAGAGCCTAGAAATCATCTTCCATGGAATTATGCAGGAAAACTGCCCTGATATTCTATTACCAGAAAGCAAAATAAGTATTGAAAGATCCATCTATCACCACCTGAAACAGATGCAAAAAGAGAAACTCCTAGGAACATTGTGGACAAATTCCAGAATTCTCACGTCAAGGAGAAAATATTGCAAGCAGCTAGAAAGAAACAATTTCAGTATTGTGGAAATAGAATCAGGATAACACAAGATCTAGCAGCTTCTGCATTAAGGGATGGAAAGGCATGGAATACGATATTCCAGAAGTCAAAGGAACTAGGACTCAAACCAAGAATCACCTACCCAGCAAAACTGAGTATAATACTTCAGGGAAAATATGGTCTTTCAATGAAACAGAGGACTTTCAAGCATTCTTGATGAAAAGATCAGAGCTGAAAAGAAAATGCAACTTTCAAACACAAGAATGAGAGAAGCATGAAAAAATAAACAGCAAAGAGAAGTCATAAGGGACTTACCGAAGGTTGAACTGTTTACGTTCCTACATGAAATGACAATATTTGTAGCTCTTAAAGCTTTTCAGTATCTGGGTAGTTGGTGGGACCGCCCCCCCCACACAGACACACCCAAACACACATGTAAATATGTGTGTGCACACACACACATGCACACATGTACTTACATACAGAGGCAGAGAGCACAGTGTGAACTGAATGGGATGGGACCATATCTTAAAAGAAATTAAGGTAAATGGTGAGAGAGAAATGTAGTGGGATGAGAGAGGGTGAAATGGAATGGGGTAAATTATATTTCATTCAAGAGGCAAGCAAGAGACTTTTTAGTGGAAGGAAAAAGAGGAGAGCTGAGGAAAAAATAAGAAGTTTACCCTCATCATATTCGACCTAAGGATAGAATAAAATGCACACTCATTTTGGGATGAAAACCTATCTTACAATACAGGAACGTGGGGGAGAAGAAGATACGCAGGGTGGCGGGGATGATGGAAGGGAGGGCAACGGGAGGAGGGAGCAATTTGAAGTCAACACTCGGGGAGGAACAGAATCAAAAGACACAATAGAAACAATGGGGGGCAGGATAGGATGGAGGGAAATAGAGTTAGCCTTACACAACACGACTATTATCGAAGTCATTTGCAAAACTACACAAATAGGGCCTATATTGAATTGCCTGCCTTGCCAAAGGGAATTGATGGGGAGGGAGAAATAGGGAGAAGTTGGAACTCAAAGTTTTATGGACAACTGTTGAGTATTTTCCTTGCCACTAGGAAATAAGAAATACAGTTAATGGGGAATTGAAAGTCATCTGGCCCTACAGGAGAAAAGAGAAGATGGGGACAAGAGAAGGGAGGGATGATAGAAGCGAGGGCTGATTGATGACAGGGAAAGTTAGAATGCTCGGTGTATTGGCGTGGGGGGAGAGGATAAATAGGGAGAAAATTTGGAACCCAATATTTGTGAAAATGAGTGTAAAATGTTAAATAAATAAATTTATATTAAGAAAATTAAAATGCCTGTTCTCGATTAGGTGACCACTAAGTAACTGTCTGATATTTAGTTTATGAATTTCTGACTCAAACTCTAGTTTTGTCATTTCATAATAAAGTGAAGAGAAAAATTTTCATGACCAAAATCTTCTCACACTTTGTTCAGTTCCAAGTTTGCTAAGCTTAGTTGACTGTTTTATACATACCTCCTGAAATATATGCACTAGAAAGTATCTAAATTAATAGTAACATAATTTTCAAGTGATTTAAATGCATTGTATAATTTCAGTCTCATGACAGTGCTACAAATTAGATATGAGAGGTATATTTATGTTTATAGGTATGTTACGTGTGTATGTAAGTGAGTATGTGTGTGTGTGTGTGTGTGTGTGTGTGTGTGTGTGCTGCTTTCTATATTCTCCCTTTATCTCCTCTCCTCTCTTCTCCTCTTCGGCCCTCTCCTTTCCTCCCCTTAACTTTCCTTTTTTCCTTTAAAATCATATTCATATTCTAGTATTCTTTAAGAAATTTTCAGGGCTCCAAGCATTGATTGAAAGAAATATTGAATATAAATTTTATCTTGTCCATTGGGAAATGAAAACGACGTTTTTAAAGATAAGTGAGAGCATTGGAAAAGTGACAGAAATATTCTCTCCTGGTTTTAAAATTTAAAAAAAAATGAAGATTGTGAAATATTGGATGTAAGTAACAATAATTAATGAATACATTGCAGTAACTAGGTTCTGTCCAAGTCCCTAGAGATATTTTTGTGAGGTGGATTGAATGGTGGACATGGAGTGAGGGGGAAATGCCAGCCTTTCATTTTTTCCACTGATATTTATTATATTTGTTACCTGCAATGAGCCATGTAACCCCTTTAAACTTTTCCTGCATCAGCTATAAAATGGGAATATTTCAACCTGAAAAGGCAATCCCACACAATTGTGTGGGTATCATATTTTAATATACATATTGTTATTTGGAATCATTAGTTAGGTGTTAAGAATTAATTTGTTTTACACATTCAACATTTTATGAATCACTTAGATAAAGATGTTGGACATCATATTTGTAAATGGAGTGGGAAATTCTCATATTGGATGAGAGTTAGAATACAAATTAATTTTGACAGGCTGCCATCATTGATCCAGACAACATATCTTTTTGTACGGTCAATATAATGTCCTATAATAGTCAGGCAATAAGAAATCTCAAATAGATCTAGTGGCCAAATCCGAAGTATGGTCTGCATTATTTTGGGCAAGTAATTTTGCCTCCCTGAATTCCAATTTCCTTCTCTGAAAAATAAGGTGATTATCCTTGATAACCTTTAATGTCTTCATTAGAACTTAACTCACGATTAATTGAACTGTGTACTTAACAGGACTAAAAGATCTGACATGTCACCAAGCATTTTAATGGGACCTTGGGTTGTGTTTGAGTCTTAGAGATCAGTATAAGATAGGTAACAATTCGAATGAATTCTTCACTAGGGAGAACTCACATGTGGATTATTGTGCTAAGTTTGGGTAACATATTTTGAGAGAGAGTTTGATTATCTCTAGCATATTCAGCGAAGGGAAATTATGAAGGTAAGATTTTGAAAATCCTGCCATAGAAAATAGAAAGATTATGGAGAATATGAATGTCATAATGAATTATTTACATGTCTAGTAGTTAAGAGAGAGATTTCAGAATTTTGAATGTTGGGTCTCACCTGACAGGATTAGTATCAATTTTTGTAGGTTACTGAGAAGTAAACATAATTCTCATAGGAGGAAAAAAATCCAAATACTTCAAACTGCTCAGAAATTCTAAAGAATAATAAAAACACAAAGAGATTTTTTCATTGGTGATATTTGCTTGGAGACTGTATGATTATTTACCAGGGAAGATGTTAAATGTATTCCTTTTTATGTGAGAGTGATCAAAGAAAAATTATTAGCTCCCTTCAAAATTTGAGATTCCATGAAAGAAATTCCAGAATCGGAACAATTTAGATTTTTGTTGTTTCTAGCAGATTAGTATGTATTTTGTAATTATCTCTCAAGATCTTCGTGATAGGAGGCAGAGCCAACATGGCAGAGTAGAAAGATGCAAATATTCTGGCTCTTCCCCTACAGCCCATAAAATAGTTGTAAAAAATAACTCTAAACAAATTCGAAATCAATGGAAGCCACATAACGACAGAGTGAAAGAGATCTCCAGCCCAAGGTAACATGAAAGGCCGACAGGAAAGGTCTATTGCACCAGGCAGGGAATGGAGCATAGCCAAGCCTTGGCCATATGCCACCAGGAGGAACAGGACAAGAACAGCCCTCGGGGGCAGAATCCTCAGTAGCAGGGGCGGTTCTCAGATTCTTCAACCCACAAATGTTAAAGACAATTGGCTTTTTCAATTTTGTGAGATGGGAGCAAGGTCCTCCCCTAGTCCTGGACTCAGGCGGCAGCAGTGGCAGAGGCAGCAACAGCGTCCATTTGTGGAGACCTCTGCCTAAAGCCGCTGGGGGAATTTAGCAGCTGATCTTAACTTCAGCCCTGAGCATGATCGTGGGGTGGGGAGGAGCACTGTTGAGAAGAAGAAATTCTACTACTCACAGATTCTGGGCAGAAAAGTTTTTGGTTGCACCCAGACCAGTGTGCAGGACAGGAGAGGAGTAAAACTCCTCTCCCTTGAATGTGATTCCCTGAAGGAACTGAGAACTTACAGGTACCCAGAGTATACACTCCTCTTGACAAAGGACTCAGAAGTCAAATAACTGGTTTGGAAAATTCCACCTCCCCCAAATAAGATTATAAAAGGTTATTTGCCTGGTTACATAGGTGTTTTCTTTGATTCTTTGGGATGCGAATAACAATGCTTACAATCAGAGGCCTGTAAAATAAACATGAAATGTACTCAGGCTATGGAAGAATTCAAAAAGGATTTGGAAGAACAAGTAAGAGAGGTGGAGGAAAAATTGGGAAGAGAAATGAGAGAGATGCAAGATAATCATGAAAAACGAGTCGACAGCTTGCTAAAGGAGGACCAAAAAAAAAAAAGCTGAAGAAAATAACACCTTTAAAAATAGGCTAACTCAATTGGCAAAAGAGGTTTAAAAAGCCAATGAGGAGAAGAAGGCTTCAAAAAGCAGAATTAGCCAAATAGAAAAGGAGGTTCAAAAGCTTACTGAACAAAATACTTCATTACAAATTAGAATGGAGCAGATGAAAGCTAATGACATTATGAAAAACCAAGAAATTACAAAATAAAACCAAAGAATGAAAAAATGGAAGACAATGTGAAATATCTCATTGGGGAAACTGACCTAGAAAATACATCCAGGGGAGACAATTTAAAAATTATGGGACTACAGGAAAGCCGTGATCAAAAAAAAGAGCCTAGACATCATCTTTCATGAAATTATCAGGGAAAATTCCCCTGATATTCTAGAGCCAGAGGGCAAAATAAATATTGAAAAATCCAATAATAAACTCCTGAAAGTCACTCGAAAAATGAATATTTTAGGAATATTAATATACCTAAGAATACTCCTAGGAATATTGTAGCCAAATTTCAGAGTTCCCAAGTCAAGAAGAAAATACTACAAACAGCGAGAAAGAAACAATTCTAGTATTGTGGAAATAAAATCAGAATAGCACAGGATCTTGCAGCTTCTACATTAACAAATCGAAGGGCTTGGAATATGATATTCCAGAAGTCAAAGGAACTGGGATTAAAACTAAGAATTACCTACCCAGGAAAACTGAATATAACACACCAAGGGGGGAAAATGGTCATTCAGTGACATAGAGGAGTTTCAAGTATTCTTTATGAAAAGACCAGAACTTAATAGAAAATTTGACTTTTAAACACAAGAATCAAGAAAAGCATGAAAAGGTAAACAGAAAAGGAAAATCATAAGTGACCTTCTAAAGTTGAACTGTTAACATTCCTACATGGAAAGATCATATTTGTAACTCTTGAGACTTTTCTTATTATTTGGGAAGTCGGAACGATTACACACACACACACACACACACACACACACACACAACAGGTTGAGTTGAATCAGAAGTGATATGTATCGAAAATAAAATTAGCGGGTGAGAGAGGAATATATTGGGAGGAGAAAGGAAGAAATGGGATGGGGTAAATGATCACTCATAAAAGAGGGAAAGGAAAGCTTTTTCAATGGAGGAGAAAATGGAAGAGTTGAGAGGGAAAAAGCTAAGCCTCTTCACATTTGGCTTAAAGAGGGAATAACGTGGTCATGCAATTTGATATGAAAATGTATCTTACACTACAGGAAAGTAGGGGAGGAGTTGACAAGTGAGGTGAGGGAGATGGTAGATGGGAGAGCAAATGGGAGGAGGAAGTAATGAGAAGTAACACTTTTGGGGAGGGTTGAGTTCAAATGATAGAATAGAATAAATGGGGGACAGGATAGGATTTAGGGAAATATAGTTAGTCTTACACAACATGACTATTATGGAAGTCTTTTGCAAAATTTCACATATATAGCCTATATTGAATTGCTTGCCTTCTTGGTGGGGATAGATAGGGAGGGAGGAAGGGAGAGAAATTGAAACTCAAGGTATTGGGAGCAAATGTGAGAAATGTTTTTGCATACAACTGAGAAATGAGAAATAAAGGTATGTTATATAGAAATCTATCTTGCCCTAAAAGAGAGAAGATCAGGATAAGATAAGGGTGGGGTGTGATAGAAAGGAGGGCACATTGAGGCAAGGTATAATCAGAATACAAGGCATTATGGGGTAGGGGAGGGGAGAGATGGGGAGAAAATTTGGAATCAAAACTTTGTGGAAATGAATGTTGAAAACTAGAAATAAATAACTTAAAAATAAATAAGTAAAAATGATAAGGTTGGGGGCTTAGTTTTTGGAAGAAGCTTTGTGTGCCCGGTGAGACTCTGGGAAGCTGTTAAGCAGGTCCCTAGCTTTGAAAATCAGGTTGTTGCCATTTCTCTCTCTGGCAACTATGTATCTATGTAATGATCAGACAATTGGAAGCCAGTCTGTTGGTCTTCATTTCTTTTATTGTATTCATCTTTCTTTTTGAATGATATATGTTCTTGATTAAAGGAGATTGTTAACCCCTCAAAAGTTGCCCTTCCTTTTAGAAAAGCAGATAAAAGAACCTGTGATAGCAGACCTCTCTGTGTATGTGGGAGTGCTAACATTTACGTCATGATGACAAGGATTTGATGTGCATAAATTAAAATGTTTATGGGACTAGGACAATTGTCTGTTGTTTCTCAGTTGTTTGTCATGGTTCTATGGAGTCCTGGGAGATGGGGATGGCCAGAGGTAGGGCTTGAGTGGATTAGTCCAGCTCCTAACGGTGCTGGAGCAGTGAAGGCCCTGAAAATGTGTTGTATTCAGAAACCAGATCAGTGTTAGGAGAGCTTGGAATGGAGCCTTGAACTAGAAGTGGAAAACTGCCTTCATGCTGATCCAGTAGAAGTGGAGAACTGCCAGTGTGCTAGTCTTGGAGAGGTGAGCAGTGGAGCGGGAGGAATGGTAGTTGGAGCAGAGAGCTGCCTGGGCAGAAACCCAGGTAGGAGCTAGGAGCACCTGGCTCCTGCTGAAGGAGGAGGAACCCAGGCACTCAGAGTTCAGCCCTGGGACAAGATGGGGACTGTGCAGCAAGGCACTTGGTGAGCTTTTCTGCAACGTTCTCCTGGAACAGTTTGAGACCCAGGGATGGAGTTGCCCATGATGGTTGGGGAAAGTGTCCTGTACCCCTAAGGAATCTGTCCTGATGGCTTCGTTGCCCAGCTGCCCCAAAGGAGTTGGAAGTATGGGCTGGAGTATTTTTAAGACTGGTTCTTGGCTCATTAGAGCCTACACCTGAGAGTGCATGCAAGGGCTGTGTGGGGAGGACACACCTCTAAGAGGACTTTACTTGGGCATTTTTATTTCGAATGAGGAAGGAGGAATTGGTTGTTCTCTCCTCAAAGAATGATGTTATGGTATGTGTATACCTTTGTGTTTTTTTAAAGCCATTTGACCACCCTCTAATGAGCTGCTATGTTGTTTTTAGCAAATGGGAATTATGTTGCATTTGCATAAGAAATGTTAATGCCTATTCAGATACAAGCTGCCCATTTAATGACTGTGAAAGATCTTAGGGCCTAATGTATTGATAACGCATTTTTGCTTATTGTTAATATAATTTTGCTTCTTAATGGGAAAATCTTCCCCACTCATTAAAGGGTCTGGGAAAATTTGTAGGAAGGCCCACACCTTTTGTTAATGAGGCACTGGTTCTTAAATGTTGCGCTGTACTCTTCCTCTAAAAAAAGTGCAAGTACTTCGAGGATGAGGTGTTACTTTGGGACTTAGTTTTTGGAAGAAGCTATGTGTGTCAGATGAGACACAAGGAAGCTACTAAGCAGCCCCCCAGCCTTGAAAACCCAGGTATTTGTGCTTCCCTCTCTGGTAACTGTATGTATGTAATGGTCAGACAATTGAAGCCTGTCTATTGGTCTTTATCTCTTTTCTTGTATTTTTCTCTATTGGTGAATGATATATGCACTTGACTAAAGGAGACTGTTGACTACTCAAAAAAATAAAATGAGTTTGACTTGAAAAAAAGATGTTATTGTTAAAAAGTCAGGGAGGCAGTCTGAGTTTTTCAATCACACACACATTCATTGAACAAGAAATATATCAGATGGATTGGAGGAGATTATAGGAGTACTTTTCATTTAAACCTCTCACACTTGAGACTTTAAAAATAAGAATAACAGAATCTTAACTACAGTCAAACAGTGATTCTTTTATAAAGACCTCTCAAATTCTGCTCTATTAATTCTTTCTTACTCCTTTTTTATATTAACCGGTTTTCACCTGTGTCCTTCCCATTTGAGTCCTAGAGGTGAGAAACAATGTGACTGAATTCATTCTGCTTGGACTGACTCAGAATTCAGAGAAGCAGAGAGTAGTATTGGCCATTTTCTTAGTGTTCTACACTGCCACTGTTGTAGGGGACCTATTAATTGTTGTGACCATCAAGACAAATTCCACACTTGGTTGGCCTATGCACTTTTTCTTAACTTACTTGACCATCACAGATTCTTGCTTCTATACCACCATGGCTCCCAAAATGATTGTGGACAACCTCTCTCACAAGAATACTATGTCCTTTTATGAGTGCATGACTCAGCTATTTGCCATGTATTTTATTGGCTGCATGGAGATATTGGGCCTAATTTTAATGACCTATGATGGCTTTGTGGCCATCTGTAAATCTCTTCACTACTCAGTCATCATGAACCCCCGGGTGTGTGGGATAGTGATTCTAGTGGCTTGGACAGGGTCATTTCTGCATTCTATTGCCCAGATAATCCTTATCTTGAATGTGCTCTATTGTGGTCCCAATGTGATGGACCACTTTCTGTGACTTGCAACCTTTGTTGAGACTGGAATGCAGGGACACATATGTATTAAACTTTTGTAGTCTCCAATAATGGAGCCATATGCTCAGTAAGTACGCTTTGCTAATGATATTCTATACAATTATATTGCACTTCCTGAGAAACTATAGTGCGTAGGGGAAGCACAAAACTACCTGTACCTCCCACATCATTGTTGTCATCAACTTCTTTGATTCCTGCATATTCATGTCCACCTGACCTCCAACCACCTTCCCTTTTGATAAGTTGGTGCTTGTGTTTTATGTTATTATAACTCCCTTCCTCAGTACTTTCTTGTATATTCTAAGGAATGAAGAAGTAAAAAAATGCCGTGAAGGAACTATGGAACACCTGAGTGACTTCAGGTGACAAACAATGTTTGATCCAAACTGGAAAAATTGACATTGATATATGATAATAATTGTGACAATATCCATGAGTTCTTACCCTTAGTTGCATGGATTTTGGCAATATTTTGATAATAGCATTTGAATAGAATTTTTATTTACCTTGCAATTCAATGTATTTTATACCTTTAAAAATGTTATTCATTTTCACGTGACAAATTTGAAAATGTCACTTGCTGTGGTTTTATCATCATTTCAATTAGAAAAAAAATCATTACATATGAGTACGTTACTATGTCTCAGAAACTGAACAAAATGTAATAAAATCAGGAAAGAGAGAAACTTTTGTGGCATAATGAAGCAAATTCTAGACATCTCACCCCATCTTTCCTTTTAATTTCTTGTTGGACTTGGATAAAAAAAAAACCGAACTTTCTCTTTGTTTTATCAACAAAGAAATAAATGATTTAGACTATGGAAAGTCTAGGGCAGGAATTGGGAACCTGGTGCATAGAGGCAACTTGTGGTTCTCTATGTCCTTGGGTGTGTACTATTGACTGAGTCCAAGTTTTACAGAACAAATTCTTTTATTAAGGGGATTTGTTCTGTGAAGTTTGCATTCAGCCAAAGGGCTGCACTTGAGAACTTAGAGGGTCACATGTGGCCTCAAAAACAGGGTTATCCCACCCCTGACTAGGGTCTTTCAGATCTCTAAATTTATGACCTTGTAAATATGGGACAGAGGAAAAGTGGCCCTGAATGAAAAAAAAAATGTAGTTTGAGAAAGAGGTATAGTATCACATTGAGAGTAATTAAATCTAAGAAACAGAATCTACGTTGATAATTTCAATACTCAGCATTTTACCCCCATAGCTCCACCAACACAATTCACTTCTCCAATTCACTTTATTTTTTTCCACATTTGAAAATACTGATCCTCAATCAAGGCTAATTGACATTTTGGTATGAAAACCTATCTTACAGTACAGGAAAGTGGGGGAGAAGGAGATAAGCAGGGGGGGGAGATGATGGAAGGGAGGGCAATGGGAGGAGGGAGCAATTTGGAGTCAGCACTCAGGGAGGGACAGGATCAAAAGACAGAATAGAAACAATGAGGGGCAGGATAGGATGGAGGGAAATACAGTTAGTCTTACACAACACGACTATTATCGGAGTCATTTGCAAAACTACACAGATAGGGCCTATATTGAATTGCCTGCCTTCCCAAAGGGAATTGGTGGGGAGGGAGGGATGGGGAGAAGTTGGAGCTCAAAGTTTTAGGAATAACTGTTGAGTATTGTCCTTGCTACTAGGAAATAAGAAATACAGTTAATGGGGAATAGAAAGTCATCTGGCCCTACAGGACAAAAGAGAAGATGGGAAGAAGAGAAGGGAGGGATTGAAGAAGAGAGGGCAGGTTGGTGATAGGGAAAATTAGATTGCTCGATGCATTGGGGTGGGGGGGGGAGGGGGATAAATGGGGAGAAAATTTGGAACCGAAAATTTTGTGAAAATGAATGTAAAAAGTTAAATAAATAAATTGTTATTTTTAAAAAGAGGTCCAAAAATCCAATGAGGAGAAGAATCCTTTAAAAAGAAGAATTAGTCAAATGGAAAAGGAGGTTTGAAAGCTCAGTTAGCAAAATAGTTCTTTAAAAATTAGAATGAAACAGATGGAAGCTAATGACTTTATGAGAAACCAAGAAATTACAAAACAAAACCAAAAGAATGAAAAAATGGAAGATAAGGTGAAACGTCTTGTTGGAAAAACAACTGAGCTGAAAAATAGATCCAGGAGAGACAATTTAAAAAATTATGGAACTATCTGAAAGCCAGGATAGAAAAAAGAGCCTAAACATAATATTTCATGAAATTATCAAGGAAAACTGCCCTGATATTCTAGAACCACAGGACAAAATAAATACTAAAAGAATCTACCTATCACCTCCTGAAAGAGATCCAAAAAGAGAAACTCCTAGGAATGTCGCAGCCAAATTCCATAGTTCCCAGGTCAAGGAGAAAATACTGCAATCACCTAGAAAGAAACAATTCAGGTACTGTGGAAATGGAATCAGGGAAACAAAAGATCTAGCAACTTCTACATTAAGGGATAAAAGATCTTGGTTTATAATATCCCAGAAGTCAAAGGAATTAAGATTAAAACTAAAAATCTCCTACCCAGCCAAACTAAGTATAATAGTTCAGGTGGGAAATGGTCATTAATTGTAGTAGAGGACTTTCAAGCATTCTTGATGAAAAGACCAGAGCTGAAAAGAAAATTTGTCTTTCGAACACAAAAATCAAGAGAAGCATGAAAAGGTAAACAGGGAAGAGGAAGCACAAGGAATTTGCTAAAGTTGAACTGGTTGATTCCTACATGGAAAGATAATATTTGTAACTCTTTTAGCTTTTGGAGGTGCAGAATCCAAGTGGATGTAGACTGTGACAGATTCACAGCCCAGGACAGACTGAAAGGTCAACGGGACGGATCTGTTCCATGGAGGTGATTCTTCAGCACACAGCGCAGCATGTCCAGCAGCGGGAAAACTCCAGGCAGCCACAGACAGCAGCAGCACAGAGGAAAGGCAGAGTGGCAGCCCAGGGAAGGAGACCAGCAGAGATGAGCTAGTGACAGAGGCTGATCACCAGTTATCTTCCTCAGCACCTGCTGAGACTTTCAGTCCTAAGATTAAATGTCTGTAAGTCACCTACTTGAACTTCCAGGAGCCACAATGGTGGAGTAAAAGTAAATGCTCTCTCCTCCCCCCTTGTTGACCTGGAAAGAACCATAAAATATTTTCTCACAAAAATCCTGGATCAGTGGAAATAGTGAACGGGGCAAACAGGCTCATAACACATGAGGCTAGGAAAATAGCTAAGGGAAATTCCTATTACACTGGCCGAGGCAAACCTGAAGCAGAGTAGCTCCAAGGCAGTGGAAACTGCCGCTAGGACCCAGTTGTGCCTCAGCACTAGAAGAGAAAAATAAAGGAGAGATTGATAAAATTGAAATTAAGAAAGCTATTCAACTAATAAAGAAAAACTGTAGTTGGTTTTATGAAAAAATTAATAAAATTTATAAACTTTTCTTCAATTTGATTTAAAAAAGAAAGAAGAAAACCAAATTACAAACATCAAAACTGAAGTGGGAGTACTCACCTCCAATGAGGAGAAAACTAAAACAATACTTAGAAATTACTTTGCCCAACTCTATGTCCATAAATTCGACAATCTAAATGAGATGGGTGTTTTGAGAACCACAAATTGCCCAAATTAATAGAAGAAGAAGTTGAATACTTAAACAACTCGAACTCAGAAAAAGAAATTGAACAAGCCTTCAAAGAACTCCCTAGGAAAAAATTTCCACAGCCAGATGGATTTAAAAGTGAATTCAGTCAAATATTTAAAGAACAGTTAATTCCAGTACTATACAAACTATTATTGGTAGCCTTTATCATTAATACATAGAAATGCAGTTGATTTATGTGGGTTTATTTTGTAACCTGCAACTATGCTCAAGTTTTTGTTATTTTAAGTATTTTTTACCTGATTCTCTGGGATTCTCCAAGTATGTCATCTGCGAAGAGGTCTAGTTTATTTTCTTCTTGCCTATTCTAATTCCCTCGGTTTCCTTTTCTTGTCTTATTGCTACGGTTAATATTTCTAGTACCATATTGATTAATCATGGTGATAATAGGTATCCTTACTACACCCCTGATCATATTGAAAATGTATCTTGCTTGTCCCCATTGCATATAATGGTTGCTGATGTCATTATATTTATATTCATATTCCTTTCTGTCCCCATTCAATTTTCTCCAGAGATCTGTCATATCTACCTCATCCAGACTTTTATTCACCTCCTTATCTTCTTTCTTGTTTATTTTGAGGTTAGATTTATCAAGTTCAGAGAGAGAGACGTTGGCGTTCCACACTACTATAGTTTTGCTGTATATTTCTTCCTGCAACTCCTTTAACTACTCCTCTAAAAATCTGAATGCTATAGTGCTTGGAGCATATGTGTTTAGTAATGAAATTACTTCAACATCTATGGTACCTTTGAGCAGGATACAGTTCCCTTCTGTATCTCTTTTGATAAGATATATTTCTACTTTTGCTTTGTCTGAGATTAGGATTGCTAACCTTTTTTTTTTTCTTACATCGGCTGAAGCACAAAATATTCTGCTCTAACCTTTTACCTTTACCCTGTGTGTATACCTCCGTTTCAATTGTGTGTCTTCTAAACAACATATTGTGGAATTATGGCTTTTAATCCTTTTTGCTATCTATCTCCATTTTATGGTACAAATCTTCCCCTTGACAATCGCAGTTATGATTACTAGGGTCAGCTAAGTGATGCAGTGGATAGAGCACCAGTGCAGGAGTCAGGAGGACCTAAGTTCAAATCTCACCTTAAACACTTGACACTCACTAGCTTTGTGAACTTGGGCAAGTCACTTAACCCCGATTGCCTTACCTTGGGTCATCTCTAGTCATCCTGATGAATATCTGGTCACTGGATTCAGATGACTCTGGAAGAGAAGTGAGACTGGTGACCTGGACATCCCTCCCTCCCTCAAAACAAAGTCACGTGCAAGTCATATCATTATTTCTCTGATGTCATGGTCTTCTTAGGCAACGAAGGACAAATACACTTATGATTACTATTGTGTCTTTCCCTCCATTCTCTTTCCCACTTTTTGTGTTTTTTGTTCTCCTTTCTCCCTTCCCCTTCACAATAGTTTTAATTTTTGATCACTGCTTCCCTCAGTCTTACTTCCCTTCTTTCAGTCGCTCTCACTTTTAATCCCCTTTTCCCTTACTACATCATCCCTCCCCTTTAGCCTCCCCCTCCCATCTCTTCCCCCCTTCCCCTCCTATTGTCTATAGAGCTAGTTGTATTTCAATTCTTAACTGAGTTTTTTGTACCCTCTTTGAATCCAATCAGATAACAGTACCTATCAATCAATGCTCGTCTCTCTCCTCTCTTTCTTTCTGCTGTAATATATTTCTGGGCCTCTTTCTGCTATGGATTATTGCATTTTTCTACCTCCTGTTTTTCACATCTCTCATTGCAATCCCTTGGCACCGTTAAATCACTTTGTTTTCATCATGTCATTTGATTTATACCCACTGCCTCTATGTATGTAAATTCCTTTTATATGTCATAATAAATATACAATTTTCAAGATTAACATGTGTCATCTTCCCTTTTAGTGATGTAAACAGTTTATCCGTATTGAGTAACAACATTTTCCCCCCCTGTTTACCATTTTATACCTCTCTTGAGACCTCTGTTTTGAAAATCAAATTTTCTATTATGTCCCTTGCCCTTTCATCAGGGAAGGTCTGGGAATCCTTTTCATTGAATATCCATCTCCTTGCTTGAAATATTTTGCTCAACTTTGCTGGGTAATTAATCTTTGGTTGTAGTTCCAGATTTGCCTTTGGGAATATCATATTACAATTCCCCTCCATCTTTTAATGTCGAAACTACAAGGTCCTATGTTATACTTACTGTAGTTCCTCGATTTATGAATTGTTTCTTTCTGCAGTATTTTCTCTTTCACTTGATCGTTCTGGGACTTGGCAACGATATTTCTTGGTGTCTGTAGTTTGGGGTCCCCTTTAAGGAGGTGAATGATGAATTCTTTCCATGGCTATTTTGTCCTCTGGATCTAGGACTCCTGGGCAATATTCCTTGATGATTTCTTGGATGATATTATCCAGGCTCTTTTTTTCATCATGGCTTTCTGGTAGATCAATAATCCTTAGATTTTTCTCTCCTGGATCTATTTTCCAGTTCACTTGTTTTTCCAATTAGATATTTTACATTTTCGTCCTTCTTTTCATTCTTTAGATTCTGTTTGACTGATTTTTGATGTCTCATAGATTCATTAGATTCTACTTGCCCAATTCAAATTTTTTATCAAATTGTTTTCTTCATTTAACTTTTACATTTCCTTTTCATCTGTCCAATTGTTTCTTTTTAGAACTTATTTTCTCCATTTAGGTTTTGTACTTCCTTTTCCATTTGTTCTATTGTCCTTTTAAATTCTTCTTTGATTTCCTTTTTTCATATTTTTAAAGGCATTGGTTAGTTTTTTTTTTTTACTATTTCTCTAATTTGGCTTTTCAAATCCTTCCTGAGCTCTTCCAAGAAGGCTTTTTGAGCTTGAGATCTGGTCATATTCCCTTCTGAAGTTTCAGAAAGGAGCACAGCCTCAATACTGAACTCCTTAGTATTTTCGTTTTGTCCTTGTCCCCATAGAAAGATTCTATGGTCTTTTCTGCTTTGCTTCTTACTCATGATAATCACCCTTTTCCTGGCTTTTAAAGTAAATCTCTGCATGCGGGTCACAGGAGGCTCTTTCCCACAGTTCTTTCTTAAACCTTGAGACTTTGTGTGTTTTGACCTCTGGTTCTTTCAGCTAGAAGCTAAAATGCTGCAGCTTACCTGGTGCTGAGCTGGTTGGTGTTGGAAAGTAGAGGTCAGTTGAGGTCTTTTGGGGTTTCCCCACATTTACCTTGGAGCTAGCTCGGTAAGTGTGGAGTAGTGGTGTGCCGGCCCCAGGAGTTCTCCTCTGCTTAGTTAGAATATAGGCATTCTCAGAAGTTGTTGGTCTTGTCTGTGCTAGTGTCTTCCCGATTGCCCTGGGGTCCTGAGGCACACTTGGTGTTAGTAGTTCCTGGATTCACCCTCCTGGGGCTCAGGATCTTCTCCTGATTTGGTGAGGTGGGGCTGTCTGGGTCAGCTCTGATTCTGCACTGCTCCCCTTCACCCATAGTAAGAGGAATCCGCTTTCTCCATTTCCCTAGTTTCAAGGGCTGAGTATATTTACCCCTTCTGCAACTCCCACCATTTCAGGGTTTTTTCCCAGGGAGATATTCTCTGGGTGCTTCAAGGTCAAGAAGCGGAGGGAGATAGCAATTACCAATCACTCCTCCATCTTCTGAAGAGAAGTTAAGATGGTTCAGGAGTTTGATTGTCACAGTAACTATATCCCATTTCCCAGCTAAGTTCACAGAACCACAAATTTAAAGCTGGAATTTATTCTTGATATAATCTAGTGAACCTTCCTCATTTGCAGATCAGGAAACAGGCTTAGCTAGGTTGAGGAATCTATACTAGACCACAAAGGTAAGTCATTTTAAAAACTCATGTCCTTGGGGGGGTGCAGTCAAGATGGAGGAGTAGAAAGACTCACGCATGCTAGCCCCGAACCCACAGCCCATGGATTTAATGTAAGAAGAGCTCCCCACAAGTTCTGGATCACTGCAGGGTGTGCAGAAACACAGTGGAAGAGATTTCCATTCCAGAGAGCCCTGGAGAGCCGTCCCCAGGGTGGCAATCACGCCCCGGAAAGCAGACCCCACCCGACAGCTGCCCTTGCCAGGCGGCCCCAGAGGAGCTGATCTGAGCAGGCTTCAGGGACAGAACCCCTGGTGGACGGGAAGGTCACTCCACCCACAGACACTACAGGTCAGTGAGAGACACGTCTGAGATGGCCGAGAGGGGAGCGGGGTGTCTGCGTGACTCAGGCCCCCTCGGGAGGCAGCGGCAGAAGCAGAGGCAGGGGCAGGAAGGGGCGGAGGCAGAGGCAGCAGCGGCGGCCCCCGGAACTCCCCGAGCAGGCAGGAAGAAGCTCAGCTCTTTGCATAAACCTCCTGAGGGAGCTGAGCCTGGGAGACGGCCCTGCCCCACCTGCTCCATTACTGAAGGTCTCTGCAGAGAGCCCCTGAGGGAATTGGGCGTGGGAGGCAGACCTGCCCCCACCCCAGCACCAGAACTTGAGCTCACAATGAATAGCAGCTATGCCTGCCACGGAAAGCCCATTTGAATCTCAGACCTCAAGAACTAGCTGGGCAGGGGGTGGACAGGAATCCCAGAAGTCAAGTAACTGGCTGCGAAAATGCCCAGAAAAGGGAAGAAAAATAAGACTATAGAGAGCTTCTTTGAGCAGGTGCAAATGTTCCCGCCTTTCGGTTCTGATGACGAGAAAATATTCTTGCCATCAGGGAAAGACGTGGAGGGCGGGGCCTCTGTATCCTAGACATCCAAGGGGGATGGTGGGTGGGTTCAGGCCTTGGAAGAGCTCAAAAAGGATTTTGAAAAGCAAGTTAGACAGGTGGAGGAAAAACTGGGAAGAGAATGTGAGAGATGCAAGAAAAAGTATGAAAAACGGGTCAATACCTTGTGTAAAGGAGACCCAAAAAAATGCTGAAGAGAATAACACCTTGAAAAATAGGCTCACTCAATTGGCAAAAGAGGTTCAAAAAGCCAATGAGGAGAAGAATGCTTTCAAAAGCAGAATTAGCCAAATGGAAAAAGAGGTTCAAAAGCTCACTGAAGATAATAGTTCTCTCAAATTAGAATGGAACAGATGGAGGCTAGTGACATGCTGAGGAAACCAAGAAAATCACAAAACAAAACCAAAAGAATGAAAAAATGGAAGAGAATGTGAAATATCTCATGGGAAAAACAACTGACCTGGAAAATAGATCCAGGAGAGACAATTTATAAAATTATGGGACTACTTTAAAGTCATGATCAAATAAAGAGCCTAGACATCATCTTCCATGAAATTATTCGAGGAAAACTGCCCTGAGATTCTACAACCAGAGTGCAAAATAAGTATTGAAAGAAACCATCAATCACCACCTGAAAGAGATCCAAAAAGAGAAAACTCCTTAGGAACATTGTGGCCAAATTCCAGAACTCCCAGGTCAAGGAGAAAATCTTGCAAGCAGCTAGAAAGAAACAATTCCAGTATTGTGAAAATAAAGTCAAGATAACTGAAAATCTAGCAGCTTCTACATTAAGGGATCGAAGGCCATGGAATAGGATATTCCAGAATTCATAGGAACTAGGACTCAAACCAAGAATTACCTACCCTGCAAAACTGAGTATAATACTTCAGGGGAAAAAAACGGTCTTTCAATGAAACAGAGGACTTTCAAGCATTCTTGATGAAAAGACCAGAGCTGAAAAGGAATTTGACTTTCAAACACAAGAATGAGAATAAGCATGAAAAAGTACACAGCAAAGAGGAAATCATAGGGGACTTAACAAAAGTGAACTGTTTACATTCCTACATGGAAAGACAACATTTGTAACTCTTAAAACTTTTCAGTATATGGGTAGTTGGTGGGATCACACACACACATGTACATGCATGCACACACACACACACATACACCCATGCACTTACATACAGAGACAGAGAGGACAGAGTGAATTTAATAGGATTGGACCATATCTTCAAATAAATTAAGGTAAATGGTGAGAGAGAAAGTTTGGGGGAGGAAAGAGGGCGAAATGGAATGGGGTAAATTGTATGTCATTTAAGAGGCAAGCAGGAGAACTTTTAGTGGAGGGAGAAAGAGGAGAGCTGAGAAAAAAAAAGCAATAAGTTTACCCTCATCACATTTGACTAAAGGAAGGAATAAAATGCACACTCATTTTGGTATGAAAACCTATCTTACAGTACAGGAAAGCGAAGGAGAAGGAGATAAGCAAGGGAGGGGGGATGATGGAAGGGAAGGCAAATGGAAAAGGGAGCAATTTGAAGTCAACACTCGGGGGAGGGACGGGATGAAAAGACAGAAGAGAAACAATGCGGGGCAGGTTAGGATGGAGGGTAATTCAGTTAGTCTTACACAACACGACTATTATGGAAGTCATTGGCAAAACTATGCTGATAGGGCCTATATTGAATTGCCTGCCTTCCCAAAGGGAATGGGTGGGGAGGGAGGGGATGGGGAGAATTTGAAACTCAAGTTTTAGGAATAACTGTTTAGTATTGTTGTTGCTACCACGAAATAAGACATACAGTTGATGCCGTGAATAGAAAGTCATCTGGCCCTACAGAACAAAAGAGAAGATGGGGAGAAGAGAAGGGAGGGATGATAGAAGAGAGGGCAGTTTGGAGATAGGGAAAATTAGATTGCTCAGTGTATTGGGGTGGGGGGGAGGGGAATAAAAGGGGAGAAAATTTGGAACCCAAAATTTTGTGAACGTGAATGTAATAAGCTAAATAAATAAAAAAACAAAAAAAGTCATGTCCGCTAATTAAGCCTCTACCCCTCTTTTGAGACTGTAGCCCTGTTGAAAAAAGAAGCATCTGTGAATTGAATATGCTTTCTTATTTCCTGCACTGAAAAAGAAATAAGTATAACATGTTTTAGCAGCTGTCCAATTGCCTGAGGGATACAATGAGTGGGATATTTGGAGGTAGTACAAAATGGCCAAGTGAACTATCCATTACTTTGATATATTTCCTATTTCTATACCTGATTATATACCTACCCCTACCCTTCAGTACCTCAAACTCTCTCTAGCTATCTCAGGAGAAAGGAGTAAGGACTTAGGACTGAAGTAGCTGCCTGATAGTTATTCCTTGGGTTAAAAAATACTAAGGCTACAAATTGAAAGGAAAATACACTCTGAGTAAAATTTGCACTTTCAAACCATACATGTCTATTGTCCTTCCTCCCTCACATGTTTCACAGTTTGAGCTCTGCTTTTTCTCCTA
The DNA here is from genome assembly GCA_023548195.1 of Bettongia penicillata ogilbyi. NCBI lineage: Eukaryota > Metazoa > Chordata > Mammalia > Diprotodontia > Potoroidae > Bettongia > Bettongia penicillata. The sequence continues at coordinate 206,768 of JAJHZJ010000782.1, read as the reverse complement.
CCAATTTGTGTTCCCTTTTCCCCACGTTCTTCTATTTGAAACACATTTTTGTCTCTTTGCCTTCCTCTCCTATTCCTTTCTGCTCCGGTGTTTTTCTTCCTTTCTTCCTTTCTTTCTTTCTTTCTTTCTTTCTTTCTTTCTTTCTTTCTTTCTTTCTTTCTTTCTTTCTTTCTTTCTTTCTTTCTTTCTTTCTTTCTTTCTCTCTGTCTCTCTCTTTCTCTCTCTGTTTCTTTCTTCCTTTCTTCCTTCTGTCCTTCCTTCCTTCATTTCTTTCTTCCTATCCATATTGTAAACTTTATGAAATGAAAGACGGCTTCCTGCAATGCCTTCCATGTTTTACTTTTAATCAATATCTGTAATCTCAACAATATGGTCAACTACCAGCACAAAAACTAATTTAAGCAATTGAATATGAACAATTTGTTTTTAAGTTCATAAGAGTATAATATTACACATTGAGAAATTTAAGGAGGGAATCAAAGAGGTTATTGGCTACATTTTCCTCATTTTCATATGAGGAAATTAAGGCACAGAGAAGTAAATTTGTTGGCCTAATCTTAACAAAAACAGTAAGTGATGTAGTTGGTACTTGAGCCCATTACCTCTAACTCCAAATATAATGTTCTTTGTCCCCTATCATGTCATTTGAAGAACTGTTTAGTGAAGCAAAAACCTGAGAGCTTGGACAATGGATAGAGGACTTGAACACATTTGTAAGCACAAGGTCATCTTTTCTTTCCGCTTGCAGCACTGCTCCTCAGATTACAGTTAGTGATCTCTTAGTATCTTTCTTCAACTGAGTATACTTTTTCATGATGCTTCTCTTTGAACTTGACCTTTTAGGTAATTTTCATCTAGATTCTTCCCATATCCACAGAAGTCATCAAAATACAGAGCGATGTGACTGAATTTGTTCTCTTTGGGACTGACACAGGACCCATAAAAGCAAAAAAAAAAATGTTTTTGATATTGTCTTGATTTTCTACCTTGCCACTATTTTGAGAAATATGCTCATTGTTGTGACCATCAAGGTTAGTCCCACACTTGAATCCCCTATATACTACTTCCTGTCCTGCTTGTCTTTTGCAGATGCCTGCTTTTCTACCACGACAGCCCTCAAGCTTAGTGTCTTCAAGAGTCAGGACTGTCTCTTTCAGTGATTGGATTACCCAGGTATTTTCAGTCCATTTTTTTGGCTGCATGGGAGATTTCCTCCTTATCCTCATGGCCTAAGACTGCTATGTGGCCATCTCTAAATCCTTTGCAGTATTCAAATATCATTAGTCATAGTCTCTGTGGAATATTGGTGTGCTTGGCCTGGGTTGGTTCCTGTATCAACTCCACAGCTCAAATCTTTCCTGCCTTAAGTTTGCCCTTTTATAGGTCCCATTCTGATTGACCACTACCTCTGTGACTTGCAAACCCTTGTTGAGACTGTCCTGCAGAGGCACATATGAGAGAAATCTTCTTATTATCTCCAGTAGTGTTAGTTATATGTACAGTAAGTTCTCTATTATTGATCACCTCCTTGTATTGTTATCCTATACTCCCTGAGAAATCAGAGATCAGAAGGGATCTTGTACCTCCCACATCATTGTGGTCATTATCTTCTTTGTACCTTGCATATTCATATACACTAGATTCCCCAAACTCTTTCTCTGTGGACAAGCTGGTATCTGTATTTTACACAACTAAACCATTTGATACATACTCTGAAGAAAAAGGAGGTAAAAGATGCCATGAAGACGTTTTGGAAGAGAGTTATAGGGATCATAGATGACTCGCCACCTAGAAAACAGTAAATGAAAGGCTGAATTCAGCTATTTAAAAGATAAAGTATTTCTTGTCCACCTGGCTGAGCAAGCTTGAGAATAATTTTGATATTTATGGGAGTAATATATACAACTTTTACCTCAGTGACTTAGTATTCAGATCTACTTGGAAGGTAGAAGATTTGACTTGGAAGGATCAAAGGAATGGGTCATTGTATTATCCACTAAAAGAAACTATCAAATAAACAAATCAAAACGAAAATAAATACAAACCAAAAAAAAAAAAAATCCGGTGTGTAAGAGCACAGTTGCACATTGCACAGTGTGTGTGTGCCTATGTATGCACCAACCAAATAGCTTTTTGTATTGAAATAAGCCTCAAGTTCATTCCATGTAGAGTATCATGCACATATGTGCACTAAAGAAGATAAATAAAGTGTCATTCATGTTCATCGTATCAACATTTTAGAACTGGAAAGGAATTTAAGACTATCAAGTCAAAATTCTTCGTTCTGCTAAAGATAAAAAGGGAGGGTCACATGATCAGTGTGTATTGGAAGAAGAACTTAAATCTCCTGCCTTTCAAGATTATCAAGCCTAGCCTCTCAGTCCTGCAGAATCTTTTTGAAAAATCTCTGTCATTCTTCCTATGAGCCTCAAGACCTATGAGAAGGTTTGATTTTGTGGGTAGTAGACTGAAGTCAGGAGGGCAACTCCAGTCTCAGATCCTGTCAAGCCATCTGAAAATACACTGCCAGAAAGAATTTTCAGGACTTTTTTACCTTGGAAAAATGGGAGGACTCTCTTAGGATGGCATCTAAGAAACCTAAATTGCAAGTAGTCAATTAAAGTGGCTATAGCCAAGTATTTGTATGTGTATTTCCATGTTTATCAGATTTTCTATATGTTTGGGAGTCTTTCTGCATAGTTATGTCAATTAGACAGAAGGGTTCACTGGGAGGTAGGGAGTGTAAGGAACAGAATTTCGAGAAAACTGAGGTGATATTCAATCACAGTGCTGAATTTCAGCAAGTATTTCTATG